>OY856413.1:1049309696-1050717821 GCA_963693085.1 Alisma plantago-aquatica | reverse complement strand
AGAGTTACAGTGGCATGCTGCACTCTCTTCACGATCGTGAGATTTCATGTTTATCTCCACTGATCCAACATTAACATTATTGGGAGATGTGTACAACATCTAACCCAATCATCGCGAGATTCGTGATACATCCATCCCGGTACATATAATGAAGGAATGAGAGATTAAAATACATCTCACAACAAATCCTATATTAGGACGTAAGGATATTCACGTCCATAACCCCAACATACTCAAAAGTATGCTCTCCAGGAGTTCCCTTAGGAAAACCTGTTTCACCATCATTTAACTTCTGACAATGATGGATCTATGGTCAGGGCTTTACATGATATCATTATACTTGATTATCTAAGTACATTATGGCATTCTTTTAGCATCAGTCAAGTTCTCAAACATAACTTATTACAACAATGCTATAAAGAGACATGTACTACTTTCATCATATATTTGTCAGTCTTCCAAAGACCTTGGGAACTCAGTCCCTCATTTCAAAACTGTGAATTCTCATCCCTTCACATTCTCATCACCATAATCATATGGTTTTGGGTATTCAAACCCTTAACTCATCATTGAACATTATTACACCTCTTTCAGGTAACTATCACCTTCAGGTCATCTGACCAAGGCATTCATGATACTTGTTATACAAGCATCACACCTGGCTCACAAGGCCATGAAATATCTTATCACATCTTTCTATGCAACAACTTGCTCATATGACTCATAGAATCCTTACACATTGTTACTTTTACTAAGCAACAACTACATTAAGGCTCATAATGCCAATCAACATTTATTATATAAATGTCATAGCTCAAACCTAGCTATGTTCATTATCTTATCATACCTGCATGGTTATTATGCATGATAATAGTCATACAAGATATTCATCCCATCATGTGATACAATAGTAACACCATTATTCCTTTTCCAGGAATTAGGGTTTACTGTCAACCAGGGCCTATCATTCCCTTTACCCAAGTCAGGGTTAGGGTTCCCCTTTTCTCATTAATTAGGGTTTCATGATTATATAATATATCCAACCCTTAATTCATTAATCCATACCTTTGGGGCATTCAAAGATATCATATTTAATTATTCAAGAATATTACTTTCATCATATAGCACTAATGATCATCAATTCAAGGTATGAGTTCATTTCTCATCCTCACCATGGTATGATTATATCATACACATCATTTGGGCTTAACCCCATTCTCAAGGTACATTAATTAACACTCATCAAGGTGCAACAACTCATTACATTTCATTGTAATAGTTGCATAACACACTTCATATGTTTCTTACCCAAATATATTGGATTTGGAGTACATCAAGGTATATAAACCCTGAAGTGTTGAATGTGATAACTATCATATCTAGATATATCACTTACTCATTATATCAGATTCTCTTGAGTTAACCAACTTATCTTGTATTAAGGTATTTCCCTCTTAATACATTCCATCACTAAACTCTCACCTTTAGCATATAATGCATAGGACACACATTAGAATTGTCCATCTATCTTTAATGATATGGACTTGTCTAATGCTAAAGACATTGTTTACAATTAGGTTACATATAATCAACCACATGAAATGTTTCACCTTTATAAGGTCATTTCTTTTATCTTATCATTAGGATTTCCCTACATCCTTATTTAGAATTAGAATTATGATCCATTGTAATATTGCCCAGGATTAGGGCTTTATGTATAATGACTTACATTAGAGTCTCATATTCCTTCACCCTTCTTAGGGCCTCTCATCACAACATGACATCATAACTTTATGTGATGTTAGTTCTTAATCAGGGTTTCTCATAGAATCACCCTCAACCAGGGTTTCACATGGATTCACCCTCAATTAGGGTTTCTCATGGATTTACCCTCAATTAGGCTTTCTCGTGGATTCACCCTAAATTAGGGTTTCACATGGAATCATCATTAATTAAGATTTCCACTATAGTCACCCACAATTTGGGTTTACAATCCATCTCCATTAGGATTTCATTCAATTATTCATAATTAGAGATTCACTATTCATCCCAATTAGGGTTTTACATCTCTTTTCCCTAAATTGGAGTTTCACACATCACTACCCTAGATTAGGGTTATATCCTCACCCTGTATTAGGGTTACATTTAGAATTACTCTCAATTAGGGTTAGAATTCAATAACCCTGTTAATTAGGGTATATATTCATGATTAGGGTTTCATGATCTCTCTACTTAAGGATCATACCCTTAATCACCTCATGAATTATATTCATGTTATGAATTCATGCTAACATCATCTCAACTTGATAAGGTCATATCATCCCTTCAATCAAGTACATACAACTATGAATGACATAGTGTACCAAGTCATTGATCCTATAGGTAATTAGGGTTCATCCCTTAATTGGCACTAATCAATTAGGTACTATTAGGGTTTCAACATTTGTACCTTCAATGATCATCAATACTAATCATCATTGGATCAATTAATCATTCATCATCTCTATTCTCAAGAGATTCAATCACCTTGGACCTCCATTACATAAGGTATCCAATTGAATTGATCAATTGAGTCATCAATTGGAACAAATGTCTAAGTGGATTAACCAATTGAGTCCTCAATCAACTTTGACTACTTGAGCCCCAAATGGTCTAGGTCCTTCAATGTTCAAACGGTTTGAAACCATTTGGTAAAGGTGGTTCTTGAGACCGTTTGCCCAAGCAAGTAGGTGAAGACCGTTTTCCCAAGTTTGACTTTTGAAACCGCATGGGCACAAACGGTTTGGGATCGTTTGGTCCCAAACGGTCTTGAGACCGTTTGGTCCCAAAAGGTCTTGAGACTGTTTGGACTCAACCGGTCTTGAGACCATTTGGTCCAAACCTCCTCAAAATCGCATGGACCAAAGATGGTCTCAACAACACCAATCGGTTTAGGGTTCTCAATATTGATTCCTTCAATCATTGAATTCATGGAACCAATCATCAATTGGACCTATCTGCATACTTTGATTGAGTTAAATAGGTAAACCTTCAACTTATTTGACCCTCAACCGACCCTCAATTACCCCTCAATTAGGGTTTGAATAAATTGAATTAGGGTTTGGAATCAATGATCCTTCAACACTAATCAATGCAAGATTAGTTACTTTGAAACCATTGAACCATCATCCAAATTGAACATGACCTGACCCCAAACGGTCTTGAGGTCGTTTGGATGACCACCAAACGGTCTTGGGACCATTTTCCCATCACATCATCAAAATTCAAGTCAACCAATTAGGGTTTGGATCATTGGATTGATCACCAAATCAGCAATTGATTACACTTTAACTTAGTATCATTGGATCATCAATTGCTTAACCATACTCACCCCTAGACCTCCAAATGGTCTTGGGTGACCTCCAAACGGTCCTGAGACCATTTGGATGAGCTCCAAATGGTCTGCATACCGTTTGGCTTATCCAACCCTTGGATTCTAGTGAAAAATCATCAGGGTTTGAGCTATTGAGTTGATCATCAAATCAACACTTAATCGCAATGTGATTTGGTACCTTTAGATCTTCAATTGGTCAACTATACTTAAACCCAGACCTCCAAACGGTCTTGGGTGATCCTCAAACGGTCTTGAAACCGTTTGGGTGATTCCCAAATGGTTTTGAAACCGTTTGGGCTAATCAACCCAAAATCTCAAATCAACTCATTGGAATTTCAGCACTAATTTCAATTAGGGTTTTCCTAATTGATTAGCCTTCATCTCATGATTCCTTGGGAATTCATCCATAAATTTGGTGAGTCATTAACCAACATAATTAGGAACAGGAATCGCAAATGGTCAACCCTTGGTCAACTCACTCAAACGGTTTTGAAACTGTTTGCCCAAAAAGTTAAATTGATCAAGCTGAAAAATCAGCACTTAATCCAATTAGGTTTGCCTAATTGATTAGCCTTCAACTCACGATTCCTTGGGATTTAACCCATAAAATTTGGGGAGTCATTAACCAACATAATTAGGAACAGTAATAGAAAACGGTCAACCCTTGGTCAACTCACTCAAATGGTTTTGAAACCGTTTGCCCAAAACGTTAAATTAATCAAGCTGAAAAATCAGCACTTAATCCAATTAGGTTTGCCTAATTGATTAGCCTTCAACTCACGATTCCTTGGGAGTTAACCCATAAACTTTGGTGAGTCATTAACCAACTAAATTAGGAACAGTAGTATCAAACGGTCAACCCTTGGTCAACTCACTCAAATGGTTTTGAAACCGTTTTCCCAAAAAGTTAAATTAATCAAGCTGAAAAGTCAGCACTTAATCCAATTAGGTTTGCCTAATTGATTAGCCTTCAACTCACGATTCCTTGGGAGTTAACCCATCAACTTTGGTGAGTCATTAATAAACATAATTAGGAACAGTAATATCAAACGTTCATCCCTTGGTTAACTCACTCAAACGGTTTTGAAATAGTTTGCTCCCAAACGGTTTTGAAATAGTTTGCTCTCAAACGGTTTGGTGAAACCGCATGAGCAATTAACTCAAAACCGTATGAACCATGATTTCTTTGGAAAAAGTATCCAAGATAATGTAATAATCATCTACCTTCTTTCCTGAAGTTCTAACAACTTCTGATTTCATGAAATAACCATTTTCAACCAGCAATTAAACAAGATAATGAAGGAATCATTGAAATTGCAAGATTAATGGTTGAATAACAATGAAAAAGGTTTCAAGTTATAAAACCCACCTCCAATTGAGCTCCAAAGCTCCATGTCCACGGAAAAAATGGTGAATGCAACTCCTTTCACCATTCCAAGGCTCGTCCTCAAGGTTTGAGTGAAAAGGAATGGTTAGAATTGAAGAGGAGATCGAAATAGGAAGAAATCCATAATTTATTTTCGATTTCCACCATGGAATCAAGGTGAAATGGATCAAGAACCTTACCAACAGGTTGGGGGTCGTCCTCCTGATTCTCCCAAGCTCCCTTGGTCGTTTCCCAAACAAGGAGAAGAAGTGGGGTCGAAAAAGCCTTCCATTTGCCTTGTAAAGGGTCTTTTTATAAGAAATTCAAGGAGAGAGAAAGTGCCTTATAAAAATTCATTTAATCCCAAAAATGTGGCCGCCTCTTCCCCCTTATCTTCCTTAGGGATGAGGATATCTTGTTTGCATTTTATCCCTCTCAATTATCCATGATTTAAAGAAAAGTAAATTAAGCACCTTAAATCATATTATATTAATATCCATATGTGAGTGGATATTTCTTTTTCTTATAAAATTGTGTGTGAGTTATCCACTCCCTTGGATATTTTCGTGGTCCTTGCAAAGCTCAAGGATGTCACACATACATCTGAATCCAACCATTTTAATTTTGGTTGAAGGCCTTTTCATTAATACATTTATTTTTGCCCTAAATCAAATTAGGGTTTCAATTAGGATTAAATCTTGATTATTTTAATATCAAGATTCTCTCTCCTCCAACTTAATTCAAATGAGGCGCCCCTCTCATTTTCTTTGTTCTACATGATGCCAAGAAGCATTAAAGACCTTATTGAAGTGGTAATTTGCATATTGAACCCTAGGTTTTGGGTAAATTGCACTTTACACCAAAACTAGGTTTTAATGCACAAACCTTGCTTTATCAGCTCTTTCTTGGTACTCAGGATACCTAAGCCATACCTTTGCATTATATTCATTATCATGATGCTTCAACACATGAGGAACATATTATCATGCACAATTTTCATGTAAACCCCTCAACTTGGGTATTTTTCATATTAGTCCAAAACAAACAAAACATTGATTTCAACAATGTTCAAAAAGGACTAGAATTGCAACATAAGTTCCTCTTGAGGCCTAATTACTTTTCATAATATGAGATTAAGTATTTAATCACATTTCTTAACCACAACACCTAGGGTTAAAGTATGACCCAGGTCAGGGTTGTTACAAATTATAAACCCCTAACCAGGATTTCGTCCTCGAAATCCAGATAAAGGAAGACAAATGTATTTTATTCATCATACTATCTAGTCTTCACATAACATCTCCTTATTATGGAGATACCATCAAACTTTGATCAGCACAAGGTGTTTCTCTAAAAGATTCTCATAGAATCAACACACAAGGCACATGCTCCACTGTTCCTCATCATTGACCATAAAGTCAACTTTGTGTCAAACAACACTTTTCGTGTTCAGAGAAATATCATACATTCTTTAATTAATATCATGTTTAGGCAGAGAATAAATCCCTAACATATCATGTTCATATTGTTTTATATATTCAGACTAATTTCATAGTTGACCACCCCAAGTAGCCAACCTAACCCATCTGATAACTCTCAGATACCAAAATCTTTCACCTTGGTATCTATCACATGTGTTGGAAACACATCATATATATATCTCTTCCTTTCATCTTGGAACATTAATTATTTCATAAGTCCTCATCTTGGGACCAAAGTCCAAGATAACTGATACTTTTCTAAGTATCCATTACACGAACTCCTTTATCTTATGCACATCAAGTGTCCTAATACCCACTTGATAGACATGTCCCAACAAGGAAAGAAAACAAGGATTCATATTCCTCTTATTAATTCATGTATTTTCAACTATTCTTGAACCATTTACTCTTTATCACATCCTAGGTTCCTTGCCTTTAGCATTGGAATTTGTAAGGATGATTGCATGTCATTATCCCTTTCTTTATTATTATCTAGCATGTTTATGATCATCTCATGATCTCATCACATTTCCCATTTCCTCATTATGGGAAAGATCTTTATTATGTTGGCAGCAGTATTGAACAGGGTCCATCTCCCTCATTCTTATTCTTGTCTTATGAGGAGTACATTTTTAGTTCCTCATATAACATGCTTATCTGATATTATCTCAAGCTTCTCTTTCTTATGCATGGGATATGACACATTTATTCATTCCAGATTTCTGATTTCATGATACTCATTAGATTGTCTCAGAATGACTACTTGATCAGAGCAATCAAAAAGACAACAATCTAAGAGTTTCCATACCCACTTTATCATCAATAGTTGTATACCTGGCCAGGGTTTACAAGTACTGAGATCAAGTAGTATGCACTTTTTCTACTATCATATTCCTTGCTTTTACCATAAGCATAAAATTTAACATCCCTGGATTTTATCCAAGCATCTCTTCTATACCTCTTCCTCTTTCATAGAGGTATGATCAATATAGAGCATTTAAAAGAATACTGAACAGAATTCAAATTCTAGTTCTCATCATTTCTTCCCTATATAGCAACCAATAGGGAAAACAAAATCAACAATCCTCCTTTTTATAACAAAAAGGGTTTAGTGTACTTGACATGTACACATTAATAGCATACCTTGTCCTCACATCATGGTCTTATTAGTCTTATTACTGAACCAAAAACTAAGCCATGGAATCTTACAGGTGAAAGGTTAAGACCTTTGCACTTATTTAGTGGCTACTTCCCTGGTACACTAGGCATTTATTGCACTATTAGTACCAAAAACTTTGGCTTTTTAGAACCATTAGGCAAATGTCTCTAAAATTATAGAGACCATTCCCTACTTTTTCAGCTTATTCCCCCTCTTCGGCACTGGCATCACAGATTTATTATCTATCTAAACTCATGGCAGAGTCTACTTTCTTGCCATAAATTAATCTTTTCCATATATGCCCTTGTTCCAACATGACTAAGTCATTTAGGAACTCTTTTAAAGCTCAAGCTTTCTGTATTAAGGACTGATAACCTAGATCGTAAGGCTAGTATGCAATCCACTTATATGCATTATTGTTGCCCCAATCTGCCCAACAAGAGCTTGATCATAGGATTCTCTATCCTGATCAGGTCTTAATGGGGATTCTCAGACACTCATTCTATTCTTGCATGATCACTTGCACCTCTTCTGGGTGCAATAACATTGCTCCCAGCAATGTGTTCCTTTTGTTCTCCAGTCATTTTAACTTTTACCCTTTCTCTGCACAAGTAGAAATTATTATAGGGTATACTAGAGGACACCATCACAGACTCGATACCTTAGTCCTATTTCTCTGTAGACTCAATGAACCTAGAGCTCTAATACCACTAATTGTGGCGACCGTCACGTGAAAACAGGATTAACTAATGCGGAAGCGAATTATTTGCAGCAGATTACTGAAAATTAAAACATTTTTCAAAGAGATCCTCACATAAGAAATCTTTTCCAACAAGAACCATTGCATAACGTTTACATTCTGGTTCAAATGTACATAACATGTACCATCTCTCTTCAGAGATTACATTATCAACTATCTTATAAACATTATATACACACAGTATATGAATCTCGAGGCATCAAGCCAAAACCTCAGATTGATTCATAAAACACTGACTAAAAACTCTGAGGACCTGAGAGTACAGAGATGACACATAGAACTTTCTAACTACATAACTTGACAGGCAGTATCTCCATCTGCGATATTACTACTATCCATGTTGTCACTGATGTTGTCTATTCCCTGTAATGAGATTCTGCTTCTTTATCCACATCCACCTAAAAAGTTGGATCCCACGGGGGTGAGACAATTGTAAATTGCCCCAGCGGGAGATATAACTCTCTGCCAAAACATTGTTATAGCAGTTTAATAAAATAAATTGACCAGATGGATTTATATATTTAATCAACAGCAGGTAAGTCACTTGTATGAACAAAGTAAAGTAAACTCCTTTTTCAAGGATAACATTGCATCTATTCATGGTAGACTCATAGTTCATTTATCTACTTGTAATGAATACAACAGATATGAATAACTTCAAAGAACTACTGATATATAACAGAAATGTAACATCAGCCAATGAATTTCCATATTCAATCCTTAAGAAAACATGCTATACGGCTGATTTCATTTTACAAACACACTTATGCCCTGAGGAGATGAGATATACCGCTCATGCCCACTGCGAAGTCAAAATCGGTATCATACAAGGTCAATGGAAGAGACGGATTCCCATGACCTCCGACATCTTGGTCAGTGCGAGATCACATGCAGGACATCTTGTGTCTCTGCTAAATATAGCTTTCCAGAGTATACTGGCAACTTCTCTATCAGAGTTACAGTGGCGTGTTGCACTCTCTTCACGATCGTGAGATTTCGTGTTTATCTCCACCGATCCGGCATTACCATTATTGGGAGATGTGTACGGCATCTAACCCAATCATCGGGAGATTCGTGATACATGCATCCCGGTACATATAATGAAGGAATGAGATATTAAAGTACATCTCACATCAAATCCTACATTAGGACGTAAGGATATTCGCGTCCATAACCCCAACTTACTCAAAAGTATGTTCTCTAGGAGTTCCCTTAGGAAAACCTGTTTCACCATCATTTAACTTCTGACAATGATGGATCTATGGTCAGGGCTCTACATGATATCATTATACTTGATTATTTAAGTATATTATGGCATTCTTTTAGCATCAGTCAAGTTCTCAAACATAAATTATTACAACAATGCTATAAAGAGACATGTACTACTTTCATTAGATATTTATCAGTCTTTCAAAGACCTTGGGAACTCAGTCCCTCATTTCAAAACTGGGAATTCTCATCCGTTCACATTCTCATCACCATAATCATATGGTTTTGGGTATTCAAACCCTTAACTCATCATTGAGTATTATTACACCTTTTTCAGGTAACTATCATCTTCAGGTCATCTGACCAAGGCATTCATGATACTTGTTATACAAGCATCACACTTGGCTCACAAGGCCATGAAATATCTTGTCACCTCTTTCTAAGCAACAACTTGCTCATATGACTCATAGAATCCTTACACATTGTTACTTTTACTAAGCAACAACAACATTAAGGCTCATAATGCCAATCAACATTTATTATATAAATGTCATAGCTCAAATCTAGCTATGTTCATTATCTCATCATACCTGCATGGTTATTAGGCATGATAATAGTCATACAAGATATTCATTACATCATGTGATACAATAGTAACACCATTATTCCTTTTCCAGGAATTAGGGTTTACTGTCAAACAAGGATTATCATTCCCTTTACCCAAGTCAGGGTTAGGGTTCCCCTATTCTCATTAATTAGGGTTTCATGATTATATAATCTATCCAACCCATAATTCATTAATCCATACCTCTGGGGAATTCAAAGATATCATATTTAATTATTCAAGAACATTACTTTCATCATATAGCATTATTGATCATCAATTCAAGGTATGAGTTCATTTCTCATCCTCATCATGGTATGATTATATCATACACATCATTTGGGCTTAACCCCATTCTCAAGGTACATTAATTAACACTCATCAAGGTGCAACAACTCATTACTTTTCATTGTAATAGTTGCATAACACACTTCATATGTTTCTTACCCAAATATATTGGATTTGGAGTACATAAAGGTATATAAACCCTGAAGTGCTGAATGTGATAACTATCATATCTAGATATATCACTTACTCATTATATCAGATTCTCTTGAGTTAACCAACTTATCTTGTATTAAGGTATTTCCCTCTTAATGCATTCCATCACTAAACTCTCACCTTTAGCATATAATGCATAGGCCACACATTAGAATTGTCCATCTATTTTTAATGATATGGACTTGTCTAATGCTAAAGACATTGTTTACAATTAGGTTACATATAATCAACCACATGAAATGTTTCACCTTTATAAGGTCATTTCTTTTATCTTATCATTAGGATTTCCCTACATACTTATTTATAATTAGAATTATGATCCATTGTCATATTGCCCAGGATTAGGGCTTTATGTATAATGACTTACATTAGAGTCTCATATTCCTTCAGCCTTTTTAGGGGCTCTCATCACAACATAACATCAAAACATTATGTGATGTCAGTTCTTAATCAGGGTTTCTCATATAATCACCCTCAACTATGGTTTCACATGGATTCACCCTCAATTAGGGTTTCTCATGGATTTACCCTCAATTAGGGTTTCTCATGGATTCACCCTCAATTAGGGTTTCACATGGAATCATCCTTAATTAGGATTTCCACTATAGTCACCCATAATTTGGGTTTACAATCCATCTCCATTAGGATTTCATTCAATTATTCATAATTAGAGATTCACTATTCATCCCAATTAGGGTTTTACATCTCTTTTCCCTAAATTGGAGTTTCACACATCCCTACCCTCGATTAGGGTTACATCCTCACCCTGGATTAGGGTTACATTTAGAATTACTCTCAATTAGGGTTACAATTGAATAACCCAATCAATTAGGGTATATATTCATGATTAGGGTTTCATGATCTCTCTACTTAAGGATCATACCCTTAATCACCTAATGAATTATATTCATGTTATGAATTCATGCTAACATCATCTCAACTTGATAAGGTCATATCATCCCTTCAATCAAGTACATACAACTATGAATGACATAGTGTACCAAGTCATTGATCCTATAGGTAATTAGGGTTCATCCGTTAATTGGCACTAATCACTTAGGTACTATTAGGGTTTCAACCTTTGTACCTTCAATGATCATCATTACTAATCATCATTGGATCAATTAATCATTCATCATCTCTATTCTCAAGAGATTCAATCACCTTGGATCTCCATTGCATAAGGTATCCAATTGAATTGATCAATTGAGTCCTCAATTACAACAAGTGTCTAAGTGGATTAACCAATTGAGTCCTCAATCAACTTTGACTACTTGAGCCCCAAACGGTATTGGTCCTTCAAGGTTCAAACGGTTTGAAACCGTTTGGTAAAGGTGGTGCTTGAGACTGTTTGCCCAAGCAAGTAGGTGAAGACCGTTTGCCCAAGTTTGACTTTTGAAATCGAATGGGCACAAACGGTTTGGGATCGTTTGGACTCAAACGGTCTTGAGACCATTTGATCCAAACCTCCTCAAAACCGCATGGACCAATGATGGTCTCAACAACACCAATCGGTTTAGGGTTCTCAATATTGATTCCTTCAATCATTGAATTCATGGAACCAATCATCAATTGGACCTATCCTCACACTTTGATTGAGTTAAATAGGTCAACCTTAAACTGATTTGACCATCAATTGACCCTCAATTAGTCCTCAATTAGGGTTTGAATTAATTGAATTAGGGTTTGCAATCGATGATCCTTCAACACTAATCAATGCAAGATTATTTACTTTGAAACCATTTAACCATCATCCAAATTGAACATGACATGACCCCAAACGGTCTTGATGTCATTTGGATGACTACCAAACGGTCTTTGGACCATTTTCCCATCACATCATCAAAATTTAAGTCAACCAATTAGGGTTTGGATCATTGGATTGATCACCAAATCAGCAATTGATTACACTTTAACTTACTATCATTGGATCATCAATTGCTTAACCATACTCACCCCTAGACCTCCAAACGGTCTTGGGTGACCTCCAAACGGTCTTGAGACCGTTTGGCTCATCCAACCCTTGGATTCTAGTGAAAAGTCATCAGGGTTTGAACTATTGAGTTGATCATCAAATCAGCACTTAATCGCAAAGTGATTTGGTATCTTTAGATCTTGAATTGGTCAACTATACTTAACCCCAGACCTCCAAACGGTCTTCGGTGATCCCCAAACGGTATTGAAACCGTTTGGGTGATTCCCAAATGGTTTTGAAACCGTTTGGGCTAATCAACCCAAAATCTCAAATCAACTCATTGGAATTTCAGCACTAATTTCAATTAGGGTTTTCTCACCTTCGTAATTAATACATAAAATTTGGTGAGTCATTAACCAAAATAATTACGAACAGGAATATCAAACGGTCAACCCTTGGTCAACTCACTCAAATGGTTTTGAAACCGTTTGCCCAAAAAGTTAAATTAATCAAGCTGAAAAATCAGCACTTAATCCAATTAGGTTTGCCTAATTGATTAGCCTTGAACTCACGACTACTTGGGAGTTAACCCATAAAGTTTGGTGAGTCATTAACCAACATAATTATGAACAGTAATCGCAAACGGTAAACCCTTGGTCAACTCACACAAACGGTTTTGAAACCGTTTTCCCAAAAAGTTAAATTAATCAAGCTGAAAACGCAGCACTTAATCCAATTAGCTTTGCCTAATGGATTAGCCTTCAACTCACGATTCCTTGGGCGTTAACACATAAAATTTGGTGAGTCATTAACCAACATAATTAGGAACAGTAATCTCAAACGTTCAACCCTTGGTCAACTCACTCAAATGGTTTTGAAACTGTTTGCCCAAAAAGTTAAATTAATCAAGCTGAAAAATCAGCACTTAATCCAATTAGGTTTGCCTAATTGATTAGCCTTCAACTCACAATTCCTTGGGAGTTAACCTATAAAATTTGGTGAGTCATTAACCAACATAATTAGGAGCAGTAATATCAAACGGTCAACCCTTGGTCAACTCACTCAAATGGTTTTGAAACCGTTTTCTCCCAAACGGTTTCAAACCGTTTGCTCTCAAACGGTTTGGTGAAACCGCATGAGCAATTAACTCAAAATTGTATGAACCATGATTTATTTGGAAAAAGTATCCAAGATGATGTCATCATAATCTAACTTATTCCCTGAATTCTAACAACTTCTGATTTCATGAAATAACCATTTTCAACCAGCAATTAAACAAGATAATGAAGGAATCATTGAAATTGCAAGATTAATGGTTGAATAACAATGAAAAAGGGTTCAAGTTATAAAACCCGCCTCCAATTGAGCTCCAAATCTCCATGTCCACGGAAAAAATGGTGGATGCAACTCCTTTCACCATTACAAGGCTCGTCCTCAAGGTTTGAGTGAAAAGGAATGGTTAGAATTGAAGAGGAGATCGAAATAGGAAGAAATCCATAATTTATTTTTGATTTCCACCATGGAATCAAGGTGAAATGGATCAAGAACCTTACCAACTGGTTGGGGGTCATCCTACTGATCCTCCCAAGCTCCCTTGGTTGTTTCCCAAACAAGGAGAAGAAGTGGGGTCGAAAAAGCGTTCCGTTTGCCTTGTAAAGGGTCTTTTTATAAGAAATTCAAGGAGAGAGAAAGCGCCTTATAAAAATTCATTTAATCCCAAAAATGTGGCCGCCTCTTCCCCCTTATCTTCCTTAGGGACTAGGATATATTGTTTGCCTTTTATCCCTCTCAATTATCCTTGATTTAAAGAAAATCAAATTAAGTACCTTAAATCATATTATATTAATATCCATATGTGAGTGGATATTTCTTTTTCTTATAAAATTGTGTGTGAGTTATCCACTCCCTTGGATATTTTCGTGGTCCTTGCAAAGCTCAAGGACGTCACACATACATATGAATCCAAACATTTTAATTTTGGTTGAAGGCCTTTTCATTAATACATTTATTTTTGCCCTAAAATTAAATTAGGGTTTCAATTAGGATTAAATCTTGATTATTTTAATATCAAGATTCTCTCTCCTACAACTTAATTCAAATGAGGCACCCCTCTCATTTTCTTTGATCTACATGATGCCAAGAATCATTAAGGACCTTATTGAAGTGGTAATTTTCATATTGAATCCTAGGTTTTGGATAAATTGCACTTTATACCAAAACTAGGTTTTAATGCACAAACCTTGTTTTATCAGCTCTTTCTTGGTACTCAGGCTACCATAAGCCATAACTTTGCGTCATCATCATTCTCATGATGCTTCAACACATGAGGAACATATTATCATGCACAATTTGCACTTAAACCCCTCAACTTGGATATTTTGCACATTAGTCCAAAACAAACAAAACATTGATTTCAACAATGTTAAAAAGGACTAGAATTGCAACATAAGTTCCTCTTGAGGCCTAATTACTTTTCATAAGATGAGATTAAGCATTTAATCACATTTCTTAACCACAACACCTAGTGTTAAAGTATAACCCAGGTCAGGGTTGTTACAGCAAGGTCTAGGTTACCGAGCGTTAGAAAATGGGCTACCTACGTGTAGTGCCATGAGACTCTTTAGCCTGCCATGAGTTAAGGAGTGGGCTACTTACGAGTAGTGCCATGTGACTCAACCCTAGAAACTGGTTCACCTATAGGTGGGACCATGAGGGGTTTAATGGGGATCTACCATAAGGAAGGTAGTATCCAGGTCCACTGCAGGGATAGCGCAGAGGATAGGATACTCATGGATCGCGGAGTTATATTTAAAACGTAATCTTGGTTATTAAATGATTAATTGAATGATTATGTTGTTAACATATTTGCATGATTAATGTTTTCCCCACATACCAGCTTCGGCTGACCGACGTTTTGTTTGTCGGCGTTTTAGGTACAAGACAAAAGGACAAATAGTAAATTGTCATATTGTGAAATACATGAAGAAAAATACAAGGAGGATTAGTTAGAGTAGAATCCCTAAGTGGATAAAAGTTTAGAGATCCAAGTTTTCAAAAAGGTATGCAAAAATTTATTTTCTTACAACTTTTCAGTATAGTCTGTTAAAATTTGATAATTATTCTTGGTTAATTGCCGAACCTTTGATCCGGAAGTTATTGGTGCAGCTTCGACCTCTCGATCTCCCTTAATTGGGGGTTATTGGGAGGCGGGGTCGTAACATTTGGTATCAGAGCGTAGGTTCCTCACTTAACCATTAATAATTATTAAATTTTACAAACTCCATAGAACCCAAGGGAGTTATTAGAGGATTATCCGAAAGACAGAGGTGTCTAGAAAAGGATCACGACCAGGGGCTGGCAATATTTTCCTTCGCACCTCTAGTCGGAATACGAGGACTCCCAGATTCGTGTGACTGCCTGGCCAAAGTCTTAGGGTATGAACCGAAATAAGATACCTTTAGGACTTTCTCATATTATTCATCCCTTCTCATCACAAAATTCTGATAAGGACCTAAAGGATTAGGGTTTTCTTTCTTATCCTCACCCTCTTGAAGTATGGGTAAGGTTAATAAGGTTTACAGAATCCTCCACCAAATTAATGAAAATCATGTAAATAAAATGGCATGGACATAAGCTTAATAGATTAAGCGCAAATTAAAGAATAGATACATAGGCGTATGACATAAGTTGTCATGTCCTCAGAAGAGACCTGAGGCTAGACCTTCTTGTTAGGAGGATAAGTTAGTCTTGGGGATAGAGATCTCCATTGCAAATAGAGACCTGGCACATCCTCTAAGGATGATGCTAACCCTAACCCTAAGTGAACGTTAGAGAGAGATGAGTTAGACTAGGTGTTTGAAAAGACATGCCTTTGAGATGCCATATGATCCATGAGTGACATAGCACCTTTGGCAACCCAACTCTGGGAAGGGTTGTGCATGTTAGGGTAAAGGATAGCTCCTTAAATGATGATGTTAGTGAAGGACCTTAGAAACCCTATGAGATTATGCGAGTAGGGCATAGCATGCACCCAGGGTACGTTAGTAGTGTGAGCAAAGGGTTGAAACCCTGACCAGGAGAGTAGGAAGGAAGGCATATGAAATAAGCATAAAGAGATATGGATAACCTTGAGCGAACATAAGTTTCATCTAGGTAGGGGCATGCTTTTGAGGTTGATCCTTCATGAAGAGAGGGCCTCTAATGGTGAGGTGGGATGTAGGGTTAGCTCTAGACAGAGCATGAAACCCAACAAGAAGGTTGGAAGCCTAAAACCCCAAGATATGAGGAATAATGGATGATAGTGGTTGCCTCATGATCGATCCTTGGAAGTTGATGATATCTTGGTTTCCTTTAGAGGGACCAAACCCTAGAGAGAGAAGATGTGCCTACGATATAGGTGTTTACCTTCCGAGGTAGGAAGAAGAGTTCCTTAGACCTAGAAAGGTTTAGTAGCAGGTTATGAGGCCTTGTACCTTGTTGGTTGTCCTTGAGGAGGACCCAACTCTCAGTGTTGCTCAAGTTGAAGGATGACAAGGAGTACATGTCATGCCTTTTGCATGCTTGGTTCGTGGTTAAGAGATAGAGAATGCAGTTGGACACCTACAAGTAAACCTAGGGTTTCTAGGCCTAAGAGGGGAAGTGGTGTACCTAATGCTCATGATGAGAGTTGAGTTCATGTAGAAGTGAGCATGGTACTCCTCATGTATATAGGAAAAGGGAAGCCCCTTAAGTTTAAGGTATGTTTGATGAACCCCTCACATCTAGGTTGATGATAAAGAAAGGTATGATCTTGATCCAGCATGGAGGAAAGAGGACATGTATGACCTAGCATGGTTCGGTAGGTGATCTGTTGTGCCTTAATAGCTTGCTAGGGTTAAGTAGGCTCGTGTGGATGTAAACCCTAGACCTAAGATCTTTTGTGACCGTGTTGTCAAGAGATAGTTTTCCTCCCATCCTGGGAGAGGGACCCTTTGGTAGGGTGTATATCAGTTTTGTTGGTTTAAGGTAACCTAAAGAGGTCTCATATGATCTTGAGAAGCTAAGTGAAAAGTACATGGTATGAGAATGAGCAAGTAGACCCATAGATATCCATCTCTAAGTACATGTGGATGTGATACCATGGAGGTAACCGGTAAGGGGCCTGACCAAGGTAGGTAGTTCACCATGACCCCTATGAAAGGATGGATGTCAGCCCATGTATACAAAGAGAGATGATGAAGGCTTGGGCAAGGTTCTAAGTTGGACATGTACTATAAATGGAGCATCCTAAGTCTATCCTAGTGTCAGATAGGGATAAGAATGATGGAAGTGGAAGTTGCCTAATTCCCCAGTGGCACATGACCATAGGGTCGGGAGGTAACAGCTATCCTTGTCTGAGGACCATGGGTTAGGAGATTGATCACCTTCATGAACTCATGGGACCTAAAGGGCAGGTGAGTAGGGCACTCTCTTGATGCATGAGGGAAGAGGGATGACCCCATAAGAGCCAACACCCTATAGACCTAGAGGAGATGACCAAGGATATAAACCTCAGTAGGTTCAAGACTAGTTTTCCATGGAGGTAACTTTGATATCGAGATGATTGTGATGTAGAGACATAAATTGCGCGTTTCAACTTAGATTGGAAGGTGTACTGGAAATGTGGGATGTAGCATCTCTACTCATGGAATAGGTAGAACTTTGTATTTGGACGGCCGCCAAATGCTTATTTCCTCTTATTATGGGAGTGAGAGATAGGACAGTACCCATGCCATACACCAAGGATAAATGATGGATATGAGTTGTAACGTTGCTATGAGGTAAGAGGACAAAGATGATAACATATCCTTGTAGAGTGAATAATACATAAATGGTTTACAAATAGTAAGAGTACTAAGGTAATCTTTATCATGAGATATGAGTCATACAAGATTGAGTTTGATCACCAAGAAGATGAGCTTGAAGTGTTCTCGATA
The DNA here is from genome assembly GCA_963693085.1 of Alisma plantago-aquatica. Taxonomy (NCBI): domain Eukaryota; kingdom Viridiplantae; phylum Streptophyta; class Magnoliopsida; order Alismatales; family Alismataceae; genus Alisma; species Alisma plantago-aquatica. The sequence continues at coordinate 1,050,699,499 of OY856413.1, read as the reverse complement.
AAGATAGACTTAGAATTCGAGTTTGAGATGATAAGTGAAATACATGGAAGTGTATTCATTCAATGTTACCTAATACCTAAAGATGTGAAATGGTAATGGATGTTCTGGTTGAGATGTATCTGACTAGTTTGGCTAGAAGCTAGAAGAGGTTGTTAGGCTAACCCTAAATATGAAAAGGAGATATGTTTGGCTAATACTCCGATGTAATGAGATCTGTGGAACAAGTTAATGGTTGTTTGGTTAGCCAGTCTAGTCCTTGATGCAATGAAAGGATGGTGGTAGAGCCTCAGATGCACTTCTTTGGAAAGGAAGGTGATGAAACCCCTACTAGAGTGGTTTAGGGTTTCTGAGGAATTGATCTTGAAGAATAATGACATGCAGGAGATCATGATTTTAAGATCACCATACACCGTACTACGAAGATAATGAGTAACAGTGGTACTTTAGATACCTAAGATAAAGTTGCATGTGGTATATGGCCATGCAAGCCGAGGGTGAAGGACGAACCCCAGTAACCCTGTGCATTGATATAAAGGATAAAGAGTCCCCGAAAAAGAAAGGGAGTTCATCACAATGGATGTTGTAAGTCTCCATGAATCAAGGAAGGTCGAGATGCAATATGGGTTATGGTAGTTCACCTTACCTAGATGACATGAGAAAGAAAGAGTTTTTTCAAGGGATAGATTTGGTTGAACTACCCATGAGAGAGATGGTTCAGCTACACCATGATGCGAGTTCAAATGTTCTTGAGTTTGACACAAAGGTTCCCTTCCAAAAGGTGGAAGTAGGTACATGAAGAAATCAATGTTAGTACAGTTTATCATCCCAAACTAATGGTTAGTATGATCCAAACTAAAGGGTCTTATGAGAGCATATGAGCTCGTTCAGGGTGATAGCTAGAGACGGTTCCTACCCTATGAAATATGTGATGATGACCACCATAGCCTGTATCTGGATTCTAAGAATCTCTGTAGGAGAGGTTGTGTCAGTCACCAGTTCAGTAAGGTGATGTTGGTGAAAGGACCACGTGATGGTTAAAAAAGGACCACAGTGTGTGTAGATGAAGTCGCTTTGATCGTGCAATGGCTGAAAGGAGCCTAGAGACAACAAGAGTCGTGAGCAGATGCAAAGTAGACTGATATGCAGTTCACAGTGGGAGAATATGTGACATGAAAATCCGACACCTCTAAGTTATAGCTAAGAGAGCTGAGTCCCCGATGCATGGGTTCTTTTGACATGGTTTGGTGGAGAAGGTTAAGATTGACCTTACCCCCTTAGGATAAAGTAATGTGTGATGAGTTCCATATGTCCAATTTAGAGCACTATGTGAGGTGCCTCGACCATGTGCTGAGCAATGAACCTAGTGAGCCCCAAGGGAGGATGAAATGGCCTGAGTCCACCTGTGTAGTTTATAGACGCCAGGATGAAAGAACTCAGAGAAAAGAATATGTGATGATAAAGGTTCTTTGGAGACGCCATGAGTATGGTAAAGCCACATAGGGGCCAATGAGGGACATGGAAAAGTCTTATCCTGAATTGTTTGTTTGCTTGATAGAATTTTGAGGACAAAATTCCTATAAGAGGGGAAGTATGTTACAACCCCAATTTTTGGGTTCATCTGGTGAGAAATGTAATTTTTCATATTAAAGATAACTGAACAAAGAATGGTATAATTTGTTTTGAATACATAGATTTTGTTTACAATATCCTTGATGTCTGTGTTGTGGGATTTATTGGCTATTGGGTCCAAATAACAAAGAAGATTCAATTAGTAATTGAATATTTGAGAAGAGGAAGAGGTAGAAACCTCTAGAAGGCAAAGGGATGTAATCCAAGGATGGATTTCGTGCCTCTTGGATTCCTTGGGTTCCAAGGAGTCCAAAGTTGCAAAAAGAAAGCAATAAGAAAAGAAAATATTAATTAGGTATTTTTTATTAAGAAAGAAATTCAAAACAATGAGAAAATGTGGAAAATAAGTGAAAAGAGGTATAATTGAGTTATCCTTGGTGGAATTTCGTATCCCAAGGATTTCTAATGATAAAAGGAATGTCAATGAGGAAAATAAAAGAGAAATAAAGAGAAATCCTTAAAAAGAGATATGTTAATGAGAAATAAACAAGATAATGTGAAATAATGCATAAAGATCCATCTAGAAGGATAATAAGTATCCAATAAAAAGAATTTCGAAATAATGGAGTGTCATGGGATCCAAGGAGTCCAATAAAGAGGAAAGAAAGAGAAAATACCAAAATTGCAAAATAAAAGGATAATATGATACATTATTAATGAATTTTGGTGATATTGTTAAAAAGGAAAATAGTGTCTACTAAAAGAAAATAGAAATTCATGCTTATAGATTAAAAAGCAAACATAAAGAGAATAAGAGAAAAGAATTTCGAATTCCTAATGACTAAGGATCAAGGGGAAACAAAGAATTAATATAAAGAGAGAGAATTTATTATCAACTATGGAAAGATAGTTTCCTAATGAGGAGAAGCCTTGCTTTTCTCATGAGCAAGTACATTAGGGCGTGGACGTACTCCCTATAAGAGGGGTCGAACCCTTGGCCAAGTCCAGAGGGATCCCATGTGACTATCTCTCTTCCTTTCCCTTCTTCTTCTTTGTCTTTCCATCCATGAAACCCTAATCGGGAAAGGCAGCATGACAAGGAGCTACGGGGAGCTATGGAGGGTTCGTGATGGAAGAACAACACTCTACGTTGCTGAAGTGAAGGCTAGCCATCGTCCCCAGGCCCTAGCCGAGGTGCAACAGTGGCCGCATGGCTGCAAATGCAGCTGCATGTCGCAGGCTTGAGGAGTGTAAAGATGACCGTGACGGTTGCGACCGGGCGACGCCCCAAGTGCAGCAAGGTGTGGCGGAGTCAGGGGAGGTGTCCCCAGTGGTCGCTAGACTCTGGAGAGGAGGGGGCGCACCCCCATTTGCTACAGATCGGTGGCTAGCGTAGCAGCCATCGTGCTGCCCAAGGTTGAAGAAGGGGGTAGAGGCGCGTGGATGAAAATGCCCTCCATGGGCTTAATACGCGCACAACTTAACCAAGGGCACAAACGTCAATTCGTTATGTTTTCCAAAACGATGGGCAATGTTGCATGGAGCGCACACGTGGCACAATCCGATTGGCCAAAGGTATGCTTATTTTGCAAAAATCATATCTAATGATTGGTAACTCCAATTAGGACAAGTAATATATGAATTTTTATCAGAAAAACACAAGGAATCCAATAAAAATAGTTTATAGCCTGAATCTGATCATAGTTCGAAAAGTAGTATCAATTATCATCTTTAATGAATTTAAGATTAAGAAACCCTATTTTGAAATGAATAAAATGTTTAATAGGGTTTAATGGATCATTAGAGTTGATGTTAACCTGTTAAATGTAAAAAGGTACATTAGGTTCAAAAAGGAAGAACTGTGCACGCGATTAGTCAAATTTAGAGTTTATGTGCATAAATATGCTTGAAATTTGAAAAGGACATAAAGTTATCATCTTTAATGATTTAATTAAGGAAAACCCTTAGATTTGATGATAGATGGACTTAATGATGTTATTTGGATAATTCAAGCTGATATTAACCTGTTGTTAATAAAAGTGAAAATAGGATCGAAAAAGATGATCTTTTTATATAATTGGCTTAATTTAGGGTTTCATGCATGATTATGCATTAATGAGCTTAAAAACCCTAATTTAGGTGAATTTGTCTTTTAATTGTTTTAATTGTTCAAATCCATAAATAAATAGGGATATGATGATCCTAAGTCAGTTTGGGTATAAAAGACTATTAAAATGGATAGTCGAGCAATTAAGGTTCATATAAATGGAAAAGAGTATTTTAGGGTTTGTTGACCTAAAAGGGATAAAGTTTGAGGAATGGATCTAAGAAACCCTAATGAAGATTAATGAAACTCTCAAATGGATACAAAAACCCTAGAAAGTGAATCCAAGTCAATAAAGTAGATTCTTGATAAAGTGTGTAATATAGAGTGCATATTCTTTTCAGGAATTATGTGATGATTGAATTGCTTGCTTGGATTTCATTCTTGGTTGGGTTTACTTAATTCTTGTGAAATCATCAAATCAAGTATGTGGTTACACTTATGAATAATCGTTCTAGTTTCACGTCGATTCCCGAAGTTTTAATCGGTTGTTTGAAAATTACTGTTGGATGTCTATTTATTTCATGCAACTATAAAGTGACTATGATTATCACTATAAATGTGCATATATAACTGGCTAGATTTGGGTCCACCTCTATTTCTTTGAAAAGGCTTAAAAAAAGGGGTAATCCTAGAACAAGGTCTAGGTTACTGAGAGTTAGAAATTAGGCTACCTATGTGTGGTTCCATGAGACTCATTAGCCTGTCATGAGTAAAGGAGTGGGCTACTTACGAGTAGTGCCATGTGACTCAACCATAGAAATTGGTTCACCTATAGGTGGGACCATGAGGGGTTTAATGGGGATCTACCATAAGGAAGGTAGTATCCAGGTCTACTGCAAGGATAGCACAGAGGATAGGGTACTCATGGATCACGGAGTTATATTTAAAATGTAATCTTGGTTGTTAAATGATTAATTGAATGATTACATTGTTAACATATTTGCATGATTAATGTTTTCCCCACATACCAGCTTCGGCTGACCGACGTTTTGTTTGTCAGCGTTTTAGTGACAAGCCAAAAGGACAAACAGTAAATCGTCATATTGTGAAATACATGAAGAAAAATACAAGGAGGATTAGTTAGAGTAGAATCCCTAAGTGGATAAAAGTTTCGAGATCCATGTTTTCAAAAAGGTATGCAAAAATTTATTTTCTTACAGCTTTTCAGTATAGTCTGTTAAAATTTGATAATTATTCTTGGTTAATTGCCGAACCTTTGATCCAGAAGTTATGGGTGCGGCTTCAACCTCTTGGTCTCCCTTAATTGGGGGTTATCAGGAGGTGGGGTCGTAACATCTATGTTAAGAATGCCCCAACCACCTTGGTCAATTGGAGCAGTAATAGTGTCCCAATTAACTAGATGGTAGTGACTTCCAGAGTTGGTGGAAGGAATATGGTTGTTCCAGAGGAATTTTCTACGAGTTTTTAAATGAGCTTTCTGGTCTTGGTAGGGAGGGGGATACAACTAAGATAATGAGTGGTGATGGGTGTGATGACACTATTTAGGAGTGTAAGTCGTCCAACGAGGTTGAGGAAGTTATTTGTCCAAGATGAGAGTTTTCTATTGATCCTGTCAAGGATGGGTTTCCAAGTAGCATTTGTGATGTTGTGGGGAGTGATGGGGAGTCCTAGGTATTATATGGGGAAATATTTGACCTTGCATCTAAGGAGTTCCCTAAATCTAGCCAACTTTGAGAGGTCAATGTGAACTCCAAAGATGGACGACTTATGGAGATATTTTAAGTCCAGAGATGTAGGAGAAGATTCCTATTATTCTGATGGTGTTTAGGATATAGGAGTCCTCTGGAGAGGTGAGGATGATGGTATCATCTATGAATTGTATAATGTTCTCTATGCATTCCAAAGGTGAGTGTATCAGTCCATTATCTTTGCCCATTTTTATCATGTAGGAGAGAATGGTGGTGATTATGATGAACAAATATGGAGAAAGTGGATCCCCTTGTCTAAGGCCATTTGTGTTTTTGAAATATCCGAAGGGGACACCATTTATGATAGTGGAGAAATAATTTGTGGAGATGCAAGCATGAATCCAGTTGACCCATTTATCAAGAAAGCCAAAACAAAGATGTATAGTTTCGTTAACCATCAGGTAGGCATCTTGTATACTTCTTCCTTTGAGGAAAGCATTTTGGTTGAGTGGGATGATTTTGTTGATATGAGGTTTTATTCTGCTTGTTAAAGTCTTGGCTATGATTTTGTAGGAGGTGTTGATGAGACTGATGGGTCTAAATTGGGAAATGAGGTCGGGTTGGTTGATTTTTTTTATGAGAGCGATAAAAGTTCTATTTAGATGTTTGATGATGTTGTGAATATTTTTTCTATCATGAATAGCCTTGAGTAAAGCTAGGAAGTCTACTTTGTAGTGGTTCCAATTAGCAAGGTAGAATTCAACTTTGAGTATCTGGAGAGAAACTTTCAAACATGTCTCAGTTATAGAGTGGATTTATATTATATTCACCACATAGCAAGCATAGCGTGAACAAGTATGTTATAATAATCACAAGTTCAAATCCAGTGATGACTCAAGGAACGAATTGTCATTTAAAAATAAAAAGATATTATGTTATTAAGAGAGTGTCAACTTGGATTTGTCCTGACTATGTGTATCTTCTAAATTGTCGCCTGATACTTTCTTTAACGTCTGTAATTTTGAAAGGTTTTGTTATCCGATTTGATACATGGAGACACAAAAGGAGAAGAGTTTGAGTTAGTGAGTAGGCTGTCTTGGGTGAATCAGCTAATGACAGCACTAAACGCAAAAACAACTGGCTAACCTCACATCAGTTAAGTAGTCGACACGCAGGTAGAAGAAGGTTGGGTCTCTGGCGCTATGCAACATGCAACAGCACCACTGCCTTGGCTACTCCTTCTCTGGTAGTTACATTGTCAGTAGTTGGCACTAGTGAAGATGGAGGGATGAAATGTGGGCATTCCACAGAGAGAGATAGTTAAGGTTTAGATATAGGTATAAATATATTTCGGACAGCGAGAAGCTATGGACTAACAGACAACCCACACACTGACACAATGAGCCAGTGAGGTATGTGGGTTACCAAGGAGGAGGATCTCCACGACAGAAATAACTGCCAATACCTCTCCCCATCACTCAAACAATATCCCGAACACTTTTGGAGGACAGCAGCGTGACTAACAAGTCAAAGCCCAGAATCAGAAAACAAAATAGAGATGCATATCTATCCTGAACAGGCTAAAACAGAAAGGGAAAAAATGCTAGAGATGAGGGGAAATCTAAAACGAATCGGTGGTGTAAATTGGTAGGGAAGATCACGTACCTCGATGAAGGGCAGAGAAGGTGAGGGAGGTCTAACGACCAGTGGATGAGATGAGACCTGAGGGCAAGGAGTTGGGGGGACTCGGCGTAGGCAAAGGACCCCAATCCGGTTTGTGATGACGAACTGACGAAGGCCGTCTTCATCTTACGCGGTTTGTGGTGGTGTCTGGGGGCGAGATTCCCACTTTCTCAGATGCACGATGACCTGAATCCATCACGGATACATGAAGTCGATGATGACGAGACTCTGGGAGGATGCTAGTCCATCAGCGGAAGCACGATGTCGACGTGCCGCGATAGCAGATGCGTGTTGTGTGACGATGTCGGTCCATCAGTGCCTCATCGGAAGCACGGAGTCGACGCCGGGGTAGCATATCTCCTCGGTGGAGGCATGGAATCGGTGTATTGGAAGGCTGGGCGAAGAACACAATGACGATTAGGGTTTTCGTCGGGGCATCACGTAGAGGTGGATGGGCGGAGAGCCTGAGGGAGGGAGGGGGTGGATGCGGTGAATCGGTGGAATGGGGACGGTTAGGTCACCCGGAGGCTTTTATTGGATACGGTCCCAACCTAGTCTCCAGGCATCCACTAAGCGACAGATAACCTACAAATAGCGGTTCAGTCCGGTTTAAGTGGATCAGATATGGTTAAAATGGTTTTTTTTTCATTCCTACATTTAGTCCATCTGGGCCAGGTGATTTATTTAAGCCTAAGGTTTTATGGCCATGTCCAATTCCTCTGAGGTGAATGGTTTGGTATGTGCAAGAGGATGGTCATGTTTTGAAGAACATATCGTAGGCCAAACCAGGTCATTTAGGCAGGAGGGTTGGTGGTTGGTATTGAAGATTTTTTTGAAGTGTTCTGTGATATGGTTTGTGATGGTAGATTTGTGGGTTGTGATTCTATTATTGATCTGTAAGTATATGATGGCGTTCTTCCGGAAGTTATTGTTGCACATTTTGTGAAAGAACTTTGAGTTCTTATCTCCTTCTTTTGCCCATATGATTTTTATTCTTTGTCTCCATTTTGTGTCAATGCAGGTTTTTGTGAAGTCCATGTCTGCTTTGATTGAAAGCACAAGACTTGGGTCAGCTACAGGGTCTTTGTCAACAAAAAAGAATTGTTGCTCAAGGTCTTTGAGAGTTTCAGATAGCTTATTCAGGTTAAGAAGTTTCCATTTTTTTATGTGGGCTTTGATTTTTTTTTTTTTGGAGGATATGGAGTCCAAGGTTTGTGGTCTGGGGGTCGGCCTGCTTCCAATGCTCAGCACATTTGAGAGTGAAGTTATCTAATGAGAGCCAGTAGTTATCAAAACAAAATAGTCTTTTTCCCCATGGTTCAGTGATGGTATCAAGGATAAGGGGAAAATGGTCTGAGATGGATCGGTGAGATGTGTGAACAGTGGAGAGGGGGTGTTGGTCTTCCCAAGTGGGGGAGCAGATGAAGTGGTCTAATCTGGCGAAGGTTTGATTTCTTGACCAAGTAAAGGAGGCGTTTGATGGTTTAAGTTCAATTAAAGCATGTCTAGTGAGAAGGTGGCTAAAATGTTTGTCGGAAGTAGACATGGGTTTTGATGAGCTAGTGGGGTTGTATCGATCTAAATTTTGGGTTATTAGATTGAAGTCCCCACATAGGACTCAGGGAGACTTGGAGAATGAAGACATAACAGTTTCTAATTCAGTTAGGAATGTAGTCTTATTATGTCCAGGTTCTCTATATACCCCTGTGAAATTCCAGCTAAAACCATCAGATGTGTTTTTGATAGTGATGGTTATGGAGAAGTCATGGATGTAGGATTTAGTAGGGGTGAAAGTTTGGTTGTTGAACCCCACTACTAGACCTAGTTTGAATCCAGAGGGGTAAATTTGGATCCAGTCAGTTATTCTATTGCCTCCAATGGTTTCAAGGGCAAAAGGGGAAAGACAAGTTTTTGTCTCCTGGATAGTGATGAGGTCTATTTTATTTTTGTAAATATGAGAACGGATTTCCTTTCATTTATTGAGGTTTGCAGCCCCACATCGGTTCCATGATGATATTCTCATAGTAGATAATATGATTATTGAAAAGGGGAGTCTAGAGACAATCTATTGGATTTTAAGTAAGTCGAAGTTGACTTTGGTGGTTTCCCATTCCCTTCGGTTGGTCCATCCCATGAAAAATTATATATCATCTAAAACTTTATTTGCCTTGTCCTCATCATCAAATTGTATTCCAATTTTTCTAGCAAATTTTTTGAAACTAAAAATGTTAGACCAAGATGCTAGATCTTCTATGTTATCGAGATCTCGATCTAAAGAATTGATCAAAGGAGAAGAAGAGTCATCCACAATATAAGATTTTGTGCATGATGAGCTAAATGGAGTGTTTGTGGATGTACCTGGTTCCTATCGGTTGACGATATATTTCTTGTTTTCCCCTTCAGGACAGGGCAGCATTATCTTTGGGAGTTTGCTGACTTCTTCTTCTTATCATGTGCTCTTTGGCTATGGACTCTGTGAAGTTCTAATTTCTTTTAGTATGGTTGTTCTGAGTGTTTTCAAGGTGTTTGGGCTAATGCTAAGAGCATTGTTGTTTTCCTTCGAAGGTGGTGGAGAAGGGGATTTCGTACTGGTGGGTGGGGAGGCTAGTATGTGTTTGGGAGGAGAGAAGGATTTGGTTCTCATGCAGTTGGATGGAGTATTTGAGTTACCAGAGGAATTGGTTTTGTAGTTTTTCCTTTCGCAAATAAGGTGTCTTTCATCTGCCTTGTGAGCAGGGTTTGGGGCCTTTCTATCTTTGTTTGGATAGAACCAAGAGGGTGGGTGGACAGAAAGGTCCGAGAATGCTATTTTGTTTTCCGAAGGATGTTCGGCTGACAACTTGATATTGTAAATGGCTTCTCCTATTCTAACATTGATGGTTGGGGGTAATGACATGGTTGCTTTGATAACAAAGAGGTAGTAAGCTTTGATGTATTGAGTAGGGTGTAAGGTTTCGAGGCTGATGTATTGTAGAGTGGCCCCAATAGAGTGGGCTATCCCCCTGAAGATCTCAACTTCCCAAAGGTGGGGTGGGAGGTTTGAAATGGCAACCCAATCAGAACCTCCTACAGGTGCTGGGAAGGCCCCAAGATCTGTCGACCATTTGGTTAATCTGGCTTGAATGAATCTTGATCCACAAGGAATGGTGAGGACCTGGTTGAACAGATGTTCTATTTTTGTGCCTTTCGGGACCGTGTATATCAGCTGGGTAGGGGAATAGATCTTGGGTTTGAGGATCGTATGTCCTGGGATTAGAAGAGCTAGGGCTCTGGTGACATCTAAGACGTTGATCAGGTTGTTGTCGAGGTTGTTTTCAATGGAGACTAGAATGCTCCTCAATGTTAAGACCTTTAGAAGTCTCATGGAGTTTGTAGGTAAGTCAAGGGCAATGGTGTATTCCAGATACCCTGGGGCTTCCATATCTGGTGATGTGGAGTTGGAGAGGGGAGTGTATTCTCTGGGGGAGCAATGTGTGTGTTGGGTTTCGGTGGTGACAGTTTAAAAACTGAGGGTTTGTGGTAAGGTGTTGTAGAGGGCTCGTGTCTGGTGTAATATATGCTTAGAAGAGGTTGGGAGGAGATATGCATGCTTGGGCAGGAGATCAGCTAAACATGCAAAAGCAATTTCGGTGAGTGGGGGTGAGAGGTAGGGAAGGCGTCAATTATCAGAAGCACCCTTTCTGGGAATCCGTTGGTTCTCTTTAAAAGTTGTGGTTTTTTTAGAGAAAAGTCTAGGGAAATGTAGCTCTGAGGCAGCAGCAGGTTGGTATTTTACTGGGGGGAGGTGAGCCCAGCAGTTTTTTCTAGTATGTCCTTTTTGTTGGCATCTGAAACAGGTTAAATGAGAAGGACATCTAGATGTTGAATGGTGTCTGCTATTACAAAAGGAGCAGATGAGGGCCCGGAAAGGTCGTCTGGGAGGGGCTTTTTGCCAGGTTTGGGCGGTGGAACTTTTTTCCAAGTGTTTGTTTATGAGGTATATAGATTTTGCCTGCCCTAGAAGGGGAAAAGCACGATTTAGGAGAAAGGTATCTTTTGGTATGATATCTATCTCAAGGGTGGATATTGGGTTTAGGGTTTTGTGATGTGTATCAAGAGTAGGGTTTGCAGTCTTAGAGTTGATAGGTGGGGGAAAGAGGTGATACCTGACTGCGATGGAGTCTGAGTAATGTGGTGTTGTCGTTGTGTCTGCAACATCGTCCTCCTCTAGACTGGAGGAGACAGAGATGGGCCAACGCTTGGAGTCGATCGGCAGTTGATGGATGTCCCGAACAAAAAGATGGTCGGCCGAGTTCGAAGAAGATGAGCTCTCTCCTTCTTTCTTTTCATAGAGATGTGTCATCTCTAGTGGTGTGCCGGCATTGAAATCTCTAACCCAAGCCAAGAATGTTCAATTTCCAGAAGGTTTGATATAGATTGTCCATTCTGGCTTAAGCTGGAGTTTGGCGATCAACTGGGCCCAGCCCTCAGAGATGAGTAAGGTTGATGCTCTATTTTTCTAGTGTTGGTCGTTCGGAGATGACCAGGTGACTGTCACCAGGAAAGATCGGTGGCCCAAGTTTACCACGTAGGATCCCGGGGAGATGTCAAACTTGTGGTATATCCACGCTTTGGGGAGAGGGATGCATGTAGAATATGCAGGATTTGAGAGTGGGTATTATACGAAGGTGAAACGAGAATCCATGGAAGGTAGAAAAGGAGGTTCCCAAGTGTGGGTAGACTAAACCGAGGGTTTCCTTAGCTTGAGAACACTTCTGAAAATCGATGATTTTCCCGAAACGGCCTAGGTGTGCTTGTTTATGCACTTGGCCAAGGTAAACAAATCTCCGATTCTCATGATGTGATCACGACAGAGATATCCACTGGGGTGATAGTCTGGTTGGGGAAAATATTCCTCAAGTGAGCAGGGAAACACCCCCAAAGTGACCGATGAGAGGGGAGCGAGAGGCCGACAGAGAGCTCGGTAGCAGGAGGGAATCTTAGAAAGGGGGTGTCACAGAGAGAGTCTCAGGGTGAAGTAGATCCTGAACAGCTAGGAAAGTTGTTTGATTCAGCCACCACTGGATGGGGAAGATTAATAGTTGTGATTAAATGGCATGCATGTCGCCATAAAGCCTTGAGATAGCATCGAAGATGCACCAGATGTGGCCTTGACCTCTGAAATTTGGGAAGAGAAGAAAAGAGGAGGGAGAGTGTGCAGGTTTAGGGGAAGCAGTGTATCTTTGATCCATAGGCGCGAGATCGTATGTCGAGAAAGGAGGGGAACCAGAAGGTGTGAGAAGGACAAACCTTTGTTAACCTTCCAATGTAATGCTCACCGGGCAGGACGAGGGAGCTTGGACAGAGGCTCGCCGGATGGGAGGAGTGGGATCACGGACGATGAAATCCTTGGGATGTTGCTAGAGAGAAGTTTGAGCTTTTTCTCACTAACTTCCCGTTACTCATGGCGATCCCCGTTCACGATGGGCCTCCTATACTACCATTTTTCGTACTCAGACATATATTTTGTTCCAGCGATGTGGGACGGCGCATTAGGGTAGCCGGTCATTGTAGCTGTCGAAGCTCAGGAATCATGGCTACACATATACATGGACTGTCATCTTGGGTCGAGCAATCGCTGTCGGAGCCTCTCGTCTTTCATGACAGAGATGCATGCGAGTAAAGTTTCTTTCCCAACCGTCGTGCGCCAATAATCTACCGTGATAAAGTGATCGACTGACTAATTGGAGAGGGAGACCCAAAAGTATTCAACATTTATAAATGCGCAAAGAACATCCAAACAGAAACGTAACTGGAAGCGTGAGCATGATCCTACAATTTGACGGCGGGCTGTGGAGCCATAAGCCCATGTAGGGTGGCAGCCAGGAATTTAAAGACGGTAGAATCTTAAATGGGAGGTGATGATACCGCCGAGGACGGCCCAGCTTGTTGACTCCACTGGCCGGAAGGATGCATTGAAGATCGGTATGACCTCCGAGACATTCAACGGATACGTTGCTTTAGAGTAACGAACGACACCAGTTACCAGAGATGACGTTCTTAAATGACCACCGTCAGACCATTTCGGGATACGAACTAGCTGTCCATTGAGATACTGCCGGCAACTCAGCACTGGTACTAAACAAATGTATACATAACGGAGCAAAATCCACAAAATTTGCAATGGGCGTCAGAATTTTTAGAGGTAAATACTATATCTAAGGTTGCTGTTTTGGTCTTCGAGTTCAGCTAGGAGGGGAGGCAATAGGGGCGCAGCCAGACTTGAATCCTCCCAGGCCAAGTCAACTCTATTTTATCATGACGAACATGACTAATTGGTGTGCATGTATTTGTCGGTTTTGATTTGTAGAACTAGATGAATAATATTGTTCTGGGTGAATAAATTTACAAAATGTATAAATATACTATCTATTAAGGGCAGATTAAAATGTATAAAAATATTAAATGGTGTGTGTGTACACTATATATATATATATATATATATATATATATATATATATGAGTTAGTATTAGTTGCCCGCGCGGGTAATAACTTTAGGCTACCCGGCAGCAGTTCCGGAAGGGAGAAAAACGGGAAAAAGAGCCCGGCTACCAGTTCGTCGCGTCGTCCCCGCAGGAGAGAGCTACTCGCGAACCCCAGATCATCGCCGTCCCCGCCGAAGCAAACCCCAGTTCGTCGCGCCGTCCCCGCCGAAGCAAAACCCCAGATCGTCGCCCTCCCGTTCTCGCGCACTTCCTCCTCACTCATCGCTCTGCCTGTCGTGCAAAAATCACCGGCGACCCGAACTCCTCCGTCTCTAATTGCTCCTCCATCTCGCTGCATCTGAATTCCGACAGTTACTTCTTCTAATATGACGAGAACAAAGCAAGCATCAAGGAAGACCTCGACAGGGCCTCCGTGGCTAAGGCGTCCACGACCAGTGATTGAAGAAGATGATGACATCGAAATGCAGCCCCATCAGGCCGAGGAGAAGATGGCCAAAGAACCAGAAGAAGCGGAGAAATCAGCATCGCCGGCGGAAAGGGAAATACTCGACCACACTACTCCGACAACCCCGAAAGAGGATAAGAAAGAGGCTACCAAGGACGTAGAAGCGGAAAAAGAGGGGAAAGAAGAAGCTGCGGGAATGAAGAAGGGGCTTGCTGCTGAGACTCCTCAGACAACTAAGACACAGGATAAAGGCAAAAAAATAGGGGTTACAGCTCCCCCATGGATCAAACCTCCATCAAAAAGTGCAAAGCGCAGTAATGTTGCTACTGCTGGTCGTGGAGTCAACATAGCAGCTGAGAAGAAAGAATGTACGCGCAGCAAAGCGGTAGAATTTGAACAACAAGGTAATGCTCGAGTAATTATTACATAATGCTTCTTGAATAACCGAGAGTAATGCTTGAGTAACTGATATTAATGCTTGAGTAACTGATAGTAATGTTTGAATAACTGAAATTAATGCTTGAGTAACTATTACAAAATGCTTGAATAACAGACATTAATGTTGAGTAATCGAGATTAATGCTTGAGTAACTATTACAGAATGTTTGACTAACCAAGAATAATGTGTGAGTAACCGAGATTTATGCTCAAGTAACTATCACATAATGGTTGAGTAACCAAGAGTAATGGTTGAGTAACCAAGAGTAATGCTTCAGTAACTGAAATTAATGCTTGAGTAACTATCACATATTGCTTGAGTGACCGATAGTAGTGTTTGAGTAACTGAAATTTATGCTCGATTAACTATCACATAATGCTTGAGTAACTGAGATTAATGCTTGAGTAACCAAGAGTAATGCTTGAGCAACTGAAATTTATGATTGAGTAACTATTACATTATGCTTGAGTAACCGAGAGTAATACTTGAGTAACCGAGAGTAATGCTTGAGTAACTGAAATTTATGCTCGAGTAACTATCACATATTGCTTGAGTGACCGATAGTAGTGCTTGAGTAACTGAGATTAATGCTTGAATAACTGAGATTAATGCTTGAGCAACTGAAATTTATGATTGAGTAACTATTACATTATGCTTGAGTAACCGAGAGTAATGCTTGAGTAACTGAAATTTATGCTCGAGTAACTATCACATATTGCTTGAGTGACCTATAGTAGTGCTTGAGTAAATGAGATTAATGCTTGAGTAACTGAAATTTATGCTTGAGTAACTATTACATAATGCTTGAGTAACCAAGAGTAATGTTTGAGTAACCGATAATAAGCGATAAAACAATATTGTTAAGCTAACTACTACATTATTGGAATAACTTTATTTGTATGCAGGAGAAGAAAGCAAAGGGGATGAGGAGAGTACAACTGCAAGTCAGAAACAGAAAGAGACAGAAAAGGCTAAAGAGAAAGGTAAGATTGTATGGATTTGTAATAGTTTTAATTTTCAGTTACTTACAATTTATTAAATAGCTTTTACAAAATAAACAATGAGCTCTAACGATAAATTTTGATATGTTTGCAGTGGGAGTAAATAGATTGTACCACAGGTGCTCCTTAAAGAGCTACAACAATACCAGCAAGAGCATGGTTTATACAAAGGAACAAATTATGATGCTGAGCTCAACAGCCTTTGCAAACCTCGTAAATATGCCAAATCTTGCGGTTGACATAGGCTTGTTAGAGGATTTAATTGATAGATATGTTGATGAAGACATATTTCTGCTGGCCGACGGAGAGGAAAGAAGGATGACAGTAGATGACGTGGGGATAATTCTAGGTATCCCCAGCAAAGGTATAGAAATAACACAAAGAAAAGATTCTGCCATAGTAAAGTCGATATGGCAAGAGTTTGAGAAGGAGACTTGTAAAAATAGAAATGAAGGTGAGACATCAAAGAAATTGAGAGAAAAAGATGTCCTGCATAAGGACAACTTGACAAAACTTTGGCAAGAATATGCCAAGACCAACAATCCAGTGGACAATACAAATATGTGTCGTGTGTGGATGTTGCACCTGCTGGCAACATTCCTAATCCCAGACACTAGCTATTGCGCACCAATCTACATTATCCACTACCTAGATAATGTAACTGCCACTGGGCAGATGAATTGGGCAAAGCTGGTGCATGGGAGTATCTTCAAGAATATGAAGATGCTAAAGGAGAATGTCCAGCTAAGAAGGAAAGGAGAGAAAGGGGCTAAGAACACCCTGTACACAACAGGCTGTGTCATGTGCCTATGCGTAAGTGAATAAAATCATATTCAACTATGTTGATACAATATTGACTATGGGGGTGCAGTTACATATGCATTATATTTTCTATATATTACATGCAGGTTTGGGCATATGAGATGACAAAGATGGCAAAGCCAACATTCCTTGACTCCAAGCCAAGGATAAAGAAGTGGGCTGCGCCGGTCGAGAAATTGATGGAATTAATGAAAGTGGAGCCTAAGGATGTAAGATTATCTAATCTTTTTTACAAAATCTAATATACAACACTGCGAGTAACTCAAAATAGCCTGTGAGTAACTCAAAAAACACTGTGAGTAACTCAAAATAGCCTACGAGTAACTCAAAAAACACTACGAGTAACTCAAAATAGCCTGTGAGTAACTGAACAACCCTCTGCGAGTAACTCAAAATAGCCTGCAGTAACACATTATTTTTTTTTATATGTTGGACAACCCTCTGCAGTAACACATTATTTTTTTTTATATGTTGGACAACCCTCTGCGAGTAACTGAACAACCCTCTGCGAGTAACTCAAAATAGCCTGCAGTAACTGAACAACCCTCTGCGAGTAACACATTATTTTTTTTATATGTTGGACAGGTATGTCAAATGATAGTGGTAGACCAGGGAGATGATTGGCATGCTGCAAAATCATCGAATGACATGCCAGAAAAAAGTACGCCAACAACCACTGAGGCACCAGCAAAACCAATCATCAAAGAGGGAGACACTATTGACACCTCCACCCTGGAGACAAGAATCAAAATGTTGGAGGAGGAGCTCAAAATACATAAGGAGATCTGCACAAGAATAAGTGTTGATAAATTCACAGAACTGCAATTGGAGAATAAAAGGCTAGAAGAAAGAATAGCCAAGTTAGAAGAAGAGAACAAAAATCTAAAAAGAAAGTGGGAAGATGAGGGTAACAAATCACAGTCACCTGGAAGTGGATTCCAGGAATTTGTAGAGGGTTTTGTCTCGGTGAATGTAGATGAACCGAAAGACGCACCGACAAAGGATGTCGCCCCACCGACAAAACGAAGAAGGCTAACCCTCAGAAAAAAATATGTAGAATCCGAAGATCATAGTGAGGACGGGAAAAATGTTGATGAAGAGGAGAACAAAGAAACAAAAGACAACAGTTCTGCAGAAGATGCAGACCAAAAGAAACAAGAAGAAAAGGAGAAAAAAGAAACAAAGGACAACAGTTCTGAAGAACCAAAGTCTGCAGAAGAGGCAGACCAAAAGAAACAAAAAGAAGGGAGCCAACATCTAGAGAAGATAGCAAAAGAAGAAGGGTAGAAGAAGCCCAGAAGAAGATTGAAGAAGAAGACGATGGAAGAGCCAAAGATAGGAAGCATAGAGAAAAATGTGAAGAAAAGAAGGGAGGAAAAGGTAATTTTCATCTCCTTTCAAGTATATCATAACTGCAAGTAATGCTTGAGTAACTGAACCTAAAGCTTGAGTAACTGAACCTAATGCTTGAGTAACTGCAAGTGAGGCTTGAGCAACTGCACGTAAGGCTTGAGTAACTGAATATAATGCTTGAGTAACTGCACATAATGAATGAGTAACTGAATATATTGCTTGAGTAACTGAACATAATGAATGAGTAACTGAGAGTAATGCTTAAGTAACTGACAGAAATGCTTAAATAACTTGGGAAAAATGAAGATTGATTCTAACATGGATTTCTCTATTGTTGCTGACAGCACAAGATGTCAAACTTCATAGGTTTTGAACATTTCAAGACAAAAGAAGCCAAAGAAATTGTCCATCACTTCATGGACAACATAGAAAAAATGTAAGAGAATTGGTTATTGTCAAATGTAAAATGATAACACATTAATGTTTCTATATCCAACTCGTATGTATAACATCTATAAAAATAATTTGCAGGTTAAAACGAGAATGGAAATTCAGTGAAGACACTTGGTGCACGGGGAAGGACCTCGCCGCCCTCCTATACAAGGATCAAATGACACATTCACCTGTAAGAAACAAGAATGTAGCTTAACTCTTTGAAATAGATAATTTGGATTGCTAAACTGATAAAGCTTTTGGTTTTATTTAGGTTCTCGACTGCTTTGTACAGATGCTCAAGGAGAGCACAAGCAAGCGGAGGAAGAAGGGATTGATGTGGCACTGCATGAGCACTTATGCTCCGGTAAGACAAATAAACTTTGTATACAAATTTACATGAAATTACAATATATAAACACAAACTGAAACTTATAGATGTGGTTTTTAAACTCTACATTTGCAGCAAAAGCTATCATTTAATATTGAGGACATCACCTTGGAACAGATAGACATGCTATCTCCACTATTCAACGTTCCAATGAAAGATTGGGACGCAATGGACTCGGTGTTCACAATACTAAACAACGACAACCACTGGCACTTGTACGAAGCAAGTTTCAGGGATGGAGCACACCGGTCCTATAATTCAATGAGTTGGAGTAGCAACTCAAGAAAGGAATTCAATAGATGGGTAAGTGATCTATAAAAATTAAGTCCATTATAAGTGGATTGAAAGGATTACTGATCTTTAATTGATGATGAATAAATGTCTTGTTTTTTTAATGCAGGTGGGTATAGTGCACGACTTCTTTAGGGGTGCACCTGAAAAGGGAAGCCAATTGTCGCAGTGGAAAAGGGATTACCCGATCTGCCCACAGCAGGAAGAAGACTCACTTGACTGTGGGATCTTTGTCATGAAGTACCTAGAGTGCCTAGTAAATTGTAAACCTATGGACTTCACCTGCAAAGACATACCATCAATAAGGGCTGATATTTTTCAACGAATGATGGCAAGGGGGCAGCTGCAGCCTCCAAGAGACGATGAAAAAGCTGAAATCGAAAAGATCAAAGAAGGTATATCTGCTGATAACAATGGAGGAGAAGCTGAAGCTGATAAACAACCAGAAACAAAAAAGAATGAAGAAACAACAAGTGTATAGCTACTTTTGTATAAGTTGTTGTTCAGTTACTCACTGTTGTATAAGCTGTATATATCTGAATGTACAGCTGCTATTGAATGTACAACTATTAAAATTCTGAATTTACAACTGATCTTAATGTACATTTGATCTTGCTGTACATGTCATCTTGAACATATATTGATTTTGCCCTTATATTTTGGCTAAATGTTCTTGAATGCTTTAGATAACTTTATGCTTAGAATGCTTATGTACATCTTGAAACTACTACGAGTAACTGAGCTGAAAGTAACAGAATGCTTGAGTAATGCTTGAACACCCGACAGTAATGATTGAGTAACTTAACAAACTATTCGAGTAACTGAAAAAGGACTGCTTGAACACTACGAGTAACTGGAAAAGGGCTGCGAGTAACTGAAAAAGGACTCTGAGTAACTGAAAAGGGACTGCGAGTAACTCAAATAGCCTGCGAGTAACTGTCACAGCCGCTCCGAGTAACTGGAAAAACACTGCGAGTAACTCAAAATAGCCTGCGAGTAACTGAACAACCCTCTGCAGTAACTGAGCAACCCTCTGCGAGTAACTAAACAACCCTCTGCGAGTAACTGAACAAACACTGCAAGTAACTGAACAACCTTCTCCGAGTAACTGGAAAAACGCTGTGAGTAACTGTCACAACCACTCCGAGTAACTGGAAAAACACTGCGAGTAACTGGAAAAACGCTGCGAGTAACTGAACAAAGCTCGCGAGTAACTGGAAAAACGCTACGAGTAACTGAACAACCCTGCGAGTAACTGAAGAAAGCTCGCGAGTAACTGGAAAAACGATGCGAGTAACTGAACAAAGCTCGCGAGTAACTAGAAAAACGCTGCGAGTAACTGAACAACCCTGCGAGTAACTGAAGAAAGCTCGCGAGTAAATGGAAAAACCCTGCGAGTAACTGAAGAAAGCTCGCGAGTAACTGGAAAAATGCTGCGAGTAACTGAAGAAAGCTCGCAAGTAACTGAAAAAAACTCGCGAGTAACTGGAAAACGTTGCGAGTAACTGAACAACCCTGCGAGTAACTGAACCAACACTGCGAGTAACTGAACCAACACTGCGAGTAACTGAACCAACGCTGTGAGTAACTGTATCAATACTGTGAGTAACTCAAATAGCCTGCGAGTAACTGAACAAACGCTGCGAGTAACTGAACCAACACTGCGAGTAACTGAACAACAAAAAGGATAAAACATGTGAGTAACTGAATCCTATGCGACAGCTATAGAATAACTAGACAACCATACGAGTAACTGAATCCTATGCGAGTAACTAGGCAACCATGTGAGTTACATAAGCTCACGGAGAGCACAAGCAAGATTACAACATTCAAGATTACACCATTCAAAACACTACATCTAAACATTCAAGATTACAACATTCAAAGCATAAAAAGTTATATATTATACAACCAGATCGAATATAAAGAAGGTCCAACAACTGAACTTAAAATACAGAAAAATACAGCCAGATCGGCTGTAAAGAAGGTCCATTAACTGAACATAAAAATCAAATAGCTACTTGTGAAAGAAACGCTGGACAGACGAAGAAGCAGTGTCTTCTGCAAACTGAATGGGATTTACAGCTGATCCCGGTGCTGCTTGGTGTATGTCCCTAACGAAGAGCTGATCTGCAGAGTCCTCCGATCTAGAGTATACTTCGTCACCAGGCATTCTGAAGAGAGGGATAAGCTCAGTTGGTGTTTCTAAGAACTGATCTGTGATCCATGCTGTGATGGTCTGGTGATCAGTTGGCTTGAGGTAGATGATCCAACCTTTGCGAAGACTGAGCTGTGCGATCATCCTTTTCCAGCCCTTAGCAGTTGAAAGTGACCCGTTTTTATTCTGCATAAGGGTTATCTGGAAAGACTGGTTTCCGATTAGGAAGGTGGTTTTGCCTGGTTTGATCTGAAAATGGAGATGGTTCCATTCTATAGGAAGTAGAATGGATTCCACTATCTTGTCATCAAGGGTGTAGTTGATTGGCTGGATGAATGGCTCCATGGTAGGCTGTGAAGAAATGTTAAAGGGGATCTGAGGAGATGGTCAAAGGGGGTGCTACTGAAAAATTGTACCTTATGAAGAAATGTAAAAGGGGATCTGAAGAAATGTAAAACTGTACCTTATGTAAACCGTAACAGTCACAGATGAAGAAGTGGACCTCGAGGGTGTCGTCGGGGATGGAGATGATGTAGATCTGAAAGCCACCCGCTGTGTTTGAAACTGTAGCAGTAGTGGATGAAGAAGAGATGGAATGAGAGGGTGTCGTTGAGGATGGAGATGTTGCAGATCTGAAAGCCCCCCGCTGTGTTTGAAACTGTAGAAGTTGTTGATGAAGAAGAGATGGAAGGAGATGGTGCCGTGGAGGATGGAGATGTTGCAGATCTGAAAGCCCCCCCCCCCCCGCTGTGTTTGAAACTGTAGCAGTTGCTGATGAAGAAGAGATGGAAGGAGAGAGTGTCGTGGAGGATGGAGATGTTGCAGATCTAAAAGCCCCCCGCTGTATTGTTGGTGCTGCAATTATTGACAGCAGTGAGAGTAATGGTCTGTGTTGTTGGTGCTGCAATTATTGACAGCAGTGAGAGTAATGGTCTGTGTTGTTGGTGCTGCAATTATTGACAGCAATGCTCTTTACTGTTGGGTTGCAAAGATGCCAGCATACTCTGGGTTATTCTGATGACACATCACTGCAAGTATTTATAGCTCTGTGCTCTCTCTTCTAGAGTTACTTTTTGTACAACAGACTCATGTACTCATTTTTCTCCTACTATTACTTAACAACCCCTGCGAGTAACTGGAGAACCCCTGCGAGTAACTGAGGAACCCCTACGAGTAACTGAAGAACCCTGCGAGTAACTGAAGACCCCTGCGAGTACCTGAAGAAAGCACGCGAGTAACTGAAGAAACCTTTTCGAATGTTGCTGAACCAAAGCACGGGAGTAATTGAAAAACCACTGCGAGTAACTGAAAAAAGCACGGGATTAACTGAAAAACCCTGCGAGTAACTGAAAAAACACTGCGAGTAACTGGAAAACCCTGCGAGTAACTGGAAAACCACTGCGAGTAACTGGAAAAGGCACGGGAGTAACTGAAAAACCCTGCGAGTAACTGAAAAAAGCACGGGAGTAACTAAAAAACCACTGCGAGTAACTGAAAAAAGCACGGCTGCGAGTAACTGAAAAAAGCACGGGAGTAACTGAAAAACCCTACGAGTAACTGAAAAAACACTGCGAGTAACTGGAAAACCCTGTGAGTAACTGGAAAACCACTGCGAGTAACTGGAAAAACACTGCGAGTAACTGAAAAACCCTGCGAGTAACTGGAAAACCACTGCGAGTAACTGGAAAAGGCTGCGAGTAACTGAAAAAGGACTACGAGTAACTGCACCAACACTGCGAGTAACTGTGACACACTACGAGTAACTATGAAAACAATGCGAGTAACTGAACGAGCACTACGAGTAACTGAAATAGCAGATAGAGTAACTGTGAGCAGTTAGAGTAACTGTGAGTAACTGGAAAAACACTGCGAGTAACTGGGACAACCCTGCGAGTAACTCTAACAGCAATAAGAGTAACTGACAACCCACTGCGAGTAACTATGACAGCAATAAGAGTAACTGTGACAACAGTAATAGTATCCATTGTACACAAAGACAAACACATAATATTCAAAAAGAATAACAATTGATCAGAAAACATTCTTTATAACATATTCAAAGTATACATACAATTGCTGGAGCACAAGGTAACACAAAGATATATTACAAACACAAGTGAAGTACTTAGAAAGTTACAAACTCACTTTCATAAAACTACACAAAAAGAACAACCCCATTAAATATTTGAACATGCCTCACAAACACACTACAAACTCCAATAAAAAAGATAGAACCACATATACATCAATAGCAACAGCAAGATCACCAGAACACGAGCAGTATACATAGTAGCAGCAAATCCCAATCATATAATGCACTACTTCTTAGGACAATTCCTGCTGTCATGGTTAACACCAAACTCTAAACAATTCTTGCACTGCCTCTCTCTTTTAGACTGTGCAATCTCAACTCCAGATTTAAACCTCAAATCTGTGGATTTGGGTCTCCCCTTAGTTTTACAAACATTGGGGATATTAACCTTGACAGCTGAAGAAGAAGCTGTATTTGAAGAAGTTACACCAGCACCTGCATCTGCACAACTATCAGAGACATCCAAATCTAACAGCTCCTTTTGCAATGCAAGCAGTTTTTCATGGCAAATATCTACAGCGTTGTTCCTACACGCTATGTTCACAATAGAATTGCAGGCAGAGACAAGCTTAAGAGTCCTCCCAGTGGATAGATGACTAACTGCAGCTTTGCCAAATATCAAAGGATGTTCTCTGTAGCCTTTGGTCCACCTCTTATATATGTATGGCTCGGGAAGAATGCAAAAGTCACGACTCTTCAAATAGGACAGGATGTGCCTGCAAGGTATACCTTTGAATTCCAACATGTAACAGTTGCAATAAACAATCTCACTCAATGGATTCTTCTTCAAAATGCGGGCAGATCCAAGGCCACCAACGTGATACACTTCAAACACACCTTCTGAAGATTCCTTTACATTATATATCATGCTTTGATGAACCTCACTCTGAAAGATCTTAAAAATTGACTTTGTGTATATACCTCTCATCTGCTCCTCCAGAGGCCAAAGTGATGACAAAGGGAGATTACTATACTCGTCTTCAAAGTCTTTGAAATTTTCAATCTCCCGTACATGAGAGTAAGCAGTCTCTAATGAGCATACAAGTTCAAATAAAGTCTTCTTACTGTTCACATGGCTTCTAATGAACGCATTCAAGCTCTCGCTCCTTTGCGTTGTCCTCATGCCTGCGAAGAAGGAAGACTGCATATAGCACGGGACCCAATCCGAACGCATAGCATACATGTCAGACAACAAATTAATAGACGACAGACCATAAACCTCAACAACAGAATGCCACTTCTCTTCAAAGGTGCCAACATCATCCACATTCCACACGCAATCATTCAAGGAGCTTATGATCTGCTCCTTGTTAGGAACACCACCAAGCTTAGAGGGAAGCTTTTGTAGGATGTGCCAGCTGCAGAACCGATGCTTGCAGTTCGGAAAAAATAGTAAGGATAGCAGCATTCATAGCCGAGTCTTGATCGGTTATGATGGACACTGGCTCTTTGCCAAAACAAAGTAGATAATGCTTGAAAACCCATACAAATGACTCGTACTTCTCATCAATCATAAGAGCTGAAGCAAACAAGACCGTCTTACGATGGTGATCAACACCACCAAACATTCCAAAAACCATTGAATACTTGTTGGTGTGGTAGGTGGTGTCAAAAACTATCGCATCACCAAACAACCCACAATCTTCAACGGAAACAGGATCAGCCCAAAACAGATGAGTCAAGCAACAATCAGGATCGTTTTGGTATGTATAGAAGAATTTCTGATCAAGTACCTTAAACTTGGCAAACCGATCCAAGACCATGTCGACGTCGTATTTAGCTGTCTCTTTCCTCTTGCTACTGATGTGTCCATGAGCTTGTCTGCTAGTAAATGTCAGATTTTCATAACCACCAGACTCCGATGCCATCAATGCAATTTGTCTCGATACAGGTATGTTAGCTTGGCTCATGGAAGAAAGCATATCTTTTTGAGTTTCATTAAGAGATGAGTTACACTTCAAGTAACGGAGATGTGCATCATCAACAAGATTGTGGTTGTGTTCCTCAACAAAGGCAGTCACAACCCACGTAGATGAGGACTTGTCTAGTGTGAATCGGATCATGGCTCCACAACCACACCTCTTCACAGATCGTTTGTGCTTCTTAGACAGATTTTCCTGTAACTTACCCACTTCATCACAAACGGGGCTCAGCAGCCCTCTTGACGTCTTAGAACGGCCCATTGTACCCTGCTTGTCACAAACCAGATCTTTGGCAACAAGAATCTTAGTTCCCCGTTCATACTTGTTGTCATCTTTCCTGATATTAAAACCATTCATGCCAGCATAGCTAGAATAGAATGAAATAGCTTCATCTAAACTTCCAAAATGGAGACCAATTTTAGGAACTGTAGCTGGCGGCAGAGTGGAAGCACCAACAGATGGATAAGAATTAGCATTATCACTATCAGGGCCAACATTTGAATTGGCAGCATCTGTATCAAGGCTGGGATCCATTGCAACGTCTATTAGTAACTCAGCAGTACAGAGGAGTAAATCTGAAACAGCAGAGAGTAACTCTATCAGGCCGAAGAGTAACTCATCATAACAAATGAGTAACTGAAGGAAGATTTGTATCATAACAACGTCTATCAGTAACAAAACAGTAACTCTGTCAGTCAGAAGAGTAACCCAGCATACCAAATGAGTAACTGCTTCAAAAATGAAAAATGCAAACACAAAATTGGGTTTACTTTAAACACAAAGGTCAGAGAAATGTATACACATTGTGAATACAAAAGTCAGAGAGAAGAAAACACATTGGGCATACAATAGTCAGAGCGATGAATACACATTCTTTTGGATTTTCTACTATAAGTCAATCAGTATAGATAGATTAGTATTCTAAAGTACAAATCAGAATAAAACAGATATCAAGGTTGTAAAGACACTTGAATAGAAAAATCAGTATACACATTACAAATCAGCATTCTCTTGGAAAATCAATATACACATTACAAATCAAATTTCGAAGTTGGACAGACACACTTGAATAGCAACGATTTCAACTGATGATTATCAATATGTTCACCTGATATTCGGACGACAGCCAAATAGGAATCAGATGAGTTTAGAAACACGTTTGTCGTCCTCCTCTATAAAAACTGAGAACTGGAAAACCCGCCCCTTCTTGCAGTTAACGGATAAATGAACAATGTCGCTATTCTTCTAGGTCGGGCGCCGCTTTCAGATCGGGGCACTTTTCGCACTGTCAATTGGAGCTCCTGGATCAAAAAGGGGCGGATAAGAGGGAGAATCTGGATCAACGAATAAAGACCCAAATACTCTGCGGCAGATGGATGGTATGAGCCCGTCTAACGGCAGATGCTTACCAGCGGCGGAGGAGATCAGAGAAGAATCGCCGGAGATTTGCAGGATCTTCCGTCTTTGGTCGCGCACAGGGGAAGGAGGCGGACAATAGAATAGTGCCGCTGCGGCAGATGGACGATATGGGCCCGTCTAACAGCGGATTCACTGGAGATGGAAAAGCCGCCGGAAGAGAGGGATGGAATCGGCGGAAGAGGGGGTTGGAATCGTCGGAAGAGGGGGTTGGAATCGCCGGATATTTCGTCTTTGGTCGGAAGAGAGGGATGGAATTGGCGGAAGAGGGGGATGGAATCGTCGGAAGAGGCGGTCGCGCAGGGGACGGAGGCGGAATAGAATAGTGCCGGGTAGCGAGTGTATGTTACCCGCGCGGGTAACAAATATTTAGCCTATATATATATATATATATATATATATATATATATATATATATATATATGGTATATCTTCGCTACCCGTGCATCAATTTTGTAATGGGATGACACATATATGTAATGAGACAACCAAATTTGTAATGAGACGACCGAAATTGTAATACAAAAACTCATTTTGTATTACAACGTTGTTACAGTAATAAATATATATTTATTACTGTAACAGCGCTGTAATATAAAACGAGTCTTTGTATTACAATTTCGGTCGTCTCATTACAAATTTGGATTGTCTCATTACAAATGCATACCTTTCCATTACAAAACTGATGCGCGGGTAGCGAATCTTAGTTACCCGCACGGGTAGCGAAGATATACCCATATATATATATATATATATATATATATATATATATATATATATATATATATATATATATATATATATATTATTGATCCTATGCGAGACATTCTACGTGCGAGGATGAGAGGCGCGAGTCTCTACCACTCGTTTCCGGAACAGCAGTTGAAGCCGTCTGCTGTATTTGCTTCAATCGTGATTTGACAACAATGATTTAAGTATTCTGCCACTACACACCTCTCGTTGCTCCCACACCTCTCGTTCACATGACAATGACAAGTAATAAAATAATATCTCCACCCAACCCTCCTCCGTCAATGTGTGTATTTTACTGTTTAACACATTACTGCTTGGCTAATTCTGACTTGGTTAATTAAGACCCGATAATGCTTAGTACGACAACAATTCTATACTAAGTGTAGGCGTAGTGGGACGATTTTAGTGTGCACGATTAATTAATAATCAGAAATGACAATTATCTCAATTAGTATACTATCAATTAGGCGTAAAGCACATGTGCTTTTGTAAAAAATAATGAGTAATTTATAGAAATTTTAAGAACTAATACAAGAGGATCACTACTACAGAAATGACTTATAAAGTCACATTTACAGGCATTGGTTGCATACAAGAAACCGACACCTAATGCATACAGCGTCGGTTTATAACAAAAATCGACATCTATCTGCGAAGAGTGGCCAGACACGGGTATCACTTTTTATTTAGTGTCGGTTCCGTAATAAACAACCGACGCCTAAAATCGACTGCCAAATCCAAATTTTCCAGCAGAAAAAATTTCTCAAAAATTTATCATACGACGTCGGTTTTTGTCTACCCAACCGACGACTAATGTGTATGCGCAAGACAGAAATTGGGCCCATATTTATCGTCGGTTTTCATAAAAATAACCGACGACAATGTGTTTTCGCGCGCTGTCCTCGCGAAAATTTTCAGCCCCTTTGGACGTCGGTTTTTTATTACAGCCGACACTGATTATTTTAAGTATCGGTTGTTTTGAATAACCGACGCCTATTGTTAACTTAATACACCCGCGCGAGCCAGGATCTTCCCCCTTTCTCTATTTCATCGCCTCTACGCTTAGGTCTGGTGATCGTTTCTGCTCCGGCCGCCGCTCACTGCTCCAGCCGTCGCCGCCGCTCACTGCTCCAGCCGCAGCCGCCGCTCACTGCTCCAGCCGCCGCCGCCGCAACCTGCTTCTGCTCCGCCACCTTCTCCTCTGCTAGCTCCGGCCAGAACCTTCTCCTCTGCCTCGCCCTGCTCCGGCCGGCCTACTTCTGTTCGCCGTCGTTCGTCTGCTGCTGCTCGCCGCCGGCCACATTCTCCTCTTTTCCTCCGCCTCCGCCGAGGTACCTTTCTTCCTCCTCTTCTTCCTCTAGGGTATTCCTACATATGGCTACTGGTTGTTTGTTTTTTTCGTTTGTTGATGCTCCCCTCTCACTCGATGAGTGATGGTCGAGTTTTTTGTGGGCTTGTTTCTTGGCTGGTTCTCTACAAGATTACATGACTATTTGCTTCTTTGAAAAGGGGGTATTATTCTTTACCTCTCCAATCTTATCATAGATACTCCAGATCTAACATATCAATCGTTTTTTGTTAAACCCTTGATGAAAACTTCAGATAGGTGCTTTATATGTTTTAACCCTAATCAACACCAAAAGTGGATCTAACATATCATTCGTATTTGACCCTATGCAAATACACAACACAATTGTGTTACGTCTTTTATTATTCCATGAGGAGATGAGGTATACCACTCATGCTCCAATTGACCACTGCTAAGTCAAAATAAGTGTCATACAAGATCTATGAGGAGCCAAACTCCTATGATCTCTCCACATCCTAGGTCAGTCCAAGTATGTCGTAGTGACATATAGAGTCCAACTGTAAAACAACCTAGTCTGCCTTGGTATATAGGCACATCACTAGTGAAATTGAGTTACAATCATAGCTATGCTCCTACTGAGGTACGATTGCATCCATCCTCAAAATATATAGTATATAAACAATGTATCGCATCTCTGAGATATGGCCTCAGCTGTTATCCTTCCAGGATTTGACCACAACCAACCCTGTAAAATTAATATACTCAACATTATACGACTCCGAGCTTCCACTAAGGGAGAACTCTTTTCACCATCTAGCAAGTACTGATGTTGAAGATGGATCTATGGAACATAGCAACTACATGATTAGGGTTTCACTTGATTAGTTAGGACAATTGTGTCTCTTTTAGCATCAATCAAGTTATGACGTATAGACCCTTAACAAATTTTACAAAGATTAGAGCATAGTACAACTCTATAAGATATAAAACTTATACAATGTGAACTTGTCACATCATCATCACATGATACTAGTAGCACTATCAATCACAAGGATAATATCATTGTTAGATCATCATGGGATGTTAATCCCTCAATCACATCACTAGAGGATAACACCTCACATTAGGCATCAAGCCTCTACCAGGTCATAAGACCCATCACATCATATATCTTGTGTCTCATCATTATCTCAACATGCATCATAAGGCCCATAACCAATATATTAATTTCAAAAATTAAAGATAAAAGTATGGCATACACACATAGGATCGGGTCTATATTTCTAAGAGATAATTGAGAAAATTTTATCCAGCCCCCTCTACGTGCTTTATTATATAGCATAGATGACTCTCCTTATACAATATATAACTTTAAAAAGTAAAAAAAAATTGACATACACGTAGAAGGACCAGTTTGTAATTCTAAGAAAAAAATATTACATTCAACCCCTTCTGCGGGCTTTCTTATATAATATAGATTATGGATTCGTGTCTATATTTTTTCTTATTAGTCGGTCTAGATACTTTCTAGTCTTGTTCAATTTTTAGTTTGCACTAAGGATGTTTGTCAAGAGCCCACAAAGGGTGTTGGTCAATTTAGACAACATGACAATGATCATGGAAGGCAGAATCCACTAAGGATTGTATAACAACTCACCTGCCAAATCAACTAGTCATGAAAATGGATGGTGTTGAAGCGTGTGACCCATGGTTGTCTAGACAAATGCTAGGCCCTAATGAGGAAGGCACGAAGGCTACGATAAAACCACAGGCGTGGCCTCGGATAGAGTGGTTGTCTGTACAGATCTTGATGGTAGAGTAAATATTTAAATAAAAACTTTGACGGTTTAAGGGGGGAAAGGTTCTATGGGATCGAGTGCTACCTATGCCTGATCATACTCATTACCACATCAAATTTGTAACTTCAAGAAAAGGATTGGCTCCAACGGCGGAGCCAACCTCTGGTCATTTAAATATTTACTACTACCATCAAGATTCGTAAAGACAACCGCTCTACCCGAGGCCACGTTTAGGATTTATTGTATCCTTCGTGCTCTCCTCATCAGGGTCTACCAATTGTCTTGACAACCATGGGTTGTGCGCTTCAGCACCATCCATTTTCATGACTACTTAGTTTGGAAGGTGAGTTCTTATACACTCCTTAGAGGATTTTGACTTCAATGATCACTATCATGTTGTCTTAATCGACCAATGCACTTTGTGAGCCTCAGTGAGCGCACAATTTGGCATTATAACCTGGCTTCCAATTTATTTCAAATCAGTAGTTGTGGTTATAGAAATTGGCCCACTTGGAAATCTCGACTCCAAGGAGTGGATCAATTGAGAAGACACTATGCCATACCTATTTGAGAATAGGTGAAGTGTGTTGATCCCCTTAAGCCTTAGATCATTGGCTTTACCCGACAAATCTCGCACACAGACCCTAGTTATCCTGAGAAAAACTACAGAGGGAACAATCTACTAGATGGTTTGATTAGTCTTACGCCCCTATACCCAAGTCAGACAAACAATGTGAATGTCAATATCACTACTGCTTTCACTAGACTTTCCTCAAGATTCACCTCACTCACGTATAGTTCACAATCTTTTGGGCTCTGACAAACAAGATCACGCTAGAACCCTTTTCAGAAGATCAAGGTCGGTCAGTAGTGCACCTGATAAGCGGGATCTGACAAGTCAGCTTCCTTGTGCTTTGTGAGTTTACACACCAGTTGAAAGTGCCTGACACCTCTCATCATAAGACGTAATGTACCACACTATCGTACTTCTATTGGCTACAAAAATAAAACAGGTGAACCGAAAAAATCAATAGATGAACCTAGAATCTGAATTAGCCAGATAATAAATATGTGAATAGTGCAAATTAAAAATTGAACAAGGCTGGAAAGTTGCTAGACCGACTAATAAGAAAAAAGGTTGACACAAACTCATAATCTATATTATATAAGAAAGTCAACAGAGGGATCTAAATGTAATATTTTTCCATAGAATTACAAATTGATCCTTCTACATGTACATCACATTTTTTTTAATATATTGTATAAGGAGAGTCATCTCTACTATATAATAAAGTACGCGGAGGGGGCTGAATGCAATTTTCTCTATTATCTCTTAGAAATATAGACCCGGTCCTATGTGTGTACGCCATACTTTTATCTTTACTTTTTAAAATTAATGTATTGTTTAAAGAGACTTGTTTATATTATATAAGAAAGTATACATAGGGGGCTGAATGCAATTTTGTGTGTGATTTTTTAAAACTACTAACCGTTCTTTTATGTATATACGATACATTTGTTTTTTCTCTTGAAAATTATAAATTCTATAAAAAAACCCATCCATATTACATAAAAATTCCATAGTGTTTGGATGCAGTTTTCGCCAGTATATCGTTAAAATTACAAATTGATATCTATGTGTATTATGAATATATTGTATATATTTATCTCATCCTCTTGTATTAGTTCTTAAAATTTCTATAAATTACTCATTATTTTTTACAAAAGCACATGTGCTTTACGCCTAGTTGATAGTATACTAATTGAGATAATTGTCATTTCTGATTATTAATAAATCGTGCACACTATAATCGTCCCTCCACGCCTGCACTTAATATAGAATTGTTGTCGTACTAAGTATTATCGGGTCTTAATTAACCAAGTCAGAATTAGCCAAGCAGTAATGTGTTAAACAGTAAAAAAACACAATGACGGAGGAGGGTTGGATGGAGATATTATTTTATTACTTGTCATTGTCATGTGAACGAGAGGTGTGTAGTGGCAGAATACTTAAATCATTGTTGTCAAATCACGATTGAAGCAAATACAGCAGACAACTTCAACTGCTGTTCCGGAAACGAGTGGTAGAGACTCGCGCCTCTCATCCTCGCACGTAGAATGTCTCGCATAGGATCAGTACTCTCTCTCTCTCTCTCTCTCTCTCTCTCTCTCTCTCTCTCTCTCTCTCTCTCTCTCTCTCTCTCTCTCTCTCTCTCTCTCTCTCTCTCTCTCTCTCTCTCTCTCTATATATATATATATATATATATATATATATATATATATATATATATATATATATATATATATATATATATATATATATATATATATATATGGCTATTTCTCCGTGTGGTTTTGAACCCTATATATGGCTATTTCTCCGTGTGGTTTTGAACCCGGGTCCCTTCATCGGGGACCAGCGAAATTCGCCAACCGGGCTATTTCTTTGCAAGTTGTATATGTATATGTATGTATGGGATTAAGAGAGAAAGATTTCTCCCCCCTCTCCCATAACTCGTGGAGGAGTTCGGACGTCCGGAAGGGTGATAAATCAAGAGATGCTTCTCCATGTGGTTTCGAACCTGGGTCCCTTCATTGGGGACCAGCGAAATTCGCCAATCGAACTATTATGTATGTATATATATATATATATATATATATACATATATATATATATATATAGAGAGAGAGAACATTTTTAATACCCGGCGGGTAACAATGTTTGGCTACCCGTCAATACAAAAGCGGTGGCATAACTTGTAAATAGACTCGGTCTTTCGTATCCTCAAATCCCAAATCAGCCGGTCTTCTTCTACTCGTCACTCACCGCTGCGCTAAGTTTTCCAGATCTGACCGGACACTTTGGGGGAACACTTTGGGACTAGCTCTCCCTTTCGGCCATCCCAACTTTCTACCTCTTCCTGACACTCCGGCGGCCCGCAGCCCGGAGGCATGTTCTTCACTGTGGCTCACGACGTCCACGTCGTGGCGAGGATGGCGATGACGACGACTTCGAGTTCGCCTTCGCACCCCATGAGACAGACCTACCGGCCATCAGTCCCGCCGACGAGATCTTCTCTGAAGGCGGCATACACCCCATCTACCCCGTCTTCGACCACGGCCTCTTCCACTACTACCACTCCCAAGTCGCTGCTGCAGAGAAACATGATTCTCCAGTCGTGTAGCGGTTTCCCTTTTTCCATCAATGGCGCAGGAGGCTCCCGTTGCTGCCATCCCTGAGGCTTCCACGGTGGAGTTCGTGGCTCCTAAGGTGACCTTCACCTTCAAGCCACAACTCTTCGTCCCCGAGAACAAGGTCGAGGAGGCTGTCACCTTCTACAAGGCGGCTTTCGATGTCGAGGAGCTCAAGCGTGTCACCTAGCTGAAGCACAAGGCTGACCAGTAGAGCCCCCTCCTCCTCTGTGCCGAGGTCAATATCGCCGGGACTATGGTCGTCATCTGTGGCCAGATCGGAGATGAGAAGATTGGATCCAATGCTGAATCCGGCATTGTTTACCGCCTGGCAATGCTGAATCCGACATTGTTTACCGCCTGGAGACTGAGGACATCCATGGAGCCATTTCAAAGGGGGTTGATGTTGGAGCCTAGGCCGAGGGTGAGGTCGGTGAGGATGAGGGCCCCTATTGCGCCAGTCTTGAAAGCCTGTGTTGACTGAATGCCTTAGAAGCATGTGTTGTGTTTGACCAAATGCCTCACTGTGATCTTTCCTCTTAGCGCTTGATGATCGCAGCCTACACTTGAACTGAATGCACTCTAAGTATTTGATTGTCTATTCCCTTTCTAGTTTGTCATACAAGCATCATGTACTGGTGGTCAATATCTAGATTGACTTCTACATGGGTAATTTCGTTCTGTTTGAAAAGGCTACATCAACTACTAGCCATAGTTAAGAATATATTCTATTGTTTATTCAACTACAGATAATTGTATTCATTGGATATAATTGAACTAATGTAAGAAGTTACTTTCTCAAATTGTGTTGTGCACTCTATTCAAGCAGCAATACAGGTGCAAACACTTTCCTAGTTGACTCCAGATTGTGAAATACTCAGGATGTCAACACTTCTGCTAGCTGAACCATAGTGATGTATTTGCTTCTCCCAAGATTATGTATGATTTTCTATACCGTGGAGAGCTTAAACTTCCAGCATCTTTTATTGTAAATTGTGTATGTTACAAGGAACAACGATCACGATCATCAACGTTAAATTTCTTCTATTGTGAGATAATTACCCTTAAGGTCTATGGAACAACTGTTGCGTTAAGCAATTAGGATGCATTGTGTGTAATAGTTGCACTTTATTTTGAAGCTCACCGGAAAATTTGTTTAAGGCGACGCTCTGTTTCTGAAGAAAGAACAACCCATTACAGATTTGAACATGCCTCACTGACACACTAATCAATACAGACTCCACTGAAAAAGATAGAACCACATATACATCAATAGCAGTAGCAACAACACCAACACGATCACTAGAAATAGTAGCAGCAACTCATAATCAGCAAAACAAGAACGATCTTAACAGAAGTAGCAGCAGAAGCTCATCATACTACAAGTAGCAGTAGCACATTACCATCAACAACAGACAAAAGTAATTATAAGAACACTAAGGTAACACAACAATAGATTCCAAACACAAGTCAAAATACAGGAAGAGTGCTGATCTCGTAAACTAATTATAAGAACACTAAGGGTAACTGTAAGAACACTAAGGGCACGTTTGGTTTGCCGGATTTTGAGAAATCCTGGATTCTGTCCATCCCGCATTACTAAAATACTACATTGTCAAAATCCCGCAAAATAAAATTTTATGTTTGGTTTGCTGGATTTTGTAAGTGCGGGATTTATTTTTTTTGTGTCCACGACCTTCGCCATGTTGGATTTTGGCGTCCGGGAGAATTTTGATGGAGACCAAAATGCGGGATTCTTATTATATCTGAAAATCCCGGGATTAACTTCAGTTCTCCAATCCTGCAAACCAAACGTAAAATTTGTTGAACTGGAGCCCAAAATACAATCCAATACAGCGAAATCCAGGTAACCAAACATGCCCTAAGAGTAACTGTAAGTACACTAAGAGTAACTCAGATAGCACTGAGAGTAACTCTGATAGCACCAAGAGTAACTGGTAGAACACTGATAGTAACTCAAATAGAACTGACAGTAACTCTGATAGCACTGAGAGTAACTGATAGAACACTAAGAGTAACTGAGAGAACACTAAGAGTAACTGAGAGAACACTAAGAGTAACTCTGATACGCACTGAGAGTAAATATGATAACACTGAGAGTAACTGCGAGAACATTGAGAGTATCTGTGACAACACTAAGGAGTAACTGAGAGAACACTAAGAGTAACTCTGATATGCACTGAGAGTAACTATGATAACACTGAGAGTAACTGCGAGAACACTGAGAGTATCTGTGACAGCACTAAGGAGTAACTGAGAGAACACTAAGAGTAACTCTGATAGCACTGAGAGTATCTGTGATAGCACTAAGGAGTAACTGAGAGAACACTAAGAGTAACTCTGATAGCACTAAGAGTAACTATGATAACACTGAGAGTAACTGCGAGAACACTGAGAGTATCTGTGACAACACTAAGGAGTAATTGAGAGAACACTAAGAGTAACTTTGATAACACTGAGAGTAACTATGATAACACTGAGAGTAACTGCGAGAACATTGAGAGTATCTGTGACAGCACTAAGGAGTAACTGAGAGAACACTAAGAGTAACTCTGATAGCACTGAGAGTATCTGTGATAGCACTAAGGAGTAACTGAGAGAACACTAAGAGTAACTCTGATAGCACTAAGAGTAACTATGATAACACTGAGAGTAACTGCGAGAACACTGAGAGTATCTGTGACAGAACTAAGGAGTAATTGAGAGAACACTAAGAGTAACTTTGATAACACTGAGAGTAACTATGATAACACTGAGAGTAACTGCGAGAACATTGAGAGTATCTGTGACAGCACTAAGGAGTAACTGAGAGAACACTAAGAGTAACTCTGATAGCACTGAGAGTAACTATGATAACACTGAGAGTAACTGCGAGAACACTGAGAGTATCTGTGACAGCACTAAGGAGTAATTGAGAGAACACTAAGAGTAACTCTGATAGCACTGAGAGTTAACACCAAACTCTAAGCAATTCTTGCACTGCCTCTCTTTTAGGACAGTTCCTGCTGTCATGGTTAACACCAAACTCTAAGCAATTCTTGCACTGCCTCTCTCTTTTAGACTGGGCAATTTCAACTCCAGATTTGAACCTCGCATCTGTGGATTTGTGTCTCCCCTTAGTTTTGCAAACGTTGGGGATATGAACCTTGACAGCGAAAGAAGTTGTATTTGAAGCAGTTACATCTGTGGATTTGGGTCTCTATTCTCATTACAAAATATTTTTTCTTACTAAAAATTCTCTATTCTCATTACGAAATGTACAATACAACTTATTCTGGCTTATAGTAAATTCTTTGTGTACCACAAAATATCCATCCTACTTTCATTTTGTTCCTTCGTGTTGAGATCTTTGTATATTACAATACGAATCAGATTTACACAAACAACGCTGTAACTACATATTGCTCTTTACTACATAAGGTGGGCAAACTATTCCACGAAATTCAGTTCTTCAGTACAATCTGGCATGGTCGTGTTCATATGATTAGACAATCAGTTCTTGTAACTACAAAGTACGCTAGTTGTGGTTCAATGGGATTCATCGGCTCAATATGTGGCGTGCCTACATGGGTAAACCTTGAAAATCTATTTTTTACTTTATTCAATATCATTGAAGGAAATTCCAGAAAGAGCCTGTACGATAGATAAGTACCGATGAGAAGTATGGATTTGATTTGCATGTATGGTACAAGATCTATGGATGATGAGCAGCGGGTCTTTAACTGAATTTAGAATCAACAATGAGCACATCCTGTTCTGCTTATGCCATATAAGAAGCATATCAACAAATACCTTGTACGCATGATAACAAATCTAGCAAGAAGCTAACACCAAGTTGCAGTAGTTTGACAACGAGTTGGCACGTTTATGTCATCGCCAATGATGGGGGAATGGAGCCAAGCTATGCAAATTTATTGGGAACCTGAGGGACTGGAATCTGCTACCAAGTTGTGGATAAAACTGTTAGTTTAGAAAATTGAGACTTCTGTAGAGTCCATCCAACATTTCACCTTGCACGAGAAAGATGAAGAGAAGTCTGTAATCAACTTGATTGTCCTACTGATCGTCGTCCCTCTATTGTATCAAAGCCATTCCGTGTGAGGCCTGACATGGCCGAGATAGGCACAAAGTGTTAGAGTAGATAAGGGAATAGGCGGGGATTTATTGAAGAGGGGAATCAAGACCGGTGAGTTGCATATCAAGAGGATGAGGAGGAGTAGACGTACGCTGAAATCGGGCACCACCACAAGCAACAAAACTAGGTTCCGCCATTTCATCCTTCAGTCGTATGAGCTATCGATCAAGGAGAAGCCGGCAATTGGTGTGCTTAATGGTACAGGGGCGACTAAGGACAGGGCACGAGCTACAACCTCCGCCGCTGTAGTCATCACAGGATGGGCATAACAAACTGTCGGTCTTAGAAGCTTCCGGTTCAGCCTTCACTCGGGACGACGTTAGACATGAGGTTGTTCTCCACATCCCTCACCGGAGCTTCTTCACCAGCGCATCTGGAGACGGAATGCTTTGGGATTTAGAATAGCCGGGACACAGGTAACTAAAGTTAAATATCCACGGTGGAATCGATCCCCTCGCAGATCATGAACCAGATTCACCCTCAAGCAGATCGCGACCCTAAATTCTGTGTGATAACTTGCTACCCAACAGTATGGAGTCCCCACAAACTCCAATCTTTCCCTTGTGCCGCTCCGCCAGAACCACGGCTCGGACTTTGTGAATACGAGAGAGACGGGAGTAGTTATGCTGATAATTACAATACATGCCACCACGTCACTTGACGGGTAACTTACCGAATAACAAATAAATAGCCATATATATATATATATATATATATATATAGAGAGAGAGAGAGAGAGAGAGAGTCAGGCTAGAATACACTCGAGTGTATCCGGGGCGGAATACACTCAAGTAGTTTTTCATGATGCAATATTTTTTTTGAAAATCTAATCCGTTGATCTTCTTAAACATCTCGTGAACAACTCATATGAAAAATTTGAGCACATTTGGATATGTATAGCTCATGTTATGAAGATCGCAAAAATTATGCATTTCAAATTAGTTTCGCGCGTCGATTTTGGTGCCCTTGGATGAGTGACTTACACTCATCCAAATGGGCTCAAAATTTGTATGTAGCCTAGTTATAGTATGACGGTGAAGATCAACGGTTTACATTTTGTAAAAAATAGTCTTGATATGCAAACACACTTGAGTGTATCCGTGCGATCCGTACACTTGAGTGTATTCTAGCCTGACTCTATATATATATATATATATATATATATATATATATATATATATATATATATATATATATTCAATGTCTACACGAGTAACTGACTTTTGTTATCCATGGATCTGTTTTGTAATAGAA
The DNA here is from genome assembly GCA_963693085.1 of Alisma plantago-aquatica. NCBI lineage: Eukaryota > Viridiplantae > Streptophyta > Magnoliopsida > Alismatales > Alismataceae > Alisma > Alisma plantago-aquatica. The sequence goes on along the minus strand of OY856413.1, from coordinate 1,050,660,780 downwards.
AGGCACATAATTGTCATGAGACAACTAATATTGTAACAGAAAGACTCATTCTGTAAATATAATGTGAAATTTTTATTATCCTTCTGGAAACAGTAAAAATGATATTTATGGCAAAACATTAAGAATTTACTATATATTATAAAATGAGTTTTTTTATCACAATTTTGATCATCTTATTACAACTTTGGTCGCCTCATTACAAATGTGTCTTCCTATTACAAAATAGTCACACTCATAACTAACCTTAGTTACCGGCATGGGTAGTGAATGAATCCTTAGTTACCGACATGGGTAGTGAATGAATGATATATATATATATTGATATATATTTATATATATGTACTCCAAAAGTTTTCGCAACCCAATCATGTATGATGGAATCATCAAAGATTTGATCAAGTCTTATTCCTATCCTGGCATTTGTAATTTCCAGAATTTGTGTGTGTATAGATTCAGGCTAGAATACACACTAGTGTACAGTTCGCACAATACACTCAAGTCGTTTGTATTTAGGTTACAACACATTTGGTTGAGTGGGGTCACTCATCCGAGGACAACAAAATCAAAGCACGAACTTATTTTGAAGTACATTATTTTTGTGGTCTTTCTAACATGACATATATATGTCCAAATGAGCTCAAATTTTATATATGAGTTATTTACGAGATGTTTAAGAAGGTCAATGAATTAGATTTAATAAAAAAAATTATAATGTAAATTTACGTGAATTTGTTCTGCTCTGGATACACTCGAACGCATTTTAACTTGAATATATATATATATGAGGTATATATTCACTACACGTGTGGATAAATAACTTTAGTTACACGTGGATCTATTTTGTAATAGAACTGTACCTATTTTTAATGAGACAAGTAGTGTTTGTAATGAGATGACCAATTTGTAATACAAGCACTCGTTTGTATTACACGTCTAATTACAGTAAAAATGATATTTATGACAACAATTTATGTTGTAATACAAAATAAGTGTTTGTATTACAAATTTGGTCATCTCATTAGAAACGTTGTCTGTCTCATTGTAAATAGGTACATTTATATTACAAAATAGATCCACATAACTAAAATTAATTACCCGCACGGGTAGTGAATGAATATATATATATATATATATATATATATATATATATATATATATATATATATATATATATATATATATATATATATATATATATATAACACCCATATCCCAAGTTTGTCTCTATCGATTTGCAGCACATCTTCGATCCTCCTTGCAATCAAACAAATCGCAGCTTCCGATTGATAGATCAATGGTGTTCCGTACATCCTGACCCTGGTGGGGCTTTTGGTCAATTCTACCCTGCTCAGTTCATCATCCTCCTCGATTTCCTTTAGCTAGCATCAGAAGCTTGTTATCAAATTTCCAGTACTTTGCGCTTGTCTTTCTAGCGGAAAAGTGGATAATAAAAATCATGGGGTCGATTTGTTTGAATAGCACTTTGTCTCACAAACTCCACGCTTGGGTAAACAGTCTTTTCATCGCCTCAAAGTTGAAGGATTTGTTCGTCAACAGTCTAGCGGTCAAGTCAGATTCACATGTTGATTTATTTCTGACGTATCCTCTTCTTTTCAGATTGATTAGGTCTTGCTCTTCTTCTGCTATGGTGAGACGAACGCGCTTCCCAATCAAGTCAGTTGCCATGCTTAGAGACCTGACCACGACCATTAGACCTTCCTTGAACCTGTAAGAGAGAGAACAGAAAGGCAAAGAACGGGGTGGCGGCTACCGGCACCGAACTCTAATGGCCAGAGAGCGTTTGGAGACGGAGATGCGGCCGAGCTAAACAAATTTCCATATGGTGCGCGCCTACATTTGAGTGAGGACACTTTCAATTTGATTTTGTCGGACGACGTAATATGCACTCTACAGGAAGACTATTCAAGTATAGTTAGCATTTATATCGTTACTTTAATAACCCGAGCTCTCACGTTAAAGCCTTACTTTCGTCTTCGATGTTGACGATGTATACGCACCGGTGAAATAGCTTATCTCTCACTAGCTTTCTGAGCCTTATATCTGTGCACTCAACGCCCCCTCTTACCTTCTGCGTGACAATAATTTGCTGATAGTGCTTATCATACTTGGTGGTTCTCTGATGCATGATCGTTAATATCCTATACATATAATCTGATAAATCTACAATATAAAAGCGTTTGAATTCGATGACGCAGCCCAGCTAAGCGTGGAGACGTAATCAATCTTTTCTCAATGGTGTTCCCTCTCTTTAGGGGAGCCTCTTTATGAGGAACCCTCTAAGGATTTGATCCCTGCAATGGACATTTCATACATAGACATCCCTCTCTTGTCCTGAGGTGATTTCATAACCATAGATGGACTTCCATTTGTAAGCCCGATCACCAGTCATCTCCATGATGAATTTGTTTACCCCATACTTTAACTCATCGAAGATCGATATAGGGCTTGAGCAGGTGACATCCATAAATGCATTGTACATAAATTGCTTATGTTTCATAAAACTTTTCTCATTAATTCCCTGTTCCATATGCAAACATGCATGGGAGACTGGGTCACCTACCCCATTTATATCTTTTTATTTTCTTTTCACCCTAATTAGGGCTCCTATGGGTATGGTTACTCTATCACCCACACTACTACTATTTTCGAGGATTAAGATTTTAGGCTTATGTTAGAGACTACACCATACTTCTTAGGATTTTTATGTCCCTTGACCCACTTGGGTTTTTTTCAACCCAACTCTATTTCCATTTCGGGTTACACTCATAAGGAAAACTCATAAGACATTTTTCTTTACTTTTTCATTATTTACACATTACATGTGCATCATTATTTCCACATTACATGTATATTATTATTTGTATATTACATGTATTTTATTTTTTCTACATTACATGTACATTATTATTGGCGGAGAACACATTAATCTTACTTCTTCTCAAAAACTCTAACTGAAGACGAGGAGGGAAGTTCCTTTTAGGTTTCATTAAGCAATAGGATAAGAAGTGGATGAACCAAGATGAGAAGAAAATCTAAAGGTATTTTACTTCAAGAAAAATCATCCAACTTTGTCCAGACAGGATGCACGGTCCTGGGAGTCCTCATAAGCCGACTAGCGGTATAGAGGAAAGTTATGTCAGCCCTCGGGTTGTGGCCCTTTCTAGACACCATTTTTGTTAGAAAATTCCCTAATAACTCCCTCATATTTCTACATATTACTTTGAAATTATAAACTATCAATTACTATTTAAAAATTTTGGTGCTCTGATACCAAATGTAACGACCTCACTTTTTAGCAACCCACAATTAAGGAAGGCCAAAAAGATGAGACCCATTACCTAAAATTTTCCCAAGGATCCATATTTCAACCAAATAATGATCAACAGTAAATAATCTCATATTTCAAATATTATTTACCAGATGTTCCTCTAGAATTTAGATATCTTTCTATCATCAGAATTGTACATGCGAGAACTATATGAAAAGAAGTAATTATCTAATTCTCCTTACAAGTTAGCTTTAATATCTTCAAGTAACTTGTTCAGTCCATCATATCTTGACATCGTCTTATTTAGCATGCACATAAAACTCCATGAAACCAAAAACACGGATCTGTATAACAAGTTATACTGTGTACGTGGGGTGTATGTAAAATGTATGCAAGTAAACTAACAACATATATCCCATCAAATACTTGCAAATAAGAAGAATTATTTTCTTCACATAATCTTCCTATATGTGATATTCATAGTAGCGTTTTTATTGAATAGAATTATAGAAACATCCAATAGTTTAGTTGTTCAACCTTTGAGAAATACTCTGAAAACACCGACAAACTAATGTGGGTAGTCAAAAACATAACCTCGTGCATTGATGTGAGCCATGCAGATTATGTAATTATACTTCAAGAATGTTCAAGAAATTTAATCAACAAAGATACATCCAAGAAACCAATCATTAAATCTACATGTATGTAAACCCTAAAGTGTCACCATCACATAATCACATTAAACCCTATTCGGGCCTAGTCTTTGCTTTTAGGTTCCTTGGTATCAAGTTAACATTTGAATTATGCTTCTATGCCCCAAAATTCCCATGATAATCATTTTAGTGACTTAAGAACCATAGTTCATATTAGATGTATCCATGATCATTAAATCTACCATATTATTGTATCATGAATACTAAGCTCAGATTAAATTCATTAATAACATGGTAAGATATGACCTTCGACCGTAATTATTCATAGACTTGTTTATTCTCATTAGAAACATGAAGTATTATCAACATGATCATGACTATCTTGGATCATCATTACCTTCAATATTATCATATTATAACATGATTTGAGAGCATTAATGTAGTTAACAAGTTGATACACCAGTTTAGGGTTTTATACACTAATCGCCACGTAAAACCATCTTTGCACTACTTTAACATATATTACTGATTATCCACTTTAGAAATTTTAACAGCATATGTACTTTTAACGCAAAATAGGTCCAAGATTCTCTTTTTATCTAAAAAGGTTAAGCTTTATTCATTATTTTCATTTAAAAAGGTAACATCCATTAGAATCATGAAACAAGGGTTTATATGCATATTTTACATTAAATATTGTATCTTTATGCACTTTTAGAATTTGGATAATAGTTAGCTCCCAATGATATTTTATTTAGGTTCCTTCCATTTTTCTGATCAATTTGGTATACACTTTTGCTATTTTTCAAGTTACCATTCAATTTCAAGAATATTTGCAAGATTAATCATATATAGGCCAATCATCCGCTGACACATTAGCAAACTTAATTAGTTTCCACATTGGTGGTTGGATGGTTATTGGTGAAAATATATCCATACCCCTTGTTCTTAAAGTGTCCACCCAGGGCTATCTGGGTCATTTGACCCAGAATCATCTCCTTCCTCATGTTGTGTGCGGCTTGCACACACTCCACCGTCGATGAGGAGTCCAGAGCTTGCTTCGACAGGTCGCCGCCGGGACTGCAAGTGTCCCAGTCACATCCTCCTCCCCAACTCCTTTGTTATCACTGGTACCGCTACCCAGAAAGCCCCAATCTTTCTATCTCCTTCCTCCACTAGACTTCATCAAGCGATAGGAAACCGTAGCGAGCAACGTCATACCAGCAACTACCCTCGACGTAGGTTGGGGCAGGTTTAGCCTGTAACATCCCTGACCTGGGTTATGAGTTAACCCTAGGTGTTTTGCCTAAATATGTAATTAAATCTTTGTGATTAACTCTGAGCATATAATTAAGTTTCTCAGAAACATATATTTCAGTAATTGCTCCTTTTTATTTAAAGTTGTAGCATTGTTTTGATATACAGGGACCTATGTGCAATTTACCCAGTTGAAAGGGTTAGCTTGCAATTTGCACATGATGAGATGTTCCTCTGATGTTGAGACATCATGAGAATCTTTTTGGTAAAGTTTGAGGGATTTCCCAATCTTGGGCACCAAGGTGCAGCTGTGGAAGCAATCCCGGTGCTTGAAACCCTAATTTGGGGTAAAATGCAATTTACCCAAATTAAGGGATGCAATTTGTAAAAATATATCATCTAATGTATCTTTTAAGACTCTTGCCATCATTTAGAGAAGAAATGATGAGGAAGTCACCTCAATTGAATTATCAAGTTATGAAATATACCTTGTGATTGAATAATCAGGGTATATGTGCAATAGCTCTTTATGTATGTACCTTAGTATTAGATTGATCTTCTTTGCCTCTTTTTCTAGACCTTAAGAGAAGGTTTGTCCTTAGAATAAAGAGGAAGGAATGAGCAGGTAATGAAGGAAGGACCTAGTTGGAATTATGGGAAACTTATGGGCCTTTAATGAAACCCCACCCAAGTATATATATACACTTTACCTCTCAAGAAAAGGAACCTTTCCTTCGTGCATATCACTGTTTTCCCTTATTTGGCCGACTGAGGACTGTCTTGGAGCTCAAGAGGAACTACCAAGGGTGCAAGGTAGGTTTGGGACCTTCTTTTGCCTAAATTCCATGGTCAGAACTCGGATTCAAGGTCAAGTTGATAACTAGCTCACAAAACTCTATCTTTCTAGCCATCTCTTTTCATCTTTCCTTGGAGTTTTTACCTTGGCCAACCTGTGAGAGCTCAAGGACGCCATTAGATCTTGGAGCTTGAAAGCTTGGAGCTCAAGGAGCAAGCTTTAGGCGGGTTTTATAACTCTAAACCCATGCTTTACTATATACATCTCTTTTATGCGGTTAGATGATAGTTCTTCATGTTCCCTACTTTTCTTTTCTACCTTGCAAGAAAATCCGTGGGATATCCATACTGTTCTTGAGCTAGGAGATGAAGGCATGATTTCCAAGAAAAACCCACCGCTTTTCACTTTCTTAAACGGTCTCCCTAACTTGCTCTCACGGTCTCAGGACCGCGAGGTGAGCAAACGGTCTCTGGACCGCGAGAGGGAAAACGGTCCTCACGACCGTTTGGACCCGTTGACCGAGCGTGGACCGTATAAGAAATCTGTTCCTAATTATGTAGGCTAATCACCCTCAAAAATTGAGAGGTTAACTCCAAAGGAATTAGGAGATATGGCCTTTTTAAGTAACAACTTTAATTGAATTTATTCCTGATTTTCAAACGGTCTGAAATTGCCTTTTTGGTCAAACGGTCTCAAGACCGTGTAAGGTCGTTGACCAAGTTTTTACCATATGAAATTACTGTTTAAAATTATGTTAATTAACAACTCACCAAGTTTTATGGTATATTTCTAAACGAGCTAAGAGTTTAAGGGTGATTACTAGGGCTAACCCTAGATGAAATCAGTACTGAAATTATGGTGACTTAATTAGGGTTTTTAGGGTTGATTGACCTAAATGGTCTCAAGACCATTTGGGGGTCATCCAAACGGTCTCAAGACCGAGAGGACAATCACCCAAGACCGTTTGAAGGTCTAGGGTTAAGCTAATTTGATCAATTAAGGACCCAATTGCAATAAGTTATCAATTAATCAAAATTCTGATTTTGTGACTCAATCATGGTTCAACCCCTATCAAATTACATTAGATTTTGATGAAATCTTGGGCAAACGGTCTCAAGACCATGTGGGGTCCACCCACATGATCTCAAGACCGTTTGGGCCAAGTTTGGGCCCAATTGGAGCTAAATTGAAGGGTTCAACCTTGTGTTGATGCACATTGTTGAGTGTTGATGGGTGAACACTGATAGACCCTAATTGGTCAACAATTGAGGGTCAATTGAATGACCAATTGGTTAAGCATAATCTTAATTGACCTAATCCATAAGTGGTCACCATGTCTTTTACCTTTTGAGGGCTTCAACATTGGTTGACATCATCGGTTGTAACCATTGAACTTTGTTGATGGTCCAAGCGGTTGAGACCATGTGAGCCTCGCGGTCTCAAGACCGTGAGAGGGCTCGCGGTCTCAAGACCGTGAGAGGGCTCACGGTCTCAAGACCGTGAAAGGGCTCACGGTCTCAAGACTGTGAGGGGCCTCGCGTTCTTGAGGTCAAAGGTGAGCAAACGGTCTACATAACCTTCGCGGTCTTGAAACCAAGTTGAAGGCTCGCGGTCTTGGAGTAAGATGAAGGCTCGCGGTCTTGGAATAAGATGAGGGCTCGCGGTCTTGAAAAGTCAAAATAGAGAAAACGGTCAACACAACCTCGCGGTCTTGGAAGTCAAAATTGGCTAAACGGTCAACTCTTTCAAACGATCTCAAACCAATTGGAGGTTGATGGTTGAGATCGATCAAGGTGATTCAAGGTTGACTTCACTCAATCATTTGAAGATATAAATGGATCAATTATGCCCTAATCTAAACCCTAATGATAACCTAGGACATTAAGGGATTAATTGACTAATGACTTGACCATGATGATGATCATTGGGGTAAATTACCAAAATACCCTTGAAGGGTCAATTGAGTAATACCTTGATCAGATCAAACCCTAATCACATGGTGGTGATGTTTTTGGCTATGTTAGCCTATGATGACTTAATCCAACCTAACCTAGAGTGGTGTTATCACCCTCTACTAGTATGAGGAGAGAGAAAGTACTTCTAGAGAGAGAAAGTACTTCTAGAGAGAGAAAGTACCCTTTTTAGGTGGAAACTCAATTAAAGAACCTTCAATACACATGAATGTGCATAATTAGGGTATGATCCACCTGTGTGAAGTCATAGAAACCCTAATTATGATGAATGGTGAATCTTTAACTAATCTGAGAGCATCAATGATAATGATACTCATACATGATGATGTTATGAGTTCAATTCAATGTAATGTGAATAGTAAACCCTAATTCAAGGGTGATGACATGTAATGTGAATAGTAAACCCTAATTCAAGGGTAATGACATGCAAATGAGTATTAAACTCCAATTGATGAGAATCAGAGGAGTTAACTGTTATGATAAGAGTGGGAAATGTATTCCTTATTTTTGTATTACCTTTATCAGTTGAATTAACCATGCAGGTTCAGATATGAAGGTGATCTTATCCAGGTATGGATATTGATGTTATATTCATTGAAGGCATGTTTTTAGCCTTATGAATAAGAAAAGTAACTTGATGCCCAGTCAGTGGCATCCCATGAGTTAATGTGTTGTAAGAGCCATGAATACCATCAAAGTCATGCTTTAGAAATGACTTGTGATGAGTATGATGAGAAATTATGATTGATATGAGTTAGGCATGTTACATTTAGTATTCTTCCTTTATAGCTGTTATGCTACTGTTATTGTTTGGAGAACAATGTATGTTGTTAAAGAATACTGAATGTACCTAACTAATCAAGTATAATGTAGAGCCCTGATCATAGATCCATCATTGTCAGAGATCAAGTGATGGTGAAACAGGTTTTCCTCGGGGAACTCCTGGAGCACATACTTTTGAGTATGTGGGGTACATGGATGTGTAGAACCTTACATCCTAGTGTAGGAAAGTGATGTAGATGTGTAATCCATCCATCCTTCACTATAATTCCATACCGTATCAGTGGTAGGTAAACATGAAACCTCCTGATGACAAAGAAAATACAGATATCCGTATCAGTGGAGATAAACATGAAATCTCCTGATGACGAAGAGAGTACAGAACGCCACTGTGACTCTATAATAGCGAAGGACCAGTTTACCCTGGTGAGCTATAGTAGTAGAGACACGAGATGTCCTACAAGTGATCCTCTTACTGACTGAGGAAGGTGAAGGTCATGAGAATCCGGCTCTCTTGATGACCTAAGTATGATACTAATGTGACTTCTCAGCGATCAGTTGGAGTATGAGTGGTATGCCTCATCTCCACAGGGCATAATGTCGTTTGTAAAACATAATCAACCACGTAATATACTTGTTAGAGATAACTCCAAGTTAGTTGATTAATGTTACACTGTAATAGTGCTTATATTTCTTCATACCTCATAAATGTTGAGTACTTGGTTATAGTTGCAACTGTTATTGAATACATTGAAGGCTTTACTGCTTAAGATATTCTTTGATGTTACAATAAAGCTTCTGGCGGAGAGTTATAACTCTCGCTGGGACAATTATGTAAAATTGTCTCACCCCGTAGACTTCAACTTTTAGGTGGACGCCGGAGACGAAGGAACCAGCCTACAGGTGATCAGTCTCAGCAGCAGCAGCACCAGGAGCAGTAGTAGAATCTCAGGTGGAGATTATCCTGCCATATGGTGTAGTTAGAGTCAGTCCTATGTGTCCTCTGTAGTCTCAGGTCTTGGAGTCTTTTGTTATGTGATCTTGATATTTGGTATCTTGATGTATATAGTTACTCAAGAAGTAATTATCCTGAGATGTAAATAGTTTATCTCTCTTAATGAAAGAAGCTTTTATGGATCCAAGCTCTTGTCTCGAAAAGTTTTAATTTCCCGTGATTTTTGTCTACCGCTGATTATCGAATCGCTTCCGCTAAGTTTTAATCGTGTTTATGTCATGGTTTGGAGATCAGAGACCACATAGCCTACCACCACCCTATTTGACTCCCAAGTGCACTACCAATCTCTTTGGAAAGGAGGTAGATGGGGTGTCATCTAATTATAACATAGCATGTGGCTAGGAAAGAAGGGAACATGTTTAGCATGGTTGAAAGTAAATCCCTCCCACGATCACCCTCGTCATATGCAAATGGATCATCACCTTTGTCCTATAAGAGTGAACACATAACCACAACACTATGGCTAAACTAAAAGGCTAGGGAAGCCGTCAAACTCTTACCCCTGGTCTGCTTGCAGTTTGTAAGAACATGTATTGGAGAGGGAATGTTGGACATAGGGGTAGGTTGGACATTGAGAAGCCTCGAAGGAGAGATAAGAGGAGAAGGGATGAATGAATCGAGTATCAGATGAACATGTACATATAGGTACTCTCTTCCCTTTTTCTTCTCATTCCTCTCCTTCCTCCCTCCATGGAGTTTAAAGAAGTTCCAAAATGTTTGGAACAATTTTGGTGTAAAGATACTTCCAAAATAAGACTTACCAATACCTCCTTTCTATAATAAAAGATATTACTTTCTCTCAAAAATTCAATACCAATTATGAAACATTATATTCCTTCTCATAATCTTTTCTCTCGCATGAATAATTGGCCTTTATTCTTATAAATCCAAAGGTCACAAAAAAATACCACCACGTTCTTAAAAAGACTTGAATTTGGCAACAAAAGCAATTAAGGAAAAGTAAATATTTATACGATACATGTTAATAGATTCCCAATAAATGAACACATATAGTTTAAACTTTAATTGTCCATGGTTACCACACCAAAAGTCATAAAGGAAGGCATACACATATATGGCATTATTTTGCATAATTGATCATTAAGTTGTTTCTCAACTCCCCATGACTTGGAATGTAGATTGTTCGTTTTCTCTCTATTTGGTATGTTTCTCTAAAGGAAACTTACTAATATCCTTTCCAAGTTATATTAATTGGGATCTAATGGGATATCGTCACCTTACAAAATTTGCTCAGTTTAAATATTTATTTAAAACATTACCATTATCTCATGGCATATCAATTTTCTCTCAATTTCTAGTTCATTATTATTTTCAAGCTAAATAAAAATATTATCATTTGATGCCTTAACCATTATGTTGCCAATCCTGACTAGATAATTATCCTCAAAATATCTAAAATTCTACATATCTTATTTCCCTTTTGGCAACTTGAATATTATTCAATAATTTAGTTAAGCAATATTTCAAAAGCCATTATCATTAATTCATGTACAAGTTCCTTTTATTTATTTAACTTGTGTCACAAGCTCCCATGCCACAAAGGTAATCAACATTATTATTCCATCAATAATACCATTGGGAAAAATTATCAATTCATGGCTTAAATTTATATAACTCAATTTTACTAAAATTTATGATATAACACCCCATAGGGTGCATTTGGGTCTTTGAGAAAAGACCGACATGGATGGTAGTGTACAAACCTATAAGAACAGATTGGTAGAAAAGGATTTCAAACTAGTTCAAGGTGTTGAACATGATGAAATCTTTTCACTATTTGCCATGGTTAAATCCTTCATGATAATGTTTTCTACTACAACTTAATGTGACTATGAGATTTGGCAAAATGGATGTTAAAACCACATTTCTTGAATGAAATATTGAGAGAATGTGTGCGTGACACATCCTAAAGGTTATATAAATCTATATCATTTAAATAAAGTCCATAAGATACAAAGGTCAATCTTTGCATTAAAGCAATAATCTCAGAGTTGGAATCTTCAATTGGACAAGATAGTCAAAGAGTTTGAATGAAGAAAAAAATTGTGATTATAAAAGATTTAGTGGGACCATATTTATATTCCACATATGATGGGGAATAGTACACTTATGCTACATATATTAAACCTATCAAGGAAAGTACTTTCTCTATGAAGGATTTAGGCAAAGCATCCAATATAATAGGAATAAAGATTTATAGAGATAGATGTGGAAAGCTTCTCAACCTAAGAAAGAGAACATACATTGGCAAGATGATGAAGGGGTTCAACGTCTAGGACTCAATGAGAGAAACCCTTTCCATGTTCAATGGGATTAGTCTCTCAAGAGCCTAGTGTCCCAGTTCTTATAAAGAATGCAAAAACATGAGTGAGATGCCAAATGTATTCGTAATTGGATCAATTGTGTATGTAATGATATGTATAGATCTTGTTGTCTTGTATGTAATGGACATGATGAGGGGATATATATTAGATTCAAGTGAAAGTCTCTAGAATGCCATAAAGAACATCCTTAAGTACTTGGAAAGCACTGAAATGATTAATTCCTTGATTATAGTAATAAGGAAGAGTTGGGTGTAAAGGGTTACACCGATGCAAGCTTCCAAAATGACAAATAAAATTAATGATTGCAATATAAATTTGTGTTTGACCTTAAAACAAAAATTGTAAGCTAAAAAGTTTTGAGCTTAGATACAGTTGTTTAATTCTACAATAGAAGCCGAGTATCTTGATGTTATGAGAACAATAGAGGATATTGTATAGATGAATAAGTACATATGAATGAACTTGTGAGAGGTTTCAACCATTGATGATATAGTAGAAATATTGTGAAAACAATGGAGTTACTGGTTAGGCAAGGAATCTCAGATATCATACTACAACACTTCCATCTCATATGAGACATCGTACTATGAGGAGATGAGAAACTTACAAAATATCGACTAGAAGCAAACATTGCTAAACCTACTACATAAGCACTTGTGTAACAGAAACGTAATGGGCATGTTAAGATCACTTGGTATAGGATTTGTGGGTGAATGTCTCTAAGTGCAAGTGGGAGTATGTTGGTATGTGTGCCTAGAGATCCAATCATATGATGATTGGAGTGTGGTATTGGATACTTGATTTGATAATAATAAAGGTAATTTCATCTATTATGTATGTCTCAATCACAATATTATGACACATACATAGTAGATGTATAAAGAATGATGTTACTTGATGACATATGTCTTTAGGTTGATGACATGAACAATGAGATCATATGTGTTGTGAGAGTACATACATTCTTGTTATGTCCCTATTCAGATATTACTGTGGAAGAAAAATAGACAACAATAATACATAAAATTGGAGTGTGTGTTGATTAATGACATAGTCTCATTAGTCATGATATGTGATATGAAATCAATCATGCATGTACATGTTAGAGAATAATGTATTAGACAAACCCACCTTGAGAGTGATACATGGATACCGTGGAACGGTAGTCACAATCGTCTCTCATAGTGATACTGGTGATTCTGGTTCTTAGACTAGAAGTCACTACACTCACCACATGTTATTGTTTGTACTTATACATCATCCAATGTGATGTTGAATAAGACTTTCCATAAAGGTGATGCTCAGGTGCATTGTGACACATGGGGATTGAGTGTGATCAATGCATATGGGATTTGTCCCTCCTAAAAGAGATTGATATCCAGACCACTTGATAAGTGAGACCGAGAAATGTATGGCCATACTCATTTGATTCAATATGTGATATGTGAACTCACATGCATCTCAGACAATCTGCTCTAGTTCTAGGAATATGGATCGAATGTTGAAGAGGATGATGATTCAATGCCTCCAGTACATTTATTCAATTGCAACCTTATAGATTGAATCAAAATTCAATAGATTAGACATGTTCAAAAAATCACAACTGTACAACATGTATATCATGAGCTATAACAATACATCATTCAACAGTTTCTATAATTTCTGCAATTTACTATTGATTAGAAAATATGTATTTTTTCATTTGATGATTTCAGAATGTCAATTTGAGGTAATTTTTGATACACATGTTATCTAAAAGTTATGCATCACATCCATAAGGTTGGATTACTTTTTGTACTTTTGTAATCATCATAAATGAAGATCGATACATATAAGCTACGTGTACTCATGTACACAATTCTTTTAGCCTATATATATGTCTGTGTATATATGGGTTCATCTTTATTACCCATGTGCTTAGCTATCTGATCTAGAAATAGTTACTTTTTCTGGAGTTTTTTTCCTTTACACGTGTATAGGGTTACATTACCTTCCTAATAGTTATATTACATGCATAACAGTTACATTTATAATGGATGTACAATTACACATTTATTTCAAAAAAAATATGGTGTATTTTTCCTTATTTTACCTTTTTAGTGGAATAATTACGTTTTTGAATCATAATTACTTTCTTGTCCATATAATTAATTTTATGACCAATTAGTAACTTTTCAAGATGTATGGGTAACAAAAATTTAGTTACCTATGTGTGTAGCGAATGAACCCTATATATTTATATATATATATATATATATATATGTATACATATACATATGTATATATACATATATGTATGTATACATCATCCCAGTTTGTCTCTATCAATCTGCATCACATTTCTTATCCTCCTTTCTATCTATCAAATCACATGCTCCGAGTGATAGATCAATGGTATTCTATATATCCTGAACTTGATGGGGCTTTTGGTCAATTCTACCTTGCTCGATTCATCATCCTGCTTTTTTTTCTTTTTTAATATAAAAGAGGATATATTGAATTCATCCCTCCTACCCATGCAAGAAAAACGCTACTTACAACAAAAATACTTTGGTATGCTCGATCTCTCCTATACTCATATCTTTTGCTATACATCTTATCTTTTCTTTTATCTATACATGTATGACATCCCTTCTTTGTCTAGGCATGCTGCTCCTCTAATGATATTAGGGAGACCATCTAGCTTGTTAGGAAAAAAACGTTCTCATGTCTCTTATACCAAAATGCAATCTATTGTGATACCTTATTACTTGCCTCAAAAATCAATGATACCTTGATTTTCTATTGTGAAATTCTATTTATGATCATTTTCATTTCCCTTCTAACCCTCCATGGGGGCTCCTCTTTTCCTGTCATTGGTTCTGTCATGCGGTGGGTGTTGCATTTTATTGAATGGATAGTAATCCCAAATATTACTTCTACATTGGGGGCTATTTGAAGACTTTCTAACGTATACTTTAGTAGGTTATTGCCCTCCACTTGACTGGTCATTACCATATTGACTTCCCCATTATTATTCTTGACTAGTGCACCTGCATGTGTTTTTCTCCCTTCTGCACTTGCCTTTGAGATGTGTACATAGAGGCTCATCTTTAGCTATTTAGAATCAGGTGGTTGTTATCTATAGAACTTGACAATCTGGTGTTTTCGGTTAGATCCCAAGAACCCCTACTCCATCAAGGAGGCCATGTACTCATCATTTTCTACTATTAAAAGTTTTGGTATTGACAATGTGATTTAGTAATCTAAGAGTGTTATTCCATATTTGCAGTGTTGTTTATTCCACTCTGCCATATCTTTTAGCAAATTGAATTTCCATAAAAACCAACACATCGTTTGTAGAAGATGTCCTCCTACACAACCCATCAAGGAGTTCCTCGAGGGTTTGTTCCATATATGGTACAATAGCTGACAAGGCTAATAGTGAGTGGCTCTATTCATCCCAAACAATTGTATGCCTTCTCTCATAATATCTTTTCCATCTCTCCATCGATGAATAAGTGTACTTTGTCTTTTTCATGAGGCTACACACAACATTAACATTTAGAGGCAAGCTCAATGCAACAATGATTCACCTTGGAATCAACAAGTAGTGCATCCACAAGGAGGTTCCAGCTAAAAACATTAATTCTGACTAGGATTTCCTTGACCATATCCACTTGGCCATGTGTTCTAACCTATCATGACTAATTGTAAGCTTTTTTTGTGCTCCTTGTGGTAAATCTTCCTGATTCAGTAAGTATCCATATAAGTTGATCCTCTAAATCATTAAGGCCATGCCCCAAACTCTATATCATCATCGATTTTCATGAGCATCATAAGCTTATTATCAAATTTTCTGTACTTTCTAGTTGTCTTTCTGGCAAAAAAGGGTATAATAAAAGGGGCAAAAAACCAAAATAACAAGTTTAGACATTCAAAATAAAATTAAAATAGCATGTTTCAAATTTTAACTCCCAATATTGAATGTTTGAAAGGTCAATACATCATACATGATGATGTATTGCCCCTGTAAGGGCAATGCTTTGGTGCGGGTGACGCATTGCCTCCCATAGGAGCAGAGATGCATTGTTTTTTTTTACATTTTTCTAAATTTGTTACTATGCAATAATTTATGTATCATATTTAAATTACTTTTTAATAAGTAAAATACTTAAAAAATATACAGATTTATTAGTTTAAACTTAAAATAAGTAAGATGATAAGATATAATAACTATTAATACATAATATTATAATAAAAAATGGTGAGGTCTTCCTCTCCCTAGGGTTCGCTCTCCCTTCTCACTAGATCATCCCCGACAGCTGCTGCTGGGGGGAGGGAGTGTCACCCTTGACACCTTCCTCCCCCTGGCCCTAACAGTTCTCGGTGTGATCTCATGTTCAAGAAGTGACCAGGAGAGAAAGGGGTCTCAAGCAACTTCTGGTCGCCATCGTTTGGGGTTGTTCTCAGCCTTAAGCGAGGAGGAGGCATGATGCACAACACTGAAGCTAGAGCTGGGGTCATTCGATGGCATCGACTTCGTCGACTCCACCCCATTTAAGAGGGACGGATGGAGAGGAGCCACCTCCTGTTGGTTCTGGTCTCATGCTCAGCTGCTCCGTCGTCGTAGGCGTAGAAAGGGAGTCCCTCGACTTCCTTCTCTGACTCCTACCCTCCTCACCCCGAGCTGGTACCTGGCCTCGCCCAGCGTTGTGATGGCTCCATGAAATCAACCGACACTGCTTCGCCCGGTCCAGTGGTGGCACTTCATTCGTGGTGGCGCCTCCAATACTGTGGTCCTCGATTTGTAGAGGGTACCTCCTCCGTCATCACCGCTGGTACTCTCTGCTAGCTGATGGGCGGATGAGGAGCTTTGGCGTTAACCTGGCTTTAGCTTGGTGATCCCAGTCCCCGCTCATCACACTTTGTGGGTGTATCTAAAGCTAGTGAAGAGAGGATCGACGGTCTACAACCTCGACCTCTCTCTGTTCTTTGCTGCTCCGGTGTTTGAATTCTGTTAAGAAAGCAGGTTGTGCTCGTACTACCTATTGCTGACTTGGATGATGTTAAGTCCTGGTTGTCTTACAAAGCCTAGGATTGTAGTGTAGGTGCTCTTTCCCTAGAGATCTTGGCCTGATTGGGTGAGGTATGCCTGCTTCTTCCTTGTACTCATACTTTGTGGGTGTCCTTTATGCTATTGAGTGCTTGGATATGCATAAGGCTTCGTGACTTTAGATTGAGTTGTTTAGGGTTAAATTCTTATGTATATTTTTCTTTAGGTCTTTATGGTCTTTTGCCCTTGACTACCAGCTTGTTGGTATCAAGGTTCTTTAGCTCTTGCTGTAATGCGGTACTTCGTGCCCAAAGTTTTTGGTATTATAATAACACGTTTTTTTGACCGACCAAAAAATATTAAATTAAAAATAATAGCATATAAATTGATTGATACAATTGTAGAACCAAAAAACATAGTTAAAATGTTGAACCAATATATATGAAATGTATATAATATTAAAAGAAATAATACAATCACATTATTACATATTTAAGATAAGATAGACAAAATAGAATTGTTTTTTAGCAATATGTATCATATCATTTGCTTCAACTATGTATTATTATAAAATTATTAATGAAATACAATTTTTCATTAATAATATGTATTGTATATTAAATTATATTTTGTTGATTCTATTTTATATTTAATTGTATATCATTAGATTCAATACAAATTGTAAATAAAATACAATTGTTTATTAATAATATGTATATCATCTTTTCTCTACCTTAACAAACAATTATATTTTTTAATAGTATGTATTATACCCTAAAGAAATACAATTAAAGATAAAATAAGGTTAAAAATTATAATTAAATACATGATACATATTATAATTGAACAATTATATTTCATTAAAAATTGTATAATGAAAAAATAATATACATAATAAACAAAATATATGATACATATTATTAATGAACGATTATATTTTGTTAATCTTATTTTATATATGTGATATTATGATTGTATATTTTTAATATTATATATTTTTGTAAATAATAAAATATTTCATCTATATTGCTTATAACTATATTTTTTATTTATTGTTGTATCAATCAATTTTATATATTATTGTTTATAATTTTAATAGTATATATTAATAACTATTATATCTTATTAACGCTACTTATTTTAAATTGTTATAATAAATATGTATTTTTTAAACTATTGTACTTATTCTAAAACTAAATAAATATAATACATAATCCATTACATGATATCATATATAAAAAGATAACGAAAAGAATAAAAAAAATAATGCATCTCCAGTTGGGAGAGCAATGTGTCGCCCAAGCGGACGTATATACTTGTACTGTATTGACTTGCATACATGTCATATTAGAAATTAAAATTTGAAACATATTTTTTGATATTTAAAATAGCTAAACATATTATTTGAGTTTTTTGGCCGAACAAAAGCAATGGAGTCGATTTGTTTGTATAGCACTTTGGGTAAACAATCTTTTCATCACCACAAAGTTGAAGGACCGTCCACAGTCTAGCGGCCAAAGTCATATTCACATGTTGATATATTTCTGATGTACCCTTTTCTTTCACATTGATTATGTCTTGCTCTTCTGCTATGGGAAGACGAACGCGCTTCCCAATCAAGTCAGTTGCCATGCCTAGAGACCTCACACGACCATTAGACCTTCCTTGGACATGTAAGAGAGAGAACAGAAAGGCAAAGAGAGGGGTGGCGGCTACCGGCACCGAACTCTAATGGCCAGAGCGCGTTGGGAGACGGAGATGCGGCCGAGCTAAAAAATTTCCTTAAATGGTGCGGGCCTACATTTGATTGAGGACACTTTCAATTCGATAATGTCGGGCGACGTAACATGCACTCTACAGGAAGAGTATTCAGCTAAAGTTAGCATTTATGTCGTCATTTTCATAGCCCCGAGCGGTCACGTTTAAAGCCTTACCTGCCTCTTCTATGTAGACCATGTATACGCACCGGTGATATAGCTGATCTTTTATTAGCTTTCTGAGCCGTATATTTCTGTCCACTCAAGCCCCCTCCCGAACTATAATTTTGTGAGTTTGCTTATCTTATTCTTGGTGGTCTTTTGATGCATGATCGTTATTATCCTATGCATATAATCTGGTTAATCTGAAATTTTAATAAAGCGTCAGAATCAGATGACGCGGCCAAGCTAAGCTGGAGGCGTATGAATTAGGAGCTCATGTGCAGGCAGTTGACGGGGTCTTTCCCGGCCGTCGTCCATATACACAAATGACACAGGCCTGGATTAGAACCCATGCTCTCCGGAGGAATGTAAGGCTGCGTTTGGGTGGACCATTTGTGATTACTGCTGTAATTAACAACTGATGGGATTTTGATTACTGCTGAATAAAATACTGCAATTTCTAATTACCAAGAGTCGATGGGTGAAACCCTAGATCCAGAGAGGATCTAGCGCAAGGAAGGAGGAGATGAGACTTGAGCGGAAGGGAGCACAGCGATGGTTGGGGGAGGAGATGCTCGGAAGGTAGAGTCGGACGAGGAAATGACTGGAGGGGCGCCACACCGCCACGGGAGGCGGGGGCGATGGGGGGGGGACGGGGGGGGGGGGCGGCGTCGGGGGTGTCGGGGGAGATAGGGGCCGAAACCCTCTTCTGGTGATTGTAAATCTCGCCAAAAATGGCGTACTTTGGGAAGTCCGCCGAAATAGAGTCGGAGAGAATGCCGCTTTTGAACTGCGGATTTCATCAAATCCCTTGTAGGTAGCCAAACGGTGTAATTGCAATTGCTGCAGTTGAAATCCCTCAACCAACTACAATACCGCCCCGAAATACTGCACCCAAACGGCCCCTAAAAGCCCGTCAATGTCAGGCTGGCGTGTTTGCATGTCAACGGCTGAGACTGGGATTTTAATTATCATTTATCACCAAGTGGGCAGCGGATCCATAGTACACATGATGAAGGCTGGCTGAAACTTTACGCATTGATTGCTAGGAGCAGATT
This sequence comes from Alisma plantago-aquatica, assembly GCA_963693085.1. Lineage (NCBI taxonomy): Eukaryota > Viridiplantae > Streptophyta > Magnoliopsida > Alismatales > Alismataceae > Alisma > Alisma plantago-aquatica. The sequence continues at coordinate 1,050,640,660 of OY856413.1, read as the reverse complement.
TCCCAGGTTAAAATTTTGGACCACCATTTTGGAGAGGAACACTGCATTTCGATTGTCTTTTCTATAGAAAAAGTATAAGATTCGTTTTATATTGCACTTTTCCCACAGCTGTAACGGCAGCAGCTAGTTAGCTAGAATGTTTGTGGTCTGATATGGCACATGACACTTTGATAGCTAGCTTGGTCTTGTAACTGTTGGAGATATTTGGATTTGAAGTTTAACCTTTTGCAAATCTTAAGAAAAATGTAGCAGATAATATAATAATCCAAATAAATAACAGAAATTTGGAATTTGAAAAAGAGTGTGTGAGTGAAGGCATGTCAAGATGATCACTGTCATGAAGATCAAATCTATCGTTTCTATGTACGAGTTCGATTAACGATTTTCCTCCAAAATTCAATCATTTAGGAACTACCTCCAAATCAGGGGCGGAGCCACGGGGAGGCCAGCAGGGGTCGTGCCCCCCCCCAAGAAAATTAAAAATAACATATATGTGTGTGGTTATATATATAAGTTTTGGTCTTAGAATATATATTATAAATGCCACTAACCAACACAAAATCGGCAATAGTTGAACTGGTTTGGGCATTGGGTTGGTTTGGCTCTTGGGTAGGTTCCAATTCTGACGTTAACAGAAGTATTTTTTTAAATGATTAGTTTACGTGTTAAAATAAATAAGTGGAAGTCGTTAGCATGCACAGAAACAATGTAGCTTGGGTAGTTAAGGTTTGTCTCTTTCATTGGCTTGACTCAGGTTCTGACATTGCTATTTGCACTTTGTTTTATTGATTAGTTTATATCTTAAATAAATAAGTGAACATCATCAACAAATATAGAAACAACATAGCTTAGATGGTAAAGGCGCCTCTCTTTTATGTGCTTTGCTCAGGTTCAAACTTATTGTGGCTTGTAAAAATATTTTTCTTTATTTTATTAGTTTATGTATTAGAATACATAAATAATAGATGTCAACATGCAATGCACGAATACTAGCATGAGGGTCTTTATACTTCTCTCTTCAGACTTATTTAAATTCAAAACCTTCTAACAACATATTTTATATTGAAAATCTTGATAAATTTTATGTATATTTTCTATCTAATTGTGGTTCCTAAAGGTCTAAGTAAACTTAACAAGCACTAGAACCTAATAGATTATTTAAAAAAAATCAAACTACATTATCTACTAAGACTCTTGTAGTAGATTAAGTGATGCTTTTTATATGTAAGTAAATGGTTCTAGATTTTTATTGACTTTTTTTTCAATCATAGTTTATAGTTTTTTTTTTCTTCAGTAATAAGCTTTTAAAGCCTAGTTTGTTCACCCATTGTTTTCTCGTATTTCAGTACTAAGTCTTTAGAGTCTAGTTTTCAATCATTCACAATTTAATAAAACTATATATAGTGGAAAAGAAATTAAGAAAAATGTGTTTTGATGATAATCTATAAGGACCCATTGTTGTCCACTTTTGTTATGGATAATTGGTCTAAAGAAGCAATGACTACATACACACTATTTATGTTAATTTTTTTATAATTTATGTCTCTTTGTCATTGGACTTGGTGACAACATAAAATATAAAGAAAGACAAAAAAATAAAGTTGCATGTAATCAAAATTGTATAACAAATTGTCCATGAATAAATGAGAAATATGTTCTTTATCTAACACATATAGGCAAACACGATATAATATGAATGTCTTGTTTGGCAAGTACTTCGTAAACTTGTCGACTCTACCACAATGATGTTACAAACCACTTATATGCTCGTCTCTAAGGGACATAACAACCTTTTGTCGTAATACAAAGTCATATCAATGCGAATATTAAATAGAAGAACCATCTAATTTCAACAAAAAACTAATAGTCTAGTTTAATTTTATGATCTAGTAGTCAATTTGAACTACTATTAAAAAACAAATTATAAGTGAACGTGATTTATTCTAACTAGATTGTAGATTTTCATACTCATATAAATGTATTAATATATTGTTGAAAAATATAATATAATTATGTAAAAAAATTATAAAAAAATATATGTACATGTGTGTGTGTGTGTTTGTGTTTGTATGCTAGAGGCAACTCCTTTGTCAATTTCTATTAAAAGTAAACATTTATGTTTCATTTTTTTATATTGTACCCAAGTGCAGTCTTAGATAATCGTTGCTGTGTTTGATAAATAATATTATTAGGAGAGTTCTTAGAGGCATGTCTTATAGACACAAAATCAAGAAATAAAATACATAATTTTATATATACTTGAGAAAAAAGTATCCATGACATGATGCATAAAAAATTAGTCGTAATTCTAATTTTATTTTTAAGTCATTAGCGAAAGTCAAATTGCCCCCCCCCCCCAAGTGATCAAATTCTGGCTCCACCCCTGCTCCAAGTACGCACAAGAGAACATTCTCGAACAATCAGTTGGCTCTTGATATACTGCATGAGAAAGATGTCGTAGGTATCCCATACATATACACAACAGTAGTTAATAACAAATGGAAGATAAAAGGAAACGAGTTCGAAGAAGATGGCGATGTAGTGGGTAATGACAATATAGAGGAAGCCCACCACACCAACGGTAAGCGTCACACATAAACAACTGGTTAACAGTAGTTTACACATAGTAGCTCTCTCGATGCCTTCATGTATATTTGTTGTGTTAGAAATGATTCAAACATGTCCATTATATAGATGAACATAACCAACTAAATAGGCACCCAACTAGTCATTCTTTCCTCCAATAATAATTAATACGCATGTTCTCATATGTGTGGTTCGTTAGGTACAACCAAACAAAATTAACGAGACTCAGACCAGCCAACCAACAACGAATGCACCTAGATGGAAAAAAGAGAAGGACATGTTCAAAGACAATTAACACTTTTGGGCAGCTCGAGATAGTTACTTTTCCTAGACAACTAAGATAATGAAAGGTTGTAAATTCTTAGGGATTCCAAACAAAAAATTAAAATATGTTTAAACAAAACAAATTATAAGATTTATCTATTTATAAAAAATCGCACATAGTCAACACACCAAATCAAGTCAAGCACGACGAGGTGAGGCACGCATGCACGCATGTTTTATTTTATTTTGTCAAATCCCCAACACAAAAACACGGCCAATCAGCCATAAATTCTAATTCTAAAAAAGATCAATATAACCTTTGGTATCCACTCCCACTTCAGTAGACCCCTCTCACTTTAGAAGTGAGCTATATGATACTATAGGATGACTGAGAGATTTTGAAATATAAAAAGTATATGGCTAGTAATACGACATTTCCTCACATATTTCATAATGCCTAGGAGTGATTCATCTACATCTAGGGAATCATGGACCAGACTCTCTGATTTGGATTTCAATAAACTTTGCAAACATGATGAGGAAATGAGGAACTGTTCATATCGGTGTGTGCATTAAAATCTTCACAAGAATCTATTTTATGAGTGTTCAAGTGGGTATGTCCAACTCACATAAATCTTAGCCTCAAGTTACACTCACATGGTAGGGATCTCGCAAGGATGTAATGTTAGGTACCACACCCTACCAAATATATGGCATCGACCCCATTCTGAGCAAAGTTCTTTCTCTACCAAGACAATATTGAAGCACCAAATACCATATGTAAGGATCCAAAATGAATTTCCAAGATTTTAATTTTACTAAAAAATGCACAACTTCATTGTCCCTTTGAATCATTCATCATGGGATCTCCACATTTAGAATGAAAGGGTGACCATTGTGATGTTCAACTCATGGGCTAGAGACCCATCCCCATCGAGGCACTTAGTACTAGCTTTTTGTCTAGATCTTTTGTGAGGGATCAATAATATTTTCTTTAGGACTAAAAAACTATAGAGATATAACATCATGAGTAATGAAGTTTCTCACCTCTCCATGCCTCACTCTCATACTATACTTTCCTAGCTTACTTTTAGATTGCTTATATTTATTGATGACTAACCTAATGTCACAATGCATTGAGGTAGGAGAAAATGGCTTTGCAAATATAGGTAAATTGAACAATAGATTTATAAGATAATCAATTTGAAAACAAGGTAAACCTAATGCTATAAACTCAACCTTCATCATGGATCTCATCCTTACATTTTTCTTAGATTAATTCCAAGATATTGAGCACCACTTAGACAAAACATGTAACAACTAATTAACTTAGTTTCATTAGAGTTAGCAATCCAATTTGCATCTGTATAGCCTTCTAAAATCGATGGATAACAAGTGTACTGAAGACCATAACTTATGGTACCCTTAAGATATCTAAAAACTTTGAGTGAGACTTTCCTGTTATTAGCATTAGGACAACACAAACAATACTAGGTCTAGAATATTTGGCTAAGTATATCAATCTTCCTATAATTTGGACAATATCTACTTTGATTTGAAGGATTCTCTTTATTTGTCTTATGATGTAATTAGGGACCATATGGAGTACTAGAAGGCATACAAAGAGTACATATCAAATCTATATAAAACTTTTTGTACATGTTGGGACTGATTTAAGGTATAAATAGAAGTATATTTACTTAATTTAATACCGAGAATAACATCAGCAATTCCTAAATCTTTCTTGTAAAAATTCTTAGAAAGAAAAGATGTAGTATCAACAGTAATAAATGTTGACCTAGAGGTTATACATTGCCTATATTTTGATAATGACTTAACCATTCTATTCATATGTATCTAATATGTGTATTAAATATTGATTTTAGGTATTAGGTACATGAAAAGTATCCCAAATCCAAAACCCTAGATTGACTCAAGTTCAAGTCAAAAGCTACAGGTGTGCTTTTATGGAAATATATGTAAATGACCTTAGAACATATTTGTAATCAATTGTAACGATGAATTGACTTGTAACTTAGGTGAGAAAATTGATTGGGACATAAAACACCAATGTTAGATCACTTTAGATACATATTCAAAAATTGACAGCAGGTTGTCCATCAGTCGAGTTTCTCCCCAGGACATACTCAGCCGATCCATCTTGGTCAATTTTTTGGAGATAGCATCGGTCGAGTTGTGTTTACACAGAACTCGACCGATCAAGTGTCTGACCAAAACGATCTTCAGTGATCGGTCGAGTTTTCCCAGGACAAATTCGACCGTTTGTTTGAATATTAGTTTTGTCCTTTACTTGATCAGTCGAGTTAACTTTATTGAAACTCGACCGATTGCACTATACGAAATTTACAGAAAAAAGTGATGTGACCGTTGGTGGGTTATTTGATAAAAAACAGAGATGTTTTTTTTGAAGGAAAACAATTATATTTCGGCCCAAGAGTTCACCTAACTCAAAGAAACACCCTCAACTATATATAGAACACTTGGAGTTCATTCCAAGGCTGCTCATTCATTGCAAACTTAGTCCTAGCATAGCTGAGAGTGTTTTAAGCCTTTGAGTCTCTTTCTCTCTCTACCTTCAAGTCAAATTCATGAGTATGAGTAAGATAGGTTCCTGTGTAAGAGAGTTACTCCCTGTATTATTGTAAAGCTCTCCTCCTCCATCCTCCAACCTCAATTCCTATTGAAGTCAAGTTGAAGATCCCTCTCTAATTGAAGGAGAAGGAGGTGTTGTTCTTCAAGATTGAAGAAGGCCAACTACTCCAGGTCTCCAAGTGAAGGATATAGGTGCTCCAGATCTCCGAGTGAAGGAGAGAAGCAAGGCAACGCTCAAGGAAGATAGGTAATCCCTTGAAGGCAGAAGACTTGTAGAAAGGAGTGGGTAAGTCCATGTTGATGGCTGAAGACTCCATGGTTCAAGTGGGTAAGATCCTTCTATAGGTTGAAGATCTTTTCTTGAGGTACTAAGTCCTTGGATGTGTGGTTTTTGTGTCTTGTAATCTTATTGTGGAATATAAGAGTACCAATATTGCAAATCCTAGAGACTAACCCACTCTAGGTAGTGGACTGACATTGCTCCTAAGTTTAGGACATGGAACCACTGTAAACCACCTGTCCAAGTGCTTATTTTTCACTATCTCTCATCCTTGCTATGAATGTTAGATTAGGACATCAAATTGTTGCTTGTTTAAGCTTTTCAAATATATAATTTGGTGGTCTAATTTATCTTGTGAGAATTTGTGAAGCTCTATCCAACCCCCCCTTCTAGAGCCCATTGATCCAACAAGTGGTATCAGAGCAGGTCTTCTCCAAGGTACTTCAACAAGTAGGAGAAGATGGACAATTCGGCACTGGGTTCTCTTAACCTCGAAGGAAGCTTCTCCATGAGACCTTCGGTCTTCAACATCACCAACTTCCTCTATTGGAAGAGAAGGATGCAGTTCTATCTCCAAGGTGTGAGCTATGAAATGTGGATGATAGTCCACCTCAAATATGAAGATCCAAAGGGGGACATCACTACATGGACTGAAGCTAAAATGAAGCATGCTCAACTCAACGCCAAAGCTATGAGCATCATCTATGCTGCCCTCACTCCATATGAGTTCAACTGGATCTCCTCATGGGACACTGCACGTGGGATATGGCACAAATTGTGTGTCACCTATGAAGGAACCAAGAAAGTGAAGGAAGCCAAGATCTACATGCTTGGTGGTCTTCTAGAGAACTTCAATATGGGTAAGAATGAGAGAGTGGTTGATATGTACACTAGGCTCAATGTCATCATAAATGGTTTGGCAGCCCTTGGGAGTGTGCTATACAAAGGCACCATTAACTCCAAGATCTTGAGATCTCTTCCAAAGAGATGGGAGCCCAACGTGACATCCATTGAAGAGGTGTACAAGCTAAGCGAGCTATCAACTGAGGAGTTGGTTGGTAATCTTCAAGCCCATGAGCCTAGGCTTGACAAGTAAGAAGAGGAAGAGAAGAGAGAAGAAAAAGAGTCCAAGAAGATAAAGGACACAACCTTCAAAGCACAAATTGAAGAAATGGTGCGGAAACAACAACTTGCTTTGAAGTCCCCCAACCCTTCCTCAAGTGAAGATAAAGGCCCTAATGAGCATGAGACAAACTACTAAAAGGGAAAACACTTCAAGAGCAAGCCCTCCTCTTCAACTCCAAGGTGCTATGAGTGTGATAAAAAAGGCCACTACAAGAGTGACTGCCCCAAGGCCAAGAAAAGCCATCACAAGAGTAGCCACAAGAAAGATAAGGAGTATAAGAGAGAAGGCAAGTACAAGAGGAAGGACAAGAAAGAAAGAAGATCAAGAGTTACAGCCTATGCAGCTTGGGAGGAGTCTTCTTCAAGCTCCTCAAACTCTGAAGATGGAGAATGTCATCTAGCTCTCATGGCCTCTACTAGTGAAGATGTATGTGAGGTAAGTGAGGTAAGCAAGGTAAGTGAAGTAAATTTGCTATAGATGCCTAAAGAAACTATCATTGATATGCTAAATGAATGCCAATCATCCTTTACTAAATGCAAATCTAAAAGGAAAAGGTTAGGCAAGATAGTTGATGATCTTTATGCTAAAATTGAAATCCTTGATAAAAATGAAAAAGTGCTCCTTGATAGCATAGACTCTTTGCAAGGGAAATTTCTTGACCTTGAGCTTCAACATAATGGAGTAGAGGTTGAGAATTGTGTATATCTTAATGTGGGCTCTGATCTCCAAACCATGACTTAAACACGATTAAAACTTAGCGGAAGCGAATCGGTAATCAGCGGAAGACAAAAATCACGGGAAATTAAAACTTTTCGAGACAAGAGCTTGAATCCATAAAATCTTCTTTCATAAAGTGAGATAAACTGTTTACATCTCAGGATAATTACTTCTTGAGTAATTATATACATCAAGATACAAAATCTCAAGATCACATAACACAAGACTCCAAGACCTGAGAGTACAGAGGACACATAGGACTAACTCTAACTACACCACATGGCAGGATAATCTCCACCTGAGATTCTATTACTATTCCTGGTGCTGCTGCTGCTGAGACTGGACACCTGTAGGCTGGTTCCTTCGTCTCCGACGTCCACCTAAAAAGTTGAAGTCTACGGGGTGAGACAATTATACATAATTGTCCCAGCAAGAGTTATAACTCTTCGCCAGAAGCTTTATTATAACATCAAAGAATATCTTAAGCAGTAAAGTCTTCAAAGTATTCTATAACAGTTGCAGGTATAACAAGATCTCTACCATTTAGGAGATATGGAGAATATGAACACTATTGCAATGTAACATCAATCAACTAACTTGGAGTCATCTCTAACAAGTTATACTACTTGGTTGATTATGTTTTACAAACAACATTATGCCCTGTGGAGATGAGGCATACCACTCATACTCCAACTGATCGCTGAGAAGTCACATCAGTATCATACATAGGTCATTAAGAGAGCCGGATTCTCATGACCTTCACCTTCCTCAGTCAGTAAGAGGATCACTTGTAGGACATCTCGTGTCTCTACTACTATAGCTCACCAGGGTAAACTGGTCCTTCGCTATTCTAGAGTCACAGTGGCGTTCTGTACTCTCTTCGTCATCAGGAGGTTTCATATTTACCTACCACTAATACGGATATCCATGCTTTCTTCGTCATCAGGAGGTTTCATGTTTACCTACCACTGATACGGTATGGAATTATAGTGAAGGATGGATGGATTACACATCTACATCACTTTCCTACACTAGGATGTAAGGTTCTACACATCCATGTACCCCACATACTCAAAAGTATGTGCTCCAGGAGTTCCCTGAGGAAAACTTGTTTCACCATCACTTAATCTCTCACAATGATGGATCTATGATCAGGGCTCTACATTATACTTGATTAGTTAGGTACATTCAGTATTCTTTAACAGCATACATTGTTCTCCAAACAATAACAGTAGCATAGCAGCTATAAATGAAGAATACTAAATGTAACAGGCCTAACTCATATCAATCATCATTTCTCATTATCCTCATCACAAGTCATCTCTAAGGCATGACCTTGATGGTATTCATGGCTCCACAGCCCATTATCAGCATAGGATGCCATTGACAAGGCATCAAATTACTTTAATTATTCATAAGGCTAACCACATGCCTTGAATGAATATAACATCAACATCCATACCTTGATATGATTACCTTCATATCAGAACCTGCATGGTTAATACAACTGATAAAGGTAATACAAAAATAAGGAAATATACTTCCCACTCTTGCTATAAGAGTTAAATCTCTAATTCTCCTCAATTTGGAGTTTAATACTCAAATGCAAGTCATTACCCTTGAATTAGGGTTTATTATTCACATCACATGTCGTCACCCTTGAATTAGGGTTTACTATTCACATTAGGGTGAATTGAACTCATATCATCATTATGTATGAGTAACATCATCACTGATGCTCTCAGATTAGTTAAAGGTTCATCATTTATCATAATTAGGGTTTCTATGACCTCACACAGGTGGATCATACCCTAATTATGCTCATTCATGTGCATTGGAGATGCTTTAATTGAGTTTCCACTTAAAAAGTGTATTTTCTCTCTCTAGAAGTACTTTCTCTCTCCTCATACTGTTAGTTGATGTCAACATCACTCTAGATCAGGTTGGATTGAGTCATCATAGGCTAATATAGTTAAAACATCATTATCATGTGATTAGGGTTTGATCTAATCAAGGTATTACTCAATTTACCCTTCAGGGGTATTTTGGTAATTCACCCCATTGATCATCATTAGGGTCAAAACCTTAGTAAATTAGCCCCTTAATATTCTAGGTTATCATTAGGGTTTGATTAGGGCAACATTGAACCATTTATTTCATCAATTGATTGAAAGAAGTCAACTTTGAATCACATTGATTGACCTTCAACCATCATTCTTCAATTGAGTTGAGATCGTTTGAAAGTGTTGACCGTTTAGCCAATTTTGACTTTTCAAGACCGCGAGGGTGTGTTGACCGTTTAGTCTATTTTGACTTTAGGACCGCGAGCCCTCAACCTCTTCAAAGACCGCGAGCCCCCCCTCAACCTGCTTCAAGACCGCGAGCCATCATGTATTTTCAAGACCGCGAAGCTATGTAGATCGTTTGCCCACTTTGACCTCAGGACCGCGAGGCCCCTCGCGGTCTTGAGACCGCGAGCCTCCTTTCGGTCTTGAGATCGTGAGACCCCTCATGGTCTTGAGACCGCGAGCCCTCTCACGGTCTTGAGACCGCGAGGCTCTCATGGTCTTAGCCGCTTGGTCCTTTAACAACAAAACAAAGATACACTCAATAATGTCAACCGATGTTGAAGCCCTCAAAAGGTCAAAGCTCTGTTGACCACCTATGGATTGGGTCAACTAAGGTTATTATTAACCAATTGGTTATTTAATTGACCCTCAATTGTTGACTAATTAGGATTGAAATCGATTCAATTAGGGTCTATCAATGTTCACCCATCAACACTCAACAATGTGCATCAACACAAGGTTGAACCCTTCAATTGAGCTCCAATTGGGCCCAAACTTGGCCCAAACGGTCTTAAGGTCATGTGGGTGGACCCCACATGGTATTGAGATCGTTTGCCCAAGATTTCATCAAAATCTAAGGTGATTTGATAGGGGTTGAACCATGATTGAACCACAAAACAGAATTTTAATCAATTTAATAACTTATTTGCAATTAGGTCCTCAATTGGTCAAATTACTTAACCCTAGACCTTCAAACGGTCTTGGGTGATTGTCCTCTCAGTCTTGAGACCGTTTGGATGAGTTCCAAATGGTCTTGAGACCGTTTGCCCATCCAATTTTGGATTCTAGTGTAAATTCATCAAGGTCTGACCTATTGAGTTGATAATCATATCAATACTTAATTGTAATGTAATTTGGTGTAATTGTACCTTCAATTGGTCAACTAATCTTGACCCCAGACCTCCAAACGGTCATGGTTGATTGCCCTCTCGGTCTTGAGACCGTTTGGATGACCCCCAAACGGTCTTGAGACCGTTTAGGTCAATCAACCCTAAAAACCCTAACTAGGTCACCATAATTTCAGTACTGATTTCATCTAGGTTTAGCCCTAGTATTCACCCTTCAACTCTTAGCCCGTTTGGAATTAAACCATCAAACTTGGTGAGTTGTTAATTAACATTATTTTGAACAGTAATCTCATACGGTCAACGCCTGGTCAACGACCTTACACGGTCTTAAGACCGTTTGCCCAAAAATGCAATTTCAGACCGTTTGAAAATCAGGAATAAATTCAAATAAAGTTGTTACTTAAAAAGGTCATATCTTCCGATTCCCTTGGAGTTAGCCTCCCAACGTTTGAGGGTAATTAGCCTATATAATTAGGAACAGATTTATTATATGTCCACGCTCGGTCAACGGGGCCAAACGGTCTTGAAGACCGTTTTCCCTGTCGCGGTCTAGAGACCGTTTGCTCACCTCGCGGTCTTGAGACCGAGAGAGAAAACTTTTAAGACCGTTTAAGGAAGTGAAAATAGGTGGGTTTTTCTTGGAAATCACGCCTTCATCTCCTAGATCAAGAACAGTACGAATATCCCATGGATTTGCTTGCAAAATAGCAGGGAAAAGTAGGGAAACATGAAAAGCTATCATCTAACCGCATATAAGAGATGTACATAGTAAAGCATGGGTTTAGAGTTATAAAACCCGCCTAAAGCTTTCTCCTTGAGCTCCAAGCTCTAATGGCGTCCTTGAGTTCCCACAGGTTGGCCAAGGTGAAAACTCCAAGGAAGAACAAAAATAGATGGCTAGAAAGGTAGGGTTTCAAGAGTTAGCCACCAAATTGACCTTGAATTCGAGTTCTAACCATGGAATTAGGCAAGAAGAGGGGTTCAAACCTACCTTGCACCCTTGGTCGTTCCTCTTAAGCTCCAAGATAGTCCTTAGTCGGCCAAGCAAAGAGGAAACAGTGATATGCACGAAGGAAAGGTTTCTTTGCTTAGAGAAGTAAAGTGTATAAATACTTGGGTGATGTTTCATTAAAGGCCCATAAGTTTCCCCTAATTCCAACTAAGTCCTTCCCTCATTACTTGCTCGTCCCTTCGCCTTTATTCTAAGGACAAACCTTATCTTAAGGTCTTAGAAAAAGAAGGCAAAGAAGAGCAATCTAATAATAAGGTACATACATAAAGAACTATTGCACATATACCCTGATTATTCAATCACAAGGTATATTTCATAACTTGATAATTCAATTGAGGTGACTCCCTCATCATTTCTTCTCTTAATGATGGCAAGAGTCTAAAAAGATACATTAGATGACATATTTCACAATTTGCATCCCTTAATTTGGGTAAATTGCATTTTACCCCAATTTAGGGTTTCAAGCACCGAGATTGCTTCCACAGCTGCACCTTGGTGCCCTAGCTTGGGAAATCCCTCAAACTTTACCAAAAAGATTCTCATGATGTCTCAACATCAGAGGAACATCTCAACATGTGAAAATTGCAAGTTAACCCTTTCAACTGGTTAAATTGCACATAGGTCCCTGTATAACAAAACAATGCTACAACTTTAAATAAAAAGGAGCAAATACTGAAATATATGTTTCTGGGAAACTTAATTACATGCTCAGAGTTAATCACAAAGATTTAATTACATAATTAGGCAAAACACCTAGGGTTAACTCATAACCCAGGTCAGGGATGTTACACTTAAAAATATTGAAAATCTTAACATAGAAAACCAAAAGTGCCTAGATGAGCTTGATGTTCTTAAAACTGAAAATGTGGAACTCAAACTCATGGATGATGCTAGGAGAAATGAAGTTTATGCTTATCAAAGAGAAATTGTTTTGCTTAAATATGAAAATTCCAAATTGCTTGCTCAAGTAAATGACTTATCTTCTAGACCTATTTTGCAAAGTAATGAAGTCTCTAGCATAGCTTTAGAAAGAGATTCTTTTCATACTAAAGCCCTTTGTCTTGAGGATGACCTATTGCATTCTAGAGATGATCTTGCTAGTCTTTCTACTACTGTCATTAACCTTAGTGATGATAATGCCAAGTTAAGATCTTCCTTGCAAAATTTTTTCTTAGGAAAGAAATCCCTCAATGATGTCCTAGAACACTCTACCAAACATGTTGGTACTAACGGTTTGGGATATGATGGGACTACTCCCAAAGGTAAGAAAAAAAGCAAGACAAGGGTAAGAAGAAGAGTGTGGAACCTCCTATCTTCCATGGAGAGACTTCCGGCTCTAAGAACCCTATGGTTTGTGTTCATTGTAAATGTGATGACCATTACTCTTCTTATTGTCCTTACAAGCCCAAGGGGACCAACCCAAAAATGAAATGGGTCCCTAAGCTAACCCTGAATCCCAAAGTTTGAGTTGGGTTCTGACATCCTTCTTTCTTGTAAGTTAAAAAGAGATGGATTGTTGATAGTTGCTACTTTAAGCACATTACTAGAGAAATCAACCATTTCAACAAGTTTGTGAAAAAGAAAGGAGGATCGGTAACCTTCGGGGGCAACAAGAAGATTAAGGTCATAGGTGAGGGTGATGTAGGCAATGGGCTATGTATTAAGAATGTTTTGCTTTTTGATGGCCTACATCACAATGTGATTAGTGTAAGTAAACTATGTGATAATGGATATCTTGTGTTGTTTACATCCTTAGAATGTTTGCTTCTAGATTCTCTCTCTTACAATGTTATATATAAGGGAACTAGAAATGGTAATTTTTATGTTATTGTTCTTGATGCTCTTAAGCCCATACTAAATAGATGCTTGGTAGTGGATAAAAATGATATTTCTCTTTGGCATCGCCATTTGGGTCATGTGAATGTGCATCAAATGAAGAAATTGAGCAAAAAGGACTTGGTTCTAGGACTTCCCAAATTGGATTTTGAAAAGGATGAGAAATGCCAACCTTGTACACGAGGGAAACAGACCAAATCCTCCTTCAAATCCAAAGGAGTCATGAGTACCAAGAGAGTTCTTGAACTTCTTCATATTGATCTATTTAGACCAATGAGAACACAAACACTTCGTGGTTCCAAGTACTGTCTTGTTATTGTTGATGATTTCTCTCGATATACTCGAACCTTCTTTCTTGTTTCAAAAAGTGATACTCTTGATGTTTTCTCAAGCTTTTGTAAACGGGCTGAAAATGAAGCCTCTTGCCGAATTGTTTCTATCCATAGTGATCATGGGGAGAATTTGAAAATGATCTTTTTGAGTGTTTTTGTGAAAAATATGGTTATTCGCACAATTTCTCTTCTCCTCGTACACCTCAACAAAATGGGGTTGTAGAGAGGAAGAATAGGTCACTACAAGAGATGGCTAGGACCATGCTTCTTGAGTATGACACTCCTAAGAAGTTTTGGGCTGAAGCTGTTAGCACCTTATGCTTTGTGTAAAATCGAGTTTTTACACATCCTCCTTTAAAGAAAACCCCTTATGAACTATGGCATGGTAGAAAGCCGTCTATTGATTTCTTCCATGTTTTCAGATGTCATTGTTTTGTTTTAAACATGAAGGATTCTCTTGACAAGTTTGATCTGAAATCTTATACGGCTTTCTTCCTAGGCTATAACACTACTAGCAGGGCATATAGAGTATTCAACATTGAATTGTCTAAAATTGAGGAAACTATTAATGTTAAGTTTATTGAAACTAACCCTATTGTTAGCAAGCATGTTGTGGATAATGATTTTTCAGATGACTTAATTTCTATCTTAAAACATCTCAACATCGACAACAAAGGCAAGCAAGTGATTGAAGAAGAAGAAGAAGAAGAAAAGAAGGATCCTACTCCCCTCTTTGCAAAGAATCATCCCAGGGAACTTATCATCCACAATCCATTCGAGAGAGTGAATACATGAGTTGCATACAACAAAGAACAAGCAGACATTGCCTTCATCTCACAATTAGAGCCAAAGAACATTAAAGAAGCCCTTGGTGATGATGAGTGGATCCTTGCTATGCAAGAGAGCTGGAGCAATTCGAGAAGAATCGTGTATGGATTCTAGTGCCAAGACCAAGTGATAGATAGATCATTGGCACCAAGTGGGTCTACCACAACACGCTAGATGAGCAAGGCAAAGTGGTAAGAAACAAAGCAAGGTTAGTAGCACAAGGTTACAACCAACAGGAAGGTATTGACTTTGATGAAACTTATACTCCTATTGCTAGACTTGAATCCATTAGAATGCTACTTGCTTTTGCTAGTCATAAAAATTTCTTGCTATATCAAATGGATGTTAAAAGTGTGTTTTTTAATGGTACAATCGAGGAGGAAGTATTTGTTGCTCAACCTCCGGGCTTTGAAAATGACAAGCTACCTAATCACGTTTATTTGTTACAAAAAGCTCTCTATGGACTCAAACAAGCACCTCGAGCTTGGTTTGAGAAACTAAAGAACTTTTTGTTAGATAATGGGTATGTCATGGGCAAAGTTGATTCTACCTTGTTTCTAAAACACACTTCTAACAATTTTCTTATTATTCAAATTTATGTTGATGATATCATTTTTGGCGAAACTGATCTTGATCTTTGCAAGGAGTTTAGTTCTCTTATGCAGAGTGAGTTCGAAATGAGCATGATGGGTGAGTTGACCTTCTTCCTTGACTTTCAAATCAAACAAACCAAAGAAGGAAACTTCATAAATCGAGGCAAGTACACAAATGAACTACTCAAATGCTTTGGGATGGAGAATATGAAGCCAATGGATACACCCATGTCCAACACCGCCAAACTTGATAAAGATGAAGAAGGTGAGAAAGTAGATGAGAAGCTCTATAGAGGTATGATTGGAAGTTTACTTTATTTAACTGACTCAAGACCTAATATTATGTTTAGTGTTGGCTTGTGTGCTTGCTTTCAATCTAGCCATACACATCTTATAGCTGTTAAGAGGATTTTGAGGTACCTAGCCAAAACTCAAAATTTTGGACTATGGTATCTGAAATCAAGGTATTTTACTCTTAGAGCATATAGTGATGCGGATTATATAGGTTGTTTGGTTGATAGAAAGTGCACAAGTGGTACTTGCATTCTCCTAGGACCATGCTTGGTGTCTTGGTTCTCCAAGAAATAGAGCACTGTGGCATTATCAACTACTGATGTTGAGTACATTGCAGTCGAGAGTTGTTGTGCCCAGGTCCTATGGATGAAGCAAATGCTCCAAGACTATAACATATTTTTTGATGCTTCTCCTATCTTTTGTAACAATATTAGTGCAATTAATCTTTCTTACAATCCTATATTGCATAGTAGAGCCAAACATATAGAGGTTCACCATCACTTTCTCCATGATCACATTGCCAAGAAGGATATCTATATCACGCATGTGGACACAGAAAATCAATTGGTGGACATCTTTACTAAACCTCTAGCTAGAGATCAATTTAATTTAATTTTATTTAAACTTCTTATTGTTGCTTTTGATGATGTTTATTTGTTATCTAGCTAGTTGTTTTCAACCTATATGCTTGCTCATGTCATTTCTCATCTTACATGCCTATATATGCTTCAATCTGCCCAAATTGCTTGTTAACATGCTTAGTTTTTGCTTATTTTTGGGTTTTTATCGAATTTCTTATTTCATCTCTAAATAGTACCCAATGATGAGCTAAATGTGCCTAAGTATGCTAATTATACATAATAGAATGGAAAAATGAATTTAATTGGCATGTATATGGCTAGAAACTAAGAATGTGACTTTTAGGTCAGGTTGACCTACGGTCGAGTTTCCACCCTAAAAAACTCGACCGATAAGGAGCCGAGAGTAGTTCTTTAGTGGATTGTTCAGTCGAGTTTCTCGTACACAGAACTCGACCGATCCGCGAGCTGAGCCAACTTAAAAGTTAGGATCGACCGACTATTTTCCCTTTCAACTAGAAAATAGACGACCGATTCCACACCTCTTAGCCCTAAGCTCTCAACACCAACCCTAAACCTCCCACTCCTAGCCCTATATTGACCTATAAACCTTGATCGTGACCTCCCTGGGCGTCATTGGTGGTGTTTTTTTGGCGTTTGAGGTTTGCAATTGCTTGTTTGCATGTTTTTCATCTCATTTTTGTTTCCATGGCTTCTCATAGACAAAAACGTCCTGCTCCAAGAAATGCTCTAGCTTCCTCATCTAATAATCATTTGATTCCATTTGATAATACCTCCTTTGTTTCGATTGAGGTTGTAAATAGGTACAAGGACCTTCTTCCCCGAAGCCTTTTTCCTTTTTGTGATTTTATCGATCCTTCCCCTAGGTATCAAATGATTATTGCCTCTGTTTCTCGGCTTCTCGCCACCCACCATTTGTCCACCCTAGCGATCAAACGTGATTGCTTTAACAACTCTTTATCTAACACTAAGGTTGTTCACGAGTTCTACTCCAACTTGTGTTGGAACTACGATTCATTCATCCCACCATCGAATACTCAAGCAATTCTTACTTCTATGATCGCCAGTCATCATTTCCAACTCTCTGAGGATACTTTAAATGTCTTTGTTGCCAGAGACGAGGAAAATGACACATGGCACCATATTCTTCCCCAATCTGAGTTTTGCTAGCGTAAGGATTATGGAGAGTATTTTGATCTTCTTGACCCGGAAGGTTTTTACAAACACCATGAATTGACGTTGCCAGATATTCATCGGTTTTTGAAGAAACCTGACGTGGCCTATTAGAAGAAGTCGACCCTGCCCTTCTCCTCTCTTGACCTAAAGAGGTGCATACTGGCTTTGGTGATTAACTATAATGTCCATCCAAAGAGAAATCAAACGGACATTGCCGAAAACACCATAGTCATTATGTATTATTTGTTAAACAATATCGGTGTCAAATGGGCCAGGTATATCTTACATCACATGACCTTCTTTGACACTGGTAAGAACACCAAAGGCACCCACCCACCCTACCCGGCTTTGATTTGTGGTTTTTTCAATTCACCACAGACAAATGTCTCTTTTCTGACTTCTATTATCTAGTCGCCAGAAAGGGTGTTTGTATTAGTGAGACCACTCTTTAAAAGTCTATTCCTGTGTTTTCCTCTGCCTCTGGTGCTTCCGCCTCTACAGCCGCTTTAGCTACCCCATCCTCCTCCACCCGAGATCCACCACCGCAACCTCCTCCTAGACCCAGTCGTGCGTCTTTTCGTGTGTCTAATGAAACCCTTATGGGTTATATGATACATCAATAGGCATACAATCAACAGGTTCAGGACCACTTGCACCAAGATCTGTGTTCCATCATGTCTCACATGAACCTCTCCTATGCATCACCGTACCCCACCGACCAGCCCTATCCCGGTAATGCTTATGCTTCCTATGCATATGATCATTACTAACCTGCTCCCGAGCCTTTCGCTACTGCTCCGCCACCTTTTGCTGCTGGTAGCTCTGCTCCCGCCGTCCTCCTGTTACCTGCTGCCCCCTGGCCACCCTGCTAGCCTCATTGGGTGACTCTGCTCCGTCTTTCCCATAGGCCACTAAGCTTCACGCTCTGGGTATGTCTTGGGCTGAGGAGAATGCCCGCTGGATCGGTCGTTCCTTTGGACCTCCTACTGATGAGGAGATGCCAGACCAGGCTGAGGATGCTGATGATGATGAAGGTGATGAAGAGGATGCTTCTGACGACGGTGATGGTGATGGTGCTGACGATGATGCTGGCACTACTGCTCCACCTTCTGACAGGGATGAGGACTACACACCGGGCGATGAAGACGTTGTTGATATAGATAGCTTAGTTGTTTAGGTGGTTTCTTCATTTGTATTCTAGCATGCTTATTATATACATCTTTCTAGACTATTTTATATCTAAAACATCTTGGCATATTCTTCTGAGTTGTACTATTTCTTATCTTTGTTTTATCGCTTTTGTGCTTGTAGTTGCTCTCATGTGGACGTACATCTGAGTTGTAATATCTTTGATGTGCACTATGGCTATTTCCTCTATTTTTATCCTATTCTTTGGGCCATCTTGAGTTATATTTTGATTATGACTTGGCATGTATGTTATCCTTTGTCCTTATGTGATATCTGCTTTTAAACTTTTAGTCATTCCTTTGCATCATGGCTGTGTATTTTGGAGAAGACTTGGCTTATGCTCTTATACCCCCTACCATTTTGATAATGTCAAAAGGGGGAGAGATATTTAAAGAGATAGTTCAAGTCTTGAAACTCAATCATATTGGTTTTTCTTTGCTATAATGTTGCTCTTTGCTCCTTTCTTGTTCAATTCACTACTTATTATGTGAACTTGCAAAGGACTACATACTACATGTATATTGCTACTTCATTGTGTAGATAGATTGACCATGCATGTTAATAGAAGCACAGATTGAGGGGGAGCAATTCACATTGTTCATTTCATGAATCTCCCTATTTCGTAGAGCAAAGGTATAATTTCTACATCCTTTTTCAATATGTTTGAGGAATGGTTTGTCATTGTCAAAAAGGGGGAGAATGTTGACCTAGAGGTTATACATTGCTTATATTTTGATAATGACTTAACCATTCCATTCATATGTATCTAATATGTGTATTAAAGATTGATTTCAGGTATTAGATACATGAAAAGGATCCCAAATCCAAAACTCTTGATTGACTCAAGTTCAAGTCAAAAAGCTACAAGCGTTCTTTTATGGAAATATATGTAAATGACCTTAGAACATATTTGTAATCACTTATAATGATGAATTGACTTGTAACTTAGGTGAGAAAATTGATTGGGACATAAAACACCAATGTTAGATCACTTTAGATGCATATTCAAAAATTGACAACAGGTTGTCCATCGGTCGAGTTTCTCCCTAGGACAAACTCGGCCAATCCATCTTGGTCAATTTTTTGGAGATAGCATCAGTCGAGTTGTGTTTACACATAACTCGACCAATCAAGTGCCTGACCAAAATGATCTTCAGTGATCGGTCAAGTTTTCCCAAGAAAACTCGACTGACCGTTTGAATATCGATTTTGTCTTTTACTTGATCGGTCGAGTTAAATTTATTGAAACTCGACCGATTGCATTGTAAAAAATTTGTAGAAAAAAGCGATGTAACCGTTGATGGGTTATTTGATCAAAAATAGAGACGTTTTCTTGAAGGAAAATGGCTATATTTCATCCCAAGAGTTCACCTAACTCAAAGCAACACCCTCAGCTATATATAGAACACTTACAGTTCATTCCAATGATGCTCATTCATTACAAACTTAGTCTTAGCATAACTGAGACTGTTCTAATCCTTTGAGCCCCTTTATCTCTCTCTACCTTCAAGTCAAATTAATGAGTATGAGTGTGATAAGTTCCTGTGTAAGAGAGCTACTCCCTGTATTGTTGTAAAGCTCTCCTCCTCCATCATCCAACCTCAATTCCTATTGAAGTCAAGTTGAAGATCCCTCTTCAAGTGAAGGAGAAGGAGGTGTTATTCTTCAAGATTGAAGAAGGCCAGCTACTCCAGGTCTCCAAGTGAAGGAGATAGGTGCTCCAGGTCTCTGAGTGAAGGAGAGAAGCAAGGCAAAGCTCAAGGAAGATAGGTAATACCTTGAAGGCAAAAGACTTGAAGAAAGGAGTGGGTAAGTCCATGTTGATGGCTGAAGACTCCATGGTTCAAGTGGGTAAGCTCCTTCTATAGGTTGAAGATCTTTGCTTGAGGTACTAAGCCCTTGGATGTGTGGTTGTTCTGTCTTGTAATCTTATTGTGGAATATAAGAGTACCAAGATTGCAAATCCTAGATACTAACCCACTCTAGGTAGTAGACTGACATTGCTCCTAGGTTTAGGACATGAAACCACTCTAAACCACCTATCCAAGTGCTTGTTTTTTTACTATCTCTCATCCTTGCTATGAATGTTAGATTAGGACATCAAATTGCTGCTTGTTTAAGCTTTTCAAATATATAATTTGGTGGTCTAATTTATCTTGTGAGAATTTGTGAAGCTCTATTCAACCCCCCTTGTAGAGCCCATTGATTCAACAATAACAACATTGGATCCAATATTAAGATATCATCAACATACTAGCACATAATCCCAAAAGCATTTATCAACGAACTTAAAATAAATGCATTATTTAACTAATGTGCAGTAAGGCCATAAGATATGTTATGTTAAACTTGTCATACTACTATTCTAATTCTTGTTTAAAACTAGCCAAGTATTTTATAAGTCTACAACTTTATGTTCTTATCCTTGGATCACAAAGCCCTCACGTTGATCTATATCAATCTCTTTCTGAAGATCTCCATTGAGGAAGGTCGTCTGTACATATATTTGATGGATTTCAAGATTATAGATTGTGACCAAGCCAACAAGTACACAGATAGAGGTTATGTTTTTTTTACAAGAGAATGTGTTGAAAAAATCAACTCCTTTATGATTGTAACATTTGGCTACTATCCTAGCCTTAAACTTATCTATGATACCATTTTCCAATAACTTCTTTCTAAAGACCCATTTGCATCCAGTTTTGCATCCTAGAGGAAGATTGGTTAGAATCATGTATGATTGTTCATAATGTATTCTATTTCACTATCAATAATTCCCTTCTGTGAAACCAACATCTATAGATTTCATGGAATCTTCATAGGTCTTCTTCTATAATAAATGTGTTGAAGCTAGGGACAAAGTTATTTGTTACTTTAGGATTTTTTTCCCCTTACAAAAGTCACTTGGAGGCTCAATCACTTCAAGGTCCAAAGGTTCAGGTTCATGTATGGGTATGTCAGTGATAGGATTTGAATCTTGATTAGTTCCTGAAGGTTCTAAGAGTCATCATATGAAGGACCTTCACCAACTTGCTTTTGAAAACAAGAATTCACGAGAAAGGTGTTTTCTTAGTATATATCAACATGTCTGATTTGTAGGATGGAGTTTGTTTTAATATCAGGGATGTCTAACTTTATCTTTAGAAATCCATTTGCATTTCTATTTTTAAAATATCCTATGAAAACAATATCAATAATTTTGGGACCAATCTTTTTCTTCATATTTTTAGGGATTCTAACTTTGGCCAAGAACCCCCGTACTTTGAGGTACTTTAAATAGGTTTCCACTAAACAAAATCCATAAGCTACATTATCTATGTGTTTAAATTATATATTGTTTAATACATAATCATTAGCCAAGAGAGCATCCCCCCACAATATTTGATGTAGACCAGATTCTATCAACATTGTATTAACCATATCGACCAACATTATGTTTTGTATTTCAGTTACACCATTGGATTGTGGATTGAATGGAGCAGTGCTTTCATGAATAAGGCCATGCTCTTCACATAATTGTTTAAGCTAATTAGAATTATACTCACCTCCTCTATCGAATAATCCTCCTAAGGTTCTTCTTGGTTTGATTTTCTACTTGTGACTTATATATTCTATGTTTTTCCATTTTCTCATATTTGGACTTTGATAAGTAAATGCAATAATAATAATTGGAAAAATAAATGTCAAAAAATAGTGCATGTTGTCATGAGTAAGAATACTATTTAGATCACATATATCAGTATCAAAAAGCTTGAGATGACATAGTTTCCAAACCATGTCTAACTTAACATGATGATCATAGTTCTCAATAACATCAACAAGAAGGAACACAATGTTTGTTTTCTCTACATACATAAGATAAAGGAAAAGAACAATATCATCCACATCAGGGAATAAATCAACATGCTAAGAATGATAAAATTCCTATGCCATATAAAGGGCACCTTGTCGTGCTCCTAACTTGATCATAGTACTAAAAAATAGAAGACTCCAGATGAGCATGTCCTTTTATCCATGCAATATCCTAGAGGGTTAACAAACCACGCCATGAACAAGAGAAAATGAGTCATCAATTATTGGTACTACATTATTTTATCAAGATATTTACAAAATATACGTAACAACCTCACTTTCCACATCCCCCAATTAAGGAAAGACCTTCAAGTAGAGAGCATTACCTATATTCCCAATGATCCATATTTAGCAAATTATAAATAAAAGAAAAGAATTAAATTAATTCATAGATTTTATTTATAAAATGCTTACATGAAATTCCATTAATAGAAATATACATAGAGAAGAAATGTCTATCTAAATCCTCCTTAGGTTAATGTCTTTGCATGGTTTCATCTTCATCTTCATGTCCCTTATCATGTATATCATCATATACCTGAAACGCCATGAAACAAAACACGGTCAGTATGACAAGTCATACCGGTGTGTGGGGGAAATAAAATCTCACAGATAATGTTAACAACATAATTCAAAAGTTAATGTTTAACCTACTAAATTTAATATTTTCATCATGACTACACAATCTAGGTTTTTCCACCCTCTGTCATAACCCCTTCGGGCCTTATACTGCAGTATTCACTGTCTTCCCCTATCCAGGTGGATGATTTCATCATGCCCCTCCTATCAAGGTGGGTGACTTCTCATGTACCCCCTATTCAGGATGGTACCAAAATATGCCTTCCCCTATCCAGCAGATGGCCTTTCCATAAATCTAGAGGTAGCCTAGATTCACGCTAGTCATGTTCATATGTAATGTGATAATCATAGTCACTTTAAAGTTTGCATCGAATGAAATAAACATGCAAGCATATATCTTCAAACCATGCAAAGAAATCTCCGAGAAACAACGTAAAACTACAACGATTATTCTTAGGCGTAGCCACATACCTTTTCCATGCAGATTATTCAATAATATTGTCCAATCAAGTAAGCAAACAAGCAGTCATCATATAATCTGCATTATATAAATTTTAAAGTGTCACCATCACATTAAGTTAAGGATATGGATTATGGTCTCAAACCCTATTTCCCATGCATATTGATCATTAGGTGAAGTCCTAATTGTTATATCCAACATATCCTTTTTAGTATGATCACTAAGATCCAATTATGCTCATTATTAACATTGCAAGGTGTGACCTTTAACTCTAAATTTTCCATGTGTATGGTTATTCACATAAGTAACCCTAACTACTCATATTTATTATCAAGATCATCTTGATTTCACAAATTGTTTGAAAATATCATACAAGATCATAAAAGAGAGGTTTTTACTATTTCAACATGTTAATACCCAAATCTAGGATTTTTTTGCTTTATTCACCACTTCAATACATATCAATGCTACTTTTAGAATAAGAAGTAGATTTAGATATTGACTATATTTTATTTGGATTCTATGTGTTCTCTTGATTAATTTTCATTAATAAATTATTTTCATCTGAGCATTGTAGCAATTTCTATGGTTTTTATAAAATAAAGCTAATTGGGACAAACAGAACAAGCCACATCAGAGTAATTTACCTTATCTATTAATTGAAATTTGCCCAGCTTTAGAGATTGGAATGACCTTCGCGCCCCTTATGCCTTGTACACGAGTTGAGGGCATTCACGTCATTTCCATCCAATTATCCTTAGACCTTGGATCCTCGCGATGCACGACGCTGCTGCTGAGTGTTAGCCGTCAGCACTCACCAGACCCTACCTCTCTCACCTCCTTCTCGATCTCCCCTCTTCACGGAATTTATCTCCCGAATCTACTCATCCTCTCCCCTTCCCATGCTAGAAACACAGTGGGGATGTCGTCGATTGCTCCTGCTCCTCCTCCATTCACCTTGCACTAGGGTGACCTAGGCGCTCGATGAGCGATCCCAGCTCATGTATGTGCTTCTCTCCACTAGCCCTTGCCACCCTGGTGATGAGATACCCCTTCCTGGCATAGCTGGTCGGTCCCACCTTTGGCTCTCCCCCAGATCTCCCTCGCACCGTTCCTGATAGGATGAAGCCAGGTGCACGCTGCCCGTTCAGCACATAGGGCGCCGGCTCCAACCACCCCACCTGCCTCCTCTCCCTTCTCGACCTTGCCTATTCCTCAGCCTCTGCCTGATCATGCTGCTATACGCTCTGTGCTACTCATCAACTTCTATCGGCCCCTCTATAGACCTCCACCCACTAGTGTGGTCTCGATGGCCCATGCATATCAGCTTTGCTCTCTGGGATGGGTGTTGTGCAACACCATCCTGGGAGTTCAGGGCTCGAGCCATGTTTTGTGGTCCACGTTGCCCTTACCGTAAACGTCCCTGCTGCAGTGGAACAGATGATAGCTAGGAACTGAGAAGGTCGTGTGGGAGATTAGGGTGAAGAAGATGACATTAATGGAGGAGAGTGTATCTCTCAGGAAGGGTAATCATCCCTAGAGGCAAGGGCTCCCTGCTGCCCATATATATACACACATCTCACAAAAGCCCTAATGGCTCCAACGTAGAAGGGAAGGAAGAGAGGGACCCTACGGCTTGGAATGGAAAGTTTTTGTTGCCTTCCTCCTACACTCATGGTTTGATATTAAATATTCCAAAACTAATTTCTCCTTTCCAAAATTATGAAAACATGTACTTAGCCAACCTATGGAGTATTTAAGATTTAAAAGAATTAGTCTTTGTCTTTGTTTTTCCTTAATATATTTTCTAAAACAAATATCCATATTACTCAGTTAACACACCAAAAACCACTAAGGCACGTAATTAATCTATTGGAAACTCCTTACGACTTGGGATCTAGATATTTTCCCAAATCAATTATCCTCTCTTCAAAGAAACCCATGAAGTCTTTTCCAATGTTTTAGTTTTATTGGGTTTTTCATTGTACATAAAAATTTCTCTATTTAAAAATTCCATCAAAAGAACACCATTGTCTCATGGTGTATCATTTTTCTTACATATATCAAGAATCACTTTTCTTTTCTAATAATTTTTAAATATACAAAATAATATCAATTAATGTCTCACAACATGTGTTGCCAAACTGGATAGATAAACACCATGTATTTTATTTTCCTTTACAACTTACATATTATCTTGTGATTCTATTATCCAATAATTCAAAGGCTATTACTATTTATTTATCCATGAAATCTCTTATTTCTAGAGTACTCCTTATAATTCAATTGTCCATTTCTTTTAGAAATCTCTTTATTATTTATTAAACTTGTGCCACAAGTACTCATTCTACAAAGGTGATTAATATTATTATTCCACCAATAATACCAATGGAGAAGATTATCTATCAAATCCTGCATTATATTTGTATAATTCAATTTCACCAAAATTGAGAATATTACATTCACCCTTCCTTAAAAGGAATTTTGTCCCCAAAATTCACGCCCAGTCAGATTAAGGTGAATGATAACTCATCCTAATTTCAAACTTTAGAGTTGACAACCCTCTATCTTTCCACCACCAAACCAAGGAAGGGGCAGCAAAAATCAATCAAAGGGGTCATCTGAGACCTCTCGCTTCCCTCGATTTGTACCTCTCCCTGAAGGTCGATTCATCCCTCATGCATAGGAAAAGGCTCAATACTGGACAAGCGTCGGGGTGGATAATCTCTTTCTTCTTTCTACCTTTCTTTTATAACATCATTTATTGATATGCAAATTCCACATCTTATTACTAAGATTGGCACTTGAGTTCCGTTTAAGGTATACTCATATCCTTATCATTCTTCATGGTATCATCTATTGGTGGTTACATTTTCTTTTGCTGATTTTAATTTCACTTCGTGACTACCTTCTCACTAGGTTTCCAATCTATTATTCATTCACTTTCACATAAGGGTGAGGTAACACCTCCAACCCTAGATCATGTAACTAAATTTTCAACGTAGGATATTCATTCTTCATATCTCAATTTTAAGCATAAAATGTGTCTACCCAATCTCTCTCATTCATAATGAGATGAAATAAGCATTTGACTGCAGACCAAATACAAAGTTCATCCCATTCCAAGAGTACAGATGATGTATCCACACATTACCTCAAAATTTCATATTTTAGGTTAAATCAATCTCAACATGACTTTAAACCATACATGCTTTGAATTCCCAATATTTTTATATTTCATGAACTCAAATATTTCTAATTTTCTTGATTTTGTACACAACTCCTCGTGTGATTTCATTATTACATGACCTTTTTTGTATCTTTTATATTTGTACCTCATGTATTATGAGCCTTAGACACTTCCTTGATGTCTCTAGGGGTATAGGTACTTTTGGAGTAATTTCATCCTTTTACATCTAGGGAGTGCCTCTCACATTCACCCCTTGGGCCACATGAACATCATGAAGGTTGACAATCTCCTAAGACATGGGCCTCGGGCAAACATAGTTGTTACCTCCCGACCACATGGTCTTATGCATTCAGGGCACAATCAACTCCTAATCCCATCGGTCCATGTACCTTTAATATTCCCTACCTGACCTTATGATTGACTTTAGGCTCTACCCTTCCCAAGGGTTCATTTACAACACATTATTTTTGTATGTAATTCTATAAACCAGATTTCTTCCGACTCTTATAATGCTCATCATTCACTTTATGTCTCCTCATTACACTCATGGAAACATTTCATTGCAACATTTCATTTCAGACTCTCATACAATCAACCACTTCCATAGTGACTTTTCATCATGTTCCCCAAAAATGGCATACTTAGGTTGAAAGAATCATACTCAACATATGTGCTTTCATCTTTTATATGAAGTTACATTCACAGTTACCTCAATCTTTAAATTGATTTAGTCAACTTACTTATCTAGGGAAGGTCTTAACCAAAAGTGACTTCATGGCTCATAGGAGGAAGTTAGGCACTCTAGCCACAACCTCACCCTAAGGTCTAAGATTTTTCCTCCCCCATAGGTCATTGTCCCACTCTTGGGTTGACCCACCCCGGGTTGGCACACTAGCCCTAAAGGTTTCATATTTTCATATTTCTGCATTATTTTTATTATTATAACTTCTCCACCCTTGTTTTCTCAATATCTAGGATACCCTCTCATTAGGTTTGTCCATGCAATGGACTTGGGTCACCTTCCCCTCCTGGGGCTTAGTGCCTATGTCGGCCTTCCCCTCCAAGGGCTTGACCTTCCTCACTAGGGGCTTGGTACTATGTCGGTCTTCCCCTCCAGGAGCTTGACCTTCTATGACCTTCCCCTCCAGGGGATTGATCTTTTCTGACCTTCCCTCCAGGGGCTTTATCATATTTATCCAAATGTCTAGAGATACCATGAGGGGTTCGAGCAAGTCATATTCAAAGTTTCATTTTCCATATATATAACCATTGGTTACTTATGTTTCTCATGTATATACTCATGCATTTTCTTTCTAACTTCTCAACTTATTCTCTGTCGGAACTCCATTTCTGGAGTATTCATGTGGGGAACCCTCTCTCTAGGGTAAGTCCCTATTACAGACATCATACATAACCCCTAGCCCAATCACCTATCACTATAGTGGCTATCATACATAAGCCTTTGCCAGAGGTAATTATCTTTTCTGGGCCACATCACCAACCACCATAGTGACCATACATACGCCCTCTCAACCAGAGGTGATTAGATAGACCCGATCATACATCCCACATGTATTGCATACATCCATTTGAGTTAGTTGAGAAAGTTTTATTATATCACATGTTCTTCATAAGTTTCTTAAAACTTTTCTTATTCATGTTTTGTTCCACATAAACACATGCATGGGAGGCTGAGTCACTTAACTCGTTTATATTCATATTCTTTCACATGCATCCTTCATGCATGGGTTACCAAAAACATTTATATTCTCTCTTTCCTCTTATCCTAATTGAGTTCATATGGGTAGGGTACTATACACCACACTATTCACATTTCCTATGATTAGGGTTTTAGTAAGAGGGTTAGGGACTACACCCTAACTCTTAGGGTTTCCATGTCCCTTGACCCCCTAGCATCCTTCTAAACCAACCCTAGTCCCATCTAGGGTTATCCCCCTATGTAAAACCCATATAATGTTTCCTTTATCATTACTTCCGCATGTACATGTGCATTATTATTCCATATTACATGTACATTATTATTTCCATATTACATGTACATTATTATTTCCACATTATATGTACATTAATTGGTGGAGGATCCCTTAATACTACTTCTTCTCAAAAACCCTAACTTTATATGAGGAGAGAATTTCCTTTTAGGTCTCCTTAGCAAGAGGATGAGAAGTGGACAAAAGAGATGAGAAGAAACCCTATAAGTATTTTACTTTGGACAAAGACTTCTGCCTTTGGCCAGGTAGGATGCATAGGTCTGAGAGTCCTCATAAGACGACTAGCGGTGTGGAGGAAATTTTTCGAGCCCCTGGTCATGGTCCCTTCTAGACACCATTGTCTTTAGAAAATGCCCTAATAATTCCCTCATATTTCTACTTATTACTTGAAATTATAAATTATTTAATATTATTTGTCAAAATCTGGGGCTATGATACCAAATGTAACAACCTCACTTTACTCATCTCCCAATTAAGGAAATACCTTCAAGTTGAGAGCATTACCTATATTAACAAGGATTCAGATTTAGCAAATAATATATAATAGAAAACAATTTCATTAATTCATGAATATTTTTTACAAAATGCTTGCATGAAATTCCCTTAATAGAAATATACATAGAGAAGAAGTGTCTATCTAAATCCTCCTTACTTAGATTAATGAGTTCACATGGTTTCAACTTCTTCTTCATGTACCTTATCATGTATATCATCATATACCTCAAATGACGTGAAACAAAACACGGTTAGTATGACAAGTCTTATCAGTATGTGGGGGAAACAATCTCACAGATAATGTTAACAACATAATTCAAAGATTATTGTTTAAAAAACCAAATTTAACATTTTCTCCATGACTACCCAATCTAGGTTTCTCCATCCTATGTCATAACACCTCAGGGCCTCATACTGCAGTATTCACTATCTTCCCCTATCCAGACGGATGACCTTTCCATAGATCCAGAGGTGGCCTAGATTTAGGCTAGTCATATTCATATATAATGTGATAATCATAGTCACTTTAAAGTTTGCATGGAATGAAATAACTAGGCAAGCATATATCTTCAAACCATGTGAAGAAATCTTCGAGAGACCATGTGAAACTACAATGATTATTCTTAGGCATAGCCACATACCTTTTCCATGCAGATTATTCATTCATACTTCAAGTATATTGTCCAATCAAGCAAGTAAATCAAGAAGTCATCATATAATTTGCATTATATAAATTCTAAAGTGTCACCATCACATTAAATACATTATACCCTACTAAGTTCTAATCTAGGGTTTTAGGTTTGTCTCAAGTTAAGGATATGGATATGGGCTCAAACCCTATTTCCTGTGCATATTGATCATTAAGTGAAATCCTAATTATTATATCCAACATATCCTTTTTAGTATGATAACTAAGATCTAGTTAAGTTCATTATTAACATTGTAAGGTGTGACCTTTAAATATCAATTGTCCAAGTGTATGATTATTCACATAATTAACCCTAACTACTCATATTTATTATCATTATCATCTTGATTTCTCATCTTGTTTGAAAATATCAGATAAGAGCATAAAAGAGAGGTTTTTACTATTTCGACATGTTAATACCCAAATCTAGGTTTTTTATGCTTTAATCACCACTGCAATACATACCAGTGCTAATTTTAGAATAGAAAATAGATTTAGATCATAACTATATTTTTTTTGGATTATATGTGTTCTCCTGATCAATTTTCATATGTAAAATATTTTCATCCAAGCATTGTAGCAATTTCTACAATTTTTTCAAAATAAAGCTAATTGGGCCAATCAGAACAGGCCACTTTAGAGAAACTTACCTTATCTATTAATTAAAATTCGCCCAGCTTTAGACATCAGAATGACCTTTGTGCCCATGACGCCTTGTACACGAGCTGAGGGCATTCACACCATTTCTATATAATTGTTCTTCGACCTTGGACCCTCGCGATGCACGATGCTTCTACCGAGCGTCGATCGTTAGTACTAACAAGACCCTACCTCTCTCACCTCCTTCACGATCTCCCCTCTTCATGTACTTCAACTACCGAATCAACTTGTCCTCTCCCCTGTCCACACTGTAAATGCAGTGGGGATTCCGCCGGTTGCTCTTGGTCCTCCATTCACCTCATGCTAGGGTGACCCAGGCTCTCAACGAGCGATCTGAGCACATGTACATGCTTCTCTCTACTGTCCCTTGCTTCCCTGGTGGTGAGGCACCCATTTCTAGCATAGCTGGTCGATCCCACCTTTAGCTCTCGCCCGAATCTCCCTCTTGCTGCTTGTGACAACATGAAACCAGGTGCACGCTGCCCGTTCAGCACGTAGGAACTCGACTCCAGGTTTTGCCCCCCGGCAAGGCAAGCCCATGGCTCTGACCACCCCACCTACCTCTTCTCCCTTCCCAACCTTGCCTCTCCCTCAACCTCTACCTGATCACACTACTCTACACTCTATTCTACTTACCAACCTATGTCTACCCCGCTGTAGACTTCTACCCCCTAGTGTGGACTCAATGGCCCCCTACAGATCAACTTGGCTCTCTGAGATGGGGGTAGTGTAGTGCTATCCTGGGAGTTCAGAGCTCGAACCGTGATATGTGGTACACACTGTCCTTACCGTAAATGCCCCTACTATGGTGGAACAGAAGGCGGCTAGGAACTAGGTAGGCTGTGCGGGAAATTAGGGTGAAGAAGATGACATTGAGGGAGGCGAATGTATCTCTTGAGAAGGGTAATCATCCTTGGAGGCAAGGGCTCTTGTTTACCATACATATATACACACATCTCACGAAAGCCCTAATGGCTCCAACATAGAAGGGAAGGAAGAGTGGGACCCTACATCCTGGAAGGGAAAGTTTTTGTTGCCTTCCTCCTATACTCATGGTTTGATATTATATATTCCAAAACTAATTACTCCTTTCCAAAAGTATGAATACATGTACTCGGCCAACCTATGGAGTATTTAAGCTTGAGAAGAATTAGTCTTTCTCTCTCTATATTTCCTTGATATATTTTGTAAAACACATATCCATATTACTCAGTTGACACACCAAAAACCACTAAGGCACATAATTAAGTTATTGGAAACTCATTATGACTTGGGATCTGGATATATTTTCCCAAATCAATTATCCTCTCTTTAAGGAAACTCATGAAGTCTTTTCCTTTGTTTTAGTTTAATTGGGTTGTCCATTGTACATAAAAATTTCTCTTTTTAAAGATTGCATCAAAATAACACCTTTGTCTCATGGTGTATAATTTTCCTTACATATCTCAAGAATCCCTTTTCTTTTCTTATTATTCTCAAATATACAAAATAATATAAATTAATGTCTCACACAACATGTTTTGCCAAACTAGCTAGATAAGCACTATGTATTTTATTTTCCTTAGGAACTTGCATATTATCTTGTAATTCTATTTTCCAATAATTCATAAGTCTATTACTATTTATTTATCCATGAAAGGTCTCTTTTCTAGAGTACTCCTCATAATTCAATTGTCCATTTCTTTTAGAAATCTCTTTATTATTTATTTAACTTGTGCCACAAGCACTCATGCCACGAAGGTGATTAACATTATTATTCCACCAATAATACCATTGTGGGAAGATTAGCTATCAAATCATGCATTATATTTGTATAATTCAATTTTACCAAAATTGAGGTTATTACAATCTAGAAACTAAATATTATTCAAGGTAATATCAAAACTAGGCATGGAATATTTTCTGGATTATTTTTTTTACTTTTGTGGATTAAATATGTCAAGTAAGGAGAGCTATATTCCAAAATTTGTATTTCAGAATGCAATTCTCAAAAACCTATACAAAATGTTTCATTATATCAAATTATCAAAATGTTTCCAAAATTCAACTATTAAATATTAATATGTTAGCACTTTCCTATCATTTCCTTCAAGGGCAACAATTCCTTATGTTCAAAAATATGTGAAAGAACAACATTGAGCCTAATTCCTTTTTTCAACTAGTCGATTGGGAGTTGACTGAACCATTAAAAACTATGCATTTGGAGGAGAGAAGTACCCTACCTCAAGTGAGCAAAAGCTCAAAGGGGCCAAAGCCCAAAGGTACCAAAGTTCAGGCAGTCAAAAATCCAACTAGATCAAGTCAAGTGCATATCATAATATTTAATGAAATTCAATAATTTTATGGAGGGTGGTGACTTAAATGCAGGAAAGGGTTATAAAAAGATTATCGTTCACTACCTAAACAAAACTATCAAACACAAGAGGGATAAAAATAACTTGATAAGAAAGATAGAGAATCTAGTACCTTAGAATCCAACCAAAATAAAATAATTTCACGGTTAAGGTTCAACAGTCTCCAAAGTTCAAATCCTAATCAAGGAAAATATTCATTGTTATGTTGCAATGATTGGTGTTGGAATTCACTCATTGGGTTTTGTTTGATGTATGAATTCTTGTTATCTTCATTGATACCCTAGGTGTTGATATCATTCCATGATGATTAGATTATCTTAGGTCCAGTGTATACATACACCATATATTACCTAATGTCCTTTTATATCCACCTAATGATATATAAGTATGTTTCCAGTACATGTACATGTTTGCATAATACGTAATAGTACATATTGTATAGTTGAAAAAAAGGGGAGTAATTACTTACTAAGGTATAGTGTTCCTATTCATGGTTTGAAAATAGTAATATAGTTAAAAGAATATGAGTTTATTTTCACCAATTTACTTCTTCACATCATTATTGATATAATACAAAATAAGACTAGTGATTTTGAGTTTCATTAGTAAGGAATGTAACTTGATACCAGTTGAATATTTTTCCTAATTTTTCTCCATTCTATAGTATTACATTCTAATACCTAGGTCTCTTATTAAATTATTGCATTAGAAATATCTTTGTATTGTACACCTATAGGGTCATATTCACACATCTATATATAAAAGTAGGCAAGTACTTTTGTTAGGAAAATGGAATGTTCAAGATGTATATTACTAGGTATTAGGTTAAATGAATAAGAATAAGACTAGGAGTGAAATCAATGTATAAATTTTTTCTAAAATCACATATAAGTTATTATGAGTGGGTGTCATTGAGTAGGTGTGTGGTTGGCATATTGGATTGGAGTACATTCTCCTAAGTTTTCATTTAGCTATTATGAACTGTAGAAACCAGGGTGAGGGTCAGATACCTCTTTGTGTATAGGTGTCTTGGCTATTAGTCTAGGAATTGGTTCTCCTCCTTCAGTGATCAGCCTCGACGGACATGACTCATAGTGGTTCTGGTCATCACTTGTCCTCTCCATGAGGTGCACCGGAGGTAGTAGCGTGGTGACTTGCATAAAACCATGGCTCATGTGATTGCTATCCTTATAGTGGCAGATGGAACTAAGAGTGTAGAAAGATAAGGGCATTGCTACTACGTAATGTCTAGCCGTCGGGCATGTCAGATGGGCAAGAGGTGGTTTTACAGTGAGGATGGCAGTAGTTACTGACCACGACTGAGGGAAATTAGGAGGAGTGGTTGTGGCAGCCTATATGCCTCTAAAGATGGTAGTGTAACATACCAGATCTTGGACCCTACCTTAGAAATGTGACCTTTTGGGTTTGACCAAACAAGGTTGAGGTTAGTGTGACCCTAATAATATAATGTATGAATAATGTAATATAATACATCATATAACTCATTTGGATGGTAATAAGATGATAAAGAACTTAATTGCATGAGTAATTAATCTAATGGGCCTCTAATAGGCTTAATGGCATAACCCATGTAATAAAGCCTCAAAATAAAGAATAGACTTCAAATTCATAATCTACACATAAAAATAAGTTTACATGTCAATTTTCATCTAATTTGGACTACCTCAAAATAATATGGTAATTTAGGGGAGAGAAATTGCCTAAAAGGTGTAATAAATAAATAAATATAATTCATGACTCCAAAATAGGAAAATAATCTTAGATTTGTAATATACATAATAAATATAGCCATTGGTCGAGGAGGAGGCTGGAGCATTGCTAGGGGCGGCACGTTTTCACCTATGGAAAGCCATGGAAACGAAAGCAAGGAGAAAATCGTGCACACAAGCAAGATCGAACCTCAAAAGCCGAAGAAAGCACACTAAAAACGCCCGGGGAGGTCAAGAACAGGTTGCTAGGTCACCCTAGGGTTAGGAACGGGGGAGTTTAGGGCTTGGGTTGAGAGCACGGGGCTAGGAGATGAGGAATCAGTCGACTATTTTCGAGTTGCAAGGGAAAATAGTTGGCCGATCCTAACTTTTAAGTTGGCGTAGCCCGTCGATCGGTCGAGTTCTGAGGGTGACAAACTCGACCAAATCGGTCCACTGAAGACAACTCTCGGCTCCTGATCGGTTGAGTTTTCCAGGGTGGAAACTCGACCGAAGGTCAACCTGACCTAACAGTCTAATTCTTATATTCTAGCCATATACATGCCTATTAAATTTATTTTTCCATTCTATTATGCATAATTTACATACCTAGGCACATTTAGCTCATCATTGGGCACTATTTAGTGATAAAATACGAAATTCGATAAAACCCAAAAACAAGCATAAAACAAAGCATGTTGATAGACAATTTAAGCACAAACATGCATGTATAGGCAACATAAGGTGAAGATAGACATGAGCAAGCATATAGGAGAGATACAACTAGCTAGATCACATAGCAATATCATTTAAATCAACAATGAGTAGTTTAGATCGAATAAAGTTAAATTGATCTCTAGCTAGAGGTTTTGTAAAGATGTCCACCAAATGATTTTTCGTGTCCACATGTGTAATATAGATGTCTTTCTTGGCAATGTGGTCACGAAGAAAATGATGGCGAACATCTATATGCTTGGCTCCACTATGCAATATAGGATTTTAAGATAGACTAATTACACTAGTATTGTCACAAAAGATAGGATAAGCATCAAAAAATATGTTAAAGTCTTGGAGCATTTGCCTCATCCATAGGACCTGTGCACAACAACTCCCAACTGCAATGTATTCAACTTTTGTAGTTGATAATGCCACTGTACTTTGTTTCTTGGAGAACCAAGACACTAAGCATGGTCCTAGAAGGAAGCAAGTGCCACTTGTGCACTTTCTATCAACCAAAAACCCTGCGTAATCTGCATCACTATATGCTTTAAGAGTAAAATCCCTTGATTTAGGATACCATATACCAAAATTTTGGGTTTTGGCTAACTACCTCAAAATTCTCTTAACAGTAGTGAGATGCGACTTCTTAGGGCAAGATTGAAAGTGAGCACACAAGCCAACACTAAACATAATATCAAGTCTAGAGGCAGTTAAATAAAGTAAACTTCCAATCATACCTCTATAGAGCTTCTCATCTACCTTTTCACCTTCTTCATCTTTGTCAAGTTTGGCAGTGTTTGACATGGGTGTATCCATCAGCTTCATGTTCTCCATCCCAAAGCACTTGAGTAGTTCAGTTGTGTATTTGCCTTGGTTGATGAAGTTTCCTTCCTTTGTTTTCTTGATTTGAAAGCCGAGGAATAAGGTCAACTCACCCATCATTCTCATCTCAAACTCACTCTGCATAAGAGAACTAAACTCCTTGCAAAGACCAAGATCAGTCCCGCCAAAAATGATATCATCAACATATATTTGAATTATAAGAAAATGGTTAGAAGTGTGTTTTAGAAACAAGGTAGAATCAACTTTGCCCATGACATACCCATTATCTAACAAAAAGTTCTTGAATTTCTCATACCAATCTCGAGGTACTTGTTTGAGTCCATATAGAGCTTTTTGCAACAAATAAACATGATTGGGTAATTTGTCATTTTCAAAGCCCGGAGGTTGAGCAACAAAAACATACTCCTCAATTGTACCATTCAAAAACGCACTTTTAACATCCATTTGATATAGCAAGAAATTTTTATAACTAGCAAAGGCAAGTAGCATACGGATAGATTCTAATCTAGTAACAGGAGCATAAGTTTCATCAAAATCAATACCTTCCTATTGGTTGTAACCTTGTGCCACTAACCTTGCTTTGTTCCTTACCACTTTTCCATGCTCATCTAGCTTGTTACGGCAGACCCATTTGGTGTCAATGATTTTTCTATCACTTGGTCTTGTCACTAGGGTCCACACACAATTCTTCTCGAATTGCTCTAGCTCTTCTTGCATGGCAAGGATCCACTCATCATCACCAAGGGCTTCTTTGGTTCTTTGGCTCTAGTTGGGAGATGAAGGCACTATCTTCTTGTTCTTTGTTGTGAGCAGCTCGTGTCCTTACTCTCTCAAATGGGTTTCCAATGATCAACTCCTTGGGGTGATTCTTTTCAAAGTGGGGAGTGGGATCCTTCTTTTCTTCTTCTTTTTCTTTTTCTATCATCTGCTTGCCTTTGTCTTTGATGTTGAGGTCTTTTAAGATCAGAATTATTTCATCTACAACATCATCATCACCAATATGTTTGCCAACAACAGGGTTAGTTTCAATAAACTTAACATTGATAGATTCTTCACTTTTAGACAATTCAATGTTAAATACTCTATATGCCCTGCTAGTAGTGCTATAGCCTAGGAAGAAAGCCTTATAGGATTTCAGATCAAACTTGTCGAGAGAATCCTTCATGATTAAAACAAAACAAGGACATCCAAAAACATGAAAGAAATCAATAGATGGCTTCCTACCACACCATAGTTCATAGGGGGTTTTCTTGAAAGACAGATGTGTGAAAACTCAGTTTTGCACAAAACATGACGTGCTAATAGCTTCAGCCCAAAACTTCTTAGGAGTGTCATACTCAATAAGCATGGTCCTAGCCATCTCTTGTAGCGACCTATTCTTCCTCTCAACAACCCCATTTTGTTGAGGTGTGCGAGGAGAAGAGAAATTGTGCGAATAACCCGATTTTTCACAAAAACGCTAAAAAATATCATTTTCAAACTCTCCCCCATGATCACTACGGATAGAAACAATTCGGCAAGAAGCTTCATTTTCAACCCATTTACAAAAGCTCGAGAAAACATCAATAGTATCGCTTTTAGAAACGAGAAAGAAAGTCCAAGTATATCTAGAGAAATCATCAACAATAACAAGACAATACTTGGAACCACAAAGCGTTTGTGTTCTCGTTGGTCCGAATAGATCAATATGAAGAAGTTCAAGAACTCTCTTGGTACTTATGACTCCTTTGGATTTGAAGGAGGATTTGGTTTGTTTCCCTTGTGTACAAGGTTGGCATTCCTCATCCTTATCAAAATCCAATTTAGGAAGTCCTCGAACCAAGTCCTTTTTGTTCAATTTCTTCATTTTATGCAAATTCACATGACCCAAATGACGATGCCAAAGAGAAAGATCATTTTTATCCACGACTAAGAATCTATTTAGTATGGGCTTAAGAGCATCAAGAACAATAACATAGAGATTACCATTTCTAGTTCCCTTATATATAACATTGTAGGAGAGGGAATCTAGAAGCAAGCATTCTAAAGAAGTAAATAACACAAGATAACCATTGTCATATAATTGGCTAACACTAATTAAATTGTGATGTAGGCCATCAAAAAGAAATACATTTTTAATACATAGTTCATTGCCTACATCACCCCCACCTATAACCTTACCCTTCTTGTTGTCCCCGAAGGTTACCGATCCTCCTTTCTTTTTCTCGAACTTGTTGAAATGGCTGATTTCTCCAGTCATATGCTTAGAGCAGCCACTATCAACAATCCATTTCTTTTTAACCTGCAAGAAAAGAGGATGTCGGAACCCAACTCAAACTTTGGGATCTGGAGTTAGCTTGGGGACCCATTTCATCTTTGGGTTGGTCCCCTTGGGCTTGTAAGGACAATAGGTGGAGTAATGGTCATCACATTTGCAATGAATACAAACCATAGGGTTCTTAGAGCCGGAAGTCTCTCCATGGAAAATTGGAGGTTCCACACTCTTTTTCTTACCCTTCTTCTTCTTACCTTTGTTACCTTTGGGAGCAGTCCCATCATATCCTAAACCACTAGTACCAACATGTTTGGTAGAGTGTTCTAGGACATCATTGAGGGATTTCTTTCCCGAGAGAAACCTTTGCAAAGTAGATCTTAACTTAGCATTATCATTACTAAGATTTATAACAGTAGTAGAAAGACTAGCAAGATCTTCTCTACTATGCAAAAGGTTGGCCTCAAGACAGAGGGCTTTAGTAAGAAGAGAATCTTTTTCTAGAGTTAAGCTAGCAACTTTATTTCTAGGCAAAACCGGTCTAGAAGATAAATAATTAATTTGAGCAAGCAATTTTGCATTTTCAGATTTAATCACCACTATTTCTCTTTGATAAGCATATATTTCTTCTCTCCTAGCATCATCAATAAGCTTGAGTTCTACATTTTCAGTTTTAAGAGTATCAAGCTCATCTAGGCACTTTTGGTTTTCTATCTTAAGATTTTCAATATTTTTAAGATGTGTACCATTCTCAACCTCTACTCCATTGTATTGAAGTTCAAGGTCAAGAAATTTCCCTTGCAAGGATTCTATGCTATCAAGATGAAATTTTTCATTTTTATCAAGAATGTCAATTTTTGCATAAAGATCATCAACTATCTTTCCTAATCTTTTCCTCTTAGATTTACATTTAGCAAAAGATGATTGGCATTCATTAAGCTATCAATGAGAGTTTCCTTAGATAGCTCATGTAAATTAACATCACTTACCTTGCTTACCTCACTTACCACAATTACATCTTCACTAGTAGAGGCCATGAGGGCAAGATGACATTCTCCATCTTCAGAGCTTGAGGAGCTTGAAGAAGATTCCTCCCACGCCGCATGAGCTGCATCTTTGGATATTCTCTCCTTCTTGTCTTTCCTCTTATACTTAGCCTCTCGTTTGTACTGGTCATCCTTCTTGTGGCTGCTCTTGTGATGGATCTTCTTGGCCTTTGGGCAGTCACTCTTGTAGTGGCCTTTTTGACCACACTCGTAGCACCTA
Source organism: Alisma plantago-aquatica (assembly GCA_963693085.1). Taxonomy (NCBI): domain Eukaryota; kingdom Viridiplantae; phylum Streptophyta; class Magnoliopsida; order Alismatales; family Alismataceae; genus Alisma; species Alisma plantago-aquatica. The sequence goes on along the minus strand of OY856413.1, from coordinate 1,050,600,941 downwards.
GGAGTTGAGGAGGAGAGCTTGCTCTTGAAGTGTTTCCCCTTTGAGTAGTTAGCTTCATGATCATTGAAACCTTCATCTTCACTTGAGGAAGGGCAGGGAGACTTCAAGGCAAGTTGTTGTTGCTGGACCATTTCTTCAACTTGAGCTTTGAAGGTTGTGTCATTTATCTTCTTTGATTCCTTTTCTTCTCTTTTCTCCTCTTCTTCTTTCTTGTCAAGCCTAGGTTCATGGGCTTGGAGGTTACCAACCAACTCCTCGATTGACAACTCGCTTAGCTTGTAAACTTCTTCAATTGAAGTGACCTTAGGCTCCCATCTCTTGGGAAGAGATCTCAAGATCTTGGCATTGATAATACCTCTATCCATTACACTTCTAAGAGCTGTTAGGCTTTTCAAGATGACATGTAGCCTTGTGTACATATCCACCACTCTCTCATTCTTCCCCATCTTGAAGTTCTCTAGAAGACCACCAAGCATGTAGACTTTGGCCTCCTTCACTTGCTCGGTCCCTTCATAGGCGACACACAACTTGTGCCATATCTCATGCGCTGTGTCCCAAGAAGAGATCCGGTTGAACTCGGATGGAGTAAGGGCGGCGTAGATGATGCTCACAAATTTGGCATTGAGTTGAGCACTCTTCATCTCAGCTTCCGTCCATGTGGTGATGTCTCCTTTTGGATCTTCATACTTGAGATGGACAATCTTCCACATTTCGTAGCTCACACCTTGGAGGTAGAATTGCATTCTCCTCTTCCAATATAGAAAGTTTGTGCCATCGAAGACCGGAGGTCTCATGGAGAAGCTTCCTTCAAGGTTGAGTGACCCAAGAGCCGAATCGCCCATCTTCTCCTACTTGTTGAAGTATCTTGGAGAAGACCTGCTCTGATACCACTTGTTGGATCAATGGGCTCTAGAAGGAGGGGGGGTGAATAGAGCTACACACACTTCACAAAATCAATTAGACCACCAATTTAATTGTATTGCAAAAACTAAAGCAAGAAACAATTTTATGTCCTAATCTAGCATTCAAAGCAAGGATAAGAGACAATGAATAGCAAGCACTTGGACAGGTGGTTTAGAGTGGTTCCACGTCCTAAACTTAGGAGAGATGTCAGTCCACTACCTAGAGTTGGTTAGACTCTAGGATTTGCAACTTGGTTCTCTTATATATCACAATAAGATTACAAGATACATAAACCACACAACCAAGGATTTAATTTCTCAAGCTAAGATCTTCTACCTATCCAAGGACTTACCCACAAAGCAATATTCTTCAGCCTTCTTCAAAGGACTTACCCAATCTTACCTTTGTCTTCAGCCTTGCAGGATTTACCTATCTCACTTGAGCTTTGCCTTGCACCTCTCCTTCACTTGGAGAACTTCTCCACGTTTCACCTTAACCAAGGGATCTGGAGCAACAAGCTATCTTCACTCTTGAAGATCAGCAATCATCTTCACCTTCACTCGGAGAAGAACAACAACAACCTCTCTTTCACTTGGAGAAGCAGCTTCAATCAATCTTCAAAGGGATTTGGAGGTAGGAAGAGAGAAAGGAGAGTTGTACATCATACAAGGGATAGCTCTCATACATATGGACCTAACTCACTCATAACTCACGAATTTATCTTGAAGGTAGAGAGAGAAAGGGGCTCAAGGGCTTGGAACACTCTCAACTAAGCTAGAACCAATTTTGCAATGGAAGAGCAGCTTGGAATGAAGTCCAAGGGGTTCTATTTATAGTTGAGGGTGGCCCTTTAAGTTGTGGGACACTTGGATGCAAAAGTAGTCATTTGTTTTCAAGAAAACGGCTCTATTTTTGCCCAAAACAATTCACCAACGGTCATATTACTTTTTCTACAAATTCCGTACAATGTAATCGGTCGAGTTTTAATGGGGGTAACTCGACCGATCAAGTAAGAGGCAAACTGATATTCAAATGATCAGTCGAGTTTGTCCTAACAAAACTTGACTGACCATTTCAACTGCGAATGGCCTGCTACCCGATCGGTCGAGTTCTGTGAGTGCACAACTCGACCGATGCAATCTTCAGAAAATTGACCAAGGTTGATCGGTCGAGTTTCAGGCTAGGGAAACTCGACCAGCCAAGTTCCTATAATTGATTTTCTAATTTGCAATAAAAGTGATTAGCACTTGGTGAATTTTGTCCCAAACATTTTTCTCTTCTAAGTTACAAGCCAATTCATCATTACAAGTGATTACATGGATGTTCTAAGGTCATTTACATAGAAATCCTAAAACACGCACTTGTAGCCATTTTGACTTGAACTTGGCCCATTCTAGGGATTTGTATATATGATCCTTTTCATGTACCTAATGCCTGCAAACAATCATAAACGCACATATTAGATACATATGAATGGAATGGTTAAGTCATTATCAAAATATAGGTAATGTATAACCTCTAGGTCAACAAAAAGTATGTAAGGGGCCAAGATAGTAAGAATAATCATGAGGAATGGATTATATAACCGAGTACAATGTTTTTATGTACTCTAAAGCAAAGGTAAAATAGAAGAAAAGAGCCAAGTATACAATAAGTACATAGAAGTGAAGAGTCTTCAGAAGAGTTAAAGTGAAGAGGACTAGGTGCGCATGTAAATCATAAAACTAGGATAAGAAACTTAGTTGAAACAAAGAGAAATGTTGGAAATAATGAGCTTGATTAAGGAATCAGGGTTATGATATAATTGAGAGCATGGAATGTGTACCTTTATTAATAAGTTTAATACATTCATCCTTACTTCCTTTGGATTCTAAGTCTCTATAGAACAACAAACTAGTTTCTAAAAGAAGAACAAAAGTGTAGCTAAATAAATGAATAAGTCATACATAGGTAGACTATATTTAGGTAGGAAAAATTTGATTGTAAGAGAAACTATGTTTCACCCATGCATGAACCGTTTGATTTAAAATGAAGAATATGTAATGTATTAAACATGAGTTCAAACTAGTAGGGAGATTATTGATTTAGAATTTCAACTTCACATTAGTATAAGGATAAAAAGAAATATATGCAACATGGTATACATGATCATACGCATAAAAGAAGCAACATGATCATAAGATAAAACTAGAAGTTAAAGATGACATGCAGAATAGTAGTATATGGTAAGGGGATTATGGAAAGTAAATAAGGGTTTGAAACATAATATAGTAATATAGATTATAAAAGAAAGAGGTTGTGAGATTCAAGAAAGTGATAATTAGTCAAGTATCCTTGTTGATAATTAATTAAACCTACATATGAGAAATGTATTATTGAATGTTTGAAGATAAGAATTCTAAGTCTCAAAATCATCTTCTCTTTCATATCTTCCTTAATGAGAGCAATGCGGGAATGAAGTGATAAGAAAATGAATCATATATGATGCATACCCACCAAGGTAGAGACATCTCGTGAATGTAATAATGACACAAAATATGATGATGAAACCCTAGAAGGGTAATTGAGAATGTAATCTATCTGAATGGTCAAGTAAGAGAAAGAAAATTCAATTGATAAGATAAGAAATACCTTAGTAAAACTTATGAGATCCAAAGTTTAAATTTCAAGTTAAGGGAGAAAAGTGACATCACAATAATGTCATGCTTCTAATAAGGAACAAACCCTAGAATGTTTAGAGTTGTAGTAGTTCAAGGGATGTCACTAGTGATTTGACCTTAAATACTAGCATCTCTATAAAACAAGATCATATGATTTACACTATGAGAAGTAAACTAGCACTAATAGTAATCCTAGCTAATCTGAAAGGTTGATGAACAATATGAAAATGATTCGGAGAAAAGAGTAAGATATAAATTTGAAATGTAACAAGTGTGTTTTGAACAAAAGGAGAAATACAATATGAGTGAAGTGTGATATGAAATAAATTCTTGCAGTGATAGCAAGAATAATGAATAATCTATGCATACCTTGTATGTTTCAATTTTAGGGATGTTTAATCTACATCATTAAAACGAGAAGGAGAAGTAGCAAAAATTAGGTAGTAATGAATGAGAAGAGAGATAAGAGAAAACAATGGCTTTTAGTAATATGTGAATTTGTTTTTACAAGTATAATTTGTTGAATGTATATTAATGGATGTAAATTGGTTCTACGTATGATTTCAGTGTACATATAAAAGCAATATGTTAATTTCAGGTGTCTGATAGTTGTAGTCATTCATACCAGTAATCCATCTTAGTATTGTACCATTATTGTATGGTTATATGGTTCAAATAATGATAAAACAAATGGAGGGTTACCCTGAATAAGGTAGTCATACCTATTCACGCATATGAATAGAAGGGATGGTAACCATATTGTATTGATATGTAACCCTAATGAGGTATAGCTTGTTATACCTAGCTTTAATATAATAAAGTGATGGTAATTGAGTATGAATAGTCCTTGACTGACTAATACAATCATGGAGTACTTTGTTACTATTGTTGAAACCCTAGTATTCTATAACCAGATGGTTACACTTTGAATTATATGTGGGCTCATACTTGAGAATAGTATGGAATGTAATGGTAATGCTTCACCTGATGCATCCATGATCCAATGGGGATGTCGTGAGTAGTATTTTACAATTGTTGTTGAATCTAGTCTTCCAACTCAAGACTATTTTTCTACTTTTGTAGCATAATAGTAAAAATTCAAAACAACATGGTGAACTCTCTTTTGTGACTTAGAGGTAATACATAACAATAGTACATATTGAGCCGTATGAATTGAGATAGTTGGATCAGATTATCAATGTTGAGGTAACACCTCAAGAGTATGAAAATATTGAAATGGGTGTTTCTCTCTCTATCCTATGATTGATTGGGACATAGAGAATTCATTTGTTATCATTGAACAGTCATGATTTAACATGTTGTGATTAGAAAAGAAATAAAAGGACTTAATGTTGAAAATTGCATTCAAGTATGAAATACAAGAATATAATGACATGTAAGATTTCAGAAGCTTAAAATAAACCTTGAAAGTACTTTTCTTGCACGTTTAAGTTTCGGGGACGAAACCTTTTAGGGGGGGGGAATTGTTATGACAGTATCTGAGCTTAATTGGTAAACGAGGGTTTACCTGGATGATTATATGCTTAATTGGATTGATCATTTCTTAAATCTAATTAATTATGATAATTCAATTATGATGTTTTAAACCTAATAAGAACGTTAAGTGTTCTATTGTTTGAGAAATTAGGGTTTGAGAAATATAAACCCTAGTTGGATGAAATTAGGGTTTTGATGGTATATGAGTATGGAATTTGATCAGGATAGCAGTGTGGAAAATGATTTTTCATATTTTATACAAATTTTTTATTTAATTGAATTTTGTATATGATATGGATAACTCAGTCATGCATATGTGAGAAAATTTTCAGAATATTTGAGTGTTGTTTGGATGTCGTTCTCGGTCAAACTATACTTCAACAAAAATGTTGATAGTGTACTTTTCAGTAGTGTAGTGTTTTTTTTTATTTATTTATTGGTAATTCCAAATGATCTTAAATTTTAAATTGAGATCTGAAACTAAATCTTAAAGAACATGTAAAATTTTCATAATTTTTGGATGCGTTTACACCTTATCAGTAGACGAATTACAGTAACTGACATTTCTGTAGAATTCTGGATAGTAGTACACTATTAGATTTTTAGTTATTTAATGGGAGCATGGAATGAAATAAAATTTTAATTAAAGCTTACTAACGAAATTATACACAACACTATAAATTATCATAATTTTTGGAGAAGGTCTTAAATACACGAATTACAGAAAACTTTTTATGACAGAAAAATCTGCTGAAATAAGAAAACGTTTAGTGAGGGGTCAAAGTGCAATTGACCCAAGCAGCTCAATTTCTCTATATGATCAACCTAACATAGAAGAAGCTCTCATAATTATTTGTTCAATCCAGAGAAATGAAATACTAAAGAGAGGGGGTGAGTTAGGGTTTGAGAGGTGAAATTGATGGAAATGCTAACCTAGGGTTTTGCGGTCCGAGGAATGATGAAATCATGTAAGTTTAACTACTTTGGATATAGTTTCATGGTGAATCTTCTCCCACATGTAAAAATTTCATACCTCCTATGATTTGATCCAAAATAGTATCAAAACTTTCCCTTTTCTCACTCTTTCTTCATAATCCCTCATTTTTAGGGTTTCCAAGTTGAAAGGAAGAAGAATTGGGTGAATTGCTAGAGATTTGATATGAGATCGAGATTTTCAGGGATGAGCTACGTTTTTAAGGTGTTTTCACCCCTTAGGGTGAGTGGGAACTTCCTTTAAACAATATATTGCACGAAAATTGGTTAATTCATCCATAATCTTTAATTGCTAGTATGCGACTACAAACCTTGAATTATCTATTTGTTCTAAGTTGTTGCAAAATGATATGAAATATATTCTTCCTCTATTGGGATGAAGTTCAGATGATAAAATCATATTAGAAATTATACAATACACCCTAATGAGAATTCCCTAAGTATTCACAGAGGTTATAAGAGTAAACTGAAATATAGGGAATTTGTCTATGACTAAAATTTGTTGTATAAGTAAATAGAGAAAATTTGCTTATCTAGATCCCCTTGGTTATAAATGATTTTTTATCTAAATTCATAGTAAAAATATGTCATATACTATCTTGCATTTCGTTCAAAGTCAATGGTGTTTGTTTGATATCTCAGTAAAGAGGGTGAAATCCTAGATGCGAGGAAAGTTGGATATTTGTGAATAGATATCGTGAAATCCATTTGAAGGGATTTTCTTGACATAATAGAATTTATTTATTCAATATTATTATTGATGCATGATATACTAGTGAATCGCATGGAAACCCAAATTCAACTTTTTTTTTTGAAGGTGTCGTGCCAAACTTTATTACGGTGGCCAATCGGCCCTAGCAAGGTTCAAGTACAAACTAGGAAAGGAAGAAACTAAATCAAAAGACGCGACTAACCCACGACGGGTATCATTAGCTATAGCATTAGCTAAACCATTACTACTACGACTTCTAAAAGATAAAGAGAAAGAATTAAGGCTGCCTATGAGCCGCCTAATGTCCTCCAGGATGCCACCCAAATAGTCTCTCCTCGTACCAGCTTTGTGGTAGGAAAAGGCCACCACCTGCGAGTCGGTCTCAGCCTCCACGTCGCGCCATGCATGCTTCTTCAACCATAGGCAGGCTTCACGTAAACTTAAAGCCTCCGCAGTGTCCGTATCCTTCCATCCTAGCCACCGTTTGCTACCAATACCCAGGATGTTGCCATTGCTGTCCCTGAGCACCCAACCCGCCGCCGTGGTACCATCCTCACCTACCGACGCGTCGACGTTCAGTTTAACTTTGTCTTCCGTTGGAGCTATCCATCTTTCCTTTTGGGCTGGAGTGGTGTGCCTCGCGCCATGGCTGCTCGGCGCCTCATGCATCTTGCTATGGTCACGCAGCAGCGCCAACAGGCTGATCTTGAGAGTGCTCCGTTTTGGTTTTGCTTCTTGTAAACACGGGCGTTTCACAGGGTCCATGCCGCCCAAGAAGTGGCAACCATCTCCTCTCTTTTGTTCTTGTCCTCTATGCTCATGATGGTGGTAATGGCCTCCATGACCGTGAGGTCTTTCACCCTTTCCACTTTGTCCCTTGTAAAGGACGACTCTTGTTCCCAGAGCTCGACGGCGCTTGGACATCTGAAAAGCATATGTGGGATGGACTCCCTTTCCGAGTAGCACAACAAACACATGCCATCTGTATTGCAGTGTCTGTCATATAATCTGCCCATTGTTGCCAATCCACCTGTTGCTGCGCGCCACATAAAATGTGCCACCTTTGGGGCCAACCCGCTCCTCCATATCAGTCGCCAAGTGCACTCCCCCGGCTTGGAAATATGTGTTGCTGTATTCTGTCTCCCCATAGCTCCAAGCCAGTAAGCCGATCTGACCGAAAACTCGCCGTTCTTTGATGGCCACCAGTATCTAACGTCGGTAGCTTGCTCCATCCTGAGAGGTATAGCCATAATATCCCTTGCTATGCTGTCCGGGAAGATGGTGTGGATAATGTCACTGTTCCACTCCATCCTCTCGTCATGAATGAGCTCTCTCACATATACGGGCTGCTCCCCCACCACTGGTCTAAATACTCCCAACGTGTCTCCCCTCCTTGGAACCCACCTGTCCTCCCAGATATTTATATTTGCACCACTCCCGATCCTCCATTCCACCCCTTCCATCGCCAGAGCCTTCGCCGCCCATATACTATGCTAAGTATAACTCGGGTTGTGACCTCTCCTCGCCCCCCAAATGTCAGATGAAGGAAAATATCTTGCTTTGAGAACTTTGGACATCATCGTGTTGGGCATAGAGTGTACTCTCCATACTTGCTTAGCCAGCAACGCTTGGTTGAAAACATGCAAGTCCCTAAACCCCATCCCGCCTTGTTTTTTTGGCTTGCACATCCTATCCCAACTCATCCAGGCAATCTTCCTCTCATTCCCCTTGGCCCCCCACCACCATCTTGCCACCATACTATGCATTTAATCCACCATCCCTTCCGGTAACTGGAAAATACTCATGACGTACATTGGGATAGCTTGTGCCACCGCCTTTATCAGCACTTCTTTGCCCGGTTTAGAAAGCAGCTTTTCCGCCCATCCTTGCAATTTCCGCCACACCCTCTCTTTAATATAGCTGAAAATATGTTTTTTGGACCGTCCTATAGCCGTAGGCAAACCCAGGTATCGGGCATGCCTGTCCACCTCTTTGACCTGCAACATCTCTTTGATTCCAAGGTTTCATACATATATTGATTTTATACGATTGTTGATAGTAGTCTTTATTCAATGAATGTTTATGTCGCATGAAATATTTATTGGAGCCATGTGAATAAGTTGTTGCCTAGTGAGAGGTGACAAGTTGTGTGATGGCCTTGTGAGCCATGAGAATACTTGTAAAACCAGTGAAATGAATACCTTGGTCTAAGGACCTAGAGTTAATGGTTACCTATTTTAGAGGTAACCATGCTATGTGATGATCTAAGGGTTTGAATACTCAAATCCAGTAATCATGATAATGATGTGAAGGGATGAGAATACCCAGTAATGTGATAAGGGATTGAGATCCCAGGTATCATGTGTTTTAAAGATTTGAAAATTACGTGATAGATGTATTACACCTTTCTTTGTTAGCATTTGTGGTGATTAAATGAAACCTTAAGGGTAGGGTGTTCAATGAATCAAGTATTGTGATATCAATGTTCTAAGTTATTATTAATAATTTTTGTCATGATAAGTAATTAACTCTTAATTGAGTTATGAGATGCACAACTCAAGATTTGGGTTGATATGCACGATTATAGTGTGTTTGTGCCAAGTGGACATGAAATCTGTTTATTTAAGAATTTTAGGCTGCCTGCGTGTATAGTATGTTGATTACTCAGTATATTACAATGTTTTGAATATATTGCTCTGCCAAGTTTAGAATGATATACATGTTGTATTATAACTTCAAATAAGTGTACGCGACACCATAGAGATACCAGAGTCAAGTATAAGTAAGAGAAGGATACAATGTTGAAAGAGCTTTCTAGGAATAATAAAATAATAGGCTTAGGAACCCTGAATACTGTAGAACCCCTATGTGAGGTCTGCGCCTTAGGGGTGAAATGACCTAACCCTGGAAGCAACCAGTATACGGGGGGTCGAAGTGTTCTATAAAGTGGCACGGGGGATGAAGCCCTAGTGGAAGTCTCCTTAAATTATAGTTTGTAGTGTCCAACATCAACCAGAAGTCCTAGTGGTACTAGAGTACAGAAAACCCAAGAGGTGGCTTGAATCTCTGCCTGTGTGCTCAGGTTAGAGGAGGAGTCCAGTTTAGGCCAGAGAGCCATTTTCCCTATTGCAGACCAGGAGAGTAGTCAGACTTAACATTTCCCGGGTGTGTCTGCTACGTCTTGTACGGAGTGATCATAGTGCACTACGAGTCTTCATATGTATAGTACACTGCATATGATCAGGGCATAATAAAATGAATGAGAGGTGAAACAAGTGTGTACAATTATTCAATTATTCTTTATATTTGTCTAAATTATTAGTTCTCTTTTTGATCAATCAAGCATTTCATATATTGATTCACTCTTATAGATATCTAGAGTATCCTACAATAATTATGATTGTCAATTATTAGACTCTTTACAACTTACTGTTGTTATAATTGATATCAGTTGCTCAAAAGTATATCTGTAATTATATCAGTGCTTTAGACTATTTCTTTGAAGTACTCATTCACTGAGCGAGTAGGCTCATCTCTCTACTCAAATTTTTAAGGGAAATCACATGGACTTGTATAAGATATCATTACATCAGAGTAGATCTGCCACAAGAGTTAAATCAGAGTATAGTTAAGTTCAGTCGCTCCCTGTCACTCTAGGTCCTTGTATAGATGTGAGAGAGTTGTAAATGATGTTTTGTATGTTTGTTTCCTTAATAAGAGAGAATGCAAATGATTGTCATTTCGTATGTACATGAAAGTGTGAGAAACGTAATGAATGTATGGATGTGTATCATTAATGATGAGATTACATTAGACAAATAAAAGTTTAATTCTCTTGTGAAGTTAGTTTATGTGGTTCAATGTGAGAAAACAAAGACTTTGAAAAAGAAGAAAAAAGTTAAGGGTGATCTTTGTATTACGTTAAATCCTCAATTTATACCCTAATCTCATGATTAGTAGTAATTGTGAGATCGGGGTGTAACACCCTTGCAATAGCATCATGCTTATTCTTATCCAAGAAGCAACACACTCCTTGAACAACAACAGTCAAACAATCATCTCCACTGGCCTCCTAGTGCAACACCACAAACAACGGTTGATGATGTCCTCCTAGTAGTAGCCAATAGACTCCTGTCTCTACAGCAGTCCACGCAGACCATCGGGAACTCCATGTTTCCCTACCAGAGCCAACAGGAAGTAATTATCCCCTTGTGTCGGTTTACTAGTCACTAACATGCTCACCCATAATTGGTCTTTGTTTCTCTCTCTTGCTATCCCTCCCTTTAATGGATAGGACTTGCTTGGGCTCACTATTGGTTACCACAACCAAAGAGGACAACAATTGTCAGAGGAAATTGAGTTGTCAATTGTGTGTGTTGGGAAGCCCCCAGTATCCCTCTATTTATAATAAAGGCTAGGGTTAGGATCCCACTTTGTGTGGGAGTAGCAAGGTCCAGAATATTTCATGAATTTTATAGCCTGCGATAAGTGAACCGATCAGTTGGAACAGTCAGACGATCAGTTCACTCTATCAGTCGATTGTTTCGTAGTGTTTTCCAATTGCAATTGAATTCACAATTTGTTTCCAATTATTGTCCAACATTATTCCTTATATCAATCAAATTGAACAAAGTGAAATGATAAACTTTCTCATGTTTTAGTTAAATCACTAGAAGCTTCGATTGGCTTGACAGATTCCATTAGTTCACTAGATGAACTGATCATCTCACCAACCTGAGTCAATCAGTTCACCTAGTGAGCAGAGCAGTTGGTGTCTTGACTCATGCACAAATCAGCCAATTCTATTTTCAATCAACTTGATACTCTAATCAATCAGTTCGACACTTGAACTTGATGGTTATGAGTCAAGTTAATTGATTTGTTGTTTAATTGAATACCTAAGCATCTTTAGTATTGAATCTAAACATCCTTCATGAATATACTCCTTTAATCTAAGTGTATCACATGTGTGTGACTCTATAGTTCCAGATTTACATTGGCAGTGAATGTCCATAACCAATTATCACATCACAAGCAAAGAGTGGTGCCTAGTCACACATCATTGCTACCAAAGTAATTAGGAAAATTAGAAAACAATTTCAACCTAAAATCTGTGATAAGTGTTACCATGATCGTATAGTTCCTTTGTCTTTTTTATCTAGATTGAACTCGAGGCATGGAATCATCATCCTCTCAATGTTCAATCCATTTTCCTTGAACTAGAGCAACTGTCTGAGGTGCATGTGAATTCACATACATATTGAATCACATGAGTATGGTTGTACATTTCTCAGTCTTTCTTATTAAGAGGCCCTGGATACCAATCTCCCATAGGAGGGACAAATGCAATATACATCACGCACACTCTATGCTCGTGCGTCACAATGCACCCAATCATCATTGTTATGCCAACCCTTATTTAGGATAACATTGGATCATATCTAAATACATGAACAAAATGTGATTAATGTAGTTGCTTCAGGTCTAAGAACCACAATAACCACTTATCACTATGAGAGATGATTTTGTCTACCATTATATGGTCTCCATGTATAACTCTCGTCGTGGGTCTATCAAATACCGTATTCTTTAATTTGTACCTATGTGTCTGACTTGTTATCATATATCATGACTAATGGGACTTTGTCAACGGTCAACACACACTCTCGTCTTATGTATTATTTTTGTCTATTTTGCTTACACAGTAATAACTGACTAGGGACATAACAAGAATGTATGTTCTCTTAACATTCATATGATCTCATTGTTCAAGTCACGTACTTGAAGACATACGACATCGAGTGACATCATTCTTTAGACATCTACTATGTATGTGTCATCATCACATGATTTAGACAAACATAATAGATGAAATTACCTTTATTATTATCGAATAAGGTATATAATGCCACTTTCCAATCATTATATGATTGGCTCTCTGGGCATACATACCAACAAACTCCCACTTGCACTTAGAGACAATCACCCACGAATCTTATTCCAAGTGATCTTAACATGTCCACCATGTTTCTAATGCACAAGCACTTTTATAGTGGGTTAAGCAACGTTTGCTTTGACTTTGTATTTTGAAATTTTTATATCACTTTACTGTATGATATCTTGTATGAGATGGAAGTGATGTAGTATGCTATTTGGCATTTCTTGCCTAACAAATAGCCCATTGCTGTCATCAATATTTCTAATGTGTTATCAATGGTTGAAACCTCACACAAGTTCAACCATATGAACTTCTTCATCCATATAGTATCCCCTGTTGTTCTCATAACACAAAGATATTTGACTTCTCTTGTAGATTTAAACAACTATCACTAGCTGAGAACTCTTCCATCTTACAATTCTATTTCAAGTTCAAACATAAATATAGAATGCAATCATTTTGTCAGTTTGGAAGCTTCCATCGATGTAACCTTTAACACCCAATGCTTCCTTATTGGGGTAACCAAGAAACCAATCCCTTTAGTGCTTGATAAGCATCTAAGGATGTTATTTATTGTAGTCCAGTGACTCTCACTGGCATCTAACATATACCCTCTCATCATGTCCAATACATACGAGATTTCTATATAGGTATATATATATATCCTCTCATCATGTGGATTACATATGAGTGGAATGGATATCCCCTCGTCATGTCCAATGTGTACGAGATAACTGGATATCCTCTCATCATGTCCAATACATAAGAGATAACAAGATAAGTACATAACATTGCATTCAAGATAGATCCAATTACGAATGCATATGGAATCTATTCCATGTATTCACATTCTTCATAAGAACTGGGATACTAGGCTCCAGAGAGACTTACTCAATGAGAGAAAATGGGCACATTTTCTCTCATTGAGTCCTACATGTTGAACCCCTTCAACATCTTTCCAATGTATGTTCTCTCTCTTAGGTCAAGAAGCTTTCTAGATCTGTCTCTATAGATCTCAATCCCTATCACATAGGATGCTTTGCTTGATCCCTTCAGAGAGAAGTTACTTTCATTTCTAGGTTTTAAGATTTGTAGTATAAGGATGTTATTCCCATTATCACCAACGCGATGAAGCACGCCCACAAACCAGATATGGCTGGGAGCTACTCTCTCCAACCATCTCACTTGAATGGTATGGAGTCGCCTAAGATGAATCGCAAGCTATGGCCCAGACACTAAATTGTGCGACGCCGCTCATCTCCACTCCAAACCATCACACCAAGGAGACGCCCAGCACGATACCCCTTTGCCAAAGCAACGCTTCGCACAAACACTCAGAGACCATTGAGAGCTGTTGGAGGCCAGGGGGAGGCAAGCGTCGGAGAGACACTCCCTCCCCCAGCGGTAGCTATCGAGGAAACCTAGTGAGAGACTGCCTTCTTGTCTTCCGAGGATACCTAAGCTAGCCTGGTTGGCGCTGGATCGATCCCGTCCAATGCCGTTGTGAGACTTCAACGGCAGATGGACATGGTCACTGGGTGGTTATCGGTGGCACACTCTTTCCAACAACAATGGTAGAGCAGCGTTGTGGCATCTGTCTAGGATGTGTGGGCGCGGTCTCACCTCTGGCACTTGGGGCTCTCTACTGCTGTGATGTGGGTCATCCTTCTGCTGATCGAAGGTTGCCTAGTCGCAGTCAGGGGCGTCTACTCTCGATGGCATCTCTGCTACAGTTGGTTCGAACATCTTCAAGGTGTTTGACGTTTTGCCTCAATGCATTCAGATGCATCATGAGGTTTGTGCTTATGAGAGGGGCATGTTCCTCTTCTCTTCCTCTTTGTCCTTGTTGTTGCTGCGTGTAGGAAACACTTTTGGGTGTTTGTGTTTGGTGCTATTTTTAACAGATTCTCAGAGGATCATGGACCATTGCAGGTTGCATTTTGGTTGAGTGGCGGGATGTTAGTTTGAAGAATCTCCCTAATCTTGGCATATTATCACAACTTGTGGGTATTTTTATTAAATAGTTGGTGTTGTGACAAGCATGAAGGAGTGAATTGGAGATGACCTTCCCATCCCACTCTTTGTTGTTTAAAATGCACTGGCTCTTGCTTCTCTTGTGGTTTATTCATCTTATGCTGATATGATGTTAGGGGTTCCTTTTCTTGGGTGTTCGCCCATATAGAAACCTGGAGTTGGATAGCTGAGAAGGTAAAATACTTCATGCCTAGCAATAGGTTGGATTGCTAGTGTATGTTCTATTTCAAGTTGCTATTACCATTTGTGGGTACGTTGAATGCATGTAATAGTGGCTTGTAGAAATCGTCTTCTGGTAGGACTGCCTGGACCTAGCTTGTTAGTTTGATTGGTTTTCTTAGTTTTGTTTCTGCCTAGATATCTTGTGTGTCCCCCTGCCTGGGGATTTTGATCCTTGTATGAGCTTTCTTAGCTCCCGTTGATGTAATGGGGTACTTAGTGCCCGAAGTTTTTGGTATTAAATAGTAACACGCTTTTTGACCGACCAAAAAAAAAGTTATTCCCATTATTATGTAGAATATAAATATGCACCCACCAAAGTTTTTGTAACCACATATTTCTTCTTCATTCTGACTCAAGTCAAACTCTTTGAATGTATTGTCAAATTGAAGATTCCATCTCTAAGATGCTTGCTTCAATCTAAGATTGACCTTTTTATCATACATACTTTATTTCCAATATTGGATTTATAAAACCTTTACACCGTGTCACGTACACATCCTCATAATTATTCCAATTAAGGAATGTGGCTTTAACATCCATATGCCAAATCTCATAGTCATACTAAGCTCTAATAGCAAGCATGATCCTGATGGACTTAACCATGGTAACTGGTGAAAGACTTCATCATGTTCAACACCTTGAACTTGCTTGAAACTCTTTGCAACCAATATATCCTTCCATGTTGGTCTTCTCTCAAAGAATCAAATGCAACCAATGGGATTTACCCATTTAGGTGGATCCAACAAGGTTGTACCTTGTTGGTTGGCATGGAGTCCATCTTTGATCTTATGACCTCAAGCCATTTATCAGATTGTGGTCCCTCAATAGCTTCTAGGTAGTTTGTTGACCTATCATTTGTAATGAACTGATCACCTTTTTGATTCATAATATATCATAATCTTTCAAACTCATTACAGTTCTACTACAACTATAAGGCTTTGTGTTACATGAGGAACTTGAGTTTCCACAACAACTTGTGATTCTCATTGTTCCTACTGTAGATCTTTTAGTTTCAATGTTTTCTTGTTTGTCTTAAACATTTCAAGTTCTACTTTTACTCTGACTGATTCCTGTAGAACTAAGTTCCTTCCATGAATATAGCTATCTTGGCAACAAACATTGTTGTTCTTGTATTGTAATAAAAGTAGTATCCAACAAAATAACATTTATGTGATTTATGGACGAAAAAAATTTAAGAAATTATTTTCTTATATAAGATTTCTATCCTAATCACTACAAAAGACATATCAGGACATATCCCATGCCATATCTCATATGGTGTCTTTCAAACTATTTTCGACGGTACATTATTTTAGTGTAAAGCATGTGCCCAAAAGAAATTGTAAGATCAACTAGATTTTATTGATAGTCGCACCATGACTTAATAGGGTGTGATACCTTCTTTATAATACACTTACATGATACACTATCATTGTGTTTCATGTTGAGTTCATCATTATACACTATCATGATCTCCCTTGAAGGTTCTCAAACTCTTGATTTAAAATATTTCAATATCAATCACATCGAAGTATCTTTATACTTTTATAAAGTTAATTACATACTTCATTCACAATCTCCTTGAACACTTCAAGAGCCATATCTACTGATTTCATCAATAAATATATTGAGGTACTAGTAACTACCTTAAGCATTCATTCCAAAAGGTGTATATACATTAGTATGTATGAGCCCTAATAGAATAATCTCTCCCACTACATCTAGTCAAGATGATTTTGTCATATTTCTCAACAAATAAGATATGCATGTCTCTATCAGTTCAATAATGAAAAGAGTGTAGATAACCATCATATGGATTCTAGAAATACATTTCTCATTTATCTGCTCTAGATGACAATGATATAGGTATTAGGCATTTATTGTTTGAGTCATCAAGTCATTCACTATATTTGTCATACACATTTGTCTTTAAAACTACCAAGTATAGTTTGTGAGACATAGGGAATTGCCATAAAAAATCATACCTTTCAAAATGAAACATAATGTTCTTGTCAGACAAGACATATGGTGTTTTCATCAATGGTAGGTACATAATAGCAATTCAATAATTCTATTATTTACCAATGAATGACAACTTATAACTGTAGAGGTAGCAACCCTTGCTCCATACAGTTCTAGTTTACTTCTTCTCAGGTCCTGAAGTAGAGATCTCTATCTCCATCTTCTTCCTGAGATCCTCTATAAAGAGGATAGTTACTTTCCAATGTCAAGACATGTGACAACAGTGGCACTTTCTTTTCCTTAACTTTTAAGTGAAAAGGACATATTTTAAATACACTTACCCTTCTCCTTGTCTTGAGTGCAAAAGACTTGGGCTTCAACTTAACCTTAGAACTCTGCTTTGCCTTTCCTTTGCCCTTGGGTTAACTTCCTCTGATCATCATCAAGGATTTTTCCTTCCTCATTCATGCTTTGGCATCCTCATGCCAAACATTTGATAAATTGGCAATATGATTTAGACAATGATTGTAGAATCATATCCATGGTCAACTCTTGACCTAAGAGAAATTCCAGTAACTCCCCATGCTGAATCACATTCAGCACATGGGGCTCTACTGGACCTCCCTTTGTTAGTTTGTACTCAAACAACACTTTGGAGACATTATACCTTGTTTCCTTTACATGATTCTTAATGTGTGTTTTCATTTCAAGAATGTTCATGTTATCATGGTGTTCATGCAGATCATAGTTCATACAACATAGCATAAGGTGCTTAATGTCTATGACATCATTAGCATGCTTTAAGTAAGCATCCAATTTACTCTTAGGTGCATTTGGAGTGGGTTCCTCTGGCTCTGGTCTTTCAAGGACATAGAGCTTTTGCTTATGATTGAGAACACTTCTCAAAGTCCTAAACCATATGGGGAAGTAAATCAAGTTTGTTTTTGACCTTTTAAGGACTGTTGCAATTATAACATGTTTGTGTTTGTCTACAAAACAAAATTTACAACCTTTCAAAACATTTTTGATTTGTTTGATCAATAAGTTAACAATATTAATTAAGCCTTTAATTAATTATCTCTCCCATTATTTTATTGAAATTGATAACCCTCATGTAACAATTTGGAAGATTGCAATGTTGAATCTTATGGTGAGCCAATATCCAAAACAATTGAATTATTACCCGGCAATGCCAGCATTCATAACCAATTATTAGGATAGGCAAATTTTGCCAAATGCATCATATGCCATTCTTGGATAGATGATATGTGCAACTCTTTGCCATAGTCATCTGCATGCCTTTAGTGCTTAATCTCATAAAGGTCACACAGTTAAGCCTAACCCAAAATCCAACACAATAATAACACACTCACTTAGCAGTCCCACATTATTACAACACACCACCCTTAGTTGATCAACTTTTCATGTGTGTTTCTAATGGAAAGCATCTAAGACTTAATATTGTATTGAGGGATTTTATATATAAATATAAATTCATATCCAATCATCACATACTTAGTATGTATCATATAGATGCTATAACCACAAATGAGAACATGTAATAATTAAAAAACACTAGCGATGATTATGGACATACTATTATAATTCCTTGGAGCCACAAGAAACTACTACCACCTAAGGTCCACATCATATGCCAGCTATTGTTGATGAAGATTCATGCCCGGTCCAATTCGGGTAGATTGGTTCAACACTTGAAGCCATTGTCTTTCCTCCTAGACTCTCGATTGGGATGTTAAAATGGTCATATGGTCTTAGGTTTAACTGATGTATGGACTCCTCTAGGCAGTCGGTTGGGCCACCAGTCAATTGGTTCATCCTCTTGCCATATATCCTCCGCAGTCCTCCATTCGGTCTATTTGTCTGATGAGCCAGTTAGTTCACCTTTGTGCAGATCACCATCTCACATCGAAACATATATTAAAACTATCATATTTCTTATTACATTGTATAAGGGAAACCTCAAGTTACATTTGATGGGAAATCAGAAGAAGCGAATTAATTTACATTTGGAAGGAAGAGAGAGTCTCAATACACAGACTGAGGAATAATATGAATAAACAAATACAACCATGCACACACAAATGTAGGGTTATTGACCATAACCATGCCAAACATCCACCATAAAAATCGATTTTAGGGTGACACATATGCACAATAATCATTTTAATATTCACATCATATGCAATAAAAAATGAAAAGTAAATCCGATTATATTGATTTAAATCCCATACATACCATAAATTGATGTGGCACTAATAACAATGTAGGGAAATCGAGCGTAAATTTAGGCAGTATAAACAAAGAAAATAAATGCTTATTTCCCAAAATAGCAAGATCGTGTCAACAATAATGTATTGAGGTAGGAAAGGTTGCAAGGTTATACCTGGTCCTGGAGCAAGTCTAGTGACATTATCCTTATAGTAGCATCATGTTTCTTCTTCTTCAGGAAACAATAGGCTCCTTCAGCAACAACATCACTCGAATAGTCGTCTCCTCTAACCTCCTAGTGCAACACCACAGACAACACTTGACAATGTCCTCCTAGCAGTAGCCTCCTACCTTTAGAGTAGTCCATGTGGACCACCGGGAACTCCACATTGTGCTACCAAAGCCAACATGAAGGAGTTATCCACTTTGGTTGATGTACTAGTCACTGACATGCTCTCCCACAATTGTTCTCAATTATTCCCTCCCTCGCTTTCCCTCCCATTAACAGGTAGGACTTGCTCAGGCTCTCTATTGGTTACCACAAACAGAGAGGACAAAAATTGTTAAAGGCAATTGAGTTGTCAATTGTGTGTGTTGGGAAGCCTCCTATACCCCTCTATTTATAGTCAAGGCTAGAGTCAGGGTTCCCAGTCTATGTGGGAGTAGAAGGGGTCCAAAAATTTTCATGAATTTCACAGACTACGACAGGTGAAGGGGTCGGTTCACTAGTGAATTGATCGGCTAATACAGTGATCCGATCGATTCGCTCAATGAGTCAATCATTTCATAGTGTTTCCCAATCACAATTGAATTCACAATTCATTTCCAATTAATGTCCAACATGAATCCTTGCATCAGTCAAATTGAACAAATTGAAACAATCAACTTTCCTCATGATTTGGGAAAATCACCAAAAGATTCAGTTGGCTTGACCCAACCTATCAATTCACTATGTTAACCGGTCATCTCACCATCCTGAGCTGGTTAGTTCACCAACTGAGCCGATCGGTTGGTGTCCTAGCTCATGTAGAAATCAGCCAATTCAATTTTCAATCAGCTTGGCACTCCAATAAGTCAGTTCAACACTTGAACATGATAGGTTATGAGTCTAGTCAGTTGATCTATTATTTAATTGAATACATAAACACCTTTAGTATTTAATCTAAATGTCATTCATGAATGTACTCCTTTAATCCAAGTGTATTATATGCTTGTGACCCTATAGGCCCAGAATTATTCTTGCAATGAACGTCCATAACCAATATGACATAACAAGCAAAGACCAGTGCCTAGTCAGACATCATAGCTACCCAAGTAATTTAGAAAGTTAAAGAACAACTTCAACCTAAAATATGTGATTAGTGTTATGTGATCGTATAGTTCCTTTATCTTTATTATCAAGATTGAACTCAAGATATGTAATCATCATCCTCCCAACATTCAATCCATGTGCCTTGAACTAGATCATACTGTCTAAGATGTATGCGAGTTCACATATCACATACTGAATCACATGAGTAAGGTTGTACATTTCTCTGTCTCGCTTATCAAGAGGCCCTAGATATCAATATCCTATACGAGGACAAATCCCATCTACATCACTCACACTCTATCCCCATGTGTCACAGTGCACCCAATCATCACCGTTATGACAATTCTTATTTAGGATCACATTGTTTGATGTCTAAGTACATGAATGACATGTGATGAATGCAGTGACTTCATGTCTAAGAACCATAATCACCACTTATCACTGTGAGAGATGATTCTGACTACCATTATATGCTCTCCATGTATCACTCTCATGGAGGGTCTATCCAATACACTATTCTTGAACATGTTCATGTGTGCTTGAATTGATATCATATATCATGACTAATGAGACTCTGGCATCAATCAACACAAACTCTAGTCTTATGTATTACTATTGTCTATTTTTTCTTCCATAGTAATAACTTACTAGGGACATAATAGGAAGACATAAGACATTGAGTAAAAGCATTCTTTAGACATCTACTATGTATGTGTCATCATTTCATGAATGAGACAAACATAATAGAGGGAATTACCTATATTATTATCAAATCAGGTATCTAATGCCACATTCCAATCATCATATGATTGGATCTCTGGACATACATACCAATACTACTTGTGGTCATTATTTTTGGGGGGTGAAACATATCCCTCCTCCTGATAGTGCATCTCAGTAAATTGTGCCTTGGCAACTAGTTGATCAAAGGTGAGTGGAAATTGTGGAGCCAAGCTATCATTGAGGTAATTATTGAGCCCTTGCATAAATACTTCTATTTTCCTTTGCTCAGTAACACCGGTTCTGTAGCTTTCCAAACAAGTGAAATGATTCAAGAATTCAACTACCATATCATTTCCCTATCACACTGAGTTAAACTCCATTTCCTTTTTTATCAACACTGACAGGGAAATATATTGTTGGCAGAACAATGATAGAAATTCTTGCCAGGTCATTGTAAAGTTAATTTTGGCTGAATCTGGGTCAAATTGTTCCACCATACTTTCCTTGAGCCTAAAGGAACAAAGGTCGCATACTTGACCCATAAGTTCTCAAAGCATCTCATAGCCTCAATGATATCTTGGGCGCTAGAATCCAATTCTCAGCCTTCTTGACAATATCCTTTTCACTCTTACCCATAAACTCATATGGTTTCAACTTGATGAAGTCAACAATAGTGGGTTCTTTGGGGCCAAATTTTTTTTCAATAAGGCCCTTCATGGTTCTCCCTAGGATGGACTAAAGTCGGTCTAGTCAGGTGGCAGGATCACCCATGGGGGTGGGAGTCCCTTCTGAATGCTCATGGGAGGAAGTTTTGTACTCCTTCTTGTGTGATGAGGATCCCCTCTTCTTCAATCTCTAATACTCGTCATCAAAATCGAACAACATATGTTTCCTATAGGGTATTATCAATATGGAGTCCTACGAGTAATCCTACATTTGAACAAGGAATATGTTGATTGTTGATGTATTTGATACCATTTCATATGACCACATAGTCAATATGTGTTCCTTTCTTTTGATCTAAAAGATTTCTTAGGAAATATAGCTTGAAGACATATTTGGCACCTAACATCATTAGAGATATGAGTCTTGCGAATAAAATCTGTATGAAACATATTTTCATAGTATTCTTGTTCACATAGTTTAAAAAATTATGTCCAACATTACAAGATATGGAAGTAGAAAGGATACTAAAGTTATTTCAGTAATATGACAAGTACCATTATAGGAATAGATATTGAGATTAATTAAACCCCCACAGGAGTACTCAAAACCTATGTAAGATTCAAATTAAGAAGTTATGACTTTACTCCTTTAAAACAAAAGAGTATAACTAGATGACATGAGTAAAACTTCGCTAATAAGGTTTCTCTCAAAAATAGGAAAATGTAAGACATTTTCTAGTCTAAGGACATTCCTAGATGTGAGCTTCAAATCTGTACGTCCATAGCCTACAATTTTATTTATGGCAACATCATCACCACTAGAGATGACAAGATTATTGTCTGTTTGATAGGTAGAAAAAGTAGAACAATCATAGAAGATAAGAGAAACTGCTCCAGAGTCCATCCACCAATTATCACTACAAGAAGGTTTTACACTAAGAACAAGATAATTGATGGTATCTAACCTTTTAGAAGAAGATACATCAACTTCCAAAATGATCATGTTCACTTATGAATTCTTAGGGGCATGGTGAGTTTTCTTATTTTGACCCTTACAGTCCCTACAAACATTGGAAAGATGATCAGGCTTGCCACATACATAATAGATGTGCATTCCCCTAGAATTACAATTCTTATTATGACCAGGCTTCTTGCTTTTTTTATATTTCTTGGACTTAGGATTGATTTTTTTTAGTTTCTTATTTAGTTTGACATCATCTAGTAGGTTGATGGAGGTATTGACCTTAATGTCCATGACCTTATGGTGATATTTAGTTTGAAGGGATTTCATTAAGGAGGACATGGTTAATCCATCATGCCTATGATGAAGAGTCTTTGTACAATCCTTCCCATATGGAGGGAGATCATTTTGAACTAGGGCTGCCACTTGCATGTTCTCCTCAAGCTTATAACCACTAGATAGATATTTTGAGATGGGAATTTGGTACTCAAGTACTTTGTCTGAATCATGCTTATTATCAACCATTTTGTATCTATACCATTCAATGAAACCAAATCATTCTAGCCGATATGGAATTGCAAACTTATCATCCAAATCTTTCCAAAGCTCAAGGGAAGAAGGTGATTTGCGATAGATGACATAAAGATCATCAAAAAGACTGGAAAAGATTCTACAATGACAAAGATAATGCATTTGTTTGGGTATCCTGGCAGGAGAATAAGAGAGAGAAGAGGGATCACTATAGGTTGCTATCCGGGTATAAAAATCATTAGGAATGAAATTAGAAGATGGTTCATGTTTCTAAGGTGGTGTGATAGCAAAAAATAAACCTAAGAAAGTGAGCTAGAATTTTATCTTTTATTTCCAGCCATAAAAGTGCAATCCATAAATTTTACCTGGCCTAATGCTAGGTCTGTAATCCATGATCATCATGATTTTAGGGTCCATATTATAAAAACACTTAATAGAATCAATTAATAACACAAGAAATGACTAGAAATGTGGTGACTTTGTCTTCAATATTTTTGAAAATATTTGAATTTGAAGATAATATTTTATAAATCTTTTACTAAAAATAACAATAGATAATCTGATCAAAATAAAAAACATAGATTTTAGAGTTTAGAAGATCCTTTAAGTGATGGCATGTCACGATGATCACTGTCATCAAAAGAAAATATGTCACTCCAATGCATGAGCTTGACCAGCGATTTTCCTCCCAGATTCAATCACCCCCAACTCAGGATTTTCCTCATGATGAACGTAAGAGAAAAATGTCAAACAATCCATTGGCCCATGATCATAACTATAGAAAGATGATATAGGAATCCCATAAGTATGCACAATAGTAGGTAACAACAAGGGTAGGAGAAGTGTGAAACTCTTTGGCAAAAGATGGTGAAGGAAGCCAGACACAACACAAGTAAGCAACACACAGTAACAGGTGGCTAAGAGTAATTTGCACACAATAGATCTCTGAATGTATTCAGGTATTCACAATTTGTTTGACATGTCTCAAACATGTCCATTACACAGGTGGATGTAGACAATAGAATAGGCACCCAACTACATGTTTTTTCCTCCGATAATAAATGCCCCACTAATTCCCATATGTATGATTCTTTGGGCACTCCTACACAAAACCTAGGAGTCTTGAACCAGCAACCAAACGACTAATGAACCTAGATGGGAAAAAGAGTAGGAGATGTTAAGAGACAATTAAGGTTTTTGGAGAGTTCAAGACAATTTCTTTTCCAAGGAAATTCGGGAATGGGAGGCTGGAAACTATTTGGGTTTCCAAATGACAAAAATTAAAATGATGTTTAAACAAAACAATTTTTTTCCACCAAAGACAGTTCCTGGAGGAAGTTGGAAACTACATCGGAACCACCATGTAGGTCGACTCCAACACTGACCTCAAGAGGAGAGGTAGATTTTCTAGAATAGCCATCAAACTTGATTCCACCAGAGCTCTAGTCCCTGCCATCATGGTCCAAGGAGAACAATATGCTCTTGAATATGAAAATCTCCTAGCAATTTGCATGTAGTGTGGATTCTTGGGCCACACAGAAGAATCATGTGGAATAAAAAAACAATCCATGAAGGAACAACCATCAACATGTGGAAACTCCCCAGACCCCATACCTGCATTGGGAGACTTTACTGAAGCTATGCATGCACAACCCACTCAGAGGAAACCAAGGAGTCCCAACCAAACAAAGAAGATGATGCAGACATCAAACAAATTAAATTCCCTAGCTACTGATCTTGAAGATGAACCCGACAAAATGGACCCACAGATAAATGTTGAATGGGTGGCTGGAATTGAATGGAGATAGAGGAAAGAAAAGACAAAGCAGCAGAACCAAAATCAACAAATAGAAACAAATACACACCAGAACCAACCTGCAAACACTCAACATTCAGCATAGAAAAGTAAAATCAAGGAACCAACACATAAAAACCATGTCGCCACTGAGATCTTGGATGATGATATAATAATCATACCAAAAGATAATTCAAATACTTCACAACCGATCACATTTTGTTTTGGCACTATGAATACACAAAGTCCCTCCACAAATAAAGGAAAATCACCCCAATTAGGGAGTATAGACATCCGCAACAGGAAAGTAACACCCGACAACCCAAAGATAGGCCCAAGGAAATGAGGCAGAAGAACCAATACAAACGAGGAAGCTAAAATTGCAGAAGAAGAAGGAACACTGCAAACCCCAATCTCCACAAAATCCTAGATGATCTGTACATCATGGAACATACAAGGTATCTGCTCGACAAATACACAAAACACTATCTGCAACTTCACTATAGCTTACCAGATTGATATCTTTGCCATTCTGGAACCAAGAACTAGTGGAACATCTACTGATAATATTGTCAAGAACCTTGGATTCGATTACTCCCATTGTATAGAAGTTAGAGGATACTCAGGTAGAATTTGGGTAATGTGGAAACACAACATTGGTAAGGTAGAAATCCTTGCCATCCACATGAAATTCATGCATTTCCTTGTAAACAATCAAATCTTAGTGACCTTCGTCTACGCCAGCATAAAGCAACACAAGAAAAGATCCCTATGGAGGAACCTTCATTCTATTTCACTAGCCTCCCAACTCCCTTGGATAGTCATGGGAGATTTCAATGCCATTATACCTTCCTCAGAGAGAATAGGAAGTGACTCTATCAACATCAACAGCTGCAATGAGTTTGCAGAGGCCCTTTTATCTTCCGACCTAGAAGACCTGGGTGCCTCAGGACCACACATGACCTTCAAAAGGGGCTTACTTCAAGAATGTCTCGATCGAACAGTCTACAACTTAAGTTAGATCGACAACTACCCAAATACAAAAATCGAAGTTCTGTCAAAAATAAATTCTGACCATGCCTCAATCCTCATCCAAACCAGCAACCACAGCAGTATCATCAAACACCACCTTAAAACATATGTATCATGGTCAAAAAGACAAAGCTTCAATGAATTCCTCAACAATGCCTGGGACAATTCACTTGACTTCATAGTAGCATCAAAACAATTCATGCAAAAGGCTAAAAAATGGGACAAAGATGAACGAACCAAAACCCACAAGTATAAAAACTACCTAATACGTGCCCTCACGAAGAAGCATACAATCTTAGAAAACCATTATACTAAAGTCCTAGACAACACGATCATGAGGCTACATCAGGAGTATACTGATATCTTGCACCAAGAAGAAGAGGAATGGCGACAAAACGCCAGATGCGACTGGATCACCCTTGGAAACTCAAACACAAAGTACTTCTAGAGCTTGGTAAAACTCAAAAGGAGGAAATCAACTTCCAAATTGAAAGATGCAAACAAAAACTGGATTGAGAATGAAGAAGAACTCAAGAACCATATCAACTCTTTTTTCAGTAAGCTCCTTACTACAGATCACAGTCACAATCACAATGACACTGTAACATCTTACATCGACGTCTTTCCAGCGCTAGCATCTCACCAAAAACTGATTTTTTCTAACCCCCAACTGAAGAAGAAATCCTCACATCCCTCTCAAAAATGAACGCCATCAAAGCCCCCGAGCCAGACGACATTGACGTTAGTTTCCTCCAAACTAATTGGAACCACATCAAAGCCTCACTGAAATCCATCATCACCAATTGCTTCGCAGGCGAAAACATCCCAGAGGACATGTCCAGATCCTTAATGGTACTTCTACCCAAAGTCTAGGTTCTGAAATCCTTCAATCATCTACGGCCTATTGCCTTGAATAACGTTTCCATTAAGGTACTATCTAAAATAGTGGTTGAGAAAAAAAACCCTACCTTGATGATTGGGTATCTCCATATCAGTCGAGCTTCATCCTAGGAAGAAGGATCTTAGAGAACATCATTCTTGTTCAAGAAATAATCCATACACACAATCTCCTGGAAGAAAATAATAGCATCTACATCAGATGGAGGATTGGGGGTGTGTCCTGCTAGAACTCAAAATGAGTCCCTTCTCTCAAAAAATGTATGGGACTTTGCTACCAACAGACACATTCACTGATGACATCTCATGTAGTCCAAATACTACCATCTCAAAGATAAAGGAATGGCTATAGGTTCAAGGCTATGGGAGCACATATACTCTCATATCAACACCATGCAAAACCAAATGGGACGCGTGGTTCTAAACGACACATCCGCTTTAGCTTGGAAGGGTAGATGGGTAAACTCTTCTCAAGGTCATGTGCTGAAACCCGGTAGAATCATTCCATAAGATATTGTTGATCTCAAAGTATGCTCGATGATGAAACACGGACAATGGGATACAAGTTTTATGCTATACTGATTTGATAAAGACACCTATAGCAAGGTACAAAATATGATTCCCCCCCATCCAAATGAAGGTGCAGATGAATGCAACTTCATTCATAATCCCAATGGCAATTTCAAAATTGCAGTCATTTACAAAGACCTGATCAAGAACCAATGTATCAAGACACATGGATGATGGCAAAGAATCTGGAAACTTCCTACTGCACAATGTACATAATTCTTCCTATGGAAGCACTACATGAAGGACTACTGACAAATCAAAATAGAACTACCAGGGGCCTCGTAATAGACGCTCACTGTCCCCGTTGCAATAATAGCAATGAAACCACCATCCATGTTCTTAGGGACTGCCCCTACACATCAAAAATTTGGGAGGAAATCACACACCATCAAGGTTTGTATGCTGGCAATGACCCATCTATACAACAATGGTTCTCAAGGAATACTAAAAAGAAAGACTCTAACATCCACAAGACATGGTTCACATTAACCACTGAATTGCTCTCGAAATCTAGAAATGAACTCATCTTCTCAAACAAAAATATCAATGTTGCAGAAGCTATGCGAACACTAAACAAGCAAGTTGTTATCACGACCCATGCCTTCTCACACATTGCTCAACCTTCAAGGAATTTAGAGCCTGAAACATTCAAGTGGACAAGGCCACCCCCCAATCTTTAAATTTGAATGTAGATGTTGCACTCTACAAGCGTCTCCATAAGGCTAGCACTAGTTTTGTCTTATGAGATGAAAATGGCTTATGGATCAGCGGAGGTACCCAGACAACCCCTTGCACAGATGTTTTACAAGTGGAAATACAAGTTGTGATAAGAGGAGTTAACAGAATCATCAATGAACCAAGAGATACCATCATAGAAATAGATACTCTATCAGCTTTCAAAATTCTCACTGGTGTCATACAAACACCCCAGAGATTCAAGCCATTCAAAAAGAACCTGCAACACCTCCTCACCCTAAAAAGAAATATCGAAATCACCCATAACAGGAGATCATCTAATAGAATTGCGGACACCCTAGCCAAATGGTCATCCAAGAATGACGTCTAACAGCATGAATGGAGTGTATGCCCAGAACTCAACCTCAAATAATATGAGGAGGAGCTTCAATCATCTTATATTTCTACATTAAACTTCAACCCTGCCTACCGAGAGCAGTTGGAATAAAAATTCTTGGTTTAAAAAAAATTACAAAAAAATCAAATGACATGTAACACATAGAATTGGATCAGGTGTGAGTGGAGAGACTAGGCGAGTCACAAACACATTAATGTTTTATTTAATCAAATCCCAATACTATATCCTAATCAGGTATATATTTTGATGCCCTAGATTGGCCCACATAGCCTTTGGTCTCCACTACCACATAAGTGGACCCTTCTCACTTTAGAAGTGATCAATATCACACTAAGGTGGCTGAGCGATTTTGTAATATAAAGAAAGTGTGGCTTCAAATAGAATAGTAACATACTACAATTAGGTCTTATTTGTCAATGTGATGAAATTAGATTCGGCATTGTCTCATCTATTTATCTTTATATAGCTTATCATGACTATACATATATGTTATTTAGTGAAACGAGATTGAAACTAGAGAGAGAATCTCTCACAATAAGATTGCAAGAAACTCACTCTGAATCTATTTATCATGTCTTTACTAAGACTTTCCCAACTCAAATCGGATCAATCCAAATTTACACTATCAAGTAAATATCACAATTTCAATATTTACTATACCTTCATGCTAAATCTCAAGATTTGATCAAAACCCAATTAGACTAGTCAATACTAATAACACACTATTGGGAACAACCAATTTTGAATGTTAATATCCAAATATATTTCCACACATATCCTCACTACTACTTTTTTTATGAATTGCATGCTCTTGCGATGAGTGATTAGTGTCACAAAAAACTTTACTGTATGAGGCCTCCTATAGTAATTTGAAAATTTTATAATTAGAAACTGCTAAAGTGTACAATAAGCATTTCTCACTATATTTTATTGTGTAAGGAGTGGAATTTTAAGGGTAAATATTAAATTCTCATTTGTCCTCCTATGAAAAAGTATAGAACTCCTCCTCTAATACAACTATTTTCATTTGCACAGGGCCTTGTGTACCATAAATGCCTTCATGACTCCAGAATCAGGAACCATCATCCATAATGGTAAACAACCCCCTTTGACTAGTTGAAGTTATTGCCCCCACAAGCATATATGCTACTAAATATTCAAATATATGAACAATCTAGTCTAATGAGTGTATATTGTGCCAATAATATTGGTAATAGACATGTTTTCATGATTGTCACCTATATAGGTGATATGGACGTATCTGAGACAAGTAGTCACAAAGGTAAGGGGTATCCAATCGCAACTAGGGACAACAATAACATAGTCAACTAATAGCTAGAAGGAAGTTGATATTTTGACTATGGAAGAAAAAGCATTGGAAAAATATAAAAACTCCCCCAGATCTAATACATTTGAGTAGTTATTCTGGAAAACCAAGCACTTAGACTATCACACTTTACTAAAATATCATATTTCCAAAATTTTATAGCAATATTTATTATATCTATTTTCTGAATTATATGAGTTCATGATTTTTTTGTTAATTTCTCGACTACTTGGAGTTGTATTTTGGTATGAAGAATAATTGCAATGGAGATTGAAATACATAATTTATATTGTCCTTTTCCATTTACTTAAAATATATGGAACAAGGGTATTGAGTTATAAATACCATAAAAATACTAGATTGTATTTCCTCATGAATGATACATATAATTTATATTATGTACATAATTATTTCAATTTTGGAAAGTTGGTTGTGAAAACTAGAATCTAACTTCATACAAATTAAATTGATGCATTTTAAGTATATTAAATTATAACACAAAAGTTAATGGCAGTATAGAGTGACATGAGGAATTTATGGTGAAATAAAAAAAATAATGGACCCTCTCATATGAGTGGATAATCCCAAAAATGATAAAATAACATGAAATATAGTCAATCTTGTTAAGGTAATGATTAAGGAATAAATTTTAAAAGATGGCCTAAAAACATTCTTTAAATAAAAAAGTAATAAAGTTTTCGAATTATACATACATCAATTAGTCAAGATGTAAATTTTAGTATAATTTTGATAATGTTTGTTGCTTCAAATAAAATGGATAAGAAAGGAAGAAGAAAAAGGAAAGAAAATGAGTTGAATTTATGTAATAATTTTTTTTATCATGTGGGATCTACTCATGGACATAGGATCAGATCTGGAGGCTGGAGGATCATCTCTTCCTACAAACATCATGTTTTCGAGCGATGTTTCCCATCCCAATTTTCCCGCACATCTCCCCTTCCTATTTTTTTCCTTTTAATTGTTGGCATCTACATATGATGCATAGTAACTTTATTCCAAACATGAACCCTCTCCCCTCAAGTTTCAGACCCTTCAAAGATCTCCATGCTCAACCTTTGTCGTATGTGGTGACAGAGGAGTTGAACTTTCCAAATGAAAGGGAGGGCCTCTCCAACTCTAATGATTTTCTTGAAACCAGCTTGCCCTTCAAATTTCACACAACTGTCTCTTTCTTTGTTTATCCATCTAGTCCTATCTACATCCAGTTTTGTGACAAATACTTTGCCACATATCAAGAAACAACAAAATCATCTTGCAAACCTTCGGTTGTAGTTCAATACAGGGACCAATCAGTCATGTCATACATGGTATAAGGTAATCTTGTCCATTCCTTCATATTTTATTCACAATTCATGCAAATTCCTTAAACTAGAATAATTCATAACTGTTATTGGAATATTAGAAAAACATTTAAAAGTAATTTTTGAAATCATTAAAATGGTAAGGTTTTATTGAACTAGGTTTCTAGGTCTAAATTTTTTTTGGTTTAAAAGTCAACTTTTAAGGTTTATGTGCAAAATGGTAATTAGTCCTTATTCTTAAAATAATGTATATAGGTGTTGGAGACCATGAGATAGGACTCTAGGAAATTGGTTGACGACTATGATCAATTTTAAGGTATGTGCATCTACTCAATTATTGTTTGGCATTATATTGAGTAAAACCCTAAACTACATATATGAAGCATATCTTGTAAAAATGAATATCTTTTCATTGTCTCTTCCAATCTATTGAAAGATCATTTACTTGGAAAATTTATCTTTCTTGTTTGCTAATATTTTTGGAATTTGTTATTTATGATTTCATGGACCTCATTTTGATACAATATGGATGTTTTGATCCCCTTTTGTTTGAAATAATATGAAATTTACTAAACTTATACCTGCCTTCACTATTGTGTGTATCACTTGTACAAATATAATTTAGATTATTTATACCTTTATACCTTCGTATATTTATTGTGTATGCATTTCCACCTATGGTGAATCTTTCCACCCATTTGGATATAAATTGGGTGTGCCTTTTTGTCCAGAGTGCGCCTTTCTACCCAACTTTTTTGTCCTAAGACTTTTTGGTATCTTGATCATATTACAAATAATCTTAGTTTATGCTTTACTTACATGCACACTTGGTTATCATCATATTATTATATGTTTATGGAAAGTTTATTTGATGTAAAAATTTCACTTCATACATTAAATGCCTCATCGTTTAGACTTTTATTATGTTGAATGTATTTTTTTTTACTACATAAATATTTTGAATCCCTATTTCTCAAGAACTTTCTTTTGTGTATAATATATTTCCTATTTAATGCCAAAATATGTTATGATACATTCCTTTTTCTGAGCTTCATCATGTGTCTTCATGCACTTCAATCACATCTAGACATGTTAGATTGCAAGATATTTTTCCTAATAAATGGTTTTATATAAAATGCACTTAAGGACACTCTTTGCATGTATTTTAGGTACTTGGACCATGCCTTGGATGTTCGGTGGATGTGGAAGGTTCTCCAAGCATTCCTCCACCCTTAAATGATCCCAAAGAAGGCCTTAAAGCTTCTCAACCTACCCCTAGTGGTTAAGTATCGAATTGAATTGAACATGTCCATGGATCTCAAAGGTTGAAGCTCAAATTGCATGAAAAACCCTAGCAAAACATGGTGACATGGAATGGTTGTGTTTCCAACACCAAAATCATAGAGAAATTCAAGAGTTGGTCAAGCTACACAAGCTCTAGCAACAGTGCCATGCTAGCCAGCATGATTGTTCCATGAAGACCCCATCATGACTGTACCAACCAAAACAACCGTGTTGCACTAAGCCAGAATGCCTATTCCAACAACAATGACCAATCCCCAACTTGCCCACCACGATTGTTCCACCTAGCACAATTACGCTACCTAATTCCGACCATGGTCGTGTTGCCCAACACAACTATGATACCAACCCTCATTTACCTCAAACAACCTAATATTTTCCACTCCACCAACTCGGCCATTCCCTCTCAGCATAGCCATGCTAGCCTGTATCCTCCATGGCCATGCTGTCTAGCACAACCGTGCTACCACCACAAAACCTAATGTTTTTTATACACTAATTTCCCCAAACTACCCCCACTTAACCTAATGGTTCTGTATTACTTATATATACCAACGTGGAAAATGTATCATGAGGTTACACTCCCCTAGCTTTCATTTCTACCCTACTTGAGAATTCAAGGATCTTCAACCTACTTCCACCTACCACCACCTCATTTCCACCTTCCCCAACCTCAAAACCACAATTTTCTATGGTTTTCCATCACCATTCCATGCCATTTATCCTCCTTGGGAGAAGAAGGGTATGCTCAAGCTATTAGGAGGTTAAGAAGGAGGAGTTTTCACCAAGATTCTATGGCTATTCACTCCTCTACTCTTTTTTTCTTCTTCTTCTTTTTTATTATCAGTAGCTAAGCCACTTAGGTGGGTTGTCTGGGGCTAAAATTTTACTTTGATACCATGTTGGGGGAAAATTACTTGTAAAGTCTATTATTTTGTTTTATGATGATTGTCTTCTACTTTGATCTTATTTCCCTTATTTCTTCTTGTGGTTTATGCTTAAAAACATGGATTGCATTTAGATATGTGTTTGAAACCACTTAGACTCTAGGAGAGAATGGCTTGTATGAGGCTATATTAGGGATAGCTCCTAGGTCCAACTATTGGATCCCTAGCAAGCACCCTATCTTCCCAGATACATATCCCCTCTCTCACATCTAGGTGGAAGATCTATGTAGCTAGTATAGGAATACATATGACAATTCCCTAGGAGTTTCCTAAAAGGCTAGATGGTGTTTTATATGAGGTGAAACACCCTAACCTTCACTCTCTATTTCTACCCTTGAATTGAAATTACCCTAAGACACCTACTCTAGAAATTTAGAATTGCTAGTTCTTATTAGAATTTCATCTAAGCCCTAGTATAGTTGAGCCTCATAAGGTTGAATAGGTTGTGAAAGGGTGTATTTCCCCCTCACACACCTTATATCGCCCATGGACAACTAGTAGCTTAGGTGAATTCTATAACATTCATCTTGTTGTTTGGTTTGAAAATCTAATGAATGGATAAAATTTGCATGTTATGACCCCCCAACTTCAATTCTAGTTACATTCCTCCAAGCGTCCAACACCTCCATTAGTTTCATAAGACCCCAATTTGCCCCTTGCTAGTTCATGTTTTCTTAGTTAATAGTTTTAGTTTCCTACTTCGCTAGTGGATTTTCTCTTGAAAGCAAGGTATTGATAGTGTAGTTAGTTCTTCTTATTATTTTCTTATTTAAATCTTAGTTAGTGATACTCTATGTCTTAGTCAGTATAGCTGCCTAAATTGGTTGTGTAGACTTAGTGTTACCTCTTTCTTTTCTTTCCTTAGTCTTAGTTGCTCTCTTCTTGCTTATTGCCTTTCCTAATATCTAAAACTAAATTGTGTAGGGTTAACTAGGTTTTGATTCTTGCTTTTTCTTTATTCTTGATCACCATTAGTTTAACACACAAACCCTAATCAAAC
Organism: Alisma plantago-aquatica; assembly: GCA_963693085.1. Taxonomy (NCBI): domain Eukaryota; kingdom Viridiplantae; phylum Streptophyta; class Magnoliopsida; order Alismatales; family Alismataceae; genus Alisma; species Alisma plantago-aquatica. Next base: position 1,050,566,314 of record OY856413.1, on the reverse strand, counting down.
CCTAGACTCCACTTTAGGAACCTAGTTAACCTAACTATGCTTTAGATCCCCTTCTCTCTCCCTATGGATCAAGCCCTATCTTGTCACTTGCCTATACTATAATATGATCTTGTCTTCTTGTGGGTTAGTGTTTGAAGTATAAGAGCGAGTCCATATTAGGATGTTATAAATATCAAAAGACCTAGTTGTGTGTACCTTAGGGTAAACACATCAAGATTTCTGGGGTTGTTGTCAGGGAAGAGGCACTCAACCTAGCTAGTTAGTTTGTCTTAGATTTTCCTACTACCCTCACCATTCTTACTAAGATTCTATTGTTTGGTTGTGCCTTATGTAGGTGACAGATGTGCATGCTTGGACGTCATGTACTTTCTTTTAACTTGTTCTGACCGAACCCGAGATAGGACAAAGGCAACGTCAACACCAATTCAAGCAACACCAAGAGGCCAAGATGGAAGATATGGATGATCACGACCACAAGGAGGAGGCATGTATCCCTCTAGGTTCTCCACCTAAAATACACTTCATGAACTTTATTCTAGGAAATCACACTTCTCTAATTGACACTAGGGTGGATCTGATAGCAGGGAAAAAGTTCTCATTCTGATCGACTCTCCTTAGTTTGCTCCCAACTTTCTATGGGTTTGAGAATGAAAATCCTTACAAGAAGATAGATGCCTTTTTGGGAGCCTACTCCACTTTTAGAACTCTTGTGGCTACCAATGACTCTATTTGTCTCACCTTGTTCCTATTTTCTCTTAAGGACAAGGTGAAAGAGTGGCACTCTTCAAAGACTAAGGTTGTTACATGAGAGGTAATGAAGAATGAGTTCTTTAAGAAGTTATATCCTATTGCTAAGTTGACCCAAACGAGGAGGTAGATTACCTCTTTTAGCCAAAAGGAGAATGATGAATTCAATGAAACTTGGGAGTGGTTCCAAAAATTGTTGTCAGATTGCCCACATCATGAAGCACCCATCAGGAAGCTGGTCCAATTTTTCTATATTGGTCTCAAGAAAATGGGTCAAATGGTTGTTAAATCATATTCTAGTATAGCATCCATGGCCAAGCCTCCGAAAGAATAATGGCCCCAATTTGATCACTTAGAAGAGAACTCTTGTCACCGTGCTTCTAACACAGATGTGCATTGTGATAGAAACTAGCCAAATTCACCTCCGCATCACAAAGATGACTCCAATATATAACTGATGAATATTTAAGTACATATGATGTATCTAATGAGAAGTCATGTGGTAAGTTCTTCTAGCCACTCCATCCTTAATTTGGAGACTCTTAGTGAAGAAGTGAAAGATTTTTCAATCTTTTAGGAAATAGAACAACCAAGTCCCAATGTCCAACTCTTACACTCTAGAATTGAGAAATCACTTGAACTTCTCTTGGAAGGAGATGATAGAAAAGGGAAGCCTAGGAAACATCAAGATTAAGATAAAGTTATAAGTTTGAATTGGCAATCCTAGGGAGATTGAATCATTGATGATGTGAAGAAGGATGTGTTCACTCAATCACAAAATATTAGCCATATAGAGCAAAGGATTGATCAAATTTCCTTGTATATTTCTATGCATGAAGAGGGGAGGCTCCCTTACCAAACCTTGGTGAACCCCAATTGCATTGATGGAGCCATGGGTGCTCCTCAAGTCACCTATGGCCCACAACAAGGGAAAGTGTCCACATTGGAGCAATACCAATGGCCTCAAAATACATATGCTCCTCACCCCCATACAACTACCAATACACTCCACCTCCACCACATTCATACAAACAATGTCCACATCAATATCATCCCCCTACACAACAACCAACACTACAACCACAATTCATTCTCCAAAACCCATATTCCCCATACCAAAAGCCAACACCTCAAGGATCACAGCAACCACCACAAGCTCCCTCCTCTTCTACTCATGAGTAATTGAAGGTTGTGATAATATTGAGACTTCAGAGCAACCTAGAGATAGAGCAGTTGATGGTTTTGTTAGTGAATATAGAGTCGATACCGTGATTCAAGGAAGTGATATCATGATGTAGGTTGACATTACCATGATTGGCAGTCAAGGTGAAAATGTGATAGTGGATGATGATATTGTGATTTTTGTGATAAATATTGATAATTCTATTGATTTGAACAAGGTAGAAACATAGATTCCTCCTTTTTTATGATGCTCAAATCCCTTGAGAAGATTGTTGAGGAATGCCTACTCACTTGATTGAGACTTCCACTAAAGGTAGAGGTCTAGAGCCTATTGTTGAGCTTCCCGGTGATGATACCACTAAAAAGAATGAGCTTGCTTTAGTTGTAACAAGTGAAGATCTTCAATCTATTTTTGAAATACCTTTACAGAAATCTATTAATGAACCTCTAGTACTTGAGATTAAATGCCTTCCTTAAGGTTTGAAGTATACATTTCTTGATTTAAATGACACCATCACGGTGATCATTTCTTCTATTCTCTCTCCAAACCAAGAAGATTCTCTCATTTTAGTGTTGAAAAGGAACATTCAAGCCATACAATGGTCTATTGTTGATTCAAGGGATGTTGACCCCTTCATTTGCGTCCATAGGATCAATATTGTAGATGATGGAAGGTCTACTCATCAAATGCATACAAGGTTGAATCCCAAGTTGAAAGAGGTGGTCACTCAAGAGATATTAAATCTACTTGATGTTGTGATCATCTTTCCCATTTATGACATTCCTCAGGTGAGTCCTATCTAAAATGTAGACAAAGGGTGGGATAACCGTGACCCAAAATGAATATCGAGAAATGAGGCCACTAAGACAAAAATCTAACTGAAGAATGTGTGTGGACTATAGGAAGATAAATGTGAAGACAAAGAAGGAAACTTTCCACTCCCATTCTTTTATCAAATTCACGAGATACTTGTAGGATAGTATTTCTATAGCATTCTTAATGTCTACTCGGGATATTTCAAAGTAGTATTGCATCCTACAGATCAAGAAAAGACCACGTTCACATGTCCTAGTGGTACATTTTCCTATATAAGAACGCCTTTTGGGCTTTGCAACACCCCCTCTACTTATCAAAGATGTGTTACATCCATTTTTGATGGCATGCATGATTCTTCTCTTGAGGTCTTTATGGATGATTTTTTAGTGTTTGGAAAGTATTTGGATAAATGTTTTCTCCACCTCATAATCATGCTTGAAAGTTGTGTTATGGTCTGTTTGGTCCTATCTTGGGAGAAAAGTCATTTCATGGTGCCTGAGGGCATTGTTCTTGGTCTTAGAGTGTCTAAATCCGGGATTGAAGTTGACAAGGCCAAAGTGGGCCTCATTTCTACTCTAACCATTCTTTCCACCATAAGATATGTCTTCTCTTTCTTGGGGAAGATATGTTCCTATCATTGTTTCATCAAAGATATCAACAACATTTCTATACCGTTGTGCCATCTTCTTGAAAAGGATGTTGAGTTGAACTTCAATGATAAGTGCATTTAATCTTTTAATCATATGAAGAACATATTGATTTCTAAATGTATGATGCATCCCCCCAACTTCTCTTTGTCATTTAAGATCAGGTGGGGTCTATTCTTGGCCAAAGGATTGGCCAGATGCTTCGTGTTATCTATTATTCTAGCACAACTCTTGATGTGGCCTAAAGGAACTACACAAAAATGTGAAAAGAATTTCTTGATGTGATCTTTGCTCTTACAAGTTCCACTCTTATGATCTACAAAGCAAATTGATTGTTTATATTGACCATGCATCTCTTAAGTATCTCATGTCGAAGAAGGACAAAATTCCTAGGTTGATCTATTGGATTTTATTTCTTCAAGAATTTGATTTGGAGATTGTTAACAAGAAAGAGGTGGGAAATTTGGTAGCTAATCATTTCTCATGCATTGAAGCACCCAATTATGATGTGAAGAAAATCAAGGAGACAATGACCCATGATCAATTCCTCTTTGTTGACTCTACTTAAAGGCCATGGTAAAAGCACATAGATAACTTCTTGGCTAGTGGTAGAGTATCAAGCATGTGGACTAGGGAGGAAAGTAGAAAGTTGTTTGCTATGGTGAAAAACTATGTGTGAGATGACCCACGCCTCATTAGGTATTGCTCTGACCAACTCATAAGAAGGTGTATTATGTCAAGTGAACATCATGACATTTCGATATGTGCCATTCTGACATATGTAGAGGACATTTTGATGGAAAATGGGCAACTGCAAAAGTTCTTCAATGTGGTAATTATTGGACAACCTTGTTCAAAGATTCCAATGACTATTTCAAATTTTTCTTGAAGTGCCAAAAAGTAGGCACAATTTCAAAGCGGAACATGATTCCTCTATCTCTTTTTCTTTCCATGGAGGTTTTTAATGTTTTGGTTATTGACATCATGGGTCCATTATCCCTTCTTTTGGGTATGTGTACAACTTGGTGGTCACATACTAAGTCTCAAACTGTGTTGAAGAAATTCTTACAAGAACAAATTACCACAAGGTAGTATGTAGTTTTTTCAAGTTAAACACCTTTATCCAATTTGGTGTGCCAAAGGGAAATCATTAGTGATGGTGGAAGCCATTTCATACTAGATCCTTTGAATGTTTATCAAAAAGGCATGGTGTAAATCATTGTGTGGCTACTGCTTACCACCATAAAACTAAAAAACCACTAGGGGGGGTGAATAGGGTTTTATGGATATTTTAAAATGATTTAACTCATAAAACCACAATTGAGATAATAAGAAGGAGACAAGGTGTTTAGAGTGATTCCAACCTTAACAAATACTAAGGCAGTCAATCCACTACCCGGTTGCTTACCCAAATGGGATTTTGAAAGTATTAAATTTTATTACCTCGCAAGGATATTACATAAAATTACAATACTTTCACGAAACCCTTCAGACAGCCTTCACCTAGAAGTAGTCTCACCAACCTCGAAGCATCCTTCCTTGAAGTAACCTCAAGCTCCCCTTGAAGTAGCGTTCCTCTTGAAGTAGCTTCAAGTTGAGACAGCCTTCTTGAAGTAGTCCAAAGTCCACCTTCTCCACCGAGAAGACCCTTCTCCACCTGATAAGTTAAACCCTCTCCAATCCATAGCCTCCAACCCTAGGAGTAGCAAGGAGATTACAAAATATATAAAGGAACAAGAAGGAAAAATAGAAATTACAATACCGTTGTAGCACAAGGCTTGATTTCCTATATCAAGCATTTTGATCTCCTAACCAATGTATATGGAAGTGTTTGTGCAGTGGGTAGGAGATGCTAGCCTATAGGACATGAATTTGGAGCAAAGGGAATGAATAGCCAATGTTGGAATTGCTATATTGCTCACAAGAATGAATAGTCAATTGCAAGTATTTTGCTCAAGTATAGAACAAGTGTGTGTTTGGGTGTCCTAAGGCTTGTCCTATTTATTGGAATGACCTACAAGTGCTTAAGGATGTTCTGGACACTTTCGAGGGGGTTCTAAGTGCTTAACTAGCCGTTAGGTATACATTAGTTGCTTTAGCAACGACTAGTTAATTAACTCTGAAAATTGCAAACAGAACTCTTCTCGGTCGAAGATTTGTCGACCGAGAGTCCTTCTCGGTCGAGGTCTTGTCGACTGAGGGACCTCCTGGAGCAAGTGTTTACAACATTCATTTTCAACTCCCAACCACCTTGTCTGCTGGGTCTAACGGCTACTTGGGTCAATCTCGGTCGAGGAATTTGTCGACCGAAAGTGTCTCGGTCGAGGAGTTTTTCGACCGAGAATGACCCTGTTTCAACATTTTAAACTAAGTACTAAGTGTGTGTATGAGTGTGCAGATGTGACACTATTTTAGGGAATGACCTATCTAAGTGTTGTGAATGGATAGGGAAGATCTAACGCGTGATTTACATGATGTCTAAGTACTTGTACATTATATATCTTGCACAAGTTTTTACATTTGATTATAATCATGAAATTAACACACTGTGAGCATTTAGATCTTCCAAAGTTGTGTCATCCACCTAGTTCCTGCATCATTGAAGTAGCACGTTAGATCCACAAGACTGAAATGTTTGTCATCATCAAAACAAATGGATTATAATAATGTCCAATTTAGCCAACAATATCCCCCTTTTTGAAGATGACAATCATTTCCTAAATATAAAATAAGGAAATATAAATCATATGAGTGTCATACATGGAGTTTACCTTTTGTAGCAAGTGTGTACTGGCCCGAGGTTTATGAAACTCATTTTTACTTTATGTTTTCAATTTATATTATTTCTCCCCCTTTGTCATTTCAAAAAGATATCTGGGAAAATCATTTTGTATAACTTTTTATTTCTCCCCCTTAATTTTATGCTATGCTCCCCCTTAAAGAGATATTCAATTTAAAATCAAGGGATTAATGCAAACTAATTAATGTTAAATTTAGCCACAAGTTATTTCTCAATAATTTGCAAAGGATGATAAGCCTTGAAATGATATGAGTTCCTTTTAAGTTCATGGCATATGTGTATTGATTTCTCACCCATTTTACAAGGGATGTTAATCCCTGAAAATGATATGAGAATCCTTTAAGCTTAGAGTACATGAAAAGTGTCTCTAACCAAAAGCACGGGATGTTAAGCCCTGATTTGTTTAGAGAATTCCATTAAGAACAAGATATATATCACATTCATGAAATTTGTAGATTACTTTATTTTCATAACCAAGATTAAAATACTAAGGTCATAACAGACTTCAAATGATGTTTACAAAGTTTTGTAAGCTTCTTAATCTTATAACTAGGATAGTATATGTGAGCTCCCCCTTAATCTTATAGTCAAGATAATTTAAGGATTCTAAGGTCACAATCAATACTAGATCATAATAAGTTGACCTTTTATGAGAGTTATGTACTAAAATTATGTTTTCAATATGATAAACACATTTTGAATAAAGATGCTAAGATTAAGTGTAGTAAAATGATGTACAAATAAGCATTTTGTAAAGATTATTTTAGGTCGAACTTGACTTCGACCATAGCGCCCCTTGGTCAAATTTAATTTCAACCAAGAGGCAAATTCTATAGATTTCCAATTTGAACATTCATATGTGAAGTATAATTTCTGCAGGTAGCTTTAAATAAATATCAATTTGAAGCACATTAAAAGATACCTATTATGAAGATGTTTTTTTTTAAATTTTAATATAGGCATCATGATGAAGTTTTTGTCCTTGATTATTGTTTTGTATTTATTTTGAATGATGTCTCCTAAGCTTTGCTATAGATACATAAATATCAATTTCCATTTCTTCTTGTTCCCTCATTTTCAGATTAATCATAGGATTCTTTAGAGACATATATCCTTGAAAGCAAGATTAATATCTTAAAATCAAGATTTTTCTTTTGATTTCTGAGAACAAACAAATAGATAAAACATTAATATTTTTGTTCTAAGAGACACTGTTTGGCTTGTCATAGCATTATCATTCATTTAAGCTATTCACACAATAATCATTATCTGTTTTGTCAAGATGCATATATGCCATAGAGTTTTACTGTTATGCAAATTGGCACTTTCATTGATTGCATCATCTATATTTGTAATGTGTTGAATCACAATGATCATCCATTTATGGTTTGTATATATATGGATCAAAAATTATTTTAATGAAACATAATGATCATGGTAAAATGATTTTGATGGAACAGTAGAAGCACATCCACAATACAATGATCAAGATAGAAGCATGTAATTTCATGAAATACAATGATTATGACCATTTAAATTTTAATACTCATGGTTCCTACATAGATAGACCAGGGAATACTTGGGATAAACCATGTGGATGATAAACTAAAATAATCTCATTCATGGATTTTCAAATTTAATACAAACCTTGTAAATAAACATGCTTAATAAACTTTTTCAATCAATGAAGAAAGTATTTTCAATATCAGTCTTCATATAATACTTTTGCAATATGTTTTAAGGATTTCATATACATAATGTTCTACCTTCATTCAACAATTCATGATGCAAAAGATCAATATGTCTTGATGAAAAGATGGTCTCCAAGATTCATTCTTGATTTGCATATTTAATCAATCATTAACAACAAATTGATAGCAAACTAGATTAATTAAAACAGGTTTAGATTTATTGCAAACTTGAAAATAGGGACCTGCTCGGTCGACTATTTCTCGACTGATAGTGTTATCGGTCGAACAGTTTCTCAACCGAGAATGTTTCTGTACTGTTTTTCAGTAATTGTTTACAAGTAAATCATAGGTCATTTTCAATTCAATTGTGCAATTTGAAAACTCCGTTTAGTTGAGATAAAACATATGAATATTAAAGTAATATTTAGATCAAACCTCAACTAATCATATTTAAATCTTTAGGTTTTGGGGACCCTAATTAAGACAAAATTTCAAAGATGTGTCTCTGTAGATTTGTTTAAAATGTATATTTTCAAGTTAGACATTTTAATTACTTGAATCAATTTGTTATCTCATTATGTTAAGTTGAGATAGACATAGAGATATACAACTTAAAGTTTTTGGTCATATCTCAACTTAATTTTGTTCATTTAGTTTGGGGGTTTTGGAACCCATACTAACTCAACATCCTTTTTCTTGTAGGGACATGAGAAAGAATAATGTCCAAGACGCAAACAATAATGACAACATATGGAATCAACCTCATATCTCTTTCTATGATTTTGTTCTAGGTTGTTCTTGGGTACATATGTATATGTGCCTTTAGTTACATACAAAGATTGATTTTCCAGCACTTGTGTCTTTCACCAACTAGGTTTTTGATAAGATTTTCCTTTAGGATTATAACCTAGTCCTCTCCTTCCAATTTGACGATAAGAATCATTTAAATTTTTATCAAGAGTGACATTGTTACTCAACCTACTAACTTTTTGTTGCAGCTTAACAATCTCATCCATTCTTTTATTTATGTCTAACTTTGCTTGATCAAGATTAGATAACAAGGAATCTCTTTCTTTCACAATAGTATCATAATCTAGATGTGTACACAAGATAGGTTGTTTTTGAAGATCATTTACTTGAGTTTGCAAATTTATCTTTTCTAGGGATAGAAGATTGCAATTTGCTTCTACTGATTTTAGCTTAATATCATGATCTTCAATAATCTTTTTAAGATCTTCATTTTCAGATGTGAGAGCAAGAAGTTTAACATGTAACTCATCATTTTCTTTATTATATTTCTTTAATTTCTTCTTGCACTCAATATACTTATTATGTGTCTCTTCAAGACTAGCAATTAACTCTTCTTTGGATAAATAAAAAAGGATAACCTCTTCTTCTTCTTCTTCACTTATTGTAGCAATAAGGCAATTTTTGTGCACCTCTTCCTTATTTTCTCTCCATGGGCAAATAAGTGTTGTGTGTCTTGTTCCTAGGCACCAATTGCAACTTCTTGAAGATTGGTTCATGCTTTTCTTTTGCTTGCGGTTGTAGACACCACCACCCTTCATTCTTCAAGACTCTATTAGAGCTCCTTGAATCCTGCTCTGATACCAATTGAAAAAACACTAGAGGGGGGTTGAATAGGGTTTTATGGATATTTTAAAATGATTTAACTCAAACAACCACAATTGAGATAATAAGAAGGAGACAAGGTGTTTAGAGTGGTTCCAACCTTAGCAAATACTAAGGCAGTCAATCCACTACCCGGTTGCTTACCCAACTGGGATTTTGAAAATATTAAATTTTATTACCTCGCAAGGATATTACATAAAATTACAATACTTTCACCAAACCCTTCAAACATCCTTCCCCTAGAAGTAGTCTCACCAACCTCGAAGTAGCCTTCCTTGAAGTAACCTCAAGCTCCCCTTGATGTAGCCTTCCTCTTAAAGTAGCTTCCCATTGAGACAGCCTTCTTGAAGTAGTCCAAAGTCCACCTTCTCCACCGAGAAGACCCTTCCCCACCTGAGAAGTCAAACCCTCTCCAATCCGCAGCCTCCAACCCTAGGAGTAGCAAGGAGAGTACAAAAGATATAAAGGAACAAGAAGGAAAAAAAGAAATTACAATACCGTTGTAGCACAAGGCTTGATTTCCTATATCAAGCATTTTGATCTCCTAACCAATGTATATGGAAGTGTTTGTGCAGTGGGTAGGAGATGCTAGCCTATAGGACATGAATTTGGAGCAAAGGGAATGAATAGACAATGTTGGAATTGCTCTATTGCTCACAAGAATGAATAGCCAATTGCAAGTATTTTGCTCAAGTGTAGCACAAGTGTGTGTTTGGGTGTCCTAAGGCTTTTCCTATTTATAGGAATGACCTACAAGTGCTTGAGGACGTTCTAGACACTTTCTAGGGGGTTCTAAGTGCTTAACTAGCCATTAGGTATACATTAGTTGCTTTAGCAACGACTAGTTTATTAACTCTAAAAATTGCAGACAGAACTCTTTTCGGTCAAAGATTTGTCGACCGAGAGTCCTTCTCGGTCGAGGTCTTGTCGACCGAGGGACTTCCTGGAGAAAGTGTTTACAATGTTCATTTTCAACTCCCAACCACCTTGTCTGCTGGGTCTAACGGCTACTTGGGTCAATCTCGGTCGAGGAATTTGTCGACCGAGAGTGTCTCAGTCGAGGAGTTTGTCGATCGAGAATGACCTTGTTTCAACATTTTAAACTAAGTACTAAGTGTGTGTATGAGTGTGCAGATATGAAACTATTTTAGGGAATGACCTATCTAAGTGTTGTGAATGGCTAGGGAAGATATAACACTTGATTTACATGATGTCTAAGTACTTGTACATTATATATCTTGTACATGTTTTTACATTTCATTACAATCATGAAATTAACACATTGTGAGCATTTAGATCTTCCAAAGTTGTGTCATCCACCTAGTTCCTGCATCACTCAAGTAGCATGTTAGATCCATAAGAATGAAATGTTTGTCATCATTAAAACAAAGGGATTATAATAATGTCCAATTTAGCCAACAAAAACTAGTGGTTAAGTCTAGTTGGCCAATTGACAGATAACACTCATTCTTAAGAAGACAGTGACACCAGACCATAAGGATTGGTCTCTATGACTCAATGATTCTTTGTGGGCGCATTGGACTGCATTCAAGGCCCTAATTTGCACCACAACATTCAAGCTCATATATGAGAAAATTTTCCATCTACTTGTGGAATTACAACACAAGGCATTGTGGGCCGTAAATACTATGGATATGGATATGGACCCCGCCAGATAAGAAGAAAGCTACAAGTCCATTAATGGGAGGAAATGAAGCATGACACCTATGAGTTTTCTAAGAGATATAAGGAGAGATTCAAGCTCTTACACAACAAGTTAATCAAAAATAAATCTTTTGAGCCCAGACAAAGTACAACTCAAGGGTGAAATTCTTCCCCGGAAAGCTTAGATCAAGGTGGGAAGGGCCATACCCAGTCAAACATGCGTATACATCTGGTGCTATAGTGATCAATGAGAAGGAAGGTGCAAAGGATTTTGCAGTCAAAGAATAAAGGGTTAAGGATTTTGTTGAAGTTGGGCCCAAAAAGGGAAATCAAAATTTTGATATTGTCATGTTGTTTGAAGATATTACTATTGATGAAGAGATGTGCTTGAATGCACATGAGAAGTTCCATCAACTATGGTAAATACATTTTGAGGTTCTCAAGAACTTAAGTGACCCAATAATCTAGAAGCCCAATTGAACATATTAAACTTAGATCTAGTGAGAAGCAATCCACTTAGATTTGGGATCTACATCCAACCTTCAATTTTAATATTTTTTGTTTGTTTTTACACATTCCAAAGCACATACACAATTGTGTTTAAAAGTTTTTTTATATTTGGAATATGACATGTAAAACATGGTAGAGTTTGAGATAAAGGGTGAATTTTAGTGAGAATAATTGTTAAAATAATGTGGATCAAAGTGATTGTTTGGGGAACATGATTGATTGAGAGAATGGAGCATGTTTGTGAAACGTTTGAGCTTCAAAGAGTCAACACAGCCGTGTTGGCATGAAATAATTATGTTGGGAAGAACAATTTTATAGGAAAATTGTGGAAGTTGGGGTCTGGTCAGCATGACCATAGTGACCAACACGGTCATTATAGCATTCCTCTAACACGGTCATGCTTGCCAGAATGGTCATGATAGCCCAGACCCACCACTCAAAACACCAAACTTCACTTGGTAGGATCATGACTTCCTTCTATCTATTCCATGCAAAACAATTGTGCTCCGCACATAAGTGACCTAGGGAAACCTCAATCTTCCTAGATGCACCCTAATATTCCTCCTCAACATCCATTGGAACTTCCTAAAGCTCCCAAAGGTCTTCCCCTACCTTCAGATCCTATTTCCACCCTCCTCTACCTACATTTATTCACACATCACATAAATCCACCCCAACACTTTGGATGGGAAAAAATCCCAAATCCTCCTCTGTTTTTTGTCAAATCCCTTCAAGAATGGAGAATCCTAAGAAATCCATTAAGAAAGGGGTCGAAAGTGGTGTTAAGATCCTCATGAGAGGAAAAAGCCTCACCAAATGTGCCTCCACATACATTCTTCTCCCCATGCATAGAACAACTCTGTCGCTATCAAATTTCATATCAGGATCATTCCAATGTTTGTCATCCATGAGTGGCTCCTGTCTTCGGTCCTCCTTAAGCCACAATACATTGAATCCAAGCTACAACAATCCTAATGAAGAGGAGAAAGAAGAAATGCAGAATTTTGTTGGTTTCATTGTTGTCGATGTCCTAGCTCGGGAGAGGAAAAGCAAGAAGGTTGATGTGGCCTCATCCTCAAGACTACCTCTGCATGCTACCTAGGTGAGGCACTACACATCTTCAACGCAACCACATGTCACCACAACCTACTAGATGAAGGTTGTTGGCTGAAGAAGAAGAAGAAGAAGACAATGATGTGCCAATTGAGATGGTGCCCCGAAACATGGATACAAGTTCGAGGTCACAAAACTATGAGGAGGAAGAAGGAGAAGAAACCATGACTCAGGAGATGGATGATGAGTTGGTGGGGAGGATAGACTCATGTTCTTGGGAAAGAAGCTAGAGGGGGCGACATTTGGGAAAGAAGCACCAAGGAAGGTTTTTGTCAAGCCTCTTCATCTTGGGTAATTAATGAGGAGGTTGATTCCCACGAGATACAAATGTATGACCACAATGCAGGATCAAGGGATCGACTATTTTCTAAAGAAATATACATGTAAATCTAGTTTATTTAAATTTATTGACCATGATCTAAGAAACCTGTGTCAAAATCTATTGGCATGTATGCCTAGAGAGACAATCATATGATGATTGTAATGGCCCATTAGATACTTGATTTGATGATAATAAAGGAAATCATATATTATGTTTGTCTCAATAATGAGATGATGACATGAACATAGTAGATGTCTAAAGAATTATGTTACTTGATGACATATGTCTTCAGGTTCATGACCTAAAAAATGAGATCATATGTATGATAATAGTATAGACATTCTTGTTATGTCCCTAGTATGATATTACTGTAGAAGAAAAATTGACAATAGTAGTACATAAGACTAGAGTGTGTGTTGACTGATGATGGATTCTCATTAGTCATGATATGTGATATCAAGTCAAACACATAGGTACATGTTAGAGAACAGTGTATCATCAGACCCACCTTGAGAGTGATACAAGGAGATCATTGAATGGTAGTCAGAAGTAGCTCTCATACTGATAGTGATGATTGTGGTTCTTAGACCTGAAGACAATACACTCATCACATATTTTTTGAAATATTTTGACATCATCCAACATGACCTTGCATAAGGGTTACCATAAAGGTGATGCTCAAGTGCACTGTGACACATCGGGATTGAGTGTGAGTAATGTAGATGGGATTTGTCCAACCTACAAGAGATTGATATCTAGGCCACTTGATAAGAGAGACTGAGAAACATAGGGCCATACTCTTGTGAATCAATATGTGATACGTGAGCTCACATGCATCTCATACAGTCTTCTTTAGTTCAAGAAATATGGGTTGAACGTCGAGAGAATGATGATTCCATGCCTCAAGTTCAATCTGGATATCTGAGACAAATGAGCTATACAATCAGTGTAACACTGATCACAGATTGTAGGTTGAAGTTTTTCTCCAACTTTCCAATTAATTGGGTAGAAATGATGTTTTTCTATATACCAGTCATTGTTTGTAATGTCATAAAATTTTTGTGGACATTCACTAAATGTAATTTGGGACCTATAGGGTCACACTGATATGATGGACATTGAATAGGATTTTATTCATGAATGATGTTTTTCTTGACTATTAAAGTGTTTAGGTATTCAATTTAAACAACAATAGTTGAAAATTGGTAGGATGGACTATGAACTGACCAGTTCAAGTGTTGAACCAATCTATTCATGAGCCAGGTCAATTTGAACAACATTAGATAAATCAGAAATCTGAAATAATTGGTTCAGAAGGGAACTGACTGGTTGAGAAATGATCAGTTCAGGATATGAACTGTCTGGTTCAATGATCAATGAGAATAGATCAAGGATTGATTCTGACTCTATGTTTTGCATTAATTGAATATTAAAATCCAATATGATTGCAAATAGGAAACATAGTGAACTGATTGATTCAAGGATTGAATCAATCGACTCACATCTGAACCGCACAGTTCAAGTGTGAACCCACCAATTTGTGGTTTGCAGGATCTGGAAAATTTATGAAATTTCCTCTCTTTGACTCCCAGTTGATCTGGGAATCCTCACCCTGACCCTCCTATAAATAATTGGGTTGTCGAGGCTTTTAGGAGACACAAGAATACTCTATGACAAGTGTTGTCCTCTCTAGTTGTGGTAACTAGAGAGCCCAACCAAGTCCTACCCGTAAAATGGAGGGATAGAAAGGGAGAGTGAATCAATTGTACAGGTTGACATTCGAGGGGACAACTCCTTCTTATTGGCTCTAGCAATACAACATGGAGTTCCCAGTGGTCCGCATGGACTATGTAGAGGCAAGGAGGCCATTGCCACCTGTGAGGAGGACATCATCAAGCGATGTCTATGGTGATAGACCAAGATGTCTCTGCCAACAGCCATCTTGGTGCAACTTGAATAAGAAGCACACTACAACAAGGATAGTAGTTGTAATTTCTCTAGGACCTAGTATATGCATTACAACCTTCTTTCCTACATACATTGTTGTTGATGTGATATACTGGTCTAGGATTTGGGCATTAAACTTTTGATTTTGCTGTCTTATTTTTTGCCCCAATTTTCCAACAGTGGTATCAAAGTCAAGTGAATTTATGGTCTATTTGGATTTTAGTCAATATGATTGGATTTATTTTATTGCATAAGATTGAAATATTAAAATGAATAATGTGTATCAACATCATCATCATATTATATAAGCATCAGTACCAACTATGTTTAGGCCATCTACATGGGTCCTATATATCCGATTAAATACCACATACGATCCTGATATATATATATATATATATATATATATATATATATATATATATATATATATATATATATATATATATATATATATATATATATATTATACATATGCAATCAATATGTGTCGCCCTAAAATGTGTTTTGATGGTGGATGTAAGCATGGCTAGGGACAATAGTCCCTTATATCTTTATGCTTTTTTGGATGGTTGTTATTACTATTTTATATCTCAGTTTTCATACAAATCCTCTCTCTCCTTTTCCATATGTAAAAGTATTAATGCTTTCCTTCCTATGCTCCCCTTGAATATAACTTGAGGTTTTCCTGTTACAATGTATAAGTTTAAATAGGAATGGGAGCATTTTTATTTTCTACAATGGAAAAGAAGACATTATGCACTAGACGAATTGGCCGACTCAAAAGTCAAATCGATTGACTGGAGGAAAGAGTAGGCTAGATGATAGGAGGATCCACCCAATCGACTAGTGGCTCAATCGAGTGACAAAAGTAGTCAAGACCTTGCTTGGGCTGGCGACCATTCAACCGCTCTAAGAGACCAACTGACCGACCAAGAGGACAACTGACAGTTAAAGTGTTGAAGAGATTGGCTCAGATAGATTCTAGCACAGATCTTCTTCCATAATAGGTTGCTACCTATGATGTGGACCTTAGTTGGTATTAATTCCTTGTGGATCCAAGGAATTACATTAGTATGGCCATAACCATCACTCATAAATTTTTAATTGCATGGTTTTTGTTTGTGGATGTAGCTTGTATATCATACATATAAGTACATGGTGATCAGAGATCTATACATACTTATATATAAAATCCCTCAAAAAATATTAAGTCTAATATGCTTTCCATAAGAGACACACATGAAAAGTTTGATTGACTAAGCATTGGCATGCCCTAGCGTGCTATGATGTCTATATTGTGGAAGTTTGATGGTATATATGTCGGTCTGCCTTATGCGGGTGCATATTCTATTGTGTTGTCTTATGGGTCAGGATTAACAAGGTGACCTTAATAGGATTAAGTGCCTAGAAGCATACAAATGGATTATGGCAAGGAGTTATGCATACCACCTATCCAAGAAATGCATGAGATGCAATTATAAAATATTTCCTACATTAATAATTGGTCAAGAGCGCCAATATTGGATGGGTATTAACTTAGTTTTTATAGCTATTGGCTCACTAGAAAATTGCATGCTTCAATGTTTTGAATTGGTAGTGAGGGCTATCAATTCGAAGAAAATAGTGGGATTAATAATTACTTAAAGGCCTAATTAATATCATTAATATTATCAAATCAAGTCAAAAATTCCTTGACAAATTTACAAAAGTTCTTTTGTAGAATCTAATGGAAAACACAAACATGTTTTATTTGTGGTTGGTCCTTGAGAAGGAGAAGTTTAATGGGAACATCTTCCATGACTGATTCTGTATGTTGAGAATTATTCTCACTAAAGAGCATAAGCTCTAGGACTTGGAGACACCAAAGAAAGATCAACCTACTCCCACTGCGTCTAAGTATGACATAGATGCTTACAAGAAGCACTATGAATATGTCTTGGATGTCATGCACCTGATGTTGTGATAATTTAACTATGAGTTGCAAAGATAGCACGAGAACTTGGATGTTATTGAGATGGTAACACATCTTAAGAACATGTACCAAGGTCATGCAAGACAAGAAAGATATGATGACTGAAAGGAATTTTTCAAGTGCAACATGGCCGAAGGAGTTCCATTAGGTCCCCATACACTTAAATTGATTGGGTATGTGGAGAACCTTACAAAATTGGGATTTCCCCTTTGCTAGGAGTTGGTCAAAGATGTGATTCTACAGTCATTTTCAGAGTCATACGTCCAGTTTGTCATAAACTACAACATGAATGACTTTGACAAGCCCTTTTTAGAATTACTTGGCATGTTTGGGATAGATGAAGAGGAGATAAAGAAGGAAAAACCCAAATATGTGATGATGATAAGCAGAGAGAAGTCCAAGGGAAAATGCAAAGCTAAGAAGAGTTCTAAAGCTAGCTAGAAACCAAAGTATTATGCACTAAAACCTAAGGGATGAGTAAATAAGGAAGGGAAGTTCCATCACCGTCACTAGTATGGACACTACAAAAGGAACTACCCTCTTTATATAGAGGATCTCAAGAAAAAGAAGGAGATAGAGATCTGCAGTTCAGGACCTTAGAAGAAATAAGCTAGAACTATATGGATCAAGGGTTGTCGCCACTACAATTTGAATCTGTCATTTAAGGGCATGTATTAGAATTAGTGAATCTCTATTATGTATCTTCGACTGATGAAAACATCATGTATCTTGTATGGACAAGAACATTATGGATAAATAGATGTTTCATTGTAAAAGATAATATCTTATATGGAAATTCCCTATGTCTCATAATCTATACTTGATAGTTGTAGAGACAAATATGTATAACACATATATTGAATGACTCGATGACTCAAATAATGAATATCTATAGCATTGTCATGTAGAGCACATAAATGAGAAATGCATTTCTAGAATTACAATGATGGTCGTCTAGACTCTTTTGGTTACTGAACCAATAAAGACATGCAAGTCTTATTTATTGGGCAATATGACAATAGAAAATTTATATAATGGGAGAGTGAGTATTCAATTAGGTCTCGTACATATTGATGGATGTATATCTTTTAGAATAAATACTAGAGGTAGTTACTAGTACCTCATTATATTTACTGATGTTCTTAGTAGATATGGTAATATGTATTTAATCAAATAAAAATCTGAATCTCTTGAAGTGTTAAAGGAGATCATGAATGAAGTTTGTAAACAACTTGTAAAAGTATTAAGACACTTCGATATGATTGATGTTGAAATATTTTAATCCAAGAGTTTGAAGACCTTCTAGACTCCTGGAGAGACCATCATAGTGTATCAAAATTAACTTCACCTGAAACATAATGATGTATCAGAAAGAAGGAATCACACCCTGTTAAGTTATGGTAGATAATCTTCCAATTTCCTTTTTGCACATGCTTTACACTAAAATAGTGTACCGTATAAATGGTTTAGATATACCATATGGCATGGGAGGTGTCTCAATATGTCTTTTATAAGGATTAGGATTGAAAGCTTGTGTAAGAAAATAGTTTTTTGAAAAATCTTTGTCAATAACTCACATAAATATTATTTTGTTGAATACTACTTTTATATTCCAATCTGAAAACAAAAGTGTTTGTTGCCAAGATGGCTAAATTCCTTAAGAGGAATTTAATTCTGAAGTAATCATTGGGAGTAACCTAGAACTTGAAACAGTTGGGACCTACAAGAAAACATTGAACCTAGAAGGGTACACTAGGAATAAGGAGAATTACAAACTATTGTGGAATCTTAAGTTCCTCATGTAACAAAAAATCTCCTACCATGCATTGAGATTGAAAGATTATGATATCTTATAACTAAGAAAGGTGTTGAGTTGTTCATAGATGGTGAGACAAAAACCTATATAGAAGCTATTGAGGGGCCAAAGTCTAAGAAATGGCTTGTGGCCATGGAATCAAGATGGACTCCATGTACACCAACAAGGTGCAATTGGGTCTTCAAGAATAAGACTGACATTGATGGTAATGTGCAAACATATAAGGGCAAATCGATTGTAAAGGATTTCAAGCTAGTTCAAATTGTTGAACCTGATGATATCTTTTTACTAGCTGTCATGGTTAAATCCATCATGATCATGCTTGTAGTTGTAGCTTAGTAGGACTATTAGATTTGGCAAATGGATGTTAAAACCACATTCCTTAAAGGGAACATTCAGGAGGATGTATGCATGACATAGCCTAAAGGGTTTTATATATCTAGTTATTGCAAATAAAGTCTATAAGCTTACAAAGGTCAATCTATGGATTGAAGCAAGAATCTCAGAGTTGGTATCTTCAATTTGATGGGAAATCAAAGAGTCTGACCTTAGTCAAAATGAAGATGGAATCCATGATTATAAGAATTTAGTGGGAGCGTATAATGATTGGGGAAAACACCCTATACTACAAATATTAAAACCTGGAAAGGGAAAACACCTTTTCCAAGATGGCTTTAGGTGAAGCATCCTATATGATAGGAGTCGAGATTTATTGAGATTGATTTGGAAAGTTTCCTGGCCTAAGAAAGAGAACATACATTGTCAAGATATTGAAGGGTTTCAACATACAATACTCAATGAGAGAAGATTTATCCATGTTACAATGAACTTAGTCTCTCAAGAGCATAGTGTCCCAGTTCTTGTGAAGAATGGAAAAATATGAGTAAGATATCATATGCATTAACAATTGGATCTATCATGTATGCACTCATCCTACTATCTTGTATGTATTAGACATGATGAGAGGATATCTGTCAGATCCTAGTGAAGGTCACAAGACGACCATAAAGAATATCCTTAAGTACTTGCGAATCACTAAAAGGATTAGTCCCTTGGTTATGGTAATAAGGAAGAGTTGGGTGTAAATGGATACACTGATGCAAGCTTCCAAAATGACAAAGAAAATTAATGGTTACAATCTAAATTTGTGTTTGACCTTAAAATGAGAATTGTAAGCTGGAAAGGTTTCGAGTAAGAGAAAGTTGTTTAATTCTACAATAGAAATTGAATATCTTGGTGTTATGAATACAAAAAAGGATATTGTATGGATCAAGAAGTTCATATAGATGAATTTATGAGAGATTCTAGCCATTGATGACATAGTAGAAATATGTGACACTAAAAGAGCTACTGGATAGGCAAGGAATCTCCGATAGTATACTACAACAATTCCATCTCATGTGAGAAGTCATACATCAATGATATATTAAAACTTGCAAAATATTGACTAGAAGCAAATGTTGCTAACCCCCTATAAAAGCACTTGTACAGCAAAAACATGATGGACATGTTAAGATCACTTGGAATAAGATTTGTAATTGATTGTCTCTAAGTGAAAGTAGGATTTTGTTGGTATGTATGCCCATAGAGTCAATCATACAATGATTGTAATTGGACATTAGGTACCTGATTTGATAATAATAAAGCTAATCCCACCTACTATGTTTGTCTCAATCATGACATGATGAAACGAACATAGTAGATGTCTAAAGAATGATGTTACTAGGTGACATATTCTTCAGGTTGTGGACCTGAACAATTAGATCATATATATGATAAGAGTACATACATTCACTTGTTATGTCCCTAGTCATATATTACTATGGAAGAAAAATATATAACAAAAAATACATAAGATTATAGTATGTGTTGACTACTGAAAGAGTCTCATTAGTCATGATATATGATATCAAGTCAAACACATAGATACGTGTTAGAGAGAAGTGTATCAGATAGACTTACCTTGAGAGAGATACATGGAGACCATGGAATGGTAGTCAGCATCAACTCCCTTATTGATAGTGATGATTATGGTTCTTAGACCTAAAGACACTACAATCATCACATGTTTTCTGGCATATTTTGTCATCATCTAACATGTCCTTGCATAAGGGTTTCCTTAAAGGGGATGCTCGGGTGCATTGTGACACATGGGTATTGGGTGTGAGTGATATATATGGGATTTGTTCCTCCTATAAGAGATTGATATCCAGGCCACTTGATAAGTGAGACTGAGAAATACATGGCTATACATGTGTGACACAATATGTCATATGTGAGTTGGCATGCATCTCATACAATCTGTTCTAGTTTAAGGAACATGGATTGAACATTGATAGGATGACAATTTCATGCCTCAAGTTGAATCCAGATATCAAAGACTCATGAGCTATATGATCACTATAACAGTGATCACGGATTGTAGGTTGAAGTTGTTCTTCAAATTTACAACTACATGGGTAGGAATGATGTTTTTCTAGATACCTGTCACTATTTCTAATGTCATAAATTGGTTAGGGACATCCAATGCCAACATAATTTGGTACCTACAGGGTCAAATGCATAAGATGCACCTTGAATAAGAGTTTATTCATGAATGATGTTAAAAGTGACTACTAAAGTGATTCGGTATTCAATTTAAACAACAATTGTTGAAAGTTGGATGACTAGACTATGAATTGACTAGTTCAAGTGTTGAACAACCCAATTCAAGTTCTAGGTAAATTTAAACAACATTGGTTCAACCAAAAATCTGAAACGACCAGTCGACAAGTTAATTGATCGATTCAGACACTGAACGGCCGATTTAATTTATGAATCACCTAATTCAATGATCAATATGATTGGATCAAGTATTGATGCTGATTTTATGTTATACACTAATCAAATATTAAAATCTAATATGATTGTGAAGAGGAAACATAGTGAATCGATCAATCCAAGGGTTGAACCGACCGACTCACATGTGAACCCATCAGTTCAGGTGTGAACTGATCAATTTGTGGTTTGTAGGTTTTGAAAAATTCACGAAATTCCATCTCTTTGACTCTCATTTGATCTAGAAACCCTAACCCCAACCCTCTTATAAGTTGAGGGGTAGTTGAGGATTTTAGGAGTTACAATAATACTCTGTAACAAGTGTTTTCCTCTCTAGTTGTGGTAACTAGCGTTCCCAAGAAAATCCTACCCATAAAAGGGAGGGACAACAAGGGAGAGATAACATGGGAGAGAAAATCAACCCAATAAGATTGGCGTTCGAAGGGACAAATCCTTTTCGTAGGATTTGATAAAGACATGTGCAATCCCTAGTAGTCTGCGTGGACTACATAAAGGGGAGGAGGCCTTTGTCACCTGCTAGGAGGACACTGCCAACCGTCGTCCATGTTGATACACTAGGTGGTTGCCACCACCAACTCTCTAGGCGTGACTTGAAAAAGAAGCACGCTACAACAAGGATAGTTGTTGGACTTGCTCCAGGACCAGATATATGCCTTGCTACCATCTTTCCTAGATACATTGTTGTTGATGCGATCTACTAGTTTGGAAAAAGGGCATTAAATTCTTATTTCCAGTGCCTTATTTTTTGCCCTAGTTTCTCAAAAAAATAATCTGAGAATTTTTATGTCCTTGGATAAGAACATATATAAAGGTAAGGATGGTATCTATTTTAGACTCAATGACTCCACATGTCCTTACAACTGAACTATTAAACAAAAATATTGGGGACTAAGACCCAATGTTGCACTAAAAATCAATGATGGTTATATTGTTTGAGGTTAAGGGTTGGTCTTGTATTCAACTAATCACCAACTACCTTTTTTATATAAGTGCTTATTTTGGACTAGTTTGCAATTTTTCCATAAGTGAGGGTTATCTTGCAAAATTTCATATGTTGAGAATGTTTCTTATTATTTTGCATCATGAGAGAGAGAAAGATACAATGGGGTGCCTTGTTCTAATCATGTATGGTGATATGACATCACATGGTGATTCTTGGGTTTGCTTAGTTGTGGTAATTGACTTAGGGTTTGATGCTATGACCCCTACACCACATTTGGTGAGGGTCATGACTGAAACACATGTCTTGGATGTGTGGTTGCAACCGAGACAACCTTGTGAGGGATGGGCCAAAACACCTTGTCTTCTAGTGTCTCAACCATGCACATATGTGACCTAGGGTTTCGATCTAGACATGTTGATAGAGTGTCTCGATCAAGACAAAGGGGGAACCAACCTAGTTGATCAAGACACCTTTTCTACATATATATGAACATTTCAACTTATGCATGTGAGTGGAGGAAAGACCATCTCTTTGAAGGGCATGCATCCCTTGGTGATCTATCTTGTTCACACCTCAAAAATCTCTTACTTCCCCCCTGCTTTGGGTATATAACCCATCCTCTTCACACATGAGCAATTTTTTTGTCCGAACACATATTCTTCATTTAGATCATCTTTGGAGCTCCAGGAGAAAAAAAAGGTCAGATCTTGAAGCTTGGGTGGCTGATCCTTTTTGCATGTCAAATACCTAGTGCTAGATCAACTCTTTGGTGGTGAATTCTGGGAGATATCTTCTTGGTAAGTCATCTTGATACCCTAATCATGATTCCTCCCTTCTAACAACCTCCATCATCTTCTTCTTCCTCGGTCTTGGTCTATGAATCATCCATGATGGTCGTTTGAGAGGAACTCCTCCTCATAAGGGGTCATAGACCATATTTTCCATGGTTAACTCGAGTCAAAGGATGATTCTTTCTTTTTCCCTTTCTTTCTTGGTTGGGCCAAGAATTATTTTTCCTCTTTCTTGAACCCCTTTGAGATCAAGTTTTTCTTATTTTTTGAGGTCATCCTTTGGCCGAGGAAGTGGATCTTGATTGGAGTTCTCCATCTCATTGGAAGGTCTTTAACTTGGGAGTTTGGTTCTCACAATAATAGGCATGTCTTATAACTTTTCTCTTTATCTATTTTATGCACCTTGAAAATGATCGTATACTACTATTCTGGATCTTAAAAATGTGTTCTTTATGGTAGAAGAAATGATAATGTTTATGTTTTAATCCATGTAATATTCTAGAAAGGATTACCCTTGACATAACCCTAAGCCATTGTACTAGTTCTT
The DNA here is from genome assembly GCA_963693085.1 of Alisma plantago-aquatica. NCBI lineage: Eukaryota > Viridiplantae > Streptophyta > Magnoliopsida > Alismatales > Alismataceae > Alisma > Alisma plantago-aquatica. Next base: position 1,050,542,331 of record OY856413.1, on the reverse strand, counting down.
GTGTATAGAACTCTTTTATTTGGTTTATGATTCATCCTCTTTGAACAAAAGAAGGTTATGGTTCTATTTATATGTATAAGAATCTTGAATTTATCTCCTTAATCACAATCCTAATGGTGATCTTCTATGTTATATGTTCTAGGGTTAGATGAACATTCTTGCTTGGAATGTTACCTTAGTTGACGTTTGGTATTCCTGTCTTGGATCTCTTGTTTTGACCTGGTTTAGATCTGATCAGATTTTGGGCATGTGGTTGAGATATCCTTTGTACTTCCATCATTGTAGACACCATTCAAGGGGTGGTTTTCATTGCGAAACATCCTTTGGACTTCCATCATTTTAGACACCATTCAAGGGGTGGTTTTCATTGCGACACACCCTAACCTTGAAGATGATCCTTATACCTTGATGGTTGATGCAACGTCGCAGCTTGAAGTGTTTTCATGTAGTGTTGTTGTCGAGATGGTTAGAGTTGTAGGTCGAGACACATGTTCAGGCTGTCCCACAAACATGACAGGTCAAGTCTAGTTGGCTACGGTTGTGACAATAATGGGTTAAGATCTTAACACCTTTTGACAAGGGGTTGACATTGTATTGTGTCACGGTCGTGACACGCATGTTTTGCAACAATCGCAACACTACTTGTTGGAATTTTAGTTACGACGTCTCATTGAATGCCCCATGGTGTCAGGTCGCAATGCCATGTTAGGGAGGTTGCGTAGCTGTTATGATTAGGGTCAAGACATATGTCTATATGGTTTCGGTCGTGACACATAAGTGTCTCAGTTGCGACATGGGTTGTGATGGTCGTGACCATGTGTTGTGAAGTGGTTGAGACCCAAGTGTTGAAGATGGTCGAGACCATGTGTTGTGAAGTTGCCGAGACACCTATATGTGGGTATGTACATGACAATTACATACTGTGATGGTATATCTAAGGTGTTGTATCTATGAATGGCTAATCGTCAGCAATAGTAAATAACCCTAGTATTCTCCAAACATAAGGGAGGTGGTAGAAATTAGGGTTTACTGGTAGAAGTTTGTAATGAAACCCTAATCAGATATGCATGACCCTAACCCAAATTTTTTGATAATGTGATGTATGTGCTCATACTACTCAAGATATTTATTATGTGATTGTGTTTCTCTCTCCTATGTTTATAACACTAAGTTGCAGGGGAGATGAGTATCATAGCTATGAGTATGCTATGTTGATCACTCTATAATATAGGGTGGTGATTATGAGTAATGTTAAGGCATACTATGATGTTGAAAGTGCAAGAGTGGTATGAATTGGTCTATTGACCTAGAAAGTGCTTTGTGTATAAATTGAGGGATTAATATTCCATAGTAATGTGATGATGAGAAAAGTTCTCACTTTATATGTTTTATATTTTTTGAGTTATATATTATCCTTAATTTTGTAGAGTTTGTTTAGGTTTAATATGTTGTAGATTGATTGATGCATTAAAAGATACCCAATTGGAATATCTAATCAAGTGAAACCCTAATCATGTAGTTTCCATGTACCATAGATCAATCTTTAGTGTCAATATCTTGCTGGATGGTGAAACGAGTAACTCCTAGGGGTAAACTCGGAGTGCATGTTATTGAATATGTGGGTATCAGTGGGGGTAACTCCATGTATCCTTAACTTGTTGAAATAGTAGTATAATACTATATTATAGAATGGCCATGTATGATCTTGTTATCTAGTGTTGTGCCATGCACCAAGGTAGACTAGTTGTTTCATAGGACCATAGCTTTGACTATAAGTTCTTATTTCTATAGGATTGTAGATTTGAGTACAAGTTGATGTCTTTGCAGTTTGACTATCATGTCACTACATTGTAGACTTGAACTCTTCGAGTAGTACTGGTGATGATAATGGAATCTGGCTCTTCCATTGATCTTGTATGTTATTGATTTTGACTTAGAAATGGTTGGTTGGATTTGAGTGGTACACCAAAAATCATTGGGAAATAATAATAAAAACAACAATACATCCATGTATTATATTTGCATAGGGTCAATACGAATCACACTGAATGACCCCATGCCTTATTTCTTATATGGTTTAGTTTATAATAGGTATACATGTAATTCATATTGCTTTTAAAATAATAAATTATTCTTCTACTCAATTTCAAGTACTTAAATTGTTTAGCTAGTATAAACGACTTTACTTATCTACTATGTTATCTCACTATGCTTATAAAAGACGTTGGCAAAGAGATATATCTCTTGCTGGGACGTTTGGCCTCACCCCGTGGGTTCCACAACTTTTTAGGTGGTCGTGGTTGAGGAGGTCAAGGTTGTGGTGTAGGTGTAGAGCAATAGGGAGATCAATAGATATCAGAAGGATGGATTTGCTACTAGTTAGAATCTTGTAGTTGACTAGTAGAGTCCTATGTGTCATCCCTGTACTCTCATTTATTTGGGGAGATTTTTTTGTTTTATATATTGATACATAGATTTTGGCTTTGTGCCATGAGTATATGTACATATAATCAGGCAGTGTTATGTAATAGTTGTTGCTTGACAACCTTTGAACATGATATTTAACATTTTTAGGTTTATATGGAATATAAATGACCGAATATGAAGGCTAGTTTGTATAATACTTCCACTTGAGATATTTAATTGCAAATGGTTTTAATGTACCTTGTTTGGTGGTAATATTATTGTTAATGGTAATTCTGCACTTTGTTTTGAGTAATCTCACTTTGTGTGGAAATGGTCACCACAATTTATTTGGTATTAGAGCTATAGGTTCATTGATTCTATAGGGAAATATGACTAGGGTTTGAGTCTGTTCTAGTATCCTCCAGTATATCTTATGGTCACTTCTACATATGTAGAAGAAGAAGAAAATATGAAAAAGAGGTTTGGAGAACATAAAGAACATGTTCCTAAAAGTAGTGTTGTTGCACCAGGAGATGGTGCAAGGAGGCAAGAAAAGGAAGAGGTTGTTCCTAAGATGCCTCAATTCAACCCAGTTGACGTAGCCAACCCTACTTTTGAGTCCATGGTAGGACAATTTTTTACTACAATGAACCACACAATGGATAAGATGCCTACAACACAACCTAGGACAAGGGTTCCCGGCGCTGAGAATCATGGTTCTGGAAAGACTTTTGAAAGAATTCAACATGTAGGAGTGTTGGAGTATGTTTTTTTCTCTCACTCAATCGTGATACTCCTCTTTATTTAAAGCCATAGGTGGGTAAAACACCACACCAGAAGTTCTGGACAAAGTCCATGTACAAGTAAAGAAGAAAACACTTTACAAAAACTATGCTTCAAAGTTGTATAAGGGAAACAAAACTATATAGCTAGTGAGGATCATAGACTACCATCCAAAGGATGGAAACTCAAGATCCAATTTTGAAAAGAAGGATGTTAGATTACAAACCAATAAAAAATTTGATGCAGTCCCTGGACCAATCTTCGAAAATAATTTAATTCCTGAGCTTCCAAATGTGATAAAGAGTAACAATATTGTGCAACTCGAGACCTTATTCTTGAAGAGAATGATATCAACAATAATAGAAGGAATGAAAAGAAGAAGTCTCTTAGATTTTATAAAACTCCAAATAGCAATAGCAATATGCATTGGAAAAAGATATGAGAGCATGACTCATCTAAATGTCTGCACGTCGTATAGATAGAAGGAAACATAAAACCTCTTCTCCTCAGTTTGTTATGCACTGGTAGGCAATCCCAACCTTGTTTCCAGAAAACCATCCTGAAGTTTTCAGGGATGTTAAGCTTCTAAAGATAGATAGCTCAATTAACTTCCAGGGAAACAACTCTACAAGCCTCCCATGCATCTTGAAGCTTGATATCAACTTTCCCATTGAAAAGAATCTTATCACCATTAGGATAGTTTAGAATAGACACTGTTTAAGAAACCGAGATAGAGTTTGAGCCTCCTCATTTCAGGGATGTTCCATTTACCTTCATGAATACAATAGCCCACTTTAGAAAGCTTACCCTTTCCAAGATATAGAAAATTTCTTGGATCAATAGCATCTTAAAGAAACTTATTATCTTGGAGCCAAGGATCCCTATAGAGAAGGGAATCATTCCCATTGCCAATCAAGAATCGGATGTGAGGAAGAGCCAAATCTCTATTTTTACTCATTTGTCTCCACATTCAAGAATTATCATTCTTTAGAGTGTATTTCAAGATAGAGTCACCCCTTAAGTACTTACCATCAATCCATCTAATCCATAGGTTGTATACTATTTTGGTAATATCCCCAATGAGCTTGATCATACCTGCCTTTTTAATATCACCAGAGTTTTTAAACCCAAGTTCACCTTCTTTTTTGGGTTTACAAATATTTTACCAATTAAGCAAATAATCCTCTTAGTATTTTCCTTTTCTCCCCAAAGGAAATCTCTACATATACAATCAATTTCATTTAGAACAAATTGAGGTAAAGGAAAAATTGTCAACCAGTACAAACTATAACCAGAAAGAGTGGAACGTATAAGTTCAACTTTGCCTGCATGCAGGAGCATTATTGTTTTCCAGCTATCCAACTTGATCTTAAGTTTATCAATAAGAGGATGGAAGAGATTTTTCTTAACTCTACCAATGAAGAAAGGAATACCTAGATACCTGGAAGGAAAATAACGTTCATATCTCTTAATGATATCATAAAAGGAGGTTTTATCAACATCCCTACTGAAGAAGATCATGTTTTTATCTGTATTGATTTGAAGACCTGATAAATGACCAAAATCATATAGAATTTGACTAAGACACTTAGCATTCCAATGTCAAACTTTTCCAAAGACCATCGAGTCATCAGTGAAAATAGTATGAGAAATATGACAAGATGGAGAAGACTGAACCATTTTGAAGTAGCCTTGCTTCACATTGCATGACATCATAGCCGAGCAACCTTTCATACAAAAAAAAACAAGAGAGGGGCTAGGGGATCTCCCTATATAAGCTCGTTGGAAGGAGAGAAGGGATTAGTAGGTCCATTATTGTAAAGAATTTGATAGGTTATGGTATTAAGAATGGTTCTAATCCCATTTTGGCAGCATAAAGGAAACTTCATAAGGTACATAATATCAAGAATATAGACCCATTTGATATAATCATACGCTTTCGTAATATCATCCTTCTGACAAAATTTTGAATCACATGAAGCAAGGTCAAAGTCACTAACTAGCTCATTAGCAAGAAGAATGGCACTAGAGATATTCTGACAAAGCACTTTGATTCAGATCAATAACGTGAGGCAAAATAACTTTCAATCTATTAGCAATGATTTTAGTCATGATCTTAAGGAAAAAGTTGAAGAGAAAAATTAGCCTCCAGTCTTTTAAGGAGTTTGCATTGTTTTTTTTAGTATAAGAGTGGTGAAGGTCCTTATGATCTCCTCCAAGATATTTCCTTTAGCAAAGAAGTCTATGACAATAGTTGAAATATCATCTCCGATGATGTCCCAAGAGGTTTTGAAGAACTTGGCATTAAAGCCATCTGGGCCAGGTGCCTTGTCACTGTTAGAATTCAAAACCACTCCATCAATCTATTTTCTAGTAACCAGTCTACAAAGATCATCATGTTGCCCTTTACTAATACATGGAAGATTCCAATCAGTATTCTAGGGGATACTATCACTGGAAGGCTTATTGAAGATATCAACATAATATTCAATAACATCAGTTCACATATTAGAAGAAATATTAATCAGATTAGAATTTCTAGTGTTGAAATCAGCCTCCTCTTGTGCCTATAAAGCTTGCCTCTCAAGCTCCCTAGCTTTATCACCAAATTACCTATCTTGTCTTAGTTCTAGACAATCAAATCTTGCTCAACCTACTTCATCATTTTTAGAACTCTATACATAGGATAACCTTCCACTATAATACTCCAGTCTTTTTTGACAATATCAGAGTAACCTTCTATATTAGTCCATGCATTAATAAATCTAAAAGGGATGTTTTTTTTCCTTCCTTTATAGTTTATAATCTGAGAATATTATGATCACTATGGATGGTGGAGAAGATTTTTCCAATGTAGTTGGGCCAGTCATTTAACATCAAATCATCAAAAAATGACACAATCAATTTTAGAAGTTGTAAAATTGATACCAGACTTTCTGTTATCCCATGTGCATGTAGGACCATTCATCTTATCTCCAAAGAGGCCAAAGTTGTTCATGAAAGAATTCAATTCCAGCATAGAGATACTAGATGGATTAAACCTAGTAGATCTTTTAGAAACCGAATGAACACAGTCAAAATCACCACAAAGAATCCAAGGATGAGACATAGTTCCAACAGTCCTGCTAAGAGATTCCCAGAGAAAGGATCTATTTTTATCTTCATTCTAGCCATATATCATAGTTAATAAGAAGACACTACTTTCATAATCCAAGTATGAGACATAGTTCCAAAAATCCTACTAATTCATAATCCAAGTATGAGACATAGTTCCAAAAATCCTACTAAGAGATTTCTAGATAAAGGATCTATTTTTATCTTCATTCTAGCCATAAATCACAGTTAAGAAGAAGACACTACCTTCATAAGTACATTTGCAATGAATGAACTGATCCATCTCAGAGATAGAAGTAATATAAATAATAGAAGGATCCCAAAGGATAATAACTCTTCCAAAAGGATATGAAACATGTTTAGACAACCAATTATACTCAGACCAAACTCTTTGGAGGGTTTTGGTAATCTTTTTCCTTCTAATTTTGGTTTCAAGAAGAATATTTATAGGAGATGTGTAAGGCCCCTAAACTTGCTTAATGAGTTGAATATGCTTAATTATCATAATTTAATTCTTATAACCCTAATATAACCTTTTTATATTCTTTGAAATTATAAGACAAGCTTAAGTTTCAAATTTGGTCCAATTTGGACACTGTTTGAGCAAGTTATGCAATTTTATGCACATTTTGGAATTTTCTACAATTGACCCAATTGAGAGGTTTTCTTTGCAATTCATCACTCGAACTATGTTCCTTAGATATTCCCTCATCATTATTGAGCTTGTTGATCCATGGGGCACCTATTTAAACCTTGGTTTGAAGGTCTTTTCCTCAAGGGTATTTTAGGGTTTACCCCTTCACAGATGCGCTACCTTTAGTAGCTATCAACTAATGATTTATTTGTTTTGCTTGCAAATTCAAGAAACAAGGGATAATCATGTCTCTATGGATGGTTGGGGAGCTTCTTGTGTGTGTCATTATATATTCTTAATAGTTTAAGGATGTGGACACTTGGAAAGATACTTGAACTTCAACTTTTTCTTTTTCTTTATCTTAAAGTTTAATATACTCCTAAAAGAGTAAGAATACCCTTATTTCCTCCTTTTATTTCTTTGTTATCCTTCCTTATACCTTCTCCGCATCAGAACCTTTCTATTCCATGGTAGAAATTTCTCTAAAGCTCTAAAACCCTACCTTTCTTGCTCCTTATGCTTAGGGTTTGCTCATTTGATGAAGAAAGGTGCTAGATGGACGAGTTCACAACTTATGCTTGGATTTTCTACCCTACCTGCTCAAGTTTTCTTTTGTTTGGGATTTCATCTTATCATTAGAGGCAATTTTTATAACTTTCTCCGTGTTTATTTCTTACCATAAGCTTGCTAGCTCATGTTCTTGCTTGAAAATGATGATCCATGCACTAAAAAGTTATGCTTGACTTGGATTTCATTTTTTTTTGCTCACACAAGCGCGGGGCTATTTCCACTATAGAAGGTGGGTCAAAACCATACCAAAAGAACAAGGTTCCAAATGTACATAGAGAGGGGGGAAGAGAAGAGAGAAACTGAAAGCAACAAGACCGGAGGGAGAGCAAACTCAATCCCAGAAAGAAAAAGGGAGAAACCAACATAAAAGAAGGCAATCAAAGGCTTGCATCTGAGTCGAGAGTCCTTCCACCCTTAAAACAACAGCAGGAACCCATAAAAGAGAAGAGAGCCAGAACTCATTACAGTTGGGAAGCAACCGTAGGCCGAGACCATCAAGGAGAGACACCCATCTTCAGGCAGACCATAATAAGAGGAAAATAGAGCCAAAAACACTTCCACCCACCAGTCTCATGCATAGATCAGCAGCAAAGTACCAAGACCATCAGAACCAATCTTCAACAAAGAGAAACAAACACGAAGAATAATATTGTATCATCCTCAAAAAGCTATCTTCAACAACATCCAGGAACAAATAAGCCTTTGCAAGCTACACCAAGAAGACACCCTTGACAGATATCACCCGATCATCCAACAGATCAGTAGGCACAAACTCAACCATCACAGATGGTTCAGCTATGAGAGGGGAGCATAGGATCCAAGGAATGAATTAGATGAACCTCAGCCATCACATGGCAACAAGAAGACTGAACCATCGTTGCATAGAGTAGTGAGAGGGGAGCAAACCAGACATTGCCAGATCAGCCATCAGCACAGCAGATACCCAACTCAACCATCACAGCTATAAAACCAGCTATGAGAGGGGAGAAAAAATCCAAATAAGGAAACGGGGAACCACAACCATCACATGCATCAAAACTCAACCATCACTATAAAAACAGTGAGAGGGAGCCCAACCAGCAAACTTAACCATCGTGTCAAGCAAACACCTCAAGAGAAACAAAACAAGCCTCCCATACACAATTCATAGAAAAAAGAAACTATCTTCATCAACTTCCACGAACTAAAAAGCCTTTTGCAAGCAATACCAAGAAGACACCCTTGACAAATATCGCTCGATCATCCAATAGAGCAGTAGGCACAAACTCAACCGTCACAACTGGATCAGCTATGAGAGGGAAGCACCCCTGCCCAATTGACAAAAAGGGAACTCAACTTCCTATCTTGATGCTAACCGAGGCTAAAAAAGAAAAGCCTAGTCCAAGGGCTGGATCAGATTATTGATGGTTAGCTTAATATCATTCCAGAAAGTTTTCCTCAGATGATCCCAATTTTTAAAGATGATTTTATTTCTGAGTTTCTAGATATAGTAGATGGAGACAATGACACACATTCTTCCATTTTTACTATTGCTATTATGGATCTCAACAATACTACCAGGTATCTTAATATATCTTCTCCCATTCAAAATGAAATGTCAAATTTCCATGCTTATCAGGCATTTCAGAAAGATGTGCTCAATACTTTCTTCATCATTTTTTACAAAGGTTGCAATAAGAAGGAAACTGAAAACCTCTTCTTCTAAGAACATTAATGACAAGAATACAATTGTTAAGAATTTTCCACATAACCATCCTATAATTCTCTGGTATGTTATGTTTCCATAACCAGATGAAACAAGGAAGCTCAGGACTCACATCTCTGATGTTATTTCAAATGTTTTTGAGATTATTAGTATTCTCCTTACCAATGAAAATACAATCATCAGAGTTCTTACTCTTCACAAATTTGGCCTTCGAATCGAGGAAAATTTTGAGATCTCTAAGCCTTCTTGAGTTCAGGATGTTCCACTTATGATCAATCCTAACCTCCACAATTTTAACAAGATTTCTTTTACCAAAATATAGAATATTCCTAGGATCTATAAAGTCATCTAGAAACTTATTATCCTTGAGCCATGGGCTCTCCAGAGTAAAAACTTAGACCCATTGCCAACCTCATAAGTAAACGAATTTCAATTTTTATAATGCTCCCTATTCTAATTTCAGTTCTAGATGAACCTGTATTTATGTTTACATTCTTCCTACGATATAATATGACTTGGATTAGGTTGGTTTGATAATCGATGGTGCTAAACACCTATCAACCAATGGTCAATCTTAGGGTTTAAAGTTGATTTCTGCTATAAACACATGACTTGATGGTGGTACCATTGCAAAAATCGATGGTGTTGTCTTCATGAAAACTGATGGTGGTGACCAAGGGTGTCATTTTATGTTCACCCCTTAGGTCAAGTGTTAGCCTAATTAGAAGACTAGTGATTAGCAACTAAGTACCGTAATGATGATATCAATCAATGGTGATATTAATTTGATATTTGATGTTTATTAATGAATATAGTGCTGATCTAACAACCTATGGTAGACTTAATGGTCACTAATGATGGTGGATAAGGTCTCCAAATTAAACCTATGGTGAGTTAATCATATAGTTGTAGCATCAATTAAGCCTTAGACCAATGGTTTCTTGGGTCACTTGATGCAATGGTCGGACCAATACTGTAATTGATGGTTTTAACATATGAACTTGACCCAAAGGTCAAGATCTAATGTTTAATCCTCCAACAAAGTGGAATGATGGCTAATGTAATATGTTGGTCCTAGTAATGTGATTTAGATGGTTTCCTTTATATGATCGACTTAAGGAGCTTACCTATTGACAATGGATGAGTTGTTTTAAATGAACAGTCGATTGCGGGTTTTACCCTATTTTCAATAGAACCCTTATTGTTGTTAATCGAAGGATGTCTAGGGTTAAATGGTGACTTTTATAGATGACAAATCAATAACATCATAGATGATTCAGTCAAGGTGTTTACTTATGTAAACAACCAATGTATTTACCTTTTCAACATTTCATGGTTAGAAGTTGATGCCTCAATATTCCCATTGTTTTGGGTGAAGTGTGTAGTGTATTGTTATGATTCAAATAATGCGAATGTGATGGTTCAATGCCTTAAACTTGTAGTCCTACCCTTGCCCTCATATTATTATGATTTATAATCAACATAATGAATTAATGGGTAACCCTAATGAGGTATAGCTTGTTATACCTAGCTTTAATATAACTAAATGATGGTAATTGGGTATGAATAGTCCTTGAATGACTAATACAATCATGGAGTACTCTCTTATTATTGTTGAAACCTTAGTATGCTATAGCTTGATGGTTACACCTTGATTTATGTGTGGGTTTATACTTGAGAGTGGTATGGAATGTGATGATGATGTTTCACCTAATGCATCCATGATACAATGGGGATGCCGTGAGTTAGGATTTGGGTATAAGTGTTGATTAGTAACATTAATATAATTTATCATGTTGAACCTAACTCTAATGAAAATAGATAAAGATGAATATTCATTTTTAACATTCTTATATGATGGAATGATGGTGCAATAACCTACTTAATATGATCATAATCTTAATATGTTAATTGGTGGTTATCATAGCCACATGGTTGATACTTTCTTATGCTAAACATATGCATTATGAATATTATGAGTGTTAATCATATCTAAATTCCTTTTATGTTGATGTAATAAAGGAATGTTCTTAATTTTAATATAACCCTGCTATGATTATTTATGAATATCTCCTATCTCATTAATATAATCTTGTGTTGAGCCAGTGTATTATATGTAAGTGATGTTGTTGAGCCTTGTTATAAGGCATGCAAAGATAATGATGATCTTGCAGGGAATAATATGATGGCCTTAATGACCTTTGGGCATGGTTGAGCCCTGAATGAGGTGTAATCCTCTTGTGTTGATAAGGGTTGATGCCCTGTGATATTGAGAAAATGATTTATATCTTGTGATAGTATCATGACTAGTGTAGTCTCATGAATGGCAAGTGAATAGAATGATATGATGATGAGATGATGAACAATATGTATCATACATTTTATATCTTCTAAAATTGTTATATAGCAATGTTTGCTAGAGATGAATTAGGGTTTGTATGTCCACTTGTTTGATGCAGCCTTAATTCACCCAATTGGAAATAATTAATCAAGTGAAATCCTAATCATGTAGTGTCGTATGCGATAGATCCATCTGAGTGTCAGAACTTGCTAGATGGTGAAATGAGTATTCCTAAGGGAAACATAGAGTGCATACTATTGAGTATATGAGGTGTTTGTCATCATGAATCCAAGTGTTTAGGAAGGATGACTACGGTCATACCTAGCCCTCAGTTTCAGAACAACTGTGGCCGTGTCTCGGTGATTATATATGTGATGAGATTAGAGGACAACAATGGTTGTACCTCAGATGGTTTCTCCTTACTAGTGCCATGACTTGTACCAAGGACAGACTAGGCTGTTAGCAGCTTGACCTTATGTGTCATTGGGGCAGAACCTACTGACCGGGGGTGGAGAAGATCTTAGGACTCTGGCTCTTCCTAGATCTTGTATGGCACTGATTTCGACTTAGCACTAGTCAGTTGGATTTTGAGTGATTTCCTCAAAACCCTCAGGACATAATAAAAGATGTAAGATAGCCATGTAGCATATCTATTTAGGGTTATACACAACACTTCATATTGGATGATAACCCTGGTTTGCTTTCTTTTCACTAAGATCATGTATAGTACAACAAGAGATAACATATATACTTATGTTGTAGTTATGCTCATGTTGTAAACATGTTTATGTTGTCAAATATACTGACACTGATGGTTAAGATGTTGTTGCTAGCAATGTTTAATATTGCTAGCCATGCCTATATAATTAGAAATCCTTAAACTGCTAATCATGCATATTTAGTTCATTGTGTTATAATGTTAGTTCTACTTATGATATAGATATGTTCCCTTTATTTGAGATGCCAATATTGATAGCCATGTTATGTTTCTAGACATATTCATGATGTCAGGGATGCTTATGCTACTAGATTGCTTATGCTGCTATCAAGGTATATGATGATAGTGAGATTAATGATAATTATTGTTATTAGATGCAATTTGATGAAATTTGAGTAGATATCTATCTAGAGAAATGGATTTATTTTTTACCTATGTATCCATTGATGATCATACTTGTTGCTAAGATTATTTGCTTAATCTATTTAGTATACTTAAATTGTTCAATATGTTAAATTGATTATTAAATATTCCAACTGATCAATTCTCTACTATTTAAAATATTGTAATCAATAAGCAATGTTGGAGGTTATATCTCTTGCTGGGACATGGGTCTCACCCTAGTGTGCCACATCTTTTAATGTAATCGGCAGTGACGACAATAGAATCGTGGAAGTAAAGAGGAGCTATAGTCATGAATCTTTGAGAAAGTTGATTAGATGTCTAGTGTGTCCTAGAGTCGTCCCTATACTCTAAGGTCTAGGCTAGAAAATTTTGTATATGGTGTTTCAAATGAATCAGAATTTTGTTAGCATGTTAATGCTTATTTGTGTGGCATATACAAATATTGTTCTCCTATTTAGTTATGTTGTGGCTAAGGTTATAGAACAATTTGTATCAAATTTTTGGCATGGTATGGACACAAGAAAGATGTTGGCAGTTATGCAAATGTTTCTGAGCAGGTGCTAATGTTGAAATCAGTTTTATTTTACCCATATTTTATAGGTATGTGGTTAAATGGTTATTGTTTGTGTTTTATGTTTTGAGTAATCTCATTTAGTGTACCAGATTATCACAAGATGTAACCCATCTTAACTCCTCTTGGACTCTATCTTGATGGTCAACTTTTTTAAACCACAAACATTCCAAGAGGAGATAGAGAGAATGTTATTCATTATGAGAAAGGGGGGTTAGAGACCTACTAGTCGCAGTAACTTCAGAAAGCTCCTCATCAAGCTCATGCAAGTTTTGAAACTTGTTTGGAGAAATGAATTGTTGAATGATAGGACCATCCTTCTGTTTGCTTGTATTCATGAAACATTTAGGTGGGAACTTGGATTTCGATCTACCTCATCACAGTGATATGTAATTGGAGTACTTGTTGAGGCTTCGAGCCAGAGAGGCTTCAACCTTTATCATCTTAGACTGCTTACCAATAAAAGAAGACACATTCCAATCTTCACTATTTGGAAAAGAATGATTCATCATTACTTAGACCAGATGAGAGATACCAAGGAACATTACTCAGACTAAGAGAAACCCAGGAGTAGTAGCAATGACAACCCTTACCTGATTCGGTTTAGTAACAGGTAAAATAGCAGGGATAGGGATAGAATTTGAATAGTTAAATTTTGATTCATCTTCTCCTGAGAGACCTCAATAACCTTCTTCTTGACCCATTTTTTCTTCTCCAACAGTGGAGGATAAAGTGTAGGAACATCCAGAGTAGCTTTGCATGATTCCTATTCATGGCCAAATTGACTAAAACCCTAGAATTTCTTCAGAATCCACTCATACTTAATCGTAACAACATGTTCTTATCGAGAATCGCTCTTCATATTAATTGCCATTGGAAAAGGAGAATTAGAAAACATGAAAACATATATCCTGGAAAATTCAATTCTGGAACAATTTTTAGTAGCATGGTCCAAGTCAATAGATTTCCCCAAGAAGTTGCTGATGTGAAAAAACATAAATGAATCCACACCAGCACTTTAGAAAGAATAGGCTTATCCAAATGATTGCCTATTTTCCATACTTTGAGGATTAGGGGTTTACCTTTGACAAACCAGGGGTCGTTCTCAAGAGCATAATTCATGTCTTCCTTTTGCGAGAATCGGATTATGAAAACCCATGTGATCTTATGAATATCTCAATCGTCCCCTTAATTTTCTAGAGCCATGCTAGGTGATTTGTGAGGGTAGGAAGGTGAGCCTTAAAATCAATGATATAACCAGATACAACATTCTCCCACTTCTGAGCATTTTCCACAGTCTCCGCACATAGGAAGAGTAATTTTCCACCCTCAATCTCGATCGGGATTCGAAGGAGCTTACCCTTATTTTTCCCCTCTTTTGATTTCAAGAGACCCATCCAGAGAGAATTTGAAGAATGAGAGGGAAAAGGGATTTGGATCATGGTCTCCTTTTGGAGAATACCACCTCCATTGAATCTTCCTACCGTCGAGATTCTCCCACCCTCATCATGGATCACCTCCGCCCTAGCCGCCTCCAACCTGGTCACATTCAAACTAGTGTGTGTCATCCAATTGATGTAGATGTGTGGCTGACTGAGTGGAAAAGGCTTACAAGATCCTCAACATCCCTGAAAAGGATAAGGTTGAACATGATGTATACTTGTTGAAGGGGTGTTGGCTACTTGTAGGCCATAGAGGAAGAGCAAAGGTCGGGTGTTGTGATAACTTGGGAAAAATTCCAATGAGAGTTTGTAAGTCGATACTTCCCATAGACTTACTTGGATGAGAAGATTATATAATTTGATAATAATTTGACAGGGATATATGTCAGTTAGTTCTTATGAAGCTAAGTTTATGGATTTCTAAGGTTTTGTCTGCATATGGCTACAACAGACAAGGAGAGGATCAGAAGCTTTGAGAAGGTATTGAGTTCTAATTTGACAACTCCAGTGTTATCTTTTGAGAATAGGGAAAGGTTTGCCACTTTTGTGGAGTCAGTTAGGAGAGTGGGGAGGTTTGTGATAAAGTAGAATGAGATAAAGGCCAAGAAGAGTCATGTATAGTACCAAGGACAATCATCAGGAGGCTCTAAGAAATCTAGGTTCTCAGCACTTCAGTCTTAGTAGAGGTTAGTGACTCAGTCAGAATGGACACCGAGCAAAGGCAGAGGTCATAGTTTTTCTCCTGTACGAGCTTGTAGTACAAAATTAGTGTATGTGATAGGGCTGTCTAGGCAATTGTATGAGGGAAAGACCGGTATTAAGTGTGGACAGGTGGCACATACTAAGTGGTACTGCCCTATGAAGGATGAACAAGTGACTCAATAGTCCAGGAAGAGTCAACAAATGTCGCAAGAGTGATAAAAAACACAGTGGTGAGGACAAAGACAAGCATCACATGTTGGGTCTTCAGGACAAGCAAGTAGAGGAAGAGGGTGACAACAGGCGACGAATAGATTTTGTGCGATGAGTTCAACTAGAAAGAGTCATTAACTCTCGAGTCATGATAGGTCAGATAGAATTATTTCATTCTGATTTGTCTTCTTCATGTTTTATATCTATTTTGATTGACCCAGGTGCGACACATTACATCATCACTAGAGAAAGGATAGTTAATTGTTTCTTGCTTGTTAGTCGAAGGCATGACAAACTTCATCTACAAATTACTTTAGTTGGTTCTACAAAGTTGCAGGAAGTATGTTCATCATGTGTTCTTTCATTTTCAGGATGTAGCATTCAAGTTGATCTCTTACCACTTAAAATGCATGGATTTGATGTGATCTTTCTGATGGATACATTGGAAAAGTATCGACTAATCTTGTATTGTAGTGCTAAGATGGACACATTTGTAAATGGTGATGCTTCATGGGTTTTCCAGAGTGATATGAAGATTCTTCTGACATGTCTAGTTTTAGCTATGACAATAGAGAAGTGGATGAGATAGGGTTGTGATGTGTTCTTGGCACATGTTGTGGATATCAAAGAAAAGGGCCCTACTATTCAGGAAGTTCCAATTGTATAGTAGTTCAAGGATGTGTTTCCCAATGAGTTCCTAGGTGTACCTCCTTCTAGAGAAATTGATTTTGAGATCAATCTAGTACCAAGTACCCAACCTATAGAAAAAACACCATATAGAATGGCACCAACAGAGATGCATGAACTAAAGAAAAAGTTGCAAGAATTGTTGGAAAAAGGTTTCATAAGGCTGAACATGTCTCCTTGAGGTGCTCCTATTCTTTTTGTAAAGAATAAGGATGGATCAATGAGGTTGTCTATTGACTACCGACAATTGAATAAGATGACAATTAAGAATAAGTATTTGTTTCCATGAATAGATGATTTGATTGATTAGTTATGAGGTGCCACAGTATTCTCTAAGATAGAATTGATGTGGGGGTATCATCAGTTGTTGATTAACGTTGATGACATACCTAAGTTAGCCTTTAGAACAAGGGTAAGGTCATTATGAGTTCGTGGTTATGTCATTTGGGCTAACCAATGCACCAAAAATGTTTATGGATCTGACTAATAGGATGTTTAGGCCCCATCTAGACTGATTTATAGTTTTGTTTATAGAAGACTTCCTGATCTACTCCAGAGATTGTCAATAGCATGAGCAACACCTACATTAGACTTTGTCTTTTGTGGTGCATTCAAGAATGGTTTATGTTGTGTGCTGATGTAAGATAAGAATGTGATTTCTTTTGCTTTGCGACAACTTAAGAAACACAAGGAGAACTACCTGACGTACGATTTGGAGTTAGACATGGTCGTCCATGCCTTTAAGATATGGAGACACTATTTTAATGGCTAGAAATGTCAAATCTTCACCATCCACAAGAACCTAAAATATATCTTTTTAAAGAAAGAGTTGAACATATGACAACGACACTAGATGGAGTTGATAAAGGATTATGGTTGCATATTATATTACCATCCAGGGAAGGAGAATGTGGTAACAGCTGCCTTGAGTAGGAAGTCTTCCTCATCATCGTCTTTTGAGCAGGAACAACAAAGTGTTTTGATAGATCACAAGTGAGATATGTTGGTCTCTCTTTGATAGATGAATGTATAGTTAGAGGTGTCCATGTTAGCAGGACTCTTGGCGCAGATACAAGTGAAGCCAATGTTGAGTCGGCAGATCAGAGACGTGCAACAGAATGATACCACAATACAATAGATTCAGGTAGAGTTGGATAATGAGAAACGTGATGGCTTCCATGAGTCTGAGGAAGGGATATTGTGTTATCATGGAAGAACAGTTGTGCTAGATGTCAATAATTTGAGGGCATTAGTTCTAGAAGAGGACCACTCTTCTATTTATGACATGCATCTAGGTTGTACCAAGATGTATCAGAAACTGAAAGATTTGTACTGGTGGCCAGGATTGAAGCAGGATGTAGCTGAGGTTGTTGCTTAGTGTGTAGTATGTCAATAGGTTAAAGTCGAGCATCAGAAGCCTATAGGGACTTTACAACCATTTCATATACCACAATGGAAGTGGGATCATATCATAATAGACTTTATGGTTGGACTTCCAAGGATAGTCAAAGGTCATGATTCCATCTGGGTTATAGTGGATGTGTTCACTAAGTCAACGAGCTTTTTTCTAGTAAACACAATGTATACGACTGAGAAGTTTGCACAGGTATATGTAGATGAAATAGTGACGAGCCTTAAATGTGGGTCCAAGAAAAGAATCATGTCTAGGTTATCAGACTTTAGAAATTTATAATACCTGAATGTTTAAGATACCTGCAACTAGCATAGGGTCGAAGTAGTTTGGGGTCGAACACATGGATAGGAAGAACAACGCTTCAGAACTTGAGTTTCACTTGTCTAAGCACATCAAAAAGGAGGGTACAAGAAAAGGGGGTGTTGTAACATGAACTAAACATAAGGAAACAAAAAAAGGCCCTATCTCCAAAAGGAGTTACAAGAAAGATTTAACTTTTGGGGTTTAGAGATTTTTATAGGTGTTTTAAATAACAGAATCTGAGGAGATAAAATTGTTGTTGAGGTAAAGCACAAAGGAAGAAAACTTAGGCATAGCAAGCAGCAACAGAAAACATCTTGCAGCCTCTTCTCTCAAAGAGGGTACCTCTAACTATGCACCATTTCCCTCTCTCAAGGGCAATGGCTGTAGATTAGAGTGGTAAGATAAACCGAAGAAGCCCTGATCCTTGATACTCTCATACACCCGAATCAGACCAAACTCTAGAGTTGCGACAGCCCCCTCTCAAGGGTGTCGAAATGGGAACCACGATTTGATAGATAGTCAAAAGCATGATCCAAAAGAAGAAACTAGAGTTCAAATGCTATAAAGAAATCATCCAAAAAAAAGGAACCATACACAGAACAACAAGAGATAAACTCCATAGATTCCAAAAAGCTTAAGGAGAGTAAAAAGGTTTATTTACAATGCATAGGGAAATGAAAGTAAAATGCAGTAAAAAGGGAAAGATAAGCATCAATCTCCTTGATTTAGGAGGTCGATATACAACAGCAGACCCCTAAGGGACTTCTAACCCGGCACCGAGCAGGAGCTCTTCCTGATACACCTATGTGGGGCAGCCAATCCTCTCAGGCGACAAGCGTGACGACCAGGGCATATCGGGTAGAACTCCCTACCCGACACAGTCGTGTCGGGCAGCCAGCCCTCTCGGGTGACATACCCCAATGGTTAGTCCGTATCGGGTTCGGTATCGTGTTGGGTTAGGAATCGCTTAGGTTCTCAGATTCCTTGTATCGGGAATAGAGGGGCGAGCCGTCTCGGGTTGAGGCCAATCTAGGGACCTGGCAGGGGAGGCTTTCTTGGTCGTATCGTGCTGATGCGGCTACCGGGACATGTTCTAAGTGAACTCCTCCCGCCCCTCTCGAGTTGGGGGTGTGCTCACCTAGTATCACCCGGCACGCCTTGGAACGTGACACACTAGATCCTGATGTCTTTTCGGAGTTTGCTCTCATGGGATTCCGACCCATCCCATCAGAGTCCTGTAGCTGCTATTTATAAGCAGTAGCTGGTAGAGGTTGCAGTTCTCGTTGGGCCATGTGTTCTTTATCGGCTCTATTTACATGGCTTTAGGGGAGGACCGACACATATGTTGCCCGACACGACTGCGGCACATGTCGGGTTTCGAGCAAATCGCTAGACTGTGTCGGGTAATGACCTTGGTGGGTAGCTGCTCCAATGAGTCGCTTCATCACGTGATAGACTCTATCAGGGTGAGTCGTAGCTGGCAAACTCCCTGTTGGGTAGATGGTGTATCGCTCATTAGGGCTCCTCGCGTGACACACCTATGTTAGGTTGCTGCCATGATAGGTAGTGATCGTGAAGGGTAAGTGGGCGTGTCGTGCAGCCATTAAAGGGCCAGTTCAGGTGTTCATTGTAAGTGGGCCGGGACAGGCCTTTTTTCTGACTTTGGGTGGAAAAACAAGGGAAAACTCTACAAAAGATGGGAAACGAGTTAGGAGCACAGTGTGGGTTATTCTTATGCAAAAATGGGATAGAATGGAGAGGAAAATAGTTTAGAAGGAAGGTTTGACAACGAAATATGAGCCATAAATAGCCATAAAATGGGTGTTATCAACTCCCCCAAACTTAGCATTTTGATTGTCCTCAATCAATCTGTACTTATTTTAAAACGTTGTTTTGTGATACTTCTTCGTAACCCAACATAGTCTTCAGACAAGGGGTTTGAGAGAGTTTTTGAGATGTCCTAGAGGAGAAATACGTCTGTCTATGATCAACAGACTTTATTTTTTTCTGCCTTATTTAAGAAAAAAAATTCTCTTCAGCTTCGGCGAGACTTTGGTGCATGATTTCAAAGTTAGCTTTCACACCAAACAGCTTTGGGGATAAGAAGTTGGGTTTTTGGGTAGGCTTAACACTTTTTGGGTTTTTCTTGTTTCCCATCAGTCCATCCAGGTATGGGTTCGTTAATGGGCAAGTGGTCCCTGTAGTCCAAGCCAGTTGGTTTTAGAGCAGTGATTTCACATCCTATGTACTACTGCACCGGATCTACCATGCCTAAATATGGGTACTTTTAGAAGGACAAGTGTGTGTGTTTTTTTTGGCACAACTATCATGCGTTTATTCACTCTCGTAAGGCTTTTCTCTCTTTTTGGGATTTTTGATGGGTAGGGAAACAAAAGAGAGTTCGATGTTTGGGCAGCTTTTTCCTTCACATACACATCTCTTAGCTGTTGCGAAATTATTTTTTGAAATTGGCATAGAAAAGTTATAGTCTTTGTCGTTTGAGACTGCATTTTGGGAAAGAACATAACAAGAACTTGCACTGCCTTAAACACAAAGAAAACAAGATGGGAGAAGTTGTATCCGGTTTACTATAAAGTGTCTTTCTACAATTGTAGAGAGTCAAGGATTTGTATATGCACTATTGTATCAGACATGTATATATATGTACATAGGAAAATAAGACAGGCAAAATGGGACAATTTTTAGTACCTCCCTCACTGATATATAGTCCCCCCCCCAAAGTTACCCCACACTATGTCCTAGAGTTGTGAGATAGATAAGGTAGGGTAGTGATAAGTCAGTGAGGGTTTAGCTGGTGAGCGCGCCTCCGTCAGATAGAAGCTCCAACACATATTCTACGCGTTTGTTGTGGTAGTCAATGTGGTGGAGTTTGTCAGGTGTTTGTTGTAGCATCACCGAGCTAGAGATCCATTCCAGCACATAGATGCCACAATCATTTGATTGTGGAGTTTGTTGTGGACTACTGTGGTAGAATTGAAGCTCGTGCCATTTGTTTGCCGTGTTCTCCAGGAACGACTGGATCAGTGTTGCCACCTCGATGTAGTATTTCCTTGTTAGGCGCTCGAGTGGTACCAACGTTGTTGATGTACACTGCACCAGATGATCTTTGTTGTCATCAGAGCTGTTATAGAAAACTGCTGCTCGTGGGCGAGTGTGCACCGTCAGGAGCGTCCAATGATTGTAGTACAATATTAGAAGGAAAATGATATGCAACATTCTACTTTGAATCTCTACCAGAAATTGTTGTTTCTCTCCTAACTCATCAGCTAGGTAGATGTCGTTGAACACCATCTGGTGGGCGATATAGGTGTGTTCAAACTTCTTATGTAGGTTCTGGATGTAGGTTGTTGCTACCAATATCGCCATACATCCTCCCACCTTCACTAAGTCCTGAAGATCATCAATTGGGACTATGACGCTACATGCCTTGTAGATGACATATGTAGGGGTAGAAATCCGCTAACTTGAGGAGAATTATGTTGACATGTTCCTGAGTTAGTGTAGTACATGTAGAACAGTCGAAGTTGTTGATAATTGTTTCTGAAATATCAGGCAAAGTCGGGGTCTTCATTGGTGAGTATTTCTCACAGAACATCCATCCACTTGCTTGCCCTGTAAACGTCCATGGCTATCTCAGCCTCTTCTCTTGGAAGGCTACTGGTCGGGGAAGATTCATCTTCTTGATGACTGTCTAGCAACTTCTCTGGGACACGTGCGTCTCGGAAATAGTGCATGTCCTTGATCAGCAACATCGTATAGGTGCTTCTGAGTTGATAGACGTTCTGGCCTTGGAGATGTCTTATGTATCTAAAGATGTGGAGCATCTCCATGGTGCGAAGGACTATGAAGGTGTTGGTTCCTCTTCCTGCTTCTTCTTATATGGGGAAGTCTACGAGGGTGAAGAAGTTTCAAATGCCGCTGTGGCATTGGATTCCATACTTGATCATGCAGAGAAGACGTCGCGAGATGAAGCCTGAGATGCTTGTCTTCTGGGTGTATGAATATGTGTCCTGAGCATGGGACCTCCTCATTGCAACAGTTGAGGAGCTGGACTTCATGATTCCGATGATCCACTATGCAAAGGAACTAGTTTCTTCGGTGCTTGTAGGGGGCCAACACGAAGTTCGGGTTGTGTTCTTCCATGTGTTGCAGCATGTTGGCCACCAAGATCAAGTCATACACCCCTCTCATCGGTCTTCTTTCTAAGGCTGGGGAGGCGGTGTAGATTGGCTGCCAGCCTATCTTGGTGCCTAGGTTCTCTATCATCGTGCTCTTCAGGACCTAGAAGAGGATCTTCCCGACGACGGATGGGAAGTGAAACATGCTCTTTAATGCTTCCCGTCGTACGACGAAGTAGCCATCACTCCAGTTGAAGTCCTCTCCATCTGCATGTGATCTCAGGACCTTGTTCAGCAAATTCTGGTCTCTGATCATTAGGTATTTGATGGCTCGTCGGCCAAAGTCTACCATCTCGAAGGAGGGGATCTGCGACGACGCAGAAAATGTGTCTACCATCGAGCTCCTTCCTCTAGGGGGTGTCTGTCATTGGCAGAATATATGTCCCCCCCTTCTCCCTTTGATTCTCTAGAAGAACCCTCCTCTATGTTGATGGATATGTCCATGTCTTCATCTTCTTCTAGGGAGGGTGAGGGAGCAACTATATCAGCGTCGTGGGTGCTCTCCTATCCTGCTGGAGTCCGGTCAACAGTTTTGTTCATCGTTTCTTACTCGGCCATTGTGGAGGGCCCGCTGGAGGAGGAAGAAGATGAATTTCCTGAGGAGGATGCCAAGGATGATGGCTGGGGGTGGTCATCCCTTCGGTTCAGTCTTTCTTCGATGGCGTCGAGGCATTGAAGCACCATCTACATCGTGTTATTCAATGCCTCTAGTTGGCCAGGAAGGCCAACTAGAGTTAGTAGCTGACGCTCCTGCTCGCTCAGCCTCCTCTAGAAAACATTGAACTTGCGAGTTAGGGAAGCAAAAGTTACAGAGTGGTTGCTTGTTACCTCCCACAAGTGGTCTAACTCTTGACCGAGGACCTATCCAAGTGTTCGAGGGGTTGCGGCTGATCAGCATCTGGTCCTCATCATGCTCCTCATGTTGGATGTTCGGCCCGAAGAGTGCACGTCTTCAAGCAGGGCCAAATCCATCTGTATTGTGGGTGAGGGTGTTGCTTCAAGACGGGGCATTGGCTGCTTCATGGATGCCTCTACCTCGTCAGCTTGTGGTGGTGGACAAGGGCACAAAGTAGGCAGATACTGATCTTCCATCCGACTCTCAGTGTCCTCCTCTACAGTGACTATCGACGCCGTTGGAAATGACATTGGCTGCATAGCCCTAAGCTCCTCCTCCAGGAGCTCAGCGAACGCGTCGTAGCTAGCGTTTGGCAACACCTCCACTTCAGGACCTGTGGTTGTTTCTTCCACAGCAGCGTCCTCGGGGGATGTCATCATAGCATCCGCCCCGGTGGTGTCGACGACTTCAACAATCATCCTTGTTTCCATAGTGGCCATGATGCTTATTGATATGGTGGCCATGGTTGGCTAGGGAGTAGGAATAGCGGCTTCGGGGGCGGCTGCTTCTGGTTTGGTGGTGGTAACCACAACTTCAGGAGCGGATACTGTGGGTTGCATGGTGGCAGTGGATGGCTTAGCAGGGGCGATGACAATCAGTGCCTTGTCTTGTCGAGCATCTAGGGGGATTGGCCTTCGTGTCGTGGCCGCCCTCTCTTGTATTCTTGTGGTGGCAGCATAAGTGACTTCAACCAGCACAACTTTGATTTTTGATGTGGTGAAGACTAGCTTCTCTGCATCATAGTTGGTGTAGCATGGGAGCAGTAGGAGGGTGTTCGTCCTTGTGAACTTATAGAAGTAGAGGTGGCCCTCCTTTTTGATGATGCTAGCCCTCGTTAGGAATTTGAGGTCAATATTTTCGTCACCTCTCATCCTTGATAGGCTACGCGGTTCCTTGGGGTATCCTAACCCTACTATGATTAGGTTCACTAGCCCTCCCATGTTGTAGTCCTTGGTGGCATCCTTCACTGGATGAAGTCGGTTGAGTAGGAGCCGCCCCAGGTTGATCGTGGGTCCCTCCATCATGTGCCACATGAGGTGGAGCTCTTCAGTGTATAGGTTTCTCAATTCATATTTGCTAAAGAGTAGACATGCCACGATCTTGTGCACTATCCTCCAGAAACAGGAGTGCACTGCCACCACTTTGCTCCCTGGCTTGAATGTTGACTCACCGGTGAGCCTCCCCCAGAGTGCGACCGGGTTGAGCCTATCGCCTTCAGTGATTCTGACACCGTTGTTGAGTAGGTCTTTCTCAACTTCACTGGAGGAGAAGATCTCATTGAGCAACTTTTCAGATATCACAAGCTCAACGTTATATAGCCGCCCTTGTAGTCTGTCTGCCCCGCCGAATCTTTCAACTTCTTCATCTATGTTCTTCACCCGGCAGAGGGATAACACGAACTCCTTCATGAGTTCTGTGTAAGAGGCGGTGTGGCTGAAGAATATCTTCCTCAGCCGGGCAGCCTCTAAGACATTTTCCAGCCTGTCAAAAATGCCTATCTGGTAGAAGGATGACTGGTGGCAGAAACAGGTTGGCCTATTGACTTTGGCAGCCAACTTAGCATGCCTCTGGCTGTGCTCCTTGTCTCTGGGTATGAACTAGCCTGGTGAGTGATCCAGAGGCGCTGGTTCGGCACTGCAACTGAGGTCATTTCTGGTGCTTCTGCTACTCTGGGCCGCTTCTCAGCCTCGGACGACCCTAATGTGTCAGGGTTTTGGCACTTCTGCATTGTTGTGGTTACTTTAGTTGTGTCCTCAGGATTGATCCTCTGGCTGTGTTCGTCAACTTATATGATTGTCTGCTTGGTGTGGGCCATGTCTGCAATGTTTACACAATAATAGGTAAGTAATGAGTTTACTAAATGGGTCTCCTAGCTCGATATCGGGCGGTAGACAAATAGGGTTATGTCACCTAATACCAGATACGTGACACTCAAAAAACCAATATCGGTTCAGAGTTTATATCAAATGTGTTGTCACGCGATACAATTTACTCGATACAAACAAGTTGGTATCGGGTGTATAGGTAAACATGCTTCTCGCTTGACACCAGGTCTGGCCGACAGGGTAGGCCGATATCGGGTCACCTCATCAGAACAAACCCTACCCGATATGGACTCACGAGACAGGTGCCACTCAATACAATAGAGCATCGGGCGATACGAGTCAAATCTCCTGTGTAAAACAAAACTGGGCGATATGGGTCTTGCCCGATACTAGGTATCGTTCGGGAGATAGGTGCATCGCGCGATATTGAAAACCCCTATAGGTGAAACTCGACATGGAGCAGAGGGTGTTGCCTGATATGGGCATCATGCAAAGTGTGTCGTGTGACACACGCCTTGCGCAATATGCTTTTGGAGATACACTAAACTAAAGCCTCATGCCCGACACGGGAATTGCTAAAAGAAAATTTGTGTTGTACGACATGCCCGACATGGGCTGCGCGACATGGTAGGGCATACCAGGTTATACCTGTATTATTGGGAACTGTCACGGGTGACACGAGAAGTCAGGAAGGCTGGCCGGCATGGGAGCAAAGTGAGAACAAAATGCATGATATAGGAGTAGGTGAAAAGTTAATCCAAGTGCCCGACACGGTTAAACCGAAGTTACTATACATAGCCAATGCGAGTGGGGGTAAATCAGGTAAAATGGACATGTGTCGCATGATACAACGCATCAATTTCCATAACACTATAAAATTACTCAAATCCACCATGTTGGGAAGTGATTTTCCTTCCTAAGAACGTTTCACGCCGCACGAAACGCATGTCTCACAAGCCAAGCATGTCAGACGATATGCTTTCTTGTTACACCCTTCTGCCTGACACGGGGAATCATGCTTCGAGCCACTCTACTCGCCAGCCCGATATGGGAAGCCGATACGGGAGAAACAAAAGGCGGATGGACGATACATCCAAATAGAAGGGTATCTAGTGGAGTAGAAACTAAAGAGGAGATCAACTATGCATGCCCGATACACAGAACAAAAAGGGAAAAATCTAAAAACAAGGAAAGGCAAGGGTAGAAAAACTAAAAGTAAAGAAATGAAAAAGCATTGATGGGTAAAACATCATTGGCTTTAAAGGGAAGATTTCCAACCTCAGATAGTATTACCCATCAAGGCTATAAAACTAAGTCAGTGGCCCATAAAACAAGAGAGTTTGTGCATGTGGCGCACGCAATGACTCGGGCCTTATTACAATAATAATGTTCATAATGTTTTTCTGCATGAAAGGAAATAACATCCTATGCTAGGAAAAGTAAAAATTCTGGCTGCCTCCCGAAGAGTGTTGTAGTTTCCGTCGTCAGCTCGATAGGCTTCGGATACTTCTACTTCGATCCTTCAGTTGTTGCCTCAGCTTCCTACAAGGTTATCTCTGACCTTCTCACGAATGCTTCATTTTTGTAAAACCTCTTGACTCTGTGCCTGTTCACTAGAAAGACCTTTTCCGAATCATATTTTTTATATAGCTCCGTCATCCTTGATGGATATATCTTTGCCACGATGAAGGGTCCAGACCATCTCCTCTGCATCATCCTTGGAGAAAGATGGATAGAGGATTTAAATAACAGAACTTTATCACCTTCACTGATGTCCTTTTTCTTCATATGGGCATCATGCCAGATCTTGGTTCTTTGCTTGTAAATCCTGGCCTTTTCATATGCATGGAGTCTCAGTTCTTCAAGCTCCTAGAGCTGAAGAAATCTTTTCTTTCCAGCCAGTGTCTGGTCCATATTGAGCTGCTTGATTGCCCAAAATTGTTACGACCCCACCTTCCGGTAACCCCCAATTAAGGGAGACCAAGAGGTCGAAGCCGCACCCATTACTTCTGAATCAAAGGTTCGGAAATTAACCAAAAATAAATATTAAATTCTAATAGACTAAACTGGAAAGCTGTAAGAAAAAAAAATTGCATACCTTTTTGAAATGTTGGATTTCTAAACTTCTATCCTTGTAAGAAATCTACTCTAAATAATCCTCCTTGTATTTGATTCATGTATTTCACAATATGACGATTTAGTGTTTGTCCTTTTGGCTTTGTACCTAAAATGCCGAAAAACAAAATGTCAGTCAGCCGAAGCTGGTATGTGGGCGAAACAATAATCATGTCAAATATGATAATAATGTAATCATTCAATTATTCATTTAACAACCATGATTACGTTTTAAATATAACTATGCAATCCAACAGTACCCTATCCTCTATGTTGTCCCCATTAAACCCCTCATGATCCACCTATAAGTGAACCAATTTCTAGGTTTGAGTCACATGGCACTACTCATAAGTAGCCCACTCCTTAACTCATGGCAGTCTAATGAGTCTCATGGCACTACACATAGGTAGCACAGTTTCTAACTCTCGGTAACCTAGACCTTGCTCTAGGATTACCCCTTTTTTTCATAGCCTTTTCAAACCAATAGAGGTGGACCCGGATCTAGTCAGTTATATACGCACATTTGTAGTGATAATCATAGTCACTTTATAGTTGCATGAAATAAATAAACATCCAACAGTTATTTTCAAGCAACCGATTAAAACTTCGGGAATTCCCGTGAAACTAGAGCGATTATTCATAAGCATAACCACATACCTAACTTGATGAGTCATGCAGATTATTCAACATATACTTCATGTATATACCATTAAACCAATCAACAGATCCAAGCAAGTAATTCTATCAACACATAATTCCAGAAAAGAATATGTACTCTATTTATTACACACTTTATCAAGAATCTACTTTATTGACTTGGTTTCACTTTCTAGGGTTTCTAATCTGCATTAAGGTTTCATTAATATTCATTAGGGTTTCTTAGATCAAACCTATCCCTTTTAGGTTAACAAACCCTAAAATACTCTTTTCCATTTATATGAACCTTAATTGCTCAATTATCCATTTTAATAGTCTTTTATACTCAAATTGGCTTAGGGTCATCATATCCCTATTTATTCATCGATTTGAACCATTAAAACAATTAAAAGACACATTCATCTAAATTAGGGTTTTCAAACTCATTAATGCGTAATCGTGCACGAAACCCTAACTTAAGCAAAATATATAAAAAGATCATCTTTTTAGATCCAATTTTCACTTTTATTTAACAACAGGTAAATATCAGCTTGAATTATCCAAATAACATCATTAAGTCCATCTATCATAAAATCTAAGGGTTTTTCCTTAATTAAATCATTAAAGATGGTAACTTTATGCCCTTTTCAAATTTCATGCACATAGACTCAAAAATAGACTAATCATGTGCAAAGTCCTTCCTTTTGAACATAATGTACCTTTTTACATTTAATAGGTTAACATCAACTCTAATTATCCATTAAACCCTATTAAACACTATATTTATTTCAAAATAGGGTTCCTTAATCTTTAATTCATTAAAGATGATAATTTACACTACATTTCTAACTATTATCAGATTCAGGCTATAAAACTATTTTTAATGGGTTCCTTGCATTTTTCTGATAAAAATACATATATAATTTGTCTTGATTGGAATTACAAATAGCAAGATATGATTTTTACAAGAAAATTACCTCTCGGCCAATCACATGGCGCCACGTCATCCTTTATCATGCAACGTTTGCTGGTTTGGAAACATAATCGATTTACGTATTTGCCCTAGGTAAAACATGCGTTCCTAGAGCCCGCAGAGGGGAATCTTTGTCCATGTGCCTCCTCCCTTCTCCTTCCTCACGCTAACCTAGCGCTGCTTCTCTGTTAGTGCTGGGTGCGATTCTCCACTCCGTCCTCGAACCCGCCGGTTGCCAAGGAGTTGCCCCCCACCTTCGCTGCACTCCCGCACAGGCAAGGAAGCTTCAAGCCTACAACCGTTCATCCAGGGTTAGGGTAAGCAGCCCTGCTGCCATGGCCGCCTTGCAGTCATCTGCAGACATTGTGCAGGTGTAGGGTGCCGACACGAAGGTCTTCCGGTCCTTTTGTGATGACGCAAGAGCATCGCGTCCTCCTCGTATGATCCTCATTGCTCCCAGGTTCACATTACCCCCCCCTTCAGTTAAGGTTTTGAAAAGAAACAAGAAAGAGAAAGAGAGAGGGGTGCCAAGGATCTCCTTGAACTCGGGCAAAGGAGTATACCCTTATATAGAGGAGTATAGCAATGCCCCAGTTCGCCTATCCATGAGGAAACCAATTCCCTCATTAAACATGGCAACCACATACTTTCCTTATTTAAGATGTAACTCCTCTTTTCTTTATGATAAGATATCCTTTTCTAAATGTGATTCTTGGTCATTAAGAAATGTGAATCTTACCTCTTTTATGATCCTTGTGCTTGGCTTTTCAGTCCAATGGCCACGAAATATATTCTCTTTTAGTCGTTTATATCTCCCTTTTACTAAAACCATGAAATTCATTAATTTTGCAACACATTATCCTCTTATTTTGCCTTTTTAGTATTTTCTCTTTCTTTCCTCTTTATTGGGTCTCCTTGGATCCCAAGACATTCCACTATTTCGAATTTCTTTTTATTGGATACTTATTATCCTTCTAGATGCATCTTTATGCATTATTTCACATTATCTTGTTTATTTCTCATTAAAATATCTCTTTTTGAGGATTTCTCTTTATTTTTCTTTTATTTTCCTCATTGGCATTCCTTTTAATATTAGCAACCTCATGGATACAAAATTTCCCCAAGAAATCTCATTTGTGCCTCTTTCTACTCATTTTCCACATTTTATCATAATTTTGTTTTGGGTCAGTCAAAAAGCGTATTACTAGGAACCAAAACTTTGGGTACAAAAGTGCCCCTAAGGGAAAAACCTGATCCCTAAATCTCCACGCAGGGAGATTGGAGAGGATCAAAAACATAGAAAACACCAGACTAACATGGAAACATAACCAAGAAAATCCTCCATCTAACTAGACTGAAACTACAAATAACAAGGAGAGCCATACAACCCCACCCACAAAGATGTCAGGATGAAACTCCTCATTACAGAGAGAAACAACATAGAGAGACAGAACAAGTCTCTTTCTTAACGCATCCCAGCAGCTGGAAGCACCAAAAGATGAACATAAAAGAAGACAAGAGCTTCCACCCCATGTCTCCTTTCCAAGATCAAACTGGAACCAGCACCCTGATTCATCACTCCTAAGAGACCGACAGACCATTGAGATATAGGAGAGAAAGCAACAACATCCATCTGCAAGCAAACCATCAATAAATGTCCTTGAGCTAGGCCCTTCCTTTCCTCCACTGGCGTTTGAATCAATCCCTAAAGATGTGAATTCTAGGAAGAAGTACAACTCCTCTTCATCAATCAACGACCACCAGAAGATAGACCATGTGCACCTCTACTCCACCAAGGATCCTGGAATCGGAAGACCAAAAGAGTCCAGGATTGACTGCAGCAAAGTATCAAACACCATGACGGTGTTACAGCACACAACGCCAGAAGGCCCAACAAGGAGCAGAAACGACCTACCCCTCCCAATGGAAACCAACCCCAACCAACACTCTTATGATGCACGGATGCACCTCATCAAACGCCTGGTGGAATTCCAGTTTGTAGCTATAGAAGAGCCATGCTAGAACCAGCAACGGTGCTCCTGCTTGCACAGAAGCACTTCATCGAACACCTAGGAGGTGCTCAACCACACATCTGACACACAGCCACGTCGTCTTTACCTAGACAACTGTCGGTGCCAGTGAGAAACCCCCAAGAAAGCACAATATCTGATGGAGAGGCCACTCTGCCAAACTGGACCAGCAAACTTGTGGCATTTCAACACACAGACGACCTGGAGCACAGGCCCACAAAGCTAACCAAAGCACGGTGGAGGCAACCTAGAAAGGGGCCGAAGCACCCCACAGCACTGCGAAACCAGGGTTGGAGATGGGGCGTCGCCGGGCAATCGATCTCGCACAGCAGACTGCGCCAATCGACGAGGAACTCCACCACCAACAAGATATGATCGGATACCAGTCGAAGCCAAAGAAGGGCAACCCTCAGCCACTGGAACGAGCAGATGCTAGAGCGGAAGGTGGCGCAAAGACCACCTAGGATCGCCGGCTCGGAGCAGTGGACACGATCCAATCACATGACTGGGACCGGCTCCTATCTTTCCATCTCACTTGAATGGGAAGATTTGATTGGGTCGATACGCCACTCCAACGGTCTGGAATCAGATGCTTGCGACGCAACTACCTGCATCGGGGCAGGGCGCGAGGGAGCTTCAGTTGATTCGGTGATACGCCGACTTCACATTCTCCAGAGAAGACCACCTTCAGGGACTACCAGCTGTGGTTGAAGGCCAGGGGGAGAGGAGGCTCCGGGGAAGCACACCCCTCCCCCCAACGGTGACCGCCGGGGTAGAACTTAGAGAGAGGGCGGAGAGAAACCCTAGAGAGAGAGCGGCTTAAAATCTTATTTTCAATTTATTTCTTAATAAAGAAATACTTAATTAATCTTTTCTTTTCTTATTACTTTCTTTTTGCAACCTTGGACTCCTTGGTACCCAAGGAACCCAAAAGGCATGAAATCCTCTTTGGATTTTCCTTCTAGAGGTTTCCACATTATTCTTTTCTCAAATATTCAATTATTCATTACTAATTGAATTTTCTTTGTTATTTGGGCCCAATAGCCAATAAAGCCCACAGCACAGACATCAAGGCTATTGTAAACAAAATTCATGTATTCAAAACAAATTATACCATTCTTTGTTCAATTATCCTTAATATGAGAAATTGCATTTCTCACCAATTGAACCCAAAAATTGGGGTTGTAACACCCTTCCCCTATAGGAATTTTGTCCTCAAAATTCAAACAAGCAAACAAACAATTCAGGATAAGACTTTTCCATGTCCATCATTGGCCCCTATGTGGCTTTGCCATACTCATGGCATTTTCAAAGAACCTTTATTATCACATATTCTTTTCTCTGAGTTCTTTCATCCTGGTGTCTATAAACTGCACAGGTGGACTCCGACCATTTCAGCCTCTCTTGGGGCCCACTAGGTTCATTGCTCAGCACATGGTCGGTGTACCTCGCATAGTGCTCTAAATCAGACACATGGAGCTCATCACACATTACTTTATCCTGAGGGGTAAGGTCAATCTTAACCTTCTCCCCCAAACCATATCAAAAGAACCCATGCATCGGGGACTCAGCTCTCTTAGCTATAACTTAGAGGGGTCGGATTTTCACATATTCTTCCACAGTAACTTGTATGTCAGTCTACTTTGCATCTGCTCACGACTCTCATCATCTCTAGGCTCCTTTCAGCCCTTGCACAATCAAAGTGACTTCATCTACATGCATTGTGGTCCCTTTTTTAACCATCATGTGGTCCTTTCACCAACATCACCTTACTGAAGTGGTGACCGACACAACCTCCCTTACAAAGTTTCTTATAAAACCTGATACTGGCTATGGTGGTCATTGTCACATATTTCATAGGACAAGAACTATCTCTAGATATCACCCAGAATGAGCACACATGCCCTCATCAGACCCTTTAGTCTGGATCATACTAACCAATAGTTAGGGGTGATAAACTGTACTATCATTGAGTCATTCATGTACCTACGTCCACTTTATGGAAGTGAACCTCTAGGTCAAACTCAAGATCCTTTGAACTCACATCATGGTGTAGTTGGACCATCTCTCTCATGGATAGTTCAATCAGATCTATCCCTTAACAGAACTCTTTCTTTCTCATGTCATCTAGGTAAGGCGACCTACCATAACCCATATTGCATTTCGACCTTCCTTGGCCCAGGGGAGACCTATCACAACATCCATATTGTTGAGCTCCCATTCCCTCTCAGGGACTCTTTTATCCTCTATATCAATACACTGGTTTACTGGGGTTCATCCTTTAACTCCTGGCTTGCATGGCCATAAACCACATGCAACCTTATCTTAAGCATCCCAAGTGTTATTGCCATTTACCACGATGTATGATGATCTCCAATCATGATTTCCTGTATGTCATGATTCTTCAAGATCGATTCCTCCGAAACCCTAAACCACTTTAGTCGGGGTTTCATCACCTTCTCTTCCAAAGAAGTGCATCCGAGGTTCTACCACCATCCTTTCCTTGCATCAAGGACTGGACTGGCTAACCTAACAACCCTTAACTTTTCAATGTATCTTGTTACATCTGAGTGTTATCCAAACACCTCTCCTTTTTGAACTTAGGGTTAGCCAAACAACCTCTCCTAGCTTCTAGTCAAACAAGTCTGATGTATCTCAACCAGAGCATCCATTACCACTTCACATCCTTAGGTATTAGGTAACATTAAAGACATACACTTCCATGTATGTCACTTCTTGTCT
Organism: Alisma plantago-aquatica; assembly: GCA_963693085.1. Lineage (NCBI taxonomy): Eukaryota > Viridiplantae > Streptophyta > Magnoliopsida > Alismatales > Alismataceae > Alisma > Alisma plantago-aquatica. Next base: position 1,050,508,910 of record OY856413.1, on the reverse strand, counting down.
CACCTTAAACTCTATGTCTATATTCATTAATAACACTCTCTGATTTCATCATCACGGTGATCAAACTCAACCTGGTATAGCTTGTAAGTTCCACATAGCTCATGATAAAAACTTCCTCATAAGGTGACTACCTCATTCCTCTTAGTTTTTGCAAGCCATCCATGTATCATTCACTTTACCAGGGTAGGTTATCTTCTCTATCCCCATTTCTCATGGAAACGTTCCAACCTACATCATCTCTTATCCTTGGTGTATGGCATGCGTAATGTCCTATCTCTCACTCCCATAACAAGAGGAAATAAGCATTTGGCTGCAGTCCAAATACAGAGTTCTTCCTATTCTAAGAGTAGAGATGGTACATCCCACCTTGCCAATACACCTTTACATCTAAGTTGCAACGTTCCACATATGTCTCTACATCACGAACATCATGATATTAAGCTAGTCTTGAACCTACTGAGGTTTACACACATCCCGTGGTCATCTCCTCTAGGTCTATAGGGTGTCGGCACTTTTGGGGTCATCCCTCATGCATCAAGAGAGTGCCCTACTCATCTGCCCTTTGGGTCCCATGAGTTCATGAAGGTGATCAATCTCCTAACCTATGGTCCTCATACAATGATAGTTGTTACCTCCCGACCCTATGGTCATGTGCAACTGGGGAATTAGGCAACTCCTACTTTCATCGGTCTTATCCCTACCTGACCCTAGGATAGACTTAGGATTCACCACTATAGTACATGTTCACTTAGAACCTTACCCAAGTCTTCATCATCTCTCTTTCTGCATTCGTGGGCTGGCTTTCATCCTTTCATAGGGATCATGGCAACCTGCCTACCTTGGTCAAGCCCCATACCGGTTACCTCCATGGTAACACATTCATATGCAATTTGAGATGGATATCTATGGGTCTACAGGTTCATTCTCATACCATGTACTTTTCACTTAGATTCTCAAGATCCTATGAGACCTCATTAGGTTACCTTAAACTAAAAAAATTGATATACACCCTTCCAAAGGGGTCCCTCTCCCAGGATGGGAGGAAAACTATCTCTTGACAACTAGGTCACAAAATCTCTTAGGTCTACGGTTTTCATCCACTTGAGCCTACTTAACCCTAGCAAGATATGAAGGCACCAACAGATCACCTACTGAACCATGCTAGATCATACTTGTCATCTTTCCTCAATGCTAGATCAAGATCACACCTTCCTTTATCATCAACCTAGCTATGAGGGGTTCATAAAACATACCTATAACTTAAGGGACTTCCCTTTTCCTCTATACACGAGGAGTACCATGCTCTCTTCTATAGGAGCTCAACTTCTAATCATGAGCATTAGGTACACCACTTCCCCTCTTAGGCCTCGGAACCCTAGGTTCACTTGTAGGTGTCCAACCACATGCTCTATCTCTTAACTATGAACCAAGCATGCAAAAGGCATGACATGCACTCCTTGTCATCCTTCAACTCGAGCAACACTTGGGGTTGGGTCCTCCTTAAGGACAACCAACAAGGTACAAGGCATCATAACCTGCTACTAAACCTTTCTAGGTCTAAGGAACTCTTCTTCCTACCTCAGAAGGTAAACACCTATACCGTAGGCATGTAGGTACCAGAAGATTCATCTTTTCTCTAGGGATTGGTCCCTCTAAAGGCAACTATGGTATCATCAACTTTCAAGGATCGATCATGAGGCAACCACTATCATCCATTGTTTAGGGTTTTAGGCTTCCAACCTTCTTGCTGGGTTTCCTACTCTCTCTAGAGCTAACCCCACATCCAACCTCACCATTAGAGGTACTCTCTTCATTCAGGATCAACCTCAAAAGCATGCTCTACATGGGTGAAGCCTAGGTTTGAACTTATGGTTGCTCAAGATCATCCATAACCCTTTATGCTCCATCATAATTCCTTATCCAGGGTTTCATTCTACTGTCAGCACTATGACATGCCCTAGGTGCCAGCTATACCCTACTTGCACAAGCCCATAGGGTTTCTAAGGTCCTTCACTAACATCATCACCTAAGGTGCTATCCTTTACCCTAACATGCACGACCCTTCCCAGGGTTGGGTTTCCAAAGGTGCTAGGTCACCCATGGATCATATGGCATCCCACAGGCATGTCCTTTCTAACTCATCTTTCTCTAACCTTCACTTAGGGTTAGGGTTAGCATCATCCTCAGAGGATGTGTCAGGTCTCTACTTGCAATGGAGATCTCTATCTTCTAGACTATCTTATCCTCCTGACAAGAAGGTCTAGCCTCAGGTCTCTTCTGAGGACATGACAACTTATGTCATACGACCTAAGCATGTATATATTCTTTAATTTGCGCTTAATCTATTAAGCTTATGTCCATGACATCTTATTTACATGCTTTTCCTTTAATGTGGTGGAGGATCCCTTAAACCTTATCAACCTTACCTATACCTCAAGAGGGCAAGGAGGAGAGAGAAAACCCTAATCCTTTAGGTCCTTATCAGAATTTTGTGATAAGAAGGGATGCATAAGATGAGAAGTCCTAAACGTATCTTATTTCGATTCATACCCTAAGACTTTGGCCAGGAAGTCACACGGATCTGGGAGTCCTCGTATTTCGACTAGCGGTGCGGAGGAAAATATTGCCAACCCTCGGTCGTGATCCTTTTCTAGACACCTCCATCTTTTGGATAATCCTCTAATAACTCCCTTGGGTTCTATGGAGTTTGTAAATTTAATAATTATTAATGGTTAAGTGGGGAACCTACGCTCTGATACTAAATGTTACAACCCCACCTTCCGGTAACCCCCAATTAAGGGAGACCGAGAGGTCGAAGCCGCACCCATAACTTCTGGATCAAAGGTTCGGGAATTAATCAAAAATATTTATTAAATTCTAATAGACTAAACTGGAAAGCTGTAAGAAAAAAAACTTTAGCATACCTTTTTGAAATGTTGGATTTCTAAACTTCTATCCATGTAAGAAATCTACTCTAACTAATCCTCCTTGTATTTGATTCGTGTATTTCACAATATGACGATTTACTATTTATCCTTTTGGCTTTGTACCTAAAACGACGACAAACAAAATGTCGGTCAGCCGAATCTGGTATGTGGGGGAAACAATAATCATGTCAAATATGATAATAACGTAATCATTCAATTATTCATTTAACAACCATGATTATGTTTTAAATATAACTCCGCGATCCAAGAGTACCCTATCCTCTATGTTGTCCCCATTAAACTCCTCATGATCCACCTATAAGTGAACCAATTTCTAGGGTTGAGTCACATGGCACTACTCATAAGTATCCCACTCCTTAACTCATGGCAGGATAATGAGTCTCATGGCACTACACGTAGGTATCCCAGTTTCTAACTCTCAGTAACCTAGACCTTGTTGTAGGATTACCCCTTTTTTTCTTAGCCTTTTCAAAGCAATAGAGGTGGACCCGGATCTAGTCAGTTATATACGCACATTTATAGTGATAATCATAGTCACTTTATAGTTGCATGAAATAAATAAACATCCAAAAGTTATTTTCAAGAAACTGATTAAAACTTCGGGAATCGCCGTGAAACTAGAGCGATTATTCATAAGTGTAACCACATACCTGACTTGATGAGTCGTGCAGATTATTCAACTTATACTTCATGTATATACCATCAAACCAATCAACAGATCCAAGAAAGTAATTCAATCATCACATAATTCCTGAAAAGAATATGTACTCTATTTATTACACACTTTATCAAGAATCTAATTTATTGACTTGGTTTCACTTTCTAGGGTTTCTAATCTGCATTAAGGTTTCATTAATATTCATTAGGGTTTCTTAGATCAAACTTATCCCTTTTAGGTTAACAAACCCTAAAATACCCTTTTCCATTTATATGAACCTTAACTGCTCAACTATCCATTTTAATAGTCTTTTATACTCAAATTGGCTTAGGGTCATCATATCCCTATTTATTCATGGATTTGAACCATTAAAACAATTAAAAGACACATTCATCTAAATTAGGGTTTTCAAGCTCATTAATACGTAATCGTGCACGAAACCCTAACTTAAGCCAATTATATAAAAATATCATCTTTTTAGATCCTATTTTCTCTTTTATTTAACAACAGGTTAATATCAGCTTGAATTATCCAAATAACATCATTAAGTCCATCTATCATCAAATCTAAGGGTTTTTCCTTAATTAAATCATTAAAGATGGTAACTTTATGCCCTTTTCAAATTTCAAGCACATAAACTCAAAATTAGACTAATCATGTGCAAAGTTCTTCCTTTTTGAACATAATGTACATTTTTACATTTAACAGGTTAACATCAACTCTAATGATCCATTAAACCCTATTAAACACTTTATTTATTTCAAAATAGGGTTCCTTAATCTTTAATTCATGAAAGATGATACTTTACACTACATTTCGAACAATGATCACATTCAGGCTATAAAACTATTTTTAATGGGTTCCTTGCATTTTTCTGATCAAAATACATATATAATTTGTCTTGATCGGAGTTACGAATAGCAAGATATTATTTTTACAAGAAACTTACCTCTCGGCCAATCAGATAGTGCCACATCATACTTTACCATGCAACGTTTGCTGGTTTTGAAACATAATCGATTTACGTAATTGCCCTTGGTAAAACATGCGTTCCTTCAGCCCGCAGAGGGGAATCATTGTCCATGCGCCTCCTCCCTTCTCCTTCCTCGCGCTAACCTAGCACTACTTCTCTGTTAGTGATGGGTGTGATTCTCCACTCCGTCCTCAACCCCGCTGGTTGCCAAGGAGTTGCCCCCACGCCTTCGTTGTACTCCCATGCAGGCAAGGAAGCTTCAAGCCTGCAGCCGGTCGTCCAGGGTTAGGGTAAGCAGCCCTGCCGCCATGGCTGCCCTGCAGTCATCTGCATACATTGCGCAGGTGTAGGGTGCCGACACGAAGGTCTTCCGATCCTTTTCTGACAACGCAAGAGCATCGCGTCCTCCTCGTATGATCCTCATTTCTCCCAGGTTCACATTACCCCCCTCTGGTTAAGTTTTTGAAAAGAAATAAGAAAGAGAAAGAGAGAGGGGTGCCAAGGATCTCCTTGAACTCGGGCTAAGGGGTATACCCTTATATAGAGGAGTATAGCAATGCCCCAGTTCGCCTATCCATGAGGAAACCAAGTCCCTCGTTAAACATGGCAACCACATACTTTCCTTGTTTAAGATGTAACTCCTCTTTTCTTTATGATAAGATATCCTTTTCTAAATGTGATTCTTGGTCATTAAGAAATGTGAATCTTACCTCTTTTATGATCCTTGTGCTTGGCTTTTCAGTCCAATGGCCATGAAATATATTCTCTTTTAGTCGTTTATATCTCCCTTTTACTAAAACCATGAAATTCATTAATAATGCAACACATTATCCTCTTATTTTTCCTTTTTAGTATTTTCTCTTTCTTTCCTCTTTATTGGGTCTCCTTGGATCCCAAGACATTCCACTATTTCGAATTTCTTTTTATTGGATACTTATTATCCTTCTAGATGCATATTTATGCATTATTTCACATTATCTTGTTTATTTCTCATTAAAATATCTCTTTTTGAGTATTTCTCTTTATTTTTCTTTTATTTTCCTCATTGGCATTCCTTTTAATATTAGCAACCTCATGGATATGAAATTTCCCCAAGAAATCTCATTTGTGCCTCTTTCCACTCATTTTCCTCATTTTATCATTATTTTCAATTTATTTCTTAATAAATAAATACTTAATTAATCTTTTCTTTTCTTATTGCTTTCTTTTTTCAACCTTGGACTCCTTGGTACCCAAGGAACCCAAGAGGCATGAAATCCTCTTTGGATTTGCCTTCTAGAGGTTTCCACATTATTCTTTTCTCAAATATTCAATTATTCATTACTAATTGAATTTTCTTTGTTATTTGGGCACAATAGCCTATAAAGCCCACAACACAGACTTCAAGGCTATTGTAAACAAAATCCATGTATTCAAAAAAAATTATACCATTCTTTGTTCAATTATCCTTAATATGAGAAATTGCATTTCTCACCAATTGAACCCAAAAATTGGGGTTGTAACAAGAACGCTTTATGCTCCAATTCAAAAGGAAGATGGTAGGATTTTCCATAGATCAAGCGATAAGGTGTGGTACCCAGCGGCATTTTAAAAGTGGTTCGATATCCCATAAAGAATCATCTAGCTTAGCTGACCAGTCCTTGTGGGACTTGCCAACTATCTTTTCTAAAATCTTCTTTATCTGCCGATTGGAGTCCTCCACATGTCCCGATGTTTGTGGATGATATGGGGTTGCAACCTTGTGACAGATGTTGTACTTATGCAGAAGCGATTCAAATTGTCTTCTGCGAAGTGAGATCCACCATCACTAATGACGATCCTTGGAAACATAATCTTGGTTAAGAGCTTAATTACCGCCCTTGCATCACATGTTGTAGTGGGTATAGCTTCTACCCACTTCGAGACATAGTCGAATGTGATGAGAATGTACTTAAAACTGTAGGATGAGGGGAATGGTCCCATATAGTCAATACCCCACATCGAAAATTTCAACTTCAATCCAATCTGATAGTGGCATCTCATTGTGACGGGAAATGTTCCCAGTTCACTGCATTCATTGCAAGACTTTACAAAAGTGTGAGCATCCTTGAACAAGGTCGGCCAGTAGAAACCAGATTGTAGCACCTTGGTATCTATCCTCTCACCTCCTAGATGTCCTCTATATGGAGAGCAGTGACATTCAAACAAAATTTTCGAAACTTCCTCTTCTGGTATGCATCTTCTATATAACCCGTCAACACAATGCCTGAACAACAAGGGATCATCCCAATAATAGTTCTTTAAATAAGAGAAGAACTTCTTCTTTTGATTATAATACATATCTGGGGGAAGCTACTTACAGGCTAGGTAGTTGCAAAAATTTGCATACTATGGCCCCTCAGGATCTACTGACCAGTCTGAGTAGATGGATTCATCGGGGTAGCTTTCATTGATGGGAAGTGGGTGATCATATCGCACCCGAATCCTGGAAAGATGGTCTGCAACCACATTCTCTGAGCCCTTCTTATCTTTGAACGCATGGTCAAACTCTTGTAACAATAGTGCCCAACGTAGCAGTCTGGGTTTTGCATCCTTCTTCTGCATTAGATACTTAATAGCCTCGTGGTCGGTGTGAATAACCACCTTCGAACCCACAAGGTAAGACCTGAATTTATCGAAGGCGTACACGACAGCTAGCATTTCTTTCTCTGTAGTCGTGTAATTCTGATGAGCCTCGTCTAGGGTCTTGCTCGCATAGAAGATAACATGATGCTTCTTATCTCTCTTTTGGCCAAGTACGACCCCTATAGCAAAATCACTGGCATCACACATATGTTCGAATGGAAGACTCCAATCAAGGGACTGGAGAATCAGTGCAGCACCCTTCACAGTTGAGAATGCCTTCATACACTCCTCCGTGAATTCGAACATCACATCTTTTACCAGAAGGTTAGAGAGAGGCTTGGCTATCTTTGACAAAATCCTTTATAAAGTGCTGGTAGTAACTGACATGACCTAGAAAACTGTGAACACCTATAACTGAAGTAGGCGGTGGGATCTTATCTATCGCATCAACCTTGGATGGGTCGACTTCAATACCTTTACTTGACACCTTGTGTCTGAGAACAATCCCCTCTTATACCATAAAATGGCATTTTTCCCAGTTGAGAGTGAGGCTATGCTCTTTACATCTTCTCATTATGAGGGAAGGATTGTTCAAACAGTCATCAAATGATCTACCATACACGCTAAAATCATCCATGAACACTTCCTTGTCTTCGAGCAAATATGCAAAAATGGCATTCATACACCTCTGGAAGGTAGCGGGTGCATTACAGAGCCCAAAGGGTATTCTTCTAAAGGCAAAAGTTTTGTAGATGCAAGTGAAAGTTGTCTTCTCCTAGTCATCAGGGTGGATGGAGATCTGGTAGAAACCTGAGTATCCGTCCAGCGAACAGAAGTAGGAATGATGGGCCAGCCATTCCAGCATCTGATCGATGAAAGGGAGAGGGAAATGGTCATTGCGGGTGGTGATGTTAATTTTTCAATAATATATACACATCTTCCATCCTGTGACCATCTTGGTGGCCACCTCGACCCCATCATTTCCCTTGACCAAGGTCATCCCTCCCTTCTTGGGAACTATTTGGATTGGACTCACCCATGTGCTATCACTGATAGCATAGATAATTCCAACGTCTCGGAGCTTAACTACTTCTTTTCTAATGACTTCGCAAAGCTTTTCATTCATCTTTCTTTGTGGTTAGGCATATGGCCTGGAGTCCTCTTCCAGATGGATCTGGTGCATGCACACCGAAGGGCTTATCCCTCTCAGGTCCCTGATTGAGTAGTCTAGGGCTTTCCTCCGCAGCCTTAACTCTTTGAGCAGCTGGTCTTTCTAGAAATCTATCAACTCTGAGTTGATGATTACCGGATGCATCTTTTCTTGATCTAGAAAATGATACTCAAGGCCTTTCGGAAAGACTTTTAACTATGGTGGGACTTCCTTTTTCTATTCTTCAGTAGGGGCTTCTCAGAGAGCGGCATATCTAATTGTCTCAATAGGATCTTCATCCTCAGTCGCTTCTTCAATATCCAGATAGGCCAACAATTCCCTAACCTCAGGATCATCGATATCTTGTAACTCGCCAGTTAAAGCGCACATCAAATGATCTACCATGGCCTTCTCTTCCTTTACTTCATCGCATAATTTCTGATAGCTCTCAACCAAGTAGGAGGATTCAAAGAACGAGGGGGCCCTCATACAATCACAAATGTTGAAGTCGATGTGATCTCCTCCAACACGGATTGTATTCATTCCCGCCTTGACATCGATAAGAGCTCGTCCAGTGGCAAGGAAGGGTCGCTCGAAAATGATAGGGCAGCTCAAATCTTCTATGGTGTCGATCAAAACAATATCGCAAGGGATAAACAAGCGCCCCACTCGGATGGGAACATCTTCAACTACACCAACTGGCCAGGTGAAGGTATGGTCAGCTAGTTGTATTCTCATGTTGGTGCTTACCATATTGTTGAGACCCACTCTCTTGGTAAGAGATAGAGGCATCCGACTAATGATGGCCCCTAGGTCTGCCAGACCTTTCTGAGTTACATTATCTCCAACATGAAAGGGGATTACAAAGGCCCCTGGATCCTTCTTCTTTAAAGGCATATTAGTTTTGATTAAAGAACTAGACATCTTGGTGATCTTCACAGTCTCTATGTATTCTCCTTTCCTTTTTCTTGTTATCAGGTCCTTTAGGAACTTGGCATAAGTGGGCATTTCTTCAATGGCATCTAGGAACGGGACGTCCACATGCAACTTCTTTATAGCGGCCAAAAACTTTTCATACATCTTTTTCAGCTGGGCTTTTACCAGCTTCTGTGGGAATGGTACATGGGGTGCATACTTATCTGGACGTTCTTCAGAAGAGACGTCGTTAACCTTGTCTTTGACTACTTTCTTTGACTTCTATGGAACTTCTTCCTCAACAACCTTTGTGCTAACTCCTTTGGCAGGTGTTGTTGTTGACGTTACTATATTCTTAGAAGCTGGTGATACAATCGTTCCTAACCTTAGAATGGCCATTTTCAACATCTCATGTCCATGTGGGTTGGCTTCAGTATTGTAGGGGAAACACCCCATCTGATGGTTGAGGGATTGGGTGAGGCTTGCCAGCTGCTGATCAGTTTGTTTTTTATGCTGCTGGAGATCCCCTATCTGGGTAGAAAAACCACCCATTTGTTGCTACATTAGTTTGAGCAGAGTCGTTCTATCCACTGAGCTCTTGTGCATCTTTTCATTGATGTCATTTGTCTCTTAGTGAAGGACATAAATTTCATCATTAAAGATGGTTGTGGCTTCGGGTTTCGTTGGAAGGCCCTTTGCTGCTAGAACCCTATTTGTCATTGCTGATTTGATGGTCCTCCTGAAGGTTTCCCACTCACCAGCTGGTGAGAGTTCTCAAGAGCACTGGTGTTCCCATAAGAGAAACTAGGATGGTCGGGCCGTCAGTATTGAACAAAACTCACATTCTCTGTAAAGTCCCCTTTGAGATCTTGTTGGGGTGTAGTGTGCGGGAAGAAATCTAACATGTCGTCGGGCTCACCACAGGTGACACAACTCTTCATGACCTCTTGTCGAACCTTCCCTTTGTAACCTTGCTCCTTGAGGGACTGGACATCTGTCATCATCTTGTCAAGCTTGGCTGCGAGGGCCTCCATAGCCTTAGATTCACCTGGAGTAGTGTGACTTAGCGACTCTCACTCGTATTCTCCATCTTGTTGGTTTGTAGCAATGTTTTCATTAATCTCCCTGGCTCTTTGGGCACTATGTCCCAAGAAATCATTGCCAACGCAAGCATTCAAGGACTTCCTCTCAGCGGGGCACACGCCATTGTAAAATGTGGTGATGAGGTTTGGTTCTGAAAAACCATGATGTAGGCATTCACGCTAGTAGGTATGGATCTTTCCCAAGTCTCACGAAGATTCTCTGAGGGCTTCTGGGAATACCTTGTGATCTTGTTTTGACATTTTATTGTCCTCTCGATGGGGAAGAACTTGGCGATAAAAGCATTGGCAAGATGCTCCCAATCAGGGAGGCTCTCATCATGTAAGCTGGTGTACCATTCTAGTGCCTTGTCCCTCAGTAAGAACGGGAAGCACTGGATGTAGATATGCATAAATGAGACTCTGTTGATCTTAAAGGTGTTGCATTTCCTCTTGAAATTCATTAGATGATTATACAGGTTCTCCTCAGAGGTGTTTCCACTGAACCTATTATGCTACAGGAGCTGGAGAAAGGAGGGCTTTAGTTCGAAGTTTGTGATGTTTAGAGGTTGCGTTACAACCGAATTTCTCTCTTCATTAGATCGAACTTGAATGAATGAGCGAAGAGAGCAAGCTTCAGGGGCTTGGTCAACCATGACTTGTCAAGAGATTGGATGACCTAGAAAGAAAGAAAGGAGTACCTTGAAAGAAACAAAGGTGTAAGAGCGATGTATAAATTATGAACAGTAAATATTATGTGCAGTAAATAATTGCAGTATTATATGCATATGTACAAGGTTTTAGCAAAGTACAAGTGAAACTAAAGTTCGTAGAATGGTTTTCTTTGCCTATCCCCAACAACGGCACCAAAAAGTTGACGAGCCTTAAACGTGGGTCCAAGAAAGGAATCATGTCTAGGTTATCAGACTTTAGAAATTTATAATATCGGAATGTTTAAGACACTTGTAACTAGCACATGGTCGAAGTAGTTCTGGGAAAAACACAAGGATAGGAAGAACGACGCTTCAGAAATTGATTTTCACTTGTCTAAGCACATCAAAAAGGGGGGTGCAAGAAAAGGGGGTGTTGTAACATGAACTAAACATAAGGAAATAAACAAAGTCCCTATCTCCAAAAGGAGTTACAAGAAAGATTTAAGTTTTGGGGTTTAGAGATTTTTGTAGGTGTTTTAAATAACAGAATTTGAGGAGATAAAACTTTCATTGAGGTAAAGCACAAAGGAAGAAAACTTAGCCATAGTAAGCAACAACAGAAAACATCCTGCAACCTCTTCTCTCAAAGAGGGTACCTCTAACTATGCACCATTTCCCTCTCTCAATGTAATTGGTCGTAGATTAGTGTGCTAAGGTAAACCAAAGCAACCCTGATCCTAGGTACTCTCATACACCCGGATCAGACCAAACTCTAGAGTTGCGACAGCCCCCTCTCAAGGGTATCGAAACGGGAAACACAATTTGATAGCTAGTTAAAAGAACAATCCAAAAGAAGAAACTAGAGTTCAGATGCTATAAAGAAATCATCAAACAAAAAGGAACCATACACAGAACAACAAGAGATAAACTCCATAGATTCTAATAAGATTAAGGAGAGTAAAAACATTTAGTTACAATGCATAGGGAAATGAAAGTAATGCAGTAAAAAGGGAAAGATAAGCATTGGTCTCCTTGATTTAGGAGGTCGATATATAGCATTAGACCCCTAAGGGACTGCTAACCCGATACCGGGAAGGAGCTCTTCCCGATACACCCGTGTCGGGCAGCCAACCCTCTTGGGCGACAGGCGTGACGACTGGGGCATATCAGGTAGAACTCCCTACCTGACATAGTTGTGTCGTGCATCCGGCCCTCTCGGGTGACATACCGCAATGGTTAGTCTGTATCAGGTTCGATATCGTGTCAGGTTAGGAATCGCTCAGGTTCTCCGGTTCTTTGTATCGAGTATAGAGGGGTGATCCATCTCAGGTTGAGGCTCATCTAGGTATCCGGCAGGGGAAGCTTTCCTAGTCGTATCGTGCTGTTGTGGCTACCGGGACGGGTTCGAAGTGAACTCCTCCCGTCCCTCTAGGGTTGGGGGCGTGCTCACCTAGTATCGCCTGGAACGCCTTAGAACGTGACACACTAGCTCCTGATGTCTTTCCGAAGTTAGCTCTCGTGGGATTTCGACCCATCCCATCACAGTCTTGTAGATGTTATTTATAGGCAGCTGCTGGTAGAGGTTGTGGTTCTCATGGGGCCACATGTCCTTTATCGGTTCTGTTTACGTGGCTTCAGGGGAGGACTGACGTGTTTGTCGCCCGACATGGCTGTGATGCGTGTCGGGTTGCAAGCAAATCGCTTGACCGTGTTAGGTAATGACCCTGGTGGGTAGTTGCTTCGATGAGTGGCTTCATTGCACGATAGATTCTATCAGGGTGAGTCGTGGCAGGTAAAGCTCCCTGTCGGGTAGATGGCATATCGCTCGTTAGGGCCCCTCGCATGACATGCCCGTGTCGGGTTGCTGCCGTGATGGGAAGAGATAATGATGAGTAAGTGGGTGTGTCGTGCATCCAGTAAAGGGCCGATTCATGTTCTCATTGTAAGTGGGCTGGGACGAGCCTTTTTGTTGACTTTGGGTGGAAAAATGAGGAAAAAAACTGCAAAAGATGGGAAAAGGGTTAGGAGCATAGTGTGGGTTATTCTTATGCAAAAATGGGATAGAACGGAGAGGAAAACAGTTTAGAAGGTAGGTTTGATAAATTGTACGTCTATAGGTATCCCAAATACTATAGTGTCAGACAGAGGTCCATAGTTCACCAGTCACTTTTGAGAACGTTTGCATAAGCGATGGGTATGCAATTGAGATTCAACATTATATTCCATCCACAGATAGATGGAAAGTCTAAGAGGACAATACAAACCATAGAGGATCTGTTGTGATCATGTGTGTTGTAGTTTATGGGTAGTTGGGATATACATCTTAGTATAATCAAGTTTTGCTATAACAACAGCTATTAGAGGAGCACTGATGTGGCACCATATGAATCATTGATAACAACCAAATATATACATATATATATATATTAAGAATTTTTTTATGGTTTTGTGTCACTATAACCTTAATATGCCCAAAATAACCCATGTTTCTTATCTTTTAGTAATTTATGTCTTTTCCTAGATAAAGTTGCTCCTTTCTTGCTTGAACTATTATTTCTGCCTATATCGTGAGATTCGTTGTAGAAATAGACAAGGGAAGAAAGTTTGGATCAAATTCTGAAAGGAGGATAGTTCAAAGTTGTTTGCTCCTAACATCCCAGAATATTCTAGACCTGAGAGGGTATCTAGAATATTCTAGGATGTTAGTTTGTCATCCTTGAGAGAGGTTTCATATCATCAATGGGTTTTAGGGACACTACGGGAGAGCGAGTGGGATGACCCCATAGGAATAGATACCATTGTGCATGCTATGTTTGAATGTAGGTTGCTTGCTGAGGTGTTTGAGGGTTGTCTACACCTAAGAATGGGTGCATAGACTGCCCAACTTGTGGTTACATAGCCAGGAACTCCTTCTCTCTGATTAGTAGAATCCTACGGACTATGTTTTCTTTTTTTTTCTTTGTTTTGTTTTAATTCATGACAGCCCGCTAGACTAGTTCTAACCCCATACTTTTATCGACTATCGTCTTGGCTTATCTAACTCAAGAACAAAATCTCAAGAATCCTAAACGTCACTATATCCATGTGTTCGACCCTGTATATCCACTTCGACCCCGTAATAAAAGTTGTGGGGGTCCTTGAAGGTTTTGGGTTATAAATTTAAAGGTTTGATTCCTTCTGAATCTACCTCCCTTCTGGACGTGCGATTTGGGGCCTATCAAGCATTATATGGAGCCGATGTAGATATTCGTGGTGTTGGTATGAGATGGGAGAATATCAACTTTTGGGTCTTGAGTTAGTGAAGCAAACCACTAAAAAGATCAAAGTGATCTAGCAGTAATCGAAGGCAGCTCAGGATAGACTGAAATCATATGTTGATAATAGTTGTAGATCTTTAGAGTTCCAAGTGGGAGACATGGTTTACCTCAAATTCTCTCCTTAAATGTGTTCTAAGGTTTGGGAAAAAGGATAAGTTAGATCCCTAATATATGCAACCTTATCTTGTAGTGACATGTGTTGGGAAGGTGACCTATAAGATAGAGTTGCCACCTGAGTTATATAGGTTACCGCTTGTGTTTCATATCTCTTTGTTGGGGAAGTGTCACCCTGATACAAAATTAACTCTTCAGCCTGTTGAGGTGGAGCTAGATAATGATATGTCTTATGCGGAATGTCATGTTCTAATCTTGGATAGAAGGATCAAGAAGCTGAAGAAAAAGGGCATTGGTGATAGTCAGGGTTTTATGGCATCATCGTGGCCCAAAAGAAGCCACATGGGAATTTGAAGATGAGATGTGAAATAAGTATGTCTCTTTTTTCGTAGGATTTTGGGGGAAAAATCTCTATTAAGGGCTTATAATTGTAAGACTCCTGACCTAGATTTATACTTAATTGTGATTACTTTGCATAATGAGATGCTTAAACCTTAATTTAATCTCTTGGGATGTTCTTATATCATGTTCATTTTGATCAAATTTGTTTGATGTTGCAACTACCTTTGTTCTATAGGTGCTTGTTTTGGACTAGTTTGCAATACCCATCTGTGAGGGTTATCTTGCAAAATGTCACATGTTGAGAATGTTTCTTATGATTTAGCATCATGAGAGAGAGAATGATGCAATGAGGGGCCTTGTTGGAATCATGTATGGTGATATGACATCACATGGTGATTCTAGGGTTTCTAGGGTTTGCTTAGTTCATATAGTGATTGGCTTAGGGTTTGATGGTATGCCTCCTATACCATTTTTAGTGAGGGTCATGATCGAAATGCATGTCTTGGATGCGTGGTCGCAATTGAGACAACCTTGAGTGGGGTGGGCCAAAACACCTTGTCTTCTAGAGTCTCGACCATGCACATATGTGACATAGGATTTCGACCTAGACATGTTTATAGAGTGTCTCGACCGAGACAAAGGGGAAACCGACTTAGTTGGTCGAGACACTTTTGCTGGATAAATATGGGCATTTCTATTTTTTTTGTCCCGAAAACTCATGTTTCTTTTTTTTTATATTTTTTGAATAGTGTCTATATAGCAAAGAGAAAAAGAAAAGGAGGGATATTTCCAAAGGAAAAGGAGAAGAGCATAACTATACACGTAAAGGTCAGGAACTTGGATCTATCTATCAAGACTCCAATCAAGGGAAATTGCAAGATGAAAAAAGGAGACTTCAGCATGTCAGACAACCAACAATATCAATCATAGATACCTCTGATATCCATGTGCCAGAAGAAAAACATCAGCACCAACAGAATAGAACGAATTGCAAGAACTATTCTAGGCCATGGAAATTAGTAAGGATGGTATCTGAAAGCTTAAGAGCAGACAAGGATATGTCCTCATGGACTCTTCTATTTCTCTCAGCCCAACAATTATATTGAATCACCATAATAAGCAGCTTCTTCCTGAGGCAATCGACTTTGAGCAGATCGTTCAAAATTGCAAGAGTAAAATGGATACCGGTGTTATAGAAGGTAGAATGGAAGACCATCTCTTTTGAGGGCATGTGTCCCTTGGTGATCTATCTTGTTGACACCTCAAAATTTCTAACTTCCCTCCTCCTTTGGGTATATAACCCATCCCCTTCACACATGAGCAAATATTTTTCAGCCCTACACATCTTCTTCTTCCTTTGGATCATCTTTGGAGCTTCAGGAGCAAGAAAGGTCAGATCTTGAAGCTTGGAATGTCAATCCTTTGTGCATGTTGAAGATCTAGTGCTAGATCAACTCTTTGGTGTTTATTTCTGTGAGATTTCTTCTCAGTAATTCATCCTCACAATTCCTCCCTTCTGAAACCTCCATCATCTACTTCCTTGATCTTGGTCTCTGAATCATCCATGATGGCCATTTGAGAGGAAATCCTCCTCATAAGGGGTCATAGACCATATTTGTCATGGTGAACCCAAGTAAAAGGATGATTCTTTCTTTTTTTACCCTTTTTCTTGGTTTATCCAAGAACTATTTTTCCTCTTCCTTGAACCCCATTGTGGCCAAGGTTTAATTCTTTTCTGAGGTGATCCTTTGTCTCTAGAAGTGCACCTTGATTGGAGTTCTCCATCACTTTGGAAGGCCTTTAACTTGGGAGTTTGGTTCTCACCAAAATTGGCGGGTCTAATAAATTTTCTCTTTATCTATTATATGCATCTTAAACCTGATCATATATTGCTATTCTAGATCTTAAAAATGAGTTCTTTATGGTGGAAGACATGATGATGTTTAGGGTTTAATCCATGTAATATTCCAGAAAGGATTAGCCTTACTATAACCCTAAATCATTTTACTAGTTCTTGCATATAGAACTATTTTATTTGGTTTATGATTTTTCCTATTTAAACAAAAGAAGGTTATGGTTCTGTTTATATGTATAAGAAACCTGAACTTTATCTCCTTAATCATGATGCTAAAGGTGATATTCTATGTTACATGTTCTAGGGTTATATGAACATTCTTTCTTGGAATGTTACCATAGTTGACATTTGGTATTCTTGCATTCGATATCTTGCTTTGACCTGGTTTAGATCTGATAAGATTCCAGGCATGTGGTCAAAATGTCCTTTAGACATGCCTCACGGTTGACACCATGTATGAGGTGGTTTCCACTATGACACACCTGTGACTGTGACACACCCTAACCCCGAGGATGATCGTTACACTTTGATGGCTCGCACATTGTTGCTACTTGAAGTGTTTTCATGTAGTGTTGTGATCGAGATGGTTAGAGTTGTAGATCGAGACACTTGTTCAGGATGTCCCATGAACATGACTTGTCATGTCTAGTTACTACCAATTGAGACAATAATGGATTAAGATTGTGTCTCCTTGTGATAGGGGGTCTGCACTTTGTTGTGTGACGGTCACGACGCTCCTGTGTTGTGACAGTCGCAACACTACTTGGTGGAGTTTTGATTGCAACGTCCCTTTGCATGCCTCATGGTGTTGTGGTCGCAACACCATGTCAATGAGGTTGTGTGGCTATTATGTTTAGGGTCAAGACATATGTCTAGATGGTTTCGGTCGTGACACATAAGTGTATCAATCACGACATGGGTTGTGACGGTTGTGACCATGTGTTGTATAGTGGTTGAGACCCAAGTGTTGAAGGTGGTCGTGACCATGTGTTGTGAAGTGGCAGGGACACCTATTTGTGGGTATGTACATGACTATTACCTAGTGTGATGGTATACCTAAGGTGTTGTAGCTACGAATGGCTAATCATCAACAATAGTATGTAACCCTAGTATTCTCCAAACATAAGGGAGGTGGTAGAAATTAGGGTTTAGTGGTAGAAGTTTGTGATTAAACCCTAAATGGGTATGCATGAACCCTAACCCAAATCTTGTGTTTACATGATGTATGCGCTCATACTACTCAAGGTATTTATTATGTGCTTGTGTTTCTCTCTCCAACTTGTATAACACCAACTTGCAGGTGGGATGAATATCATAGCTATGAGTATGCTATGTTGATCCCTATGTAATACATGGTGGTGATTATGAGTAATGTTGAGGCATATTATGATATTGAATGTGCAAGAGTGGTATGAATTGGTCTATTGACGTAGAAATTTATTTGTGTATAAATTGAGGGATTGATATTCCATAGTAATGTGATTATGAGACAAGTTCTCACTTTATACATTTTACATCTTCTGGATTTATATATTATCCTAAATTCTATAGAGTTTGTTTAGGGTTAATACCTTGTAACTTGATTGATGCATTAAAAGATACCCAATTGCAATATCTAGTCAAGTGAAACCCTAATCATGTAGTTTCCATGTACCATAGATCCATCTTCAGCATAAGTATATAGTTGGATGGTGAAATGAGTAGCTCCTACAGGAAAACTCAAAGCGCATATTATTGAATATGGTAGGGTGTTAGTGTAGGTAACTCCTTGTATCCTTATCTTTTTGAAATAGTGGTATAATGATTTGGTATAGAACAGACATGTACGAGTCTTTTCTCTAGTGTTGTGCCATGTACCAAGGAAGATTAGTTGTCTTATAGGACCATAGCTTTGACTATGAGTTGTTGTTTCTACATGACTATAGCTCTGACTGAAAGTTCATGTCTTTGTTGTTTGACTATTATGTCATTGTGTTGTAGAATCAAATGTACAAGTAGTGTTGGTGATGATCATGGTGTCTGGATCTTCCATTGATCTTATATGGTACTGATTTGGACTTATCAATGGTCAGTTCGATTTTAGTGGTACACCTAAAATCCTAAGGACATAATAATGAAAACAATAATACAACAGTGTAGTATATTTACTTAGGGTCAATACAAATCACTATGAATGACCCCATGCCTTATTTCTTGTATTGTTTAGCTTATTATAGGTATACATGTTCTTCATATTCCTTTTAAAAGAATAAATTGTTTTTCTACTTAGTTGCAAGTACTTAAATTTCTTAACCATTATTTACTGCTTTACTTATCTACTCTATTATCTCACTATGCTTAGAATAGATGTTGGCGAAGAGTTATATCTCTCATTGGAATGTTTGGTCTCACCCCTTGGGTTCCACAACTTCTTAGGTGGTTGTGGAGGAGGAGGTCGAGGTCGTTGGGTAGTTGTAGAGCAGCAGGGAGATCAATAACTATTAGAATCTTGTAGTAGAGTCCTATGTGTCATCCATGTGTTCTCGGGTCTGTGGGGATGTTTTGTTGTTTTATATATTGACACATAGATTTTGTCTTTGTGCCATGAGTGTATGTACATATAATTAGGTGGTGTTATGTAATAGTTTTGGCTTGACAACATTTGAACATGATATATAGCATCCTTTGGTATATATGAAATGTAGATGGCCTAAAATGAAGGCTTGTTTATAAAATACTTCTGCTTGAGATATTGAATTTCAAATGGTTTTAATTTACCTTGTTTGGTGGTAATATTGTTGTTAATGGTAATTCCACACTTTGTTTTGAGTAATCTCTCTTTGTGTGGTGCTGGCCTCCACACCCTATAATTCCTAAGCTTTTGTTTCATGTTGAGAACAACATGATTCAAATTTTGGGGTGGTAGGGGGTATGCCCTCTTTTCTCAACTCATTTAAATTCCTCCTATTTCACTTGATATAACCGAATGATTTAGGCACCCCTTTATCTAGTGTAGATTTCTTTTTTCTTCCATACATGCATATCATGTAGTTTAATTTCATGAGTTTTTATAGATTTTTTTCATAATTTATCTTTTCACATCACTCCATGACATACATTGCATATCATGTGTATTTTTACTAAGTTTTGTGTGTGTTTTAGTTAAAAATTTTCTTGCTTGTTGCTTATTGCTTATTAGAATATGTTTAGATGTGGTTTAAAGCAAATTGGCACAATTCTGGCCAATTTTTCCCATTATTGACTTGCCTGAAAGTGTATTTCAACTAAATCTCTATCTATTATGATGTGGATGACTAGAATTGGAAAAACACAATATAATTATTATATTTTTCCTAAATGAATCCTATAATGAAATTTTGTACATGCTCCAAGCCTCTCACAAGTAGTTAATTATTTTTGACAAATTTATGAACTGGGAAAGCCTTGAGTGCTTGGGATTATTGAATTCATCTAAAAAGAGTGTAATCCACTATATTTCTCATTTTATGTGTGCTTTGACTGTTTGGTGAAAGTTGCATCGATTAACTTGTTTAGATAAAATTGTACATGATCCTCATTACTCATGACCCATGTTGACCTAACATTCCTTCTGTCATCTTCTTACCTCTTCACCTCATGAAAGAATGCCAAATGTGCAATTCTTATCTTTGGACACCTTCCAATAGTTTGGGGTTGGACATATCTATATCACCATGATTTACTCTTGTCACCATATACCCTCCTTACATATAGGGTGAAGAAAAGGAAAAAGAATAAGGGATGGCTCTATGTAAAAGCCTCTTAAGAAAAGAAAAGAAAATAAATAGATGATTGCTCCTATGTAATAACACTCCACTCCCTTCCATAATTTTTTCTTCTCCTTTTATACCTAGTAGGGCTAGGGTAAATCAACTTTATTCCTCATACCCCTACACAAACCAAGTGGGTCATGAGTGGTGGGATGGAGTCTATGATCTAGTTATAGAAAGTGAAATAACAATTTGAACAATTTGAATGTATACATTACATGATATGGATTACCTAGAGCTTTAGGAAATTTGCAGCACTTACATGTGTGGTTGGTATCCCATATTTGAAATTTTTGTGCATTGTGATTGATTCATATTTTTAAATTCAAAATGAATAGTTAGTAGTGGTTTGCATGCCTATTTTCACATGCAAAGTCATTATAACCAAATAACATCAGCCAAGAAAGAACCGCCCCGATGAAAGGCCTAACGGTAGGTAAGTGAGAGAAAGCTCCAACTTCTCTCTAGAAACAACCCCTCAGTCTCTCCCTGTTCGGTGCCTTTGGCTTACTTCCGGTGAGATTCAACCTGCTCTCTGCCGCTTGGTTTTTTTTCTCGCTCTGATTCTTGGCAGTGACGATCCTCCTCTCTACGACCGTCCGTGATCGACTCTCTCCTTACCAGAGTCATTTAGCTTCAATCAGGGGAGCTTCAACCCACTCGACCCCCCTCGCCTTATCTCAGCTCATTGGTAGTGGTGGCTTCTTTCCATCTCTGCGACCAACTTTCCCCCAACTAGGGTACTTCATCATAGCCCGACTTCAGTATTTTCCAGCATGCTTAAGGGAAACATCAGTATGCTAGCAAAAAATCATTATAGCATCAATTAGGTTCGGCTTTGCTGTGATCCCCTGTCAAGTACTTCTCTTTCTATTTCACAAAGTGTGGTTCCTCTTTGCCTGTTGATCTGTTGAAGCGGTGTTTAAAATTTAGGTATCACCCTCTTTACTCACCTATCCTTCACAACCCTCCGCAATAAATTCTGAGGATATTGACAACCTTCGAGACAAATCTTGGGCTTCACTAAAGGATTTAAGAAACATGCAGGTGTTATATTCTTAAATCCAGACTACCACATCCACTGAGGTTGGGGTTATTTTCTTGCTTCTCACCAGTAGATTTACAAAGATAATCTGCAAGCACAAAACTCGCTTCAAAAATTCTCTAAGCCTCACGCCTTTTTGCCGACTTCTGTACTCTTTCTCAAGTCTTACTCGGCTGTCAGGTCAAATAGGAACTTCTATCAGTCCATAGAATATCATTTAAGATCCTTCAACTGCTCTGAAAACACCATGTGTACAGGAGGCGTTCTCACCCTGGCCTCATGCATAAAAAAACCTTGCATGCCTAGATGTGGCAAGCCTTCTACTTTCCGCCTTGCCCTAAAGAAGAAAAAACCCTCGGCGAATGGCAAAGGCCCAAGAACTCCTTCCGCACACACCGATATGAACTCCCACTTATCCTTCATGGAAATCCCACTCTCAAACCCCTCATTTTCCTCTAGCATTCCCTTACCGCGAGCTTGGATCTATCAAAGTTCGATATCTCGTCGGGAACTTGCATGATCAACATTGGTCACCACTCCTTCCATGTGATGGTCACATGGTCCCTCCCCTCCGAACAACCCTGGGGTAAAAAAACCCCCATCCTTCTCATCTCTAAGGGCTGGAGCGACATAATTGTAGAACTAAAACTCAAACCAGAGTGGTCAATTTTCATCAAACTGATTGAAAATCATACTTTTCAAACCTGGGTATGTGATTTCATCAACTAAACGCCTCTCGAGTTATCATATCTATACAAAAGACACAACCAAGCTAGTTCTTCATCATCAAACTCTACGGACCAGCTCTTCGTTCGGGATGAGTACCAACCCCCTTTGGGTTCAAGATAATGGCCCATCTCCGTCTCCTCAAGTTCAGAGGAGGAAAACGACACTGGCACATCCACAATGCAACAACAACAAAGTTCCATCGTAGAAAGGTACAAACTTTTCCCTTCCCCCATGGTTAAGGAAAAAAATCTTCCAAATTTGTCTTCTCTTCATAAAACCCTAAAACCCTGACCCCTCCAGGTGGAGGATATCATCCCAAAAGATTTGGATCACCTAAATGCTGCTTTTCCTATTTTAGGCCAAGCTCAATCGTCTTTCCTCATAAACAAACTCCTAGAGAAAAACCCCACCGCCCAAACCTGGAAATTGGTCCCCCTCCAAAAAAAAAACCTTTTTGGGCACTGCACTGTTCACTTTGCCTCAGAAACAACCACTTGACTTCTAGATGCTTTTCCCGCCTCACCTGCTTTGGTTGTCAACAAAAAGGCCATATAAAAAGATACCGTAAGGCACGCCATCCCCCAAACCAGTGCAGAACCCATGCAGACCCAACTTTCTCCTCCATACACTCCTTCTCAGATAGAAAATCGCCTTTTCACAAAAACTTTAGAGTTCCCAAAAAGTTCATCTCAGATCACAGGTGCATAAAACAAACCCCTCTACATCATCTCCTCACAAAAAATACCTTTGCATGCCTCGCAAATCTCCCATCTGAACATGCAGACACTACCCCTTCACGTTTCCTGAACTCAAACCCCTGGGCTCTACCTATATCTAAAGCCTACCACAAACTGAAGAACCATACAGTTTCAACAGCTAAACCCCGTCTCCCAAACCCTCTCCATTCAACCCCATCTCCAACACATAACTCAAACAACCCACCTGCTGCTGCAAACATGAAAACCTTGGATCACCTGGAGTACGCGATTGCACTTAACCTTCCTGCTAACTCTATGCATATTCTCGTGGTCCTCACCCTGAGAAGCATCCTCATATCAATTGAAAACAACCTTGACAACAACCCCATCAATATCCTAGACATCACTCATGCCTTACCACTTCTCATTCTTGGTCAAACCATCTTAAAACCAAAAATCTTCTCTCCTACCCAATTCATCTACTCTGTCCCCGAAGAAACAAAAATAAACCACCTTTTCAATCAAATTCTCACTATCCCCTGTGGATCGAGCTTCATTACGGCCAGATTATCTAAATGGTCTGTTGACTTAGGTGCTTTCCCATCTCCTGCTGGTCACTCTGACTGGGTTGCTATTACAAATCTTCCTCCACACCTTTGGGAAGTTGAGATATGCAGAGGTATAGCCCATTCTATCGGGGCTATACTTCAATATATCAGCCCTGAAACCTTGCACCCTACGCAATATATCAAAGCTTTTTGTCTCTTCTCCGTCAAAGTTGCTATTTCATTACCGCCTACCATCAACATTAGAATTGGTGAATCTATCTATAATATTAAACTGTCTGCTGAGCATCCCACTGAGAACAGAACAACCTTCTCAGACCTCTCAAAACATCCTCCCTCTTGTCTTTGCCCAAATAAAAACAAAATGACTAACTTGAATACCCGATCTTCTGGTGATCAAAATCATGTTTGGATCATAAAAAACTCCACCTCTTCCGACAACACTTACCTCCCCATAAACAAGAAAAGAACCAGATCATCTGAACCATTTTTTCATGAAAACACATACTTGCCAGTAGGTTCCACCTTCCCTTCTCCTACCTCTACTAAGGAGAGTTACCCCTCACAAATCCAAAACCAAAACCAACTAGCCATAAAATATCAAAACATTTCTCATCATAAGGATGACAATTCTTTGTAGAGTTCGGAACAGGAAAGCCCTCAACAAAGGCATGCAGGAAGCTACCTTCAGAAGATTATGAAGCCAAATAAAAAAGAAACAAAAAATAAAATCATCATCAATAGGACAAAGCCAGGTATTTACTCAAAATCCTCTACCTGTTCTCTTAGTGACTTATCATCTACTCATACTTTATCTTCTACTTCCCCATCTAAGGATACAAATAGAGATATATATTCTATTGAAGATCTAGCCTCATGGTCAAACATAAACAGTTTCACAAATTTTGCAAGAAAAATAGGCATCCATCTAGATGACAAAGAAAAAGCTCATAAAAATCTAGATGACATAGAAACATTTATGGGCTGGTCAAACAGAAGGGTCCTTTTTCTGAAAAAACAAACTTTGTCCTCCTAAAAATAAATTAGATTGAGTTCTCATAAGTCTTTTTTCTTTTCTTTCTGGCTGGCCTTCATAAAAACTATGATAATCTCATCTTGGAACGTCTGTGGAGCTGCAAACCTCCATAGATGCAAAAAAAATCGTGCACACATCTACAAGAATAAAATCGACTTGATTACAATCCAAGAAACAAAAACCTGTCTAACTCCTTTTTCTCTCAAAATAATAGGGGGAAATAGAATCACTGACTGGGTCCAATTACCTCCTGAGGGCTTCAAAGGAGGCCTCTTAGTTGGTTTCAACAATCACTGTTTAGCTTCCCAAAACACCTCCATACTTAATTTCTCAATTACCATTGATTTCAAAAATCTTTCCGATGGTTATCTCTGGTCTTTCTCTGGTGTTTATGGGGAACCAGGGCATAACAAATCTGCCTATCTAGATGAACTAAATCATCTCACAATAAAATATTTCTCATCTCCCTGGATTATGGGTGGAGATTTCAACTTGATCACCCAAATCTCAGACAGACTCAACTCCACACCTTCCCCCCAAACAATGTTTGTTGCTGATAAAATATTTAGTAAGTTGCTCATAAACCATTCTTTGATAGACATCAAACCTTCAAATTCATCTTACACCTGGTCAAGAAATCAGACTTATGCCAGACTCGACCACTTCATATGCTCAAACATATGGGAAGACAAACACCCCCTCTCATCGGTTCATATCTCTCACATAACCATATCAGATCATTTCCCTCTCATCCATGACTCAAAATCTATGGACTCTTGGGGCCAGAGGCCTTTCAATTTGAAAATAGCTGGCTCTCTGTAAACAACTTCACCAACTCCTATTTAGAACATTGGAAACTCGCTGATTCACAAATAGAAAACATAAGATTGCACATCCTAAATAACACCAAAAACATTAAAACACATATAAAAAAATGGAAGCTCACAAATCCAAAAAATTTATTCGAAACACAAAAAAATCTTGAAGAACAATTCCTTTATGTGGATAAGGACCCTTAAGCTGACCCAGCCCTTGTTCTTTCCATTAAAGCTGAACTGGACTACATAAACAATTGTATTGACACTAAATGGAGACAAAGGGATAAAATAACTTGGGCCAAGGAAGGTGACAAAAAAACAAAATTCTTTCATAAAATTTGTAACAAAAATTATCGTCAAAATGCCATAACCCATCTAACAATAAACGACAGACTCACCTATCACAAACTATCCATCTCAACTCACATAACAAACCATTTCAAAAACATCTTCAATAACAATCACAACACCTCCTACCTAAATGACTTGACTTGGGCCAGTATTTGTCAAGAAAACATAAAAAACACACAAGATCTTATAAAACCTTTTTCTCTTGAAGAATTTGATGATGCCATTTCAAACTTAGGTCTAAATAAATCTCCTGGGCCAGATGTACTCAACGTTGAATTCTACCTGGCTAACTGGGATAATTACAAATCAGACTTCTTATCTTTTTTAAAATATTTACATGACAGTAGTAACCCCCATAACATCATCAAATTCATAAATAAAACTTTTATCATTCTAATAAAAAAGACTAGTCAATCTGATCACATATCCCTTTTCAGACCCATCATCCTTATAAACACTTCATACAAAATCATAGCAAAAACAATAGCAAATAGAATCAAACCTCACAGGGATGATATCATTCCTCTCAACCAAAATGTTTTCCTCAAAAATAGAAGTATCCAAGATGCCTATTTGATGGTCAACGAAACTATACATCTCTGCCAGAAAAACAAACCCCCCTTCTGGCAATCAAATTAGATTTTGAAAAAGCTTTTGATTTTGTCAACTGGAACTGCTTAACTAAAACTCTCTCGGGTTTTGGCTTTCTTGAAAAATGGGTTAATTGGATACATGCCTGCATTTCTACAAACCATTTTTCAACAATCATAAATGGTGTCCCTTTTGGTTATTTCCACAACTCAAATGGACTTAGACAAGGGGACCCACTCTCCCCTTACCTGTTTATCATCATCATAACTATCCTTTCCCGCATGATTCAACTGGGAAAACAAAATGGTCTTATAAGCTCTCCTGGGGAATGCAAAGAGAACATCATTCAATTTGTTGATGACACTATTATTTTCTCCTCCCGTGAAGACTCATCTCTTCTGAATATTTTCAGAATCCTTGGTATTTTTTCTTATATCTCAGGCCTCAAAATCAATCTGCATAAATCTTCCATTTTCAGGGTCCACATAAATCAACCTTCTTTGGAGCGATATAGAGATCTCTTAAGATGTAAGATTGAAGATTTTCCAATCAAATACCTTGGTCTTCCTATCACACCCTACAACATAACAAATGCTATCTGGTCCCCTATTATTTCAAAAATAAACACAAAACTCTCAAATTGGACAAATAACTTCCTCAATCTATCTGGGAGACTCACCCTTCTAAACAATGTCATCACACCTATTACTACACACTTCCTGAGCTGCATCCCTCTCCCTTAAAAAAAAAATCAATTCTAGACAAAATCAGGAGAAACTTTCTTTGGAATAACTTCCACAAATCCGAAAAATTCGGGAAACACTACCATCTAGTTAATTGGAAAACTATTTCAGCTCCACCAGATCAAGGAGCTTGGGGTATCCTAAACATTGAAACTCACGCCTTCTGTCTTATAACTAAAATTATCAATAGTCTGTTCCAAAACAAACCAAAAATATGGTCACAACTCATCAAACACAAATACTACCAAAAATCCCCTCCCTGGCATTCAGTCTCAAAAAAATCATCTTCCCCTCTTTGGAAATACATCAACAAAAATATCCAAAATATCACTCAAATCATGAATACCCCCCCACACTCTCACCTAAATATCTCATTCTAGTTTGATCCTTAGTTCAAAAACAACTCTGTCTTAAATCTTCGACCAATCTGGTCCATCCCAAACAGATTGCTCAAAATGAAAATCGACAAAGCTCTTTTCCTTATCACCAGTAACAAATCAAATTCTCTTAAAAGATGCATCCACATGCAACTCAGCCAAGATGAATTCAGCAATCTAAAATTCTCTTTGGAAAACAACACCTCAAACATCATAACATGGAAATGGGGTAGCACATTCTCGGTTAAGCAAGCCTACTCCTACCTTTCCTACAGAGGTTTTGCCCCACCCACCACAAAAAATTGGAAACAGAAATGGCCTCAAAAATATAAAACATTTCTATGGCTTTTACTACATAACAACTTGCTCACAGGTGAAAACCTTACAAAAAAGGGCTTCATTGGTCCATTCAGATGCTCACTATGCGAAATAAGTTCTGACTCAGTTGATCACATCTTCTTCAAGTGTTCCACTTCACAAAACATCTTCTCACACTACACACGAAACTGCATTCCTGATCTCAAGGAAGCAACATTCCCATCACAAATCACACCAAATAGACACTACAAAAACTTCAAGGGTAGTGATATTTTCACCACCATCAGTTGGAATCTATGGAAAGAAAGAAACAACAGAATCTTCAACAACAACAAAAAATTGAGACAAAATATTATATCACAAATAGATGCAGATCTTCACATTCTAACAAAATGCAGGTAACCAAGAAGAAGGAGGATATGACGATTCTGATGAAGGTGAATCAGAAGCTAAATTTCTGTGTGACCTCAAAGCTATGGTTGATTACGAAACAGGAATCAGTATAGTCCAGCAAAAACTATGATTACACTTCACGGGGAGAGGCTTTTTTCAACAAACTTGGGTTTTATCCTCTTATTTTTTAAGAGGCTTGTTTTAAGGGGTGCCTCCCCCACTCCATCAGAACTTTGCTGTTATCTCCACTAGGCACAAACGTTAAGTTTTTTTACATTATTTTCTTCATCTTGTATGGAACTCACATAAGTAGGCGTTCGCTTGCTTTGATGTGTTTTCAATATATGCTATGACCTTCCTCAAAAAAAAATAACCAAATAACATCATGATCATGATTTTCTGGAATGTCTTGAGAGAAAAAGTTGGAGCATACTTGAGGAAAAGTATGCTTTAAGTTTGGGGTGGTGATGTAGTCCTATTTTAGGGATTCATCTTGTATCTTCTTACACTTCAATCACATTTAAACATGTTATATTAAAAGTTATTTCCCCTAGTAAATGTTTCTAGAAAATGCACTTATAGACCCTCTTTGCATGTATTTCAGGTACTTGGACCATGCCTCGGATGGACGGATGAGAAGGAAGGTTCTCTATGATTTCTCCACCCATGAAGAAGTCCAAAGAAGGACTTAAATATTCCCCAACCTTCCCATAGTGGCTAAGAGTCGAATTTAAATGAAGATGTCATGGATCTCAAAGATTGAAGCTCAAAGTGCATGAAAAGACCCCAACACAGCTGTAGTGACACAGAACGGTTGTGCTGCCAACACCAAAATCACATGGAAACTCTAGACTTGATCAAGCTATACCAACTCCAGCAAAATGGTTATGCTATCCAGCATATCCATTCCATGAAGACCCCAATATAGTTTTTTGAGCCAAAACAATCGTTCTACCGCAAGCCAGAATGCCCATTCCAGTAAGAATGACCAAGTCCCAACTCACCCACCACAACTGTGCTACCTAGCTCCTACCATGGCTATGCTACCCAGCATGACCGTGCTACCAACCCTCATTTACCCCAAATCAACCTGACATTTTCCACTCCACCATCATGACCATTCCCTCTCAGAATGGTTGTTCTACCTTCTACCCATCATGGTCATGTTGCCATAAAAAATTTATCTTTTTCTACATTACTTTACCCAAACTATTCCCACATAACCTAGTACTTCCCTGCCACCTATATATACATAGCTGGAAGTTGTAGAACAAGGTTACACTCCCCTAGCGTTCATTTTCACCGTGCTTGAGAATTTAAGGACATCCCACCAACTCCCACATACCTCCACCTCATTTCCACCTTCCCTCAACCTCAAAACCCTTGTTTATAGGGTTTTGACCATCTTCAATCACTATTTCAAGCCATCCATCCATCTTGGGAGAAGAAGGGCGTTCTCTTGCTGCTAAAAGGTGGAGAAGGAGGAGTCTTCACCAAAATTCTCTGCCTATACACTCCTTTCTCCTTCTTTTGTTTTTTTATGAGTAGATAAGCCCCTTAGGTGGGTTGTTTGGGGATAAAATGTGACTTTGATACCATGACTTGTAAACTCTATAATTTTGTTTTATGATGATTGTCTTATACTTTTATCTTTATTTCCATATTTCTTCTTGTGGTTTGTTCTTAAAAACATGGTTTTCTTGTGGATTTTTTCTCGAAACCACTTAGACTCAAGGAGAGAATGTCTTGTATAAGGCTATGTTAGGGATTTCTCCTAGGTCCAACTAGTCGATCCCTAGATAGCATTCAATTTTCCCACACATATATATCCCCTATCTCACTTCTATGTGGAAGATGTAAGTTGCTAGTATAGGATCACTTAGTGTAATAGACTAGGAGTTTCTAAAAGTCTGGACGATGAGTGATGTTGTAACATACTAGAACTTTGACATATTCTCTTTTTGGCCCTTTCCCAATATTTTTGTATCATTTCTATCCTTTTTGGCCTTGATGCTTAAATTGTGGAATTTATAGTGGTTTGGTGAACATTTTTTCAATAATTATACCCATTGAAGGATTTATGCACAAATACCTTGGTGAAATCTTATTTAAGGATCTAAAATGTAAAATCACCACTTTAGTAGAATAATGGTTTATAAATTTGTGCTAGAAGTGCAAGGCCCTAAACCTTGATCAATGTATTAAACAAGATTAATTACCATAATTAAGATCTCTAAACCTTAATCTAACTTTTTAATGTGATTTGAAAACTTAAAATGAGCCTAAGTTTCAAATTTGGTTCGATTTGGATGTTGTTTGTGCAAGTTAGGCAATTTTAGGTACATAATGGACTTGTATGGAATTTACCCAATTGGGAGGTTTTCTTTGCAAATTATCACCTGAATTTTAATCCTTACATATTCCCTTACTATTCTCGAGATTTGAACCATGGTGCATCTGGTTGCACCTTGGTTTGAAGGTGTTTCTCTCCAAGGGCAATATAGGGATTACCCTATTTATAAATGAGCTTATCTTTAAAAGTTATCAACCAATGGGGTTATTTCTTTGATTGGAGGATGGTGGAGATGGCCTAGAAGCCTCCATGGGCTTTTAAGACCGACCTTGTATATACAAGAAGTCTCTATGAGATTTCCTCTTGCATGGCCATAAGCCTTAGCCTAAGGACACATGCAAAGTCCCATAGGCACCTCATGCTTGCACCCTTCTTTATCAAGCCATTCCTACCCCTTCCCACCTCCCAATCCAAGAAGCAATCCTTTCCTTCTCTTTCCCCCAGCTTAGATCATCTTCCCTTCTATGTTTGCCATGATGTTTCTGTCCTAAGGTAAAAGACGGTGCCTACCTTGGTGAAGAAGGTTCCTAGGGTTCCAAATTTCTCTATTTAGGATTTCTTAAGCTCCTCCTTGGTGATTATGACCTAATATAGTAAGTATCCTCCTTTCCTTCCCTATTTTCATGTTGTTAGTATTCCTTCCACCTTCTTCCAGGTCAAAACCATGACCTTCCATGGTAAAACTCCACCTAGAGCCCTAAAACATCTCATCTCCATCCTCTTTTGCTATGGTTTGCACCTCTAAAGTGGAGAAGGTGATCTTTGCTCAAGCAAGGAGCTTGGCTTGGAGCAACCAAACCTTCTAATCTCAGGATCCTTCCTTTTTGGACCTTCTTACCTTCGTAGATAAAATTTTTGTTAACCCCCTTCTCATATATTGCTTATTACATGCTTAAAACTCATGCTTCTATGTTTAAAATCGATGATCTCCATCTCTTTTTACCATGTTCCTCTAGGGTTTTGGTTTCTTGCAGTTTTACCTACTCTAGAAGATCTAGTTTTGTTACCTATGCAACTTCACACCTGATCGTGGGTCAAATTGTGTTTTATCCCTCTCCCTCTCTATTTAATTATCTCGATCGGTTTGATGATGTGGCAATTTCCTATTGGTCAGTATTGAAAAATCCATATCTACTAGTCTGCTTATCCAAATTTGACAAATAAATATGTTTTGGAATTATAAAATTAATCTCTATCTAATAAAATATTTTCAAGGTCTGATTTCATGGTTTGACGAATGGTTATTTTTGTAAAATGAATTTAATGCATAAAATCCATAAAAATTACATCTTAATCATCATAACTCAAAAATTAACATAAAAATATGTTTTCTTCATCAGGAGAACGTAATAAGTTCATTGGTGATATTTTCAAAATCTAAATTTGAGTTTTGCAAGAAACTCTTAAATTAGGGTTTCTATACATTAATGTGCACTATGTACCCTAATACATGTTAATACATTGAAAATAGGCAAAGTGGAGGACAGTTTAGAGAAATTGTAGACTCCATGGCAAGGGAAGAACATGGTAAAAAGAGATGGAGATCAATTTTTAAACATAGAATCATGAGTTTTAAACACGTAGTAAGAAATATATGAGAAGGGGTTAACAAAACTTGCCTTTAGGAAGGTAAGAAGGTCCAAACAAAAAGTATCCCGAGTTTCTTGCTATATTACCTTCTCTAGTTCTTTCATATAGAACTGTTCTATTTGGTTTATAATCCATCCTCTTTGAATAAAAGAAGGTTATTGTTATGTTTATATGTATAAAAAATCATGGACTTTATCTCCTTAAGCACGATGCTAAAGGTGATCTTCTATGTTACATGTTCTAGGGTTAGATGAACATTCTTGCTTGGAATGTTACCACAGTTGACATTTGGTATTCCTGTATTGGATATCTTTCTTAGACCTAGTTTAGATCTAATAAGATTTTGGGTATGTGGTCAAAATGTCCTTTGGACTTGCACTATGGTCGACACCATGTAAGAGGTGGTTTTGACCGTGACACACCTTTGACCGTGACACACGCTAACCCTGAGGATGATCGTTACACTTTAATGGCTGACACATTGTTGTTACTTGAAGTGTTTTCATGTAGTGTTGTGGTCGAGATGGTTAGAGTTGTAGGTTGAGACACTTGTTTAGGACATCCCATGAACATGACTTGTCAAGTCTAGTTGCTTACGATTGTCACAATAATGGATTAAGATTGTGTCTCCTTGTGATAGGGGGTCCACACTTTGTTGTGTGACGGTCGTGACACACCTGTACTGTGACAGTCGCAACACTCCTTGGTGGAGTTTCAATTGCCGCGTCCCTTTGCATGCCTCATGGTGTTGTGGTCGCGACGCCATGTCAGGGAGATTGTGTGGCTGTTATGTTTAGGGTCGAGACATATGTCTAGATGGTTTCAGTCGTAACACATAAGTGTCTCGATAATGACATGGGTTGTAATGGTTGCGACCATGTGTTGTAAAGTGGTTGAGACCCAAGTGTTGAAGGTGGTCGAGACCATGTGTTGTGAAGTGGTCAGGACACCTATTTATGGGCATGTACATGACTATTACCTAGTGTGATGGTATACCTAAGGTGTTGTAGGTATGAATGGCTAATCATCAGCAATAGTATGTAACCCTAGTATTCTCCAAACATAAGGGAGGTGGTAGAAATTAGGGTTTAGTGGTAGAAGTTTGTGATGAAACCCTAATTGGGTATGCATGAACCCTAACCCATATATTGTGCTTACATGATGTATGTGCTCATTGTAATGACCCCACCTCCCGGTAACCCCCAAATAAGGGAGACCCGAAGGATAGAGCCGTTATTCAATTAACAGGATCAAAGGTTCGACAAATAATCAATAACAATTAATAAACTTACCAACTAAACTGAAAAATGGTATAAAATAAAACTTTGTTTACCTTTTAAAATCTGGGATTTCTAGTCTTCTATCCATGAAGATACTAATCTAACTAATCCTCCTGTACACGTTACTTCTCTTTTAATTCCACACATGCCACTTTATTGTTTGTTCTTTTCCTTTGTACCTAAAACGCCGACAAACAAAACGTTGGTCAGCGAGAAGCTGGAATGTGGGGGAAACAATAATCATGCAACTACAATAACAAAGTAATCAGCCAATTATCATTTAACAACCAAGATTACATTTTAAAACATACTACTCAATCCTTTCTTATCCCCTATCTCTGTGCTGTCCCTGCATCGGACTGAGATACTACCTCTCTCTAGGTAGATCCTTACTAAACCCTGCATGATCCTACCTTGCAGGTAGATCAATATCTAGGGTTGAGTCCCATGGCACTACCCATAGGTTGTCCAATCTCTAACTCAATGTGACTTGATGGACCTACCCCATTGGTAGCCATTTACTAATTCATTCAATGACCTGATGGGCCTACCCCATTGGTAGCCTTTTACTAGGTCAACTCATTAAGCTACAGAGGGGACTAGGATCTGAGCTGGTAGGCATATCTCTTATGTGATAGTCATATTCACATTATACTTTGCATGAATTAAATACATTCAATAGTTTAATTCAAGCCACGTTGGAAACATCGATAAAAACCCCGAAAAACTAATTCGAGTAGTCATAAGCGTAACCACATACATGTACATGTAGATTCAGGTGCAGGAATAGTCCAAACAACAACGAGCAAGCAAGCATTCAATAAGATCCTGAAACAAATATACAATTTCCTTTTATTACTCGTATCATTAAGATCTATTAAATCTAGCTCGCTTCTTAGGGTTTCTAGTCCACTTTTAGGGTTTCCATTGCAATTAGGGTTTCCCTTCATCTTTTATTATTTTAAACCCTAATTTAACACAATTGATCACAAACCCTAATTATTTCCACATCTATTCCTCAATTCTGGATTAAAAGCATAATTAACCATTAATTAAGCTCATTAACCCTCTTTTTATTAAAGCTACTATTTTTATTCTTTTAATCCATGATAAGATCATTATATGCATTTATCATCAATTCATAGTTCATTACGGTCCAAATCACATATGAACTCGATTTGCCATTAATCCACCTTTTTATTCATGAGAAAACCCTAATTACTTCATTTAGGGTATTTATCCACCAATTAAGAACTTTAATGCTCAAAATAACTTAGACTTAGCATATTCCAATTTTAATCATGAAATTAATAAATTACAACCATTAATAGTCGAATTAGTCAACATTAGGGTTTCAAGGCCCATTAAAGTATATTCATGCACATGGACTTTCAATTAAACTAATTACTTACAAAATTCATCCTTTTTCTTCCTAATGTTCCTTTTTATCATTAACAGGCTAATATCAACTTTAATCATCTATTAAACCCTACTAATCACTTTAATCATATCAAAATAGGGCTCTTTAAACATTAATACATTAAAGTTGATATCTTCCATTACTTTTCGAATTGCATAAGGAATCTGGCTTCATTTATATTTTATTTAGATTCCCCTGGATTTTCTGATCAACTTTCATGTATAACATGTCCTTATTCGACCTACCATTTATTTACTATGAATTTAACAAATTTCACTTACTCTAGCGAATCACGAGCCGCCACGTAGCCGTCTCCATGCAACGTCGCTCGGTGATTTTGAAAACATGACGAAATGATAGCCTTGCCCCCGCATCAAACGCCAACTCTTCACACCCCACGGGGGTATAATTGTCCAATGATGTTGGGTCATCTTCCACCTCGCTAGGGTCCAGCCTGCCACCGACTACAGTCGGCCACAGAGCCGTTTCCTCCTTCCCCATGGTCTGGGGATCACAGGGGACCAACGCCCTGTCTCCTCCGCCTTCCACCATGCTAAGAAACACCTCGACCCCAGGCCGATATGCCCAAACTGAAGAGGGTCAGAGATGCGATCTGCAGCTAGGTTAGAGACCCCTTGCAGGCATTGCGTAGGGTCAGAGGAACAAGTTGAGGGCGGAGCTTCCCTAGATCGTCTGAGGAAATGCCATGCCCACCCCTTGCAATCCTTCACGACTCCAGGGATAGAGCTAACTCGAAGGTTAGGGTTTTGAGCGAAATCTAGGTGAAGAAGAGGATGGGAAAGAGAGAGAGAGAGAGATGTGGGATCTCTCCTGAACTCGAACCAAGGCTTATCCCTTTATATAGGGGTGAGTAGCAAAGCCTTAGGCTAGCTATCCACGAATTACTAAGTCCTTCTCTCAATAGGAACCATTTTTCCTTTAATGAGAAGAAAACTTTTCTCTCCTTCTTATTTCCTTTTTCTATTCCTTTCTCTTTAAATATTGGTATTTCGAAAATCTTTCCCATTATTCTCTCGTATGCTTTACTTCAGCTTCATAAGCACGAATTATTACTTTCTTTTAGTAGGAAAGTATTTCCTGTTATCAATATCAAAAAAAAAAATCATTAATAAAGCAACACATTATCCTCTTATTTTGCCTTTTTAGTATTTTCTATTTCTTTCCTCTTTATTGGTGCTCCTTTTACCCCAAGAAACTCAAAGAATTTGAAATTACTTTTTAAGGAATACTCATTACACTTTTAATTACATCCATATGCATTATTTCATATTAACTTGTTTATTTCTCATTAAAATATCTCTTTTTGAGCTTTTCTCTTTATTTCTCCTTTATTTTCCTCATTGGTATTCCTTTCAAAATTAGGAATCCTTGGGATACGAAATTCCATTAAGGATAACTCAAATATACCTCTTTTCACTTATTTTCCACATATTACTATTATTTCCAATTTATTTCTTGATAAGGAAATATTTAATTGATCTTTTCTTTTATTATTGCATTCTCTATGCAACTTTGGAATCCTTGAAACCCAAGGAACCCATGTGGCACAAAATCCCTCTTTGGATTTTCCTTCTAGAGGTTTCCACACTTTACTTTCCTCTATTTTCTTATTTACTTAATAATAGAGTTTCTTTTGTCCTTCCTTTGTCATCGGGCCCAATAGACAATAAAGCCCACAAAACAATTATCAAGGCCATTGTAAATAAAAACCATTTATTCAAAACAAATTATTTCCTTATTTGTTCCAATATCTTTAATATGATAAATTACGCTTCTCAGCAAATGAACCCAAAATTGGGGTTGTAACATCCTTCCCCTCTTATAAGAATTTTGTCCTCAAAATTCCATCAAGCAAGCAAACAAATAGGATAAGCCTTTCATATGTCCATCATGGCTCCCATGTGGCTTCACCCATTCCATGGTGCTTCCCAAGAACCTTCACTATCTCATATCCTTCTATCTGAGTTCTTTCTTACCTTGGTATATCGTACCCTCATAGGTGACTCAGGACATTTCAACCTCTCAAAAGTTGAATAGGTTCAGGGCTCAACACATGGCTTGGGTACCTCACATAGTGCTCTAGATCGGACTCATGTAACACATTATACATCATTTTATCCTGAGGGGTAAGGCTAAACACAACCATTTCCACCAATCCATCTCAAATGGACCCATAGATCGAGGACTCAACTTTCTCAGTTGTAGCTTAGAGGGGTCGGGTTTTCACATTATACTCCCCTACAGTGAACTGCATGTCAGTTGCTTTGCATCAGCTTGTAACTCATGTCACCCTTGGGCTCTCTCTCAGCCATTGCATGATCAAGCGACTTCATCTGCACACACTATGGTTCTTTTATGACCTTCACGAGGTCCCCTTCACTAACATCATCTTAATGAAGTGGTGACCGACACTACCTCCTTATAGAACTTCTTACATCCCGATAAAGGCAATGGTGGCAAACATCATATCTTAATAACTGTCTTTTTGTATCACACTGAACAAGCACACTTGCTCTCACCAGACCCTCTAGTCTGGACCATACTAACCATTAGTTAGGGGTGATAGGCGGTACCAACAACCTACTTCCATCACATGGAAGTAAACCTTCTAATCATGCTCAAGAACTTTTGAACTCGCATCATGGTGTAGTTGAACCATCTTCCTCTCTTAAGTAGTTCAACTGAATTTGTCCTTTGACAACATTCTTCTTTCTCATGTCATCTAGGTAAGGCGATCTACCATAACCCATATTGCATCATAACTTTCCTTGGTCAAGGGGAGACTTTTCACATCATCCGTAGTGATGGACTCCCATTCCCTCTCAGGGACTCTTTTATTCTCTATATCGATACACTGGGTTACTGGTGTTCGTCCTTCACTTCTTGGCTTGCATGGACACATGCCACAAACAACTTCATCTTGGGCATCCAAACTCCTACTGTCACTTATCATCTTGGTGGTACAGTATATGGTGTTCTTAAAATCATGATCTCCTGTATGTCATGTTTCCTCAAGATCGATACTATAGAAACCCTAAACCATTCTAATCAGGTTCTCATCACTTTTCTATCCAAAGAAGTGTATATGAGAATCTATCACCATTCTTTCATTATATCAAGGACTATACTGTCTAACCAATCAACCATTAACTTTTTCAACATATCTTGTTACATCACATCTCATTTCTAAACTTAGGGTTAGCCTAACAACCTCTTCTAGCTAAACTTAGGTGGTTATACCTTACTCAGAGCATTCATTACCACTTCTTATCCTTGTGTGTTAGGTAAAGTTGAAGACATACTCTTCCATGTATTCTACTTATTGTCTCATCTCAAACTCTAAGTTTGTCTTCATCAAGAAACTCTAAGCTCATCCTCATGGTGATCACACTCAACCTCGTATAACTTGCAAACTCCACCTAGCTCTTGGTAAAACATCCTCATAAGATGACTACACTATTCCTCTTAGTGTTTGTAAACCATCCATGTATCATTCACTCCACCAAGATATGTTAACATCTCTATCCTCATACCTTATAGCAATGTTTCAACTCGCATCATCTTTTATCCTTGGTGTATGGCATGCGTACTGTCCTATCTCTCACTCCCATAACAAGAGGAAATAAGCATTTGACTGCAGTCCAAATACAGATTTCTTCCTATTCCAAGAGTAGAGATGGTACAACCCACCTTGCCCGTACACTTTCAAATCCAAGTTGATACATGCAGCTTATGTCTCTATATCACAAACATCATGATATCCACATAACTTCCATGGAAAACTGGTCTCGTACTTACTTGGTCTGAGCACAATCCTAGGTCATCTCCTCTAGGTCTATAGGGAGCCGGCACTTTTGGGGTCATCCCTTTTCCCTTATGCATCAGAGAGTGCCCTACTCATCTGCCCTTTGGGTCCCATGAGTTTATGAAGGTGATCAATCTCCTAACCCATGGCCCTCAGACAATGATAGATGTTACCTCTCGACCCTATGGTCATGTGCACTAGGGAATTAGGCAACTCCTTCTTCCATCGGTCTTATCCCTACCTGACCCTAGGATAGACTTAGGATTACATTATAGTACCTATTCAACTTAGAACCTTATCCAATCCTTCCTCATCTCTCTCTTCATTCACGACTGACTTTCATCCTTTCATAGGGATCATGGCGACCTGTCTTCCATGGTCAGGTCCCATACCGGTTACCTCCATGGTAACACATCCACATGCACTTTAGAGATGGCTATGTATGGGTCTACAGGTTCATTTTCGCGCCATGTACTTTTCACTTAGCTTCTCAAGATCCTATGAAACCTCTTTAGGTCACCTCAAAACCAACAAAACTGGTATACACACCCTACCAAAGGGGTCCCTCTCCCAGGATGGGGGGAAACTACAACTCGTGACAACAAGGTCACAAACATCCTTATGTTTAGGGTATGCATCCACCTGAGTATGCTTAGCCCTAGCAAGCTACTAAGGCATAGGAAAACACTTACCAAACTATGCTAGGTCACACTTGTTCGCATCCTCAACATCGGACCAACTTAGTTGTGAGGGGTTCGTCAAACATACCCTTAACTTAAGGGGTTTCCTTTACATGAGGAGTACCATGCTCGGAACTATAGAGACTCGAATCTAATCATGAACATTGGATACGTTGCTTCCCCTCTTAGGCCTAGGAACCCCATGTTCTCCTTTGGTATCCAACTGCATGCTCGATCTCTTAACCACAAAATGAACATGTCCAAGGTATGTCATGTACTCCCATGATCCTTTTATATGAGCAGCACCTTAGAGTTGAGTCCTCCTCAAGGACAACTAACTAGGTATAAAGCGTCACAACTGATTATTTAAACCTCCTCATGGTCTAAAGCACTCTTTGTCTCATCTCAGTAGGTAACTACTTATACCAAAGGAACATAGGTACCAGAAGCATCATACTCCCTCTAAGGTTTGGTTCCTCTAAAGGCAACCAGGATATCATCAGCCTTCAGGGATCAAACATAAGGCAACCACTATCATCCACTCAGGTCACATCATCCTCAACTACCCACTGTTCCTTATGACTTGGAATATAAGCTTCCAACCTTCTTGCTTGAGGTCTTCTTTCTCTCTAGAGCTAATCCTACAACCAACCTCTCTATAAGAGGTCCTTTCTTCATGAAGGATCAAGCTCATAAGCATATCCCTACCTGGTGAAGCCTATGTTCACGCTCATGCTTACTCACAGTTATCCATTATCACTTATGCTTATCTCATAAGCCACCCATCATGATCTCTTAACCAGGGTTTCACCAAGATATACCTTACTTGCCTAAGCCCATAGGGTAACTATAGCTCCTTCTCGAACCCCATCCATAAAGGAGGTATCAGTCGCTCAAACATGTACAATCCTTCCTAGGGTTGGGTCGCCAAAGGTAGTAGGTCATCTACCCTCTTATGGCATCCGAAAGGCATGTCCACCCAAACACTTGGTCAACCATTACATCATGTCATCTCTCTCTCTAACCTTCACTTAGGGTTAGGGTTAACATCGTCCTCAAAGGATGTGCTAGGTCTCTACTTTTAATGGAGGTCCCTACCTCCAAGACTAACTCTCTCTACACATCCTCCTTCGAAGGAGGTCTATCCCCAGGTCACTCCTGAGGGCCATGACAACTCGTTTCATACGACCTAAGCATGTATCTTTTCCTTTACGCTTACTCTATTAAGCTTATGTCCATGACATCTTATTTACATACTTTTTATTAATTTGGTGGAGTATTCCTTAATCCTTATCAACCTTACCCGTACCTCAAGAGAGTGAGGAAAAGAGAGAAAAACTTAATCCTTAAGGTCCTTAACAGAATTGGAGTTGAGAAAGGATGAACAAGATGAGAAATTCCTAAAGGTATCTTATTTCGAATCATACCATAAGACTTTGGCCAGGAAGTCACACAGATCTGGGAGTCCTCGTATTCCGACTAGCGGTGCGGAGGAAAATATTTCCATCCCCTGATCGTGATCCTTTTCTAGACACCTCTGTTATTTAGATAATCATCTAATAACTCCCTCAGATCTATGGAATTTGTAAAATTTAATAATTATTAATGATTAGATGAGGAACCTATGCTCTGATACCAATTGTAATGACCCCACCTCCCGGTAACCCCCAAATAAGGGAGACCCGAAGGATAGAGCCGTTATTCAATTAACAGGATCAAAGGTTCGACAAATAATCAATAACAATTAATAAACTTACCAACTAAACTGAAAAATGGTATAAAATAAAACTTTGTTTACCTTTTAAAATCTGGGATTTCTAGTCTTCTATCCATGAAGATACTAATCTAACTAATCCTCCTGTACACGTTACTTCTCTTTTAATTCCACACATGCCACTTTATTGTTTGTTCTTTTCCTTTGTACCTAAAACGCCGACAAACAAAACGTTGGTCAGCGAGAAGCTGGAATGTGGGGGAAACAATAATCATGCAACTACAATAACAAAGTAATCAGCCAATTATCATTTAACAACCAAGATTACATTTTAAAACATACTACTCAATCCTTTCTTATCCCCTATCTCTGTGCTGTCCCTGCATCGGACTGAGATACTACCTCTCTCTAGGTAGATCCTTACTAAACCCTGCATGATCCTACCTTGCAGGTAGATCAATATCTAGGGTTGAGTCCCATGGCACTACCCATAGGTTGTCCAATCTCTAACTCAATGTGACTTGATGGACCTACCCCATTGGTAGCCATTTACTAATTCATTCAATGACCTGATGGGCCTACCCCATTGGTAGCCTTTTACTAGGTCAACTCATTAAGCTACAGAGGGGACTAGGATCTGAGCTGGTAGGCATATCTCTTATGTGATAGTCAAATTCACATTATACTTTGCATGAATTAAATACATTAAATAGTTTAATTCAAGCCATGATGGAAACATCGATGAAAACCCCAAAAAACTAATTCCATTAGTCATAAGCGTAACCACATACTTGTACATGTAGATTCAGGTGCAAGAATAGTCCAAACAACAATGAGCAAGCAAGCATTCATTAAGATCCTGAAACAAATATACAATTTCCTTTTATTACTCGTGTCATTAAGATCTATTAAATCTAGCTCGCTTTTTAGGGTTTCTAGTCCACTTTTAGGGTTTCCATTGCAATTAGGGTTTCCCTTCATCTTTTATTATTTTAAACCCTAATTTAACACAATTGATCACACACCCTAATTATTTCCACATCTATTCCTCAATTCTGGATTAAAAGCATAATTAACCATTAATTAAGCTCATTAAGCCTCTTTTGATTAAAGCTACTGTTTTTATCCTTTTAATCCATGATAAGATCATTATATGCATTTATCATCAATTCATAGTTCATTACGGTCCAAATCACATATGAACTCGATTTTCCATTAATCCACCTTTTTATTCATGAGAAAACCCTAATTACTTCATTTAGGGTATTTATCCACCAATTAAGAACTTTAATGCTCAAAATAACTTAGACTTAGCATATTCCAATTTTAATCATGAAATTAATCAATTACAGCCATTAATAGTCGAATTAGTCAACATTAGGGTTTCAAGGCCCATTAAAGTATATTCATGCACATGGACTTTCAATTAAACTAATTATGTACAAAATTCATCCTTTTTCTTCCTAATGTTCCTTTTTATCATTAACAGGCTAATATCAACTTTAATCTTCTATTAAACCCTACTAATCGCTTTAATCATATCAAAATAGGGTTCTTTAAACATTAATACATTAAAGTTGATATCTTCCATTACTTTTCGAATTTCATAAGGAATATGACTTCAATTATATTTTATTTAGATTCCCCTCGATTTTCTGATCAACTTTCATGTATAACATGTCCTTATTCAACCTACCCTTTATTTACTATGAATTTAACAAATTTCATTTACTCTTGCGAATCAGGAGCCGCCACGTAGCCGTCTCCATGCAACGTCGCTTGGTGGTTTCGAAAACATGACGAAATGACAGCCTTGCCCCCGCGTCAAACACCAACTCTTCACACTCCACAGGGGTATAATTGTCCAACGCTGTTGGATCGTCTTCCACCTCGCGAGGGTCCAGCCTGCCACCGACTGGAGTCGGCCACGGAGCTGTTTCCTCCTTCCCCATGGTCCGGGGATCACAGGGGACCAACGCCCTATCTCTGCCGCCTTCCACCATGCTCAGAAACACCTCGACCCCAGGCCGATATGCCCAAACTGAAGAGGGTCAAAGCTGCGATCTACCGCTAGGTTAGAGACCCCTTGCAGGCATTGCGTAGGTTCAGAGGAACAAGTCGAGGGCGGAGCTTCCCTAGATCGTTTGAGGAAACGCCATGCCCACCCCTTGCAATCCTTCACGACTCCCTGCTACTCTAGGGATAGAGCTACCTCGAAGGTTAGGGTTTTGAGCGAAATCTAGGTGAAGAAGAGGATGGGAAAGAGAGAGAGATGTGGGATCTCTCCTGAACTCGAACCAAGGCTTATCCCTTTATATAGGGGTGAGTAGCAAAGCCTTAGGCCGGATATCCACGAATTACTAAGTCCTTCTCTCAATAGGAACCCTTTTCCCTTTAATGAGAAGAAAACTTTTCTCTCCTTCTTATTTCCTTTTGCTATTCCTTTCTCTTTAAATATTGGGATTTCGAAAATCTTTCCCATTATTCTCTCATATGCTTTACTTCAACTTCATAAGCACGAAATATTACTTCCTTTTAGTAGGAAAGTATTTCCTTTTATCAATATCACAAAAAAAATTCATTAATAAAGCAAACATTATCCTCTTATTTTGCCTTTTTAGTATTTTCTATTTCTTTCCTCTTTATTGGGGCTCCTTGTACCCTAAGAAACTCAAAGAATTCGAAATTACTTTTTAAGGAATACTCATTACACTTCTAATTACATCCATATGCATTATTTCATATTAACTTGTTTATTTCTCATTAAAATATCTCTTTTTGAGCTTTTCTCTTTATTTCTCTTTTATTTTCCTCATTGGTATTCCTTTCAAAATTAGGAATCCTTGGGATACGAAATTCCATTAAAGATAACTCAAATATACCTCTTTTCACTTATTTTCCACATATTACTATTATTTCCAATTTATTTCTTGATAAGGAAATATTTAATTGATCTTTTCTTTTATTATTGCATTCTCTATGCAACTTTGGACTCCTTGAAACCCAAGGAACCCATGTGGCATGAAATCCCTCTTTGGATTTTCCTTCTAGAGGTTTCCAGACTTTACTTTCCTCTATTTTCTTATTTACTTAATAATAGAGTTTCTTTTGTCCTTCCTTTGTCATCGGGCCCAATAGCCAATAAAGCCCACAAAACAATTATCAAGGCCATTTTAAATAAAAACCATTTATTCAAAACAAATTATATCCTTATTTGTTCCAAAATATTTAATATGAGAAATTATGTTTATCAGCAAATGAACCCAAAATTGGGGTTGTAACACTCATACTACTCAAGGTATTTATTATGTGATTGTGTTTCTCTCGCCTTCTTATATAACACCAACTTGCAAGTGGGATGAATATCATAGCTATGAGTATGCTATGTTGATCCCTATGTAATATAGGGTGGTGATTATGATTAATGTTGAGGCATACTTTGATATTGAATGTGCAAGAGTGGACTGAATTGGTCTATTGACCTAGAAAGTGCTTTGTGTATAAATTAAGGGATTGATGTTCCATAGTAATGTGACTATGAGACAAGTTCTAACTTTACATATTTTACATATTTTGGATTTATATCTTATCCTAAATTCTATAGAGTTTGTTTAGGGCTAATACTTTATAACTTGATTGATGAATTAAAACATACCCAATTGCAATATCTAGTCTAGTGAAACCCTAATCATGTAGTATGCATGTACCATAGATCCATCTTCAACATCAGTATATAGTTGGATGGTAAAATGAGTAGCTCCTACGAGAAAACTCAGAGTGCATATTAT
The DNA here is from genome assembly GCA_963693085.1 of Alisma plantago-aquatica. NCBI lineage: Eukaryota > Viridiplantae > Streptophyta > Magnoliopsida > Alismatales > Alismataceae > Alisma > Alisma plantago-aquatica. Next base: position 1,050,464,198 of record OY856413.1, on the reverse strand, counting down.
TGGTTATGGCAGGGTATCAGCGGAGGTAACTCCTTGTATCCTTAACTTGTTGAAATAGTGGTATAATGCTTTGGTATAGAACTGGCATGTATGAGTCTTTTCTCTACTGTTGTACCATGTACCAAGGTAGATTAGTTGTCTTACAGGACCATATATTTGACTATGAGTTGTTGTTTCTACATTTTTTTTTTGAAAGCAAGTTGTTTTTCTAAATGACTGTAGCTCTGACAACAAGTTCATGTCTTTGCAGTTTGACTGTTATGTCATTTTGTTGTAGAATCAACTGGCCAAGTAGTGTTGGTGATGATCATGGATTCTGGATCTCCCATTGATCTTATATGGTACTTATTTTGACTTATCATTGGTCGGTTGGATTTGAGTGGTACACCTAAAATCCTCAGGGCATAATAATAAAAACAATAATACAACCGTGTAGTATATTTTCTTAGGGTCAATATGAATCACAATGAATTACCCCATGCCTTATTTCTGGTATTGTTTATCTTATAATAGGTATACACATTCTTCATATTCCTTTTAAAAGAATAAATTGTTTTTCTACTCAGTTGCAAGTACTTAAATTGCTTAACTAGTATTTGTTGCTTTACTTATCTACTCTATTATTTCACTATGCTTACAATAGATGTTGGCAAAGAGTTATATCTCTCGCTGGGATGTTTGGTCTCACTCCTTGGGTTTCACAACTTCTTAGGTAGTTGTGGAGGAGGAGGTCGAGGTCGTGGTGTAGTTGTAGAGTAGCAGGGAGATCAATAACAATCAGAAGGATGGATATGCTACTAGTTAGAATCTTGTAGTAGAGTCCTATGTGTCATCCCTATATTCTTGGGTCTGTGGGGATTTTTTTTGTTTTATATATCGACACATAGATTTTGTCTTTGTTCCATGAGTATATGTATGTTTAATTAGGTGGTGTTATGTAATAATTTTGGCTTGACAACATTTGAACATGATATATAACATCCTTTGGTATATATGGAACGCAGGTGGCCTATAATGAAGGCTTGTTTATAAAATACTTCTGCTTGAGATAGTGAATTTCAAATGGTTTTAATTTATCTTGTTTGGTGGTAATATTGTTGTTAATGGTCATTCCACACTTTTTTTTGAGTAATCTCTCTTTTTGTGGTGATGGACTCCACACCTTATAATTTCTAAGCTTTTGTTTCATGTTGAGAACAACATGATTCAAAATTTTGGGGTGGTAGGGGGGTATGCCCCCTTTTCTCAACTCATTTAAATTCCTCATATTTCACTTGATCTAACTGAATGATTTAGGCACCACTTTATCTAGTGTAGATTTCTTTTTGCTTGCATACATGCATATCATGTAGTTTAATTTCATGAGTTTTTATATATTTTTTCATAATTTTTGCTTTTCATATCACTCCATGCCATACATTGCATATCATGTGGATTTTTACTAAGTTTTGTGTGTTTTTAGTTAAAAGTTTGCTTGCTTGTTGCTTATTGCTTATTAGAATAGGTTTAGATGTGGTTTAAAGTAAATTGGCACAATTTTGGCCAAGTTTTCCCAAAATTGACTTGCCTGATAGTGTATTCCACCTAAATCTCTATCCATTATGATGTGGATGACTAGAATTGGGATAACACAACATGATTATGATATTTTTCCTAAATAAATCCTATAATGAAATTTTGCACATGCTCCAAGCATCTCACAAGTATTTAATTTTTTTTTATAAAAATATGAACCGAGCAAGCCTTGAGCACTTGGCATTATTGAATTCATCCAAAAATAGTGTAATCCACTATATTTCTCATTTTATGTGTTCTTTGTCTGTTTGGTGAAAGTCGCATCAATTAACTTGTGTAGATAAAATTGTACATGGATCCTCATCACCCATGACCCATGTTGACCCGACATTTCTTCTATCATCTTCTTACCTCTTCACCTCATGAAAGAATGACAAAAGTGCACATCTTATCATTGGACACCTTAAAATAGTTTGGGGTTGGACATATCTATATCACCACTATTTACTCTTGTCACCATATACCCTCCTTACATATAGGGTGAATAAAAGGAAAAAGAAATAAGGGATGGCTCTATGTAAAATCCTCTCAAGAAAAGAATAGAAAAAGATGACTTATCCTACGTAATAACACTCCACTCCCTTCCATAATCTTTTCTTCTCCTTTTATACCTAGTAGGGATAGGGTAAATCAACTTTATTCCTCATACCCCTACACAAACCAAGTGGGTCATGAGTGGTGGGATGGAGTCTATGAGCTAGTTATATAAAGTGAAATAGCAATTTAAACCATTTGAATGTATACCATACATGATACAGATTACCTAGAGATTTAGGAAATTTGCATCACTTACATGTGTGGTTGGTATCCCATATTTGAATTTTTTGTGCATTGTGCTTGATTCACATTTTTAAATGCTAAATGAATGAGGAGTAGTGGATTGCATTCCTAGTTTCAAATGCAAACTCATTATAGACAAATAACATCATGATCATGATTGTCTTGAATGAATTGAAAGAGAGAAAAAGTTGGAGCATACTTGAGGACAAGTATGCTTTAAGTTTGGGGTGGTGATGTAGTCCTATTTTAGGGCTTCATCTTGTGTCTTCTTGTACTTCAATCACATATAAACATGTTAGATTGCAATCTATTTCCCCTAGTAAATAGTTTTAGAAAATGCACTTATGGACCCTCTATGCATGTATTTCAGGTACTTGGACCATGCCTCGGATGTACAGATGAGAAGGAAGGTTCTCTAGGATTTCTCCACCCATGGAGGAGTCCAAATAAGGACTTAAATCTTCCCCAACCTTCCCCTAGTGGCTAAGAGTCGAATTTAAGTGAAGATGTCCATGGATCTTAGAGATTGAAGCTCAAACTGCATGAAAAGACCCCAACACAGCTGTAGTGTCACGAAACAACTGTGTTCCCAACACCAAAATCACATGGAAACTCAAGACTTGATGAAGCTATACCAACTCCAGCAACACGGGAATGCTATCCAACATATCCATTCCATGAAGACCCCAATATATTTTTTTGAGCCAAAACAATCGTTTTACCACAAGCCAGAATGCTCATTCCAGCAAGAATGACCAAGTCCCAATTCACCCACCACAACTGTGCTACCTAGCCCCTACAATGGCTGTGCTACCCAACACGACTGTGCTACCAACCCTCATTTACCCCGAATAAACCTGACATTTTCCACTCCACCACCATCACCATTCCCTCTCATCATGGTTGTTCTACCTTCTACCCATCACGGCCGTGCTTCCACCAAAAATCTAACTTTTCTACACTGCTTTACAGAAACTATCCCCACATAACCTAGTGCTTCCCTGCCACCTATATATACATAGATGGCAGCTGTAGAACAAGGTTACACTCCCCTAGAATTTATTTTCACCCTTCTTGAGCATTCAAGGATATCCCACCCACTCCCACATACCTCCACCTCATTTCCACCTTCCGTCAACCTCAAAACACTAGTTTTATAGGGTTTTGACCATCTTCCATCCCCATTTCATGCTATCAATCAACCTTGGGAGAAGAAGGGCGTACTCCAGCTACAAAAAGGTGGAGAAGGAGGAGTCTTCACCAAAATGCTATGTCTATACACTCCTTTCTCCTTCTTCTTTTTTTTATGAGTAGATAAGCCCCTTAGGTGGGTTGTTTGGGGATAAAATGTGACTTTGATACCATGACTTGTAAACATTATAATTTGGTTTTATGATGATTGTCTTATACTTTTATCTTTAAATCCATATTTCTTCTTGTGGTTTGTTCTTAAAAACATGGTTTTCTTGTGATTTTTTGCTCGAAACAACTTAGACTCGAGGAGAAAATGTCTTGTATAAGGCTATGTTAGGGATTGCTCCTAGGTCCAACTAGTGGATCCCTAGATAGCCTTCAATTTTTCCACATACATATATCCCCTCTCACATTTATATGTGGAAGATGTAAGTTGCTAGTGTAGGAGCACTTAGTGAATTAGCCTAGGAGTTTCTAAAAGGTTGGATGGTGAGTGATGTTGTAACATACTAAAACTTTGACATATTCTCTTTTTGGCCCTTTCCCAATATTTTTGTATCATTTCTATCCTTTTTAGCCTTGATGCTTAAATTGTGGAATTCATAGTGGTTTGGTGAACATTTGTTCAATAATTATACCAACGGAATAATTTATGCACAAATACCTCGGTGAAATCTTATTTAAGGATCTAAAATGTAAAATCACCACTTTAGTAGAACAATGGTTTATTAATTTGTGCTAGAAGTGCAAGGCCCTAAACCTTGACTAATGTATTAAACAAGATTAATTACCAATATTAAGTTCTCTAAACCTTGATTGAACTTTTTTTTGTGATTTGAAAACATAAAATTAGCCTAAGTTTCAAATTTGGTTCGATTTGGATGTTGTTTGTGCAAGTTATGCAATTTTAGGCACATTCTGGACTTTTATGCAATTTACTCATTTGGGAGGTTTTGTTTGCAAATTATCACAGGAATTTTAATCCGTAGATATTCCCTTACTATTCTCAAGAGTTTGAACCATGGGGCACCTAGTTTCACCTTGGTTTGAAGGTGTTTCTCTCCAAGGGCATTATAGGGATTACCCTCTTTATAAATGGGCCTATCTTTAAAAGCTATAAACCAATGGGGTTATTTCTTTGATTGGAGGACGGTGGAGATGTCATAGAATCCTCCATGGGATTTTAGGACCGACCTTGGATATACAAGAAGTCACTATGATTTGTCCTCTTGCATGGCCTTGAAGTCTTAGCCTAAGGACACATGGAAAGTCCCATAGACACCTCATGCTTGCCCCCTTCTTTATAAAGCCATGCCTACCCTTCCCACCTCTGAATCCAAGAAGAAATCCTCTCCTTCTATTTCTCCCAGCTTAGAGCATCGTCCTTTCTATGTTTGGCCACAAAGTTGTTGTCCCAAGGTAAAAGAGGGTTCCTACCTTGGTGAAGAAGGTTCCTAGGGTTCCAAATTTCTCTATTTAGGATTTCTTAAGCTCATCCTTGGTGATTTTGATCAAATCTAGTAAGTATCCTCCTTTCCTTCCCATTTTCATGTTGTTAGTATTCCTCCCACCTTCGTCCAGGTTGGAACCATGACCTTCCATGGTAAAACTCCACCTAGAGCCCTAAAACATCTCATCTCCATGCTCTTTTTCTAAGGTTTTCACCTATAAAGTGGAGAAGGTGATCTTTGCTCAAGAAAGGATCTTGGCTTGGAGCAACAAGACCTTCTATTCCAATATATTTTATGTTTGGACCTTCTTACCTTCCTAGAGGAAAGTTTTTTTAACCCCCTTCTCATATATTGCTTACTAGATGTTTAAAACTCATGCTTCTATGTTTAAAAAATGATGATCTCCATCTGTGGTCTTTGCAAGGCACATGATGAGAGCTGCCAACACCTATTGTTCCAATGTTCGTATACAAAATACTTGTGGTGTAGATGGAGCCTGAAGATGGGATGGGGCAGTACCCCCCCCCATTGGTGCTTGATGATGGTATACAGTGGATTATGGAGAAAATCTCTCAATCTAGGCATTTTGCTGGTCTTATCCTGGTTGGGCTATGCTTTTTTATATGGGATGAGAGGAACCGTCGACTTCATGGAAAGGGAGAGCGGGGCTACACCTCCCTTTTTGACATTTTCTTGTATAATCTGGGTGCAGTGGTTAAGACCAAACCCAAGATCGGGTATGGGATTTGGGTTGATTTTTTGAGATAGTGGGGTTTTTGCTGACTTACCCGCCTGTACAGTATACAAGGGCTTCCCATATACTTCTTTTGTTGTTATAGTGATATTTTACCTACTCCAAAAAAAGGCAAAGTGGAACTTGGACTCAATTAAAGTGGTGAAAGTTGGTAATTGATATCAGTAAGAGAGGTATGTGCATTCCTTACACCCTATGTTGTGATAATTGCAACCAAATCCTATATTTCCCTAATGAGGCTTAAATGAACCCTAAATCTTCTATTCTTGAATCCTAATGTTGTTCATGCCTCAAATCAGATTATAATTTCTTCTTGTTTGGGTCTTATACCCCACTTCCATGCTTATTGAATATTAGGACTACTCTTGCCATGACTACTTTTCTAGCATGTAGATTTATGTTCTATTTAATTTAAAGTAGCATTACTTATGCACAACCAGCCACAGAGGGAATGTATTTAATTTCCCTGGGGAATGTTTTTATTTGCCCCTATATAATTGTTTCTATGACTGGGAATGTCTTATTCTTCCCTCACCTATAGGTTAGAGGTTCGATATGTGCCTCAACCCTACTTAGTTAGGTAGACATAATTATCTTACATGCAAATCCTTTTTAATATAATTATTAATGGCTAGTTTCTTTTGAATATAGCCTCATACTCCTGTTTTTTTCATCCTATGATGAAATATTAGCCTTTACTTTCATGTTATTTCCTTATATTTTGTTCTTGTTCATTATTTGATACATACCATGTATTTCTCTATCTTGTTGGGTAATTTCCCAACCACCCAGGTTTAGATCGAGCTGTTGAACATGACCAAGGAGAACATAGCTTCCAACATGGACCTAGCTCTTGGAGATGTTGATTTGAGACATATTTGAAGTAGTTTAGACTTCCCTCTACTTAGATCATTATATTGTATCATACATGTAAACCCTTATGTGTGATTATGATATACTTTTGTAATCTTTTGTGAAAATTGAATATAGTCATTTCTTTAATTCCACTATTACACTTTGGTCTTTTGCATACCATTATAATAAATTTGGAAGATTTATACCTATTCTAACATACCTTTGAGTGTGTTTGGAATGGATGTTTTATTCTTCAATTTATTTTTAGTAGGGACTGGATCCCACTCCTTACATATGTGAGTGAAATACCCTCACCTCCACTCCCCATTCCTAACCTTGATTCCCAATTTCCCTAAGAACACCTACTCTGTAAACCTATACTTGATAGACATATTAGAATTTCACCTAAGCCCTAGTCCAATTGATCCTTGTAAGTTTGGATAGGGTGTGCAAGGTTGTAATCCTCCTTTAGACACCTTATACCACCCATGTCCATCTTTTTTTCTAGGCTACTTTTATAGAATTTACTAGATAGACATATTAGAATTTCACCTAAGCCCTAGTCCAATTGATCCTTGTAAGTTTGGATTGGGTGTGCAAGGGTGTAGTCCTCCTTTAAACACCTTATATCACCCATGTCCATCTAGTTGCTTAGGGTAATTTTATAGCATTTATCTTGTTGTTTGGTTTGACAAACTAGAATGAACTGATAAAATTTGCATGTTATGACCCCAAACTTGGATTCTAGTTACACTCCCCAAACGTCCCACACCACCATCAATGGCTCAAAAGCCCAATTTTCTCTCTTGCTAGTTCATGCTTCCTTAGCTAATTTCTTTAATTTCCGTCTTAGCTAGTTTCTTAGCTCCTGATAGCTAGGTCATGTATCTAGTGACTCTTAGTTGTTGCTTGAGTTATTCTTAGTCAGCTCAAGTCTAGGTTTTAATTGCTCTAGTTTCCTAAATTTCTAGTCTAATCTTAGTGTTATAGTTTGTTTTGCATTTCTTAGTCTTAATTTCTCTCTTCATGCTTGTTGCCTTTTTTGATAATTAGAAATAGATTGTATAGTGTTAACGTAGGTTTTTCTTCTTGCTTTTTTTAAGTTGCTTGATAACCATTAATTTAAAAAACAAACCCAAATCAAATCCTTGAACCTAGAATCCACCTTAGGAACCTATCTAACCTAACTAAGCTCTACTACCCCTTCTCTCCATGTAGATCGACCTCTATCTTTCCATTTGCCTATACTATAATACGATTTCATACATTAGTAGGTTAATATTTGAAATATAATCATGAGTCCATCTTAGGGTTTCATAAATAATGAAATACCTAGTTTTGTGTACCTTAGGGTAAACACATCATATTAAAATTACACATATTTAGTTTAGAGGTTCCTCTATGTTGGAGCTAACACTTTTAGCATTTAGAACCTAACTTTGGTTTATGGGAAACCCTTAATTCTCCTTTTGATGGTTTGATGACCATGTGACTCCCTACAATTTTAATGATGAGAATATTTATCCACCATCATATAAGAAACTATTAGGATGAAGTGGAAAATGGTACAAGATGTACCGTATAAGAAATCAATAGAAGTTGAAATCATATCCATGTTTCCTATGTTATTTGTTAATTTCAGTATACTCTTCTAGATATTTGGGGAACTAGAGTCTCTAGGTGGAATGAAGTAATGGAAAAAAGTTGATATAGGAATGAAATTTTTAGAAAGTTATTGACTTTGTTCCTGTATCAATTTTAATATCATTTTTGGATTAAAATTGCAAAATTTTCATTGACATACTTTTTTTCTTACTCATATTGTACGTTCAAAAATAGAAATATTATATATTCGAGGTTTTTATGAACCAGGTCACCATCATGTGATGTTTTAAATAGTATAGAACCCCTTTGGGGAAGAACTCACATGACAGGTTGGATCAACCATGTAACCCTAGACCTAGTTTGCAGTAATGACAAGAAGAATTTTTGGTTGTATATTTTTTAGTTGACTTACCCCTTGTTACCTCTTTTCCTAGATAGTTAGGTTATAGATTGATCCTTTTAAGGAGTGGAGTCTTGTAACATGTAGTCTCCAATATTATAATTCAACTCTAGGGATGCATAAATGTAATAATGAATTCATTAGCTAACTCTTTACTAATTTCTCCATTAATTTGAAACCTTGCTATATGGCGTACCATGAATGATTAACTAAACAATTAAAATATGGCTTGATATTTAGTTGCACTTATCGGAATTGTTGGACATAATAAGGCAAATTGTGAAATTAGGCTAAAATATGAATAAGAGTTAATAGTTTGAAATTGATTCCCCTAAAAAAAATTCATAAAGGTATTGGAAAATTTACCATAATATATAATTGTACATTATACAATGTAAACCTAACGAGGGTACATCATGGTTCCATGTGATCAAAACAAATTAAAGTGAAAATAATTTTAGGACACCTTAATTTGTGCTAAGATTGTGAATGATTAGTTCAAAAAGTTACTTATGTTACAATTCTAATTCGGACTATAAATCTTCTTGCTAAAAAAAATCCTATTCTTGAACCTAATTCCTATTTTTCCTAATAGGCTATATGAAATGGTTGGATCATGGGACACAAAGTTCATTCTCCCTAAGAGAAAATATAGAAAAACTCAAATTAAGAGGTAACCCTAATACTAAATTAACATAAAAAATACACGCTCATCATACACTTCAAGTGACTTTACATGTAATCTCATATAAAAATAAGAAATGACATAAAAACAACAAAAATAATATTAATACCAATATCAATGATAACATGTGTTTATGTTGTTTTACCTAATCAAGTTAAAAGTTTCCAAGCTTGGTAGTTAAGATCTTATGTTTGTTGGATCTAAATGGGCTCAAGGGTCAGTGTAAATTGAGCTTAAAACCAATTAAATAGAATAATATTACAAGTATGAAAAGCAAGAGAGATAGATATTAAACAATTCATAAGTGAAAGAACTATTTATAATCATTATGTCTCAAAGGATGTAGCTCCACTACCTAGATGGGTCAATCTTCATCGTCTTCAAACTTGTCTCATTCCTTATATTCTATAGAAAGTTACAACAAAAGAAACCCTTTTCAATATCAAGTGATAACAAGCTTCCTTTTTAGGCCATCAGAGTCAACTACCTTATAAAGGACTTACCTATCCATGACGAACGGTCTTCAGCCTTATCAAGGACCCACTCATACAATGAGTACTCAACCTTTACCAAGGACTTACCCACTCTTGCAAAAAGTCTCTAGCCTTGAAATACTTACCCATCCTTGACTTGGATCTTCTGCCTTTCACTTCACATTCACCCAGGAGAAGCTTTTCACCAAGGGCCTCCTTCCCTTCTTTTTCTTATTTTGCATGCCTATTCTCCTCTCTTGCTCTTTAGAAAATCTTCGTCTTAATGAGAGAAACATATATCATGAGATATAGTAATGAAAGCCTCATAAGATATACATGTATGACTATCTCTCTTATAGATTTCCTAGTCACTCTATTCAATGTCGCAAGTGCTTAAGATCGATCGAGTGGATTGGGGCTCTTTGAGACACTAACTCTTTCAACTATAGTATAGGGGCATTTTCCATTATTTGGTAACTAAGGTATGAAGCCAAAGGGGTACTATTTATAGTTGAGATACCTTTGATCCATTAGAAACATTTAGGATGAATTCTAGCTTTTTTAGGGAGGGTGTTGACATTCGATATTTAATTTGATTGAGAGAGAGTTTTCTTTATCTAAAAGATGGTCTATAGAGCTACCTACCAATGATAAGTTTGACCGATAAAGGGCTCTATAAGGCCAATGAAAGTATTTTCGGCCAAGATATACCCAATAGAGTATCTACCTATTCACCATTAAAGACCCTCCAATTGAAATATTAATCCATCTTAATTGATTCTATTACACACATAAGATGAATTAAAAGTTATACAATTATTACAAGTGATTGGCATCAAATACCTAAGGATAAAACTATCTATTCTTCAGTCTCGATCTTTGTTCATGTATGAAATGATTTCTCCAAATTAGGGTTTACAAATTGAGACATTTGGAGTGTTTGTACCTAATCTAAAATCACTCAAGTAGAATCTTTATACACAAATAATAGTTATCATCAAGACACAAGATTTTTCAATTTAGACCTTGAGTCAACATTCTCCCCCTTTTTTAAGATGACAAACCATTCCATAAATGCATTATAAACATTCAAGTAAAATCATACCTTTAGATAGAAATTAAAGGATGCCAATAGAATTGAGCATGTATGCTTCCCTTCAATTTATTCTAGTAGACTTCTTATACTCCCCCATAATTTTTGCATTTCCCCTACAAGGTTAGTTTTCATAACATTTATAGAAAATGTGCATTCTTCTCATGTATGTATTCTCCCCTTTACATAAGACATGTGTTATCCCTCTTATCATATCAAAAGTGAGAGTTTGAAGAGACAAAACACAACTTGTATTAAAAGGCAGCGTAGAAGATCAACAACCACACGCCTTGTCCAAGCAAATTATGTAAGGAAAATCAAGGAATTTTATTGAACAACCCTATACGTAGTTCTAGCATAAATCAAGGTAGAGATATGCAAGAAAGTAACCCAAACTAATCTATATACAAACAAGGAGCAAGTTTTAGTATGTATGAAACATTATAGTCAAATAGCACAAGGTTAATACTACTTGATTAACACTACTACAACTTTACGTTGAAAGACTAATTGTAGACAAATTGTTAAAAGTAGGACTATTGGTAGGATCTAGGTCATAGAAAAAGATAAATAAGTCTAGAAAAAACTATGAGAAGGTGTAGGAAAATATATATACAAATAAAAAAGAAAATTCAAAAATGATAAATGAATATTACTCACAAGAAAATATGCATAAATTCAAAGATTACTACCACTATGAAACTAAAGGTTGCATAAAAAATGATATATAACTACGTATATGTAGCAAGTTAAAGAACAATGAAATTGATATAAATCATAACCAAGAGTTTTAAAGAGATTATCATTAAAACATATGTAGTAGATCAAGAAATGTGAATGCAAGATATAGAGATAAATCACTTGTTGAAAACATGAAGATAGATTTGGATATAGGATATGAAATTTAAAGGATGGTAAAAGGCTTATGACATAAGGTTACAAATGAGAGTTCCAATATGATAAGTTTATTGGTTAAGAAAATGAACTTGAGATGGAAATTCTCATCAAATAAACAATCTAAATATTAAGTGCACATTTATATTGGACAAGTTTCTAGGTGGAAATTTCTAGCTGATGTGGCATCCAACTCACAAAAACAAGATTAATTAAGTGAATGCGATCATTTGCAGCAGATTACTAAAAATTAAAACTTTTTACAAAGAGATCCAAACATTAGAAAACTCTTGCATCAGGAACTAATGTAATACATTTACAACCTGGTTCATAAGTACATGCCTTGTACCATCTCTTCTCGAGGATTACAAACATTAACTGCCCTGTGAACACTGTATACAGGCAGTATAAAAACCTTGAGGCATTAAGCCAAAATATCAGATCGATTATCAAAAGCATTATCTACTAACTCCGAGGACCTGAGAGTACAGAGACGACACATAGGACTTTGTATACAAAACATGGCAGCCAGTGCCTCCACCTGAGTTATCACTGCTGTCCCTAATGTTGCTGCTACTTTTCCCTTGCTATAGGGTTCCTGCTTCTTCTTATCTGTTTACCTAAAAAGTTGAATCCCACGGGGGTGAGACAATTGAAAATTGCCCCAACGAGAGATATAACTCTTTGCCAGAAACATTATTATTGCATTTTATAATATAAATCTGAACAGAAGATAAGTAGTTTATATCATTCTCATCTTTAACTATTGCAACTATCTGTGATAGAGCAGTAAACCATCTATTCTCTATATAAGGAATAGAAAGAACATGTATATTATTAATCTATTGTATTAGCTCAACATCTCATGCTTTTCTCATGATACTCATTACTCTGATATGTCACCCATGACTATTTGTTGTTTCTATCTGATGGCCTTAGCCAATCTGCTAAATAGATATTGGTTTATACTAGATATGAGAGGGTACATCATCATGTCTTATTTAGGCATTGGTCCATACCAATTTTGTATAAATATTCCAGGCATTGGATTATACCAATCATGTTCAACTAGTATGAGCATTGGACTTATATTGTTCCCATGTATCCATTCCAAGTATTGGACTATTCCAATCCCAACTATTCCAAGTATTGAACTATGTCAATCCCAACTATTCCAAGTATTGAACTATGTCAATCCTGTGACATTATTCCAGTTATTGAACTATGTCAACCCTGTGCAATTATTCCAGGTATTGAACTATGTCAACCCTGTGCAATTATTCTAGGTATTGAACTATGTCAACCCTATGCAATTATTCCAGGTATTGAACTATGTCAACCCTGTGCAATTATTCCAGGTATTGAACTATGTCAACCCTGTGCAATTATTCCAGGTACTGAACTATGTCAATCCTGTGCAATTATTCCAGGAATTGAACTATGTCAACCATGTGCAATTAATCTAGGTATTGAACTATGTCAACCCTGTGCAATTATTCCAGGTATTGAACTATGTCAACCCTGTGTAATTATTCCAGGTATTGAACTATGTCAACCTTGTACAATTATTCCAGGTATTGGTTTATTACCAATCATGTGTAGTTATTCCATGTATTGAATTATTACCAATCTTGTGCAGTTATTCTAGGTATTGGGATTTAACCAATCATGTGCAGTTAATCCAGGTATTGGGATTTAACCAATCATGTGTTATTATTCCAAGTATTGGGATTTAACTAATCTTGTGTTATTATTCCAAGTATTGGGATTTAACCAATCATGTGTTATTATTCTAGGTATTGGAATTTAACCAATCCTGTGTTATTATTCCAGGTATTGTGATTTAACCAATCATGTGTTATTATTATTCAAGGTATTGAGCTATGTCAATCTTGTGCAACTATTCCAGGTATTGAACTATGTCAATCCTGTGACATTATTCCAGGTATTGAATTATGTCAATCTTGTGCAACTATTCCAGGTATTGAACTATGTCAATCCTGTGACATTATTCCAAGTATTGAACTATGTCAATCCTATGCAACTATTCTAGGCATTGAACTATGTCAATCCCGTGACATAATGTCCCATGTCTATTTACACAACACTGGGTACCTCATTCTTCTACTGGCATTTAAACTTTGGTCATGCCATTATGCTCAATCACATTCTTTATGTAAAACAAGTATCCCTCTCTTCTCCACACTTGTATAATCAAGGTTCCATCATTATTATTGTATTCTTTTATTATAATTATTATGTTATTAGGTTTCCCTTCTCTTGGTTTATTAAGAACATTATCATCTCTTATAGTGGGCTTTCATAAATATCTTGGTACCTCCCACTAGGTATCAACTTACTCATGTGGTTCACAAGGCCTATTAAAATATCTTGTTACCTCTCACTAGGTAACAACCAATCTCATGGCTCATAAAGCACATTTAACATATCGTCGCCTTTTACTAGGAAACAACCAACCTCATGGTTCATAAAACACATTACATCTTAATGTAATGATTAGGACAGAACTCTTTATATGTTACTCATCTAAGTATGTTGGATTTGAGATGCATCAAGGGATATCATTCTTAAAGAGTTGGATGTGATATTTATGATGTCTTGATATATCACTTCCCTCAGCACTTTAAACTTACTTGATTTTATTGATTTATATTGTATTAAGGTATTTCTCATCTTAATACTTCCATATACTAACCTATAACCTTTACTATGAAGTGCATAGATCATAGAACACACATAAGGATTGTCCAACTATCTTCCATGATAGGGACTCATCTCAAGTTAAGGCTTTGCTTGTTATAAATTTCCCTATAATCAATCACTATTCCATTATTAGGATTAGGTTTCTCATACCATCACCCTTTATTAGGGTTTAGGGTTTCACATACTATCATACTTCATTAGGGTTAGGATTTCATATAGCATCATCTTTCATTAGGCTTTCACATCACATTCCCCATAAATAGGGTTTACTATTCATCCCAACTAGGGTTTCTCATGCCATCACCCTCAATTAGGGTTTCTCATGGAATCAACCTCAATTAGGGTTTCTCATTTCATATCAATACATCAGGGTTTTACATCACATTACCCTAGTTTAGGGTTTCATACACTTTACCCTAAAATTAGGGTTTACTATTCAACCCAATTAGGGTTTCACCCTCCATTCCTATAATTAGGGTTTTACCTTATGTTACCCTGAATTAGGGTTAGGATTCATTAACCTTCTGGATTAGGGTTTCATGATCTCTTTACTGAGGATCATAACTTAATCACCACATGATTAATACTTGACATGCGTAAACTATGTGTGCAAACGCAAGTATACGTATCAATGTAATATAGGCCTTGTGAGGCCAGAGTCGAACTCAGGGAAACGTGAATTTTAGTAGACTACTACTAATTGTTTGTGATCATCTAAACTGATTAAAAGAGTTCAAGCATTGTTGTAAAATAAAAGAAAATAAAATAAAACAGAGCAATCGATTAAGGGTTTAGTTTAATCAATTCAAATGGAGATCTTTAGGATTGCGGTTTCACCGCTGGTTTTCATTGTATGAATTTTCATATAGCTACTCAAGTTCATCTCTCAATCCGGGTAGTGGCCTGTAGTCAGAATTGCCCACTATCGTGGTACAATTCACTACCTATGTCTAGGGCGGTTCCACCGTTGTAGTAACCTATACCCTAAACTAGGTGCATTAGAATCGACCTCTGGGTTTCCACCATTAACCGTACATCACCTTGTTCAAGGGATTTGTTAATTAATGTGAATTTCATCTCTTTTCAACCGTTAACTCTTCTTTCAAAGTAATTAAAGGCATTAGATTATCATTATGGTGATTAAGCATAACAATATAATTGAGAAAAAAAAACCATACCACAGATTTAGGAGACAAATTATGAATTACTATGATAAAATTGTCATACAATGCTTCCCCGAGCTACTCCCGGTCCTAAAGATTAAGGGGATTAGCCCCGCATGGTTGACAATAGAAAATACAGAGGAGTAGAGAAGAAAAACATGGGAAACATGGAGCAAACTCGTGTAACCCCTGATACAAAGGAGTTCCTGGAGATCCTCCTCGAGAAACGTGTGTTTTGCAGTCTTCCGACAGCAAAATCGCCCGTCGGAGGTGCCCGGATCGCTCGTTTGAAGGCCTTCATCTCTTGTCTCCTCTCTCTCTCTCCCTCCTTCTTGGATGTTGTGTAACCCGATATGAGATCCCCCTAGGGTCGGCCGTGCTCTTCTTAGGTCATAAGACCACTTTACAGATCCGAAAAATCTCAACCGTCGAATTAAAACACTCCGTTTTAGTGCTGAAAATCATCAGATCCCGACGCTGTCGATAGTATCGACCCAAGGTCGATGGTATCGACCATGATACAGGTTTTTCCTTCCAAAATCACGTTTTGGGGTTGCTTTCTGATAAAATGTCGATACTATCGACACCAGGGTCGATAGTATCGACTCTGGACAATGCAAAAGTGCTGAAACATGTGTATAAGTCTGGAGATTACATAAAATCATATAAATATGATAAAAGAAGTATAATTTGATGAAAAAAGTGTTTAAAGGACAACTATAGTGAATTATGCAAATATAATCAAGAAAATGACAAATACATGTATAAAATAGATATAAAATAAGCCTATAAAAGTGACTCAAAACCCATGCATCAAACTCCCCTAAGCTTAAACCTTGCTCGTCCTCGAGCAACAAAACTTTGGATCTGGTTGAGATAAGTCAGAAATAGGACATAAATACATGAGATGAATCTACATCATCCCCACTTTCTTTCAACAAACCGGCCCTCATTGACCACTGGACACTAACTGCCATCCAGGTGACCAAAGACCTATGTAAAAGATGCTTGTCCCCCAATAAGTGAAACACTATCAATTAAAGCAGTTAATATGATAAACTCATTTGGTCCATACTTGATGCATCTTGTGATCTCCTATCTACGTTGCTCATTTCCTAACTACCATCTAAATGGAAGCAGATCTCCTGATATTAATGATTGAGGAGAATATCATGGGTGGCCTACCGATTAGAGCAACGGGTGGATGGGATAGGTGGTTGTGGAAGATATGGAAGCACATAACAGTCAATCATGCAATACAAAAATTAATGACCTATCATGATGCAAAATGCAAGTGAAAATGTCCTAATGCTATATTTTTGGTGGAATGATGCATGCACTATCATTCTGTCTCAAGGTGAGATGGAATATCTAAGAAAACTACACCATGTGCTTATTCTTATTATTTCTCCGGTGAGAACATGTTCCTTTCTCCCTCTCATTCCTACTTACTTCTCAATTCTTTTTTTTTTCTTTTTTTCCTTCTCTTTTTTTTCAATTTTTTTTTCAATTTCTTTATTTTTTTTTCAAGCCCTTATTTTCATAGTTGACAATGAATTATTTGTCAGGCTCCACTTCTTGTTACATAACTTATACATTTGAAGCATTCAGAATATATGGAACAAGTTCACCACCTTTAATGTTTCAGAAGACATAAGATGCATGATGTGTTATATGCATAAAAGATGCAAATGCAACTACATAATGATAGTTATGCAATTAAATGACACACACCTAAGGATAATGTGCATGTATAACTACTCTATCTTTTTTTTCATTTTCATGCAAAAAAAATATATGTGAAAATAGATATAATGCAAGACCTATCTACATGAGATGCAATCAAAAAGTGAAAGACAATAATGTACTCCCATTTCTTGTGGTGGAGTGTGAATTAAATTGCGGTGGATCAGATCACAAGACTACTAGACAGAACCTTCCGAAAATATCATATGTCCCTCTCTAAAGACCTGTGTATAGGGTAACTGAAGGATTTCTCTCTTAAAATTTAGTCTAAGGTCACGTTAGCGGTTGATCGGTTCGGGCTCAAACATCCTTGTCAATCACTTTTCCTTGGACAATAAAGATGGTCATTCATGTCCCCATGTCCTGAAGATGACTCACCCAAGCACTTCCTCAGTTATGAAACTCAATTACTAACAAGAATAAGCTCAAAAAGTTCTCAAAATGCTCATTTTTTATGTGCACACAACCCAAGAGTAAAACTCCCAATTGAAACCATGCATTTATTGCTCCACATATTACACTAGATAGATGTGGATCCTACAAAAGCAGTAAACCTAGAAATAAAAACAACTAATATCTCAAAAGTAAAATCAACATGAATAAGTAATTAAAAACTAAGATAGAGGGTTGTTCCAACACCCCCCCTAAGCTTGAATATGACTATGGCCTCATAGTCAACATTCTCACTTAAGAGGTGGAACAGCGGTACCGTTCGCTTTGAAGTGTGGTGAAGAAGGATGGTTAGATGCTCAAGTGGACCAAGTGATGCTTGCTATCTCCCTCCTTTTTGTGGCCCATTTTTGTGTCTTAATGGTTCTAATACGTGACTTGCTTCATCCATCTTTCCTCTGCAAAAAAACGGTTCAAAAAAATCTCATTTCGATACCTTTTACGGCCTATTTTATGTAGTTGTCCTGCAGGTGTCGATACCATCGACCAAGGTCGATGGTATCGATCCAGACTCAGTGATTTTGTTGAATCGACACATTAAAAGCTTGGGAACTCAAAAGTGTTGATACTATCGACCCTAGGGTTGATGGTATCGACTTTACTGGCACCAATTTTTCTGTAAATCTTCAGGAATCTCGATACTATCGACCCTAGGGTCGATGGTATCGACTTTTCTTCAGCATTTACTGATCCAAACTCGATACTATCGACATGGGTATCGATAGTATCGACCTTAACATTCTACACACTTCAAAACACGAGTTAGGGTACCATGTTTACAAAAATTAACAAAACCAAAGCAAAAACTAAGTACATAAACATAAAAGAACATAACCAAACATAAAAATGAATCGAAAGTTGGGTTGGCTCCCAACAAGCGCCCTTATTTAATGTCCTAGGCTTGACATAAAGATACCTTTAACCTGGGTTGTCAAGAGATGTCTCCAATGAGTCATGTGGTAATTTGAATTTAACTCTATCATCACCAATCCCAAGTGTCAAGTAACCTCGCCCAATGGCAGCGATTACATCAGTCGTAGCTTGGAACGGCCTTCCCAATAGCATCTCACCTCCTTCCATCTCATGCATGTCCATGACCACAAAGTCAACAGGGAAGATGAATTTGTTGACCTTGACAAGCACATTCTCACATATACCTTGTGGCTTCACAATGGATCCATCCGCCAACTCAATTGTCATAGAAGTTTGTGTTGGCTTCTTCAATCCCAGCTTTTGAAAAGTGGCAAGTGGCATAAGATTAATGCTTGCCCCTGAGTCACACTGTGCTTGGGGAAAATTCTCACCGCCTATGGAACATGGGATGTAGAAACATCCGGGATCTTTCCTCTTCCTTGGTAGCCATCCTTGGATTATAGAACTCACTTTTTCATCAAAAACACAAATGTCAGTGTCTTTTATCCGCCTTTTCTTGGTGATTATGTCCTTGATAAAACTTCCATATGCTGGAATCTTTTCTATCATTTCTACTAACGGAATATTAATATGGAGATTCCTAAACATCTCCAAGAATTTCTTGTAGTGCCTATGCTCTTTCTTCAGCCTCAGACTATCCGGGAAAGGCACGTTTGGGTCCTTCGCTCACTTGTGTGGTGGCACATATGGAACTTTAGGGGTCTCCTCCCCTAAGCTTGCTTCAACACCACCTTCTAGGATAGGATTTGACACATCATCTGTGGATGGAATGACTTGTGGCTGCTCCCCTCTCTCAGTGACTGTAGCTTCACCATGACCCATGACCTTCACCTGCTCCTCTTGCCTAGGTGCGGGCGCGGCCGCGATGTGCTCTTGGCGGATTTTTCTGAATGGACAACATCCGCCCGGTAGTCCATAATGACGGCAAGGATACGATATTCTTGGTGTAGCCTCCGTATCAAAAATCATTTTGCTTTTATCCTGGACCTCCACCACCGGGGACTCTGCCTCAGAAATCATAGATATATATTTCACTTGATGATGTGCTTGAACAACATCTGCATTCCCAGCCTGTCTTTGTTGATTTGTATGCTTCATGGCCGCCACTTCATTGGAAATTTGGGTCACAGTCATCTCTAGTGCCCTCATTTGTGCTCCATGACTTTGCAATGTCTGCCCAAATTTATTCAAAATCTCGCCCTAAGACTGTAACTGCTTGGCAAATGTACTCATCATCTCTTGATTTTGTTTCACCACCTGGCTAAGCAATTCATTGTTCTTTTCCTCTAGGCTAGGCTGCAGCTTCTGAAAATTTTGTTCCTTCCTCCAATCATAATTGTTATTTCTATATCCCTGTGGATGCATATACTTTGCATGTGCTTCATCATCAGACCCATTTTCCTCTTTCTCTAGGAGCTTCTTTGCTATAAGATCCAACTTGTCATTAAGCTCTTTGATGGCCCTTGCTTCATGTGTAATGTCAACCTGCTCGGGTGCATCTCTTTCACCCCAAGACTACTTTTTGGACATGTTTCTTAGAATCTCCCAACACCTTGTGTCTGTGTTGTTCAAAAAGAAACCAGAACCTGTTGAGTCCAAATTGCTCCTATCATGTTCATTTAGGGTGAAGTAGAAAATTTTAGCTTGCTTCTCCTTGTCTAAACCGTGATGTGGACACTTCCTCAGCATGATCTGGAAGCGCTCCCAAGTTTCAGAGTATGTTTCACCAGCTCGCTGGCTGAAGTTGTGTATATTCCTCACTAGATCGTTTGTCTTTTCAGGCGAGAAGAACCTCTCAAAGAACACCTCAACCATGTGATCCCAAGATTCAATGTACTCATCATCTAGATTGTGCAGCCATTCCCAAGCATTGCCTGCTAAAGACCTGGGAAAACTTTTCAGGTAGAGTGTCTCTTGCGGGAACCTGTCAATCTTTATCATATCACAATTTTCCATGAACGTGCTGATGTGGGTCACCGGATCCTCATTTTTAAGACCATGGAAAGCATGCGATTTGACCAACTAAATAAGCCCTGGATCAATCTTGTAACTGGGTATATTGATAGCTTGTTTCTTGATTGGCCCCTTCTACGCAGAAGAAGAAGAAGCCTTAATCCTTTCCCAGATCGTCTAGTCCTCATTTTCCGCTCTGTCACCCATTATTACTTCACTAGTACCTGAAATTTCAAATGGTAGTGTATGAACCGGTACTAATAATTAAAACAATGAATAAGATTTGCAATTCAGTTCCAAAGATGAAAAGAAAAAAAAATTACATGAATTAAAAGTGGCCTAGTGTGGCCGCTCGCAGCACTCGTAGTGCTAAAATTCACCGTTTCCCCGAAAACGGTGCCAAAAACTTGACACGCGTAAACCGTGCGTGCAAACGCAAGTATACATATCAATGTAATATAGGCCTTGCGAGGCCCGAGTCAAACTCAGGGAAACGTGAATTTTAGTAGACTGCTACTAACTATTTGCGATCAGCTAAACTGATTAAAAGAGTTTGAGTGTTGTTGTAAAATAAAATAAAATAAAATTAAACAGAGCAATCGATTAAGCGTTTAGTTTAATCAATTCAAATGGAGATCTTTAGGATTGCAGTTTCACCGCGGGTTTTCATTGTATGAATTTTCATATAGCTACTCAAGTTCATCTCTCAATCCGGGTAGTGGCCTGTAGTCAAAATTTCCCACTGTCATGGTACAATTCACTACCTATGTCTAGGGCGGTTCCACCGTCGTAGTAACCTATACCCTAAACTAGGTGCATTAGAATCGACCTCTGGGTTTCCACCATTAACCGTACATCACCTTGTTCAAGGGATTTGTTAATTAATGTGAATTTTGTCTCTTTTCAACCGTTAATTCTTCTTTCAAAGTAATTAAAGGCATTAGATTATCATTATGGTGATTAAGCATAACAATATAATTGAGAAAACAAAAGCATACCATAGATTTAGGAGACAAATTATGAATTACTATGATAAAAACGTCATACAATGCTTCCCCGGGCTACTCCCGGTCCTAAAGATTAAGGGGATTAGCCTCGCATGGTTGACAATAGAAAATACATAGGAGTAGAGAAGAAAAACATGTGAAACATGGAGCAAACTTGTGTAACCCCTGATACAGAGTGTGTTCCTGGAGATCCTCCTCGAGAAACGTGCATTTTGCAGTGTTTCGTCAGCAAAATCGCCCGTCGGAGGTGCCCGGATCGCTCGGTTGACGGACTTCGTCTCTTGTCTCCTCTCTCTCTACCTCCTTCTTGGATGTTGTGCAACCCGATATGAGATCCCCCTAGGGCCGAACGTGCTCTTCTTAGGTCATAGGACCACTTTACGGCTCCGAAAAAGCTCAACTGTCGGATTAAAACGCTCTGTTTTAGTGCTGAAAATCGCCAGATCCCGACGTTGTCGATAGTATCGACCCAAGGTCGATGGTATCGACCATGATACATGTTTTCCTTCCAAAATCACGTTTTGGGGTTGCTTTCTGATAAAATGTCGATACTATCGACACCAGGGTCGATAGTATCGACTTTGGACAATGCAAAAGTGCCTGAAAAAGTGCCGAAAGATGTGTATAAGTCCGGGCATTATATAAAATCATATAAATATGATAAAAGAAGTATAATTTGATGCAAAAATAGTTTAAAGGCCAACTATAGTGAATTATGCAAATATAATCAAGAAAATGACAAATACATGCATAAAATAGATATAAAATAAGCCTATAAAAGTGACTCAAAACCCATGCATCAATACTCATGTAAGAATTCCTTTCTATCATCCTTTCAACTTGATTAGGTTTATATCAACCCTTCAATCAAGTATATATATATACAACTATGGTTGACAAAGTGTCCTGAGACATTGCTTTCATAAGCTTATAGGGATTAACTCATCTAGGGTTACCAATTACTTAGTACCTTATAGGTACAACCCTAGTGATTATCTTTGGGATAAATCAGTAACAACAATAGGGTCATTTTATCTTTCATCACCTTAGATTTACATTGAAACATCCAAACATTCTTGACCATTGATACTCCAAACGGTTTGAAACTGTTTAATCAAAACAAT
This sequence comes from Alisma plantago-aquatica, assembly GCA_963693085.1. Classification (NCBI taxonomy): domain Eukaryota; kingdom Viridiplantae; phylum Streptophyta; class Magnoliopsida; order Alismatales; family Alismataceae; genus Alisma; species Alisma plantago-aquatica. The sequence goes on along the minus strand of OY856413.1, from coordinate 1,050,441,339 downwards.
GATGAAACTGTATGGACAAGTCACACTTGAAACCACTTGTGTTTCTAAACGGTTTGAGACTGTTTGGTATCAAACGGTCTTGAGACCGTTTGGACACAAATGGTCTTAAGACCGTTTGGTCCAAACCCTCTCAAAACCGAATGGATTAAAAAGGTCTTCCACTGATTTATTAATCAATTCAGGATTTCAATCGTTAAACCATCTATCAATTGAACCACTAATTTATTCGTCCATTGGACCATTGAATCATCCTTCAATTGGACCTTCAATTAGGGTTTTGAACCTAATTGAACTAGGGTTCATAATCAAGAAACCATCCATTAGGGTTTTGAAATCAAGGAACCATCAATAGTTGACATTGTGGAACTAGTCCAATTGAAATCATTGGGTCATCATCCAACCATGACATGACCTAACCTCAAACGGTCTTGAGGTCATTTGGATGACCTCCAAATGGTCTTGAGACCGTTTGCCCCATCCCATCACTTAAAATTGTGAAATTCAATTAGGGTTTGGATCATTAGATTGATCAACAATTGAACTATTGATTGCATTACCATTTGCTATCTTTCGACCTTCAAATACTCAACCATACTCAGCTATAGACCTCCAAACGGTCTTGAGACCGTTTGGGTGATCTCTAAATGGTCTTGAGACCTTTTGGGTTAATCAACCCAAAGATTTAATTCATTCAATTGCAAAATCAGCACTTAACCCGATTAGGGTTTCTAATTGGATGATTATCCATATATTGATTCAATCAATTGGAACCATTAGATCCTCATCCACCATGTACTAGGGTCCTGACCTCAAATGGTCAACTCATCTAAACAGTCAACTCATCTAAATAGTCAACTCATCTAAATGGTTTGGGGTTCAAGACTCTAAACGGTTTGCAAACCATTTAGTCTCCAAACGGTTTGGTGAAACCATTTGGACCAAAGTCTTAAAACCGTTTGCAATAGATATTTGGGGAGGTGTGTGCTTATAATTATGTAATCATCATCAAGCCCAAAACCCATGAAACTTTCTGTGATTTTCATAGAGATTGCATCAATCAACCAAATAAAATTTTGAGAATGAAGAAAGGGTCAACAATTGCTAAAGAATTGAATGCAATAACAATATTAAGGGTTCAAGTTATAAAACCCGCCTCCAATTGAGCTTCAAAGCTTCAACCTCCACATATTTAATGGTGAAAGCAACACCTTAAACTATCCCAAGCTCGTACTCAAGGTTTGAGTGAAAAGGAATGGCTAGAATAGAAGATCGAGTGAAGATAAGAAGAAATCATTCATTGATTTGTGATTTCCACCATGGAATCAAGGTGAAAGAAGGTCAAGAAGCTTACCAACAGGTTGGGGGTCGTCCTCCTATTTCTCCAAGCTCACTTGGTCATTTTTGCAAGCAAGAAGTGAATGTGGATTCGAAAATACCCATCCAAGCTAGGGATAAAGGAGCATATATGTATTTTATTAAAAATTCATTTAAGAGAGAGAAAGTAGGGGATAATTCCTCCATTTCCTTGCGACTGTCCCCCTTACCTTCCTTGGTTACGAGGCTATCTCTTTTTCCTCTTATACCTATCAATTATCCATGATTTAAAGAAAAGAAAATTAAGAACCTTAAATCATATTATAATAATATCCATACGTGAGTGGATATTTCTTTTTCTTATAATAAAGTGAGTGAGTTATCCACTTCCCTTAGATATTTTCGTGCCTTTGCAAGGAACATGGTCGTCGACATATATGTATTTCAACCATTTCAATTTTGGTTGAAGGGGACTTCAATTAATATATTTATTTTTGCATATAATTGAAGTAAAGTTCCAATTATGCTTAAATCTTGATTATTTTAATATCAAGATTCTCTCTCCTCCAAAATGATACAAATGAGATGCTTATTTTATTAAGTAGGAAACAAAAGGTAACTCAAAATAGAAAGTTCTATCTTGACAAGTCTACCTTTTACAAGTTAACTAGCATCTTATCTGGCCCAAAACATGGATTTAGTTGTTATTTGTTATTGCCTTTGTGCTCTACTACCAGAAGTAGATGGACCAAATTGTGACACTTATTTTCGTCCTCCACCATCTGCTCCACTGGACTGAGGTCCTTGTGGATTTTGCATATTATGCCTTGACTGTTGGGTCACCTCACTATTTCTCCTTCGAGATTGTTGTCTAAAATGTCCTAGCTATCCACATTTGTGACAAGCTCGACCCCAACTTGATGACCCCTGCATAGGTGCACTAGATTGAGGTTAAACTGGTGAAGATTTTGGTTGTTTATTACCACTAATCATTGGTCCTTGTGACTGTGTAGACTTTCTTTTGAGGTTTTAATAACACCAAAATTAGCGCATATTTTCTATGCATTTTATCTATGATTTTATATCACTTTAGTCCTAATATGCACTCTTTTTCTCATGTTTTATGCTTTCTGTCTCTCCATTAGATAATGTAGTGAAAATAACCAATAATGTAGCTAATTAGCCTATTTTAGACTTGCAGGCACTGAAACTAGCCAATTTTAGGACTCTCAAGTACCGAACCTGAAAAGATAAGAATTCCAGCAGCTGGCAATACGGCTGCCCGATACGGTCTGGCCGATACAATTGCCTGATATAGCCTGGCCGATACGGCTGCCCGATATGGTCTGGCCGATACAGCCTACCCGATATGGTCTGGCCGATACGGCTGCCTGATACGGCCTGCCCGATATGGCCTACCCGATATGGCATGCCTGATATGGTTGCCCGATACGGCCTGCCCGATACAGCTGCCTGACACTCCCCCTGCCCGACACGGTTTTCGGGCGACAGTCATATTGGCCCACCTGATGCCTCAAGATCAAAGCCACGGATGAAGGACACATGGACCAATAAAAGCTACAACTCCCATCAACTCGCTGCCTATAAATAGCAGCTACCAACCTACAAAGAGGGAGGACCCTACAAGAGCTAGTGCCTAGACCAAGGAGCTAGTGTGTCGAGTTCCCCAAAAGTCTACTGCCTGATACGGTTGCCCGATACGGTCTACCCGATACGGTCTTCCTGATACGGTTGCCCGATACGGTCTAGAGAGAGAAAGTGTCGAGGAGTCCAGAGGGACAAAGAGAAGACCCAAGGGCCGAGATCCGACCTGCACAGAGGCCGAGGAGCGAAAGCCACCTCTCCTCTACGGGCTATATCTCCCCTCATCTCTTTCATTATACTGCGTTCCTCTGTTTCTTGTACAAATGATGTTTATCCATCTTTTTCCGGTGCCAACTATGCTTGTCTATGGCTAGTTAGCTCCTTCTTGGCTATGTAGCCTGATCTGGGCATGTATATGTACATTTGCCTTAAGCATGTAGATTCATATCAGATCTAGTATGTTGCATGTTCTATTTTCTCTTTCCATGTTATGATTGCTAGTTTGGTTGATCTCTTACTCGCTTGAACTGTTGTTTCTGCCTGTATCGAGAGATCTGTTGTAGGAATAGCTAAGAGGTGATAGTTTGGATCTGTACCTGAGAGGAGGACGATCCAAGGTATTCTTTTCCTAACACCCTGGAATATCCTAAGACCTAAGAGGGAACTTAGTGTATTCCGAGGTATTGTAGATAAGGCAAGTATGAAACTCCTAGATTGTTATCTTTTGATTACTCTGATCAGGTAATTATTCTAAAACAATCTAGTGAGTATAGGGAAAATTAAATGAGAAAAGCCGAGTGAACCTTTTTAGTGAATACTTAGTGAATATACTCAGTGAACATACTCAGTGAATACTTAGTGAATATACTCAGTGAACATACTCAGTGAATACTTAGTGAATATACTCAGTGAACATACTTAGTGAATACTTAGTGAATATACTCAGTGAACATACTCAGTGGATACTTAGTGAATATACTCAGTGAACATACTCAGTGAATACTTAGTGAATATACTCAGTGAACATACTCAGTGAATACTTAGTGAATATACTCAGTGAACATACTCAGTGAATACTTAGTGAATATACTCAGTGAACATACTCAGTGAATACTTAGTGAATATACTCAGTGAACATACTCAGTGAATACTTAGTGAATATACTCAGTGAACATACTCAGTGAATACTTAGTGAATATACTCAGTGAAGATACTCAGTGAATACTTAGTGAATATACTCAGTGAACATACTCAGTGAATACTTAGTGAATATACTCAGTGAACATACTCAGTGAATACTTAGTGAATATACTCAGTGAACATACTCAGTGAATACTTAGTAAATATACTCAGTGAACATACTCAGTGAATACTTAGTGAATATACTCAGTGAACATACTCAGTGAATGCTTAGTGAATATACTCAGTGAACATACTCAGTGAATACTTAGTGAATATACTCAGTGAACATACTCAGTGAATACTTAGTGAATATACTCAGTGAACATACTCAGTGAATACTTAGTGAATATACTCAGTGAACATACTCAGTGAATACTTAGTGAATATACTCAGTGAACATACTCAGTGAATGCTTAGTGAATATACTCAGTGAACATACTCATTGAATACTTAGTGAATATACTTAGTGAACATACTCAGTGAATACTTAGTGAATATACTCAGTAAACATACTTAGTGAATACTTAGTGAATATACTCAGTGAACATACTCAGTGAATACTTAGTGAATATATTTAGTGAACAAACTTAGTGAATATACTTAGTGAACAAACTTAGTGAATATACTCGGTGAATTTCCTCAGTAACTACTTAGTAAGCATATTCAATGAACTCCTTCAGTGAAGCCTTTGAGACAATATACTGAGTAAAATATCTGTGTTAAGGTATGTATGTTCCTCTGATGGTAAGCATTCTTGAGTAATATTGGAAGAATGTTCTTTTATGCTTTTTCCTTTCAAAAAGTAAGGACACCTTATGTTAGGGGTTTATGCTTTACACAAGCATAAACAGTGATAAGAAGTAATTAACAAAAGGAACTTTGTACGAATTACAAACCCATAATATCATCATAATGATCAATCTGTTCTTCCTTCCCCTGGGATTTCGAGGACGAAATTCTTGTTAGGGGTTTATAATTTGTAACTTCCCTGACCTGGGTTATAACCTAACCCTAGAATTTTTGCCTAAATAGATAATTAAACACATGTAATCATCTTTTAGCAGGTAATAAAAGCTCCTAAGGAACATATGTTTCCATTCCTGTCCCCTAGGAACAATGTTGTAGTATTGTTTTGCAATGCAGGGACCTATGTGCAATTATCCAGTTAAGAGGTTTAACTTGCAGAGTTCACAGGTTAAGATGTACCTTTGATGATGAAACAACATAAGAGTGAATCTGATGAGGCATGATGGATTTTCCAAGCTTGGGCGTTCAGATGCAGCTTGTGGAATGATCCTGGTGCTTAAAAACCCTAATTTGGAGTAAAGTGCAATTTACCCAAATTATGGGTGAAACTTGGGAAGTACACCTTCTAGAGCATCTTATATGACTCTTGGCATCATTTAGAGTAGAAATGATGAAAGATATGCATCAATAAATAATCAAATAAGAAAAGTAATCTTTGTGCATAAAATTCACCATGTATGGGTATGAAGACCTTCATATGTGTACCCTAGTTGAAAGTTGACCTTTTCTACCCTTAAATCTTGAGATTTGATGAACTTGGTTTGAGTTTAGATGGCTTGGACGTGCCTAAGAAGCAATGAGGGACTTAGATGAAAATCCCATGCTTTAGAGGTCCTTATGGTGTAAAATGGCCTAAAGTATATAAGCCCTTTTCCTTGTAAACCAAGTGAACGATCCTTCATTTCTCTTCACTTCTCTTCTTTATCAAAATGAATAAGGCAAGCTCTGGATCTCAGGGAGGCGACCAAGTAGTTCTAAGGTGAGAAGAACCATCTTCAAGCTCGGATTCTTGGGTGAATTCATCATGCAAGCTTGGTTTTGTGGATAACTCACTTAGCTTTCTCGTTCTAGCCATCTTTTCCCAACCTTTCCTTGGAGAAACACCCTTGGCCGACCTGTGGAGCTCAAGACACCATTAAAGACTTGAAGCTTGGAAGCTTGGAGCTCAAGGAACAACCTTAAGGCGGGTTTTATAATTCTAAACTCCTAGCTTTATTATGCATATCCTTGTTCTTTCTTTTTAAGCTTAGTTCTTCTTCCCCATCATTCTTTGCACTCTTGCAAGCTTTTTCATGAAGAACAGACCTTGGTTCAAGGTTGAAGATGGAGGCCGTTAATACCTATGTTGGTCCTTATCCAACTTTATCAAACGATCTTATGATCCCCCCCCTCTTGACCAACCGTTTGAAGGGCAAACAGGTTCAATAGGTCGGTTTGGCCAAACGGGTTCCAACCCGTTTGAGGGCATTGACCAAGCATTGACCATTTGGGATTCCTATTCACAATTATGTAGACTAATGACCCACCTAGTTTGAGGGGTTAATTCAAAAGGAATCGTAGGTTTAAGGCCAATCAATTAAGCAATCGAATTAAATTAAGTGCTGATTTTCCAAACTAATCAAATTGAACCTTTTGGGCAAATGGGTTCCAACCCGTTTGAATGAGTTGACCAAGCATTGACCGTTTGGGATTCCTGTTCATAATATATTGAATTTCATTTATACAAAGAATCATAATCTAATTCATAACCAATTAAGAGTTGAAGGCAGTTCAACACCCTAACCCTAATCGGGTTAAAATTGCTAATTTTCAATATAGATCTTGTTGAGTGTTGGGTTGAAGGACCCAAACGGGTTCAAAACCGTTTGGGGGTTCATCCAAACGATCTCACACTCGTTTAGTGACACCCCAAGACCATTTGGAAGTCTAGGGTTAAATAAATAAAATGTTTTGAGGGTCCAATCACCAGATGTTGATAAATTGATGAAAAGTGCTGATTTGTAATCTAATTAGGACTCAACCCTTATCAAATCAACTTAATGTTTTAGTAAAACTTTGGGCAAATGGTCTCAAGACCGTTTGGAGATCATCCAAACGATCTCAAGACCGTTTGGGCCAAGTTTGGGCCCAATTGGAGTTCAATTGATAGGCTCAACCTTGTTTTGATTCACATTGATGAAAATTGATGAGTAGCCGATTGGAAACCTTAATTGAGTTAGACTTAACCCTAATTGGCTTTCAATTGAAGGTCAAATTGGTGTCCAATTGATTGAGGCTCATCCTATTTGACTCAATTTGTAAGTGGTTAACATGGCTTGGGCCAATTGAAGGCTTCAACATAGGAAATCCTATTCAATCATAACCTTTGTATCACCTTTCATATCCATGCGGTTTGGACCCAAACGAGTCCACACTCGTTTAGATCCAAATGAGTTCAACCCGTTTCAATCCAAACGAGTTCAACCCGTTTCAATCCAAACGAGTTCAACCCGTTTCAATCCAAACGAGTTCAACCCGTTTCATCTCAAACGAGTTCACACCCGTTTCATCTTAAATGGGTTCACACCCGTTTCAACTCAGTGAGTCCACACTCGTTTGAGGGTTCAAATGGGTTGAAGGTTGAAGGTTAAACCCTAACCTAATTGGAGATTTTCATGGTTGTTTATAATTAACCACTTAAAGGTATAATTGGTTCAATGATGATCTAATCTAAACCGTAATGGTAACTTAAAATACTAAGGGACTAAGTGACTAATGAATCGACCCATGATGATGATCAATGGGTAATTTTACCAAATGCCCCTGAGAGGTTCAATTCAGTGATACCTTGTTCTAATCAAACCCTAATCACTTGATAGTGGTGATTTGGTTTGTGAAGATCAAAGGGGACTTAATCCAACCTAATATAGAGTAGTGTAATCACCATCTACTAGTGAGAGGAGAGAGAAAGTACCATTTATGGTGGAAACTCAAGTAAAATACCTTCAATATACATGAATGTGCATGATTAGGGTATGATCCACTAAGTGAGATCATAGAAACCCTAATTATGATAACTGAAGAATTTTAATCTTATCTGAGGGCTTTAATGGTGGTGGTTCTCATACATGGTGATGTTATGAGATCAATTCACCATGAGGTGAATAGTAAACCCTAATTCTAGGGTGATGACATGTATGATGAATAGTAAACCCTAATTCTAGGGTAATGACATGTATTGTGAATAGTAAACACTATTTGATGAAAACCAGGGAAACCTAGCTCTTGTAAGAGTAGGGAGATACAACTTCTTTAAATGAGTTATTTATTGTTATCAGTTGAATTGACCATGCAGGTTCCTATATGAGGATGATCATATCCAGGTATGGATGATGATGCTATATTTATTGAAAGCATGTTTTTAGCTTTATGAATAGTAATATATCATGGTGCCCTGTTAGTGGCATCTTATGAGATTGATGGTCTGTGAGAGCCATGAGTACCATCAAGGTCATGCGTAACAGATGACTTGTGATGAGAGAATTGAGAAATGGTAATTGATGTAAGTTAGACTTGTTACATTTAGTATCCTTCTTTCTTAGTTGCTATGCTATTGTTTAATGTTCAAGAACATGTATGTTATCTGATAAGTGATAACTTATGAGTTTTATAGGTTGAATGAGTCATGAGTAATATGCGCTGATGATCATCAAAGGTCATATTATTTAGATGACCAGATAAAATAAGATGTTCTTGGTAATAAATGTTATAATTAGTCTAGGGGTTTGGACTCTCACTTTCCGGATTCTTAGTGATAAGATGTTTAGGTATTGATATTCCTATGTTAAATTATGAAATGTGATCCTAATATAGAGTGTTACTATGTGAAATTCTATTACAAGATAATCCTATGAAAGGCTTAACTGCAGACTTATGGGTGATGAATGTAAATAACCCTTGTGTCACTTGAGTATGGTTAAGTATGATTTCATGTGTACTAATCACACAGTTATGTTGAGGATTTGGAATCCTAACACCTTGTAGAAAAGGGTATGGCTACAGGCCATGATATCCCTTATTATAATGCCAGGTGATGGATATATGATCTAAGCCTGAAGAGAGCCAGTGTGGTGATGATGGATTTATAATAAATAGATGTAATACATGTCCTTTTATTTATAAAAGAAAAGTGATATGTGGGTTTATCTTAGAGATGCTTTGCTTCTAGTAGGAGGGATAGATTACAATCTGTGAAACATTGTTCTAACTATTCCTAAAATATATATGACTTCTTTGTGTACTGTTATTCTCTCATTCTGTAATAATCATGTTTCTGGCGAAGAGTTATAACTCCCGCTGGGACAATTATTTAAAATTGTCTCACCCCGTAGATTTCAACTTTTTATGTGGCCGCCAAGGATGAAGGGACCAATCTCCAGGTGACCAGTATCAGCAGCAGCAGCACCCAGAGCAACAGTAAATCTCAGGTGGAGATTCAGACTGCTGAGTTATATAAATAGATAGTCAGTCCTATGCGTCCTCTGTACTCTCAGGTCCTTGGAGTCATGGTCTGAGTTATGACTCGTCTCTTGAGATTTTGTATCATGCCGTGTATAATTACTCAAGAAGTAATTAACCGAGATGTAGACAGATCATCTTGAATCTATGAAAGGAGTTTTATGGTTTCAATACCTTATTACAAAAAGTTTAAATTTCCCGTGATTTTTTTTGTATTCCGCTACTAATCGAATCACTTCTGCTGAGTTTACCTCGAAGTTTATGTGTTTATCTCGGGTTTTGGAGATCAGAGCCCACAAGATTGAACATCGTTTAGACTTGATTAATGATAGTAGATCAATTGTGATGTTTCAAACCTAAGAAGAAACGCTAACTATGATTTTAGTTTTAAGAATTAGGGTTTGAGAAATGTAAACCCTAATCGGCAAAAATTAGGGTTTTGATAGTACATGAATACGATATTTGATCAGGATAGAAGTGTGGTAAATGATTTTTCATATTTTCTAAAAAAAATTATTTAATTTAATTTTGGATATGATATGGATAGCTCAATTATTCATATTGGAGAAAAATTTCAGAATATTTGAGTGTTCTTTGAATGTGGTTTATTTATTTATTAGTAAATCCAAATGATCTGAAATTTTAACTAGAGATCTGAAACTCAATCATAAACAAAATGCAAAATTTTCATAATTTTTGTATGTGTTTAGACCTTATCAATAGATGAATTATAGTAATAGTTTTATGACATAAAATTCAGTTGAAATAAGAAAAAAGTATAATGAGGGGCCAATGTGCAATTGACCCAAGCAGCTCAATTTCTCTATATAGTCAACCTAACACACTAGCAACTCTCATAATTTGTGATTAAATCTAGAGAAACGAAATCCTAGAGAGAGAGGGAGAGTTAGGGTTTGAGAGGAGAAAGTGATTGAGATGCTAACCTAGGGTTTTGTCGTCCGAGGAATGATGAAATCATGTAAGTTTAGCTTCTTTGGATAGACTATTATGGTGAATCTTCTCTCACATGTCAAGATTCCGTCCCTCCTCTGATTTGAACCAAAATGGTGTCAAAACTTCCCCTTTTCTCAACCTCTCTTCATAATCCCTCATTTTTAGGGTTTCCGAGTTGAAAGGAAGAAGAATCGGGTGAATTGCTAGGGATTTGATATGAGATCAAGATTTTTAGGGATGAGCTATGTTTTTAAGGTGCGTTTACACCTTAGGTTGAGTGGGAACTTCCTTTAAATAGTATAATGCACGAAAATTGGTTAAATCATCCATAATCTTTAATTGCTTTGTATGCGACTACAAACCCTGAATTATGTGTTTGATCTAAGTTGTTGCAAAATGATATGAAACGGATTCTTCCTCTGTTTGGATGAATTGCAGTTGATAAAATCATATTAGAAATGTATACAATACATCCTAATGAAATTCTCTAAGTATTCACATAGGTTATAAGAGTAAACTGAAATATAGTGAATTTGTCAATAACTAAAATTGCAGTATAATTAAATAGAGATTTTTTTTATTTTGATTCCCTTGGTTATGAATGATTGTTTATCTGAATTCATAGTACATATATGTCAGATACTATCTTGTATTTCATTTAAGGTGAATAGTGTTTGTTTGATATCCTAATAAAGAGGGTGAAACCCTAGATACAAGGAAAGTTGTATATTTGAGAATAGATATTGTGAAATCCATTTGAACGGATTTTCTTGACATGATAGACTTTATTTATTCAACTTTATTATTGATGCAGGTTATCTCAGTGAATGGCATGGAAACCCAAATTTAGCTTAGTTCCAAGATTTCATACATATATTGATTTTATATGATTTGTTAATAGTAGTCTTTATTCAGTGAATGTTTATGTCGCAGGAAATCCTTATGAGAGCTATGTGATAAGTGAATGAGGTAAATGAAACCCTAAGGATAGGGTGTTCAATGAATCAAGTATTTTGATATCAATGTTCTCAGTATGAGATGTTGTGATGCACAACTCAAGATTTGGGTTGAGGTGTACATTTTCCAAGAAAGTACAAATAATTTACATGTGCAAATGATGATTACTCATATGTCAAGTAATTAACTCTGATCAGTGTATTAAGAAGTTCAATTGCATGATTCTAGTGTATAAAGTATCAAGTGTACATGTATTCTGTTATTTAAGAATTTTACTCTGCCTGCAGGTATAAAATGTTGATTTCTCAATATATTACAATGTTTTGAGTATATTTCTCAGCCAAGTTTAGGATGATATACATGTTGTATTATAAACTTCAATTAAATAGATGTGGTACCATAGAGATATCAAAGTCAAGTATAAGTAAGAGAAAGGTACAATGTAGAAGAGACTTCCAAGAATAATAAAATAATAGACATAGGTGCCCTGAACACCGTAGATTCCCTATGGATGTCTGTACTGTAGGGAGGAAACGATCCACCCTGGAAGCGACTAGTATACGGGGATCGAATCGCACCCATAGAGCGTGCGGGGAGACGAAGCCCTTGAGGAAGTCTCCTAAGAGAAGATAGGTTACCCAACATGAAGCGGAGATCCCGGTGGTAACCCAGAGGTACCCACAGAGCATACCAAGATGAGGCCCACAGAGCATCTCAGACCCTCTGCCTGTGTACTCGGCCTAGAAGGAGAGGTCCAGTTAAAGGCTTAGGTTCACGATTTTTAAGCTAAGTCTTGTATGGTGAGATCGTAGTTCTCTATGAGTCTTCATATGTAGAGTACACTGCATATGATCAGGGCATAAGCTAAAATATGATCATATAAGTTTTAAAGAGTTTCTTATAAGTAAGAAAGGCTAAAAAAGATCTGAGTACAATTTCCTAGCAATTATTCTTTGTATGATTCTGAATTATTAGTTCTCTTTGAAATAAATCAAGCATGCTCATATATTGATTTACTCTTGTTGATCTCTAGAGTATCCTGCCATATTTATTATTGTAAATGATCAATTTCTTTAAAGCCTACTACTGCTATAATTGATATCAGTTGCTCAAAAGTATAAATGTAATTAGATCAGTGCTTTAGATTATTTCTTTGAATTACTCATTCACTTAATGAGTAGGCTCACCCCTCTACTCAAAATTTTTAGGGAAACCATGGGGATTAAAGATATCATTGCATCGGAGTAGATCTACCACAAGAGTTAAGTCTGAGTGTAGTTAAGTTCAGTCGGTCCTTGTCACTCTAGGTCCTTGTAAATAAATAAGAGAGAGTTGTAAATGATGATGTATTTCTTTATTCCTCTTTTAGCAATATATGTGAATCAGCAAGTCTTATGTGCTTAAAAGTATGAGAAACATAATGAATGTTCATACATGCATTTTAACTGTTAAAATTAGATTAGAGAAATCAATGTATAGATTCCCTTATAAAGTTAGTTTATGTGGTTCAATGCGAGAAAACAAAGAGTTTGAAAAAGAAGAAAAAGTTAAGGGTGATCTTTGTATTACGTTAAATCCTCAATTTATGCCCTAATCTCATGATTAATGGTAACTGTGAGATTGGGGTGTAACAACTTGGTATCAGATCTTAGGTTGAGTTGTCAGGGACCATTAAGTTAGTAAGTTAGAGTCATAAGTGTGGCAAATAGGAGATGTTATGATGTTAGCTCTGGGGACTTGAGTATTTGGATATCTTGGCCCGGTATCTGAGTACTTGGATCAACCAGTATCAAGCTACTCTATCTATTCTTTCATGTATACCCTGGCCAGGTATACAGTGGAAGGATGGTCTAGAGAGTTACCCTAGAAATAGTAGGGTTAGAAACAAGATAAGTAACATGAATTAAGAGCATAAATATAAAATGAGATAGAACTTTCATTTCATATTGTTGTTTTATTGGATATGGATAGAAATGCTCTTATATGTTTGAATTCAGATATTCAGTATTTTGAAATATATATGGGTCTATAAGATTTGTTGTACACTATGCAGTTGTAGCATTTATTGATTACATTCTTTGTATCAAGTAGACTAGAAATGGTCTCTGAATGAGATTTTCTAAGTGGATAAGTTTTCTTCCACACATTTGAGATGAATAGGAGTTGAGTAATCCTGAGTAGCTCTTGGCTTCAGGACTATAGGTTCGGCCTGGTCCGACTGGTAGGATGCATTACTGGGATCTAATGACTCCTATTAGTAACATAACAAGAGTAAATTCTGGATAGATCAGATTTAAATTTTAGTATGAATGTATATACTCTAAGATTTTGAAGTATAAGGGAAAGACTAGGATAACTAAGAATCAGTTGGAACTGATATCTGAGATCCAACTTCGGGGCCTCATATGAGAAACCCATAAATTGGAATAAAGGAACACGACATAAGGTTAAGATTAAGTTTAATTATTAGTATTATATGAACTCTAAATATGAAATATGGAAAAGATATGAGAAAAGTATGTAAGGGGCCAAGATAGTAAGAATCAATCATGAGGAATGATCATATAATTGAGTACAATGCTATTATGTACTCCAAATCAAAAGGAAAATAGAAGAAAAGAGTTAAATATACAATAAGTACATAGAAGTGAAGAGTCTGTAGAAGAGTTAAAGTGAAGAGAACTAGATGAGCATGTAAATCCTAAAACTAGGATAAGAAACTTAGTTGAAACAACGAGAAATATTGGAAATAATGAGCTTGATTATGGAATGAGAGCTATGATATAATTGATAGAATGGAATGTATACCTTTATTAATAATATTAATACATTCATCCTTACTGCCTGTGGATTCTAAGTCTCTATAGAACAACAAACTAGTTTCTAAAATAAGAACAAAAGTGTAGCTAAATAAATGAATAAGTCATACAAAGGTAGACTATATTCAAGAAGGAAAAACTTGATTGAAAGAGAAACTATGTTTCACCCATGCATGAGCCCTTTGATTTAAAATGAAGGATATGTGATGTATTAAACATGAGGTGATACTAGTAGAGAGATTATTGATTTAGAATTTCAACTTCACATTACTAGAAGGTTAAAAGGAAATATATGCAACATGGTATACATGATCATACACATAAAAGAAGAAACATGATCATAAGAGAAAACTAGAAGTTAAATATGACATGTGGAATAGTAGTATATGGTAAGGGGATTATGGAAAGTAAAGAAACATTTGAAACATAATGGAGTAATATAGATTATAAAAGAAAGAGGTTGCGAGATTCAAGAAAGTGCTAATTAGTCAAGTATCCTTGTTGATAATTTATTAAACCTACATATGAGAAATGTATTATTGAATGTTTGAAGATAAGAATTCTAAGTCTCAGAACCGTCTTCTCTTCCATATATTACTTAATGACAGAAATGTGGGAATGAAGTGATAAGAAAATGAATCATATCTGATGCATAACCACCATGGTAGAGGCATCTAGTGAATGTAATATTGACACATAATATGATGATGAAAACCTAGCATGGTAATTGAGAATGTAATGTATCTAAATGGCCAAGTAAGAGAAAGGAAATTCAGTCGATAAGATAAAGAAGACTTTAGTAAAAACTTGTGAGATCCAAAGTTTGAATTTCAAATTAATGGAGCAAAGTCACATCACAATAATGTCATGCTATTGATAATGACCAAACCCTAGAATGTTTAGAGTTGTAGTAGTTCAAGGGATCTCACTAGTGATTTGACCTTGAATACTAGCATCTCTATAAAACAAGATCATGAGATTTGCACTATGAGAAGTAAACTAGCACTGATAGTAATCCAAGGTTTAAAGATAGCTAATATGAAAGGTAGATAAACAATATGGAAATGATTCAGAGTAAAGAGTAAGATATAAATTTGAAATGTAACAAGTGTGTTTTGAACAAAAGGAGAAATACAATATGAGTGAAGTGCGACATGAGATAAATTCTTATAGTGATAGCAAGAATGATGAATAATCTATTTGTACCTTGTATGTTTCAATTTTAGGAATGTTTAATCTACATTATTAGGATAAGTAACCGAAAGTAAGTAGTAGTGAATGAGGAGAGAGATAAGAGAAAACAATGGCTTTTAGTAATATGTGAATTTGTTTTTAGAAGTGTAATTTGTTGAAGGTATATTAAGGGATGTAAATTGGTTCTACATATGATTTCAGTGTACATGTACAAGAAATATGTTAAGTAAAGGTGTTAGATAGTTGTAGTCATGCGTACCAGTATTCCATATTAGTATTGTACAATTGTAGTATAATGATATGGGTTGAATAATGATGGACAAATGAAGGGTTACCCTGAATAAGGTAGTCTTACCTATTCATTCATATGAATAGAAGGGATGATAACCATATTCTATTGATATGTGTAACCCTAATGAGGTGTAGCTTGTTATACCTAGCTTTAATATAATTAAGTGATGGTAATTGGGTATGAATAGTCCTTGAATGACTAATACAATCATGGAGTACTTTATTACTATTGTTGAAACCCTAGTATGCTATAACCCGATGGTTACACCTTGAATTATATGTGGGTACATACTTGAGAATAATATAGAATGTGATGGCAATGCTTCACCTTATGCATCCATGATGCAATGGGGATGCCATGAGTAGTATTGTACAATTGATGTTGAATCTAGTCTTTCAACTCAACACTATTTTGCTATTTGATTAGCACAATAGTAAAATTCAAAAGAACATGGTGAACTCTCTTTTGTGACTTAGAGGTAATACATAACAATAGTACATATTGAGCCGTATGAATTGAGATGTTTGGATCAGATTATCAATGTTGAGGTAATACCTCAAGAGTATGAAAATATTGTAATGGTTGCTTCTCTATCTACTCTATGATTGATTGTGGCATAGAGAATTTGTTGGTTGTCATTGAGAACTATTTCAAACATGTTCTGATTAGAAAATAAAAGAAGAACTTAATGTTGAAAATTGCATTCAAGTATGAAATGCAAGAATATAATGACATGTAAGATTTCAGAAGCTTAAAATAAACTTTGAATATAGTTTATTTACATATTTATGTTACAGGGACGAAACGTTTTAAGGAGGTGAGAATTGTAATGACCACATTTGTGCTTAATTGGTAAACTAGGGTTTACCTGAATGATTACATGCTTGATTAGATTGAACATCGTTTAGACTTGATTAATGATAGTAGATCAATTGTGATGTTTTAAACCTAAGAAGAAACTCTAACTATTATTTTAGTTTGAACAATTAGGGTTTGAGAAATGTAAACCCTAATCGGCAAACATTAGGGTTTTGATAGTACACGAATATGGAATTTGATCAGAATAGTAGTGTGGTAAATGATTTTTCATATTTTCTAAAAATTTTGTATTTAATAGAATTTTGGATATGATAAGGATAACTCAATTATTCATATTGGAGAAACATTTCAAAATATTTGAATGTTCTTTGAATGTGGTTCTCGGTCGAACTATACTTTGACCAAAATGCTGACAGAGTGCTTTTTAGTAGTGTAGTGTTTTATTTTTAGTTATTTATTGGTAGCTCCAAATGATTTGAAATTTTAAGTAAATATCTGAAACTCAATCATAAATAAAATGTAAAATTTTCATGATTTTTTGATGTTTTTATACTTATCAGTAGATGAATTATAGTAATATTTTTATGACAGAAAATTCGGCTGAAATAAGAAAAAGTATAGTGAGGGGCTAATGTGCAATTGACCCAAGCAGCTCAATTTCTCTATATGGTAAACCTAACATACAAGAGGATCTCATAATTTGTAATTCAATCCAGAGAAAAAAAATCCTAGAGACAGAGGGAGAGTTAGGGTTTGAGAGGAGAAAGTGATGGAGATGTTGACCTAGGGGGGTTTTACGGTCTGAGGAATGATGAAATCATGTAAGTTTAGCTTCTTTGCATAGAACTTTATGGTGAATCTTCTCTCACATGTCAATATTATTTCCCTCCTCTTATTTGATCCAAAATGGTGTCAAGCTTCCCCTTTTCTCAATCTTTCTTCATAATCCCTCATTTTTAGGGTTTCCGAGTTGAAAGGAAGAAGAATCAGGTGAATTGCTAGGGATTTGATATGAGATCGATATTTTTATGGATGAGCTGCATTTTTAAGGTGTTTTCACATTGTAGGGTGAGTGGGAACTTCCTTTCAACAATATAATGCACGAAAATTGGTTAAATCATCCATAATCTTTAATTGCTTAGTATGCGACTACAAACCCTGAATTGTGTGTTTGATCAAAGTTGTTGCAAAATGATATGAAATGGATTCTTCCTCTGTTTGGATGAATTTTAGATGATAAAATCATATTGGAAATGTATACAATACATCCTGATGAGAATTCCCTAAGTATTCACAGAGGTTATAAGAGTAAACTAAAATATAGGGAATTTGTCTATCACTGAAGTTGTTGTATAATTAAATAGAGAAATTTATTTATCTGGATTCTGTTAGTTACGAATGATTGTTTATCTGAATTCGTAGTACATATATGTCAGATACTATCTTGGATTTTCATTTAAGGTAAATAGTGTTTGTTTGATATCTTAATAAAGAGGGTGAAACCATAGATGCGAGGAAAGTTGGATATTTGAGAATAGATATCATGAAATCCATTTGAACGGATTTTCTTGACATGATAGACTTTATTTATTCAATTATATTATTGATGCATGTTATCTCAGTGAATTGCATGGAAACCCAAATTTTGCTCAGTTCCAAGGTTTCATACATATATTGATTTTATATGATTTGTTTATAGTAGTCTTTATTCAGTGAATGTTTATGTCGCATGAAATCCTTATGAGAGCTATGTGATAATTGAATGAGGTAAATGAAACCCTAAGGATAGGTGTTCAATGAATCAAGTATTTTGATATCAATGTTATCAGTATGAGATGTGGTGATGCACAACCCAAGATTTGGGTTGAGATGCACGTTTTCTAAGTAAGTACAACTAATTTACAGGTGCAAATGATGATTACTCATATGTCAAGTAATTAACTATTATCAGTGTATTAATAAGATCAATTGCATGATTATAGTGTATAAAATATCAAGTGTACATGTATTCTGTTATTTAAGAATTTTAGTCTACCTGCAGGTATAAAATGTAGATTTCTCAGTAGATTACAATGTTTTACGTATATTGCTCTGCCAAGTTTAGAATGATATATATGTTGTATTATAAACTTAAATTAAATAGATGCAGTACCATAGAGATATCAGAGTCAAGTATAAGTAAGAGAAAGGTACAATGTAGAAAGAGCTTTCCAAGAATAATAAAATAATAGACATAGGTTCCCTAAACACTGTAGATTCCTTGTGGATGTATGCACTGTAGGGAGGAAATGATCCACCCTGGCAGCAACCAGTATACGGAGATTGAATTGTGCCTGAGATGTCTTACTTCGGAAAATAGGATTAACTAATGCGGAAGCGAATTACTGAAAATCACTAGAAATTAAAACTTTTTAAGCAAAGATCTTCAAGCATAAAACTCTTTTATATTTAAACAAGATAAACTATTTACATCATTGTAAAATCACCACTCGAGTGATTATATACATCTAGATACAAAATCTCGAGGCTTAAAGACAAAAACCTCAGACCTACTAACTCCTAGGACCTGAGAGTACAGAGACAACATAAGACAACTAACTACAGGACTTTACAGTCAGTATCTCCATCTGAGATTCACTGCTGCCCTTGGTGTTGCTGCTGCTGATACTGCTCACCCTCAGATTGGTTTCTCCGTCCTCGAAGTCCACCTAAAAAGTTGAAATATATGGGGTGATAGAATTTTTAAATAATTGTCCCAACGAGAGTTATAACTCTCTGCCAGAAGCTTTGTTATAGCAAATAAGGAATAACATAAGCAAGGTAACTTAAATCATTCAGCAGCAAGTTTGATTATAAGTAAAACATCTTTTACTTAAGCAATCACTTCATTAAGGAATATAAAGAACATGTATACTAGACACTTGAATAGACTATTAATG
This sequence comes from Alisma plantago-aquatica, assembly GCA_963693085.1. Taxonomy (NCBI): domain Eukaryota; kingdom Viridiplantae; phylum Streptophyta; class Magnoliopsida; order Alismatales; family Alismataceae; genus Alisma; species Alisma plantago-aquatica. The sequence goes on along the minus strand of OY856413.1, from coordinate 1,050,421,960 downwards.
TAAACAATGTAACATCAATCATTGTTTCTCGTAGTTCAACCTAAGCAGATATGCTACGCGGTTGATTATGTTTTACAAACATTATTATGCCCTACGGAGATGAGGTATACCGCTCATACTCCAACCGATCACTATTAAGTAGCATCAGTATCATACATAGGTCATCAAAAGATCCGGATTCTTATGATCTCATCTTCCTTAGTCAGTGTGAGGATCAACATGTAGGACATCTCGTGTCTCTGCTAAGATAGCTTACCAGGGTATTCTGGCACTTTGCTATTAGAGTCACAGTGGCATTATGTACTCTCTTCGCTATCGAAAGATCTCTTGTTTATCTCTCATCGATGCGGCATAAAAGATTCCCTCGGGAGATTAGTAATACATCATCCCGGCATAAACATATAGTGAAGGATTGATAGATTAAGATACATCTACATCGATTCCTATACTAGGACGTAAAGATATTAACGTCCATATTTACCCACATACTCATAAGTATGTGATCCAAGAGTTCCCTTAGGAAAACATGTTTCACCATCATTTCGCTTCTGACAATGATGGATCTATGATCAGGGCTCTACATGGTATGGTTATACTTGATTAGTTAGGTACATTTCAACATTCTTTTAGCATCAAGCATGTTCTCAAACATTAATCATTAGAACAACAACTATGAAAGTAGAATACTAAATGCATCAAGCTTAACTCACATCAGTTATCATATGGATATCAATTCTTAATCATTTCATCATAAGTCAGCTAATCAGCATGACCTTGATGTTACTCATGGCTCTTACAGCCTATCAATCTCATATGATGCCACTTGAACTAGGCAACATAGTATGTCACTATTCATAAAGCTAATAACATGCTTTCAATGAATATGATATCATAACCTTTACCTGGCTATGATTACTTCTTGCTAACCACCTGCATGATTAGTATAATTTAGGATATGCATGTATAACAATATCATTACAATACCAAAACCTTTCAATTTCTTTTATAGTACACCACGGCCGTGCTCCTTAGCACGGGCGTGCTAAGAATTAGCATATCACCATTGATTTTTAGGGTTTTGGATTTATTTACTTCAACATAGGGTTATTGAACCTCTTAGCTTACAAGGCATAAAGATTCTTCATGCTACAACTTGTAATTAGGGTTTCACACTCAAAGCCATAACCCAGAATTACTCCATTCATCAAATCTCCCTAAATTAGGGTTTACTTTTCACATTACATGTTATTACCCTAGAATTAGGGTTTACTATCCACATCATAGTGAATTGAGATCATAGCATCATTATGTATGAAAATTATTATCATTGGTACCCTCAAATTAGATTAAGATTCATCAATCATCTTAATTAGGGTTTCCATGATCTCACCTTGATGGATCATACCCTAATCATGTGCATTCTTACATATTGAAGGTATATTACTTGATTCTTATTCATATCAGGAGCCTTCTCTCTCCTCTCACTACTAGATGATGTTTACATCACTCTAGATTAGGTTAAGTCAATTCAACTTGATTAATATACCTTCAATATCCTAGGTGGGACGTCTTCGATTTCTTGCCGATCGGAGGAGGAGATAGGGCTTACGAAGGGGATCTGGGCAAATCTCGGGCCTAAATCCAACACGGAGGAGAAATTACAGAAGATTGACGTAGAAATCTCCAACGGTAGGCTTGTCTATCCACAAGCGGAGGCGGAGAAGATCGCAAAGAAATGGGCAAAGACCTTATCTGGTTACATTGTTGATCTGAAAGCACATCTCCCTACGCTTGCAAGGCATCTAGCGTGGTTGTGGAAGATCAAAGGAAGCATCGAGATTAACGCTAGGAGTCATGGTTTCTTTGTCATCAGGTTTTCTGAGAAGTCTGACTTAACTCATGCTCTCAAAGATGGGCCCTGGACGGTGAAGGGTAAGCCTCTTATTCTCAAGCCTTGGCAAATCGGAGACAAACTCAAGAAGGAATCCCTGGATTCTGTTCCTGTGTGGATACGGCTACCTAACCTTCCTTTGGAATTTTGGGATAAATCTATGTTTTCCAGAATCAGAAGCTTCTTAGGATTTCCGATCGACACTGACCTAGCCACTAAAAAATGCTCTAGGCTTGAGTATGCTCGTATCCTTGTTCTGATTAAGAAGGATTCGGAGTTTCCAAGGATGATTAATATGAGAAGCGACACAGGTAAGGAGCATATGATTGATGTTGTCTATGAGTGGATTCACTACTACAGAAATAGCATTCAGTGTCACTTTTCTGGGCGTCGGTTATTAAGGAAAACCGACGCCTTATATGTTAGGCGTCGGTTGTTTAAGCAAACCGACATCTATATTCGAAGACCAGCCAGACACGGGTACCGCTTTGTATTCAACGTCGGTTGTTTATAACAAACCGACGCTGAAAGTCGGCCGCGAAATCCAAATTTTGATCAAACAAATAGTGTCATTTTCAGCGTCGGTCATGTAGGTATAAACCGACGCCTATGTGCGATGAAAATTTGTGCGAAAAGTGTCACTTTCAACGTCGGTTATCCATTTATAACCGACACTGAAGGTGGTTCCCGACAAACAATTTCATGAAAATATCGTCCAATTGGACGTCGGTTGTTGCAAACAACCGACGCTAAAGATGTTTAGGCGTCGGTTGTTTAAAACAACCGACGCTATTTGGGAACTTATACTCCGCGATCGCCCGACTCTTCCCCTTTCTTCTGTTTCATTGTGAGCAATTACCCTATTTCTCTGCTGCCGGCGATTTCTCTCCGGCAATTTCTTCTCCAGTGCCATTTCTCTGGCTATTTCTTCTCCGGCGCCCCCTTCTCCGGCGCCCCCTTCTCCGCCACCACTCCTCCTTCTCCGCGCCCCCTTCTCCGCCGCCCCTGCTACCCGCCCCTGGTGCCCGCCCCTGCTGCTCCAAGCGCCTGAGGCCGCCGCCACGCCTGACTCTCCACCGCCCTAGCTTCTTCCAGTGTCGCCCGCCACTGTAGCTTCTTCCAGCGTCACCTCCCTAGCTTCTTCCTACTTCGTCCAGCGTCGCCCGCCGCCGTAGCTCCTTCCTCCCTGCTCACGCCCAGCGCCGCCCCCCTTCTTCCTGCTTCGACCACCACTGCTGGGAGCTCGCCTACTTGTCCGCCGCCGCTAACGAAAGGTATGTAAGCTGAAATAATTGGGTACTGATGTAATGCATCGAAGTAAATATCATATTGCTCTATTATACTAGTAATGCATGATTAGTTTTACTGATTTCCTTGCTGCTTTCAGTGATTAATGATTGGTACTACTGGTTAGTATTACTTTAGTGATTACTTTAATTCAACAATTTGTAGTTTGTTATTTACAATCACTGATCTGCTTGCCGATTTTAATGATTAGAGATACTGATATGTATAGAAGTTCCTTATAAATATATTTTTTATATACACATACATGTAATTCTGTATAAAATACATGATGTAGTGTGATCTTAAATCCTAGAGTGTACCCCTTTTGTTCTATGATGGTACCTATGACCCTAAATACATCCATAAGGGTCTATTGTATCCTAAAGAAGATTTATTTCTTCCTTCTGCCCTAATTTTTATATGGATCTTAATCTTATATCGCTTACTCATAAATAAGGAAATATCCTCCCTTATGACCACCTTGATGTGTATGTCCCATATAATCCACATGTTGCACCCTAATGATACAAATTTTTTATGTTGTAAATGAATTTATGTTTCAAGTGTTGAACCTAATGTTGGACAATGAACAATGAATTTATGTCCCATATAATCCACATTGTTCTTTATATTACTTGTACATTGGTATAAATTAGAATGAACAATGATCACTAAATTATATACTATTTGTATGGAGTTCGGCTTCATTGTAGATATTTATTATTGTGTTTGTTGGCCTAGAAACCCATCCAAGATTGACTCATTAGGAGTAAATCTTGGATAGTCCCCGGTTTGGTACTGTTCTTGAACACCTAATCTCACTTAGGATGTAAGTGTATAATGTGTATTGGGTTTTCGAGAAAATTTCGGTAGCATTTCCCCGTTTGTTCTCTAAGTACATATGTACTTAGAGAACAGCGGGGAAATGCTGCCGAAATTTTCTTGAAAACCCAATACACATTATACACTTACTAGTGAGATTAGGTGTTCAAGGATGGGATAGGTGGTACACATTTATTATATATAAGAATGACATCAAATGTGTTTGTTGGCCTAGAAACCCGTCCAAGATTGACTCATTAGGAGTAAATCTTGGATAGTCCCCGGTTTGGGACTGTTCTTGAACACCTAATCTCACTTAGGATGTAAGTGTATAATGTGTATTGGGTTTTTGAGAAAATTTTGGTAGCATTTCCCCATTTGTTCTCTAAGTACATATGTACTTAGAGAACAGCGGGGAAATGCTGCCGAAATTTTCTTGAAAACCCAATACACATTATACACTTACTAGTGAGATTAGGTGTTCAAGGATGGGATAGGTGGTACACATTTATTATATATAAGAATGACATCACATTATACACTTAGGATGTAAGTGTATACCCTAATCTTTTCCTAATATATACTTGTTTCCTAATATATACTTGTTTTCTCTGATCATAGAATGGATAGATCATGGATGTCCATTCGTAATCGTTACACCACAGAGTTTATATATGGTCTTGATCAGTTTATTAGATTTGCCGAGGAACATAGGAAAAAACCTACAGATAGGTTCTATTGTCCATGTAGGCATTGCGGTAACAACTTGAAAGTCAACACTGGTGAGGAAATCAAAAGTCATGTCATCTGCAACGGGATTGTACAAGGCTATACAGAATGGCACTGGCATGGAGAGATTTCAAAATCGAAAGCAGTAGATGTCGATAACAGTGCTTGGGTGGAAGAAGAAATTGCCTCCGATGACGTAAATGTGAACGAACCAGTTCCAGCAGACATCGTTGATGCGATGCTGGATAGTTGTAGGGTAGAGCACACCGATCCACCTCCTATCTTTAGAAACATTGTGCATGATGCTGAGATACCATTATACACAGGTTGTGCTAAGTTTACGAAGCTTAGCGCTGTGTTGAGATTGTATAAGTTGAAAGCTAACAATAGATGGAGCGACAAAAGCTTCACTTCATTGTTGACTTTGTTGAAAGAAATGCTTCCTGAAGGAAACGAGCTGCCAATCTCAACATACCAGGTAAAGAAAATGTTGTTCCCAATGGGAATGGAGGCCAAGAAGATACACGCATGCCCGAATGATTGTGTATTATTTCAAAAGGACTATGTAGATTTGAAAGATTGTCCAAAATGTGGTGCGTCACGGTATAAATTGACGACTTCGGGGGAGTCCAAAACTGGTTCTCCTGCCAAGGTGTTGTGGTATGTACCTATAATATCACGGTTTCAACGCTTGTTTGCAAATCCGAAAGATGCGAAGAATTTGAGGTGGCATGCAGATGTTAAGAAAAATAATGATGGGATCCTGCGACATGCGTCTGATTCCCCACAGTGGAAGAAGATTGATCTATTGTACCCCAAATTTGGTGAAGAAGATAGGAATCTAAGACTTGGGCTTTGTACAGATGGGATGAATCCGTACGGGACATTGAGCAGCCAACATAGCACTTGGCCAGTCATGCTTGTTATATACAATCTTCCTCCCTGGATGTGTATCGATGTAATGCACGTTGAGAAAAATGTTTGTGATAGCATCATTGGTACTCTGTTGAATATACCAGGTAAGACTAAAGATGGGATAAAATCCAGACTGGACCCACGTGAAATGGGAATAAGGTCAGAATTAACAGAATTACGTGAAATGGGTAGTAAAAGAACATACTTACCTCCCGCTTGTTACACGTTGTCTAGAAAGGAGAAGAAAACTTTTTGTGAATGCTTGGTAAATGTTAAGGTGCCACATGGTTACTCATCCAACATCCGTAGATTGGTATCAATGAAAGATCTGAAGTTGATAGGTCTTAAATCTCATGATTGTCACACTCTAATGCAACAAATATTACCCGTGGCAATTCGATCTATATTTACGAAGCATGTAAGGTTTGCAATTACCAGACTTTGTTTCTTTTTCAACAGTCTATGCAGTAAAGTTATTGACCCTGATACTCTCGATAATTTGCAAAGAGAAGTGGTTGTTACCCTATTTCAGCTTGAGATGTATTTCCCTCCTTCATTCTTTGATATCATGGTACATCTTGTTGTCCACTTGACTAGGGAAGTGAAAATGTTGGGACCAATTTTCTTGCACTGGATGTATCCCTTTGAACGATACATGAGCATTTTTAAAGGTGATGTTCGAAACCGTTATCGGCCTGAAGGGAGTATTATTGAAGGTTATGTGGCGAGAGAGGTTATGGATTTTTGCAATGACTTTCTCAGTGGTAATGACACTCCTGATAATGACAAGAATATTGAGGAGGGCAAAGGACTTTTGGGATCACGGGTGAAAGTAATCAGCCGTGAGCAGTTGGAACAAGCTCACTTGTATATTTTACACAATATGGACGAAGTGAGTGTTTATATCGAGGAACATACCAATTTCATAAAGAGACAACATCCTCGAGCAAGTTCAATGTGGCTTGCTAGAGAGCATAATAAGACTTTTACTAAGTGGCTTGAAGATAAAGTCTTACATCAACTATCTCAAACACCAAATGATATTATAGAAACTATCAAATGCCTCGCCTTTAAACCAAAACCGAATGTTATGTCTTATGAAGGGTTTGACATTAATCGATTCACATATTACACAAAGCGCCAAGATGATAAGAGTGTCGTCCAAAATAGTGGGGTCACTCTTCAAGCGTCGACTATGTACTTTGCAAGTGCAAAGGATAAGAGTCCACGTGAAGCTAAAATGTCATATTACGGTGTCATTGAGGACATTTGGGAGTTTGACTACATAGATTTCAAAATTCCGCTCTTTAAATGTAATTGGGTTGATAACACCAAAGGAGTTATAGTGGATGAATTGGGTTTCACTTTGGTGAACTTTGAAAAGATTGGCGAGAAGGGTGAACCATTCATATTGGCATCACAGGCGAAACAAATATTCTATATCGATGATCCTGCGAATGATAAATGGTCGGTTGGTCTTCATGGTAAAAGACAATTCATTGAAGATCCTATAGATGAAGAAGAGTACTATGATAAGTATGATGACTCCAGTCCATTCTCAGTTGGGTTGCCAACTCCACAAAATATTGAAGCTAATGATGACTTATATGTGCGCGGAGATCACAATGAAGGATTGTTAATTGATAAAAGATCACAATTTTAGAGACATGTATGTTTATACAAATGCTAAATATTTGCCTTTTTCTAGTTAATACAAATGCTAAATGTTTGCCTTTTTCTAGTTAATACAAATGCTAAATGTTTGCCTTTTTAATGACATTTTCATATGGCTGATCATGATGAGCATGATGTCCATGATGAGCACGAAGTCCATGATGAGCATGCTATCCATGACGAGCATGGCGAGGATACCAATGTAAGTTCTAAAAACATATCCTGTATTTCTATAAAATTCATTATCTTCTAGTTATGTCATATATCCTATATTTCTATATTGGGCTAATTTAGTGTGTTTATTTTTGTCAAATTTTAGGTTGATGATGTACCTGTACCCACTGAAGCACTGGAGCAACTTGATGCGCAGCACCAAACACTTAACAAGAAAAGGGGCATCACTCTGTTGAAGAAGTTATTAGCGCTAAGTGGTAGTGGATCCAAATTGGTGGTGGAGTTTGATAATGGAGGAAATGCAATTGGAGTGAACCGCAATAATTTTGTAAACTATCTTGGGTGTACCACTCGGAGCCATTGTGGTGTTAAGTATGATAATTGGCATAAAGTTCCTCAAGGGAAAAAAGACTTGATATGGAAGGATTTATGCGTGAGTTATTATTATTTGCAATTCTATTTTGTAGATTACAAATTCTATTATTTGCAATTCTATTTTGGATACTAGTTAATACAATTTCTGTTTTACAGAATTTGTTTGCATTGGATGAGAAGTTGCATCGTAAAAGTGTGATGCAACGCGCTGGAAAGATGCTTAGGAATTATAGGACAAATCTGAACAGAGAATACATAAAAGAGGGTGATAAGAAGAAGAAATCAGCCCTTGAACAATGGAACTTCTTGGACAAAGAAGATTGGGACAATTTTGTTGCTTCAAGAAAATCTGAAGAATTCAAGGTATTAGGCGTCACTCCCAATTTAATTAATATACATTGTATTCACCTATTCAAGATTAACATTTAGTGCTACTAACCAAATCATTAATGTGCATACTAACTAGGCCCTCAGTGACGCACAAAAAGCAAGGCGTGCACTGAATGTGCATGACCACACTATGGGTCCAAAAGGCTATGCAAGCGTTCGCCAAAGACTACAGGCGGAGTCTGCGGATACTCAGCAGTCTGCTGCTACTCAGGAGTCTGCTCCTACTCAGGAGTCTGCCACACCCATGCCTCGCCATGATATCTGGATAGCTGGCAGGCAAAACAAGAAGGGTGAAATAAAGAAGCTTGTAACTGCTGAGGCGGCTGCAAAAATGGTAAAATACAACTCTTAGAGAAATTGTTTGAATATTGATTATTTGTGGTGTTAACTTACCAATTTCTGTTTATGCTGATTAGCGGGAGCTGCACGAGCAGAGGAAACAAGGCACGTTCATCCCTCAGGGCACAAGGGATGAATTGACAGTTGCTTTGGGTAACCCAGAGCATCCTGGACGTGTTAGAGGTGCCGGCGCTGGTGTTGGCATCAAAGCATTCTTTGGGCCATCCCAGCGCAAACCCAGAGCGGGACTTTCTCAAGAAGAGGTAACCTATTCTTTTTTTAGAATGTTACTGCAAAAGGAAATTCATTAATAAGAAGCTAATGTTTCTTTTATCCATGTATAGGAGAATAAGAGAGTTGAGGATTTAGTTGCTAAGAAGGTCAACGATGTAGTTGCTGAGAAGGTCAAGGAAGAATTGCTGCGGTGGCAGGCATCGCAGGCTTCCAATCAGCCTATGGCGACCCACTCTTCTCCTGATGCACAGACTGCGAGTAATCCTGGAGACCCATCGCCTAGCACGTCTGCTGTAAGTATTGTTTATGACATTGTAGCTAGTCTTTTCAAGATGATATGTTTTCAAGATTATATGTATATATGTATAACATTCTTTACATAAATTTGTAGGCATTGAATCCATGCCGCTTAAGAATACAAGACTATATTGTTGCAGAGGCGCAAGCTTACCCGTCCCTTCCTGGGGAAAGGTTTCACGGGACTCCAATGCCACAGAGCTATGTTCGTGTGAGCCCATTACGTGTGTTACCCGATTGGAGGGAAGTTGCGTTGCCATATGCCCACCCAGATATTGATACACTTGGTGAGGCAGAAGGCGGGGTCATATTGTGGCCCAAAGCAGATGTCGTCTACACGACTGAAATTGTAAGATAAATTTACATTGATTTAGACTGTTAATGTGTATATATGATGTCAACTGATCTGAAATTATATATACAGGTTAAAAAGAAGACACCAGGAGCACCTAGGCCTCCACCTCCACTTCCCGCATTACCAACTTGGGTTCCAACTGACCTAACATACCCGTTTAGGTCCTGCTTGTAGGGGAATGGCATGTTGGCTACGGGCACATAATATACATTGCCCTATAATAGTTTATTTAGATGCAGATTATGCAGGTCGATCATACGATAGCTCTTTATTTATACAAGATATTATTGAGCTGTTTATGTATGATTGGTTGAATACATCAATGATAGAGACATGGATAAGGTGAGATCTTGTTTATACATCCATATACCTTGTGTAAGATCCGGTGATCTATTTTCTTAAATATTAATGCATACGCCTATATGTTTTGCAGCTACTTAGTCGAAGATCAAGATAAGATTGATATATTTCATACTAACTAATGAGACTATATATAATACCTCATGTATGGTATCGATGTCCAATGCGGCATATTTGATAATCATCTGCATAAATCGCATCACATAGTATGCGCATGCCCAGCCATTGTCTTGTGTAGCACACTATAAATTGAAACATACAAAATAATACAACTAAGAACAATTCACATCAATAATATATATATTCGAGTCGGGAACTTACTTGTACGTTCTGCCAATTTATTGGCTGGTTCTTTTTCCTTGGGACCGTTCCTCCAGCCTTTTTGAATGCATCTAAACCCCTACATGTTAATATAACACAATAAATTGCATAAGTAAATAGTAATGTAATAAAAGATGTTAACGGATATAAAAATGAAATATTTCTCACCAGAATAATGGCATTCTCATTACGTGTCCAATTTTAGTGTTCAATGTACTCCCTGCAGGATCTAGATAATAAACAGTGAATGTCCTGGGGACAATAACTAGTAACTCCCAATGTCTACCGCTAGAAGTAAGAAGTTAACAATTAATAACTCAAAATGCAAAATAAAAATGGAATTTTCTTAAGTCCAAATTATAAATAGAGTAAACTTACTTGACATTGAATGGAGCTATTATTATCGTCTTCTTTTGCTGACCAAAAATTGTAAAAGCATCTATACAGTATTGTTGAACATTATCAGGGTATTTAGGTACCAAACTAATCAATGATTGATATAATATTTTTATACAAAAAATATTAACGTCTACATACTCACCTCAATCTCTTCCGAAATAAGGTCCTTGAGACATTCTCCCACATCACTCCAAGTATCGATGTTGATTGGAACTCGCTCTCGGGATGTGACTCCAATATAGCTGCTAAAAATGTTTCGGGTTTTCCCAATTGGTTGTCCTTGTGAATTCCATTCCAATTGAATTTTATTTTTATATTATTACTTATATATATACATCATTCTCTTTGAAGGTGTTTAAAACTGACCACACTATAGGTAAACGCTTAAAAAATATACATGCCCCATATACGATGGAAGCATTAAATGAAGTAAGAGAAGAATGGGCAAAAGCCATACAAGCAGTGGCAACTGTAAGATATAATTGGGATGTTGATAGCGATAATGAATGATACTTTGTAAATGAATATTTCTGAATGTTAATACATGTATTTGAATGTTTCTATATGTGTGAATGTGAGAATTGAATTGATGTTTGAATGTATGTACTTGTGTAGAATTTTCCTTGTGACTTTTGCAGGTTTGCGGCCTGTTTGTAGGATGTATCAATGGATGTCGTAAACCTGCAGTTCAAAAAACTGAACTGTAGGTTCTCATCCTGCTGACCAGCCACAGCAGGCCTGCAAACTGATATGAAAAAAAAAATAGGCGTCGGTTATTTATAGAAAACTGTCAGCACAGACATACAGCGTCGGTTATTTGATAAAAACTGACGCCTAATAGTACAAACAACCCGACCGTGCAGGATAGCACGGCCGTGGTGGAAAAGGCGTTGGTAATTCATATAAAACCGACGCCTATAGTACTAAACACGGTCGTGCAGGGAAGCACGGCCGTGTCGTCTTGAAGTATAGGTGTCGGTGTTTTAGTATATAACCGACGCCAAAAGTGTTTGCGCCACAGAAAATGGCGTCATCTAGGGCACTTTATGCGTTGGTTATCTACTAAAACACCGACACTATATTCTATATAGGCGTCGGTTGTTTAGTAAATAACCGACGCACAAAGTGCCCTAGATGACGCCTTTTTCTGTGGCGCGAACACTTTTGGCGGCGGTTATTTACTAAACAACCGACGCCTATAGAATAAATAGGCGTCAGTTACAAAACCGACGCCAAAGTGTTCGACCTTTAGCGGCGCCCACATAGGCGTCGGTCGGAAACCGACGCCAAATGGGGTTAAACGACCGACGCCAAAGACAGTTTCTGTAATCTAATTAGGACTCAACCCTTATCAAATCAACTTAATGTTTTAGTCAAACTTTGGGCAAATGGTCTCAAGACCGTTTGGAGATCATCCAAACGATCTCAAGACCGTTTGGGCCAAGTTTGGGCCCAATTGGAGTTCAATTGATAGGCTCAACCTTGTTTTGATTCACATTGATGAAAATTGATGAGTAGCCGATTGGAAACCTTAATTGAGTTAGACTTAACCCTAATTGGCTTTCAATTGAAGGTCAAATTGGTGTCCAATTGATTGAGGCTCATCCTATTTGACTCAATTTGTAAGTGGTTAACATGGCTTGGGCCAATTGAAGGCTTCAACATAGGAAATCCTATTCAATCATAACCTTTGTATCACCTTTCATATCCATGCGGTTTGGACCCAAACGAGTCCACACTCGTTTAGATCCAAATGAGTTCAACCCGTTTCAATCCAAACGAGTTCAACCCGTTTCAATCCAAACGAGTTCAACCCGTTTCAATCCAAACGAGTTCAACCCGTTTCATCTCAAACGAGTTCACACCCGTTTCATCTTAAATGGGTTCACACCCGTTTCAACTCAGTGAGTCCACACTCGTTTGAGGGTTCAAATGGGTTGAAGGTTGAAGGTTAAACCCTAACCTAATTGGAGATTTTCATGGTTGTTTATAATTAACCACTTAAAGGTATAATTGGTTCAATGATGATCTAATCTAAACCGTAATGGTAACTTAAAATACTAAGGGACTAAGTGACTAATGAATCGACCCATGATGATGATCAATGGGTAATTTTACCAAATGCCCCTGAGAGGTTCAATTCAGTGATACCTTGTTCTAATCAAACCCTAATCACTTGATAGTGGTGATTTGGTTTGTGAAGATCAAAGGGGACTTAATCCAACCTAATATAGAGTAGTGTAATCACCATCTACTAGTGAGAGGAGAGAGAAAGTACCATTTATGGTGGAAACTCAAGTAAAATACCTTCAATATACATGAATGTGCATGATTAGGGTATGATCCACTAAGTGAGATCATAGAAACCCTAATTATGATAACTGAAGAATTTTAATCTTATCTGAGGGCTTTAATGGTGGTGGTTCTCATACATGGTGATGTTATGAGATCAATTCACCATGAGGTGAATAGTAAACCCTAATTCTAGGGTGATGACATGTATGATGAATAGTAAACCCTAATTCTAGGGTAATGACATGTATTGTGAATAGTAAACACTATTTGATGAAAACCAGGGAAACCTAGCTCTTGTAAGAGTAGGGAGATACAACTTCTTTAAATGAGTTATTTATTGTTATCAGTTGAATTGACCATGCAGGTTCCTATATGAGGATGATCATATCCAGGTATGGATGATGATGCTATATTTATTGAAAGCATGTTTTTAGCTTTATGAATAGTAATATATCATGGTGCCCTGTTAGTGGCATCTTATGAGATTGATGGTCTGTGAGAGCCATGAGTACCATCAAGGTCATGCGTAACAGATGACTTGTGATGAGAGAATTGAGAAATGGTAATTGATGTAAGTTAGACTTGTTACATTTAGTATCCTTCTTTCTTAGTTGCTATGCTATTGTTTAATGTTCAAGAACATGTATGTTATCTGATAAGTGATAACTTATGAGTTTTATAGGTTGAATGAGTCATGAGTAATATGCGCTAATGATCATCAAAGGTCATATTATTTAGATGACCAGATAAAATAAGATGTTCTTGGTAATAAATGTTATAATTAGTCTAGGGGTTTGGACTCTCACTTTCCGGATTCTTAGTGATAAGATGTTTAGGTATTGATATTCCTATGTTAAATTATGAAATGTGATCCTAATATAGAGTGTTACTATGTGAAATTCTATTACAAGATAATCCTATGAAAGGCTTAACTGCAGACTTATGGGTGATGAATGTAAATAACCCTTGTGTCACTTGAGTATGGTTAAGTATGATTTCATGTGTACTAATCACACAGTTATGTTGAGGATTTGGAATCCTAACACCTTGTAGAAAAGGGTATGGCTACAGGCCATGATATCCCTTATTATAATGCCAGGTGATGGATATATGATCTAAGCCTGAAGAGAGCCAGTGTGGTGATGATGGATTTATAATAAATAGATGTAATACATGTCCTTTTATTTATAAAAGAAAAGTGATATGTGGGTTTATCTTAGAGATTCTTTGCTTCTAGTAGGAGGGATAGATTATAATCTGTGAAACATTGTTCTAACTATTCCTAAAATATATATGACTTCTTTGTGTACTGTTATTCTCTCATTCTATAATAATCATGTTTCTGGCGAAGAGTTATAACTCCCGCTGGGACAATTATTTAAAATTGTCTCACCCCGTAGATTTCAACTTTTTAGGTGGCCACCAAGGACGAAGGGACCAATCTCCAGGTGACCAGTATCAGCAGCAGCAGCACCCAGAGCAACAGTAAATCTCAGGTGGAGATTCAGACTACTGAGTTATATAAATAGATAGTCAGTCCTATGCGTCCTCTGTACTCTCAGGTCCTTGGAGTCATGGTCTGAGTTATGACTCGTCTCTTGAGATTTTGTATCATGCTGTGTATAATTACTCAAGAAGTAATTAACCGAGATGTAGACAGATCATATTGAATCTATGAAAGGAGTTTTATGGTTTCAATACCTTATTACAAAAAGTTTAAATTTCCCGTGATTTTTTTTGTATTCCGCTGCTAATCGAATCGCTTCTGCTGAGTTTACCTCGAAGTTTATGTGTTAATCTCGGGTTTTGGAGATCAGAGCCCATAAGATGGAACATCGTTTAGACTTGATTAATGATAGTAGATCAATTGTGATGTTTCAAACCTAAGAAGAAACTCTAACTATGATTTTAGTTTTAAGAATTAGGGTTTGAGAAATGTAAACCCTAATCGGCAAAAATTAGGGTTTTGATAGTACATGAATATGAAATTTGATCAGGATAGAAGTGTGGTAAATGATTTTTCATATTTTCTAAAAAACAATTATTTAATTTAATTTTGGATATGATATGGATAGCTCAATTATTCATATTGGAGAAAAATTTCAGAATATTTGAGTGTTCTTTGAATGTGGTTCTCGGTCGAACTATACTTCGACCAAAATGCTGACAGAGTGCTTTTTAGCAGTGTAGTGTTTTATTTTTATTTATTTATTAGTAAATCCAAATGATCTGAAATTTTAACTAGAGATCTAAAACTCAATCATAAACAAAATGCAAAATTTTCATAATTTTTGTATGTGTTTAGACCTTATCAGTAGATGAATTACAGTAATAGTTTTATGACATAAAATTCAGTTGAAATAAGAAAAAAGTATAATGAGGGGCCAATGTGCAATTGACCCAAGAAGCTCAATTTCTCTATATGGTCAACCTAACACACTAGAAACTCTCATAATTTGTGATTAAATCTAGAGAAACGAAATCCTAGAGAGAGAGGGAGAGTTTGGGTTTGAGAGGAGAAAGTGATTGAGATGCTAACCTAGGGTTTTGTCGTCCGAGGAATGATGAAATCATGTAAGTTTAGCTTCTTTGGATAGACTATTATGGTGAATCTTCTCTCACATGTCAAGATTCCGTCCCTCCTCTGATTTGAACCAAAATGGTGTCAAAACTTCCCCTTTTCTCAACCTCTCTTCATAATCCCTCATTTTTAGGGTTTCCGAGTTGAAAGGAAGAAGAATTGAGTGAATTGCTAGGGATTTGATATGAGATCAAGATTTTTAGGGATGAGCTATGTTTTTAAGGTGTTTTTACACCTTAGGTTGAGTGGGAACTTACTTTAAATAGTATAATGCACGAAAATTGGTTAAATCATCCATAATCTTTAATTGCTTTGTATGCGACTACAAACCCTGAATTGTGTGTTTGATCTAAGTTGTTGCAAAATGATATGAAACGGATTCTTCCTCTGTTTGGATGAATTGCAGTTGATAAAATCATATTAGAAATGTATACAATACATCCTAATGAAATTCTCTAAGTATTCACATAGGTTATAAGAGTAAACTGAAATATAGTGAATTTGTCAATAACTAAAATTGCAGTATAATTAAATAGAGATTTTTTTTATTTTGATTCCCTTGGTTATGAATGATTGTTTATCTGAATTCATAGTACATATATGTCAGATACTATCTTGTATTTCATTTAAGGTGAATAGTGTTTGTTTGATATCCTAATAAAGAGGGTGAAACCCTAGATGCGAGGAAAGTTGTATATTTGAGAATAGATATTGTGAAATCCATTTGAACGGATTTTCTTGACATGATAGACTTTATTTATTAAACTTTATTATTGATGCAGGTTATCTCAGTGAATGGCATGGAAACCCAAATTTAGCTTAGTTCCAAGATTTCATACATATATTGATTTTATATGATTTGTTAATAGTAGTCTTTATTCAGTGAATGTTTATGTCGCAGGAAATACTTATGAGAGCTATGTGATAAGTGAATGAGGTAAATGAAACCCTAAGGATAGGGTGTTCAATGAATCAAGTATTTTGATATCAATGTTCTCAGTATGAGATGTTGTGATGCACAACTCAAGATTTGGGTTGAGGTGTACATTTTCCAAGAAAGTACAAATAATTTACATGTGCAAATGATGATTACTCATATGTCAAGTAATTAACTCTGATCAGTGTATTAAGAAGTTCAATTGCATGATTCTAGTGTATAAAGTATCAAGTGTACATGTATTCTGTTATTTAAGAATTTTACTCTGCCTGCAGGTATAAAATGTTGATTTCTCAATATATTACAATGTTTTGAGTATATTTCTCAGCCAAGTTTAGGATGATATACATGTTGTATTATAAACTTCAATTAAATAGATGTGGTACCATAGAGATATCAAAGTCAAGTATAAGTAAGAGAAAGGTACAATGTAGAAGAGACTTCCAAGAATAATAAAATAATAGACATAGGTGCCCTGAACACTGTAGATTCCCTATGGATGTTTGTACTGTAGGGAGGAAACGATCCACCCTGGCAGCGACTAGTATACGGGGATCGAATCGCACCCATAGAGCGTGCGGGGAGATGAAGCCCTTGAGGAAGTCTCCTAAGAGAAGATAGGTTATCCAACATGAAGCGGAGATCCCGGTGGTAACCCAGAGGTACCCACAGAGCATACCAAGATGACGCCCACAGAGCATCTCAGACCCTCTGCCTGTGTACTCGGCCTAGAAGGAGAGGTCCAGTAAAAGGCTTAGCTTCACGATTTTTAAGCTAAGTCTTGTATGGTGAGATCGTAGTTCTCTATGAGTCTTCATATGTAGAGTACACTGCATATGATCAGGGCATAAGCTAAAATATGATCATATAAGTTTTAAAGAGTTTCTTATAAGTAAGAAAGGCTAAGAAAGATCTGAGTACAATTTCCTAGCAATTATTCTTTGTATGATTCTGAATTATTAGTTCTCTTTGAAATAAATCAAGCATGCTCATATATTGATTTACTCTTGTTGATCTCTAGAGTATCCTACCATATTTATTATTGTAAATGATCAATTTCTTTAAAGCCTACTACTTCTATAATTGATATCAGTTGCTCAAAAGTATAAATGTAATTAGATCAGTGTTTTAGATTGTTTCTTTGAAGTACTCATTCACTTAATGAGTAGGCTCACCCCTCTACTCAAAATTTTTAGGGAAACCATGGGGATTGAAGATATCATTGCATCGGAGTAGATCTACCACAAGAGTTAAGTCTGATTGTAGTTAAGTTCAGTCGGTCCTTGTCACTCTAGGTCCTTGTAAAGAAATAAGAGAGAGTTGTAAATGATGATGTATTTCTTTATTCCTCTTTTAGCAATATATGTGAATCAGCAAGTCTTATGTGCTTAAAAGTATGAGAAACATAATGAATGTTCATACATGCATTTTAACTGTTAAAATTAGATTAGAGAAATCAATGTATAGATTCCCTTATAAAGTTAGTTTATGTGGTTCAATGCGAGAAAACAAAGAGTTTGAAAAAGAAGAAAAAGTTAAGGGTGATCTTTGTATTACGTTAAATCCTCAATTTATGCCCTAATCTCATGATTAATGGTAACTGTGAGATTGGGGTGTAACAACTTGGTATCAGATCTTAGGTTGAGTTGTCAGGGACCATTAAATTAGTAAGTTAGAGTCATAAGTGTGGCAAATAGGAGATGTTATGATGTTAGCTCTGGGGACTTGAGTATTTGGATATCTTGGCCCAGTATCTGAGTACTTGGATCAACCAGTATCAAGCTACTCTATCTATTCTTTCATGTATACCCTGGCCAGGTATATAGTGGAAGGATGGGCTAGAGAGTTACCCTAGAAATAGTAGGGTTAGAAACAAGATAAGTAACATGAATTAAGAGCATAAATATAAAATGAGATAGAACTTTCATTTCATATTGTTTTTTTATTGGAGATGGATAGAAATGCTCTTATATGTTTGAATTCAGATATTTAGTATTTTGAAATATATATGGGTCTTTAAGATTTGTTGTACACTATGCAGTTGTAGCATTTATTGATTACATTCTTTGTATCAAGTAGACTAGAGATGGTCTCTGAATGAGATTTTCTAAGTGGATAAGTTTTCTTCCACACATTTGAGATGAATAGGAGTTGATTAATCCTGAGTAGCTCTTGGCTTCAGGACTATAGGTTCGGCCTGGTCCGACTGGCAGGATGCATTACTGGGATCTAATGACTCCTATTAGTAACATAACAAGAGTAAATTCTGGATAAATCATATTTAAATTCTAGTATGAATGTATATACTCTAAGACTTTGAAGTATAAGGGAAAGACTAGGATAACTAAGAATTAGTTGGAACTGATATTTGAGATCCAACTTCGGGGCCTCATATGAGAAACCCATAAATTGGAATAAAGGAACACGACATAAGGTTAAGATTAAGTTTAATTATTAGTATTATATGAACTCTAAATATGAAATATGGAAAATATATGAGAAAAGTATGTAAGGGGCCAAGATAGTAAGAATCAATCATGAGGAATGATCATATAATTGAGTACAATGATATTATGTACTCCAAATCAAAAGGAAAATAGAAGAAAAGAGTTAAATATACAATAAGTACATAGAAGTGAAGAGTCTGTAGAAGAGTTAAAGTGAAGAGAACTAGATGAGCATGTAAATCCTAAAACTAGGATAAGAAACTTAGTTGAAACAACGAGAAATATTGGAAATAATGAGCTTGATTAAGGAATGAGAGCTATGATATAATTGATAGAATGGAATGTACACCTTTATTAATAATATTAATTCATTCATCCTTACTGCCTTTGGATTCTAAGTCTCTATAGAACAACAAACTAGTTTCTAAAACAAGAAAAAAAGTGTAGCTAAATAAATGAATAAGTCATACAAAGGTAGACTATATTCAAGAAGGAAAAACTTGATTGAAAGAGAAACTATGTTTCACCCATGCATGAGCCCTTTGATTTAAAATGAAGGATATGTAATGTATTAAACATGAGGTGATACTAGTAGAGAGATTATTGATTTAGAATTTCAACTTCACATTACTAGAAGGTTAAAAGGAAATATATGCAACATGGTATACATGATCATACACATAAAAGAAGAAACATGATCATAAGAGAAAACTAGAAGTTAAATATGACGTTTGGAATAGTAGTATATGGTAAGGGGATTATGGAAAGTAAAGAAACATTTGAAACATAGTGGAGTAATATAGATTATAAAAGAAAGAGGTTGCGAGATTCAAGAAAGTGCTAATTAGTCAAGTATCCTTGTTGATAATTTATTAAACCTACATATGAGAAATGTATTATTGAATGTTTGAAGATAAGAATTCTAAGTCTCAGAACCGTCTTCTCTTCCATATATTACTTAATGACAAAACTGTGGGAATGAAGTGATAAGAAAATGAATCATATCTGATGCATAACCACCATGGTAGAGGCATCTAGTGAATGTAATAATGACACATAATATGATGATGAAAACCTAGTATGGTAACTGAGAATGTAATCTATCTAAATGGCCAAGTAAGAGAAAGGAAATTCAGTCGATAAGATAAAGAAGACTTTAGTAAAAACTTGTGAGATCCAAAGTTTGAATTTCAAATTAATGGAGCAAAGTCACATCACAATAACGTCATTCTATTGATAATGACCAAACCCTAGAATGTTTAGAGTTGTAGTAGTTCAAGGGATCTCACTAGTGATTTGACCTTGAATACTAGCATCTCTATAAAACAAGATCATGAGATTTGCACTATGAGAAGTAAACTAGCACTGATAGTAATCCAAGGTTTAAAGATAGCTAATATGAAAGGTAGATAAACAATATGGAAATGATTCAGAGTAAAGAGTAAGATATAAATTTGAAATGTAACAAGTGTGTTTTGAACAAAAGGAGAAATACAATATGAGTGAAGTGTGACATGAGATAAATTCTTGTAGTGATAGCAAGAATGATGAATAATCTATTTGTACCTTGTATGTTTCAATTTTAGGAATGTTTAATCTACATTATTAGGATAAGTAACTGAAAGTAAGTAGTAGTGAATGAGGAGAGAGATAAGAGAAAACAATGGCTTTTAGTAATATGTGAATTTGTTTTTAGAAGTATAATTTGTTGAAGGTATATTAAGGGATGTAAATTGGTTCTACATATGATTTCAGTGTACATGTACAAGCAATATGTTAAGTAAAGGTGTTAGATAGTTGTAGTCATTCATACCAGTATTCCATCTTAGTATTGTACAATTGTAGTATAATGATATGGGTTGAATAATGATGGACAAATGAAGGGTTACCCTGAATAAGGTAGTCTTACCTATTCATTCATATAAATAGAAGGGATGATAACCATATTCTATTGATATGTGTAACCCTAATGAGGTGTAGCTTGTTATACCTAGCTTTAATATAATTAAGTGATGGTAATTGGGTATGAATAGTCCTTGAATGACTAATACAATCATGGAGTACTTTATTACTATTGTTGAAACCCTAGTATGCTATAACCCAATGGTTACACCTTGAATTATATGTGGGTACATACTTGAGAATAATATAGAATGTGATGGCAATGCTTCACCTTATGCATACATGATGCAATGGGGATGCCATGAGTAGTATTGTACAATTGATGTTGAATCTAGTCTTTCAACTCAACACTATTTTGCTATTTGAGTAGCACAATAGTAAAATTCAAAAGAACATGGTGAACTCTCTTTTGTGACTTAGAGGTAATACATAACAATAGTACATATTGAGCCGTATGAATTGAGATGTTTGGATCAGATTATCAATGTTGAGGTAATACCTCAAGAGTATGAAAATATTGAAATGGTTGCTTCTCTATCTACTCTATGATTGATTGTGGCATAGAGAATTTGTTTGTTGTCATTGAGAACTATTTCAAACATGTTCTGATTAGAAAAGAAAAGAAGAACTTAATGTTGAAAATTGCATTCAAGTATGAAATGCAAGAATATAATGACATGTAAGATTTCAGAAGCTTAAAATAAACTTTGAATATAGTTTGTTTGCATATTTATGTTACGGGTACGAAACGTTTTAAGGAGGTGAGAATTGTAATGACCACATTTGTGCTTAATTGGTAAACTAGGGTTTACCTGAATGATTACATGCTTGATTAGATTGAACATCGTTTAGACTTGATTAATGATAGTAGATCAATTGTGATGTTTTAAACCTAAGAAGAAACTCTAACTATGATTTTAGTTTGAACAATTAGGGTTTGAGAAATGTAAACCCTAATCGGCAAAAATTAGGGTTTTGATAGTACACGAATATGGAATTTGATCAGGATAGTAGTGTGGTAAATGATTTTTCATATTTTCTACAAATTTTGTATTTAATAGAATTTTGGATATGATAAGTATAACTCAATTATTCATATTGGAGAAACATTTCAAAATATTTGAATGTTCTTTGAATGTGGTTCTCGGTCGAACTATACTTTGACCAAAATGCTGACAGAGTGCTTTTTAGTAGTGTAGTGTTTTATTTTTAGTTATTTATTGGTAGCTCCAAATGATTTGAAATTTTAAGTAAATATCTGAAACTCAATCATAAATAAAATGTAAAATTTTCATGATTTTTGATGTGTTTATACTTATCAGTAGATGAATTACAGTAATATTTTTATGACAGAAAATTCGGCTGAAATAAGAAAAAGTATAGTGAGGGGCTAATGTGCAATTGACCCAAGCAGCTCAATTTCTCTATATGGTAAACCTAACATAGTAGAGGCTCTCATAATTTGTGATTCAATCCAGAGAAAAAAAATCCTAGAGACAGAGGGAGAGTTAGGGTTTGAGAGGAGAAAGTGATGGAGATGCTGACCTAGGGTTTTACAGTCTGAGGAATGATGAAATCATGTAAGTTTAGCTTCTTTGCATAGACTTTTATGGTGAATCTTCTCTCACATGTCAATATTATTTCCCTCCTCTTATTTGATCCAAAATGGTGTCAAGCTTCCCCTTTTCTCAATCTTTCTTCATAATCCCTCATTTTTAGGGTTTCCGAGTTGAAAGGAAGAAGAATCACGTGAATTGCTAGGGATTTGATATGAGATCGATATTTTTAGGGATGAGCTGCATTTTTAAGGTGTTTTCACATTGTAGGGTGAGTGGGAACTTCCTTTCAACAATATAATGCACGAAAATTGGTTAAATCATCCATAATCTTTAATTGCTTAGTATGCGACTACAAACCCTAAATTGTGTGTTTGATCAAAGTTGTTGCAAAATGATATGAAATGGATTCTTCCTCTGTTTGGATGAATTTCAGATGATAAAATCATATTGGAAATGTATACAATACATCCTGATGATAATTCCCTAAGTATTCACATAGGTTATAAGAGTAAACTAAAATATAGGGAATTTGTCTATCACTGAAGTTGTTGTATAATTAAATAGAGAAATTCATTTATCTGGATTCCGTTAGTTACGAATGATTGTTTATCTGAATTCGTAGTACATATATGTCAAATACTATCTTGGATTTTCATTTAAGGTAAATAGTGTTTGTTTGATATCTTAATAAAGAGGGTGAAACCATAGATGCGAGGAAAGTTGGATATTTGAGAATAGATATCATGAAATCCATTTGAACGGATTTTCTTGACATGATAGACTTTATTTATTCAATTTTATTATTGATGCATGTTATCTCAGTGAATTGCATGGAAACCCAAATTTTGCTCAGTTCCAAGGTTTCATACATATATTGATTTTATATGATTTGTTTATAGTAGTCTTTATTCAGTGAATGTTTATGTCGCATGAAATCCTTATGAGAGCTATGTGATAATTGAATGAGGTAAATGAAACCCTAAGGATAGGTGTTCAATGAATCAAGTATTTTGATATCAATGTTCTCAGTATGAGATGTGGTGATGCACAACCCAAGATTTGGGTTGAGATGCACGTTTTCTAAGTACAACTAATTTACAGGTGCAAATGATGATTACTCATATGTCAAGTAATTAACTCTTATCAGTGTATTAAGAAGATCAATTGCATGATTATAGTGTATAAAATATCAAGTGTACATGTATTCTGTTATTTAAGAATTTTAGTCTACCTGCAGGTATAAAATGTAGATTTCTCAGTAGATTACAATGTTTTACGTATATTGCTCTGCCAAGTTTAGAAATATATATATGTTGTATTATAAACTTCAATTAAATAGATGCAGTACCATAGAGATATCAGAGTCAAGTATAAGTAAGAGAAAGGTATAATGTAGAAAGAGCTTTCCAAGAATAATAAAATAATAGACATAGGTGCCCTAAACACTGTAGATTCCTTGTGGATGTATGCACTGTAGGGAGGAAATGATCCACCCTGCCAGCAACCAGTATACAGAGATTGAATCGCGCCTGAGATGTCTTACTTCGGAAAATATGATTAACTAATGCGGAAGCGAATTACTGAAAATCACTAGAAATTAAAACTTTTGAAGCAAAGATCTTCAAGCATAAAACTCTTTTATATTTAAACAAGATAAACTATTTACATCATTGTAAAATCACCACTCGAGTGATTATATACATCTAGATACAAAATCTCGAGGCTTAAAGACAAAAACCTCGGACCTACTAACTCCTAGGACCTGAGAGTACAGAGACAACATAAGACAACTAACTACAGGACTTTACAGTCAGTATCTCCACCTGAGATTCACTACTGCCCTTGGTGTTGCTGCTGCTGATACTACTCACCCTCAGATTGGTTTCTCCGTCCTCGAAGTCCACCTAAAAAGTTGAAATCTACGGGGTGATACAATTTTTAAATAATTGTCCCAACGAGAGTTATAACTCTCCGCCAGAAGCTTTGTTATAGCAAATAAGGAATAACATAAGCAAGGTAACTTAAATCATTCAGCAGCAATTTTGATTATAAGTAAAACATCTTTTACTTAAGCAATCACTTCATTAAGGAATATAAAGAACATGTATACTAGACACTTGAATAGACTATTAATGTAAACAATGTAACATCAATCATTGTTTCTCGTAGTTCAACCTAAGAAGATATGCTACGCGGTTGATTATGTTTTACAAACATTATTATGCCCTACGGAGATGAGGTATACCGCTCATACTCCAACCGATCACTATTAAGTAGCATCAGTATCATACATAGGTCATCAAAAGATCCGGATTCTTATGATCTCATCTTCCTTAGTCAGTGTGAGGATCAACATGTAGGACATCTCGTGTCTCTGCTAAGATAGCTTACCAGGGTATTCTGGCACTTTGCTATTAGAGTCACAGTGGCATTCTGTACTCTCTTCGCTATCGAAAGATATCTTGTTTATCTCTCATCGATGCGGCATAAAAGATTCCCTCGGGAGATTAGTAATACATCATCCCGGCATAAACATATAGTGAAGGATTGATAGATTAAGATACATCTACATCGATTCCTATACTAGGACGTAAAGATATTAACGTCCATATTTCCCCACATACTCATAAGTATGTGATCCAAGAGTTCCCTTAGGAAAACATGTTTCACCATCATTTAGCTTCTGAAAATGATGGATCTATGATCTGGGCTCTACATGGTATGGTTATACTTGATTAGTTAGGTACATTTCAACATTCTTTTAGCATCAAGCATGTTCTCAAACATTAATCATTAGAACAACAACTATGAAAGTAGAATACTAAATGCATCAAGCATAACTCACATCAGTTATCATATGGATATCAATTCTTAATCATTTCATCATAAGTCAGCTAATCAGCATGACCTTGATGTTACTCATGGCTCTTACAGCCTATCAATCTCATATGATGCCACTTGAACTAGGCAACATAGTATGTCACTATTCATAAAGCTAATAACATGCTTTCAATGAATATGATATCATAACCTTTACCTGGCTATGATTACTTCTTGCTAACCACCTGCATGAGAAGTATAATTTAGGATATGCATGTATAACAATATCATTACAATACCAAAACCTTTCAATTTCTTTTATAGTACACCACGCTCGTGCTCCTTAGCACGGGCGTGCTAAGAATCAGCATATCACCATTGATTTTTAGGGTTTTGGATTTATTTACTTCAACATAGGGTTATTGAACCTCTTAGCTTACAAGGCATAAAGATTCTTCATGCTACAACTTGTAATTAGGGTTTCTCACTCAAAGCCATAACCCAGAATTACTCCATTCATCAAATCTCCCTAAATTAGGGTTTACTTTTCACATTACATGTTATTACCCTAGAATTAGGGTTTACTATCCACATCATAGTGAATTGAGCTCATAGCATCATTATGTATGAAAATTATTATCATTGGTACCCTCAAATTAGATTAAGATTCATCAATCATCTTAATTAGGGTTTCCATGATCTCACCTTGATGGATCATACCCTAATCATGTGCATTCTTACATATTGAAGGTATATTACTTGATTCTTATTCATATCAGGAGCCTTCTCTCTCCTCTCACTACTAGATGATGTTTACATCACTCTAGATTAGGATAAGTCTATTCAACTTGATTAATATACCTTCAATATCCTAGGTGGGACGTCTTCGATTTCTTGCCGATCGGAGGAGGAGATAGGGCTTACGAAGGGAATCTGGGCGAATCTCGGGCCTAAATCCAACACGGAGGAGAAATTACAGAAGATTGACGTAGAAATCTCCAACGGTAGGCTTGTCTATCCACAAGAGGAGGCGGAGAAGATCGCAAAGAAATGGGCAAATACCTTATCTGGTTACATTGTTGATCTGAAAGCGCATCTCCCTACGCTTGCAAGGCATCTAGCGTGGTTGTGGAAGATCAAAGGAAGCATCGAGATTAACACTAGGAGTCATGGTTTCTTCGTCATCAGGTTTTCTGAGAAGTCTGACTTAACTCATGCTCTCAAAGATGGGCCCTGGACGGTGAAGGGTAAGCCTCTTATTCTCAAGCCTTGGCAAATCGGAGACAAACTCAAGAAGGAATCCATGGATTCTGTTCCTGTGTGGATACGGCTACCTAACCTTCCTTTGGAATTTTGGGATAACTCTATGTTTTCCAGAATCAGAAGCTTCTTAGTATTTCCGATTGACACTGACCTAGCCACCAAAAAATGCTCTAGGCTTGAGTATGCTCGTATCCTTGTTCTGATTAGGAAGGATTCGGAGTTTCCAAGGATGATTAATATGAGAAGCGACACAGGTAAGGAGCATATGATTGATGTTGTCTATGAGTGGATTCCTAGTAAGTGCCCTGGATGTTTGTCATTCGGTCATGACAGCAGATCTTGTCCTAAAGTCGGCACCACCCGCCAAGGCAAACCAGTAGTCTTAGAGCAGGCTTCAAAAGAGAAGGGAAAATGGATTCCTAAACTTGTAAGTGTTCTGAGCACCCTGGAAAACGTGGAAATTGCTGGGAAGGATAATGATGTGGCCATTCTTACTGATGATCGTTCAGCTGAAATGTCAAGAACTATGGTTGAGGATACTTCAAGCTCTCAACAGGAAAACAGAGTTGGCTGTGTCCCCTGCCTCATGAAGACACCTGATGCTGTCATTATTGTTGATAATGAGTCCCATCCTAAATCTCTGATGTGTAAATTAGAAGCTATGGAAAGTCTCAATAGCTCTAATAGACATGCTTATTTCCAAGGTTCTGCCTCTGTCCCAGGTACTGATGCCAATCATATCTTGATTGATAAAGATGGATTTCAACTGGTTTCTAGATCTAAAGTTCTCCCAAGAGGGGCTACAAAGACTAAAACGAGAAGTATGCTATCCAAGGACCCCAAACTGTTTTCTCCTAACAAGTTTAAAGAATTGGAGTTCTGTGATTCTGTTGAGAAGGGAACTACTGAAGCTAGCAGGTCTCTAGCTCATAAGGCCCAAAATGACTGAAGACATGTCTATTACCTGCTGGAATGTTAGGGGTCTTAATAGAGGACCTCATCAAAGTAGAGTCAAGGAGGAGTTGATGAGGATCAGTTCTCCTATTATTTTCCTGTCTGAAACAAAAATTCGTAGGAATAAGATGTATAAGACTATGAAGAGGATATGGCCTAATCATCTTTGGTTATCTAACCATAACTCTCATGTGCTGGGGGAGAGTGGTTATTATCTGGGATCCTTCCAGAGTTGACGTTACCTATATTAACGAATCTGATCAACATATCCACATGAACATTTGTTCCTGTGATATTACTTTCTTTGCTACTGCTATATATGGCTCTAATGAAGATAGACAAAGGGGTATTCTGTGGGATGATCTTAGTAATATTGAGTGTAATATGAATGAAGCTTGGATTGCTGCGAGAGATTTTAATGTTGTCAGGCAAGTTTCTGAACACATTGGCAGATCTAATCCTTCATATAAGTCCATGCAGGATTTCAATAATTTCATGTTCACCCATGCTATGTTCGAAGCTCAGATGAAAGGTCATATGTTCACTTGGGATAATAGACAAGAAGGTGTTAACTTTATCACTTCTTTGATTGATAGAATCATCTTTAATAATGTGTTCCTGGACTCATGGCCTAATTACATTGGGGAAATTTACTCTACCATGTATAGTGATCATAAGATTCTTAGAATAAGTTTTGAGCCTAAAGGAAGGAAGAAACGTATTCCTTTTAGATTCATAAATTCGTGGACTGATAAAGAAAAGTATAAAGAAGTGGTTAGTGAAGCCTGGAACACTGATATCAAAGGTTGTCCCATGTTCAAAGTGGTCAAGAAATTAAAAGTGGTTAAACAAAAGCTTATTGCCTGGAATAAACGTGAAGTGGGTAACATTTTAGATAATGCTAGACGTCTTGAAGCTGAAGGTCTTGCTGCTCAGTATAACTCTGATATTAACCCCACAGATTGTATGCTCCAAACTTTGGCTAAAGCTGCTAGAATTAAAGCTATTAAGGCTCTGTAAGAGGAGGAAGCCTTTATTAGACAAAAGTCTAGAGCTCTTTGGCTGAAAAATGGTGATAGTAACATGAAATATTTTTATAATTCCTTGAGAACTAGGAGGCAGAGGAATTGTATTACCTATCTTGATATTGATGGAGAGAGAGTTTCTGATATCAATACTATCAAAAACCATGTTACTCAATTTTATTCTGAGTTATTTTCTGAATCTAATCATTCAAAGGTCACTTGGAATAAGAAGTGGACTCTCCCCTCTCTCAATAATGATCATATTGATATTCTGTCAAAGGAAGTTACCAGGGAGGAGATAGATGTTGTTATTAAAGAGGCTAATCCGGATAAGGCCCATGGGCCTGATGGTTACAATGCTCATTTTTTCAAAGATTCTTGGCATCTGGTGGGTGATCGTGTATCCAAAGCTATTATGTATTTCTTCAAAAAAGGCAGAATTCTTAAGGAGATAAACAGAACTTTTATTACTTTGATTCCTAAATGTAAGAATGCCAATACCTTGAAAGAATGGTGCCCTATTGCTTTATGCAATTTTGTTCAGAAAATTATCTCCAAAATCATGGCTAAGAGACTGAGTCGGGTCCTGCCTGATCTGATTGATAAAAGTCAATGTGCTTTTGTGAAAGGCAGAAATCTTAAGGATGCGGTCCTGTTAACTAATGAACTGCTTAGTAACTTTAACAAATGTAATTTTGGGAAGAAATTATGTATTAAAGCAGATATTACCAAGGCGTATGATTCTGTAAGATGGGATTTCTTGCTGTGTGTCATGGAAGGCATGGGTTTTCCTAATTTTTGGTGCAATTGGATTTATACCATTCTTGACTCAGTGACTTACTAAATTCTTATTAATGGAGAACCCTCAGAGCCCTTTAAACCCTCTAGAGGTTTAAGACAAGGTGATCCTCTTTCTCCCCTCCTTTTTGTTCTATGTATGCAAGGGTTCTCTAGTATCATTAATCTTTATGTGGACAATAAGGAATTTATTCCTATGGGAACTATTCCGGGCAGGCAAGTATCACATGTCATTTTTGCGGATGACCTTGTTATTTTTGGGGAAGCTAGTCATAAGAACCTTGAATGCTTGAAGCATATTATTGATGTCTTTGGTCTTCTTTCTGGTTTGAAGCTTAATCATGCTAAGAGCATGGCTTATTTTAGTAAGAATGCTGATGTTGAGGGTCTTTCTCAACACATGGGTATCCTTAAGAGTGATCTTCCTGCTACTTACTTTAGAGTGCCTCTTTTTTCAGGCAGGTTGACAAAAAAGCTTTGCTACCCTTTGATTGATAAGCTGAAAAACAGAATGGATTCTTGGAAATCCAAATCCCTTTCCCTGTCTGGAAGAGTTGAGCTCATGAGATCCACGTTATCCTCTATTGTCCAGTTTTGGGCTAGTATTTTTCCTCTCCCTTGCAGCATTAATGCTGAGATTGATAAGATGTGCAGGAAGTTCATTTGGGGCGATGCAGATGGTGAGTCCCATATCCACCTAAAAGCTTGGGATAAAGTGTGCAAACCTAAAAAAGAAGGAGGGCTCAACCTAAGGAAAACTTCTGAGATATGTAAAGCTGGCCTTATTTTAAATTTCTGAAGTGTGGTGTCTATGAAGGAATATGTTTGGGTTCGTTGGATTCATGGGAAATATCTGTTGAAGAACACTATTTGGAAAGTTGGTTGTTCATCTAATTATTATTGGTTTTGGAACAAAATTCTCACTATCAAAGATGAGATCAAACATGAGGTTATCTTCATCTTAGGTGAAGGTGACAAGTTTCATATATGGAATGATCCTTGGCTCAAGGGTCATCTTTATCTGGAAGACTTTTGTGATTCCTATTCTTATTTGAGATTGGGAAAACCAAAGATGGCTCGGTTGGAGTCTATTATCCTTGATGGCAAATGGAATATTCTGGACAACAGAAGGTGTTCTGGCTTAAATAATTTCCTGATCTCTAACTACTGTCCTAATAATAATGAAAATATTATCTTGCTGTCAAATGAAAAGGAGGTTAATCTGAATAAGGCTTGGGACCTCTGTAGAAATAGGGCAGAATCTGTTAATTGGGCGAATTGGGTGTGGAAGCAAAAACATCCTATGAGATTCAAACTGCATGCTTGGAAACTTCTTTCTGATTGTCTGCCTACTATGGATTTTCTCAGAAACAGGGGTGTGTACATCACTTCCTATTGTTTCTTATGTAAGAATCATGGAGAAGACGTTAATCATCTGTTCTTTAATTGCGAGTTCACTCAAAGGATATGGAGTCTTGCTGTTACAAAGCTTGGTATTCCTAGAATCCCTGTTTTGCTGCTGGATGTTCTGGATTGGAATAGCTACCATTTGAAAGGGGCGTGCCTTACCATTCTCTATCATATATGGAGTTATAGGAACAAAATTACCTTTAAAGACCTGGTTCCAAACCATACTTCTTGTTGGAACCGTATTTTTTGTGATTATAGTTCTTTGTATAGATAGTTTGCTATTTTTGTTTAGTTCTTTCTGGTTGAACTTTGATTTAGTCACATTAACCTATCCTCTTTTGGACTGTTCTCAGATGTGGTTCATGGGCCTATCCTTTTTCTAACTTTCAATAAAAAGGAGCAACACGCTTGGGTGACCAAAAAAAAAACTTGATTAATATAGGTCACGTCATCTCCATTATGGTCATTAGGGTTTACTTGATCAAGGGGTGTTTGTTTAATTGAACCCTTCATGAGTTCCTTGATAATGTTCACCATTAACCATAACATGGGTCAATATAGTAATTACTTAACCCCTTAATGTCTTTAGGTATCATTAGGGTTTGAGTTAATCAACCATTGAACCACCTAATCCTTCAAAGCATTAAGCAATCTTAACCCTAAAAGTCCCCAAACGACTTCACACTTCAACCTCCAAACGTTTTTGAAACCGTTTGGAAGGGTTGACCGTTTGGTACCTTTGACCTTCAAGACCGCATGACACTCAAGACCATTTTCCCTTAAACGGTTTTGAAACGGTTTCATCATGTTGACCGTTTGGACATGGTTGACTATGAAACCATTTGAACAAACTGCATGACCTTCAAATATTTTTGAAACCGTTTGAGCCCAAACGGTCTTGAGACTGTTTCGCCCCAAACGGTCTTGAGACCGTTTGGTCCAAATGGCTCAAAACCGCATGGACCTAAAAGGTACATCAACACTTGTAAGTGATTAGGGTTTTCAATGTTGAACCCCTCAATTGGTCTCATGCATGTTAACCACTTATCAATTGAGCCAATTAGGGTTATCCTTAACCAATTGGACACTTAATTGACCCTCAATTGATAGCCAATTTGGGTTGGAACCAAATTAATTAGGGTTTGTAATCGATTAATCATCAACATTGATCAATATAAGTCTAATTGAAGTTGAACCCATCAATTGTCACTCAATTGGGCCATGACTTGGCCCAAACGGTCTTCAGATTGTTTGGACATCCTCCAAACAGTCTTGAGACCGTTTTCCCAAAGTCCCATCAAAAGCTAAGTCAATTTGATAAGGGTTAAACCCTAATTAAGTCACAAATCAGCACTTTCAATTATTTCAATAACCTATTGTGATTGGACCTTCAATTGATCAAATTACCTTAACCCTAAACCTCCAAATGGTCTTGGGTGATCCCCAAATGGTCTTGAGACCGTTTGGGAGATCCCCAAATGGATTTGAAACCGTTTGGGCCACTCAACCCAAACGTCAACACAATTGGTCCTTGAAACCAGCAATTGAACCTGATTAGGGTTTAGAGGATTGAAGTGCCTTCAACTTGTGATTTACTTTCAATTAGATTATGATTCTTCATAGATGATTAATTCATCATGTGTTCAGAAGACCTCTAAATGGTGAACGCTTGGTCAAACTTTCCAAACGGTCTTGGAGACCGTTTGAATCTAAACGGTCTTGCAAACCACATGAAATCAAACGGTTGTGAAACCGTTTGGTTTCAAACGGTCTTGCAAACCGTTTAGACCAAAGTTCCAAGGTCGTTTGGTAAAGTAGGATAAGGACTAACATTGGTATTAATGCCCATCATCTTCTACCTTGAGACCAAGGTTTGTTCTTCACAGTTTTACTTGCAAAAGTGCAAGGAAGAGTAGGGGAAAGGAAGAACTAGCAACTAACACATAGAAAAGAGATGCATAACAAAGCAAAAGGGTTTAGAGTTATTAAACCCTCCTTAAGGTCATTTATGGAGCTCCAATCTTCCAAGATTCCAAGCCTTTAATGGTGTCTTGAGCTCCACAGGTTGTCCAAGGTCGTTTCTCCAAGAAATGGTTGGGAAAAGTCGGCTAGAAAGAAGAACCAAGTAAGAAAGATCATAAAACCAACCTTGCACCATGAATTCCTCCATGAATTCGAGCAAGAAGATGACCCAAGCTTACCTAGAACTCCCTAGCCGTTCTCCTCTGCTCTAGAGCTCTGCCTTAGTCAGTTTTAGCAAGGGGATAAGTGAAGAAGTGAAGGAAACGTTTACTTGGTTTGCAAAGAAAGGTGCATATGTACTTTGGGCAAAACTTCATCATAAGGACAACTAGTTTCTTAGTTCTCATCTAGGTCCTTCTCTCCTTCTAAGCATGTTTCTCCTTCTCCAAACTTAAACAAAACTACTTATAAAACCAAGGGTTAAAGGCAATGAAGGTCAACTTATTACTAAGGTGCATGTATATAAAAGGGTCTCTTTACTTACAACTTGGTGATTTTGTTACAAGAGTTATCAGTCTTAATTAATATTTCAAATGAAGCGCCCCCTTCATCATTTTTACTCTAAATGATGTCAAGAGTCATAAAATATATTCTAGAAGGTGTATTTTACAAGTTGCACCCCATATTTTGGGTAAATTACACTTTACACCAAAATTAGGGTTTAGAACACAAAGATTGCTCCACAAGCTGCATCTTGGTGCCCAAGCTTGGGGAATCCATCATACTTCATCATATTTATTCTTATTATTGTCTCAACACCAAAGGAACATCTTAATATGTGTAATTGCAAGTTAACCCTTCTAATTAGGTAAATAGCACATAGGTCCCTGTATTACAAAACAATACTACAACATTGGTTAAAAAGGACAGAAATGGAAACATATGTTCCTCAAGAGTTTTAATTACATACGAAAAGATAATCACAAGCATTTATTTACACAATTAAGCAAAACATCTAGGGTTAACTCATAACCCAGGTCAGGGATGTTACAAATTATCCACCCCTTACAAGGATTTCGTCCCCGAAATCAACAAAACATATTAAGAGAAAAGAGAAGGGTATTTCCTTCTCATCTCTTCCTCTAGTTCCCATGTGGCTTCTTCAATACCACGATGATTCCAAAGGACTTTCAAAAGGTTTATATCTTTCTTTTTTAGCTTTTTAATTCTGTTATCAAGGATTGACATTGGTCCTTCCTCATAAGATATATCATCATTCAATTCTACCTCCATAGGTTGTAGAATTGACTCAGTATCAGGGTGACATTTCCTCAGCATAGAAATGTGAAACACAGGGTGTAACCTCTGTAACTCGGGTTGCAACTCTAATCTATAGGCTACCTTTCCAACCTGTTCAATGATTGGATAAGGACCCATAAACCTAGGAGATAACTTCCCTTTCATTCCAAAACAGAGGACTCCTTTCCAAGGAGAGACCTTGAGATACATTCTATCTCCAACTTGGAACTCTAAAGGTCTATGACGTCTGTCAGCATAAGATTTCTACCTATCTTGTGCAGTCTTAATCTATTGTTGTATCACTTTGATCTTCTCTGTGGTCTGTTGCACAAGATCAGGACCTAACAGCTGATATTCATTGGTTTCATACCAACATATAGGTGATCTACAACGTCTACCATACAAAGCTTCATAAGGTGCCATATCAATGCTATGTTGATAGCTATTGTTGTAGGCAAACTCTATCAAGCTTAGGTGCATATCCCAACTCCCTGTAAACTGAAGAACACATGCTCTCAGCAAGTCCTCCAAGGTCTGTATAGTCCTTTCAGACTGTCCATCAGTCTGTGGATGAAAGGTTGTAATAAACCTTAACTGGGTGCCTAAAGCTCTGTGCATTCGTTCCCAAAAATGACTTGTAAATTGGGGGCCTCTGTCAGAAACTATAGTGACTAGAACTCCGTGTAGTCGCACCATCTCTTGAACATACAATTGTGCTAGCCTTTCAGCAGAATAGGTTGTTTTCACAGGTAAGAAATGCACTGTCTTTGTCAACCTATCAACTATTACCTAGATGGAATCATGTCCTTTGCTTGTCCTGGGTAGACCAACAACAAAGTCCATAGTTACATGGTCCCACTTCCATTGTGGTATGGGTAAAGGTTGCATTGTTCCTGCAGGTTTCTAGTGTTCAGCTTTAACTTGCTGACACACAGGACACCTCAGAACAAACTCAGCAACATCCTTCTTCATACCATGCCACCAATACATATCTTTGAAGTTTCGATACATCTTGGTTCTTCCTGGATGCATAGCATACATCGAAGAATGAGCTTCTTCCAGGACTAACTTTCTTAAGTTATCCACATCCGGTACTATCATCCTCCCACGATAACATGCCACCTGGTCATATGAGTCATGGAAACCATCTCATTTCTCATTACCATACTCCAATCTGATCTGCTGAACTGTAGCATCAACTTGTTGTGCCTCCTTGATCTATTTTCTTAGGGTAGGCTTTATATGCATCTCAGCCAACAACCCAGCTAACAACGACACCTTCAACCGTACATTGTCTTGCCTTAAGGAGATAATTAAGCATATCTCTCCTAGAGCATACTAAAGAGTTTAGTTGTGCCCCATCAGAGGATGGTGTTGCTGATTTCTTACTTAGAGCATGTGCAACCACATTGGCCTTCCCTGGATGGTAATCAATTGTACAATCGTAGTCCTTGATTAATTCCATCCAGCGACGTTGCCTCATGTTAAGCTCGTGCTGAGAGAAGATGTACTTAAGGTTCTTATGATCAGTGAAAATCTGGAATGTATCTCCATAGAGATAGTGTCTCCAGATCTTCAAAGCATGAACCACAACAGCTAACTCCAGATCGTGTGTCGGATAATTCTCCTCATGTTTCTTAAGCTTTCGGGAAGCAAAAGAAATCACTTGTTTATCCTGCATCAACACACATCCGAGTCCATTCTTGGAGGCATCATAGAAAACCACATATCCCTTGACTTGCTCAGGTAACACAAGTATAGGTTCACTTGTCAACCTCTCCTTCAATGACTGGAAAGATTGTTGGCACTTATCACTCCAGACAAAAGGAACTTCCTTCCGGGTCAACTTAGTCAAGGGTAAGGCTATAGAACTGAAGTTCTTAATGAACCTTCAGTAATAGCCAGCCAACCCTAAGAAACTACGAATCTCCGTCAGTGTCTTCGGCTGTTCCTATTGTAGAACAGATTCTACCTTTTTAGGGTCAACACGAATACCCAAGGCAGATATCACATGTCCAAGGAAAGATACTTCCGGCAACCAGAATCACACTTGCTAAACTTAGTGTATAGCTTATGTTATCTTAGCAAGGTTAGAGCCTGACGAAGATGTTGTTCATGCTGCTGAGCATCTCTACTATAGATCAGAATGTCGTCTATAAAGACAACAACGCACTGATTGAGAAAAGGTCGGAAGATTCTATTCATGAGTTCCATAAATGCAGTTGGTGCATTAGTTAGTCCAAACGACATAACTGTGAACTCATAGTGACCATACCTTGTCCTAAAGGCAGACTTGGATATGTCACTATCCTTAATATAGAGTTGATGATATCCTGACCTCAAGTCTATCTTTGAGAAAATGGTTGCACCACGCAACTGGTCAAAGATATCATCAATCCTCGGTAGAGGGTACTTATTCTTTATTGTTACTTTGTTTAGTTGTCTATAATCAATGCACAACCGCATTGATCCATCTTTCTTTTTATCAAAAAGAACCGGAGCACCCCAGGGTGAAGTGCTCGGTCAGATGAAACCCTTCTCAAGTAACTCTTGAAGTTGTTTCTTGAGTTCTGCCATCTCTGCAGACGCCATCCTATACGGTGTTTGTGCTATGGGTTGTGTATCCGGGATCAAATTGATTTCAAAATTAATTTCTCGAGGCGGTGGTATACCTGGAAGTTCTTCAGGAAATATGTCTTCAAATTCCCTGACTACAAGAACTTCAACAGGGTTAGGACTATCCATGGTAGTATCTACCACATGGGCCAAGAATGCATAACATCCTTGCCTCATCAGCTTCTCAGCAACCATAGCTATCACAAGACAGTTGGGTAGAATCTTTCTTTCTCCTTGAAAGATCCATGTGTCCCTTTCATCAGCAAACACAGCTTGCTTGGATTCACAATCCAAGACAACCCTATACCTTTACAAGGTATCCATCCCAAGGATTATATCAAATCCTTTCATCTCAAGTGGTATAAGATCCACTTGAATGAGATGATCAGAAAAGAAGAGGATGTAGGAAGAGCATACCTCCTGCAACACAGCAGACCCTCTCAACAGAGTCTCAAGCAACAAGCTATCTACCCTATGACTGATTGTCATATTGCAGTTACGAATCACTCTTTGAGTGATAAAGGAGTGTGTATCACCCGGGTCAATCAAAACAGATACATCATAGGATGCAGACATATCAAAATATAACAACTCCATCTGTCCTGCCACAACCTGAGGGTTGATCACTACATCAGGTGGGTTCATTACATAGAACCTTGATGTCGCCTGAGGTTGATTCGGTGTTGACGATCCAGCTTGGGACGCTTGTCCACGTCCTCTAGTTGCTCCTTGAAACAGCCTCCTCTGAGATCCTTGCTGACTCTGCCTCTGTGGTTGTGTCACACTTGCTGGTCTAGCTCTGCAGTCTTTCATCAGATGTCCCACCTTCCCACATATGTAGCAACTTCTTTCCAGTTGTTGTGGTCTTGGTGGTCCTGTGACTGACATAGATGCTGAACTATGAGCCCCTTGTAGTGGTAGGCTTCGTCCTCTACCTCTACTCGGTGTCCACTGTGTCTGAGCAGTACGTCTAGGTGGTGGTGGTGTAGGTGTAGAAAATCTAGGCTTCTTGAAGTCTCTAGATGAAGATCCCTGGAACTGAGGATATCTCTTATGGGTTTGTCTTTTCTCAGCTATGGACCTCTCTATCCTTCGGACTAACTCAACGAAGGTAGCAAACCTCTCCCGGTTCTCTAGGGCAGACACGGGAGTAGTTAACTCAGCATTCAACCCTTTCTCGAACCTTCTAATCCTCTCTTCTTCTGTAGCATCCATATGCGGACAAAACCACAATAACTCCATGAACATAGCCTCGTATTCGCTAATGTTCATCAGACCTTGTCTCAACCTCTCGAACTGAGAGATTTTCTCATCCAAGAACGTCTTAGGGAAATATCTATTGATAAACTCCCGTTGAAAGACTTCCCACGCAACCTCCACACCAGGCCTTTTCTGTTCTTCCATGGTCCACCAGTGACCAGCACTTCCCTTGAGAAGATAGACAGTGTGTCTAACCTTCTCAATTTCTAGGATGTTCAGGATTCTAAAGGCTTTTTCTAATTCGGTTAACCATAGGTCGACATCTGCAGGATCAACCGTTCCAAAGTACTCGGTCACTCCGACTCGGAAAAGTCGTTCAAACGTCTTGCTAATTCCTTGTCCTTCTGACTGAGCAGGTGTCCTAGGTGCAGGCATGGGCATCCTATCTGTGATGTGTGTCATGGCAGTCATAAACTGCCCGAACATAGTCTGGACAACTGGGTTTCCCATGTCAGCTGGGTCAAACTGAGGTGGCTCTGGTACAGGTTGCTCTATCTCTAGGTTCCTAGCACCTTCTCGGGGTGCAGCAACACTACTCTCTGCCACATACTCCTCGTGTGGTCCAGACATCCTTACTTATCTTCTTCTCCTGAGGAGTAGAAGACTCTATTAGATATACTGGAAAACACTTAAGAATAGACTCGACATCCTAAGTCCTATGTCACTGTAGACTCAGTGAACCTAGAGCTCTGATACCACTAAACGGAGACGTCTTACTTTGGAAAACATGATTAACTAATGCGGAAGCGAATTATTGAAAATCATTAGAAATTAAAACTTTTTAAGCAAAGATCTTCAAGCATAAAACTCTTTTATATTTAAACAAGATAAACTATTTACATCATTGTAAAATCACCACTCAAGTGATTATATACATCCAGATACAAAATCTCGAGGCTTAAAGCCAAAAACCTCAGACCTACTGACTCCTAGGACCTGAGAGTACAGAGATGACATAAGACAACTAACTATAGGACTTGAAAGTCAGTATCTCCACCTGAGATTCACTGCTTCCCTTGGTATTGCTTCTGCTGATACTTCTCACCCTCACATTGGTTTCTCCGTCCTCGACGTCCACCTAAAAAGTTGAAATCTACGGGGTGAGACAATTTTTAAATAATTGTCCCAGTTAGAGTTATAACTCTCTGCCATATGCTTTGTTATAGCAAATAAGGAATAACATAAGCAAGTTAACTTAAATCATTCAGCAGCAAGTTTGATTATAAGTAAAACATCTTTTACTTAAGCAATCACTTCATTAAGGAATATAAAGAACATGTATACTAGATACTTGAACAGACTATTAATGTAAACAATGTAACATCAATCATTGTTTCTCGTAGTTCAACCTAAGCAGATATGCTACGCGGTTGATTATGTTTTACAAACATTATTATGCCCTGCGGAGATGAGGTATACCGCTCATACTCCAACTGATCACTATTAAATCGCATCGGTATCATACATAGGTCATCAAAAGAGCTGGATTCTTATGACCTCATCTTCCTCAGTAAGTGTGAGGATCAACATGCAGGACATCTTGTGTCTCTGCTAAGATAGCTTACCAGGGTATTTTGGAACTTCACTATTAGAGTCACAGTGGCATTATGTACTCTCTTCGCTATCGAAAGATCTCTTGTTTATCTCTCATCGATGCGCATAAAAGATTCCCTCGGGAGATTAGTAATACATCATCTCGGCATAAACATATAGTGAAGGATTGATAGATTAAGATACATCTACATCGATTCCTACACTAGGACATAAGGATATTCACGTCCATATTCCCCCACATACTCATAAGTATATGATCCAGGAGTTCCCTTAGGAAAACCTATTTCACCATCATTTAGCTTCTGACAATGATGGATCTATGATCAGGGCTCTACATGGTATGGTTATACTTGATTAGTTAGGTACATTTCAGCATTCTTTTAGCATCAAGCATGTTCTCAAACATTAATCATTAGAACAACAACTATGAAAGTAGAATAATAAATGCATCAAGCTTAACTCACATCAGTTATCATATGGATATCAATTCTTAATCATTTCATCATAAGTCATCTAATCAGCATGACCTTGATGTTACTCATGGCTCTTATAGCCTATCAATCTCATATGATGCCACTTGAACTAGGCAACATAGTATGTCACTATTCATAAAGCTAATAACATGCTTTCAATGAATATGATATCATAACCGTTACCTAGCTATGATTACTTCTTTCTAACCACCTGCATGATTTGTATAATTGAGGATATGCATGTATAACAATATCATCACAATACCAAAACCTTTCAATTTCTTTTATAGTACACCACAACCGTGCTAAGAATCATCAAATCACCATTAATTTTTAGGGTTTTGGATTTATTTACTTTAACATAGGGTTATTGAACCTCTTAGCTTA
Source organism: Alisma plantago-aquatica (assembly GCA_963693085.1). Lineage (NCBI taxonomy): Eukaryota > Viridiplantae > Streptophyta > Magnoliopsida > Alismatales > Alismataceae > Alisma > Alisma plantago-aquatica. The sequence continues at coordinate 1,050,381,856 of OY856413.1, read as the reverse complement.
CAAGGCATAAAGATTCTTCATGCTACAACTTGTAATTAGGGTTTCGCACTCAAAGCCATAACCCAGAATTACACCATTCATCAAATCTCCCTAAATTAGGGTTTACTATTCACAATACATTTTATTACCCTAGAATTAGGGTTTACTATTCACATCATAGTGAATTGAGCTCATAGCATCATTATGTATGCAAATTATCATCATTGGTACCCTCAAATTAGATTAAGATTCATCAATCATCTTAATTAGGGTTTCCATGATCTCACCTTGATGGATCATACCCTAATCATGTACATTCTTACATATTGAAGGTATATTACTTGATTCTTATTCATATCAGGAGCCTTCTCTCTCCTCTCACTACTAGATGATGTTTACATCACTCTAGATTAGGTTAAGTCAATTCAACTTGATTAATATAGGTCAAGTCATCTCCATTATGGTCATTAGGGTTTGCTTGATCAAGGGGTGTTTGTTTAATTGAACCCTTCATGAGTGCCTTGATAATGTTCACCATTAACCATAACATGGGTCAAACTACTAATTACTTAACCCCTTAATGTCTTTAGGTATCATTAGGGTTTGAGTTAATAAACCATTGAACCATCTAAGACTTCAAAACATGAAGCAATCTTAACCCTAAAAGTCCCCAAATGATTTCACACTTCAACCTCCAAACGGTTTTGAAACCGTTTGGAAGGGTTGACTGTTTGGTACCTTTGACCTTCAAGAGTGCATGACACTCAAGACCGTTTGCCCTTAAACGGTTTTGAAACCGTTTCATCATGTTGACCGTTTGGACATGGTTGACTTTGAAACCATTTGAACAAACCACATGACCATCAAATAGTTTTGAAACCGTTTGAGCCCAAACGGTCTTGAGACCGTTTGGACCAAATGGCTCAAAACAGCATGGACCTAAAAGGTACATCAACACTTGTAATCGATTAGGGTTTTCAATGTTGAACCCCTCAATTGGTCTCATACATGTTAACCATTTATCAATTGAGCCAATTAGGGTTATCCTTAACCAATTGGACACTTAATTGACCCTCAATTGATAGCCAATTTGGGTTGGAACCAAATGAATTAGGGTTTGTAATCGATTAATCATCAACATTGATCAACATAAATCTAATTGAAGTTGAACCCATCAATTGTCACTCAATTGGACCATGACTTGGCACAAACGGTCTTTAGATCCTTTGTACATCCTCCAAATGGTCTTGAGACCGTTTTCCCAAAGTCCCATCAAAATCTAAGTCAATTTGATAAGGGTTGAACCCTAATTAAGTCACAAATCAGCACTTTCAATTATTTCAATAACCTATTGTGATTGGACCTTCAATTGATCAAATTACCTTAACCCTAGACCTCCAAACGGTCTTGGGTAATCCCCAAACAGTCTTGAGACCGTTTGGGAGATCCCCAAATGGTTTTGAAACCGTTTGGGCCACTCAACCCAAACTTCAACACAATTGGTCCTTGAAATCAGCAATTGAACCTGATTAGGGTTTAGAGGATTGAAGTGCCTTCAACTTGTGATTTACTTGCAATTAGATTATGATTCTTTCTAGATGATTAATTCATCATGTGTTCAGCATACCTATAAATGGTCAACGCTTGGTCAAACTTTCCAAACGGTCTTGGAGACCGTTTGAATCTAAACGGTCTTGCAAACCGCATGAAATCAAACGGTTGTGAAACCGTTTGGTTTCAAACGATCTTTCAAACCGTTTAGACCAAAGGTCCAAGGACGTTTGGTAAAGTAGGATAAGGACTAACATTGGTATTAATGCCCATCATCTTCTACCTTGAGACCAAGGTCTGTTCTTCACGGTTTTACTTGCAAAAGTGCAAGGAAGAGTAGGGGAAAGGAAGAACTAGCAACTAACACATAGAAAAGAGATGCATAACAAAGAAAAAGGGTTTAGAGTTATAAAACCTACCTTAAGGTCATTTCTAGAGCTCCAAGCTTCCAAGCCTTTAATGGCGTCTTGAGCTCCACAGGTTTTCCAAGGTCGTTTCTCCAAGAAATGGTTGGGAAAAGTTGGCTAGAAAGAAGAACCAAGTAAGAAAGATCATAAAACCAACCTTGCACCATGAATTCCTCCATGAATTCGAGCAAGAAGATGACCCAAGCTTACCTAGAACTCCCTAGCCGTTCTCCTCTTCTCCAGAGCTCTACCTTAGTTAGTTTTATCAAGGGGATAAGTGAAGAAGTGAAGGAAACGTTTACTTGGTTTGCAAAGAAAGGTGCATATGTACTTTGGGCAAAACTTCATCATAAGGACAACTAGTTTCTTAGTTTCTCATCTAGGTCCTTATCTCCTTCTAAGCACGTTTCTCCTTCTACAAACTTAAACAAAACTCCTTCTAAAATCAAGGATTAAAGGCAAATAAGGTCAGCTTATTACTAAGGTGCATGTATATAAAAGGGTCTCTTTACTTACAACTTGGTGATTATGTTACAAGAGTTATCAGTCTTAATTAATATTTCAAATGAAGTGCCCCCTTCATCATTTTTACTCGAAATGATGTCAAGAGTCATAAAAGATATTCTAGAAGGTGTATTTTACAAATTTCACCCCATATTTTGGGTAAATTACACTTTACACCAAAATTAGGGTTTAGAACACAAAGATTGCTCCACAAGCTGCATCTTGGTGCCCAAGCTTGGGGAATCCATCATACTTTATCATATTTATTCTTATGATGTCTCAACACCAAAGGAACATCTTAACATGTGTAATTTCAAGTTAACCCTTCTAATTAGGTAAATAGCACATAGGTCCCTGTATTACAAAACAATACTACAACATTGGTTAAAAAGGATAGAAATGGAAACATATGTTCCTCAAGAGTTTTAATTACATACCAAAAGATAATCACAAGCATTTATTGATACAATTAAGAAAAACATCTAGGGTTAACTCATAACCCAGGTCAAGGATGTTACAGCTCCCACAGAGCCTGCGAGGAGACGAAGCCCTTGAGGAAGGATCCTAAGAGAAGATAGGTTACCCAACATGAACCAGAGATCCCGGTGGTAACCGTGAGGTACCCACAGAGCGTACCAAGATGAGGCCCACAGAGTGTCTCAGAGCCTCCTCCTGTGTACTCAGTCTAGAAGGAGAGGTCCAGTTAAAGGCCAACTGTTTAGTCACCTTAGTCAGACATGACGGTTCGAGTCAAGTAGACTCAAATTTAGTTCTAGGCTTAGTCTCCCGAGTTTTAAGCTAAGTCTTATACGGTGAGAGCGTAGTTCGCTACAAGTCTTCATATGTAGAGTACACTGCATATGATCAGGGCATAAGCTAAAATAGGATCATATAAGTTTTAAAGAGTTTCTTATAAGTAAGAAAGGCTAAGAAAGATTCGAGTACATTTTCCTAGCAATTATTCTTTATCTATTTTTGAATTATTAGTTCTCTTTGAAATTAATGAAGTATGCTCATATATTGATTTACTCTTGTTGATATCTAGAGTATCCTGCCATATTTATGATTGTAAATGATCAATCTCTTTAATGCTTGTTGCTGCTATAATTGATATCAGTTGCTCAAAAGTATATTTGTAATGATATCAGTGCTTTAGACTGTTTATTTGAATTACTCATTCACTGAGCGAGTAGGCTCACCCCGCTACTCAAAATTTTTAGGGAAATTGTGGGGATTGAAGATATCCTTGCATCAGAGTAGATCTGCCACAAGAGTTAAGTATGAGTATAGTTAAGTTCAGTCATTCCTTATCACTCTAGGTCCTTGTAAAAAAATAAGAGAGAGTTGTAAATGATGATATATAACATTATTCCTCTTTTAGCAATATATGTGAATCAGCAAGTCTTATGTGCTTAAAAGTATGAGAAACATAATGAATGTTCGTACATGCATTTTTACTATTGAAATCAGATTAAAGAAATCAATGTTTAGATTCCCTTGTAAAGTTAGTTTATGTGGTTCAATGTGAGAAAACAAAGAGTTTGAAAAAGAAGAAAAAGTTAAGGGTGATCTTTGTATTACATTAAATCCTCAATTTATGCCCTAATCTCATGAGTAATGGTAATTGTGAGATTGGGGTGTAACAACAACATTATCCAACATAGTAAATATCTAAGAAACAACACTGCATTGCAACCAGCAAGGTGTGTAGCAACCATCCCCCTTAGGGTTAGGGTTGTTGTGGTTGCAACAACCACCCATAGTGTGTCGACCGAAGAGGAAGTCCAAGGGGTGTAACGGCCATAGGTAAGCTATGTGCCCAACTTCAGATCAAATCCAGAACATGGTTAAAACACATGATTAACATCAGGAAGGCCAAACTTCAACTTAGAGAAACTCTCCATACAAAGGTGTTAATCAACCCTAGATCATGGGTCATAGAAGGTTACCAAAGAACTATATTTAGAGAGAAAAACCTGAGTTTCTTGTATGTGTAAACATACCCAAAACCTCCTTTTATTAAAGTATAAACAAGCCATGCACAAGGTAGCATATTTTCATAGATAAAGATCCAAAGATACACATCAACTTTTCAATCACCACAAAATTGGGCACAAAAATTTAGGGTTTACAAGAAACACTAATCTTCTTGAGAATACTACAAAATTTAAATCCTAATAACACAATTTTAAGATTTAGAACAACAACATATGATCAAGTTTAAGATGTGAATAATAGATGAGGGAAAAGTTATATAACTCGCCTTTGATTTGATGATCAAAGTTTCCAAAATCCCAAGCTCCAAGTGGGAGAAAAGAACTTCCAACCAAGTGAAAATCCACGGCCAAAGGATCACCTCAAAAGATAAGAATACCATGGTCATAAAAGTGCTCAAGAAAAAGGGTAACAACCCTAGGCCGAACCAAAAAAGAAGAAAGAAGATAGTTTCTTCTCACTCAGGTACCACCATGTCAAAATATAGTCTCTGACCCTTGTGAAGAGAGAATATCTTCAATGAAAGCCACCATGGTAGATCCATAGTCTCATGGATGAGAGGAAGAATAAGATAGAGATTGCAAAAAGGGGAAACGTGATTAAGAGAAGAAGATCACTTACCAAGAGAAGAATCACTAAGAATCCCACCAAAGGGTTGATTTAGCTCAAGATCTTCTACAAGCAAGGTTGATCGGCCACCCAAGCTTCAAGATCAGACCTCCTTTGCTCCCAAATCTCCAAGGATGGTTTTAAGAGAGAAGGAAGAGAGTGGGGTTGAGAAAGATTCTTGGTAGTGAAGAGAAGAGGTTATATACACAAGGTAGGAGGGAAGTAAAAGTTTATGACATGTCAAAACATGAGAGTATCAAAAGGACACTTTCCCTCCATAGAAACAACCATACCGCCACTCACATGCATGTTTTGAAGATTTGATGTTTATCTAGAAATGTGTAGTGACCATCTAGGTTAGGTACCACTTTGTTTTGGTCAAAACACTTCCTTGCACTTGTAGCTATCAAAACCCTAGGTCACCATACTCATGGTTGATACACTTCACTAGATGACAAACTATTTTGACCAACCATTCCTAGTTCACTAAGGTTGAAACAACATCACCTTGGGTCTGTGTTACGGTCGCCACACTCATCAAAAGTGGTGTAGTGGTCACAACACTCAAATCCTAGCATGGTCACCACATCAACAAGTCAAACATTAAGAAACCCTAATATCACTATGTGTTGTCACATCATCAACCATGTTTCAAACAAGGTGCCCCATAGCATCATCTTCTCTATCATGATGCTAAATAAAAAGAAGCATTCTCTAAATGTGAGATTTTGCAAGATAACCCTCACTTATGGGTAAATTGCAACCTGGTCCAAAACATGCACATACACAACAAAGATATCTCAAATATCATTTAAACTAAACCAAATTGAAAATACAATCATGTCACGTGTTATTAGAGTACCTCAATAGATTAGAACAAGGTCTAAGCATCTCATTTTATAAAGTAAACACAATCAAACATAAAGCTAAGTTAGGGGTCTTACAATGTCACTCCTTATATTCCATTATAACATTTACAACAAATGACTACCCTTTTTTATATCAAGGAATTACTATATTCTCTTTTAGCCCAAAGGATCCAAAAACCTTACCAAGGGCTTACCTATATATGAACAAGAGTCCTTAGTAGTCCCAAGGACTTACCCACACTTGCTATGAGCCTTTGGCTTTCACCTAGACTTACCCACTCTTGCAACAAGCCTTCATCATTTAGTGACTTATTCACTCTTGACTTGGATATTGCAATTGGTTGTAAGTCCTTAGAAGCATCATGTGATGATTGTAATAGGAATACTTTTTAAATTATTTGATTATTAATAAAAGTTAATTCCACTTATTATTTTTGTTTCAATATTGAGATGTTTCGAGAAAAGAAAATATTGTGATAATGAATACATTTACCAATATCATAAGAATGTTTTGACTCGATGACATGTGGTTTGGGTTGAGGACCTATACATGAGATCATATATATACTTAGAGTACTCATATTTGTTATTTCCCTAGTTAGATATTATTGTGGATGTTTTAGGACAACAATAATACACACGACTAGCATGTATGGTCAATGGTGACTATGTCTCATTAGTTAGGATATTTAATATCAACTCAGTTATACAGGTGTTAGAGAAGAAGTTGTACTGGATAGATCCACCTTGATAATGACATATGGAAGTCATATAGTAACATGTTAGATTCATATCTCAATGTGATAGTGGTGATTGTGATCTATAGACATGAAGTCACTACAATGATCATATGTTGTTCTTTGTACTTTGACACTAGCCCGACGTGACTCTGAGAAGGATTTCTAGAAAGGTGGTGATTGAGTGAACTATAACATTTTTGTTTTATAGTGGGGATGTAGATGGAATTTTTCCCTCCTTTAGAGTGATATCACAACCACTTGAGAAGAGAGACTATGGAAATGCATGGCAATATTCACGTAAGTACATGATACTGACCTCACAATATCTCAAATATTCTTCTCTACGTCAAGTAACATGATGAATGCTAAGAGGATGACAATTCCATGACTAAATTTTAATCTAGATATCTATGATAAAGAGATTTTACGGTCATGGTATCATTGATCACTTTACAAGTTGAAGTTGTTCTGCAACATACTCCTATTACTTGGGTGGGAATGATGTGTTTCTAGACACTAATCTTTACTAGGGTGGTTTTCAACATCACTACCAATATAATTAGAAACCTATCGGGTCACATACACAAGGATGCATAAGGTAATTACAATTCACAATCAAACATATGATTAGAATGGTTCTGAATCTAAATAGATTGATTTCGATGTAGTCATGCGACTGGAATGTCCAGTCAACTAACTGAATTGATCAGGTCAATGGATCAATTGATTGTCAATCGATTCAGTTGGTCATCTCACTTAGTGATTTGGGCGGTTGGAACCCATCATGAAAAGTTTCCATATTTGATTTGGAATCAAATTCAAAAACCAATTTAGATATGGGTTGGAGATCCATATGACTCACATCTCATCATAGTCTCAGCAAGGACCCATTCAGGGGACTAGGAGTCCCATTCGACCTACTAAAATTGCAGACCAAGTTTTCTGAACTAAGACTATTATTGGAGAAAATGTATATAAATCCAACCACACAAATTTACACCAAGTCAAGTGAGTACGTTGTAAAATCTTCACATCGTCTTATACTTCTTCTAAATTAGTGATCTTCCTTCAATATGCAACACCACAATGTATTCGTGTTTGAGACATCCCGAGCATTGATATGTGCTCCTATTTGGAAAGCACTTTTACCTTCTTTACAGTTTTTTTGAATTGAGTAGTTAGATCTAGTCTAACAACTAAACAAGTATAAGATTACGTGTGCATGTGCATCTCCATGTGCGTGTATCCAACTACTAATATCCGGCTCACACGTTTGAGTTGAGACATAGCAAACTTTACCTCAGTTAGAATGTTGGACAGTTGGAGACGTGTGTTGTGAATGTTGGAATAGAAAAAAACCTAGAATGCTGAGAAGAGGTTGCCCGTGAAGCCGTGATAAAGCGTAATGATAGTTAATGGCGTGTATCGGAGTCATGACAGTTATATCTGGTTTTAATTTAACAATGACTCCAACAACGATATGGATATTCCCTTGAGAGAGGCGTTTTATAGGCCCGTGGACCCTATCTCTGCCGTCGACAGATGCTTTTTAGTTGTAGGACTCTGTAGCGAATCTTATTTTAATAATCGAATCACCCTCCCTCCCCCACCTTAATTAGGTCAATTGGGTTGTCTTCACAAGCTAGCGGATGTGTGCAACCACCGGCCCACGCTTTTTTTTTTTTTAATCTAACGGGAGACATGGATCTGTCCTTATTGTTGTCTTTCTCCCGGCGGGAGACAGGGATCCGGCCAATTTGGGTTGGAACCAAATGAATTAGGGTTTGTAATCGATTAATCATCAACATTGATCAACATAAGTCTAATTGAAGTTGAACCCATCAATTGTCACTCAATTGGGCCATGACTTGCCCAAATGGTCTTGAGATCGTTTGGACATCCTCCAAATGGTCTTGAGACCGTTTGCCCAAAGTCCCATCAAAATCTAAGTCAATTTGATAAGGTTTGAACCCTAATTAAGTCACAAATCAGCACTTTCAATTATTTCAATAACCTATTGTGATTGGACCTTCAATTGATCAAATTACCTTAACCCTAGACCTCCAAATGGTCTTGGGTAATCCCCAAACAGTCTTGAGACCGTTTGGGAGATCCCCAAATGGTTTTTAAACCGTTTGGGCCACTCGACCCAAACTTCAACACAATTGGTCCTTGAAATCAGCAATTGAACCTGATTAGGGTTTAGAGGATTGAAGTGCCTTCAACTTGTGATTTACTTGCAATTAGATTATAATTATTTCTATATGATTAATTAATCATGTGTTCAGCATACCTATAAATGGTCAATGCTTGGTCAAACTTTCCAAACGGTCTTGGAGACCGTTTGAATCTAAACGGTCTTGCAAACCGCATGAAATCAAACGGTTGTGAAACCATTTGGTTTCAAACGATCTTGCAAACCGTTTAGACCAAAGGTCCAAGGTCGTTTGGTAAAGTAGGATAAGGACTAACATTGGTATTAATGCCCATCATCTTCTACCTTGAGACCAAGGTCTGTTCTTCACAGTTTTACTTGCAAAAGTGCAAGGAAGAGTAGGGGAAAGGAAGAACTAGCAACTAACACATAGAAAAGAGATGCATAACAAAGAAAAAGGGTTTAGAGTTATAAAACCTACCTTAAGGTCATTTCTAGAGTTCCAAGCATCCAAGCCTTTAATGGCGTCTTGAGCTCCACAGGTTTTCCAAGGTCGTTTCTCCAAGAAATGGTTGGGAAAAGTCAGCTAGAAAGAAGAACCAAGTAAGAAAGATCATAAAACCAACCTTGCACCATGAATTCCTCCATGAATTCGAGCAAGAAGATGACCCAAGCTTACCTAGAACTCCCTAGCCGTTCTCCTCTACTCCAGAGCTCTACCTTAGTTAGTTTTAGCAAGGGGATAAGTGAAGAAGTGAAGGAAACATTTACTTGGTTTGCAAAGAAAGGTGCATATGTACTTTGGGCAAAACTTCATCATAAGGACAACTAGTTTCTTAGTTTCTCATCTAGGTCCTTATCTCATTCTAAGCACGTTTCTCCTTCTACAAACTTAAACAAAACTCCTTCTAAAATCAAGGATTAAAGGCAAAGAAGGTCAGCTTATTACTAAGGTGCATGTATATAAAAGGGTCTCTTTACTTACAACTTGGTGATTATGTTACAAGAGTTATCAGTCTTAATTAATATTTCAAATGAAGTGCCCCCTTCATAATTTTTACTCTAAATGATGTCAAGAGTCATAAAAGATATTCTAGAAGGTGTATTTTACAAATTTCACCCCATATTTTGGGTAAATTACACTTTACACCAAAATTAGGGTTTAGAACACAAAGATTGCTCCACAAGCTGCATCTTGGTGCCCAAGCTTGGGGAATCCATCATACTTTATCATATTTATTCTTATGATGTATCAACACCAAAGGAACATCTCAACATGTGTAATTGCAAGTTAACCCTTCTAATTAGGTAAATAGCACATAGGTCCCTGTATTACAAAACAATACTACAACATTGGTTAAAAAGGATAGAAATGGAAACATGTGTTCCTTAAGAGTTTTAATTACATACCAAAAGATAATCACAAGCATTTATTGACACAATTAAGCAAAACATCTAGGGTTAACTCATAACCCAGGTCAGGGATGTTACAGCTCCCACAGAGCCTGCGAGGAGACGAAGCCCTTGAGGAAGGATCCTAAGAAAAGATAGGTTACCCAACATGAACCAGAGATCCCGGTGGTAACCGCGAGGTACCCACAGAGCATACCAAGATGAGGCCCACAGAGTGTCTCAGAGCCTCCTCCTGTGTACTCAGTCTAGAAGGAGAGGTCCTGTTAAAGGCCAATTGTTTAGTCACCTTAGTCAGACATAACGGTTCGAGTCAAGTAGACTCGAATTTAGTTCTAGGCTTAGTCTCCCGGGTTTTAAGCTAAGTCTTATACGGTGAGATCGTAGTTCGCTACAAGTCTTCATATGTAGAGTACACTGCATGATCAGGGCATAAGCTAAAATATTATCATATAAGTTTTAAAGAGTTTCTTATAAGTAAGAAAGGCTAAGAAAGATTTGAGTACATTTTCCTAGCAATTATTCTTTATCTATTTTTGAATTATTAGTTCTCTTTGAAATTAATGAAGTATGCTCATATATTGATTTACTCTTGTTGATATCTAGAGTATCCTACCATATTTATGATTGTAAATGATCAATCTCTTTAATGCTTGTTGCTACTATAATTGATATCAGTTGCTCAAAAGTATATTTGTAATGATATCAGTGCTTTAGACTGTTTATTTGAATTACTCATTCACTGAGCGAGTAGGCTCACCCCTCTACTCAAAATTTTTAGGGAAATTATGGGGATTGAAGATATCCTTGCAGCAGAGTAGATCTGCCACAAGAGTTAAGTATGAGTATAGTTAAGTTCAGTCATTCCTTATCACTCTAGATCCTTGTAAATAAATAAGAGAGAGTTGTAAATGATGATATATAACATTATTCCTCTTTTAGCAATATATGCGAATCAGCAAGTCTTATGTGCTTAAAAGTATGAGAAACATAATGAATGTTCATACATGCATTTTTACTATTGAAATCAGATTAGAGAAATCAATGTTTAGATTCCCTTGTAAAGTTAGTTTATGTGGTTCAATGTGAGAAAACAAAGAGTTTGAAAAAGAAGAAAAAGTTAAGGGTGATCTTTGTATTACATTAAATCCTCAATTTATGCCCTAATCTCATGCTTAATGGTAATTGTGAGATTGGGGTGTAACAACAATGTTATCCAACATAGTAAATATCTAAGAAACAACACTGCATTGCAACCAGCAAGGTGTGTAGAAACCATCCCCCTTAGGGTTAGGGTTGTTGCGGTTGCAACAACCACCCATAGTGCGTCGACCGAAGAGGAAGTCCAAGGGGTGTAACGGCCATAGGTAAGCTATGTGCCCAACTTCAGATCAAATCCAGAACATGGTTAAAACACATGATTAATATCAGGAAGGCCGAACTTCAACTTAGAGAAACTCTCCATACAAAGGTGCTAATCAACCCTAGATCATGGGTCATAGAAGGTTACCAAAGAACTATGTTTAGAGAGAAAAACCTGAGTTTCTTGTATGTGTAAACATACCCAAAACCTCCTTTTATTAAAGTATAAACAAGCCATGCACAAGGTAGCATAGTTTCATAGATAAAGATCCAAAGATACACATCAACTTTTCAATCACCACAAAATTGGGCACAAAAATTTAGGGTTTACAAGAAACACTAATCTTCTTGAGAATACTACAAAATTTAAATCCTAATAACACAATTTTAAGATTTAGAACAACAACATATGATCAAGTTTAAGATGTGAATAATAGATGAGGGAAAAGTTATATAACTCGCCGTTGATTTGATGATCAAAGTTTCCAAAATCCCAAGCTCCAAGTGGGAGAAAAGAACTTCCAACCAAGTGAAAATCCATGTCCAAAGGATCACCTCAAAAGATAAGAATACCATGGTCATAAAAGTGCTCAAGAAAAAGGGTAACAACCCTAGGCCGAACCAAAAAAGAAGAAAGAAGATAGTTTCTTCTCACTTAGGTACCACCATGTCAAAATATAGTCTCTGACCCTTGTGAAGAGAGAATATCTTCAATGAAAGCCACCATGGTAGATCCATAGTCTCATGGATGAGAGGAAGAAGAAGATAGAGATTGCAAACAGGGGAAACATGATTAAGAGAAGAAGATCACTTACCAAGAGAAGAATCACTAAGAATCCCACCAAAGGGTTGATTTAGCTCAAGATCTTCTACAAGCAAGGTTGATCGGCCACCCAAGCTTCAAGATCAGACCTCCTTTGCTCCCAAATCTCCAAGGATGGTTTTAAGAGAGAAGGAAGAGAGTGGGGTTGAGAAAGATTCTTGGTAGTGAAGACAAGAGGTTATATACACAAGGTAGGAGGGAAGTAAAAGTTTATGATGTGTCAAAACATGAGAGTATCAAAAGGACACTTTCCCTCCATAGAAACAACCATACCGCCACTCACATGCATGTTTTGAAGATTTGATGTTTATCTAGAAATGTGTAGTGACCATCTAGGTTAGGCACCACTTTGTTTTGGTCAAAACACTTCCTTGCACTTGTAGGAATCAAAACCCTAGGTCACCATACTCATGGTCGATACACTTCACTAGATGACAAACTATTTTGACCAACCATTCCTAGTTCACTAAGGTTGAAACAACATCACCTTGGGTCTGTGTTACGGTCGCCACACTCATCAAAAGTGGTGTAGTGGTCACAACACTCAAATCCTAGCATGGTCACCACATCAACAAGGCAAACATTAAGAAACTCTAATATCACTATGTGTTGTCACATCATCAACCATGTTTCAAACAAGGTGCCCCATAGCATCATCTTCTCTATCATGATGCTAAAGAAAAAGAAGAATTCTCTACATGTGAGATTTTGCAAGGTAACTCTCACTTATGGGTAAATTGCAACCTGGTCCAAAACATGCACATACACAACAAAGATATCTCAAATATCATTTAAACTAAACCAAATTGAAAATACAAGAATGTCACATGTTATTAGAGTACCTCAAGAGATTAGAACAAGGTCTAAGCATCTCATTTTATAAAGTAAACACAATCAAACATAAAGCTAAGTTAGGGGCTTACAATGTCACTGCTTATATTCCATTATAACATTTACAACAAATGACTACCCTTTTTTATATCAAGGAATTACTATATTTCCTTTTAGCCCAAAGGATCCAACAACTTTACCAAGGGCTTACCTATATATGAACAAGAGTCCTTAGTAGTCCCAAGGACTTACCCTCACTTGATATGAGCCTTTGGTTTTCACCTAGACTTACCCACTCTTGCAACAAGCCTTCATCATTTAGTGATTTATTCACTCTTGACTTGGATATTGCAATTGGTTGTAAGTCCTTAGAAGCATCATGTGATGATTGTAATATAATTCCACTTATTATTTTTGTTTCAATATTGAGATGTTTCGAGAAAAGAAAATATTGTGATAATGAATACATTTACCAATATCATAAGAATGTTTTGACTCGATGACATGTGGTTTGGGTTGAGGACCTATACATGAGATCATATATATACTTAGAGTACTCATATTTGTTATTTCCCTAGTTAGATATTATTGTGGATGTTTTAGGACAACAATAATACACAAGACTAGCATGTATTGTCAATGGTGACTATGTCTCATTAGTTAGGATATTTAATATCAACTCAGTTATACAAGTGTTAGAGAAGAAGTTGTACTGGATAGATCCACCTTGATAATGACACATGGAAGTCATATAGTGACATGTTAGAGTCATATCTCAATGTGATAGTGGCGATTGTGATCTATAGACATGAAGTCACTACAATGATCATATGTTGTTCTTTGTACTTTGACACTAGCCCGACGTGACTCTGAGAAGGATTTCTAGAAAGGTGGTGATTTAGTGAACTATAACATTTTTGGATTATAGTGGGGATGTAGATGGAATTTTTCCCTCCTTTAGAGTGATATCACAACCACTTGAGAAGAGAGACTATGGAAATGCATGGCAATATTCACGTAAGTACATGATACTGACCTCACAATATCACAAATATTCTTCTCTACGTCAAGTAACATGATGAATGCTAAGAGGATGACAATTCCATGACTAAATTTTAATCTAGATATCTATGATAAAGAGATTGTACGGTCATGGTATCATTGATCACTTTACAAGTTGAAGTTGTTCTGCAACATACTCCTATTACTTGGGTGGGAATGATGTGTTTCTAGACACTAATCTTTACTAGGGTGGTTTTCAACATCACTACCAATATAATTAGAAACCTATCGGGTCACATACACAAGGATGCATAAGGTAATTACAATTCACAATCAAACATATGATTAGAATGGTTCTGAATCTAAATAGATTGATTTCGATGTAGTCATGCGACCGGAATGTCCAGTCAACTAACTGAATTGATCAGGTCAATGGATCAATTGATTGTCAATCGATTCAGTTGGTCGTCTCACTTAGTGATTTGGGCGGTTGGAACCCATCATGAAAAGTTTCCATATTTGATTTGGAATCAAATTCAAAAACCAATTTAGATATGGGTTGGAGAGCCATATGACTCACATCTCATCATAGTCCCAGCAAGGACCCATTCGGGGGACTAGGAGTCCCATTCGACCTACTAAAATTGCAGACCAAGTTTTCTGAACTAAGACTATTATTGGAGAAAATGTATATAAATCCAACCACACAAATTTACACCAAGTCAAGTGAGTACGTTGTAAAATCTTCACATCGTCTTATACTTCTTCTAAATTAGTGATCTTCCTTCAATATGCAACACCACAATGTATCCGTGTTTGAGACATCCCGAGCATTGATATGTGCTCCTATTTGGAAAACACTTTTACCTTCTTTACGGTTTTTTCGAATTGAGTAGTTAGATCTAGTCTAACAACTAAACAAGTATAAGATTACGTGTGCATGTGCATCTCCATGTGCGTGTATCCAACTAGTAATATCCGGCTCACACGTTTGAGTTGAGGCATAGCAAACTTTACCTCAGTTAGAATGTTGGACAGTTGGAGACGTGTGTTGTGAATGTTGGAATAGAAAAAAACCTAGAATGCTGAGAAGAGGTTGCCCGTGAAGCCGTGATAAAGCGTAATGATAGTTAATGGCGTGTATCGGAGTCATGACAGTTATATCTGGTTTTAATTTAACAATGTCTCCAACAACGATATGGATATTCCCTTGAGAGAGGCGCTTTATAGGCCCGTGGACCCTATCTCTGCCGTCGACAGATGGTTTGTAGTTGTAGGACTCTGTAGCGAATCTTATTTTGATAATCGAATCACCCTCCCTCCCCCCACCTTAATTAGGTCAATTGGGTTGTCTTCACAAGCTAGCGGATGTGTGCAACCGCCGGCCCGCGCTTTCTTTTGGATCCGGCGGGAGACAGGGATCTGTCCTTCTTGTTGTCTTTCTCCCGGCAGAGGCTCTCTTTTTTCCGATGCGATGCGACGCCCTCCGACCTGCCGGTACGTACGGGTGGTCCGAGTGGGACGCGGTCATTCCTCTACCGCAAGTTCGGCGCTTCACTCCTCTATCCAGTACCCTTTCCGTACTGTGTGATAGTATCCTCCTTTCAGCAGCACTGTGCTAACGCGTACTCGGTAAAAATCCTAGTCTTTACACAGGAGATGTCGTGTAATGAACTACCGGCCAACCAAAGCGCCTGTCCGAGTGTGACGCGGATCCGTTGATAAATAACCAAAGTGAGACTTGGTTCTATCACTGGTAGTAGTATACTTCAAACCCAAGCACCATTCGACCCAGTTGCCGGCGCGATAAAGAAGCTTATTAAATATACACTTCGAGTGAAAGTGAAAGGCGGTGCTCAATTCTTCCGCAACAAACAACCACACCGGGACGGCGCTGGGTTTTCCGCTACTCTCACATCCCCACGGAAAGCAAAATCTAAGACGAGCTCAAGAAAAAAGAAATGGAAGAAAATCATGTGAAGGGATTTTCAGCCATGTCACGATTAGATTATCTTTGGTAAAGTGTAGTTGGATGACAAAGTGCGGGTTTGCGGTATATTCTTGCATTACATTAGTCTAGAACACAACAAAATGATGTACGGTAATTGCCTTAGACACACTATAGCCTGAATCATAAGAAATCTACCACTTATATATGAGTATTAAAACTTGATCTTATTTTTTTTTATGTATATCTTACTCATATTTATACCATGAAAAGATTTACATTGAAGAAGAGGACAGGCGTGCAACAAGCTGCACCGCTAGTCCATTTTGGATAGCAAATTCAATCCTCTGAAATACAACATCCATATACTTGGGAGCCATAACATTATTATTCATAACTTTTTAGACTCTTTTAAGAAGCTCCACAGCTTCTGGTGCTAAGAATCCAAAAGTATCAAATCCAAAGGGAATAAAGGCATGTTGATTCTCAATACATGCTTTCTCATGCTTACCCACTTTGGCTGAAGCAGTTTTAAGGGCAGCATGTCCCGCTGTAAAAGCTCCACTCCTCAATCCCACCAGTGGAGAAATTCCTCTAAGGTCCACACATGCATGTTTCCCTCCTATCCACCCAAAAATCAAGACATCAGCAGGCCTAAGTGTCGATCTTCCCTCTTGTGGATCAGCTAAAAAATTCATAGGCGCCTCTTTCTTAGCAGCAATACTTGCACGTCTGAGTACATCAAAAAGAACATCTCTAACAAGATCATATATGTATTTAAAACTTGGAAGCTCTCTGCAATGAACTGCATGTTCTCCAAAAGTGTCCAAACATGCCTTACGATAGATTGGACATACCTCATCCGCTGAAAATAGAGGGATCATCAGACGGTATTTTAAGATACTACAGTACTCCACTGGCGACATATGCAGACCAAGTCCATCTATTGGAATAACAAGGAGAAAATCTTGAGTGTGATCAGCTTGTAGACATTTGAAAATGGCTTTCTGTCTAATGGTCATGTCAAATTAAACTTCTATGTCCTCAATTATTTTACTAAAAAGAACACTCGCAAAAGCATTTTGGGCTTTTGGGGGGACGGTGTCTTTTTTAGAAAAATAACTAAGATCAAAAGAGGGTATCCTAACACGAAGACAATCTATAGCATAATCAAAATCATGGTTCATACCGTGAATCCCACTACCTCGCATGATGTGATCCTGAAGCACCCAAGATTGGGCCCTAGATGTCACAAAAGCATACGAAGAAGCATCAGCTGCTGAATATAGTCCCAATCCGCCAAGCCGAATGGGCAATGAAGCCATCCTCCATTGGAGGTCTCCAAAAAAAGGACCTCCACAGACTACAATGGCTTCTATAGACCCACGTAAGCCTCTATCAAAACATGATGCTGCCTTCTCCATGTACATAGATTCACAAGTCCTCAGGACAAATATGAGTTTTGAGATACCCATACACGATCGGAGCGAAAGGAGCTCACTCTGAGGATCACCCTACTGAGGAAGAAGATGCATCAACTCAACAGCCTTGCAGGCCCTCTCCATAGCCAACCTCTCAATAAAATCCCGGTCTCTACTAACTGCTCCACCAAGCAACTTCACCCCAGACAGAGGCCTCCCAATATCTGACGGAAACAAATCTTTTTGAAGCTTCTTACCATCACATGTAGGCCAGTACAACTCAGTTTTACGAATATTTAAAATCAAACCCAGATCTGGTCCATGTCGCTAAATGATATCTAGAACTTTGGTCACCTCTGTTGTTTCCCCAATGATTGTCCCATCATCTAGATACCATGCATGAAGAAGAAGTTGGCACTTGTCCCATCATCTTATGCTTTTAGCAAAATATGTTTTCCCGTACATCACCCGTCGCCCTTCGATTATGCAGGTTGGGTATGTGTGTCCTTTTAGAGTGATCTCATAATTTGGCTGTATAGGTTGTCAACATGCACAATTTTCTCTAAAAATTCACAAAGATCCAATTTGACCCCTCGACTTTTACCTCTCAGTGTAAAAACCAATCACTATTGGCACAAATGCATGTTGGGACTCTTGTTATACTTCCCCACAACTTAACTACCACCTCATTGATACATGCACCTTCACTCAATCAGATACTAACTATTGCCATTTCTTTCACTTATATTGGGGTTTCACATGTACCACTCAATTATTATTCCACAAGAAAAATCTTCATAGCATCATTTTTTTTGGGGGGGGGGGTAGTGAAGTTTCATTATGAACAATGCAAATACATAGTGGAGTTGGGCTACATCTAATTACAAACCAACAGGAGGAGTGGAGTATTCCTTAAATCCTAATGCATTGTGTTTTTGTAACTTTGATATAAAATCAGGTTCACAGTTTTGTAATCTTGAGCATTTTTGAAGAAAATTTGCCATGACATGTTCTATAGGTCCTGAATGGAATTGATCCAAGAGTATACAATTGGAAATCTTCTATCGTCATTAGTAACAATTGAAATAGCAAGATTGCTAATTGTTTCAATGATAATTCTATTATACAGGATTGTCATCATCTATTGAGGTGCCAAATGTGAAGCCGCAATGTCGGCCTCAAGAACATAAGAGGTGTAAATGGTTTTCAACCATGCACATATCCATTGTCCATCAAAATTTCATGCTACTGCAACAACAGTACTAGAGGAAGATGTGACTTATGCATCATCTTTAACTTAATCCAACCTGTAGGGGGCACCGTCATATCGAATTAATTGCATGAATATTAGATACAAAAGTCCAAGCATAAACATAAAAAACTTGATGTATAGAAGAATCCATCTAGTAGTTGTAGAGAATATTCTAGAATTGCAATGTCACTCTTGATTAAAGACAAATGCAACTCTAGAAAGCCATAGTTTATAGCATATACGTACAAAGAGCACCATATGCTCATAAGTAGTAGAAATTGTAGTGTGAACCCATATCATGAGTGTTTGATTGAAAAACTCTAGGAAATGTTCCATGATATTCACATGTCACCAAATATCTCTCAAACTTGGACAATCCGGGAGAGTATGAAGAACATGCTCAGTCATATCATAGCAAACAAGGAAACTGACATCAGAAGTAAAATGTCTTTTAACTCTTTGTTCATTGGTCATCAATGATTTATGAAACACTAACCAAAGAAATTACTTTGGTTTCTACGGTAGTTTCAGTGACCGTAGTTGCTTCCATGAACCAATTGTAGTTTTAGCTATCCCACTTACACAAAGTGCATATGTAGAGGATGTTGACAACACTTGGTGTTAGACACTATGACCAAATTTCATCAGTAAAAGTGCTCATTGGGGTAGGTTGACTTAACATACGAGACACAATATCATCAAAAAATGAGAGATGAATGAATTCAGCATCCCATTCTCCATTTAAGATTATCATAGAAGCGACTACTAGGTCCTACAAATAAGAAGGAATTAGCCTATTGAGAGATGAGGCATGTCCTCAGATACCCAAAATCCAGCTTTCATACCAAAAAGAGGTATGGCACTCATTGACGATGATTTTGTGATTATGTTGGATTATAGTATCCTTCAATGAACATACTATTATCAAAAAGATGTAATGTGTTCGTCCAAATGTGTAGAGAAGTTACGGTATTTGTGAATAAGACCAACAGATCAAGTGGAATTTCTGCCACCCATGGATTCTCACACAAACTTCATTATTAAAGCTTTGTTCCGTTCATGCATATAAATCATGTTAAGGACGTCGAGATTTTTTAGAGTAATTACCTTCTCCCAGACTATAAGGGACAACAACAATTAAGAGGAACTCCTTCTCTAAATGAAACGTAAAATCATCCTATCTATATTCTTGCAAATTGAGAATGGAATGGATGTATGCATAGTAACGATCTTCGCTAGACATATGCGTCCAGAAAGATTAATTGCTTTTTTAGCCCAACTAGTTAATCTACCTCAAATTTTATACATGATATGTGAATAATTTTGTCTATTAATGCGATTATGAATCACCCATACTCTCAGATAGATTCTAAGATTAGAAGTTGCTGACATGTTTTCTCTTTCAGTAATCTATCTTTGAAGTGATGTAGAAACAAAATTGGAGAAGAAGATATGACTCTTGTTTGTTGAGATAGATTGGACTGAATCCTCACTAAAAGTATTGAAACACTGCATAATAGTTGTGGCTCAAACCATCTTTCAAAAATAATATCACATCATTAGCAAATGTAGCATGTAAAACTAAAGGACCATGCACATATAGTTTAATAGGCATCCAATATAAATGTTGCACACAATATGAATTAAGTGACTGAGTCGATTAAGGCATAGAAAAAAAAGATATGATGATGGAGTATCTCCTTGACTAAGGCCTCTAGATGGTTTAAACCTTGGCAAGATTTCTCCATTGTTGATAATAGAAATATGACCATGACAGAAAAAATTCATAATATAGGAAATAATATTAGTAGGGAAACCATCCTTGGTTAACATATCAAGAACAAAGGACCAAGACATTTGGTCACATGCTTTTGCTAAATCAGTTTTGATAGCCATTAAAGGTGTTTATCTTGGATGTCTCGTGTTGTGAATAAGCTCCTAAATAAGAATCATATTATCTAAAATGTGCCTTCCCAGAATGAAACTTGACTGTTAAATTGAAATCCAATCATCTATATATTGTTTTAATATGTTTACTCCAATCTTAGAAATAAGCTTAAGGAAAACATTATTTAATGATATAGTCCGCAATTGAGTGCATCTCCTGAGATGTGGAACCTTTAGTATTAGAACCATAATAACATTTCATGTTGCATCTGGTATTGGATAACCTTGCAGACATAGGGTAGTAGTTTGAAGCACAATAGTTTTGATGAACTCCCAATGACTTAGCATGAACTCCAAATTGATTCCATCTATGCCATTTTCCTTATTATGTCCCATAGAATTTAGTGTATTAAATGTTGGTAAGGTATGCCATATAGAAAATCATATGATGATTGACATGGCATATACCATAAAGGATTTGATTAATACTTATAAAGGAAAGCTTATAATTCATCTATTTCACTTAGTTATGAGATAATGAGGACAAAGAGTGAATCTCTATAAAATGACAATACTCAATGACATATGTCTTCAAGAATTAGCCTTAGATAATGAGATCATGTGAATGCTAAGAGTTTGTACATTCTCATCGTGTCCCTATTCAGTTGTTACATTGGAAGGTAGATCAACACTAGTAACACATATGACTAGAGTGTGGGTGGGTTGATGATTGAGTCTCATTAGTCATGATATGGCAATATAAACCAAGCACATTTTGATGGACTGGATTGAGTTTAATTTCGAGGACAAAATGTCTTTTAAGGTGTGTAAGATGTGATGGAGTGGACTTTTGGAATCCTTAAATGTACAATAGCATAAGTGAAATCATATGGTTGAGTTATATTCAGATCTCCAAGCTTTTGACAAAGTTTGTGTGTTGATTTGATGTTGATATCATGACTAAGATCCCTATATTGAATGTCCTTTGACGAATTTAGTTGGAAATTCAAATAGCTGAATTTTATCACCAAACTTGTATAGAATGTATCTTGAGTTGATATAAGACTATGGTTAAATTTTGGTGGCTATTGGATTTTCCTACAAGAAGTTATTTAAATTTGATATATGTTAAAGTTATGTACATTCTTGATGAATATATAGCTAAGTTTCCTAATCAATGTGGTGTCACGCGGCCCCTTTTGTTTGTGGGCGAGCTATGTGGTTCCTTCTTTACCATGGATACTTCATCCAGTAGCCACTACTGTCCCAACTGAGTGTCACAAATTGGGTTAAGTGAAGGGAACTATTGACCCTTGGAAGGAGGCATCAGATGGATGGGACTTCATCCACTACCTTCTATTAGTTTGGAAGTAGTGTGGTGTGGGACACCGATCGAACAAAATGTTATTAACTAGGCAGAAGCGATCATTAACAATGGAATTATTGAAAATCACTAAAAATTAAAACCATTTGCAAAGAGATCCAAACATATGAAAACTCTTTTATCAAGAACCAATGTATTTCATTTACATCCTAGTTCATAAGTACATAACATGTACCATCTCTTATCGAGGATTACAAGTATCAACTGCCTTATTAAAACTATACACAGACAGTATAATAACCTCGAGGCATCAAGTAAAAACCTCAGATCGATTCATTAAAGGTACTGACTACTGACTTCAAGGACCTGAGTGTACAGCGATGACACATAGGACTCTCTATACAAAACATGACAGCCAGAGCCTCCACCTGAGATATTGCTATTGTGCTTGTTGTTGTTGCTGTTGCTGTTCTTCCCATGTTGCAGGGTTTCTACCTCTTGTTCTACGTCTACCTAAAAAGTTGGATCCCACGGGGGTGAGACAATTGAAATCGACCCAGCGAGAGATATAACTCTCCGCTAGAAATATTATTATTGCAGTTAAATAGAATAAAACTGAGTAGAAGAATCATATACATTCAACAGCAGATAAATCAATGTCTAAATAGATTAGAGCTATATTCTTATTCAAATCATTTCAACTGTATCTTGATAAAGCAACATGTCACTTATCCAATAAGGAATTGAAGAACATATATACCATTTATTTGTCTAAGATATGCTAAGCAAAGTAACATCAACGAGTGATTCTCGTATTTCAATCTTAAGCAAATACGCTACATGGCTGATTACATTTTACAATCATACTTAAGACCTGAGGAGATGAGGTATACCGCTCATACTCCAACCGACCATTGTGAAATTGGTACCATACATAGGTCAAGGAAGAGCCGGATTCCCATGACCTCATCCTCCTCAGTCAGTATGAGGACAAAATGCAGGACATCTTGTGTCTCTGCTAAATAGCTTTCCAGGGTATATCCTAGAAACTTCACTATAGAGTTACAGTGGCAGTTGTACTCTCTTCGTAATCGAGAGATGTCATGTTTATCTCATATCGATCTGGCATTAACATTATCGGGAGATTCATGATACATCCATCCCGATATCGGGAGATTAGTGATACATCCATCCTGGCATATATAATGAAGGATTGAGAGATTTAATGTTTATCTCACATCAATTCATCCATTAGGGCGTAAGGATATTTGCGCCTGTAACCCCCACATACTCAACAGTATGCCCTCCAGGAGTTCCCGTAGGAAAACCTGTTTCACCATCACAAACTACTGACGATGATGGATCTATGGCCAGGGCTCTACATGATAAGATTTCACTTGATTAATTAAGTACATTACCATATTATTTTAGCATCAATCATGTTTTCAAATATAATTTATTATAACAAATGCTACAAAGAATGTGTAATGCTTCTCTCAAGTACTTTTCAAATATTTATTAAACATTGGTATCTCAATCCCTTGTCACATCAGGGGCATTCTCATCCCTTAACATCTCATCATCATGATTATAGAATATGGGTATTCAAACCCTCAATTCATCAAGAACACTTGTTACCACTTATCAGGTAACTAATACCTTCAGGTCATCTGACCAAGGTAAACATGATACTTGCAATACATGTATCTCACATTTCTCTTAAAGCCCATTAATCTCTTGTTACCTCTCACTAGGAAACACTGCATATTATGGCTTTCAAGGCCAATAAACAATTTCAATAATAAAACATCATAGCTCATACCTGGTTATGTCCATCATCTCATGATACTTGCAAGATTCGTACACATGATAATAGTTATATCAATTACATATCAGCACCATGCAATGTAATGGTAGCATCACTATTCACCCATTAGGGTTAGGGTTTCCCAAATTCATGTCAATTAGGGATACTCATCCCATTACCCAAAATTAGGGTTATGGTTTATCATCATATTACCCAACATTAGAGTTTCATACATTATAAACCAAACTTAGGATTTCACATACCTTCACCCTATATTAGGGTAGGATTTCATATAGCATTACATAGCATCACTCTGGATTGAGTTTCACATCACATCTCTGCATTAGGGTTTCACTTGACATCACCCTTGATTAGGGTTTCACATGGAATCACCCTTATTTAAGGTTTCACATCACATCACCCTTAATTAGGGTTTCACTTGTATCTTAACCCAAAATTAGGTTTTCATGAAGCATCCCCTTAAATTAGGGTTTTCATTATATTACCTTGAATTGAGATTTCTCATATCATCACCCTAGATTAGGGTTAACATCATTACCCTATATTAGGGTTACACCTAACATTACCCTAAATTAGGGTTAGGGCTCATCATCCTTCTCAATTAGGATTTCATGATCTCTTTATCAAGGATCATACCCTAATTAGATATTTTATTCATGTTGAAAGTGTTCAGCCTTATCCACTACATGATTATTATACATGTATGAATTCCTCTCTCTCTCATCCTCTATAGGATGTTGATTTACTTCAAATTTGATTAGATTAGGTCAACCCCTCCTTAAGTACAGACATTTAGGGTTAGCATAGTGTGTTGAGATATTGCTTCCTTAAGCATCAAAGGTTAACCCCTCAAAGGGTACTAATCACCCTAGTACCTTAAAGGTACAACCATTGTAATAAACTTTGATAAGCATCATTAAAAAAAATAGGGTTAATTGATCTTTCATAGATTTGAGACTATTAGGTCTCCAAATGGTTTTAACACTTTTGAACCTTCAAACGGTTTTGACCTCCTTGACCTTCAAACGGTCTTGGAGTCACTTGACCTTCAAAAGGTCTTGAAGACCATTTGACCTTAAATGGTCTTGGTTCATTGTACCTCCAAACGGTCTTGAGGTGCTTAACCTCCAAACGGTCTTAGTTTATACCTTCAATCGGTTTTAAGACAGTTAGACCAAATTGTCATTGAAACTGAATAGACAACCTATCATTGAAATTGATTGAACATCAAACGGTTTGAGACCATTTGCCCTCCAAAGGGTCTGAAGATCGTTTGGTCCAAACCACCTTGAAACCAAATGGACCAATTAGGGTTTCCTCCGATCAATCAATTGATTTTAGGGTTTGGTTTATTGAATCACACATCAATTGGACCATTGAAAGTACATCAAATCACAGTCCTTGGATTTCCAACCATCCATCATAGCCCTTTATCTCCAAACGGTCTTGGGACCATTTGGTCTCAAACGGTCTTGAGACCGTTTGAGCCAATCAACATAGAAATTGACTCAATCGATTTAGGGTTTCAACCATTCAATCCAATGAGGGTTAGTAATCAATGGATCACCCTTCCTTGAATCCATTAAAATTAAATCAATTTGAGCCATTGGATCTTCATCATTCACATCAACAATTAACCCCAAATGGTTTTGAAGTTCAATTACCCATTTGATCTTGAGATCCATTACCCATTCGATCTTGAACTCAATTACCCATTCTATTTTGGAATTAATTACCCATTTGTTCTTAATCTCAATTACCCATTCAGTTTTTAGGTCAATTACCCATTCGGTTTTGGGTTCAACTACCCATTCGGTCTTGGGTTCAACTACCCATTCGGTCTTGAAACCAAATCAACTCAATCAGTTTTGAAATCGAATCAACACAATCGATTTTGAAACCAAATTAGCTCAATCGATTTTGAAAACTGTTTGCACATTCCTTTGTTGAGGTGTGTGCTTAAGATGACATCATCATCTTCAAGCTTCAAACTTTCGAAATCAATTGTGATTCTTATAGTGATTTCAACAACTAATCAAAAGGAAATCAAGAAAGAAGAGAGGTTCAACACATGACGAATAAATTGCAAGCAATAATGACATTTAAGGGTTCAAGTTATATAACCTGCCTTCAAGGCTGAATACAAGCTTCAAGATTCACGTACTCAATGGTGAATGAAGCTTCCTCAACTTCCAAAGGTGCGTCCTCAAGTCTTTGAGAGAAATGAATGGCTAAGGTTGAAGATTGAATGAAGAAAAGAAAAATTTAAGCATTGAATTTCGATTTCCACCATGAAATCAAGGTTGAAGATGACTATGGAGCTTACCTATAGGTTGAGGCACGTCCTCCTATTGCTCCTAAGCTCCCTTGTGCTCAACCAAAGCAAGGAAAGAAAGAAGGGTCGAAAATTCCTTTCATGTGGGTTGGAAATGGGATGTATATAAGGGAATTTCAATGAGAGAGAAAGTGTTAGAAAAATCCTTTAATTCCAAAAATTGATGCCACATACTCCCCTCCATCCCTTTCATATGAATCCATCTCCCCCACCTTGTAATTCCTCTTCATTATCCATGAATTAAAAGAAAACAAATTAAGCACCTTAACCATTTTAATAATAATATCCAAAATTGAGTGGATATTACTTTTCCTTGAACTAATGTGAGTGGGCTCTCCACTCACTTTAGATATTTCGTTGCCTTTTCAAGGCACAAGGACATCCATACTTATGTAATTTCAACCATTACATTTTTGGTTGAAGGGCATTTCCATTAATATTTTTATTTTTGCATTAAATTGAATTAGGGTTTCAATTATGCTTAAATCTTGATTATTTTAATATCAAGATTCTCTCTCCTCCAAAGAGATTCAAATGAGATGACCCTCTAATTTTCTTGTCTCTAATTTATACCAAGAAACATTAGGGACTCTCTAGAAATGGTATTTTGCGTATTGAACCCTAGGTTTTGGGTAGATTGCACATTACACCGAAATTAGGTTTTAATGCACAAACATTGCTTAACAAGCTCTTTCTTGGTGCTCAGGCTAGTGGCAGCCATACCTCTCTATCATTATCATTCTTATGATGCTTCAACACTTGAGGAACATTTTACCATGTAACATTTGCAAGTTAACCCCTCAACGTGGGTAATTTGCACTTTAGTCCAAAATGGGAAAAACATTGTTTTCAACATTAATAAAAAAGGGCTAAAATGAAACATAAGTTCCTCTTGAGACTTAGTTACTTTTCAAAAGATAAGAGTAAGCATATAATTATTTTTCTTAAATAAAACATCTAGGGTTAAAGCATAACCCAGGTCAGGGATGTTACAAATTATCCACCCCTAACAAGGATTTTGTCCCCAAAATCATCAAGAGAATAGAGAAGGGTGCTTCCTCCTCATATCTTCCTCTAGATCCCACGTAGCTTCTTCAATGCCACGGTGATGCCAGAGAACTTTCACAAGACATATGTCTTTCTTTTTCAGCTTCTTAATTCTTTTATCAAGGATCATCACATGTCCTTCAACATATGATATATCATCATTTAGTTCTACCTCCACAGGTTGCAAAACTAACTTTGTGTCAGGATGACACTTTCTCAGCATGGAGATATGCAACACTAGATGCAACTTATGCAGCTCAAGTGACAACTCTAGCTTATAGTCTACCTTTCCAATCCGTTCAATGATTGGATAAGGCCCCATAAATCTAGGAGCTAACTTTCCTTAGGTCATTGGCATCAGGTATTACCACCCTACCATGGTAACTGACTACCTGATCCTCTAACTCATGAAATTCATCCCATTTTTCACTACCATACTCTGACCTGATTTGCTGAACCACAACATCAGCTTGCTGTGCTTCTTTAATATGCTGTTTCAGAGTAGGTTTCACTTGCATTTCAGCTAACAGCCCGACTAACAACGATACCTTAAGCTGTATGTTGTTTTTCCTCAAAGAGATGAGAATATCTCTTTTAAAGCACACTAAGGAGTTCAACTGTGTTTTATTTAAGGTCGGTGATGATGATTTCCTACGTAGTGCATCAGGCACAACATTAGACTTCCTTGGATGATAATCAATTGTACAATCGTAGTCCCTGATTAACTCCATCCAGCGGTGTTGTCTCATGTTCAACTCATGTTGTGAGAAGATATATTTTAGATTCTTATGGTCTGTGGAAATCTAGAATGTTTCTCCATAGAGATAATGTCTCCATATTTTCAAAGCATGGACCACAGCAGCTTGCTCTAGATCATATGTCGGATAATTCTCCTCATGTTTCTTAAGCTGTCGAGAGGCAAAATAAATCACTTGATTATCCTGCATCAACACACATCCTAGACCATTCTTGGATGCATAACAGAAAACTATGTACTCCTTCCCTTACTAATGTAACACCATCACAGGTGCACTTGTTAACCTTTCCTTCAACATCTAGAAAGACTGTTGACACTTGTCATTCCAGACAAAAGGAACCTCCTTATTGATCAACTTGGTTAGGGGTAAAGCTATAGAACTGAAGTTCTTAATGAACCTCCTGTAATAGCTTGCCAATCCTAGGAAACTGCGTATCTCCGTCGGTGTCTTTGGTTGTTCCCATTGCAGGATAGATTCCACCTTCTTAGGATCAACACAGATACCTGAGGCAGATATTACATGTCCTAGAAAAGAAACTTCTGATAACCAGAACTCACATTTGCTAAACTTAGCGTACATCTTATGTTCTCTTAGCAAAGTTAAAGCTTGACGGAGGTGCTGCTCATGCTGTTGAGCATCTCTACTATATATCAAGATGTCATCTATGAAGACTACTATGAACTGTTCAAGGAAAGGTTGAAAGATTCTATTCATGAGTTCCATGAATGCAGCTGGTGCATTAATAAGTCCAAATGACATAACTATGAACTCACAGTGACCATACCTTGTCCTAAAAGTAGACTTAGATATGTCACTCTCCTTGATACGCAATTGATGATATCCCCACCTCAGATCTATCTTAGAAAAGATAGTTGCACCACACAACTGATCAAACAGGTCATCGATCCTTGGCAGAGGATACTTGTTCTTTATGGTTACTTTATTCAACTGTCTGTAATCAATGCATAACCGCAGTGATCCGTCCTTCTTCTTAACAAAAAGAATCAGAGCACCCCATGGTGAAGTACTTGGTCAGATAAAACCTTTCTCAAGAAACTCTTACAGCTATTTCGTGAGCTTTACCATCTCAACTGGTTCCATCCTATACGGTGTTTGTGCTATTGGTTGCGTGCCCAGGATTAGGTTAATCTCAAAATCAATCTCTCGGGGCGGAGGTACACTTGGAAGTTCCTCAGGGAACACATCTTCAAACTCCCAAGCTATCGAAACTTCAGAAACATTAGAACTCTCCATTGTGGTGTTTACCACATGTGCCAAGTATGCAAAGCATCCTTGTCTCATCAGCTTCTCATCTACCATAGCTGACACAAGGTAGGTTGGAAGGATCTTTCTATCTCCCTGAAAGACCCATGTGTCATAGTCATCTGTGAACACAACTTTCTTGGAATCACAATCTAAGACAACCTTATACTTTTCTAGGGTGTACATCCTAAAGATTATATCAAACCCATGCATCTCAAGTGGTATAAGATTCACCTGAATGCAATGCTCAGAGAAGAAAAGAATGCAGGGAGAACACACCTCTTGCAGTATTGCAGATCCCATTAAAGGGGTTTCTAATAACATACTATCTGCTCTATGACTGATAGTCATGTTGTATTTGTGAATCACTCTTCGAGTGATAAAGGAATGTGTAGCACCCAGATTAATTAAAATAGATACGAAGCAGGATGAAGACCTATCAGAATGAAATAGTTCCATCTGACCTATCACAACTCGAGGGTTGACTACTGCTTCAGGTTGATTCATTGCATAGAATCTCACCGTTGCTTGCTGTTGACCCTGTGATCGGTTGTTGGGTACCGACGAACCAGCTTGGGACGCTTGTCCATGTCCTCTGGTGTCACTCAAAAATTGTCACCTCTGATAGCCTTGCTGACTCTGCCTCTGAGGTTGAGTCACACTTGTATCTCTAGCTCGATAATCTTTCATCAAATGCCCCATCTTTCCGCTTATAAAACAACCTCTGATCTCTCTTTGTGGCATGGATGGTTCTGTTACTGATATTGATGCTGAGTTGTGAGCTCCTTCTGGTGGAAAACTACAGCCTCTACCCCTACTCGACATCCATTGTGTTTGGGTATTGAACCTAGGTGGTGCTATTGGTGTAGAAAATCTCAGTTTCTTGAAACTTTTGGACCCCTGTCCTTGAAACTGAGTATACACCTTATTATTCTTAGTATGATGCTTCTCAATCACCGACCTTTCTATCCATCTCATGGACTCCACAAAAGTGGCAAACCTCTCCCTGTTCTCCAAAGCAGACACAGGAGTGGTCAATTCAGCGTTCAACCCCTTCTCAAAATGCCAAATTCTTTCTTCATCAGTTGCTGCCATATGCGGACAAAACCACAAAAGCTCTATGAACTTAGCTTCATACTCGCTAATGTTCATTGGTCCTTGCCTTAACCTCTCAAACTGAGAGATTTTCTCATCTAGAAACGTCTTGGGGAAATATCTACTGATGAATTCTCATCAGAATACTTACCATCTGATTTCAACACCTAGCCTCTTGCCCTATTTAGTTGTCCACCAGTGGCCAGCACTCCCTTTAAAGAGGTACACTTCATGCCTCAACTTCTCTGCTTTAGAGATATTGAGGATTCTAAAGGCCTTCTCCGGCTCAGTCAGCCACATATCTACATCTACTGGGTCAGCTGTACCAGCATATTCTGTGGCTCCAACCCGACGAAGTCATTCAAAACTCTTACCGGCTCCCTGTCCTTCATTATGGGCTGGTGCCCTAGGTGTAGGTGGTGGCATCCTATCCGCCATATGCATCATGGTTGCCATGAACTGCCCAAATAGATCATGGAAAGATGGGTTTTTCAATGCAACTTGATTAAGCTGGGGATGTTCAGGTTCTAGTTTCTCCCTATCTTGATCCCTTGCACCTCTTCCTGGTGCAGCAATACTGCTCTCAGCAGCATGTTCTTCATGTGATCTAGACATCTTTAAGTTCTTCTTCTCCTCCTATATAAGAAGAAGACACTATCCGATAACTGGAAGACACTAGAACAGACTCAACAACCTTAATCCTATATCTCTGTAGACTCAGCGAACCTAGACCTCTGATACCACTAGTTGTGGGACACCGATCGAACAAAACGTTATTAATTAGGCGGAAGCGATCATTAATAGTGAAATTTCTAAAAATCACTAAAAATTAAAACCATTTGCAAAGAGATCCAAACATAGGAAAACTCTTTTATCAAGAACCAATGTATTTCATTTACATCCTAGTTCATAAGTACATAACCTGTACCGTCTCTTCTCAAGGATTACAAGTATCAACTGCCTTATTAAAACTATACACAGATAGTATAATAACCTTGAGGCATCAAGTTAAAACCTTAGATTGATTCATTAAAGGTATTGACTACTGACTCTGAGGACCTGAGTGTACAGAGATGACACATAGGACTCTCTATACAAAACATGACATCCAATGCCTAAACCTGAGATATCACTGCTATCCTTGTTGTTGCTTCTACTGTTCTTCCCCTGCTACAGGGTTTCTACCTCATCTTCTGTGTCTACCTAAAAAGTTGGATCCCACGGGGGTGAGACAATTGAAATTGTCCCAGCGAGAGATATAACTCCTCGCAAGAAATATTATTATTGCAGTTAAATAGAATAAAACTGACCATAAGAATCATATACATTCAGCAGCAGATAAATCAATGTCTAAACAGATTAGATCTATATTCTTATTCAAATAATTTCAACTGTATCTTGATAAAGCAGCATGTCACTTATCCAATAAGGAATTAAAGAACATGTATAACATTTATCCATCTAAGATATGCTAAGAAAAGTAACATCAACCAGTGATTCTCATATTTCAATCTTAAGCAAATATGCTACACAGTTGATTACAGTTTACAATCATACTTAAGCCCTGAGGAGATGAGGTATATCGCTCATACTCCAACTGAATGTTGCAAAATCGAAATTGGTACCATACATAGGTCAAGGAAGAACCGAATTCCCATGACCTCATCCTCTTCAGTCAGTATGAGGACAAAATGCATGACATCTTGTGTCTCTACTAAATAGCTTTCTAGGGTATCCTGGCAACTTCACTATAGAGTTACAGTGGCAGTTGTACTCTCTTCATAATCAAGAGATGTCATGTTTATCTCATATCGATCCGGCATTAACATTATCGGGAGATTCATGATACATCCATCCCGATATCGGGAGATTAGTGATACATCCATCCTGGCATATATAATGACGGATTGAGAGATTTAATGTTTATCTCACATCAATTCCTCCATTAGGGTGTAAGGATATTTGCACCTATAACCCCCACATACTCAACAGTATGCCCTCTAGGAGTTCCCATAGGAAAACATGTTTCACCATCACCAACTACTGACGATGATGGATCTATGGCCAGGGCTCTACATGATAAGATTTCACTTGATTAATTAAGTACATTACCATATTCTTTTAGCATCGATCATGTTTTCAAATATAATTTATTATAACAAATGCTACAAAGAATGTGTAATACTTCTCTAAAGTACTTTTCAAAGCTTTATTAAACATTGGTATCTCAATCCCTTGTCACATCAGGGGCATTCTCATCCCTTAACATCTCATCATCATGATTATAGAATATGGGTATTCAAACCCTCAATTCATCAAGAACACTTGTTACCACTTATTAGGTAACTAATACCTTCAGGTCATCTGACCAAGGTAAACATGATACTTGCAATACATGTATCTCACATTTCTCTTAAAGCCCATTAATCTCTTATTACCTCTCACTAGGAAACACATCATATTATGGCTTACAAGGCCCATAAACAATTTCAATAATAAAACATCATAGCTCATACCTGGCTATGTCCATCATCTCATGATACTTGCAAGATTAGTACACATGATAATAGTTACATCAATTACATATCAACACCATGCAATGTAATGGTAGCATCACTATTCACCGATTAGGGTTAGGGTTTCCCAAATTCATGTCAATTAGGGATACTCATCCCATTTCCGAAAATTAGGGTTATGGTTTATCATCATATTACCCAACATTAGGGTTTCATACATTAATAACCAAACTTAGGATTTCACATACCTTCAACCTATATTAGGGTAGGATTTCATATAGCATTACATAACATCACTCTGGATTGAGTTTTACATCACATCTCTGCATTAGGGTTTCACTTGACATCACCCTTGATTAGGGTTTCACATGACATCATCCTTAATTAAGGTTTCACATCACACCACCCTGAATTAGGGTTTCACTTATAGCTTAACCCAAAATTAGGGTTTCATGAAGCATCCCCTTAAATTAGGGTTTTTCATTATATTACCTTGAATTGGGATTTCTCATATCATCACCCTAGATTAGGGTTACATCAGTGACCTATATTAGGGTTACACCTAACATTACCCTAAATTAGGGTTAGGACTCATCATCTTTCTCAATTAGGGTTTCATGATCTCTTTATCAAGGATCATACCCTAATTACATATTTTATTCATGTTGAAAGTGTTGAGGCTTATCCACTACATGATTATTATACATGTATGAATTCCTCTCTCTCTCATCCTCTATAGGATGTTGATTTACTTCAAATTTGATTAGATTAGGTCAACCCCTCCTTAAGTACACACATTTAGGGTTATCATAGTGTGTTGAGATATTGCTTCCTTAAGCATCAAAGGTTAACCCCTCAAAGGGTACCAATCACCCTAGTACCTTAAAGGTACAACCATTGTTATTAACTTTGATAAGCATCATTAACAAACATAGGGTTAATTGATCTTTCATATCTTTGAGACTATTAGGTCTCCAAATGGTTTTCACACTTGAACCTTCAAATGGTTTTGACCTCCTTGACCTTCAAACGGTCTTGGAGTCACTTTACCTTCAAACGGTCTTGAAGACCATTTGACCTTAAACGGTCTTGGTTCAATTGTACCTCCAAAAGGTCTTACTTTTGATCAACATAGTTACATTTTTTCATAGCAGAATTACTTTTCTGGTCAGAACATTTACTTTTTTGGCTATCGGGTAGCAAAATTCAGGCTAACTGTGCGGGTATTAAATAAATAGCCATATATATATATATACATACACATATATACATATATATATGTATATATGTGTATGTATATATATATATATATATATATATATATATATATATATACA
Source organism: Alisma plantago-aquatica (assembly GCA_963693085.1). Lineage (NCBI taxonomy): Eukaryota > Viridiplantae > Streptophyta > Magnoliopsida > Alismatales > Alismataceae > Alisma > Alisma plantago-aquatica. The sequence goes on along the minus strand of OY856413.1, from coordinate 1,050,347,608 downwards.
TACACATATATACATATATATATGTATATATACATATATTAGCTTGGGATTATGTTGTCTTTGATCATATATACATATGTGACAGTTGAAATATTCGAATCGTATGCAATAAATAAATTATTAAACCAAAAATCTGATCATATTGATCATCCTAATATATTGTAAATTGACGTGGCTCTAATACCGCTATAATATTGTCACAAAGTATAGAAATGGAAACAAAAATTTTATCTATTTGTATTCCCATAACAGCAAGATCATGTCAACTACTATGAAATATGAGGTTGGTTTAACGAGATATACCTGTTCTTGGAACAAGTCTAACAACAAAAACTCACTTCTTTGCAACGGTGAACAAGATGCCCTTGGACGGTGGTTGTGAAGCTCCTAGTCTTCACTACAAACAATGAACATGACAGCTTCTGCAGTGCTCCTGTGGTCTTGCCACAGACTACAAGATGCAATTGTCCTCTAGTAGTAGCCAAATGATTCTTACCTATCAATTAGTCCACACAAACCAACTAGAACTCCTATCATTCAACAAGAACGGATAGGAAGGAGTTGCCCCTCCCATTGGTGTACTAGTCACCAACTTGCTTTCTCACAACAAAAGTCATCAGTTGTTCTCTCCCTAGCTATCCCTCCCTTGTCGGGTAGAACTTGCTTGGGCTCTCTGGGTTACCACAACGAAAGAGGACAACAATTTTAAAATAAATTGATTCCCATTTGTCTGTTTTGTGTTATGAGAAGCCCCCAGTACCCATCTATTTATAGGCGGGGTGTGTGTCAAGGTTCCCAGGCTGTATGGGATTGTGTGGGAGTATAAGGGACCAGACAATCTTGAATTTTGCAATCTACAAACCAAGAGATGGTTGTCTGGTCACACGAGATGGTCGTCTCGTACTTCCAAACATTTGTTTGGCAGTTTTTCAATTGCACAAATTTGGCAATTTTAGTTCCAATTAATATCAGATATTAATTCCTTACACCCCAAGTAATGTGCAATCAAAACTATTCAAGAAACATCCAAAATATTTTTTCAACCCAATCGAGCCATCTCACCCAGGCGATATGCCCGTCTCACTCACCCAGCCGACCGCCTGGTGAGTTTGAGATGAGCTGGTTGGTTCAATTACATTGAACCGGTCAGTTCAACGGCAGAACTTAGCCAATTCAAACTTTGATCAGACTGACTATCCAAATAACTGTCTTAACACTTAAGACTCCCATCTGGTTGCCCAAACAACCGTTTCATTCTGTTACATGGTCGTTTCGCAGACCAATCAACCAATAAATTGATCTATTGCGTGAATTGAATACCTAAACACTTTAGTAATCAATCCAATCATCATTTAAGATAAACTCTTCTTCTAGCTGATTTCATATGTGTGTGACCCTATAGATCCCATATATCATGTTGGTAGTGAATGTCCATAACTAACTTATGACATAAAAGGCAGAGAGTGGTGCCTAGTCACACATGAGTGCTACCCAAGTGAATGGAAAGTTGGAGAAAAACTTCAACCTACAATCTGTCTATGTTGTTATAGTGATTGTATAATTCCTTTATCATTGATATCCTAGATGAACTTGAGGCATGGATGGTCACTCTATCAACGTTCAATCCATGTTCCTTGAAACAAGAGAAGACTATCTGAGAAAATGTGACATCAATATCATATACTAATTTACATGTGCATGCACATACATTTCATAGTCTCACTTATCAAGTGGTCAGGATATCATACTCTATTAGGAGGGACAAATCCCATATCTATCACTCATAGTCTACCCCCATGTGTCAAAGTCACCCAATCATCACCTTTATAACAACCCATGTTTTAAGACTGTGCTTGATGATGTCAAAGCATACCCAAGGACATGTGATGAGTGTAGTGATTTTAGGTCTAAGAATCACAATCACCACCTTCACTATGAGATATGACTATGACCATCAATTATGGTTTCCATGTCTCACTATCAAGGTGGGTTTGTTTGATACATTGTTCCCTAACATGTATCTATGTGTGCGACATCCCTAGATTTTCTAAAACTTAGTCTGATGTGTGACGTCAAAATTGAAACCCTCACCTCAGTGAGAATCCCAATTTAAACACCACACACTAGGCTAAGAAGAAGAAAATCAGAAGAAGTCATAAGGAAACAACAATAGCACATGCACATGAACAATAATAAAACCTTACAACACATGTTCACCATTCAACATATAATTATATAATGAATTGTTACAACATTTGATATTACATATTGAACAACAAACTTCTACATATACATGTACTAGCACTAAACTACAAGATCTTAAGACAATAGGTCCACATGTACATCAGCTCGCCACACAACTCTCAACTATCATGGATCTTCAAGAGAACATGTCCACAACCTAAACAAAAGATTACATGTGGTACACATCAGCACAATATTCAAGAATAATGTATTGAGTATGCCTATGTGTCTTTTATATACTTCTCATCATAGCATGGCAATAAGATAAAACTAATACTTGGCAGTTATAAAGAAATATAAGAAAACGCATATACTTGCACAAAGATGTTCATTAACAAAAGAGAACACAAATTTTAGGCACATTTTCCATCATATATCTCGTACACTTGCCATCAAGGGCTTTGATGTTTTTAGACCTTATGATCTACTACCAAAGATTTTGAGATCATTATACATGTAATCTACTACCAAAGAGTTTGAGATCACTAATGCATTGAGGCCTTTATGATCTACTACCAAAGAGTTTGAGATCATTTACATGTGATCTACTACCAAAGAGTTTGAGATCACTTTCCAAGCACTATACTACCAAGAGAAATAGTGCTTTCTATGATGGATCAAATATCTTATGCTTCGTGTGTTCATAGCCATAAGAATGAAAAATTAAGCAAGCTATCACACAAGAATAATCATTCCATCCAATAACATATGCTAAGTATTTTAGTACACATATAACACAAGCATATTGTATAAAAAGACAAGTAAGGGGTAATGACGTACCTTGATCAAGAAAGACAAACCTAATCACATTCCTGATATCCACTATATCCTTGTTAAACCTGATTAAGACAAGATCATGTACTATCATCAGATTCCCATCATCTTAACCCTAGTCGTGTCCGTTAGGGTTTTACTTAGTTCATTAGGATATATGCTTTGTTACTTGTCTTACTCTTCTTGTTATTTGTGATTGATGTTACTGATGTTGTATTCCATATTATAATCCGTTGTATGAACATTAGTCTTTGTATCATTATTTGCATGCATTAACCCTAGATTATATACATTAATCCAATTAGGGTTTCAAACAATATTAAGAGCAACCATCACATAACATGAATTTGATGCACAACTATTGATATCAGAGTTACATATTATCTTCCAATTATTGAAATAAGGGTGTTCTGTAGATCCATCATTTATTGGACATGTATGTATTTATTGCATTTAACTTAGGGTTATTAGCCCTAATTAGCCATATTGAGCAAATTACATGATTTTATGCATCAACAACATAATTACTGACCTTAAATGGATTTTACATACCATTTAGGAGTTACATGCACATCCTTATAATATTTGACCAACGTTTGATATTTATCATTCCTAAAATAAGAATTATAAATATTACATGATCTAACTAATATTAGTGCATCAAAAGTCTGATATTATGCGTTCATGTTATTCTACAATTTTTTCTAAGATTTTTGTATCTTATTTGTAATTTTTGGATAAATGAGTTCATTTCTACGAATTATCCAAGAACAAAGCATTTTTTGATCATTTACCTTTTTGGAAGAATGGCATTGCCACGTGGTCATAGGTTGGCGCTGCCCCTTGCTTGTTGTGGTCCGAATCTATCTCGGTTCACTGGTTTGAATTGGGTCTAGTCTGGTCTGGTCTGGTCTAAACTGGACCGTCCACTACCCCCTTTTCTTTCTCTCACATTCACGCCCAACACCCACGTGAGTCCATCATAGGGCATCGTTCTGGCGACTGTGTTCCTCCTCTCTAGTGTGCAATCAATTGCCTTGCTCCTCCTTGGCGTCAACTTCCAGGCCACCAAAGATTAGACCTTGCTCCCTCTACACTGCTGGCCACTTAGCTCGGCTGATGGGGGCTTCTGTTGGCTGCTCCTCCTCATGGACTCGAGGAGCTCACCGACGGAGATACCACCATGGCGTATGGGAAGGTGAAATGGGATCCAGAAGGAAAAACTTCATGGAAGTTCACCCAAACAAGCTGAAAGGGATCCCTCAACTCCATCGTGGCTCCAAAACCCAGAGGGAACCCACTAGCAGCCCTCCTTGGCTCCAACTGTAACTCCGACAAGATCAGTTTATCAGCCATGGAAAGTTTTATGGAATCCACTGAAAGCTCCACGACTTTGCTGCTTTAGTCTTTCCCATCATTTTCCCCTACTCAAACTCCTATGAACTCCCTTCTATCTCCATTTCCCTTCTTCATTTCCCCGTCTTCTATCTGTGTGGGTAATGGAGAGGCAAAGTTGTGGAGAGGGTGGTTCTCCCAGATCTTACGATGAACAAGTCTCTATGAAGGGTCATCTGACTTCTCTCCTTGTATGGAAGGTAATTGTCCACTCAAAACCATCGAAGACCCACAATCATGACATGGAATGGAGTAGGCTCATCATCCTTGCCACCCCCACACAACTTCCAAACTAATAGAAGGTAGTGGATGAAGTCCCATCCATCTGATGCCTCCATCCAAGGACCGATAGTTCCCTTCACATAACCCAATATGTGACACTCAATTGGGACAGAAGTGGCCACTGGATGAAGTATCCATGGTAAATAAGGAGCCACATAGCTCTCCCACAAATAAAAGAGGCCACGTGACACAACATTGATTAGGAAACTTAGCTCTATATTCATCAAGAATGTACATAACTTTAACTTATATCAAACCTAAATAACTTCTTCTAGGAAAATCCAATAGCCACAAAAAATTAACCACAGTCTTATATCAACTCAAGATACATTCTATACAAGTTTGGTGATAAAATTCAGCTATTTGACTTGCCAACTAAATTCCTCAAAGGACATTCAATATAGGGATCTTAGTCATGATATCAATATCAAATCAACACACAAACTTTGTCAAAATCTTAGAGCTCTGAATAGAACTCAACCATATGATTTCACTTATGCTATTGTACATTTATGTATTCCAAAAGTCCAGTCCATCACATTCTACATACTTTAAAAGACATTTTGTCCTCAAAATTAAACTCAAAATCCAGTCCATCACATCATATACATCTTAAAAGAAATTTCATCCTCGAAATTAAGATATCATCTCATTTCAAGGAACTTCATCCATCTCTAGGGCACCACTATAGGTGCAATGTATCCAAAAACAAATCCCCATAAACATATCCAAAGTTCCATTAGGAGGTTTTAAGCACATCTAAGGTGAAACACCCCTTTTATATAAGGTTGAAACAAGGGTTTGGAATCTCTAGTTATGTCATGACATATCTCATATGTTAGGGTTGCATCCTTATCTTTACCCATACATTAGGGTTCCTACATCATATGACCACGTTCTAAAGGATTTAACTAAAGTTAACCCATTATATCAAGGTGCCATCAACATTTTATTGAGGGAAAAGTTAGAACATGATCAACATTAACATATGCATTTTAGGTGGGAGTTAACTATAGTTAACCCACTTTATCCATCTAGATCACATCAAGGTGTCATAATCGTTATGTTGTGCTAACTGTCAAACTATATATTTCATGTTTATTTAGTACTAAGATTAACACCTCATGTAACATATTTCATTCATATGATCTTATTTCGTTGTTCATAACAAGGTTAGCCAACAATATCACATTATCATCATTATTCATGTAGATGGTTAACCATTTATACATAAAGATCTATTAAACCATTACTAGGTTTTCCATCATATCATGTCTATGTATCATATCTCGAGATTAGATCACATCCTTATATATATTACATCATGGTTGTGCTAAACAAACTTATGTCAGTGGCTAATCAAACATATATCAAAACTTTGTCTAGCCCAATTGAGGTCCTAACCCATATCATGAGGGTAGTCTCGTTCTTATCCTCTATAAGAAGACTCGTCTATGTGAGTATCTCATAAGTAATGACTTTATCTTCCCTCTTGGTCTAGGTTCCTCAGGTCTACCTCATTGGCACTAGTGATCAACTTCACAAACTCTAGCTACATAAGCACAAACCAAAACATGATGTGACATACTCTTCACAGGTCTTTACCCATGAGACATGTTTACCCATAACTCTCTTATATATGCAAACCATTAGATTCCTACAAGATACCATCAACTTGAGCTTGAGACTTTACATAAACTAACACATAGTTACCTCCTCTAGGATCTTGGGACTCTCTCTCCCTCATCCAGATGGTAGGTTCTCATATTCATATTCACATATGCACATATAACAAGCCTCTCTTTCTATCTCTAGGGTTTGGTCCTTCCAAGGACATCTAGGGTTCAACAAAGCTATAGGAATCATGCATAACACAACTCAACTCAGTCACTCAGGAGTATTCTAGTTTAGGACATATTGTATCACATATTTCTCATGTCTTGGAGTTTAAGTTCTCAAACCTTCTCTCTTTGAGTCTCACTCTCTCTAGAGTTAACCCTACAACTGGTCCCAACACTAGAGGTCCTCCTTTGTGAAAGAGCTTGAGGCTCATACTAATTCACAACTTGTCTTAGCTTATCTTATCTTATCTCATAAAAGCCTAGTTACTTGCATCATCAAAACTTATCTCAAATCCTCAAAGTTGAACCTAGATCCTCAAAAGGGAAACCATGACAAACCATCTTATATTACTACATCAAACTTAGATCACAACATCTAAACTCTTATTATTTATTCCATCTATCACATATTCTAACAAGGCTCTAGACATCTAATCTAGAACTACTCTCTGCTAGACCGATGTCACTCACTTTCACTTAGGTTGCATGACCACCTCCTACTTTTACATGTGTGGGGACACATTTTTTAATACTTACATATATAATAAAATATTATATAGTTTTTCTCCGATAAAACAAGTGTCATAGAAAACTATCAAGGTTCGATCCAGTTGGAATCAAAAACCAAATCCACAAAATGAGTGTCCCACACATCGTATACATTCTAGTGCCATGTCACCTAGTAAAAAGGGTGAGAATAGGGTGTAGAATGGTGTAGCTACCTAAAACATAGATGCATCATATGTCAAAGGTTTCTCTTCCCATGATGCACATCATTTCCAAATAATGTAGCATCCCATACCGCTGCACTATAAGGAAAGAATGACATCTAGGGACCTACTATATAACAAGCACCGATCTACACCTAGTTCTCAGACATCTAGGTGCTAACCTAGAGGCTAGGTCAGATCTAGTCTCTAAATGATTACTAATCTAACCCTAAAAGATTTTTAAAGTTCAAGGTTCTTGAGTTTGAGTTGCATAATGAGAAAATGTCAGGCTTTGCTATTGTTCATGCTCTGATACCACCTATGATGTCCCTGGATTTTCTAAAACTTAGTCTGATGTGTGATGTCCAAATTGAAACCCTCACATCAGTGAGAATCCCAATTTAAACACCACACACTAGGCTAAGAAGAAGAAAATCAGAGGAAGTCATAAGGAAACAACAGTAGCTCATGCACATAAAAGTTAATAAAACCATACAACACATGTTCACCATTAAACATATAATTACATAATGAATTGTTACAACATTTGATATTACATATTGAACAATAAACTTATACATATACATGTACTACAACTAAATGACATGATCTTAAGACAATAGGTCCACATGTACATCAGCTCGCCACACAACTCTCAACTATCCTGGATCTCCAAGAGAACATGTCCACAACCTAAACAAAGGATTACATGTGGTACACGTTAGCACAATATTCAAGAATATTGTACTGAGTATGCCTACGTGTCTTTTATATACCTCTCATCATATCTTGACAATAAGATAAAACTAATACTTACTTGCACAAAGATGTTCATTAACAAAAGAGAACACAAATTTTAGGCACATTTTCCATCATATATATCGTACATCTGCCACCAAGGGCCTTGATGTTTTTAGGCCTTATGATTTACTACTAAATAGTTTGAGATCATTATACATGTAATCTACTACCAAAGAGTTTGAGATCACTAATGCATTGAGGCATGTATGATCTACTACCAAAGAGTTTGAGATCATTTACATGTGATCTACTACCAAAGAGTTTGAGATCACTTTCCAAGCACTATACTACCAAGAGAAATAATGCTTTCTATGATGGATCAAACATTTTATGTTTCATGTGTTCATAGCCATAAGTATAGAAAATCAATCAAGCTATCATACAAGAATAATCATTCCATTCAATACCATATGCGAAGTATTTTACTAAACATATAAAACAAGCACATTGTATAATAAGCCCAGTAAGGGGTAATGGCGTACCTTGATCAAGAAAGAAAAACCTAATCACATTCTTAATATCCACTATATCCTTGTTAAACATGATTAAGACAAGATCATGTACTATCATCAGATACCCATCATCTTAACCCTACTCGTGTTCGTTAGGGTTTTACTTAGTTCATTAGGATATATGCTTTATTACTTGTCTTACTCTTCTTGTTATCTGTGATTGATGCTACTGATGTTGTGTTCCAGATTATAATTAGTTGTATGAACATTAGCCTTCATAGCATTATTTGCATGCATTAACCCTTGATTATATACATTAATCCAATTAGGGTTTCAAACCATATTAAGAGCAACCATCACAATACATGAATTTGATACACAACTATTGATATCAGAGTTACATATTATCTTCAAATTATTGAAATAAAGGTGTTCTATAGATTACATCATTTATTGAGCATGCATGTATTTATTACATTTAACTTAAGGTTATTAGCCCTAATTAGCCATATTGAGCAAATTACATTATTTCATGCATCAACATCATAATTACTTACCTTAAATGGACCTTACATACCATTTAGTTGTTACAAGCACTTCCTTTTAATTTTAGACCAATGTTTGATATTTATCGTTCCTAAAATAAGCATTATACATATTACATGATATCACTAATATTAGTGCATCAAAATCTTGATATTATGCTTTCATGTTATTCTACACATGTTTTTGAGAATTTTGGTACCTTATTTGTAATTTTCGGATAAACAAGTTAATTTCTACAAATTATCCAAGAACTGAGCATTTTCTAATCATTTAACTTTTTGGATGAATGGCGTGCCGCCACGTGGCCATAGGCTGGTGCTGCCCCTTGCTTATTGCGGTCCGATTCTATCTCAGTTCACTGGTCTGAATTGGGTCTGGTCTGGCCTAGTCTAAAATAGATCGTCCGCTACCCCCTTTTCTTTCTCTCGCATTCACGCCCGACGCCCGCGTGAGTCCATTGTAGGGCATTGTTTTGGTGACCGTGTTCCTCCTCTCTGACGTGCGATCAGCTATCACGCTCCTCCTCCTCGACGTCAACTTCCAGGCTACCTAAGATTCGACCTTGCTCCCTCTACGATGTTGGCCACTTAGCTTTGTTGATGGGGGCTTCTGTTGGCTCTCCTCCTTGTGGACTCAAGGAGCTCGTCGACGCAAATACCACTATGGTGTATGGGAAGGGGAAATGGGATCCAAAAGGAAAAACTTCACAGAAGTTCACCCAAACAAGCTGAAAGGGATCCCACAACTCCATCAGGGCTCTAAAACCTAGAGGGAACCCACTAGCAGCCATCCTTGGTTCAAACTATAACTCCAACAAGATCATTTTCTCAGCTATGGAAAGCTTTAAGGAATCCACTCGAAGCTTTGTGGCTTTGCTCCTTTAGTCTTTCCCATCATTTTCCCCTACTCAAACTCCTCTGAACTCCCTTCTATCTCCATTTCCCTTCTTCATTTCCTCATCTTCGGTCTATGTGGGTAATGGAGAGGCAAAGTTGTGGAGAGGGTGGTTCTCCCAGATCTTACGAGGAACAAGTCTCTATGAAGGGTAATTTGACTTCTCTCCTTGTGTGGAAGGTAATTGTCCACTCAAAACCACTGAAGACCCACGTTCACGATGTGGAATGGGGTAGGCTCGTCATCCTTGCCACCCCACATGTAACATCCCTAGCATGGGTTATGCTTTAACCCTTGATGTTTTGTTTAATAAAAATAATTATATGCTTGCTCTTATCTTTTGAAAAGTAATTAAGGCTCAAGAGGAACTTATATTTCAATTTTAGTCCTTTTTTATTAATGTTGAAAACAATGTTTTGCCCATTTTGGACTAAAGTGCAAATTACCTAAGTTGAGGGGTTAACTTGCAAATGTTACATGGTAAAATGTTCCTCAAGTGTTGAAGCATCATAAGAATGATAATGATATAGAGGTATGGCTGCCACTAGTCTGAGCACCAAGAAAGAGCTTGTTAAGCAATGTTTGTGCATTAAAACCTAGTTTTGGTGTAATGTGCAATTTACCCAAAAACTAGGGTTCAATATTCAAAATACCATTTCTAGAGAGTCCCTAATGTTTCTTGGTATCAATTATAGACAAGAAACTTAGAGGGGTGTCTCATTTGAATCTCTTTTGAGGAGAGAGAATCTTGATATTAAAACAATCAATATTTAAGCATAATTGAAACCCTAATTCAATTTAATGCAAAAATAAAAATATTAATGGAAGTGACCTTCAACCAAAAATGGAATGGTTGAAATTACATAAGTATGGACCTCCTTTTGCCTTGAAAATCCAACAAAATATCTAAAGTGAGTGGAGAGACCACTCACATTAGTTAAAGGAAAAGTAATATCCACTAAATTTTGGATATTATTATTAAAATGGTTAAGGTGCTTAATTTGTTTTCTTTTAATTCATGGATAATGATGAGGAATTACAAGGTGGGGGATATGGCTTCGTATGCAAGGGATGTAGGGGAGTATGTGGCATCAATTTTGGGAACTAAAGGATTTTTATAGCACTTTCTCTCTCATTGAAATTCCCTTATACACATCCCATTTTCAACCCACGTGAAAGGCTTTTTCGACCCTTCTTTCTTTCCTTGCTTTGGTTGAACACAAGGGAGCTTAGGAGCAACAGGAAGACGTACCCCAACCTGTAGGTAAGCTCCATAGTCATCTTCAACCTTGATTTCATGGTGGAAATCGAAATTCAATGCTTAAATTCTTCTTTCCTTCATTCGATCTTCAACATTAGCCATTCATTTCACTCAAAGACTTGAGGATGAGCCTTTGGAAGCTGAGGAAGATTCATTCACCATTAAGGACATGAAGCTTGAATCTTGGATTCAGCCTTGAAGGCGGGTTCTATAACTTGAACCCTTAATCTGCTGTTACAAATGTAACTATCTATGCATGAAACTCAACACTTTGCAAGGTAAAGTAACCCTCTACATATCAAAAGTAACCAACTTGAAAAAAAGCAACCGAAATGGGGGGCGGGTAGCTACCCGCATGGGTATTAAAGATGGGCCCTATATAAATAAATATATATATATACATACATATATATATATACACACACACACACACAATGCACATGTGTCACCCTAAAAGTAGTTTTGATGATGGATGTGTATCATGGTTATGACCTAAACCCTTATTTTTGTGTGGTTGGATGATATTGTATTATTCCTATTTATCAGGGTATGCGTATCGAACCTATACCTCTCTCTTCCCATTGTAAAGTTAATTCTTTCCTACCTTTTCTTCCCACAAATGTAACTCGAGTTTTTTCTTTATCCATGTAATAAAGTAGAAATAGGACAATTTTTTTCTTGCAATGACGAGGAAGATGATCATCGCTGGATGAGATGACTAGTTGGTGAGATGAGTCAACTATGGAGGACAAAATTATGGAACCAGACGACCTCCTGGTGGGCCCAACCAACCATTTGGAAGGAGTCTAAACATTAGTTGGATTTGAGGCCAGAGAGCTGTCCTGGAGGACCAACCGACTAGCCAAGAGGCGAGACGACCGGTTCAAGGGTTGAACCGATCTAACCAAATTGGCAAGCATATATCTACACCAACAATAGGTTCACACATGTGATGTTATGATTGACCTAGGTGGTAGTAATTCCTTGTGGATCCAAGGAATTACAAGTAGACATGGCCATAACCATCACTTTTTGTTTGTATTACATGTTTGCGTTGTGGGATATAGCATGTATATGATACCTACTATATATGTAGTGACTGGATACAGTAATGTATGTGTGTGTATATATATATATATATATATATATATATGTATATATATATATAAGCCCTCAATCAAAATATTAAGTCTAAGATTTTTTTAATAGAAATACACATGAAAAACTTGTTTGACTAAGCATAGGTTACACCTCTGCATGGTGCACCATCTACCTTGTGGAAGTGTGATGGTGATAATGTAAGTTCCTCCTCCGCGGGGTGCATTATTATCATATTAACTATTGGTTCATGCTTAACTGGTGATTCTCAGAGAGTCTGGGCCCAGAAGAATGCAGATAATTATGGCAAGGAGTTGCACATATTATCTATCAAGAATTGCAGATGATGCAATTGATAAAAGTTGTCTACCTTGATGATTAACTGTGATTTTCAGTGTTGGTCAAGCCATAGTTGGATTATCTTGGACCTTGCTCATTAGAAAATTATTTTCTAAAATTTTCCAAATTGATACTTGAGGGTTGTCAATTTGAACAAAATAATGAGACCAATAATTAAATAAAGACCTAATTATTATCGCCCAAACTTAATAAAAAATGAGTTTTTGAGAAAATTGTAAATTCTTTTTTAGAATCAAATGGAAAAGAACAAAAATCACTTTCTCTGTGATCGGTGCTTGAGAAGGACAAACTTAATAGGAATGACTCGTACGACTGGTTCAGGATGTTGAGAATTATTCTCACACAGGAGCGAAAGCTCTATATCCTAGAGATGGCAAAACTAGAGGAACCACCTCAAAATGATCCACGGGCTGGCAGAGATGCTTACAGGAAGCACACTAAAGATGTCGTGGATGTCAAATGCATGATGCTATGCTTCATGAACTATGATTTGTAGAGACAAAATGAGAATATGGGTGTGATTCAGATGGTCACACATCTTCAGAACATTTTACCAAGATTAGGCAAGACAAGAGAGATATGATGTCTCCAAGGTATTGTTGAAATGTACCATGGAAGAAGGTGACCCAATAGGTCCTCATGTGCTCAAACTGATTGGGTATGTAGACAACCTAGCTAGATTGTGATTCCCTTAGGGTTAAGAGTTGGCCACAGGTGTGATTCTACAGTCTCTACTAGAGTTATATAGTTAGTTTGTCATGAATTACAACATGAATGAATTTGACAAACTGTTGATAGAGTTGTTGGGCATGTTGAGAATAGCTGAGAAACAAATGAAGAAAGATAAGACCAAATCTATGATGATTTTTAGAAATACAAAGGGGAAATATAAAAGCAAAGGAAAAGCTAAGAAAGGTTCTAAAGCTGGCCAGATCGTAAGTCTTCAGATCTCAACACAAAAGGTGGAGTGAAGAAAACAAGAGGAAATTGTCACAATCCTGGACATTGGAAAAGGAATTTCCCACTCTAGTTAGAGGAACAAAAGAAGAAGAAGGAAGGAAATGAGGCCTCCACTTCAGTTATAAATGTTATAAGATAAATTTGGTTACTTCTTCATATTGGTATGTGATACAAAATAGATATCTGACATACTAATGTGTAGGATCTAAAAAGAAGTAAAGACCTTCATGGAAGGACAAGGATGAACAAGGCAGAGCAAGAGTTGCGGAAACCATAATCTACATTATAAACTTATCTTAACCCAATGGGAATGTAATAGAGTTAGTAGAATTGCTATTTCACTATGCCATTAAATAGAAACATTTACATTAAAGCACCTTGTATGAAAAGGATTATTATTCAATAAAGTAAGTTTTAATGTTTCTGTTACAAAATATATGATGTTGCATGGAAGTGCCCAAACATCTAAATGGTCTTTGTACAAAATATTTTGAGATGAATGTTTGTAATGTCGATAACTCAAGATTATCATTACCAATAGTCACCTTGGACGTATATATTAGAAATGCATGTCTAGAATACATATTGATGTTATTATAGATTCCCTTGGTTATTGAACCTAAGGAAACATGCAAAGAATTTTATGACAAAGTGACATGTCATCCTTCACTAGATGTAGTGGGAGGATAAGCCTTCCATCAGATCTCATACATATGATGCATGAAGATCTCATGGAATGTATGCTATAGATAATAACTTATACTTCATTCCATTTACTGGTAATATGATGATATGTACCAAGTAAGAAGGAAGCATTAATCTCTTTAAGTGTTCAAAGAGATTATAAATGAAATATGACTTTGATGAAAGTATTAAGAAACTTTGATGAGATAAAATGTTTTAATACATTGCATCAATATCTTGAGAACCTTCAAGGAAAGAACGTGATAGTATATCACAAGTGAAATCAATCTAAACATGGTGATGTGTCAGAATGAAGGAATTATACCATGATGAGTCATGATATAATTATCAATCAATCTAGTCTTTTTATATTCTCACTAATATATACCTATCACTTAATAATGTACCATCTAAATGGTTGATAAGACATCATATTACTGGTAATATGATGATATGTACCAAGTAAGAAGGAATCATTAATCTCTTTAAGTGTTCAAAGAGATTATAAATGAAATATGACTTTGATGAAAGTATTAAGAAACTTTGATGAGATAAAATGTTGAAATACATTGCATCAATATCTTGAGAACCTTCAAGGAAAGAACGTGATAGTATATCACAAGTGAAATCAATCTAAACATGGTGATGTGTCAGAATGAAGGAATTATACCATGATGAGTCATGATATAATTATCAATCAATCTAGTCTTTTTATATTCTCACTAATATATACCTATCACTTAATAATGTACCATCTAAATGGTTGATAAGACATCATAAATGATATGATTTGGGAGTGTATGAATATGTCTAAAGGGATTAAAACTAATATTGAGAAAGTAGTTTCTTGAGAAGATTTATCCATAAACCATGAATGTTGAATATTACCATTAACCCCTAATAACAAAAATTGGTTTGTTGATATGATAATTGAGTTCCTAAAAAATTAGTGGGAGTAAAAGTAAAACTCAAAATGTTTGTAGTCAACAAAGAAGTACAATGAGAACAATGAGAATCAAAATTTGTTCTGGAATCTCACGTTCATAATGTAATACCAAAAAAAATAGTTCTAGTGGAACACGTCTGAGATGGGGGGATTGTGAATCCAACAATTCATATGTATTTGTCATATAGGATGAGCCAACTAGTCAACTAGAAGGTATTTCTGAGTAATATGGAATTCATGTAACCTGATAAGGTAGGACCTTGATAGTGCCACCTAAAGGGGTAATACCTAAAGGGTGCAATACGGTCTTGTATAAAAGACCTACATGGATAACATAAAAGGACAGATTGGTTGAATAATAATTTCAAATTAGTTCTAGTTGTTTAACATGATAGAAATTCCTTTACCAATTCTCATGCTTGTTGTTGTAGTTAAAATATACTAAGAGATTTGGCTTATGAGATGAAATCTGATTCCTTAATAGAATACATTGAGGATGTGTATGTGATACAACCTAAAAGGTTTCATAACTTAAACAATGCAAATAAAGTCTATAATGTACATGGTTGAATCTAGGATTGAAATAAGCATCTCAGAAATGTGATCTTTAGACTTGACAAGATAGTCAAAGAGTTTGACTTGAATCAAGATAAAAGATGAAATCTATGGTTTCCAAAATATTTAGTGGGAGAATGTATGAATATTCCACATATGATGAGGAATAAACATCTCAATATTCTGAATATTGAGAAATGGCATGAAAACACCTTTAACAATGAAGGACGAGATGAAAAATCTTATTATATAAGGATCAAGACCTATGAGATAGCTCTTGATTAGATGTTTGAAGACATACAATGGAAATGTGTTGAAAGAGTTCAACACTGATGGATTCAATAATGGATAATCGGGCTTAGTGTCTCATGAACCATATATTCTAATTCTTGTGAATAATGGAAATATCATGAATAAGATGCCATATGATGGATCTATGATGAATGCTATAAGTATAGTTACCCATACGATCTTGTATGTATTGGAAATGACAAGATAATATTAAAATCTATTAAGGGTTATTGGAATGTCATTCATTAGTACTTGTGAAGTACTTAAGGATAGATTAGTAAGGATAGAAATAAAGTAAGAGTTGGACATAAAGGGTTACATCGATGCAAGATCCCATAATTAAAAAAGTGATCACAAATTAGAATATGTTTGATTTAAAAGGATAAGTATTGATTAGTTGGAGAGGCTCTGAACCAAAAGCCATGAACTCTATTCTACAATAGAAGTCAAGTATACTTGTATAATGAACACAGAGTGATACTATATGGATCTAGAAGTTCATATGATGAACTTATAGATGTTCCAACATTGATGACTCAATAGGGATATTGTGATGACAATGGAGTTCATTATTAGACAAGGAATATCAAATACCATGTTACGGAAGTTCCGTCTCATATGTAAAATCATACAATAAAGAGATAAGGAAACATGTAATAAACTAACTATAACCAAAGTGTTGCTAACCTACTGATTAAGCACTAGCGTAGCATAAACATGTGGGACATGTTTAGGTCACTAAGAATATGAATCATGGGTGATTGGCTCTAAGTACAAGTGGGAGTCTATTGGTAAGGTATGTGCATAGAGAAAATCATGTGATGATTGACATGGCATATACCATAAAGGATTAGATTAATACTTACAAATGCAAGCTTCCAATTCATATGTTTCACTCAGTTATAAGATAATGAGGATACAAAGTGAATGTTTATAGAATGACAATATTCAATGGCATATGTTTTCAACTATTAGCCTTGGAGAATGAGATCATGCAAAAGCTAATAGTATGTACATTTTCATCATGTCCCTAGTCGGATGTTACTATGGAAGGTAGATAGACACTAGTAACACATAAGACTAGAGTGTGGGTTGGTTGATGATTGAATCTCATTAGTCATGATATGGAAATATCAAACCAAGCACACAAATACATGTTAGGGAACAATGAATCAGATAGATCCACCTTCAGAGTGACACGTGGAAACCATAATTGGTGGTCATGGTCATATCTCATAGTGAAGGAGGTGTTTGTGATTCTTAGACCTAAAATCACTACAGTCGTTACATGTTGTTGGGTACGTGTTGACATCATCAAACACATTCATGAAACATGGGTTGTTATAAAGGTGATGCATTTTTTACTTTGATACATGGTGATAGACTATGAGTGATAGATATGTGATATGTCTATCCTATTGGAGTATGATATCCTAGACACTTGATAAGTGAGACTGAGAAATGGATGCACATGTACATGTAAATAAATATATGATATTGAGGTTACATTATCTCATATAGTATGCTCTTGGTTCAAGGAACATGGATTGAATGTTGATAGGGTGACCATCCATTTCTTGAGTTCATACTGGATATCAGCCATAAAGGAATTATACAATCACTATAGCACCTTAAATATGTTGTAGTTTGAAGTTGTTCTTCAACTTTCTATTCAATTGGGTAGCACTGATGTGTGACTAGGCACCACTCTCTGCAAGTGATGTCATAAGTTAGTTATGTACATTCACTAGAATGTGATTTGGGACTCAATTCACACAATAGATCAACTGATTGGCTAACTGGTCTACAAAACAATAATCTCACTGAATGAGACGTCCGTTTGGACATCCATACGGGCATCACAAGTATTGATACAGCCATTTTGGTAGTCACGATGATGAGAGTTTGAATTGGTTGTGACTGGTGAGAGTTTGAATTGGTTATGTTCTTCCCTTGAACATACATGTTCAATGTGATTACACCGACCGACTAATCTCAGACTCACCAAATGACCATTTGGGTGAGTGAGATAGGCATCTCACCTGGGTGAGATGGCTCAGTTGGTCCTAATGAATATTCTAGATGTTTCCATAATAGTTTCATTTTCACATTACTTGGGGTGCAAGGAATTCATATCTGACATTATTTGGAATCAAAATTGCCAAATTCATGTGCGATTGGAAAACTACCAAACGACCATTTGGTAGTGTGAGATGCGGGCCTCTTGTGATGAGACAACCATCTGCATCACTAGATGACTATTTTGTAGTTTGTAGGTTGTAAAAATTTAAGATCTTTCAGTCCCTTCCACTCCCACACAATCTCGTACAGACTAGGAACCCTGACCCAAACCCCACCTATAAATAGAGGGGCATTGGGGCTTCTCAGAACACAAAATAGACAACTGAGAATCAGTTCGTCTGAAAATGGTTGTCTTCTTTCGTTGTAGTAACCAAGAGATCCCAAGCAAGTCCTACCCAACAAGGGGGAGATAACTACGGGAGAGAACAACTGAGGATTTTCGTTGTAGGAGAGCAGGTTGGTGACTAGTACACCAATGGGAGGGACATCTCCTTCCTAGCCATTCTTATTGAACGATATGAGTTCTAGTTGGTATGTGTGGACTACTCTAGAGGAAGGAGTCCTTTGGCTGCTACTAGGAGGATAATTGCAGCCTACAGTCAGTGGCAAGACCACAAGAGCACTGTAGAAGTTGTCGTATTCATTGTTCGTGGTGAAGAGTAGGAGTTGCACAACCACTGTCCAAGGGCAACTTGTTCACCATTACAAAGAAGTGAGTTTTGTCACTGGACTTGTTCCAGGACTAGGTATAACTTTCTAAACCATCCTTCCTATTTCATAGTAGTTGACACGATCTTGTTGTTATGGGAATACAGATAGATAAAATGTTTGTTTCCGCTGCTATACTTTGGGCTCATGTTTCCCAACATTAAATACTTCTAGTTCTTACGGTGATTCAGCAACAACAATTTATTGTAGAGGATTCATAAGTGAATCATCTATTGGAACACTTAAAAGGGAATTGCATGTGGCACTGGTGAAATTCAACTATCGTTTAAAGAAGTCCCTTATATGTTGTTTTAGTAACAACAGGTCAACAATTTCATTATCGTTATCATCTAGAAGCATTTAGAGAATATCGTGTTGTCTTCAACACTTACTATAAGAATGAAAGAAGGATGTGTTAGAATCACCATCCTAGATCCATTAAATGTGAGTTTTATGCTTAAAGTTAGCAATATATTTTCCTACAAAAACATCATATTGTTGTTGTAAATGATTGTAGTATAAATAAATTTGTGAAGAGAAACCCTCTATAAGAACTTATTGAAGTGTGTTAATGCATTGTAAGAGATGATATTTCATTCTTTGTTGTTGATGATGTGTGGCATTGTCCCAATCAACAACATATTTTTAACACGATTTACTGCATTGGAAAATTCCACAGTTGTAGGCCAATATGTTGAAAGAATGTATTTGAAAGTAGCATTCAAATTCCAACATAACCTTGTTTTGAAGAATGATTTAAATGACCATTTATCTTAATTTAAGAACAAGATCAGATTATGGTATTACTGAACATTAGCTAGATGTTAACCTTTGAAGTCATCAGATGCAAGAAGAAAGTGAGAATTAACCAAAACTCAATCCAATCTCTCTTGAAGTTGACCCGATTTGTAAGTGAATGGGTATCCTGTGAAACCAAAGTTAATAAGATCATATTGCATTATACAATCACTAAAAAGTGTCGACTCACTGAACTGAAATCAATTAATACCCAATTTGTCAAATGGTGATAACATGACATTAAAATCTCCAAGGGAAGGATGGTTCATTGAGGAAGAAATATGAGGTAAATGATTCCACAATAAGTGACTAATCTGTGTAGGGTGATGTGCATAAACAATGGCAACTAAGCAACAGTTATTAACACAACATTAGGTATTAACAATGGCTCTTCATCAATACAACGTGAGTGTCTACAAGATGCCAATGGATCAAAATTCCTTCAAAAAACCCTCAGGCTTCGACCATGTGAGAGTGTGTATAGATGAGACATTCAATTACTATATCTTCTACTAACCTAGAAATACGAGGTTCTAGTATAACAATTAACTCATGCTTGTGTGACCTTATCAACTGAGAGAGTCAGTCTTCAGTAAGGTCATTCCCTATACTCCTGACATTCAAACAAAGGATATTAACCATAAATTATGATAGATTAGGAATGTCTTCTACATGAGAATACATTCCACTCTCTGTAATTAGCTTCCTCATTTGACCATGAGTTAAGTAAGGTGATGGTTTCATTTTGCCACTTGAACTTCTCATTTCTCTCCCAATTTTCCCAGGGTATGCCATAAATATAGAGGGAAGAGAAGAAGAATTTGACATATATAGATAGCCCAGTGGTTGAATATCCATGGAGAGTTCATTGTCATTACGGGTGATGACTTCATCTAAACCTAGATTAACTTTCATATGAGAACTATGGACTACAACTATAGAAAATGGTACCTAGTCATCAATTGGTAATAAATTGTTTGAGTCAGATGGAATGTCTTTTGTATTGTCTGTCATGTGATCATTAGAAGGATAACCCACAACAATTGTAATAGATTTCTTCTTTCGATTCCAAATTTTTGTCAAATTTTTTTGATGAGGCTCTAAGGCATGCTTGTAGGTACTAAGTGGACGAACCTCCTATACATCATCTTCCTGATCAGTTAGAGAATCAAAATGGTTCACTTGTATATTCACCTAGACTGAAGTGTTTCCTTCTTCGTTCCTTTTTGTTCTGGAATTTTCCATTCATTACGATGAGAATGGATGTTTCTATTGTATTGTACTTGCCATCGTACCTCATATGGCCTCCAAACTAGTCTAGAGCCCTTAGATGATAATGTAGGAAATCTTTCTTTAGGTTCTTCTTCATGTGCATGTATGGGACAGTCACCCTGATCATGTTCAAGTTTTCCACATGATAAGGAAATTAAGGGAAGAAATTCATATTCAACTCTATATGCAACACCCTCTATAAGAACTGCCAACAAAATAGGAATAGTGGTATCAATTTCTACGGAGATACATGCAAATATACTCCTAGAGCAGTTCAATGTGTGGGAATCTATATGAAATTATTTCCCTAAAAATTGTACAGTTATTTTAAAGACAATTATGTTATATAAATATAAGAGCAGATCCATGATTCTATCCCAAACAATGATAGAATCTGGTAAGCCACCTAATGGCATGAAATTTGGTGTCCATCTACACACCATCAAACAACATCAATATATGGACCAGGGACCGCCTCTCAGGGCATGTTCATAGTCCTGAGAACACAAGAATTTGACAATGAAGTTGTTTAGGTTGAGTTCATTTACCTTCCAACTAGCAATAGGTTTCTACATGGATTTTAATTTATCACAGAGAATGAAATACCCCATAGATCTTCTAATAAGTTTAATGAGAATCGAGTAGGACCACAATTTATGGAGTATTGATCAGGCATAATTAGTGATGCCTATTTCAAACTTCCCCGACAAACTTGCAATATAGATATCATCAAGATTGAGATCAAGAATTGTGTCCTCATCTAACAATGATGAAGGGAAAGAGTGGTTACCTGCAATAAAATCCCTAAAACTTTTAAGAAAGTTAGTTGCATGAGGCAACTATTCAGAATTTGAACCACAATGGTAGTGAAGACATAACATGTAAGCATCATTATGATATGTTTTTGCTGAATCCTTACTGACATTAAAATTTGAAGATATTGTAGTGGTTGTGGGACTATCTCGGATCCCTTTGTATGACAACTGAATTTACAAATTTGTAAACATTGTACTCCTAAAACACCATGGGGTGTAGAGGAAGAAGGAGAGGCTTGAGGAACCTCCTTCAAAGTAGGTAGTTGATACATTTGTCCTGAGTCCATATCCTCCCTTATACCATCTAGAGTGGTCGGCGTTGGAAGTGCATATGCAACATACATATTAGGATCTTCATCAGAGTAGAGCGTAGCATCATCATCATCCCCTTTACACTTCATGTTTCCCCTTCAATGTCTAGGACCATGTCGTCCATGTTTTTTGTAACCACCATGGTGGGCACCTATTGCATGAAATGTTTTGTCACTCTCCATCTATCACCTACATTCTTTCTAGCATCATATATTCTTTATGTATTTAAAGAGTAAAACAAGAATTCAATTAGATGGGTGATCTAAAATAATATAGAAAAAATTAAGTTCTCCCTATAGGTTGGTGTGGAACCTTATGTTGGGATCAATAAATATGCATGCCCCAAGTCCAAATGGCCTCATGAAGAAACCAGAACCGAATTGGTCAAACAATCATCTTCAATAAGGTACACCAAACAATTGTTGTTTCTAATTTTTTTCAAAAAATTTGGATAAATAAACACATAGGGGTCCATCATATTCATTCATCACCATGTATATCTATATTTACTTCAACAAGTGGATCGAACAACACCCATTATAAAAAAGAGGTTATCATACATAAGGTAATTATGTGCCTTATGGTACACTAAAGATCCTATAAGTGTGAGCAGAAACTCTAGATTGAAGACTCCATAAGACAAATTTCGAATGTCCAAACTTTTATGGACCACCTTCAACTAGGTTAGAGAATGAATAAACATAGGGATTAGGATATGGAACTATGATTTCTTTAATGGTTATTATATAACTCTAGAATAAGGATAGAGAAGGGAGAAAAGATATGAATAAATGGGGAAAAAGGTAGAAACTTATAACACCCGTTATCTCAAAGACTATGAGATTACACAAAACCAAGCGAAAATAGCCATTAGCAATGGATTACCAAAAATCACTACAAATTTAAACCATTTTTCAAAGAGATCCAATGCCAGGAAACTCTTCACAGAAAGGTCCAAAGCCAGTTATTTATGTATACAACATGATTCACTTCTTTACATATTGTCATTCCATCACATTCCCGTGATATAAGATTTCAGTTGTTGTACCAGGTCATATAAAAAAGAAACATTACACACTGAGGCATTCTAGCCAAAATCTCAAATCGATTATAAAATTGTTACAAAAAATCCCCCAAAGGTCCTAAGAGTACATGGATCACACATATGACTTCTATCTATAACAAGATACAACTGATAGTATACCATCTTAAATATCATATTTTCTTCTGAATGATGTCCTATTCAGCTTACACGATCTCTACTACCACGTGTATGTCCACCTAAAAAGGTGGATCCCACGAGGTGAGACAACAATCCTAGAGAGAGATATAACTCTCCAACAATGCTATTATTATCACATGTATATGGTTATTTGAATAGAGAGTAAATATACATTATATTAAACTGATTTGTACTTCAAGTAATTACTTTAGGAGGAATATGAATAACATGTATAACTGTCATAAATTAAACAATATAAAAGCAAAGCAAGGCTTAATCCAATATGTCTGAATTTGAATCCTTAAGTAAATATGCTATATGGCTGATTACATCTTTCAATCAATCTTATGCCCTACGGAGATGGGAATATATGTTCCATCTCCAACTGACCACTACAAAGCTAGCATCAGTTCCATATAGGTCTATGGAAGAGTTGGATTCCATGACCTCTCCTTCCTCAGTCAGTATGAGAGTGGAAATGACATATGAGTCAATCTGCATTTTATCTAGCCTTGTGTATAGATGCTCTTTGCTACATACATATAGTGTGTAGCATGTTCTCTATTTAGGGTATGACCTTTAGTCAATCCTACTTATATATGGAGTCATGGCTGCAACCATTCTCTTCTTTTGAATTAGAGCTACAACCTACAACCACACTCTTTTAGGAAATGGCTCGAAGCCAATCCTAAGGTTTAAAGGAAACAAGGAAATACTCATCTTGCACTCTCACATATTCAACTATATGCGCTCCAAGTTTCCTGTAGGAATTGCTCGTTTCACCATTCTACAAGTTCTGACACTGAATGGATCTATGGCAAGGGAAACTACATGATTATGTTTCACTTGATTACTTAGACCAATTAAAGTGTCTTTTGGCATCAATCAAGTTATAATGTACAAGACATAGAAAAATTATTCAAAGGAAAGGGCATAATATATCAACAAACAATATAATCATTTACACTATAAATTGATCCAATAATCTCATAAGGCTATTACCATCAACACATTATCATGGGATATCAATCCCTTATTTTAGTACTGGAGGATATCACCTCAACTAGGCACTAAACCTTTATTAGGTAATAACACCCATCACATCATCCTTGTGATTCATTGTTATCTCAACATGCTTTATCGAGCATATATGCATTACCCATGCCAAGAGTCACTGGTGCCACATCATATGTACACCATAGTAACTATAGCAATCATTAGATATGGCATCCATCTCACTTGCAAGGTTATCTTTATGTAAATAGAGGGAGATTATGTCTCAATACATTAATTTATTTTTAAGTAAAGCATGCCATGCACCATATGTCTTCTTAAAGAAGATTAGTTTTCATGCTTAACCACATAGGTTTCCCAAGCATCATTTATCTTTCTAGCCTTCTCATTTCACTTACTTTCACCAATTGGAATGTGTACAGATATGCATTATTAATAATAACCAAGTCTACATATTCACATGTTCATATTTCCTATGATCCCTTATCAAGGCTCATATACCTCACTCAACATTATTTAATCATATTCATAGCACTCACAATCTATAACAATACATTAATTTGTAAGATTATCATTACATGAATAGCCGAGAGCGGAAAATAGTTTCAAGCTTTTTATCATGCATACTCAGTAAGAGTAGCCTACCCTAAGATTAGGGTCAGTGTTCTTTACACATAACCTAATTAGGGTTTTTGCCTCAGAATTATTATTATCAAACCCTATATACACCATTTCCCATTTTCTTGGAATCAACCAAGGATTGAACAATCGTTACTAGGTATCACTATTGCATATTGTATATGTGTATTACCTTATTAGATTATGTAAGTGATACAATCATTCATTATGTAAACCTATTGATCATGTACTTTCATAATGTCTCATCATTATTATCACATACTACATAGTTTCAATACCCCTTGACTCATTATCAAACATTGTCACCTCTTACTAGGCAACAATGATCTCTAGGTTATCAAACTCATATACTTGACTAACACATTTGCCTAGGATCTCAATCGCTTAAACCTATTATTAAGGATCACATATCTTCAATGTTACATCTTCGTAATCACATTCTATGGGGTATCAAACCCTCACATTGCTATTAAACCATGTCACCTCTTACCAGGCAATAATCAGCTCAAGGTCATTAGACCCGTATAACATCATACTTGTTGTACAAGTTTTTCACATGGCTGACAAGGCTCATGTAAACTATATTATATCATGCCATCATAGCTCATACATAGCTATGATTATTGTCACATGATACCAACATTGTTAGGATTTCATGATTAAAGCAATTAAATATCAACATCATGCCATAAAGAGAATCATTCAAATTACAACCCTCTCATAATTAGGGTTAGGGTTTTCACCTATAACTGGTTAGGGTTTTCATATTCACATATAGAAACCAAAACCTAATTCATAACTCTTATGTCTAGGAGCTTATCTTATTATCTTTTCATTCCATCAAATCACAGATAATCATGCGATCAAGTTGCAATTATTATAAAATGAAAAGCATACCATATTGCCTAAGATTCTTTAACAGTTAAACCACCTTTGTGTTACCCTATCATTTTTATCATAGGATATTATTTCCCTTAACTCATCATTGAGTACCACATCACTTTCTAGACAACATGTCTTTGCCAGATCACCAGGCCTCTTTACATTCTTTGTATAATACATGTTTTTCATATGTCTTATAAGACATACCAGGATATATTAGATTATAATAACTATAGCCCTTAATTGTCTATGATCATCATCTTTATATGATTTAAGATTTCACTATGTTATTGTAACCATTGATTACTATCATTATGCTACTTCAACTTGTACTCCCGCTTGTGATTAGGGATAGGATTTCTCTTCTTCAACTGATTAGGGTTTCTTGGGTTATATTCAATAACTGCACCCTAAATCATAACTCCTCATATTTAGGATCTTATTCAATTGTCATAAGTATTCATTCATAATTAATTATTTTTCATCAATTATCAATGATTGATCATCAACATGAGGGATACAAGTTCCTCTTTTATCCTTATTAGGATACTAGTTCAATTTGACTTGTTGTATTAACTTGATCCTCATTAGAATGTACTGGCCCACACTTATCAAAGTGTATCCATCTCATTACATTATCATGTATTGATTTGATTACTTTCTCCATGTGTATTGGCTGCCACACCATCTCTTGTGTCGGCCTACTTTCTTCAAAGTGTATCATCCTCAACACTATCTCTTGTGTCGGCCTAGACATATTCACTTATGTCGGCCATGGCACTATTTCTTGTATTGACCAAAGCTCATTAAATGGTATTGGTTTAGAGGTGGTTAGGGTAGTATCAATTGTGAGGTGCTTGAGGTATATCAAACATTATATATTTGCCATTATATATTCATGGGGTATCTGCCACTCAACCAACTAGTGTGTCAGCAACATCATCAACTAGGGTATCAACCTAGTTATCCCTTTGTGTATCGACCATTAGTGTTTTAGTTGTATCGGGTGAACCTTCAACAATATCTTGATTTCCTTCACCAATTGACCTCACCACTACTTGGTATGTCAACCAGAATATCGAGGAATGTATTGCCCCCATTTCCACATGATTTGTCGGCTTACGTGTGTCGTCCATCACACTTATTTAGACTAGAGAGAGATCAGTTTGTGAGTGTATCAAATTCTCGATTTAGGGTTATATGATATTAGATTAAGCATCATCATATCCCTTATTTCCCTCATCGGTTAAGGTAACAACCTTATCCTCCTTTGGTATATCATTCACACCCTTCTTAGGTGCATATATTTTACTGTAATATCTTCTTTTTGGTTCAATATAATACCTTTACCTCACTTGGGTGTAACACCTTTAACTTACTTAGGTATATCGTCCACACCACACTTTGGTGTATTAGACACACCACACTTTGGTGTATTGGCCACACCATACCTTGGTGTATCGACCATACCATATGTTGGTATGTCGGCCACACCACACATTGGTGTATCAGCCAGATTACACATTAGTGTATCATCCACACTACTCATTAGTGTATCGGCCACACCACCATCTAATGTGTCGACTTTACATTCACCTTGTGTTTCTCACAACACATAAAAGTGATATCAGCCGTGAGGTGCTAAAAAGGATATCAACCTTGAGGTGCTTAAAGGAATAACGATTTCAATACGCTTAGAGGAATATTGGTTAGATCATCTTCAAGCTTCAAACCTTCATCCCTTAATATTCTAGTTCATGGTCAA
Source organism: Alisma plantago-aquatica (assembly GCA_963693085.1). Classification (NCBI taxonomy): domain Eukaryota; kingdom Viridiplantae; phylum Streptophyta; class Magnoliopsida; order Alismatales; family Alismataceae; genus Alisma; species Alisma plantago-aquatica. The sequence goes on along the minus strand of OY856413.1, from coordinate 1,050,320,005 downwards.
CATCCTCATGTTTCTACTAGATCTCATAGATTGATCATTTGATCAAGGGAAAACAAAATTGAAAAGGAATCACCAAGTATTGTACAATTGAAAGTGAATAACAATAGAAATGAAGTAGAGTTATACAACCTGCCTCAAGATCATCATTAGTCAAGCTCCAAACCTTCACATTCCCAAGGTTGAAGATGACTTATCAAAAGTCCAAGATTTGTCCATAACTTCACCTCCATCAAGAAGAAGGTACCATAGTAAGAAACTTGGTGAAGAAGTAAAGAAAGAAAGAATCATGGTTCGAGAAGCATAGCCCATTCAAGGTAGAAGATGGCCATTGCTTTACCTTGTTTAACATGATCGACCTTCCTATTCTTCCTTAAGCTCCTAGGGTCATCCACCAAGAAAGAGATGGTATGAGGGTTGAAATGTTTACTAGGAGGTGAAATGAGAGGCTTTTATAGTTGAGGCTCATGAGAGACACTATATGAGAGGTGTAATCACCATATGTAACTAGGTGACACGTGTCCACGAATGGTGGCATCATGAAAATATGATAATCTTTACATGAAAAACTCTTAAGGATAATCCATTGGCAAGATATCAGCCATTGGGTATCTTGTTTGACAAGATTTATTAACCCAATTATCATCTTATGTGCACACCGATACAACTTTTGTAAGGAACATAAAAAACAATATGCTTCACCTACTTGAGGTGCTTAGCTCAAGATTACTATTTCCAAAGGTTGCCAATTCGATAGGGGACTTCCTCTATGGTTTATAAACCTATAGGCACCCCCATATACCCTTCACAAGTTGACACAACCTCGTCTAGGGTTCAAGATACTCAACATTCTTGAGTTCTTTCACTACCAAGAGTTCTATCACTCAACCAAGACTTAAACAGGGTGCCCCCTACTTTAGATCTCCTCTAGATGATACTAAAGGAGAGTAGGGACATTTTTAGAGATGATAAATTTCAAATCAACCTCACATTATGGGTTAATTGCAAGTTGCACCAAAACTGGCACATAAAGCACAAGCATCATCCATACAAGTTCAACTTCGAACTTAGGCTTTACACAAGTCACCCCTTAGCATCCTAATCTCTCTTATGATACTAAAGTACGAAGGGCACACCAATAATGTGACATATTGCAAGATAAGCCTTCATCTTGGGTAAATTGTACTTTGGTCGCAAAACAAGCAAACATTGCTCAAACATCATTCAAACAGGACCAAACTTGAAAGTTGAAATATTCTTTAGTCTTAATTAATTTTTTGAAAGATTAATACAAGGTTCTTATCACCTTACTTAGGAAAAACTTCTATGGTTATCCTAAAACCTAGGTCATTGGTGTTACAAGTTATCAACCCCTCACAAGGATTTCATCCCTAAAATCTCAAGAGAAAAGAGATAGGTACTTCTTCTTTTAACTTATACATTAAACTTTATGAAACCACCCAAAGGAATCACAAAACATTAAACTTACTTTATGACTAAGAAATATTCTTATATTAAACATCTTCTCATAGTGATATCATGGATATTTATTCAAAATCAATACAAGATTCATCACATAAGATATATCCTCAGTTAATTTTACTACTTTCGGGTTGTAGAGTTAACACTATATCAAGTTATACCTTAACATTGAACAGTGTGCATACCTTGTACAACTCAGGTGGCAATTTTCCCCTTTTTAAGCTACTTTCACAACTTGTAATATTATAAGAGGAGGTTCACAACCCTGGGGAGTCATTATATTTGTCTGAGGGCAAATGTAAGACTACAAATTCAAGGGCATTACACATCGAATGCTTATTAGAAAACATTACCTTGACCTGATATAAAATTGGCACTTTTTGGATACTTGGATTCGTCACATTGGTATCCATTACATATGCTGGAACACATAATGTTCATGTTCATTCATCTTTTCATCTATCGTTACTGATATTAAACATATCAGAATGATCTATCATTATTTTAAAAAGTATGCATAACATCATCAATCTCAGATATCGCTATGTTGGAACTAAAATCCAAGTCTCAATGGATACTTTTCAAGTATCCATCTCATGGTCACATCAAAACCATGCATATCAAGTGACATATGACTCACTTGACCACCACATCTTTGAAAGGAAAGAACACAAGGGAACATACTCCTCTTGTTACTTCATAATCATCCCGAGATTTCTTATCAAGAAGGAATTATTAACTTCCTTTGGTTATTATATAAGTTTTCAATGGTTCATGTCTCATTCAATCCAGTTTAATCTTGGTTTCCTTGCCATTGGCATAGGAATTGTAAATATGATTACACATCATTAGTCCTTGTTGAGTTATTATTTGAAATGTTCATGAACATTCACTGTCTTTACTATATTTTTCTTCTTTAGATTTTGAAAAAGATCATTACTCTTTACATATCCTTTATTGAGTAGGGACCATCTCCCTTGTTCCCTCTCACATATCATGAGGATTGTACCTTACATTTTCTTATACTTATAGGTTGGTTTGAGATTAACTCAAGTTACACTTAATTTGTTCATCATTTATTCTCATTTAACTTATCATTTCATCCTCAATCCAAAAATTTTATCCATATTATGTAAATTCTACACCTTGACTTTCTTTATTAGCTCACATTTATCTATGTTTTGCTCCATACATTTCTCAGAATTACAACCTCAAGAACCTTTCATATCTTATTCATGCTTAGCTTTAGGTTTCATGGGTTGTATCTTTCTCTTCTAGTTTACCAAACATTCAAGATTTAGCAAGTTATGGTGTATTTCTTATTTCTTTTAAAGTAAGATGGAGGTATTAGTATCACGATTTATGATTTTTATGCTCCTTAGATTGCTCCAAAATGACTACTTGATTAGAGTAATCAAAGGGAAATCAATCTAAGAGTTCCATACTTACCCTTTCCTTCAACATTTAAATACTTGGCCAGGGCACTCAAGCATTGAGGTTAGGTAGTATGCACCATATATTATATAACATTTTCAACTTAGACATCATCTGAGTCCTAATACTAGTGTCCCTGTAGACTCCGCAAACCTATAGATCTGATACCACAAATGTAACACCCATTATATCAATGATAATGAGATTACTCAAAACCAAGAAGAAATAACCATTAGCAGTGGATTACTGAAAATCACTAAAAATTTAAACCATTTTTCAAAGATATCCAATGCCAGGAAGCTCTTCACAGAAAGGCCCAAAGCCAGTTATGCATGTATACAACATGATTCACTTCTTTACGTATTGTCATTCCATCACATTCCTGTGATATAAGATATCAGTTGCTTTACCAGGTCATATACAAAAGCAACATAACACATCGAGGCATTCTAGCCAAAATCTCAAATCGATTATAAACATGTTACACAAAATCCCCCAAAGGACCAGAGAGTATAGGGACGGCATATATGACTTCTATCTATAAAAAAACACGACTGATAGCATACCATCTTAAATATCAGATTTTCTTCTTCATGATGTCATGTTCAAATTACACAATCTCTTCTACCATGTGCACATCCACCTAAAAAGTTATGGATCCCAAAGGGTGAGACAACAGTCCCAGTGGGAGATATAACTCTCCAACAATGTTATTATTATCACATGTATACTATTATTTTCAAAAAGAGTAAATCAACATTATATTAAACATATTTGTCCTTCAAGTAATTACTTTAAAAGGAATATGAAGAACACGTATAACTATCATAAATTAAATAGTATAAAAGAAAAGAAACTCTTCATCCAATATGTATGTATTTGAATCCTTAAGCAAATATGCTATACAACTTATTACATCTTTTAGTCAATCTTCTGCCCTGTGGAGATGGGAATATACCTTCCATCTCCAACTGACCACTGTGAAGCTAACATCAATGCCATATAGGTCTATGGAAGATCCGAAGTCCATGACCTCTCCTTCCCCGGTCAGTATGAGAGTGGTAGTGACATATGAGTCAATCTGCATTTTTGCTAGCCCAGTGTATAGAGTCTCTTCGCTATATAGATACAACGTGTAGCATGTTCTCTATTTAGGGTATGACCTTCAATCAATCCTGCTTATATATATGGAGTCATGGCCGCAACCATACTCTTCTTTTGAATTAGAGGGCCTACAACTACACTCTTTTAGTAAATGGCTCGAATCCAATCCAAAGGTTTGAAGAAAAAAAGGAAATACTAGTCTTGCACCCTCACATATTCAACAATATGCGCTCCAAGTTTCCCGTAGGAATTGCTCGTTTCACTATTCAGCAAGTTCTGACACTTAATGGATCTATGGCCAGGGAAACTACATGATTATATTTCACTTGATTACTTAGACCAATTAAAGTGTCTTTTGGCATCAATCAAGTTATAACGTACAAGCCATAGACAAATTCTTCAAAGGAAAGGGCATAATATATCAACAGAGAATATAATTGTTTACGCTATAAACTGATTCCAATCATCTAATGACATTGTATTACTGCCCTTCATAAGGCTATTACCACCAACACATTATCATGGGATATCAATCCCTTATTTCAGTACTGGAGGATATCACCTCAAATAGGCACTAAGCCTTTATCAGGTCATAAGACCCATCACATCATCCTTGTGATTCATTGTTATCTCAACATGCTTTATCGAGCATATAGGCATTACCCATGCCAAGCATCACTGGTGCCACATCATATGTACACCATAGAAACTATAGAAATCATTTTCTATGACATCCATCTCACTTGCAAGGTTATCTTTATGTAAATAGAGGGAGATTATGTCTCAATACATTAATTACTTTTTAAGTAAAGCGCTCCATGCACCATATGTCTTCTTAAAGAAGATTTGGTTTCATGCTTAACCATGTAGGTTTCCCAAGCATAATTTATCTTTCCATCCTTCTCATTGCTCTTCCTTTCACCAATTGGAATGTGTAAGGCTATGTACTATTCATAATAACCAGGTCTACATATTCACATGTTCATATTTCTCGTGTTCCCTTATCAAGGTTCATATACCTCACTTAACATTAATTAAGCATCTTCATAGCACTCAAAAGCTATAAAATTCTATTAATTTGTAAGATTATCATTACATGAATAACTAAGAGAGGAAAACAGTCTCAAGCTTTTAATCATGCATACTCAGTAAGAGTAGCCTGCCCTGAGATTGGGGTCAGTGTTATTCACGCCTAACCTGATTAGGGGCTTTCCCTCAGAATTATTATTATCAAACCCTATATACACCATTTCCCATTTTCTTGGAATCAACCTAGGAATGAACAATCATTACTAGGTATCACTACTGCATATTGTATATGTGTATTACCTTATTAGATTATGTATGTGCTACAATCATTCATTATGTAAACATATTAATCATGTACTTACATAATGTCTCAACATTATTATCACATACTATAGAGTTTCAATACCCCTTGACTCATTATCAAACATTGTCACCTCTTACTAGGCAACAACCATCTCTAGGTTATCAGACTCAAATCCTTTACTATCACTTTCACCTAGAATCTCGATCCCTTAAACATATTATTAAGTATCTCGTCTTTTCAATGTTACATCTTCGTGATCACATGCTATGGGGTATCAACTCCTCAAATTATTATTAAACCATGTCACCTCTTACCAGGCAAAAATCATCTCTAGGTCATTAGACCCGTATAACAACATACTTGTTCTACAAGTATTTCACATGGTTCACAAGGCTCATGTAAACTATATTATATCATGACATCATGGCTCATACATAGCTATGGTTATAGTCACATAATACCTGCATTGTTAGGATTTCATGATAAAAGCAATTAAGTATCATCATCATGCCATAAAGTGAACCATTTAAATTACAACACTCTCATAGTTAGGGTTAGGGTTTTCCCCTATAACTAATTAGGGTTTTCATATTCACGTCTAGCAACAAAACCCTAATTCATAACTCCTTATGTCTAGGAGCTTATATATTATCTTTTCATTCCATTGTCTCACAAATAATCATGTGATCAAGTTGCAAATATGATAAAATGAAAAGTACACCATATTGCCTATGATTCTTTAATAGTTGGAACACCTCTGTGTTACCCTATCATTTTTATCATAGGATATTAATCCCCTAAACTCATCATTGAGTATCACATCACTTTCTAGACAACTTGTCTTTGCTAGATCACCATGCCTCTTTACAATCTTCATGTGATACATGTTTTCCATATTTCTTATAAGACATATCAAGATATATTAGATTATAATCACTATATCCCTTATTTGTCAATGATCATCATCTCTATATGATTTAAGATTTCACTATGTTATTGTAACCATTGATTACTATCATTATGTTACTTCAAGTTGTACTCCCCCTTGTGATTAGGGATAGGATTTCTCTTCTTCAACTGATTAGGGTTTCTAGGGTTATATTCAATAACCAAACCCTATATCATAACTCCTCATATTTAGGAGCTTGTTCAATTGTCATAAGTATTCATTCATACTTAATTATTTTCATCAATTATCGTTTATTGATCATCAACATGAGGGATACAAGTTCCTCTCTTATCCTTATTAGGATACTAGTTCAACTTGACTTGTTGTATTAACTTGATCCTCATTAAAATGTATTGGCCCACACTTATCAAAGTGTATTCATCTTGTTATATCATCACATATTGATTTGATTACATTCCCCATGTGTATTGGGCTCCACACTGTCTCTTGTGTCGGGCTACTTTCTTCAAAGTGTATCGGCCTCCACACTATGTCTTGTGTCGCCCTAGACATATTCACTTGTGTCGGCCATGGAACTATTGCTTGTTTCGGCTAAAGTTCATTAAATGGTATTGTTTTAGATGTGGTTAGGGTAGTATCAATTGTGAGGTGCTTGAGTTATATCGGCCATTGTATATTCTTCGGGTATCGGCCACTCAACCAACTAGTGTGTTGGCCACACCATCAACTAGGGTATCAACCTAGCTATCCCTTTGTGTATCAACCATTAGAGTTTTGGTTGTATTGGGTGAACCTTCAAAAATACCTTGATTTCCTTCACCAATTCACTTCACCACTACTTTGTGTCAACTAAAATCTTGAGGAATGCATTGCCCCCACTTTCACATGGTGTGTCAGCCTAATTATGTCATCCATCACACTTATTTAGACTAGAGAGAGATTTGTTTGTCAGTGTATCGGTTTCTAGGGTTAGGGTTATATGATATCAGATTAAGCATCATCGTATCCCTTATTTCCCTCATCCTTTAAGGTAACAACCTTATACTCCTTTAGTATATCATTCTCACCCTTCTTAGGTACATATATTTTACTGTAATATCTTCTTTTTATTTTCAGTATAATACCTTTACCTCACTTCAGTGTAACACCTTTACCTTACTTAAGTGTATCAGCCACACCACACTTTGGTGTATCGGCCACACTACACCTTGGTATATCGGCCACACCATACCTTGGTGTATCGGCCATACCATACCTTGGTATATCAGCCACACCACATATTGGTGTATCAGCCACATTACACAGTAGTGTATCGGCCACACTACTCATTAGTGTATCAGACACACTACCATCTAATTTATCGACCTTACCATTACCTTGTCTTGCTCACAACACATCAAACTGATATCGGTCTTGAGGTGCTAAAAAGTATATCGACCTTGAGGTGCTTAAAGGGATAACGGTTTTGAGATGTTGAAAGGGATGTTGGTTTGATCATATTCAAGCTTCAAACTTTAGTACCTTAACACTCTAGTTCATGGGAAACAACCCCATGTTTCCAGTAGATCTCATAGATTCATCATTTAATCAAGGGAAATCAAAATTGAAAAAGGAATCACCAAGTATTGTACAATTATAAGTGAATAACAATAGAATTGAAGTAGAGTTATATAACATACCTCAAGATCATCACTAGAGCTTCAAGATCCAAAGTTTCACATTCCTAAGGTTGAAGATGACTTATCAAAAGTCCAAGATTCGGCCATAAATACACCTCCATCAAGAACAAGGTACCATAGTAAGGAACTTGGTGAAGAAGGAAAGAAAGAAAGAATCATGGTTCGAGAAGCATAGCCCATTCAAGGTAGAATATCACCATTTATTTACCTTGGGCAAGATGCTCAGCCTCCCTCTTCTTCTTTAAGTTCCTAGGGTCGTCCACCAATCAAGAGATGGTATGAGGGTCGAAATGTTTACTAGGAAGTGAAAGGAGAGGCTTTTATAATTGAGGCTCATGAGAAAGACTATATGAGAGGTGTCATCACCATATGTAACTAGGTGACACATATCCATGAATGGTGAAATCATGCAAACAGGATTATCTTCACATGCAAAACTCTTAATGATAATCCGTAGGCAAGATATCGGCCATTGGGTATCTTGCTTGATAAGATTTCTCAACCCAATTATCATCATAAGTGCAAACCGATACAGCCTTTGTAAGGAACATCAAAAAGATATGCTTCACCTAATTGAGGTGCTTAGCCGGACATGACTGTTTCCAAAAGTTGCCAAACTGATAGGGGACTTCCTCTATGGTTTATAAACTGATAAACACCCCCATATACCCATCATAAGTCGACACAACCTCATCTAGGGTTCAAGATACTCAACATTCTTGAGTTATTTCACTACCAAGAGTGCTATCACTCAACTAAGACTCAAAAAAGGTGCCCCCTCCTTTATCTCTCATCTACATGATACTTAGAGACAGTAGGGACACTTTAGAGATGATAAATTGCACATCAACCCCACATTTTGGGTATATTTCAAGTTGCACCAAAACTGGCACATAAAGCACAAGCATCATCCATACAAGTTCAACTTGGAACTTAGGCTTTCCACAAGGCCCCCTTTCACATCATGATCTCTCTTATGATACTAAAGAACTAAGCACACACCCATCATGTGACATATTTCAAGATAACCCTTCATGTTGGGTAAATTGCACTTTGGTCCCAAAACAAGCAAACATTGCTCAAACGACATTCAAACATGACCAACTTGAAACTTGAGCTCTTATTTAGTCTTAATTACTTTTTTAAAAGATTAAGACAAGGTTCTTATCATATTACTTAGGAAAAAAATCTAGGGTTATCCCAAAACCCAGGTCAGGTGTGTTACAAAAATTACTTAGATGGAGTCTTTTTTAGAATTATGAAGATGAGATGTAGCTTGGATCTTCTATCTAACATTCCAATGATCTCTTTAAAACTTAAAAATTGGTTGGTCTCCTGAAAGGATCAACAAATTTGTAGTCAACCAACTTACATTATCCACTAGCATAACTAGCACATCCCTAGAGAATGAAGTGGGGACCTTGCTAGATTGTCATCCCAATGAAATAAACATAAATCCCAACTAGATTTAATGATTTAAGCCCAACCAGACATGTTTCATTTGTTGTAAATAGTCATATTGGATTGTGTTATGAACTCCAACATGTTAATTTTTGTTTTTGGTTCATTGGAGAAAAAAACATAGCAACTTTAGAAATCAAGAGCATTTAAATATACTCTACTTCTCTCGCAACCCTCTTCATTCTTCCAAATAGATTGTGCATGCATCTAAGGGTGGTGTAAATCCTACCTTAGCTTCTCCATTTGTGAGGGACATTTTCTCTATCCTCGTAGTGAGGAGACACATGTATCTCTCCTAAGTTTTCCCCTTCTTCCCCTATTTCATTTTCCTCCCTTGAGAAATGAGGCTCATCCTTTCTCCCTATATTATTTCTAGATCTCCCACTTGGACAGAAGAACATGCTTGTAAGGACAAGGATCTTCTATCCCTGGTAACTCCTACCTCAAAACTTGAGATTGAAAAACCAGTAGAGGGGGCTGAATAGGGTTTTATAAATATTTTAACAATAATTCAACTCAAGCAACCACAATTGAAACTTTAAGAAGGAGGCAAGGTGTTTAGAGTGGTTCTACCCTTAGCAAAAACTAAGGGAGTCAGTCCACTACCCAATTGTTTCCAATTGGGATTTTGAAAGTATTAAAATTTATTACCTCGCAAGGATGTTACATAAAATTACAAATACTTTCACCACCCTTTGGATAGCCTTCACCTAGAAGTAGTCCCACCAACCTCGAAGCAGCCTTCCTCGAAGTAACTTCAAGCTCCCCCTTGAAGTAGCCTTCCTCTTAAAGTAGCTTCCCATTGAGACAACCTTCTTGAAGTAGTCCAAAGTCCTCCTTCTCCACCGAGAAGATCACACCCTCTCCAATCTGAAACCTCCAACCCTAGGAGTAGCAAGGAGAGTACAAACAATAATAAGGAACAAGAAGGGAAAATGGAAATTACAATTACCGTTGTAGCACAAGGCTTGATTTTCTATATCAAGTGTTTTGATCTCCTAACCAATGTGTGTGAAAGTGTAAGTATGGTGGAAAGAAGATTCTAGCCTATAGGACATGAGCTTGTAGCAATGGGAAAGATTAACAAGTGTAGAAGTTGCTCAATTTCTCACAAGAAGGGATTGCCAATTACAAGTATGTATGCTCAAGTATTGCACAAGTGTGTTTTGGGTGTCCTAAGGCATGTGCTATTGATAGGAATGGCATATGAGTGCTTAAGGATGTTCTAGACACTTTCTAGGGGGGTCTTAGTGCTCAACTAGTTGTTAGTTTTCCATTAATTGCTTTAGCAATGACTAGTTTATTAATTCTGAAAAGTGCAGAAAGAGACAATCTCGGTCGAGAAATTTGTCGACCGAGAGTCTGTCGGTCAAAATTTTTGTCAACCGAGAGACGGTCTGGAGCAAGTGTATATAATGTTTGATTCTAACTCCCAACTACCTTGTCTGCTGTGTCTAACGTCTATAGAACCTATTAGAAGAATTAACTTGGGAGACTCTCAGTCGAGAAGTTGTTCGACTGAGCTTGTCTTGGTCGACAAAGAGTTCGACCGAGAGTGTCTCTATTTTGGTGGTTCTAGTTGAATACTAAGTGTGTCTATGTGTGTGCAGTTGTGACACTATTATAGGGGATGGCCTATCTAAGTGTTTTGAATGGCTAGGGAAGATCTAAACGCTTGATTTACATGATATCTAAGTACTTGTACATTATATACTTGTACAAATTTTTACATTTGATTACAATCATGAAATTAACACATTGTGAGCATTTAGATCTCCCAAAGTTGTGTCATCCACCTAGTTCCTGCAACACTCAAATAGCATGTTAGATCCACAAGAATGAAATGTTTGACATTTTCAAAACAAAGGTATTTTGATGACGTCCATTTAGCCAACAGAGATAACCCATTTTCACCCTCCTTCTCCCTTCTCCCTCGTTCACTTATACCTTAGGATCATTTTCTCTTGCTCAGGCAATATCAAACTGAGATATTTTTTTTTCTTTTGTTTCTCCTTATCCCATGATAAACAACTCATGGTGTAGTAACAAAGAGGAGGACATCCACCATCTCTCCTCATATTTTTCCTTTCTTCAAGATTGATCTATAAATTGCAGTTTGGAGAAGGGATATCGCCATCTCTGATTTATTTATGTAACTCTACTCCATTTGGGGGTAGGGATCAACATGGCGGAAGCTTGTACCATCTACCGTCACCTCTACAACATAAAATGTGAAATTCATCTCCCTCATCCTTACCGCTTCCTCCACCTTCTCAATCTGCATTCCGAACTTATTTTGAGTATATGATTGTCCTGAAGAGAAAAGTTATTTTGAAGGTCATTGTCATTGTAGTGAATAGGAAGGGTCCTACCTTCTCTTGCTATGCTCAAACCTATAGCATATAATAAATACTCACATATTGATATATCTTTATATTTACTTTAATATGTATAGATATCCATACACTTTTTGGAGGTGTCATTTTATAATTTCATTCATTTTGGCATTTAGTAGTGTTTTATTTCATACCTTAGTTGATTATTGGGAATTTTTAGGGAGATGTAATCAACTGCATGAATTTGACTATCCATTAACATCTCCTTTTAATATTAATGCAAAGTTTAAGTGTTTATTTTATGAAATGAAACTATGACATGGGTGTACTTATTCATTGTGTACATGTTATGTATCATCTCTTTATTTTGTGTGGTTCAACATTCTATTTTTTGTTGTCATGTAAGGATTTGATGTAGTCAGACGGTGAATGGAATGGTACTTTATATATTGACTAGTCCATCATTTGACAAAGGAATATCGTTTAATACTTTATCGCTTATAAGATGTAGATAAGTCTTATCATTTAGAGGAAACATAGATCTGTGTAATTTTTCAATGATAATAGTGTTTGTTGCATTTCAATGATGATAAAAAATGAGGATAAGTAGAGTTAGGTGCTCGTGTGTCAATAAGGGCCCTGACAAGGAATAGTGTGTACTCTCTATCAACCAATAAATCGATGAGAAATTCAAGTACATGAGGAGAATGAGTAGGGAACCTTTTTCACCTTTGCAAAATTTTGAAGTCTAGAGGTCTGCTAGGTGATATTGCATGGACCACAATTGAGGAGCAAGTGGTCATGTTTTTTCAAATAGTTTTCCATAGAGTGTGAAATTGTGTGTTAGAAAAAAATTTATTTGATCAAGAGAAACCCTAACCCATTGTTTCAATGTCATGTTTAAGGAAATTTCTTCCTTAAGGGATGAGTATATAATTCTAACTTCATGTGTCACACTTTTAGAAATCATGACAAGAAACAATATTGGACATGGTTTAGGGTATGGTTTGTATTCCTAAATACAATGGTATAATTCTATTGATAGGTTATAAGATTAGAATTTATTAGGTGTATTTTCTTAGGATTATATTTTAGTTATTGATGGGACACATGTTTGTCCTTCAAAATTACCAACTTAAATTAAGGGTAGTTTGTGGGTTTAAAAGAGTACCCTTATGAGGATGTACTTGTTGTTCTCTTGATCTCACGTTATCATATGTTATGGTAGGTTTGAAGGGTGTTCTCATGATGAAAAATTCTTAAAGTTGGCTATAAAGATAGAGAATGGTTTGGAAATTTATGAAGGTGAGGAATGTAAGTATTGTATTACAATAAATTAACAATGATATTAACTTCTTTATAACAATTTATTATAGGAAAATACTATTTTCCACATGTAGTTATACAAGAAATTATTGTTTCATTACACAATCTTGAAATGTAAGGTACTGCTTGAATGGGTTTGGCAATGAAAAAACATATATGAATATGAATGAGCTCTTCAACCTACAACATTCTCCCCTCCTATCAATAGTGGGGAGGACATTTGTTCTCTTAGAGGGATGATTTGGCCTCTTCAATACAGGACATGCTTTCCATGAAAGAATGCATTAACCTGGTTCTAGTGTTTTCTCCATGATTGTATAGCACACAAGTTCTAGAGGAGGATATGTTTACAGAAACATGCATCAATTATAATGAAAAGTCAACTCAAAACCTAGACCTTGTCAAATTTTTATGTGCTTGAAAGAGAGAACTATATTGAGTGATGTGCATGGAGATACTCAATTGCCCAAGATATTTTGTTTTCAAGATATTAACAATGTTTAGTGATAACATTAGGCATTTTTGTTATGGTTATGGTTCTTGTATCTAACATAGCACGTATTTAAAACACCATATATTTGAAATTTACATTAGTTTTTTATAATGTTATCACTATATTTTTTTCATTTCATATCATGTAGATGTCTTATGATTTTGATTTTTTATATTGTGATTTTTAATATTGATTAAATCGTGAATGAAAAATCTTGGATCATGGATGATTGAAAGGAAAATGTTCTAGGTAAAATCAAGAAGAATGATAATTTTTTTAGTGGTCCAAGAGCATGTTATAGTTTCCAACATATACACTTGTTAGCATGATAAAGGGAAACAATGCTGATAAAGGATTTCAGCACAAGTCTTACACTACAATTGCTCAGTCTATGAGTGAGAATTCCAATGGAAATGTCAAGAGAGTAATGTGGAGAGACACTTTAGGACTCTAAAAAGGAAATGGCAAGAAGTGATGAAACTATAGAGTTTGAGTGGTTGTAGTTTTGATAGTGTTTAAAAGACCATTAAAAGGCACACAAGTTTAACTATATAAATGTAATGTGTTATTATTAGAATAGTCACATTCATAATTATATGACATTTATACTTTAATTTTGATACATTGACATTGCATCATCATGGATTCTTTAATTAATGTAGGACCATATAAAAGTTGAATCCAACATTAACCAACCAATTTTGATGTATGATGAGCTAAATTTTATATGTGGAAATGATTGTAAACCTCATATTCTTCTCTATATGGAGTGGTGAGTTGATCCATGTTGCACAAGGTGACAATGTCTCAAGAGCCTCTAGTTCCGCAAGTGTGTCAATATCTATTGATGATTATGAATAAATTAATAAACCAATGATAGAAATTTATATTCAGGTGGGTCTAAAGGAGAGGGGAAATGACAATGTGGTGATGAACATAAAGATGATCTGACTATGAATGAAATGTTTTCCATGGTGAATGAGATGATCCACAATCAAGATGAAGAGTTCACTAATAAAATTTACCAAAAAGTAGTAATTTGTGAACCAACTCTAAGCTTGAAGGGATTCACTAAGGAACTTATTTTGAGTGCATATGGGTTCCTTGTTAAGAATCCTAGAGATTCTAAGGTTTTTCACCACATAAGTGATGTATACCTCACAAAATGGCTCTTAAAATACTCACTAATAGTTGCGACTTTTGAGGTATGAATTTATTTGATTAGTGTATTGATTGTTGTATTTTACTATAAATGATCTGTTCATGTTGAGACTATATTTATGGTGTTTTCATTTCATATTTGGCACACAATCCCTTGCTTTTCTTGGGACAAAAAGCATTTTTAGGGCACCTATTTTGGTGTGCTGTGTGGTCTACAATCAAATCATTGTTAGTTAATGTACCATCAACCTTCTATGCTCCTCCCTTGTATTCTTATAGCTAAGTTGGGTTGGAACGTGTGAGTGTTAGTAAGGGTCAAAATGGACAATTTGCCTAACATATCAATAGATATACTAGTAGAAAGATATGGACATGAATTTTGTATGTGTTTACTAGTGGGGGAGAACCCAAGACAAGGGCTCCTATTCACTTCAATTTGATGTTTTTCGAGTTGGACTTCTCATAGAGAGTTCATTTGGGTGTACATGAACATCGTTGTTGTACTAAGAGGCATGTGTCTTGCGTTATCTTTCTAATTTTATAGCTTTTAAGATTGTGTAGGTTTGGGAATGGGTCAAAGAGTCCGTGGTTGTTTTATTTGTTAGTGGTTACAATGAAAAGAGTTGACCCAACAAGATATGTGGTGATGGGAATGATAATCCAATGAGTTTCATGTAAAAACCTAACCCTTGGAAAGAGAGACAAATATAGCATATGCCTCTCTTTTTTGAGTTTCTAGTACAGAGGATAAAGAGGGTATTTAGGTGATGCAAACAACTTGGAACTAGGATGTTGATTCATAGTTTCATGTGTGATGCTACAACACAACTCCATCACAAGAGAGAGCAAAAAAAAGAGGATGATGATCCTTGAAACCAAAGTTAGTAATAAATTATAATGACAAAACAAGCAAAAGTATGTGGCACCCAAAGAAATAAGCATATAGGATCCCCTAGATGACAAGGAGTGGCTCAAGTGGTCAAGCACGGTGTCCCCTAACAAAGAGACCCAGGTTTGAATCCTAGTTTCTACATTGATTTACCACCCTCCCGGGCATTCGGCCTCTGCCACATGCATGGGAGGTGGGGGGAGAAATCTCTCTCTTAATCCCATATAGGATCCCCTAATATATCAGTTGCCATCCTTGATCTTAGGTGTGAAAGAATTAGATCCAAACCATGAATAGTGAAAAGAACATGCTTATGAATTAGTGTGTGCGATTCCATTTGTTGATTAAGGGGAAAAAATTGACATTAGTATCACAAATGAAACTATGAACAATCACAAAATTTTAAACCAAAATTCCACTACCCGCCTATACAAAACCCACCAAAATTTCATAGAATTCTTAATGTTATAAAGTTTATACATATATATTCATTGAGATATAGCTCTTATATTTCACCTTTAATTATTCAACATCTAGCACTATTAGATTTTAATGATGGTATTTTATTTGTTTTCTTTGTCTTTTTCTCAGATTTGACCTCTATTATTAAGAAATCACTGTCTTAATATCTCTTGTTTGTTTTGTTTTCTGGTCATCCTATAGATCTACCCAATGGCTGATTTTGATTGGATTCATTGTTTTGAGGATCCAAGGTCAACTTATTTTCTTCCTACTGTCAATTATTCTAAAGGTTTATATGTCATGTGGTGGTAGGTTTGGATGTCTACAATTAGTTCTGGAAGTGGTTGTGGCATTATGGGAGGTGCTAGGCTTTGCTAGTGGATAGAGTAAGTGATCATATATTTCATATCATGTCCCCTAACGACAGTACCATATAAAATCACAGTTTAGGGTTTCTATTCTTATACACACTATTAATGTCAGTTTATGTGATCATCTATAAGTCCATAGACCAACTAATATCGGTACCATATGAAATTATGATTTAAGTTAGCAATTCATGTAATACTCACAGGTATAGGTTTTTTGTACTTGAAGCATTTTCATTTTCCTAAATCACCCCTACGCCATGAATATTGAGTTTTGTTTACATAAGTGGTCAAGGTTCGATTTGAGCTACTGGTTATTATACTATAGTTTATGTATACTTGCAATGAACAAACCATGTGTCTTTCTATTCTTGGAACACTTCTATTTTACTAATTTCAACCCAGACACATTAGGATTGAGTGATTTTTAAACCTTCTTTGTCTTGGTTCAGTTGAGCTACTAAAATTATATTATTGAGCTTATGCTTAATTCTTTTTCAGAAGTTGCTTAACTTTTGTGTCTCGGGTTGTATCTTCCACAAATGTTTTAGTTGCAGCTAGTCTAAGGATATGCTTGGTACGTGGTGACAAAATTCATGGTGATGGAGATGGGGACGGTGATGGGGAAGGGGATAGTGATGGTGATAGGGAAATTGTTAAAATGTGTGGTTTGGTAACATGTGCATGGTGATATGGGTGGTGATGGTGAAAAACTTAAAAAATTTTGTTTGTTACACGGTTATGGTGATGGGGAGGGGATCTTTTATATAAAAAAAACCTACACACATAAAAATCATATTTATTAAATTGTTTCTTTTGCATACATGGCTAAATAAGTTGTGGAGTCTTGAAAGAAACTTGTTTCAAAATGATTCACCATGCTTTTCCATGGGGACAGAAACAAACCAAATTTCACCATGGACTTACCATGATTTCCTATCACCATGGTAAACAAACAACACTTTTTATTTCACCTTCATTCCCCTCCCCATGATTCACCATTAAACTAACGCACCATAAATGGCCATGTCATTCATCTCCATGGGGGAGGATACAACGGAATTTGTTATGTGAATCATTAATCACACTTTTATTCCAAATTTAGTTGATCTACTACTATATAATATCTTTGGGTAAGACGACATCCACATGTTTGCCTTGGAATGTGACTTATTTTTAGAACATGTAATACTCAAATTTGTCTTTTGCATTTGATACTTTTAGATTCTTAGCACTGGAGGTTGTGGAGCTTCTCGAAAGAGTCCAAATAGTTATGCAATGTAATGTTATGTCCCCTAGGTCTATAGATGTAGTATTTCACAAGTTTTATTTTGTCATTTAAAAGGAGTTGGTGGGGCAGCTTGTTGCCCGTCTTCTTAGTGTAGTTGGTTTATACTTGTATCTACAAAATTGCTCTAATATATACTTGAGTTGTTCAAGTTTCGAGTGGTGCATATGATAGTGGTGATTTTTTGTGTGTATTTGACACAAAATAACATAATAAACATTTAATAAACTTGGATTAGATTTGAATTTTGAGTATCCTCCAAATTTAGCTATAATTTAAGATATAAATCCTTCAAGTTCGGTATCTAGACATTTGATGTGTAATTGAATTACAAAATTTAAGTTCAATAAATTTTTGATCGGAATTTGAATTTTGAATTTTGTATTTTAGAGTTTGGATAAAACCTTCAGGTAAATTATCCAAAGAATTCAAATCACGGGTTTTGAAATTCTGCATTCTTTGGCATTATTGAAATGTGTATCTGAAATAACTCTCAGAGTTACAATTATAAATTTATAATACATAATATAAATCCTGTAATGAAATGGAGCAAACCAAAATATAAATTACAAAATACAGAATTTTCGACATCCAACATATTTAACATAAAATACTAATCTGTGGGATTTTTAGAATACAGATTATGTTAACATGTATTTTGATAATCCGAAATTATTGAAAATAAAATGAAATCCAGCAAACCAAACATCTTCTATCCAATACTGGTTTTGTACTGTGTCATAATATCTTCCAGCCATCAGCACCGTGCTAACGCGTACTCGGTAAAATTCTGGTCTTCACACAGGAGACGTCTTGTAATTACCTCTGAAGGCGCACGTCCGAGTGTGACACGTACCCGTTGACAAAAAAATCAAAAGTATCTCAGTAGTGGTAGTATACACTTAGAGTGAAATGGAAAGGCGGTGCTCAATTCTTCCGCAACAAACAACCACTCCGGGACGGCGCTGGCTTCCAACTACTACTTCTTCCACTACTCTCACATCCCCACTTAAAGCAAAATCAAGACAAGGTCAACAAAATTATGGAAGAAAAGCATGTGAATGGATATTCCGCTCGTGTAATGGTTAATCTATAACACCACAAAGTGACGTCCGGCTATTTCTTAGACACTTACCAAAATATGTTTCTCCAATTACGTGAAATCTACCACTCACATAGAGTATTAAAACTCACACCTATGCTCCTACCAAAATACGTTTGTCCCTAATTCACCACCCGCCCCTTCGTAAAAAACTGTGAATGTCAGTCCTTTTGCAGTGATTAGCATGGAGCAGGTGCTACACACGTGATTTTCAATTGAATAAACACTAGTACGACACATGAATAAAAATCGCATTGTTCTTGTAAGCATACAAATGATATTCATGTCTTATTTATTAACATTTTTGTAATGGTTGTTTGTGTCACTCTGGTACATTAGGATAGTATTTCATCCCATTTATGAAGATAACATGTGTTTGCGGAAGTCCATTTATAATTTTACAGTCTCATTATATGCGTCAAATCTAATGTTTGTAAACATGGAATTTCCAAATTTAAATTCCGAATTTAGGCTACCTACTTCAACATTATATACATGACAATATAAGCTATTCCATGTATAATTAATTATAAGTTAGACTATTTGTCCAACCTAGAACCCAATTTTGACTCCTTAAATCAAGCTACTTGGTTTGTTAGAAATGGATTTTTGACTTTGACCATTGTTATTAAAATTGTTTTGTTTATTTTCATAGTAGTAAACTCAATCTGATTTTGTAATGCCTATGAATTATATAAGAATCACAACCAGGAATCAAATGGAACAGATTAAAAATGACAAAAAAAACTCATTCTAACTCCAGATCTAAATATCAATAACATTGATTTGACCCATGTCCCAACCACGACAGTCCCAATTCGTCAAAACCTGGAATAGCAAAGTCGGATCTCAGAGCCAATATAGTTTTAGTTTGAACATCTACTTTCCAAACCTAGAACTAACGACAATGGCAAAATCTTAACCCACAACCTACCTTATCTGGAGTAGTGTCACAAAATCCCATAACATCCAATTTTGTTGATGTTACATACCTATTTTATAGTTCACTTCCCTTTGCATCCTAGGTTTTAGGTGATAATTCTTAGTTATACTTGCATTTATCATCATTTATCCTCATTAATAATAACCTTATAATTTATGCAAGAAAGCATCAAGTTTGGGGAACATAGTCGTCCCATAATTTCTTCGCATCCAACTCTCAACTTGATGCAACTCGCTTAACTTAGTCACATGTAACATAGGAGGTATTGACTTTCCATCACTATTCATAGACTGATGGAAAGCCCAGATTCTCCACTGAACAATGATCCATTGGAGTCTATCCATGGCCACGCCAACACCATCTACCAAAAAAATCTAGATCCTATCTATAAACCAGAAGGTTGGGCACGCCAACCGATGTAGGGTTTGCTACCATCTAATGATGGAACCACGAGATGGCCATCTACCGAAGGCATTACTGAACCAACCCTCTAGCGATGGAATATGTGAAATAGCAGTTGCCACCAAATTTAGTTAAGCATGCTCCTTGAGGCATGTGACATGAATATTAAGGAGCAAACAAACCCCATATCCCTCAAGTTCCTCTGGTGGCCAATAATCCCTACATGAATAATAACACCAAATTTTGTGATATTTTAGACTGTTATTCTGTTATCAAAACTGCCTTTTTTAACTATTTTCCTCTCTGTTTATATGTACTTTTGCAATAATTGGCCAAACGACGCTCTTAATTCAATATTTCCGTATTTTGCAGTGTTTTCCTCCAATTTTGACCCATTTATCGTCAATAAGGGCGTCCTGGCCCACAAGAAAGTTCCACCTGCATCGGCCTTCCAGATGGCCGATAAGATCACTGCCCGACAGGGTAAGCACAACGCACCGACACACGACATGAGGATGTCGCGCGAGAAGGAACTAGCGGGCGATACGTCTTTTACCCGACAGGGAGCCGAGCTCGCCACGACGACAAAGCTTGTCGCGCGACACAGCCAGCGACCGCAAAGATAAGGGGGACACATGGCTCCCGGAGCACCATAACTTCCCCCAACCGCTGCCTATAAATAACATCTATAGGAAGCCGAAAAGACAGGTCGGAACACTGTGCAAGTCATCTCGGGAAGGCTGCAAAGAGCGAGAGTATCGTGCCTCAGTGGTTGTGACGGGCGACACTAGGTGAGCATTTCCCCATCCCGAGAGGGAGGGAATGGTTCACTTAGTGTCGTCCCGAGCACCACTCCAGGCTGATATCGGCCGACATAACGCAGATACTGGATACAAGTGACTGATACTAGATGCACTTCATTTTATCCCTGCGCGATACTAACCCCGATACGTGTCGCCCGTCGTGGCGTGCCGCCCGAGAGGGTGCCGCCCGACATGACCGTATCGGGCCAGGTTTCTCGCACGATACAACTCCCCGTCACCGCGTGCCGCCTGAGAGGGTGTGCCGCCCGACACGTCCGTATCGGGCCAGAGGGTCAGCTGTAGCCTGTCGACCTTCTATGTCAAGAGGGTGACGTTTATCCTTTATTTCCGCCATTATTTCTTTTATTTCCACAATGTAATCAAACCTTTATATGTTAATAGAATTAGAAGACTTTAATTATCTGCCGCTTTATGCTTGGTACCCTTGTTGGCTGATTGCTATGTTTAATATCCGAACTCTAGTTTGTATGTTTGGATCGCATTTCGATTAGCTACCGAATCGTGTTTTCCCGTCGCAACAGCCTTGAGAGAGGTGTTGTGGCTCTAGTGTTTGGTCCGATTCTGGAGTATGAGAGTGCCCGGAATCGGAGTTGCTTTAGTAACCTTTCCACTCTAATTTAAGTCCAGCAACTTCGAGAGGGGTGTTGATGCTTGGTTAGAGGTACCCGCTCTGAGAGGAGGGGTACATGATGTTTCTGCTGCCGCTTGTTTTACCAAAGTTTTCTCCTTGGTACCTTGCTATAGCTTTAGTATTATCTCTCTATTTCTGTTGCATGAAAACCCCTAAAAACTAATAAATGCCCAAACCCTAAATCTTTCTTGTAGCTCCATTTGGAGATAGGGTTTTCTTTTGTTTTATCGATCTTGTTCTGTTGTTCCCTTTTGGGAATTTTATCATCTCTTATCCTTGCCGAAGTGTAGCGTGTCGATTCTGAGTTCTCAACACTACCACCCTTGTCCCTATGTTCGACCCTGTATATCTACTTTGACTCTGTAAACAAAGTTGCGGGGGCCTAGAAGGATTCAGGTTATAAATGTAAAAGCTCGACTACCTCAAATCCGCCTCCAACTTTAGGACGCACGATTTAGGCCGGTCAACTTTTTGGCGCCGTTGCCGGGGACAAGGCAAAATGACACTATTGACAAATCCGAATCCACTAGCTACACTCTTGTGCCTCAAGCTTAGAAATGCGCTTGACAACACCCTTTTCTTTTATTATTATTATTATTATTCTTTGCCTAAAAATTAATAATTTGATTTTCTAAAACTAGATTTCTTGTTCCATTTCAGGAATTCTGAAGAATAGTGACCTGTTCCACCGACCACTGACACCATGCCGCCCCGCGTCGAGCCACCCCAGTCTGAAGGAGAACGCCCAGGGCGAGCTCGGCCCCATTCACCTCCACCAGAAGTCAACGATCGCTATGACAGTGATGATAACCTCGAAGATCCAGAAATGGAGCAGTTCGAGGAAGGCCATCGCCGCGATAGACGTCATCGCCACCAAAGGCACAGAAGAAACCGTAATAATCAGGAACAACGCTGAGACGCCAGTGACAACGACGACTCAGAGGAAGAAGAGAAAACGCTGAGGGAGTTGGCATCCACGAAGGCCAACAACTCCTGGTATCCTGTCATTATCCCATGTTTCAACGCGACAAATTTTGAGCTTAAGCCGTCGGTTATCTCAATGATCTAGAATAAAAGTTTTAGGGGAAGTTCCAAGAATGAAAACCCCTACCACCACCTGGATGCCTTCAAAAATATATGTGATACCATAAAGATGCGGGGGGTCCCCCAAGAAGTCATATACTGCTAGGGCTTCATTTTCTCCTTGGAGGACAAAGCTCTGTAATGGTATCTTGGGTTACCTCACCAATATCTAAATGGATGGGGAGCACTGGCTGACGCATTTGTGAACAAATTCTACCCCACTGAAAGGACTGTGAGAAACAGGCAGAAGATAACCTCTTTTATGCAGAAGCCCAATGAGAGTCTCCATGACGCTTGGGAAAGATACCGGGAATATCAAAGGGACTGCCCTCACCATAACTATAAGAAGGGTTTCCTAGTCACCACCTTTTACAATGGTCTGACCCCAGATGAAAGGGTGTCACTTAATGCGGCAGCAGGCAGTGACTTCCTTGGGAAAAAGCTGAGCAAGTCCGAAAAGATCATCAAAAACATGGCCGAGCTGCTAGCCGGCACTGATTACGATAGATACGACAGAGGACAGGCTAAAAAGAGCGGTGAAGGGTCCTTTATTGAGTCTAAGGCGCTAGAGTCCATTACTTCGCAGATACAAAGAATAGCTACAAATGTTAAGCAACTGAGGGAATCTGGCGGGAAGGGAAAGAAGCCAGTCGAAAAAGTGATGAAATGCGTAACCTGCGGTGAAGGAGGGCATGGGGTAGATAATTGCGTCTACACCCGACCGGATGCAGCCAGTGATACTGACTCTGAAGACGAAGGGACTGAAAATGTCTCTTTTGTGAGTTTCAAAAGGCCAGACCACCCCAGTTTCAATTATGACAACAAGGACGTGGCTGAGAACTCACATCAGCTGCGTAGCTCATCTAAGCCGTCGCAAGCCTTCGAGAAAAGAGGGGGGGAAGTCAGTATACCAAGAACACCCAGTTTCAGCTAGCCAAGGGAAATTTCCAGGTACAAGGTAAATATCAAGGGTAAAACAAAGAACAGGACAAGGGCTCGAGCCAATCGGATGTGATTGGCTAGCTATTCGATTTTGTGTAGAGGCAGGACACTATTAACAATCAACTAGCGCAAAGCACGCTGTCGAACTCCGGCGTTTTGAACTCTCTACAGGTACAATTGGCGGACATGCAGACGCATCAAGGCTAAATTGATCAACAACTAGCTCACTTGGACGAGATCGGGAAGAACCCGTCAGGGAAGATACCATCAAATACAGAGACTGCCAAGAAGGTAGGACTGTGACCGCGGAGGCAAGGATAAAGATGAAGGAAGGAGAAGCTGAAGATGGAAAACGCAGTGCTTCTCGGGAGGCATCCCGAGCTCTCTTTTATTTCTTAAGATAGGATGCATTTTATTTTCCTACAAAACAAACATTACAAACATTATGGACTGTAATAAGGCCCGAGTCGGTACATGCGCCACATGCGCTAACTCTTTTGTTTTATGGGCCACCGCGCTACTTTATAGACCGGGATGGGTAATACCATCTGAGGCTGGGGGCTTAGCCTTAAGCCAATGATGTTTTACTCATCAACCCCTTTCTCTCGCTCTATTTTCCAGTTTTTTTTTTTGGCTCTGAAAGGTTATCAGGCAGTTCATATCGGGAAGCTGCCCAACTGACTTGCTGAACGCGCCCATATCGTGCAAAGGAGTGACTACCCTCGTGTGATGGATGGACTTCCCGTCTCGGGGATGACTTACCCCAACGACCGACGCACGCCCGAAGTTACCCATTTTTACCCCCGGTTGGGACCGCTATAAATAGCCTGGCGAGTTTACCGTGTCGGGCTACTGCCTTACTGTTTTCACCTAACCGTGTCGTGCATTGATTTTCTGAGTTAGCTCCGGTATCATGCAAGATCCCTGCTCTCGTATCACGCGGAATTTTAAGAACACGACAAGGTATATCCCGGAAGACCATATCGCCCGACACGATCTTCCTTTCACGAGTAACTTATCAGGCATGAGCCCTTGTTAGATGAGCGATCTTTTATCGCCCGAGACATATGTCGCACAACATACCTTTTATTCATGTTTGCCTTATACCCATGACGGGCGATATCCGTGTCGCCCATCTTTGTACCGCCTCTCCCGTTTTGTTGGCAGGCGACACACCCTTTTCTTTTCAGAGAACCCTGTCGGGTGTCTTATCTTTCGTGACGTACCTGGCGCGTATCTATCGCTGTATCGCCTTTTTTTATCGCATGTATGATCTTTCGACGTGACGGGCGATACCCATATCTCATATCGGGCACGAGACTTCCCCTCTGAAAACCCAGTGATGCCCGATACAGTGGCATAGATCATTGTCATATCAATCCAATTCTACACCAGCACATTTTAACTAATCAACTAATTTGTTAACAGAAATGGCCCGCGTCAAGCAGACAGTTCTCCGGGTTGATGATCAAGGCAGGAGGGTCACCTCTGAAGCAACCAACGTCGGGCAAAAATGCCCGAATCCAGAAGCAGTCGGGCCGTCAGCTATGGAAAAGAGGGCAAGGGTAGGAGAAGTGATAGCTCCAATCACCGCTCCATCAGCAGCAGCAGAATCCCTGGAACACACACCAGGGAGGTTTGTGTCGAGAGACAGCCAGCACACACGTTGTTATGCGGATCTGGAAACCAGGCTCTACAGGCCGAGCCGGTTCTGCCACCAGTCTTCGTTCATCGAGCTGGGCATCTATGAAAGATTGAAGGGCGTCCTCGCCGCTGCAGGGCTGAGAAGGATCTGCTTTAGCCGGTTCTCTTCCTACACCAAACTCACGAGGGAGTTCATGTCCTCTCTCCATAGGGTGAAAACTCTGCTGCGGAAAAAGAAGAATACGGCGGGCCGGATAGACTCCAAGCCCGGCTATATAACTCGGAGCACGCTATCTCCGAGAAGCTACTAAACAAGATCTTCTCTTCCAACGAGGAGGAGGAGAATCTGATGAATAATGGTGAGAGAATCACCGAGGGAGATGGGTTCAGTCCTGTGGAGCTCTGGGGTAGGCTAACCGGCGAGACATCTTATAAGCCGGGATGTAAAGTGACGGTCGTGCACTCATGCTTTTAGAGGATAGTGCACAAACTGGTGGCATGCTTGCTGTTCAGCAAGAACGAGTCCAGCAATATCTACACAGAAGAACTCCATGTCATGTGGCACATCATGGAGGGATGAGTCATCAACCTTGGACAGTTTTTGTTAAACAGGCTACACCCGATAAAAGATTCCACCAAAGAATATTGTATGGGCGGCATTGTCAACCTGATTGCGGTTGGGCTCGAGTACCCAAAAGAGCCGCGTAGCCTTTCGAGGATACATGGCGATGAAGTGGTCGACATCAAGTACCTGATGAGGACCGACATCATAAAGGAGGGGAGAGACTACTTCTACAAGTTTACAAGGACGAACATCCTCCTTCCGCTTCCTCGCTGCGCCAATTACGACGTAGAAAAACTGGTCTTCACTACCGCAGAGATTGAAGCTCTAGCAGTAGATGCATCCTATGCCGCCACCACCAGAGCCCAGGAAAGGGCGGTCATGAGAGGAGAACCTATTCCTCTCAGTCCAAGGTGGGAAAAAGCTACAACAGCCCGCACCGAGCCAGCAGAAACTCCAGAGCTACCGACGACAACAGCCTTTAGAGCTGTCATCACTCCTTCTATAGCAGCCACTACCAAAGCAACAGCTGTGGTGGTGGAAGAAGAGCCGGCGACCGTGGAGGTCACCGAGCCCACAGCTACGGGGGCTGCCGCGGGAGAGACAGCCGCAACCCCCGAAATTCCTGTATTGCCTGAAGAGGCAGAGGAAGGGCCGCAGCCGGACACCAGTAATGAGGTGTTTGCCGCGATCCTTTATATGGAACTCGAAGGTGCGCAGCTGACACCGACACCTTTGCCGGTGTCTCCTGTTGCAGCTGCTGATGAGATCGCCGCCAGCGTAGAGGTGGAGCAGCATCCACCCACACCACGACCTTCTCCACCACGACAATGGGGCAAGGCGGTGATAGCTGAAAGAGCGTTGTCACCTCGCCTGGCGGCATCTGCATTGCGAACGATTGAGATAGATTCTACCTCGCTCGGTGGACCATCACGCGAGCAAGACGTCGCGAGGACAGGAGGAGACTCGTGGGAACCCCTCCGTCATTCGGGAAGATGTTAGGGCGCGAGCTCAACTACTTGCGGGAGGTAACATATAACAACTCAGCTACCTATATTTCCTTAACCCACAAGTTTGCATCTTTCCAAGACAGGCTGAATAGCCAAGAACAAGAGTTACTGACTCTAGCTAGCCTTCCCGACAGATTAGAGACTTTGACTGTGACACTTTAGCAAGTTCTCCAATGCCTCGACAAGATCGAGGAAAGGCTGGACAAGGGGGGACGACCATCCACGCCGAAGGAAGTCGAGAAGGTCACCGTCACCCCCTAGCCGAGGCTCTCCTCCTTCTTCATCAATGTCCTCCTCAAAATCAGCGTCCTCCTCCGCCTCCAGCAGGCGATCAACAACGCCCGAGGAGGGGGCGCCGCAAAGGTCAGCCGACGGAGCTGCAGCAGGACAGGAGAGCTCCCTAGGCCTGGAAGAAGAAAATCCCTCAGTCCCCCTGGACGAAGCTGAAGACGATAATAGATATATCAGCGTCGGATTAGACTCTTCTAATGAATCTGAGGGAGAAATGGGGGATGTTTATGCTGTCAATGAAAGACATCTCCCCCGAAGAAGACGCTTGATGGCGGATAAGTTCTGTGAGCTATCCGAGATACCCTCCTTTGAGATGGCCGACTTCGACAGAAGAGCCATCGGATACCTGACGATCAGAGACCAGAATTTGTTGAACAAGCTCTTAAGATTGCAGGCTGATGAAGAAGACGTAGTCTGGAGTGACGACTACTTCTCCGTACAACGGGAAGATCTTTGAAGTATGTTCCGCACGTCGGCCGTGGTCGGCAAAAGACTGTTTAGGGTCCTTGAAAGTGCGATAATAGAAAACATTGATAGCAGGACAGGTCGGAAGACAATATACAACGCCACCCTGACCTTGGCGAGAAAGCTGATGAAGGGAGATTCAGACTCCAGTGCGGTGGCCGACATGCTGAACCACATCAAAAAGAATAGACCAAACTTCGTGTTAGCCCCGTATAAGCACCGCAACGTGTGGTTCCTTTGCATGGAAGATCTCAGGAACCACGACGTCCAGCTGTTGAGCTACAGCAACGATGAGGTGCCACGCTCTGGGATTTTTTTCAGCCGCCCGGAGGACAAGAAATTGAGGCTCCTGCCCTTGCGTCTCCTAAGAGTTATCAAGCACAGAATCCAACGTCACAAAGACGTTTGGAACTTCTTTTCTATCCGAGACCTCCCCGTCCAGGCAGAAAAGGGAAGCGGAAACAGCGCCTTCGCCATCTTGAGTGCCATGGAGGTGCTCAATACATTCGGAAACCTGAGAGCCCTTAGGAGCACATACTTCTATCGCCGTAGGAGCATTTACGCCATGTTTCTAATCAAGGACAAGAGCTATTTCTGAGATGCAGGGGTTCCTGAGAAGCTGCTGGACAGTGACCTAGAAGAAGACACTTCGCAATCCAGCAGCTCCCCAGAGAAAGAGGGGGAGATGGCAACTGACACCCACAGGGCAAGCAAGTAGTTAGAGATCCTGCGGAAAGTGCACGGGATGGAAGACATTGCTTCACCTGAAACTACAGAAGGGTTGATCAAAAATTTCGACCGCTTCTCGTGCGCTACTCTCACACAGGAGCAGGTCAACGATATCCTTCTGAAGTTGGCTGATTCCACCCCAACGGATGTCGCATATGAGGCAGGAAATGTCATAGTCCCAGTCGATGACTTAAGGGACATGGTAAAAGAAGGAGGATGTCTAGCTGTAACTGTGGCGGGTGCTTACATTCAAACAATACAGCCAAGGCTCGAACACGCATACAGAGATCATCCTATGATGTTCAATGACATTTGCCTAGTTGATGAAACAGGAGCGAACCGAGCATTTCTGGAAGAATTGGAGAGCAAGGTTCCACACACGATCTTCCTACCCGTCCTCCACTATATACATTGGACGCTCCTGACAATGTACACTCTACAATGAGCGGGAATCTTCTACAACAACTCGGACAACAATTAAAACCATCCAGTGTCGTGTACATCAGAATCGTTGTCATCCGTCGAACGCCTAGTTCGAAAATACTACGACGAGGTGTCAAAGATGATCCAACCATTCCTGGACACGCAAGAAAGCAAATGGCACGAACTACAGTTCTTCCGCCGCAGTCCACAACAGATTCCCCTATCCAATGACTGCGACATCTTTGTCCTGGAATGGATAACAAATGAAGCAACGCCTTACCAGCTCCACCACATCGATTATCACAGCAAAAGAGGAGAATATGTGCGGGAGCTTCTATCTGACACTGGTGCAGTCACCAATTAACCTCACTGGAGTAACATTACCTCACCTTATCTACCTCACAACTCTGGGACAGAGTGTGGAGTAAGTTTGGGGGGGACCATGTACCAGTGAGGGAGGTATAAAATTTTTGAAAATTTTCTGATTTTTCTGCCTCAAATTCTTCATTCTTTTGTCTCATATTCTTTATTCTTTTGATTCTTTCCTATATCATGTGTACATATATATGTTCATACCAAAGTGTTGAAAAATCTTGCTTATTTTGTTCCCATACATATGTACAACGTCGCTATATTAGTAAAAACCTGATGCGACTTCTTGCCAATTTGTTTCTATGTGCTTAATGAGATGCAAATTTCGTTATATCTTTCTGATAATGCTACCTCAAACAAAAAAAAGATTACATTTTTCCGTGCCCAACAATTTCGAAAAAAAAATAATAATCTCACAACAGCTAAGAGACGAGTATGGAGAAGGAAAAAGCTGCCCAAACAGAAACAATCCCTCTTGTTTCCCCTTACCCAAAAAAAATCCCAAAAAGAGAAAGCAGCCTTATGAGGGTGAATAAAAGCATGAGAGTTGTGCCCAATAAAACAAAAAAACGTTTATATACACACTTGTCTACCAAAAGTACCCATCTTTAGGCATGGTAGATCTGGGGCAGTGGTGCGTAGGATGTGAAATCACTGCTCTAAAACCAACTGGCTTGGACTGCAGGGACTACTTGCCCGTTAATGGACCCTTACCTGGATGGACTGATGGGAAACAAGAAAAACCCCAAAAAGCCTCGACCTACCCAACACACAACTTTCTTCCCCAAAAATAAGCTATTTGGTGTGAAAGCTAACTTCAGAATCATACACCAAAGTCTCGCTGAAGCTGTAGAGAAAATTTTTACTGAAATAATAAAGCAGGAAACACGAGGTCTTTTGTTCGTTGTGGGACAACATTATCTCTAAAGGCATCACGATTCTTGTTTTACCTCTTGAGCTGAAAACTAAACCGAGCAAGAAGAAACATCACAAAATAAAGTTTAAATATTGATTGAGGACAATCAAAATGCGAAGTTTGGGGGAGTTGATAACATCAAATTTTGTGATGTTTTAGACTGTTATTCTATTATCAAAACTGCCTTTTTAAATGTTTTCCTCTCTGTTTATATGTACTTTTGCAATAATTGGCCAAACGATGCTCTTAATTCAATATTTCCATATTTTGCAGTGTTTTCCTCCATTTTCGACCCATTTATCGTCAATAAGGGCGTCCTGGCCCACAAGAAAGTTCCACCTACATCGGCCTTCCAGATGGCCGATAAAATCACTGCCTGACAGGGTAAGCACAACGCACCGACGCGCGACATGAGGATGCCGCATGAGAAGGAACTAGCAGGCGATACGTCTTTTACCCGACAGGGAGCTGAGCTCACCATGACGACAAAGCTTGTCACATGACACAGCCACTCACCGGCGGGCGCCGCTCGTCATGTGACCGACAGCCGACATCCTTGTGTCGGGCGATACTGATATCGACCGTCCACCGACCGTAAAGATAAGGGGGACACGTGGCGCCCTGAGCACCATAACTTCCCCCAACCGATGCCTTTAAATAGTAGCTACAGGAAGCCGAAAAGATAGGTCGGAACGCTGCACAAGTCATCTCAGGAAGGCTGCAAAGAGAGAGAGTATCGTGCCTCAATGGTTGTGACAGGCGACACTAGGTGAGCATTTCCCCATCCCGAGAGGGAGGGAATGGTTCACTTAGTGTCGTCCCGAGCACCACTACAGGCCGATATCGGCCGACATAACGTAGATATTGGATACACGTGACTGATACTAGATGCACTTCATTTTAGCCCGGCGCGATACTAACCCTGATATGTGTCGCCCGTCGTGGCGTGCCGCCCGAGAGGGTGCCGCCTGACATGACCGTATCGGGCCAGGGTTCTCGCACAATACAACTCCCCGTCACCGCGTGCCGCCTGAGAGGGTGTGCCGCCCGACGCATCCGTATCGGGCCAGGGTTCTGCCCGGTATCGGGCCGGAGGGTCAGCAGTAGCCTGTCGACCTTCTATGTCAAGAGGGCGACGTTTATCCTTTATTTCTGTCATTATTTCTTTTATTTCCGCAATGTAATCAAATCTTTATATGTTAATAAAATTAGAAGAGTTTAAGTATCTGCCGCTTTATGCTTGGTACCCTTGTTGGCTGATTGCTATGTTTAATATCCGAACTCTAGCTTGTATGTTTGGATCGCGTTTCGATTAGCTACCGAATCATGTTTTCCCGTCACAACAGCCTTGAGAGAGGTGTTGTGGCTCTAGTGTTTGGTCTGATTTTGGAGTATGAGAGTGCCCAGAATCGGAGTTGCTTTAGTAACGTTTCCACTCTAATTTAAGTCCAGCAACCTCGAAAGGGTGTTGATGCTTGGTTAGAGGTACCTGCTCTGAGAGGAGGGGTACATGATGTTTTTGCTGACGCTTGTTTTACCAAAGTTTTCTCCTTGGTACCTTGCTATAGCTTTAGTATTATCTCTCTGTTTCTGTTGCATGAAAGCCCCTAAAAACTAATAAATGCGTAAACCCTTAATCTTTCTTGTAGCTCCATTTGGAGATAGGGTTTTCTTTTGTTTTATCGATCTTGTTCTGCTTTTCCATTTTGGGAATTTTATCATCTCTTATCCTTGCCGGAGTGTAGCGTGTCGATTCTGAGTTCTCAACACTACCACCCTTGTCCCTGTATTTGACCCCGTATATCTACTTCGACCCCGTAAACAAAGTTGCGGGGGCCTAGAAGGATTCGGGTTATAAATGTAAAAGCTCGACTAACTCAAATCCGCCTCCAACTTTAGGACACGCGATTTAGTCCGGTCAATGAAGTACCTCCAAAATCTACTCTCACCCCAACTTCCTTTAGTTGACGGAGGACAAGATTCTGATGCCCACCGGTCCACGTGCTTTAGAGGTGATCACCATCTTCTTCGGGAGAAGAGAAATCCAAAGTGCCTACTTTGTCATCTCGTTGCCACCATTTTCATAGAGGAGGTCTTCGTCTACATCATGTGACATATAACTAGTATTTCATTTGATCACCTCCTCCTTCTTAATCTTGTCTATTTTGATACCTAATCCATGTTCCTCTATGGCCTTTGTTGACTGTGAATCAATTTTGTCAATTGTAAATATGATAGTTTAGACCACTAAACTTAGGTTAGGAGTATCCATTAAGGCTCTCCTAACATGTTAATATTCATATTTTCATTGAATGTCTATCATGTTAGATATGTTTATCTTATTACTCTTATTCATGAGTGAATCACTTTCATGATTAGATATCGTACAACATTTGATTTCTAATTCCTCAAAAGAGTAGTATTAGATCACATATTGAAATAAGGTGTGGTGTGAATGTATGAATGTTTTGGATCACTAGAGTTTATGTTCATATATTCATATGGTTGATAGTTTGATTATCATCTCCAGAGAGACAAATATAATCTAGATCTAGCTCGCTCTCAAATAGGCACCAATATGATTGCTCATAAACAATGTTGAAGGTATACAAATGGATATGATTGTTTGTATTTTGGTGAGTATGCTTAGTTGGTGAAACCTGATCCAAGCTCTATCCAATTATCCAAATCCATCAAAAATATATTTATCCTATTTTGTTTTGTTAAGTTATTTTTCTTTACATTGTTATTTTTGTTCTTGTCAGTTACCTTGTTCTATAAGGGACACCATTTCTACCCTTTGGTTTGACTTAGATAAGCTAAGACCTTTAATCCTAAATAGATTTTAACTCTTGTCTTTGTTCTAGACCATGCTTACTACACAAGAACTCATAATATTCCTGGGGGCATTCTAAGGTATCATGTATAAATTTAAATCTCGACTACCCCCAATCTGTCTCCATCTTGGACACGTGAATTCTAGGTGATCAAGTTTAGATGACCATGATTTTCCTTTCATGTGAAATGGTAAACTCATACCTAATTGTGTAATGTATAATCTAGGTTCAAACGTGAATTCTATTACCTTATATAAATATTGGGAAATTTTCAATTTTGCATCTCATGTTAGAATTAAG
The DNA here is from genome assembly GCA_963693085.1 of Alisma plantago-aquatica. Taxonomy (NCBI): domain Eukaryota; kingdom Viridiplantae; phylum Streptophyta; class Magnoliopsida; order Alismatales; family Alismataceae; genus Alisma; species Alisma plantago-aquatica. Next base: position 1,050,286,806 of record OY856413.1, on the reverse strand, counting down.
ATTGTCGACATTTGTTAGCTTAGAATCAACATGGATTGACAAAGTCCACACTAAAATTGGCCAAGATTTTGTTTGAGCATCAAATTTTTGACATTAAACTGACTCATATAGACAAATCTAAACACAAAATTATCTTTTTTGAAGTTCTTGCAGGTCAAGTTCACATGTTCCGTATTAATCTTTAGAAACTCCAATGAAGAAAATCATGACGTACTTGACAAATTCATGTGTTCTTTAATAAAAAAAGAAATTACATTGCAATATAAACCACATTTAGGAGGAGAGAGGCCAAGTAGCCTTTTTCTACATACATGTATATAATATTGATTTTCCCCCATGTCATAATGAAAACTATCCCCATATTTCAAAACCTGGAACAACAAAGTTCAATCCTAGAATCCGTGTAGTTTTAGTTTGAACATCTACTTCCAAACCTAAACTTAACCAAATTAAAAAAATATCAATCCAGAACATGATTTATCTAGATCACTATTGCCTAATAATATGACCATAATTGGCTTTTATTGAAAATTTGTAAACTCAGACTTAATTTTGTAATGTCTAATCTAGGTCTAAATGTGAATTATGAAACCATCTATAAATATTGGGATAATATTGATCGTGTCTTTCATTAGAGTTAGATTGTTAAATTTGTCATTTCAAATCAACGTAGATTGGAAAAGTCCAAATTGAAAACTAATCAAGTGTTTATTTCAACTACAACTTCTGAATAATGAACCAACTCGTATAAACAAATATATACCCAAATTAGGATTTTCTAAAGTTCAGACAAGTCTATTTCACATGTTCTGTATTAAATTTTGAAGACTTTAATGAAGAGAACTTTGACATAATTGACAAAAACATGACTAGTTTAGTTAAAAAGAAATTAAATGCAATATAAACCACACATACAATTGAGTCGCATGTGACCTGTGTGAAGCATACCAAATGGGTTGAAAATCACAATAGTTTAATAAAACATATAAAAGAGAAATAGAAGAGCATATGAAGTAGGGAGATAGGCCATTGGAATATCACCCAAACAACCATGTCAATTCCCCTAATTAATAGAGTTACAAAAAATATAAGTTGGTTGTATAGGTTATAAACATGCTCAATCTTCTCTAACAGTACAAGTCACAAAGATGTCATTTCTTTTAGCTTTTTTATCTCAATGCCAAAACTAATCAATAATAGCACAATACCATGTTGTGATTCTAGTTCTACCTACCCACACCTCTACTACCAATTACTTGATACATGCACTATCACTCCATCAGATAGTGATGATTTCCATTTCTTTCCATTTTATTGGGGTTTCACAGACACAAGTGAGTTAAAATGACATGAGAAAAATCTCCATATCATCCTACTTTCTTAATTTAGATATAAGAGAACAAGAAGCATACAATTTAGATACACATCATATTATGTCTATAGGTTTGTGGGACACATGATGTCACGATCAATTTATAAGCACACCTCAACTCCAAATGGCCACATGAGCACAATCTATTACATTCATTTATCACCATGTAACTACATCATTATTCATCAAGTGGCCCAAACAATGGTCTATATAATAAAAATATCACTATAAAGAAGCTAATCACTTCTATAATGGTAGAATGAAGCTCCTATAAGTGGAAAAAACAATCCTATCTCAAAGGATCCCCAAACCAAGATCCAACTAACCAAACTTGCATGCACCACCCTCAACTAGAATAGAGAAGGAGACAAAAGTGAGACCGGGATGAGGAACTAAATTTTATATAATGGTTGATGTATAACTCCATTAAAGAAGGTACAGAATGAGGGAAGATATGTACATATGAGAAAAGGATAAGAAAATTACTTAGAAGGAGTCACTTATAGATTAACAGGATGATTTCTAACTAGGATCTTCTAACATCCACCAAGAAAAGCAACATGCATGGACTTCTAAAAAAGTCAACATAATGCATTAGTCGGCCAAATATCTATAGTTGGACTAACTAATGGGCTCAAGTCATACCAACCTACATCATTGGAGGTTGACTACAGACCCTTATGTAATTGTCAGTTAGTTCAAATAATTATTATTGACCAACTAACAGGCTATCCTATGGTGGATCTAGATTGCATCTCACATCTCTATATAGTGTTGTGGGTCCACCTCTAGCTGTTGACCAATTAGTCGGGACAACTAAACAAATAGTCAGTTGAACAAAGGCACAATTGATTTATAAAGTAGCCATTTTTGTACAAACATTGCTGCTGATTATGGGGACTGATTAGTTAGCTAACTACCCACTGATTGTATATGGGCTAAAACCAAATATCTACCTAGCTTAGATCAACAATGTATTCAATATGGTCCTTCTATCGAATCTAATGATTTCTAGCCCTATCTATGGTTTGAAACTCCTACAAGAGGGTACAAAACAATGTGAAAATAATGTATATCAAATTAATTTATTTTACTCATGTCTTAATATGTAGAAATACTATTTACTTATACAACTTCAATGACTCAATATTAGGGTTTAAAGTGTGCCAAAGAATAACTCACACATATACAACATATCAAGTAGGTAGGTTAAATATTAATCATGATGATTCCCAACACCTACACCAATGGTATCTCTAACTATGTTAAAAATACTTCCTCATATGATACATTCTTGTTTAATTGAACATATAATTTCTACAATGTCTACTCTATATTTTTTTGACATTTCTTCATTGTAGAAACATGGGTAGTGTCATTTAGCTTTCTAAAATCATGAAACAACTCCAACTTGTAGGACATTATGCCGAATTTCTCTAAGTAGGATAAAACCTCATGTATCTTAAAGCTATATTACTCTAATTTCTAAAATTCATAACTCCCTTCCATGTTGAAGCCTTCAGATAAGCATGATAAGCATGGAATCCAACTAGTAATCATTGATTAAAAACGTTTTATTTGTATCAATCTTGTGCTAATTCCAATTATTATTTGCTTATATATTTCTTCTTCATCATATATTGCCCCAATTTTGGGCCTAAAATTTTATACTCACATGTGTCATGCAAATAGATAGGAGATCTTCAATGTCTAACATAAAATATTCACATGGTTCCATATTGGTACTCCCTAATAGGTTTCAATGTAGGATAAATCTAACCAAATTGATATTTATATAGATTAAAAGCAACTATAACACACAATGCCTCAAAAGATAGTAAATTGTGTGCATCATATTCTTTAATTGACAACCTATCTTTGGAGAAAGGTTGTTTGTATCCAAGAATTTAATGCAAATAGACTAGAAACATGTTCATAAATTAGGTCCTCTATCTGACAAGATAGATAATGGTTTCACATGTATATAAATAACCTCACCAATATAGACTAATATAGTCTATTAGTGAAGTAGGTGTTTTTGACTGACATAAATTATGTTGACTTAGTTTGTTGGTTAACAACCACCCAAAAAAACCACATCTTCTAGTTATATTAAAGATACCAATAATGAAGTGTGACAAAACTTAATCCCATCATACAAAGGTAACAACAATAGATGACACAATGCCATAGGTTTTTTATGTTTTGTATGTACTCACAGACAAATAGAGCACTTTGCCCCAAAATATACTACATATTCCTTCATTGTTGGCCACCAATACAATTACCTTAAGAGTTGTATGAATTTCTAGATTATCATAATGCATCACATCCACAGATAAATGTACCTATTGTACCTCCATATATATCAACCCTCCAATCTCAAGAACATAGCTTACTATCGAAACAAATTAAACAACCATATGTTTCATAAAAACATGTACACTACACATCATCAAACTCTGACAAAATACTTTGCATCAATGTATCTATACTCTTAGTTTCTTTGATATACTATTACAAAGTCTAGTTCATTTGCATATGATCTAGAAAACCTCCTAATAGAAATACTTAATACTCTATATTCATGCAAACAAAATACCAATATGTATCTCTTTCTGCATGCCGCTATATATGTTTATACATTGTTTTTTATCATTATAATTGTGCATTGTTCAACAAAATACAAATATGAATTCTTTCACATAGCATCTCACACAAAAATCACTTTGTTGAGATGATAATATAGGGTATATTCATAGGTTTTTTGTTATTCCAACCATATTCTCTATATCATATTCAATTCTTTAAAGAAAAGTTATACTTGAGATTCTTTTGGGATGTTAAGACCTGACATTATTCTCTATAAATATATTGTTTCCATAACATGAGAGACAAAACTGCTTGTCTATACTCTAGGTTAAGTGTTTGGTAATTCTCCTCATGTTTCTTAGCCTACCTAATAAAGTGAGATATTACATTATTGTCTGAGATTAAGACATATAATATCTCTCCTTAAAGAATTATATAAGATGATATATAATTTTCACATATCTGGAGGAATTAATATTGGATTTGTAGTCAACTTCTCATTCAATAGATACAATAATGTTGACATTTATCATACTAGACATAAGCATGTTCAGTTTTTCCAACCTTGTCAAAGGCAAGTCTATAGAGTTGAATCTATTATAAACCATATATGGTAACCAGCTAAATCAAGGAATATATAGCAACTAGTAAAAATAAGGAAGATTCAAGTTTCTATCAACCTCTTTGGTTGTTCACACTCCAAAACTAACTTGACGTTCTTGGGATATAAAAAATCTCGTTAATAGATATTTACATGAACAAGGATGCTATTTGTACCATCCAAAAGGCACACTTACTGAACTTCATATACCAATAATGCAACCTCAACATATGTAAATCCAGGAAAAGATGCCATTCTTACATGTGTTTGTTGTGAATATTAGAATATATTATACAAATATGACAACAAAGTAATCCAAATATGATTTGGACACTTTGTTCAATATATCAACAAAAAATACATATGATTTTGGTTATTTAAATGTCATAAGCATAGAATCCTAGTGTACATATCTGATCAAGCCCTAGTTTTGGTCTCATTTGTCTTCTTTTATATTATTATTCATGTTAAGATAGTTAGAATGCATGTTTAGTTCACAATACTCCCATTTTTTAAATTCACTTATAAAGTCTTTTTCATGTTTTATAGGTACTTGAATGCTACTTTATGGGGGGGGGGAGAAGGAGGTAGATCCAAGAACTTCAAATATGGATTAGTCCAATGACACACCAATATAGGCACCAACCTACCCCATGTTATCAAGAAATATTTTGAAGAAAAGTTACTCCATGAAGGAATACATGAAGAACTGAAGTGCACAACATTTACCTTAGAATGGTTGTTTACTCGTGGGAATGGTCATTCTACAATGAAATCCTACCTCCAAGTCTACAATGACCTTTATCATGTGGACACACATGGCCATAATGGTTGTTACAATTAGAATGGTAATTCCACCTTACCTTCACAATGTCATCCAACACCCATAAAGGTCATGTCTAATACCCCCACATTTGTCAAAAATCCCAATGATTCCAACCTATTTTCTACACGTTCACTCCACTCAATCGACTGTGCACATAATTGCCAAAACAGACATCCTGCTCCAGAACATCTATTCTACCTCAAGAAAACCATGATCGTTATACTCCAAATTGACAACGTCCACATATCAAAGATAAAAAGAACCTTGATCTAGCCCTACCTATATCAAAATGACCACTTTACCTAGAATGTGTGTTCTGCCTTCATGGTTGAAAGGTTATTGTGGGGGAAGATAGTCATTTTGTCACCTAACCCTAATGTATTTTCCCATTGCATTTTCAACTTAACACTCACTTAACTCTAACCACCCCTAGGCCTAACAAAGCCTTTAGAGTGGCTAGGGTGAGCTAGTTGGCTTGTTTACTCCTCCCTTGGACACCCCTACACACTCACAAAATTACACCATTTCATCACCAAAAGTGCTAACTTTTTTTGTTTTTGGCCACCATCCTTCTTAGATTTCATATCCTACCATATTCAAACAAGGACATTGATCTTGATAAATTAATAGAAGAAGAATAGGAATTCATCATCTAAATTCACGGTATCCTATTTTATCTTCTTCCCCCTTTTTGTTTTATATCTAATTGTGTATCTAAGACCCATTTATGGACTATTTGGGAACAAAATGTGTGAATTTGATACTATGTTGTTATGATATTCAATTATAGCATTATATTTCATGTATTAGTGATATGGTCATCCTTGTTAACTTTTTGGATGTATTTATTATGTGATTGAAATATGTACCAATAGTATAGAGAAACAAGTTTTGTAAAAAATAGGTAAAAACTCCTAAATCTACTTGTGTAATGTAGGCTGGTTCTCATATCTAACCCTATATTTCACTAACCCTACATGGGATATCTAAGTATCTAATTTTTCTTCTCTCCCACTTGGAAATGAGAACTTCTAGTGGTCTGATAGTGGGTATCCATAGATGAAAACCCTTCTCCTACATCCTAAACCACCCTTACAACCAAGTGAGATTAGATAGTAGCAAACAAAAATCTGGACTAGGGTTTGTTCTTCATCAATTTCACATATACTCTAGTGAAGAGAACCTCACATGGGTGGATATAATCAGATGTAGGGACTAGTTCCCTAAGTAGCATCTATATCATCCATGGCTTAGTAGTAGGGTAGGATTCCTAATAAACAATACCCTTGGTTGTTTGATTAAGTATCACTAAAAGTTGATGTATAATTGAGTATATATATCCCCTATGCATGGTTGAACTTCCAATTATCCACCAAAAAATCATCTCTCTTGATAATCGATTAAAACCCTAATTTCTTAGTTTCTTGCTTATCCAAACATATTTTTTATTTTATTTAAGTTTGTTGTTGATGATGAATAGTCTTTGTAGGATATATCATGTCTTGTGCTTGTAGGCATTGAGATTTTAGTTTCCATCAGATTGTAATGCATTGATTTGTTTGGCAAAAGTATCAATGGATTGAACCAAGTCAGTTGATGTGATCCCACATCATTCTTGTAATGTCGATGAGGATTTTAATGATTCTTGCATTTGGGTCAGTAGAAGGTGGGGATCTACACTTGAAGGAGACTCTAATGCTTCTATTATAGTCACCAATGGATCTTGATGAATTATACATGTATTTTCATCCACGTGCTCAAATAAAGTTCAAAATTCTTCATATTTTCCATGAAAGTGCCAACATGAGCAGTCACCCATAGTTTGGTTCAACTAAGATAATCGACTTGTAAGGTGAATAAGCTACCATGGTGACACTTCATAATGAGGGCAGTCCCTTATGAGTTTTTGAAATCTTTCCCCACTATCATGGTATCAATCGTGAATCATCTGTTCAAAATATGTAATTGAGTGACACATATATGCTAACTTGGAAATGTGATAATATTTTTTTAGAAACTCATTGTTCATTAACTCCTATGCCATTTTATCCATTATCAAGGAATGCAATTTTTACCTTATCCTTGTGTGAGAAGGGGAACAAGGTCAACATGAATAGTGTCGTCATTTGCAACATGAGTACGCAAAGTAGAACATGCATTCAATAAAGAATCGACATGCTTGTAAATATTTTTGGATTCAAGACCATAGTAAACATGTAATACCAACACTAGAGTAGGTGGAATAGAGAGAGGGTACCCTAGTAGATGTCTTACACAAGTAGAAACATCATAAGTGTATTAGAATGAAATGAAATAGTGTTTAAGTGGCATTAGAGGTGGAGGAGGATCTCGTCCAAATGATTTTTTTCTTAATGGTTCTTTCCTCATATTGGTGGTGATCTTCCATGTAGACTAGGAATCTCTACTCTAGTTCTTAGTGGTGGTGATTTCTTCTTATTTGACAGACTATATTAGGATTTTCAAAGAAGGTCTCAACAGACAAAGAATGGCATCCAAAAATGCACTATCACCATACAATCAAAGATCAAACAAGATAAGTATTTAGAAGTCACAAATGCAAAAAGAATAATAACTAAAAATAATAAGAACTAGTGATGGCATCTAGGAAAAGTCAAGGAGAAAAAACTAGCTTAGTTTGAAACAATCATCTCCAATAATGGATCCAGAAAGCTTGATGTGCCTTAAGCACATCAGGAGAACAATATGTATGTAACCTCATATCACTCTACTACTAAAGATCTGCAAGCACAAAGGATCAAGATTGTAGTAGATATGGTATGTGAACATTGTATCCACACTTGCAATGAAGGCACTAAAGCATAAAGGGTTCTCTAGGTTCCTAGAAGTGGGGTAGCATTTTTAGGTTGTAAAGTTGGTTTAGGAGATTGAAGTAGGGAATATTCAATTGATAAAGGCAAGATGAAAAATAAACCAAAACCATTAATTTTGGTTGTTTAGTTGATAAGAAAAGTAATTAAAAACTATACTAGAAATTTTAAATGACTACTCTAAACTAGAAACCTTAACTAAGATGGCAAGTTGATGATGAACAATCGTACTCTCCAATCGATAAAGTGTTTCATCAAAGTACCACGACCATAGGTGGAGGATATGCTAATTTTAATTGACTAAGAAACTTACTCAATGTTCCCAATGGAGTTCAGTTTTATAGATATGGAGTCAGAAGATAAGATATTTTCCATCATCTTAGTAAGATCATTCTTGAAAACCACAAATGTTAGCATTCATGTGTACATTGGAACCACAATTTACTACATTTATGCACATGAAACATAAGTTGAATACATTCAAAACATCCTCATGGCAAGAACTGAATGAAGAAAATGTTGATGACAATTGTGTCAGACACTTACATAATACTAAAGATAAATAACACACATTAGATGCATTTGAAAAGTCCATGTGCCCTAAAAATATTGTTACAAATTTTCAAAATGGAAGATAGAAGTAGCATGCCTAGACGAATGTGTAAAACTTAGCGCTAGTGGGATGCAACCCAATTAGTTCAAGATATTTTGGATTTTTTCCTCTATTTTACTTATACATTTGTTTTGATAGAATCCAAGAAAAACACACGAAAAGATACTTCATAGTTTTTATTCCTAATATAATAGGGATGGAGAAACCATTTATCCATTGTGGAGATGTCATTTAGTAAACAAAGTTGAAATGAATATTTGTCAAATTTTGAACTGAAAGTTTCTAAAGAAATTGTGACAATGTCCACTATACTCTTAGATGAATGATGCCAATTATGACATCATCTTGTGCAACATCTAGTGACCTTAGATCCATAATTGAGAATGGTGATTCTATAGAGAATGGTAGCGTTGCCTCCATCATAGAATAGTCATTTTGCTGAGAATGGCACTGCTGGTAGATGACAAAATAAGCCATAGAGACAAGTGTAGAACACCCCCTACCATGTAGAATGGCCTTTCTATCCTAGAGAAGGCATGGCGATGTAACATTAGAATGGTCAAGGAAAAGAGGAGGAAAAATATTGAAGAAGATGTTGACAAAAAGAATAGCCACGCTGCTTGGAACATTCATTTTGATCAAGATCTAAAATGATATATGTGAGCCTAGATGATCATTCTAGTCTCAGGCCACTTGCTTATGAAAACTAAGTGCGGAGGGGGATCAATCACAACCCCCCTTCTCAATCACAAAGCATGAACATTTCACACAATGTGAGCACCGATGGAAACTCCTAAGTGTTTCCAAACAAGATCTAAGATTATTTGAGTCTAATTGATGATTCCTTAAAACTCTACATTGTTCCTCCATGATCCCTCAACCTCCAATATCTCTTCTTCAAGATTCTCCACCAACATTGCCCTCATATTCACCCAAGAATAGGTTTCTATAGTGAAAACTAAACCCCTTCGCATCCATAAAGTGTTTTCTATTTTTCCAAATAGTCTTTTTGGCAAGAATGCTCTCTAAGGAGGCCAAAAACACATTCCAAATCACCAATATATCTAGAGATCCTCGACCCCCTCTAACCATCTCACACTCCATCCCCCATCCCATAGAAAACACTTACCCATACACACATGTCCTACAATAATGATTCTATTGTAGATCCAAGTTCCAATGCGCTAGGGGAGACACCTTATGATGATGAAATTAAAGGGATACTAAACTACATTAATGTAGAAGGCCTTATACGACCTCAAAGAAAGAGAAAAGGATTTACATCATCCTCATGTGTTCCACCACTACTGTAGTCATAACCCACATCCATGAGAAAAAGAAGGTGGATGGTTGTTTGTGAAAAAGACAAAGATGATGATCAAGATCGATGTGCCTTGATTGTTGGTATTTATGCCATAGAGCCAATGATATGATGATTTTTATGGGGCATCATATACTTGATTTGATAATAATAAAGGTATTCCCATCTATTATGTTTGTGTCAGTCATGAGATGATGAAAAAAACATAGTATATGTCTAAAGAATGATGTCACATGATGACATATGTCTTCAGGTTAAGGATCGTAATAATGAGATCATACGTATGATAAGAGTACATACATTATTGTTATGTCCCCCAGTTCGTTAATACTATGGAAGAAAAATAGACGTCAATGATACATTAAACTATATGTGTGTTGACTAATGAAAGAGTCTCATGAGTCATGATATAACATATCAAATAAAACACATAGGTACTAGTTAAAGATCAAGTGTACTAGAAAGACCTAGATTGAGAGTGATACATGGAGACCATGGAATTGTAGTCACAATCATCTCTCAAAGTGATAGTGGTTCTTAGACCTGAAGTCACTACACTGAACACTTATTGTTCAATGAATTTTGACAACTTCCAACGTGACCTGAGTAAGGGTTTCCATAAAGGTGGTGCTTGGGTACATTGTGACAAATGGGGATTGACTGTGAATGATATACATGGGATTTCTCCCTCCTACAGGAGTTGATATCTTATCCATTTGATAAGCAAGACTAAGAAACATATGGCCATATTTGTGTGACTCAATATGTGATTGAGTTCAGATGCATCTCATACAGTCTCCTCTTGTTCAAGGAACATGGAGTGAATATTAAGAGAATTATTATTTCATGCCTTGAGTTCAATCTAGATATTAGAGACAAAGGAACTATATGATGAATATAACATTGATCAATATTGTAGGCTGAATTTGTTCTCCAACTTTCCATTTACTTGGGTAGCAATGATGTGTTGGTAGATGCCATTCATTATTTGTGATGTCATCATCTAGTTATGGACATTCATTGTAAACGTAATTTGAGACCTATAGGATCACACACATAGGATGGACCTGGATTATGAGTCTACTCATGAATGAAGATTGACTTGATTGCGAAAGTGTTTGGGTAATCAAATTGAACAATGTTGGTTGATAGTTGGACAACTGGAGTGTTTTGTTGACATATTGGGAATGTCATTCGACCAGTTGGAGTGTCCACTCAACTGACTAAGAAGTCCAGTCGAACGACTAGAGGATCAGTAGGACTAGATCAAGGATTGATGTTGGTGTCATGTCGTACATGAATAGTCGCATTGAAAGCCCATATGTTTGTGAATAGGAAATATAGCCAATCGACTGACTAGAGTGTCATTTCGACCGACTAGGAGTCTAGTTGATCGACTCATGATTTGTAGTACCTAAATTTTTTGAAATTGGTCTCCTCGTATCCCCTAGTTTGTGGAAACCCTTACCCATCCACTCCTATAAAAGGGGGTGGCCAAGTCTCTCAAGACAAGTCTCTTAATCTCAACTTTGTGGTAACGTGGGAGATAGATGTATCTTACTTGTAAAAGGGAGAGATAGAAAAAGGGGAGTGGACACTAGCATGTTGACAACATGAGGGACAACTCCTTCCCATCAGGTTTGGAAAGAGTGACAAAAGTTCTCGGTGATCTGTGTGGAGTACATAGAGGTGTGGATGTCATTGCTACCATGCCAGGAGGATGCCATCAACCTCCATTTGGGATGCTACACTTGGAGGCCACTGATGATGACTATTTGTGAGTTGTTTGAAGAAGAAGCACAACATTGCAAGGCTTATCACTGGACTTGCTCAAGGACCTGGTATATGCCTTGAAGTCTTCATTCCCATTCATAGTTATTAACATGATCCACTGGTTTATGGATCCAAATAAATACATTAGTGTAGCCATAATCATCACTCATATATTTTATGATTGCATGTTTTCTTTTGTGGATATAGTATGGATATGATACATGTTTCCTTTTGGGTCGGGCTTAACTAGCTGACCATAATGAGATTAAGAGCCTAGAAGCATACAGGAGGACTATGGACATGAGTTAAGCATACCATGTATCTATGAATTACATGAGATGTAATTGAAAAATGTTGCGTACCTTAATAATTAGTTGTGAGAGCCAGTGTTGGGAGAACAACGACTTAATTGTTTTGGATCTTAGCTCACTAGAAGACTATTTACTACAATCTTTTGAGTTGATAGTGAGGGCTATAAATTAGAATAAAATTGTGGGAGCATAATTAATCAAAGTCCTTACTAATATCATCAATCTTATCAAATCAAATTAAATCAAAAGTGTTATGACAAAATGCAAAATTTCTTTTATTGCAAAATGGCAAATGCAAACACATTTTGATTCTGATCAGTCCTTGAGAAGGAAAAACTAAATGGGGTTAACTTTCATGGTTGGTTTAGGAAATTGAGAAATGTTCTCACCAATGAGAGAAAGCTTTGTCCTTGAAACACTAGTACCACAAGAACCAACTCCAAATGTGCCTAAGGCTGAAATGGATACTTACTTGAAGCATGCGAATGATGTCACAAATATCAAAGAACTTATGTTGGTTTATATGAACTATGAGTTGCATACACTAAATGGAAGCATGAACATTCTCAAGATGGTAACACATCTTAAGAATAATGCAAAGAAAGAAAGGTATAATGTCTCCAAGGAGATCGTTGAGTGCAAGATGATAGAAGGAGATCTAGTAGAGCCCTATGTGCTCAATATGATTGGGCTTGTGAATATGTTGAGATACTAGGTTTTCCTTTGAGCCAAGAATTGGGCACAAATATGATTCTACAACTATTTCCTAAATCATAAAGCCCGTTTATCAACTGTTAACACTTGATTAACTTCGCCAAACCACTATCTGAATTGCTTGGCATATGAAAAAATGCCAAATTACAAATGAAGCCAAGAAAATTCCGAGGCTAAGCTGAAGTCCAAGTCTTATACACTCAAGATAAGGAGAAGGGTAAGTGCAAAAACAATCTTACCTTAAGGGAATCGAGGAAGAAGGAGGGGATAGAGATTGCAACTTCAAGTATATGTGTTATTGAGATAAATATGCTTCATCTTGATATATGATACCAAAGATCTTAGACACATAATGAGGATCAAAATATGAGAAGAAGTAAGGAAGACTAGGAGGAACTGCACGGATCAAGAATTGTTGCCACTATATTTAAAATGTAACATTTATCTCATCCTAGTGGGCATGTCATAAAATTAGTGAAGTTCTGGTATGTATCTATCATTAATGGAAACATCATAAATGTATCTTTTTGTACAACATTATCATGAATGATTGATGTCTTATTTTAAAGATAAGATATTTTATAACAATGCCCCAAATCTAGGTGATCTTTCAATTTCCTTTTGGGAACATGCTTAACACAAAACCATGTACCATATAAATTAGTTCAAAAGGCACCAAATGAGATATGGCATGGGATGTCGCCCGATATGTCTTTTGTGACGATTTGGAAATGGAAGCTTATATTAGAAAATATTTTCTTGTATAACTTTGTCTAAAACACATAAATGTCATTTTTTTGGATATCCTAGGGAAACTAGAGGATACTAATTTTATATTCCATATGAACACAAATTTCATGTTTCTAGGATGGTTGTATTCTTAAAAAGGAATTTATTTCCAAAGGAATTAATGGGAGAAAAGTAGAACTCAAAAAGTTTGAGACCAATAAGAAAAAATTGAAGCTATGGAGATACAATTGAAAAAAGGAGAATAACAAATTATTGTGGAATCTCAAATTCCTCATGTTACACAAAGTACCTCATAGATCTAGTAGGACACGTCTTGAGCCCGTAAGACTAGGATGTCTTATGACTTAAGAAGGCAGTGGGTTGATCATAGATGATGAGCCAACAACCTACCTAGAATCTATTGATGAACCAAAGTCTGAGAAATGGCTTGAGGCCATTGGATCTTAGATGGGCTGCATGTACAATAATGAGGTATGACCTTGGTGGATCCACTTGAAGGGGTAAAACCCATACAGTGCAAGTGGGTCTTCAAGAACAAGATTTATGCGGATGGTAATGTACAAACCTATAAGGACAGATTGGTTGTAAGGGTTTCAAACAAGTTCATGGTTTTGAACATGAAAAAATCTTTTCACCGGTTGCCATGGTTAAACTCATCAGGAACATCCTTACCATTGTAGCTTATACTAACCATGGGATTTGACAAATGGATGTTAAAATTGAACTCCTTAATGGGAATATTTGTGAGGGTGTGTTTGTGACACGTCCTAAAGGATTTATAAGTCCAGTTAATGAAAATAAAGCTTGTAAGATAAAATGGTCAATCTATGAATAAAAGCAAGCATCTTAGAGTTAGAATCTTCAATTTTACAAGACAAGTCAAAGTGTCTAAATTTAATCAAAATGAAGTTGAAACCTATGTTTATAAAACATTAGTGGGAGCATATTTGTATTCCACATGTTGATGGGGAATGACATCCTTATCCTACATATGTTAAAACCTATATAGGAAAGTACATTCTCCATGAAGGAATTGAGAGAAGCATACATATCTTAGGATTCATAATCTATAGAGTTAGATCTAGAAGTCTTCTTAGCCTAAGTTAGAGCACATACAATGACAAGATGCTGAAGGGGTTTAGCATGCAGGACTCAAAGAGAGACAATTTGTCCATTCTCTAAGGAATTAGTATCTCTAGAGCCCAATGTCCCAATTCTTTTAAAGATTGGGAAAGTATGAGTAAGATTCCATATGCATTCACAATTGGATCTATCATGTATGCAATGTTATGTACTCATCCCGTTGTCTTGTATTTATTGGACATGATGAGAACATTTCAATCAGTCCCCAATGAAGGTCACTGAACTACCATAAAGAACATCCTTAAGTACTTGAGAATCACTAAGGATAAATTCATTATTTATGATAATAACGAAGTTTTGGGTTTAAAGGGTTACATTGATGCAAGCTTCCAAATTGACAAAGAAGATTAACTATCATAGTTCGAGTTTTTGTTTGACCTTAAAATAGAATTGTAAGCAAGAAAAGTTTTGTGCAAGAGACAACTACTGATTCTACAATAGAATGCTAGTACCTTTCTATTTTGAACACAATAGAGGACATTGTATGTATCAAGAAGTTCATTTAGATGAACTTGTGGAGGTTCCAACCATTGATGACATAGTATAAATATTGTGACACCAATAGGCAAAGGAACTCAGATAGAATATTATATAATTTACATCTCATATGAGACTCCATACAATGAGGACATGTGAAGACATGCAAAGTACTATCTATAAGAAAATATTGCTATACCTCTAAAAAAGAACTTGCACATCAGAAACATGGACATGTTGCGATCACTTGGAATAAGATTCATAGGTGATTGTTTCTAAGTGCATGTGGGAATTGGTTGGAATTTATGCCCAAAGAGTCAATCAAATGATGATTTTAATGAGGAATCATATACTTTATTTGATACTAATAAAGGTAATTCTATATATTATGTTTGTCTCAGTCATGACATGATGGCACAAACATAGTTGATGTCTAAATAATGATGCTACTTGATGACATGTGTCTTCAGGTTAAGGGCCAGAATAATGAGATCATATATATGATAAAAGTACATACATTCTTGTTATGTCCCTAGTAATATTTTACACTAGAATAAAAATAGATGAAGTAATACATAAAACTATAATGTGTGTTGATTGATGACATTGTCTCATTAGTCATGGTATAAGATATCAAGTCAAAACATAGGTACTTGTGCAAGAACAAGGTATCAGATAGAACCACATTGAGAGTGATACACGGAGACCATGGAATGGTAGTCACAATCACCTCTCAAAGTGATAGTAGTGATAGTGGTTCTTAGACCTAAATTCACTACATTGTGTCATTTGATGAACTTTGAAACCATCTAACATGACCTTGAATAAGGGTTTCCATTAATGTGGTGCTTCGGTACATTGTGACACATAGGGATTGATTATGAGTTATATAAATGGGGTTTGTCCTTCCTATGATTATTGATATCATGGACACTTGATAAGAGATGATGGGAAACATATGGCCATACTCGTGTGACTCGGTATGTGATATGTGAGTTCATTTGCATCTCATACAGTCTGCTCTATTTTGAGGAACATAGATTGAATATTAAGAGGATGAAGATTTGATGCCTTGAGTTCAATCTGGATATCAAAGACAAACAAACTATATGATCATTGTAACATTGATCACAGATTGTAGGTTGAATTTGTTCTCCAACTTTCCAATTACTTGGGTTGCAATGATGTATTGCTAGATATTGCTCATTGTTTGTTATGTCATAATATGGTTATGTATATTCACTACCAACATAATTTGGGACATTTCGGTCCCCACAGATAGGATGCACCTAGAATAGGAGTTTACTCTTGAATAAAGTTTGAGTTGATTAGTAAAGTGTTTGGGTAATCAACATAAACAACATTTGATGAATGTTGGCTGATTGGAGTGTCCATTCGATGGACTGGGAATGCCAATTGACCAACTGGAGTGTCTAGTCAATGGATTGAGAAGTCTAGTCAATCGACTGGATGATTAGTTGGGCTGGATCAAGGATTGATGGTCATGCATTAATCATATCACTGAAAGCCAATGTGTTTGTGGATAGGAAATATAGCAAATCAACCAACTAGATTGTCCATTCAACTGACTAGCATACCAGTCGACTGTCTAGGAGTCAAGTCAATCAACTTGTGATTCACAATAGCTAAAAAATCATGAAATCTACCTCTTTGTATCCCCAGGTTTATTAAAACCCTAACCCATCCATTCATATATAAATGTAGGGTGCCTAAGGCTCTCACAACAAGTCACTTAATCTTGACAGTGTGGTAACGTGAGAGCCAGAGCACTCATACTCGTAAAATAGAGAGAGATAGATGAAAGGGATAAAGTCAATGCGTGCACGTTGACAACACGAGGGACAACTCCTTCTCGTCAGATCTTGAATAAATGGAAGTAGTTTTTTATGATCTCTGTGGACTATGTAGAGCTGTGGAGGTCATTGCCATCCATAGTGCTACACCTAGAGGCCATCAACGACAACTATTTGTGTGATGCTTGAAGAAAAAGTGTGGCATAGCATTGATTGTCGTTGGACTTGCTCCATGACTAGGTATATGCTTTGCAACCTTGATTCTTATTCATAGTTATTAATGCGATCCACTAGTTCATGGGGAATATGGAAATAATTTTTTTTTCTACTATGGTCTCTGTCGTCATATTTTCTTACATCGACTACATTAGATGACTCCCTCTGAATGATGTTAGTCGATTAGAAACAAGTTTTTATTTGAATTGTATTGAGTATCAGGAAGAGCCCAATTTTATGTAAAAAATTTAGAGGAGGAAACAAATGCAATGATCCATCTAAACGACATGTGACAAGAGGCAATACAAAAGGGGTTAGCAAGAACATCTCCCCCATGTCGTGGAAGATGAAAAGAAATTAAATTACATTATCCCCAAAATTTGATGAGGAAAGTGTTAGCCAAAATGTATGCTTATGTTTGAAAAAATAAAGGCTTTGGCCATGTTATGGGTTTCATAGATCACACAAACTTAGCTGGGGTAGGGAAGCTCATATTAGATGTGCAAATTACATATGTTGAGATTATACATGAGTTTGTTAGCACGATTGAGAAATTGACTTATAATGATCAGCATGCCCTCCATATTTGTTTTCTTGAGAGCCTACTTATCATGATGGACAAGTAGCTGAATGAGATTTTTGCCCCCATACTTGTATGGGTGACCAAATTTCATGAGATTATTATAGATAAAATCAATGTATCCTTCAAAGAACTAGTGTTATAGTAGAAATTTACATGGAATAAAAATTGCATTCTTAGGAAGTGTAAGACTAGTTGGATGCCCAACCCTCTTCTATTTTATATCTAAAAGGTTTTACCCAATAAGACATATTCCTTCTAATATAACCAATATGTTGACATTCTAGATGAACATTTTGTCTTAACTTAGACACTAAAGGAGTGGGTAGGATTGTGAATTTTATTGCTATCTCCAATGGGTATGATTTGACTTAGCTCACAGTGGCACCAGGTCCAATTTACTTGATCTGAATTATCTAGTGAGGACACATATTTTGTCAGTAAAGAATAGTAAAATTTTCAACCATTTCAATCCTAAACTTTCCACATGCACCTTAGAGTTGTCATTCGACATGGGTATAATTTTTGATAAGTTTAAACACTAACTCAATCTCATGGAGGCCATTGTAAAATGGGAAAGAAAAGACCAAGGGATATCTTTGGAGCAACAATAGTTTGAGAATCTAGTATACCTCAAGAGGAGTAGCAACATGGATATATTTGGGAACATCATATGAGAAACACCCCAGTCTTAATAATTTTTCATACGGATATTGAATAGTTACAGGTAAATGATTTTTGTGGATAAGGTAAACATGAAACCTTTCCCAATCTACCTTGTGGCCCATACTATTTTTTGACCATATATGTGGGCATATAATGGGGATGCACAATTGGACTCCTAATAATATGGATGCATGTCCCTTATCATGGTGCAGTTTGTGGGATTCTATACGCAACAATGGTAGATGTGGTACAATCAACTATAGATGCAATACAAGTTGAATCATATCTTCTTGTATTGCTATTAATAATCATAACAAGATCCCAGGTTTTGTGGGGATATTTTGGAGCGATGTATCAAGTTTCCATGCTTCATATCTACCTCCATTGGGAGGATTACTAGGGGCATTAATACTTTCATCTACTGCCCAACCCCTAAAGTTATTATTATCACCAGTATCCACCATATCACCCACCAAAGCAATGAGAATTTGCCTATCATCCTAAGGTTAGTTTCTTGATGAGGACAACATGATTCAAAAGCTTAGTATGTAGGGCAATGTGGCCTTTAATTCTGTTCCTTTTCTATTTTTTGCGTGACATATTTTCCTGATGATTGATTTGACCTAGACCAATTTTACTTTTTGTTTTGCATTTCATACATGTCTGTTCCATTTAGTTTCAATTCCTTGCATTTTTTGCTATAATTTTTAAAATTCATGCACCCTTTGAGTAATTTATTATTTTTGTTTAGCTAGATTGTCATTTCTTGTTGTTAATTATTTGTAGGTTCTCTTGATATGTAGATGAGCAATTTGATGCAATGTTTACAATGTCTCCCAAAATTTAAAACAAATTTCCCTATAGTTGTATGATTATATCTCCACCTTTTCAAACTTAATGATAACCTTTGGTTGAGTTTATCTACATTTACATGTGTTTTTGCCCCTCAATGTCATGTTTTAGTTTTGTATATCTTTTATGTTTTTGCTTTGGAAATTCTTTCATCACATGAATGACAAGTGTCAAATGTTTATATTTTCTCAAATCTTATGAAAATGATTTGGTTTGCATGATTTCTTATTCTTAATGGTTTTTGTGTTAGGTTGTGAAGTATTTTTGATGACATTGATTGTAGGAAACCCTCTACGGAGAACCATTCTACTTGACACATGTATCCATCCACAATCTTAAATCTCTTCATATGCTTAGCCTCATCAAAAATAAAAATGATAGAATTAATAATCCTTGTCTATCCTCTATAAGATTAGGGTTACCAACCCTTCCTTCTTTTTCTTCTTTCTATCACCCTTAAAACAACACTATAAAAGATCTAAGAAAAATAAATCAATGTAAAAATAAAATAAAGATACTCTATGCAAAGAAAATAAAATAAAAATAAAAAAGAGTGATCCTATGTAGTAGCAATTCTGCAACATCTTTCTTTAGTTTTCATACCCATTATACAAGGGAACATCAACGCTAACCCCTCATACCCCTTTCTCTTAGACAAGTGGGCCAAGTTGAGTATATTGATGCATAGGGTTGAATTCTTGCAAGTGAAATGATCTTTGAATCCACTTTGACTAATCCTAGTGTGAAATAGTTTACCCAAACCATTGGGAATGCCATTTAATTTTTGTATATTTTATGTCCTATGTGGAAAGTGTATGAATTATGCTTTGATTGTAATGGGTTTTCTAGAATGGTGAGAGGACAAATGCATTGAAACATGAAACCAACCTCGACCTTTCTTGTCCAATAAACATCTTTCTTAGAAAATTTAACCCATTCTTATTAATAAAATTGAAAAGACATTTAGTTGGAGGATATTTGATGACAAGTATGTTATAAGTTTAGTATGGTGATGGAGCCCTAGATCGGGTCACATGTGTCTTCTTTTTTCTCATTATTCATTTAAACATAGTAAGAATGGGAGTTTAATTCTCGGTAATTCACATTAATATTGAAATGCTCTTATGGAGTCTTTTTTTATGTTTTAGATGTACTTGAGTGCTACTTGATGGAAAGAGAATAAGAAGGTATATTAAGTACTTCAATAGAAAGGAGTATCTTAAAGAGCCACCAAGATTATATCCTATTCAATTTCTAGATAACTACTTTGAAGCTAAGTGACTCTATGGAGGTATACATGAATAAATAAACCACACATCATTACCCTAAGAATGACCAATTTCCTTCTATGATGGTCATTCCACAACAAGACCCCTACCCCCAAATCTCTTACTTTTCTTGTAATTTTGGCTCTCATATCCTCACAACTATTCTTACCAGAATGATAATTCCACCTTTCCTTCACAACATCTGTTATACCCCCAAAATAAGTTTCGCCAAAAACCCCTCATGCATCAAAACTCCTAGTGGTTCCAATCCATTTTCCTAATAATCACTCCACTCAGAGTTTTCATGCCACAATATTCAAAATGGACACTCTATTAAAAAATGATTTTTCTACCTCAAGCCACCAAAATTGTTCTACTCTAGAATGATTGCAGACACATACACAAATTCACAAAAATCCTAACAAAACCCACCCATATCATAACAATGGTTCAACCCAAAATGGTCAATCTGCCTTCTTGGAAGAATGGGCATGGTGAGGTGAACGATCATTATAGCCCCTAACCATGATTTTTTTCCACTACATTTTTCTCTTTGCCACTACCTCCTGGACTCATACTTTATGGTATCTAGGGTGAGGAGGTTGTCTCATTACTCCTACCCCAATCACCACCTACCAAATTACTCTCATACTCCAGTTTTAAACACCACAAAATCCTATATTTTAGGGTATTTGGCCACCATCCTTCACACCTTTGATGTCCTACTATCTTGGGAGAAGGATTTTAATCTTTCTATAAGTAGAGGTGGAGAAGGAGGTTTCATAATCAACATTTATGGACCCCTCTGTATCTTCTTCCCCCTTTTTTTATATATCTGACTACATGTAGATAAGCCCCCTTTATGGAATGTCTTGGAACAATATATGGGAGTATTTTTTGTGGGATTACTTGTAATTAAATAAATTTCTCCTTATCTTCACTCAGAGCAGACTTCAAGGTATCTAGACACTCATGTGAAGCGAAGCTTTCTTTAGGTTCTTGAGTAACTATTAGTAAGTTTATTTGTTAGGTAATTGCCCTATCTTCTCACTTTAGAAATGTCCATGAAGTTGAACCATTGTTATAATCTATTGATTCATTAGATAAGATTTAGTTACTTTGGAGAGAATAGTTGTGTTTTGTGAATATAGTTGACTGAAAGTTCCAAATCAGAAATCATCTCACTATCCTTGAAGCTAGCCTACTTTGCTAATAATAAACCCTTGAAGATAGCAATGAGTTCTCCTTATAGGGGATCCTTTCCTTTGTGCTTGAATGATCCTACAATAATACATTTACCATGTGCTCATCATGACATAACTTGTGCTTTACAAAAACTTAAACTTACATAAAGTAGTGCCTATAAGGTACCTTAAAAAACTTTTTCAAGATCAACATCAAGAAGTTTAGGGGAGAAGACAAGTCTAAATTCTTGGAAAATGAAGATGCATCATTGTTCACTGAGGAAAATGGTTTTCAAATTATGGAGGTGCAACCAAACAAAAAGGTAATCTTTGCCACCCATGTCTTTGAGGGATCCATAAAGGTATTGTAGGATAACTACATGGCCACAAGATATCAAATAAAATATCTAATGACTTGGGAATATATGTGTCCCCATATATTCTCCAAATGAGAAGGAGAAATATTTTATGAATCCCTATGATGGATATCTGTTTGTTAGTACTATGCCATGAAGTTCATACACCTTGAGAGCTTTTCCCATATGCTTGATAAGGAACACTGATTAGAGAACTTCCTCGATTGGATAAGCTCTCTACTTCAACCTCATGTCATGTCAACCAAGCCCCAAACATCAGTGAATCCCTAAAATTCAACCTAAATATGGAGAAGACTATCATAACTCCAAAGAACCATGAGTCTCTAATCCTTAGACAGATCAAAGAAACATAAGACACAAATGAAAAGAAGGAGGGAAGCCTCATAATAAATTCCATGAATAGGAGGATCCACCTAGATGCATGAGATGTGGGAGGAGGCACTCAAACATGTTCTAGTTTGACAAGTGTGTTTGTTATCGAGTGAAACAGTAGGTACATTTCCAATGTAACTATGCTCTTCGACCCCCACATTGGAATGGCCTTATTCATGTTCAATAAGTGTCTACATCTCAACATGTAGAATCCTAAACTATTTTCAAACATCAACAAGATAGAGTTTTCTCCATTGACAATGAAGATGCTCAGTCTAATTCTAACTGACTCATAGAAGTTACCAAGTTTTAAAACACACCAACTTTTTCTCTACACCTTGATTTTGGTAATATAGCACTTAATTGACATGCATAAAATGTAGGTAGGCTAGATATAATGGGCCACATGGTCAAAGTTTTATCTAAATTTATTTCAATGAATATGTTCATTTCTCAAATCTAGAAAGTACGCTTGATTTATATTACAAGGAATTAGGTTATATATAAGATGTCATTACCTTAGTGGCTGAATATTCTCGTATTTAATAAAACTTTGATCATACCCGTTAAATACTAGAACTTTGAACTTTGTACTAATTTTATTCACCTTATGAATTAATTTGATGACATAATAAGAAACGATTGGTTTTATAATTGTCATGTAAAAACATATAGTTGGGAAAAGAAGATAATGATGGAAATATCTAGATACCCATTTTTCACCATCTATAATAGGAAACATGCCACCACGAGTCTTTTTATTTTGGCCTTAAAAGTAGAAAGTATGATGGCTAAGGTTATCAATCATTTCAAGATATAGTGATTGAACTAGGAGACAAGGTATGCCCCCTTAGGGAAATAGAGGTAGTCTTGGACTATGTTGATGTGTTTCCGGAAGATTTTCCAGGCATACCTCCATAAAGAGAAGTGAAATTCTCGATTGAGCTAACTCCAAGGACAAAACCCATTTGTATTGCCTCTTATAGAATAGCACATTCAACGTTCCTAGAGTTCAAAAAGAATGTTTAGGAACTGTTATAAGAAGTCTTCATATAACCTAGCACCTACCCTTAGGGATTCCATGTTCTCTTTGTGAAAAAGAAAGATGGTTCACTTCACATGTGAATCTATTATAAAATGTTGAACCAAGACACTACAAAGAACAAGTATCCTCTACATACAATTGTTGATCAATTTAATCTACGGAAAGTGGCTTGGGTCTTTTCAAATACTTATGCATTATCTGGTATCACTAGTTACAAGTTAGTAAAGAAGATACCCTAACAACTACTTTTAGGACTCGTTTTGATATTTATAAGATCTTTGTGATGGATTTTGGTTTATCTAATACACCAAGCATAATAATGATAATTATGAATAGCATCTTCCAACCCTTCTTATATACATTTGTCATAATATTCATTGGTTACATCCTTATCTTCTCATGTAACATAGAGAAACACATCAAACACCTTTCTAGGGTCCTTAACATCCTTAAAGAGCATAAGTTTTTTAGGAATCACAAAATGCAAATTTGGAGTTGAGTGAGTCCTTGGATACATCATATTTAGAGGAATTATTATGGTGGATCCAACCAAAGTAGTAGAAATTTGTGATTAGAAAGAACCCAAATCATGAATCAAAATTCACATTTTCTTGGGACTTGCTGATTATATCAGAAATTATCTTCAATTTCTCAAAGATTTCTCTTCCCCTCACCAACATTCATGAAAGAATGAGAAGTTTGTTTGGTTTATGTCTATGAATAAAGATTCCAAGAAATTAAGGAAAATATCTGTGACTTCCCCGGATTTTCTAAAACTTAATCTGATGTGTGATGTCTAAATTGAAACCCTCACCTCAGCGAGAATCCCAATTTAAACATCCCACACTAGGCTAAGAAGAAGAAAATCAGAGGAAGTCAGAAGGAAACAA
The DNA here is from genome assembly GCA_963693085.1 of Alisma plantago-aquatica. Taxonomy (NCBI): domain Eukaryota; kingdom Viridiplantae; phylum Streptophyta; class Magnoliopsida; order Alismatales; family Alismataceae; genus Alisma; species Alisma plantago-aquatica. The sequence continues at coordinate 1,050,262,200 of OY856413.1, read as the reverse complement.
TCAGTAGCACATGTACATGAACAATAATAAAACCATACACACATGTTCACCATTCAACATATAATTACAACATGAATTGTTACAACATTTGATATTACATATTGAACAACAACTTATACATATACATGTACTACATCTAAACAACAGGATCTTAAGACAACATGTCCACCTGTACATAAGCTCGCTACACAACTCTCACTATCCTGGATCTTCAAGAGCATAGCCACAACCTAAACAAAAGATTACATGTGGTACATGTCAACACAATATTTCATGAATATTGTACTGAGTATGCCTACGTGTCTTTTATATACCTCTCATCATATCTTGGCAATAAGATAAAACTAATACTTGGCAGTAACAAAAGAATATAAGAAAAGCATATACTTGCACAACAATATTCATTAACAAAAGAGAACACATGTTTTAAGCTCATTTTCCATTATATCATCCATGCATTTACTACCTGAGAGTTGAATGCATTAAGACCTTTATGATCTACTACCAAAGAGTTGGATCATTTCACAATGTGATCTACTACCAAAGAGTTGGATCACTTCCAAGTACTTTACTACCAAAGAGTTGAAGTACTTATTTCCAGCACTTTACTACCAAAGAGTTGAAGTGCTTAGATATAATGGAACAGATATATTATGTTTCATGTGTTCATATCAATAAGTATGGAGAATCAAGCAACATAACATACAAGAACAATCATTTCAATCAATACCATATGCCAAGTATTTTAATACACATATAACACAAGCATATTATATAATAAGCCAAGTAAGAGGTAATAGAGTACCTTGATCAAGAGAAATCTAATCACATATATCCAAGAGTCAACTACATCCTTGGTCAACCCTGATCAAGACAAGACCATATACTATCATCAGGTTCTCATCTTCTTATATCTCATCTTAACCCTAATTATGTCCATTAGGGTTGCTCTTATCTCATTATGGTATTCTCATGATTACTTGTATTATTGCCTTGTGATTATCTCACTGATATCATTTTCCAGATTACATCTCATTATCAAAGCTTATTATCTGAACATTAGGTTTGATATCCTTCTTGGGCACATATTAACCCTAGTTACATGTATTACAAGAATTAGGGTTTCATCATATGTATTATGGGTCATCTTCGTATAACATAGATTATGTGTATCATATTGATCTCATATTTAATTCTGAGGTTCCAGATACTGATATGAGCTTACTCTATAAATTTTGTGATTCTCATCATTTATTGAGCATGTATGCATTAATTGCATTATTTTTAGTGTTATTAGCCCTAATCAACCATATTAATCAAATTACATGATTTTGTGCATCAACATGACCATATCTGACATCATATGCATTATAAACATGAATATAGATTTATTGACATATTCCCATAATTTTATGTCTTCGTTTATTATTTATTAGACATGAAAAGACCATTTTACATCTCACACGATATCACTGGGATTTAAGCATCAAAAGCCTGATATTATCATTCCATATTGTTCTATGCATTTTTCTGAGAATTTTGATATTTCATTTGTATTTTTCTGAGAAACACACTAATTACTATGCATTTTCAAAGATCTAGGTATTACTGGGATTTTACCTTTTATTGGCCACTCAGGTGTTGCCACGTGGGCACTGGCAGGGTGCGGCCCTGCCTGACTTGGGTTGTGCCATGCGCTGGGCCACTGGCTGTCCTAGGACCAGCCGGTTTGCTGGGTTGAACCGGTCTTAGTCTCCCCTAGCCTCCTCACGTCTGACGCGTTCGTGAGTCCTGCGGGACTCTGTCCTCAGCGCCGCTGCCTGATGACTCCTCTCCGATATTCAGCATGACTAAGAGTTTCGCTCTCTCTTCCTCTACGGTGCCGTCCTCTCGTTTCCAGCTTTCCCGTTGTGCCTGGGCATAGCCGAGGAATAGGGCACTGATGAGGGATAGGCATCCCTCTCCTCCTTAGTTTGCTGTTGCCGTTGGGAGACTACGGTGCACGAGATCACCGTTGTGAGGTCGGACTCGGCGCTACTCTGCTAGCCTTTGTCTCCGGAAGCCATCTGCTACCATCGTGACCCTCTACTGCTTCAACCACGGAGGTCAGCGCTGATACTTCAAGCTCCTCGATTGGGCGCCGCCGCGGAGCAAAACTCGGGGAGAAATTGTCGACTGTGCAAAACTCTCTGATTGTTCCTGCTCCCTTTGTCCTTTGCTCAACACAACACGTCTCTCTCTCATCCACATCACTCGATGCCGGTATGCGTCAGCTCTCCTCCACCCAAGCCGCTGCTGCAGAGAAGATCCATGGAATGCGATCGGCTACCTACTCCATCCTCCTGTCTACTGATGACGACCACTGGACGTCGCTCCTCCTCCACGTCTCACGCATATTCCGTCATCCTCCTACTGCGGCCGGGGGTAGAAGAGATAGCCTTCCTCCAAGCACTCCTCGACATCCCTCTATTCTCTACCTCCATGCTCTACTGTAAGGTTCAAGAGCAGTGTCTAAAAGACTGCCTTATCAGATCAGAGAGGCGTTGTTCGGTCAGTTTCCTCTCACCCCCACATTGTCATCGATGGTCAGGGTAGTAGAGGGCTTGCTTAGGTAGGCGAGGCTAACTGCCCGATCAGTCTCCCCATGAGGCCATGACCTACGGGCACCACGATGTGGTGTGGTCGCCACTTGTAACTGTGCGATAGATGAAGAACTCTTCATGGTCAGATGTCATCCAAGGGCTGAAGAAAGGACCCCTTTACTTAGTCAATCCATGGCACCTCTCTCAAACTCACAACCGTATCAAACTTATGACCGAGAATTAAGAGATTTATTTCTAAAGTCACTAAGACGTGTATTATTTCAGGAACTTCAAATCACAATATGTCCTTCTAGGAACATCACATCCATATGAAACTTTAGACACAACTCCATCATCACTTAAGCTACATCATACTCATATTTGGTGACAACTCGATTATTTGATCGACGAATAAAATACCTCAAAAGGAACAAACATAAGGATCGAAATCATTATATTAACATCATCAAAACTGAATTTTACCAAAAACACATGGAACTCTCAAAAGAACTCAACATGTGTGAAAACACTTATGTCATTGGACATTTAGGATTCCAAAATCCACTCTATCACATCCTACACACCTTAAAAGATATTTCGTCCTCGAAATTAAGCCCAAAAAATCCAGTCTTTCACATCATATACATCTTAAAAGAACTTTCATCCTCGAAAGTAAGCCATACTCATACTTACAGTGAACGCATTCTCTTTCCTTCATCCACATGTAGGCACCATTCTATGTGCAACATTTCTAAAAGCATAAGCTACAAAACTATATCCAACCACTATTAGGAGGTTTTACAACCATCTTGGTGCACAAACACTCCATTCAAGGTTAAACTCAAGGTTTAGAAACTTAGGTTATGTCATTACATATCTCATATGTTAGGATTGCATCCTTATCTTTATCCATTCATTATTATTCAACACCATATTACCATGTTTTAAAGGAGTTAACTAACGTTAATCCATTATATCAAGGTGTCATCAACATATTATTGAGCTAATTATTAGAACATGTTCAACATTACCACATGCCTTTTAGAAGGGAGTTAATTAAAGTTAACCCACTTTATCCATCTAGTTTATATCAAGGTGTTATAATTGTTATGTTGTGCTAGCTGTCAAACTATATTTTCATCTTTCTTAAGCACTAAGATTAACACCTCGTATAACATGTTTCATTTATGTGATCTTATTTCATTGCTCATAACAAATTACAACATTTACTAGTGATTTTATCACAAGATTAACCAACACTATCACATTATCATCATTATTAAAGCATAAGGTTAACCAGTTATGCATAAAGAGTTATTAAACCATCTCTAAGATTTTCATCATGTCATATCCACTATCATATCTCAAGATTGGTTCACATCCTTATGTGTATATATCATGGTTGTGCTAAATAAACTTATATGAGTGGCTCGTGAAACATGTAACAAAACTTTAGCTAGTCCAACTGAGGTTCCTCTAACCCATACCACGAGGGTAGTATTGTGCTCAGTCTCTCTGAGCTAACTCAATTCTATGAGTAAATCGTAAGGATACACTTTCTCTTTCCTCCCTTAGTCTAGGGTTCTCAGATTACCTCGTTGGCACTAGTGATTGCTTCACAAGCTCTAGCCACATAAGCACCAACCAAACCATGCTATGACATACTCTTCATAGTTTTCTACCCATGCAGCATCCTTACCCAAAACTCTCTTATATACACCACTAGATTCCTATATGGGAAACCACCAACCCGAGCATGAGGCTTCACATAAACTAAAACATAGCTACCTCCTCCAGGGTCTTGGGCTCTCTCCCTCACCCAGATGGCAGGTACTCATAATCATCTTCACATGTATGCACATATATCTAGCCTCTCTTGTCTCTAGGGTTTGGTCCTCCCAAGGACATCTAGGGTTCCACAAAGCTATAGGAATCATACATAAAGCAACTCAACTCAATCACTCTGGAGTAGTCTAGTTTAGGACATATCATATCATGTATCTCATAATTCTCATATCTTGGAGTTTAGGTTCTCTCACCTTCTCCCAATGGGTCTCACTCTCTCTGGAGTTAACCCTAAAACTAGTCCCAACACTAGAGGTCCTCCTTCGCAAAAGAGAATGAGGCTCATGCTGACTCCCCACCTTGTCTTATCATAACATATCTTATCTCATAAAAGAACTCATACTTGCATTATCAAAACTTATCTCAAATCCTCAAACTGAACTTAAGTCCTCAAAGATAAACATATATCTTCATAAACATCTTATGTCTTCTATATAAGACTTACATCATATCATCAAAACTTATATCATCTATTCCATCTATCATATACATAAAAAAAGGCTCTAGATATCTAATCTAGAACTACTCTCTCTTCTAGACTGATGTCATTCACTTTCACTTAGGTTGCATGACCACCTCCTACTTGTACATGTGTGGGGACACATTTTTGTAATACACATATATAATAAAATATTATATAGTTTTTCTCCGATAAAACAAGCGTCAGAGAAAACTATCGAGGTTCGATTCGTTTGGAATCAAAAACCAAATCCAGAAACGAGTGTCCCACACATAGTAGAGAGTATAGTGTCATGAAAACTAGTGAAAAGGGTGAGAACATGGTGTAGACTAGTGTAGCTACTCTAGACAACGAGCACCATATGTCTAGGGTTTCTCTTCCCTTGATGCACGCCATTTCCAAATAGTGCAACGTCCCATACCGCTGCACTACAAGGAAAGAACGACATCTAAGGACTTGCTATTCAACAAGCACCAGTCTAGGCCTAGTTCTCAGACATCTAGGTACTAACCTAGAGGCTAGGTCAGATCTAGTCTCTAAAAGATGACTAATCTAACCCTAAAAGATCATTAAAGTTCAAGGTTCTTTAGTTTTGAGTTGCATAGTGAGCAAATGTTAGGCTTTGCTATTGTTCATGCTCTGATACCACCTGTGATGTCCCCAGATTTTCTAAAACTTAATCTGATGTGTGATGTCTAAATTGAAACCCTCACCTCAGCGAGAATCCCAATTTAAACATCCCACACTAGGCTAAGAAGAAGAAAATCAGAGGAAGTCAAAAGGAAACAATCGGTAGCACATGTACATGAACAATAATAAAACCATACACACATGTTCACCATTCAACATATAATTACAACATGAATTGTTACAACATTTGATATTACATATTGAACAACAACTTATACATATACATGTACTACATCTAAACAACAGGATCTTAAGACAATAGGTTCACCTGTACATCAGCTCGCTACACAACTCTCACTATCCTGGATCTTCAAGAGCATAGCCACAACCTAAACAAAAGATTACATGTGGTACACGTCAGCAAAATATTTCATGAATATTGTACTGAGTACGCCTACGTGTCTTTTATATACCTCTCATCATATCTTGGCAATAAGATAAAACTAATACTTGGAAGTAACAAAAGAATATAAGAAAAGCATATACTTGCACAACGATATTCATTAACAAAAGAGAACACATGTTTTAAGCTCATTTTCCATTATATCATCCATGCATTTACTACCTGAGAGTTGAATGCATTAAGACCTTTATGATCTACTACCAAAGAGTTGGATCATTTCACAATGTGATCTACTACCAAAGAGTTGGATCACTTCCAAGTACTTTACTACCAAAGAGTTGAAGTACTTATTTCCAGCACTTTACTACCAAAGAGTTGAAGTGCTTAGATATAATGGAACAGATATATTATGTTTCATGTGTTCATATCAATAAGTATGGAGAATCAAGCAACATAACATATAAGAACAATCATTTCAATCAATACCATATGCCAAGTATTTTAATACACATATAACACAAGCATATTGTATAATAAGCCAAGTAAGAGGTAATAGCGTACTTTGATCAAGAGAAACCTAATCACATATATCCAAGAGTCAACTACATCCTTGGTCAACCCTGATCAAGACAAGACCATATACTACCATCAGGTTGTCATCTTCTTATATCTCATCTTAACCCTAATTATGTCCATTAGGGTTGCTCTTATCTCATTATGGTATTCTTATGATTACTTGTATTATTGCCTTGTGATTATCTCACTGATAACATTTTCCAGATTACATCTCATTATCAAAGCTTGTTATCTGAACATTAGGTTCGATATCCTTCTTGGGCACATATTAAACCTAGTTACATGTATTACAAGAATTAGGGTTTCATCATATGTATTATGGGTCATCTTCGTATAACATAGATTATGTGTATCATATTGATCTCATATTTAATTCTGAGGTTCCAGATACTGATATGAGCTTACTCTGTAAATTTTGTGATTCTCACCATTTATTGAGGATGTATGCATTAATTGCATTATTTTTAGTGTTATTAGCCCTAATCAACCATATTAATCAAATTACATGATTTTGTGCATCAACATGACCATATCTGACATCATATGCATTATAAACATGAATATAAATTTATTGACATATTCCCATAATTTTATGTCTTCGTTTATTATTTATTAGACATGAAAAGACCATTTTACATGTCACACGATATCACTGGGATTTAAGCATCAAAAGCCTGATATTATCATTCCATATTGTTCTATGCATTTTTCTGAGAATTTTGATATTTGATTTGTATTTTTCTGAGAAACACACTAATTACTATGCATTTTCAAAGATCGAGGTATTACTGGGATTTTACCTTTTATTGGCCACTCAGGCGTTGCCACGTGGGCACTGGCAGGGTGCGACCCTGCCTGACTTGGGTTGTGCCATGCGCTGGGCCACTGGCTGTCTTAGGACCAGCCAGTTTGCTGGGTTGAACCGGTCTTAGTCTCCCCTAGCCTCCTCACGTCTGACGCGTTCGTGAGTCCTGCGAGACTCTGTCCTCAGTGCCGCTGCCTGATGACTCCTCTCCGATATTCATCACGACTAAGAGTTTCGCTCTCTCTTCCTCTACGGCACCGTCCTCTCATTTCCAGCTTTCCCGTTGTGCCTGGGCATAGCCGAGGAATAGGACACCGATGAGGGATAGGCATCCCTCTCCTCCTTAGTTTGCTGTTGCCGTTGGGAGACTACGGTGCACGAGATCACCGTTGTGAGGTCGGACCCGGCGCTGCTCTGCTAGCCTTTGTCTCCAGAAGCCATCTACTACCATCGTGACCCTCTACTGCTTCAACCACGGAGGTCAGCGCTGATACTTCAAGCTCCTCGATTGGGCGCCGCCGCGGAGCAGAACTCGGGGAGAAATTGTCGGCTGTGCGAAACTCTCTGATTGTTCCTGCTCCCTTTGTCCTTTGCTCAACACAACACGTCTCTCTCTCATCCACATCACTCGATGCCGGCGTGCGTCAGCTCTCCTCCGCCCAAGCCGCTGCTGTAGAGAAGATCCATGGCATGCGATCGACAACCTACTCCATCCTCCTGTCTACTGATGACGACCACTGGACATCGCTCCTCCTCCACGTCTCACACCTACGACGTCATCCTCCTACTGCGGCCGGGGGCAGAAGAGAGAGCCTTCCTCCAAGCACTCCTCGACATCCCTCTATTCTCTACCTCCATGCTCTACTGGAAGGTTCAAGAGCAGTGTCTAAAAGACTGTCTTATCAGATCAGAGAGGTGTTGTTCAGTCAGTTTCCTCTCACCCCCACGTTGTCGTCGATGGTTAGGGTAGTAGAGGGCTTGCTTAGGTAGGCGAGGCTAACTGCCCGATCAGTCTCCCCATGAGGCCACGTCCTGTGGGCACCACGATGTGGTATGGTCGCCACTTGTAACTGTGCGATAGATGAAGAACTCTTCATGGTCAGATGTCATCCAAGGGCTGAAGAAAGGACCCCATTACTTAGTCGATCCATGACACCTCTCTCAAACGCACAACCGTATCAAACTTATGACCGAGAATTAAGAGATTTATTTCTAAAGTCACTAAGACGTGTATTATTTCAGGAACTTCAAATCACAATATGTCCTTCTAAGAACATCACGTCCGTATGAAACTTTAGACACAACTCCATCATCACTTAAGCTACATCATACTCAAATTTGGTGACAAAACTCGATTATTTGATCACTGAATAAAATACCTCAAAAGGAACAAACATAGGGATCGAAATCATTATATTAACATCATCAAAACTGAATTTTACCAAAAACACATGTAACTCTCAAAAGAACTCAACATGTGTGAAAACACTTATGTCATTGGACATTTAGGATTCCAAAAGTCCACTCTATCACATCCTACACACCTTAAAAGATATTTCGTCCTCAAAATTAAGCCCAAAAAATCCAGTCTTTCACAATATCACACTAGCTCCCATATTGGCCCTACTCTCGAGGTATGAAAAATTCATCATCTTCATTGACACATAAATGATGGACTCAGGATGAGTCTTGGAACAAGGGAAACTTGTCGTTTCTTTTGCCTCCAAAAAGATCAATCTCAATGAGTTGAATTAGCCAACTCATGACCAAGATCTTGTGGCAATGTAATACACAATGAAGGTATGGAAACACTATCTATATGGAACTATGTTCAATATATTGACCAAGCAAAAAATCCTAAAATATGTTTTGGACTAGAAGGACATTAACCTATGACAACAACAATAGATCAATAATTTGAATGACTACATCTTCAATATAATCTACCATCATGGTAAGCTTAATTTAGTGGATGACACCTTTAGTTGTAAGTGGCTCAATTGTGCTTTTGGATTAGCCACTTGGTTGAAAAGACTTGAAGAGTTTTCAAGATGGACCATGAAACCCTTCCTAATAGAGTTCTCCTAATCAAAATCCAAAGAAAAATTGGCCTACTTGTTGACTTTATTTCACCTAGCTATCTATCCTATTCTTGAGAAGATGAAGACACTACTTTCTAAGCCTCAAACTCAACATTTTGTGGGTTTCAATGGAGGGACTAATACAAGTAGTTTATCTAGGCCCCTAATTGTAAGAGGCACATGGATCTAGTATATTGAACATCTTAGAATTACCAAGATTTTTAAGTACATGCAATGGTTTTTCTGGTGACAGAGTATGATGTGAGATATATACTCATCTGTGGCTAGTTGTTTCAGGTGTTAAATGGTGAAGGCAGAGCATCATGACCAAGTGGTTTTATCAAACCCATCAAGATTCTTGAATAGAAGTTGGACTAGATTACAATATGGATATTGAGTTGGGTCTTCCTAGCACCAAGAAAGGATATGATGTTGTATAGGTTGTAGTGGATCATTTGGAAAATTCAACACACTTTTTAGCCTAGAAAATCACCACCAAGGTTTTTTCCCTAGCTGATCTATGCATCTAAGAGTTTGTATGACTCCATGGTGTTCCAACATCCATCATCTTAGATCTTGATCCCAATTTCACCTCCAAGTTATGGAAGCAAATTCAAATGGAAATCAAGACGAGGCTAAATCATAGTATCAAATATCATCCTCAGAATGATAGATAGTCAGAATGCACAAAGTAAAACCTAGAAGTCCTGTTAAGGGTTTGTGTCCTAGAACTAGGTGGATCATGGGTACAATATCTTCCTTTTTATTAGTTTTTCGATAATAATATTTACCAAGCCAATATCAGGATGCCCCCTTACAAAGCTCTTTATGGGCAGTTGTTTTAGCCACCACTTCAATGGGATTATGTAAGAAAAAGGACCTTGCTTAAGTTAGAAGAAGTGCAACAATTCATGGATAATGTCTCCTTGATCAAGTAAAGGCCAAAGAGACCCTAAGATAGATATAAATCTTACATAAATTCAAAATGGATATATTTTACACTTATTTGTGGGAGATCATGTGTATTTGAAAATTCTTCCTCTTTCTGTAGTAGCTAAAAACCATAAAAAATCAAGTAATAGATATGTGGGTCCATTTGAGATCTTGTAACAGATTGGAAAGGTTGTTTATCACTTTGTCCTATCACCTCAATATAATATGATGCATTTCTTGTTCGATGTATCCAATCTAAAGGGCTATATGAAATAGCCTATTAATGTGTTTAACATTGAACCTTTAGAGCTATAAGGTAGGTTGACCTTTCTAGAGGCACCTGTGAGGATCTTGAATTCAAAGGTGAAGGAGTTTAGAAATAAAATAATTGATATGGTTAAATCTCACTGGAAACACCATGGCAAAGATGAATCCCCACGGGAAATGAAGAAGGACGTGGAGATAAGACTTTCACAACTTTTCTCTGGCTAGGCAATATTCAGAAGACAAATTGAACATAAGGAGGGAAGGATGTAACCTCATGGAATTAATTAGCTTTGTAAAGATCTATATTGAAACAAATTTGATATAATTGAAGGTATAGTTTGCTAAATGCCTGATTTATACAAACATGTTTTGCAATTGAGTCTCCAAAGTGCAAATTTTCTAAAATTAATATTTCTTATTGTCATCAAATACCAATAATATTTCTAATTGATTGGTAGACCGTGAATCAATAAATGTGAATATAGAAAATTCTAAGTTAAAAAGTAACTTAGATAATTCAGTATAGAACTAGCTCTCTCAATGCTAGAGAACCAAGTTTTGGATAATACATAAAGTTATTTTTTGTTTGGTCTTTTGCATAATGATATATGACCTTGAAATGGAAATTATTCGATAACTTTAGATAATTCCAAGTTATATTGTAGTGTAAGATAATATTCCTCTCGTTCAGAGGTTTTCCTGAAAATAAATGAAAAAACAAAATAGGTTAGAATCCATTTAGACCCAAACACTAGATTCAAGAAAAGTTGAGAGAAGAGGAGTATCATCCCTCACCAAGTGTCACACTCTCATGGACTCGTGGAATGCATGTAACTAATCAACTCTCCCTCTATTTTTGGACCATATCCTTGCACGATTATCATGCCAATGGCTCCAATTAGTGATATGAACATAAGTGATCCATAAATTTCCAATATCATCAAGGAACAAGATAATACCCAATATACTAGATAATATTGACTCTCACTTTGTTGGGCCTATATAAGGGCATCCATATATTCCTTTAGAGACCATGAGTGCAAGCCATCTCTCTATTGCTCATGAGAAGCCATGTAACCCTCTACCAAACTCCACCTTATGTAGCAACAACCTTGTCCTTGTCCCTATTGACTCAGGGAATTCTTGGCCACTTTGCTTATCCTCATTCACTTTAGGAAGGCTACAAATAATCTCCCATCTCCTTTGAAGCCTTTAATTATAGTAACACCTCATATTATCTTCTTCTTTCCATATTATCTAGTCATGTGTAATATGACCTAGACTACCCATTCTTTGGACATCTCAGTGTGATTTAAAGATGTCATTGGCTTTGAAGAGGCTAGCCACTTTCAATCTAACATGTGGTTGTAGTTCTCGAGGCTAATAGCCTGGAGTCAACCCTTGTGGTTGCTTCTTAGTGTGAAGGCCATGGGAAATAATCCCAACAAGGGACTTAACTCCTTACCCCTAATATGCAACATCCAACCTGATCATTGTGTGAGGGTGGTTTTTCTTCCCCATAAATTAAAATCCAGCTAAGATGCATCTTGCTTAGTTGACATGGTAGACTATTATTGGTAGATATGTGATTATTTTTTATAAAAAATATAAAACAAACCCTAGCTTCTAGTATAGTATATATATATCAAGATCCAGACGACTTGCATCTTTCTTAGGTGACATGCAAATATTATTGTTTGATGTGTATCACATATTACTCTATGATTTGTAAATATAAAATGTAATCTCTTAAGTATAGTTTAAGGAGATAACTACCCCTAGAAATAAATGGATGGCCACTGAGTGTGAATGTAAAACAATGACATTTTGGTGACACAAGTACAATGTTGGTTAGTCACCATGCAATTGATTGCTAGATTTAAAAGCCTTGAGTCCATGGATGGATAACAAATTGGTACGCTAGAGGAGATAGATCAAGTATGGGTAGAAAGTTAAACTATTAATGCATGTTTGATAATTTTCAATAATTTATCAATATGTAAGGTATGTTTTTAATCCTATATGTGCAAAGTGTAGAAAATATGTTGACTATAAACTTGTATGTAAGTGTTTCATGTTAGCTTCTTTTATCTGAACACTAGAGAAATGGACTTCCAGAAGATTGCACCAAAAAACAACAAGGGTAAAAACACCTCAAGGATTTGATAGTCAAATTTTTTGTTTCCCTTAGTATCTTTCCTCTTTTTTAAATTTATGTAACTCTCCAAAGGACAATATATCTTCCAATTTCCATTATCAATATGTTGTGTTCTGAAATTATTTCATATTATTGGTTATTTGTTGCTTTTGGATTATTGAAAGTAGAGTGACGACCCTTGCCTCCTTCATATTCCTCTAATAAGAATAATGAGGTGGGGTCATCATGACAACCCACCAATAGTTTTTCAAACAAAAGCTCAAAAGACAAAGTCTTAATAGGAAAGCTATATAAATATTCACTTCTCTAGAGAGAAATTAGTGGGTCGCATCCAGGTCAACTAAAACTTCAATGAAATATAAATCATTTAACTTAAAATGAAAGAGTTCCATTTGACTTGTTATGACCTATCACAAATGAGTCCTTCATATTGAGCCATGACCTAGCCTTGATAAGTAGCATGCATTTGACCCCTTCCTTGACTATGGATGACTGGTATGTATGACCTAGCCTAAGATTATTGGCTTTCCCTATCCTAGATCCTACTTTTTGTTGCATCAATTGTGATAACTACCTCTATGTAACCTCTTGTCCTTACTATATATTAGGGTAAAAGATCGCCATGTTCCCATGTTGACCTGATAAGTAACATTATATTTACTTAAAATAACACAATCCTAACAACATGCTTGTTGAAAACTCAACATTGTCCAAAAAACTATGTTATAGAACACCTAATCAATGATATGTACCCAAAACACAAACGTCATATATGGAGGCATACCTTTCCTATGATGTCACTATTGTTGATATTACTAAAAACATGACCTTGTGAAATTTCCACACTATCTATTTTGGAATGATTTCTTTATTCCTAGAATCATTCTCCCACTAAAGTATCCATCTCAAATTTTTTTTATGGACACAATGAAAGAAAATAAATTCTTCTAGTTTCTAACATTTTAGTCATTTTTTTAAGCTCCATGTACAATTATTCATTAATCCTTATAATTCTCTCATAATCTACAAGACCCAATTATGCTTAGAACCTTAAAGATATGTGTTCATCAAACTTATCCAATGTAATTTTCATATACCTTAGGTTCTCAAACTAACACATCTTCTAATGTAGGTAATAGTAAGAAAACTACCTATTCTCAAATTCTTTGCAAATTTCATTCATGTTTCTCTTATTTTCAATCCTCTTATTTTATTATGTGGATCACCACTAGCTAGCACTAGTTATAATAATATATACATCATGATTGGTATTCTTCTCCTCTGATAAATTTGAAATAATGAAAGTCATTTTCATCATTGTTAGTGAATAATACACATCATGTGGATCCACTATACCAAAAACCATATTGTGCCAACTATCCTCAACCTCTCAAAGGTCTTCTCTGAACCATAACAGGACTCGACATATGGTGGCATGCCTAAGGTGAAGGGATAGAAATTGTGTATGTTAGATGTGAATAGGTAGATATTACTACCCGATCATAGAATGAATTGTTGGGCTTACAAAATTCAATGGTCTATGGGAACTAATGGAGGATTTAATCAGGAATTCTTGCCCCTTGTTCCCTTGATTACTGCACTTTGTAATTCTCTTTAGTAGTTAATGGCACATCACTACTCTCTTCTTTATTTCCTATTTTCTTTCCATATATACACAATCATAAGTGGTGACTAGATATGTGGAATACGAAAGAATAGATATAACTAAAGTCCTTGTAACTCTAGTCAAACCTAGGGTATGATACCATAAAATGTGACACTCTAAGGGATTAACACATAAGCATGAACAAAGGATAGTTGGACATGTGAAGAAACCAAAACTTAATCGATCCTCCTTAACTAGGTATATAAATAAATTCCATGATTAACTGTTACAAATAACTTAGATAAAGCATAGAAGGGTCCATCATACTCATTCATCATATAACTATAAACTTATCATCATGTGGCACAAGAGACAACTAATATATTAAAAAGATGAATATATGAATTACTTACTACATATCACAATATGAAACATCATACTATAAAATATGATTTTTAGTACATTGAGTATGTGAACAAAATTCCCAAGACCCAAGCTCACAGAGATGACTCAAAGGATTCCAAAAAATAAAATATTCCACCCCTCAAATATTTTTGCATCTTTGAAGTGGAATCCTTTCCAAAAAGTCTCTAGACGTGGTTATAAGTTCCTAAAAAGGTTACAAACCATGAATATTTGTCTAAAGTCTCACTAAGTTATAAACCATATGCCAAAGATAAATGAATGTTAGACTAGGAATAACAAATTGTCTGGTTTCATATCAAACAACAATAATTGGAAAACTACATAAAATAAATGAGGACCACATGATGTGTATACAATAAAAGAAGTAGAATAAGATAATATTTCTTAGCTAACAATTTTTTTATTATGCCCTGGGTCATATGGAATGTACCATTCAAACTACTAGATAAAGCTAGTAATCCATTGATATCACTACAAAGGATCTTAGATTTTTGGCCTCACTAGAATATCACCATGCATTACTTAGTGCGAACTTCAAAGATAGGGGCTCATAATCATTTTTCTTATATATATATATAACAAGTCCATCCCAGGTAATTAAGACACAACACATTCACATATCACATGATATATATCACATTCCCAACAATTCAATTCCATTAGAAGGACTATTTTATAAAAATGAAAGACACAATCTTATTCACTCTCGTAATTAATGGGTGATCTCAGAGAACTGAGTGGACCATAACTCTAATGTTCTTGGTTACCCATTCATACTCAATACAAAATGACTCCAATCACCACCTCATGATCCCTCGATTGCAACAAGGATTACTTCTCAATGTATTGAACACTAGGGAAGTTTTGTAGTTATCATGGTAATATGCATTAGGTTTCAACGATTAAGTATTTATGTTACTCATTTTCCATTAAAAATGTTAAATTTAAAACAACATGTCAACATTTTAAGTAATGATACAAGTAACTATAATGAAATCCAAAATTTTCGCCCATTGAGCACATAGACACCTTACTATTTCCATTATGGGCAATAAAGAGGACATAAGTGTGATAGTTACCATTTAATATTGTATCATTATTTACCAATAATTTATATCTCTAGAAATCTTATTCACATAACTACAACATCTGAGTTTGCAAGATCATAATTTGAAAAAATACTAAAGTTTGCCATTATTAGAAACTAATATATAAGAAATTGTGAAGTTCCATATGTTCCTCCTCAAAACCACCTTAAAATCGCATTTGTTAATTATGTAACATACAATTTAGTCAGTTAGGTGAACAAGGTAGTAATAACATTGCCAAGATCATTAAATATAAGATAATTACTCTCTTTGAGTAAGAACGAAGCTCCAACTAGTAATATCATTACAGTAGAGACCCTATTTCCAAATATCTACAAACCAATATCCAACCATCCAAATTTGTGTTCAAAACAACCCTATAATAGGTTAAATAAGGATAAGTGAGAGGTATTATGAAGAAGAACAAACTTTTATTTCATGGTTTTTGTAAAAATATGACCAAGAAGGTAAAGAAGGGTGAAACGAGGTGAATAAATGAGAAAAAGAGAAATAACTTGCTTGTTTGGAGATTCTTCCATGTTACAAAAGGTTATCCTAGATTGGATAGTAGAAAGGTTGATTAGAAAATTTATGTCCAAGAAGGCCTCTCCCAAATAAAACAACAAGCGCACAAGCGAAAATCTATACACTACGTCCTAGGGACATGATAGATATATTATTGATTTTACAACTATAATTTGCTTTAATGTTTTGAAAATATAGAATTTGAAGCCCTCATGAAGTAATTTGTGAAATGTAAAACACATGTGTACGCATCGAGAGTGTAGGCCTATGAGGCCTGAATGTCGAACTCAGGTAAATGTTCTCTAGTGTAGACCCTAACCTTGTTTAAATTGTTGAACGTGTTTAATTATCATAATTGACTACCTTAGACATTAATATGACCTTGTTATGTTTTTTTAAATCAAGTAACACGCCTAAGTTTCAAGTTTGGTCCAATTCAGACACTGTTTGGGCAAGTTATGCAATTTTATGTACATTTTGGGCTTTTCTACAATTTCCCAAATTGGGAGATTTTCCTTGCAATTTTTCACATTAATTAAGTTCCTTAAATGTTTTCTTGACATACATGAGCTTTTTGATCCATGGGGATCTCAATTGTACCATTGTTTGATGGCGATTCCCTTCAAGGGTGATTAGGGTTTACCCCCCATGGATGAGCCACCTTTAAGGCTAACATCTGATGGTTCCACTGGTTTGGGCAACATCTTATGGTCACCAATAGAGGGTGATAATAGGTGTCATCCTATAAGGTCCTAGATCAATGTTTCTTACTGGTTTGGTTCATTTGAACCTATGGTTCACTTAAAAGGATGATCAACCGATGGTTCAAACCCTTTTTGACCTAAACATGAACAAATGATGGTCACCACCCCTCAACAACTGATGGTGGACATGGGAGGCCATCACCCAATGGACCATCATTCCCCAACTTCCTATGGACCTACTTCTTTCTCGTCCATGGAATCTTTAAGCTATGGACACATGGAGAGTTGCTTGTACACCTCATGCTTCTTCTCTTCCTTAACCTCAAGCTTTATATACCAAGCCTTAAGCTCCCAAATGAAACTGTTGATCTATATAACTTTCCTCCAGCTAAGAGCTTTGTATTCAATCTATTTTATGAGGAGTATCTACCCACGGTAGAAGAAGATGGCGATCTAGCTTGTGCAAGTGGCTAGAGCTTAGATCTACCCTTCTTTTAAGGTTTGTGGAACATCTTTTCTTGTTCTAACCTAAATGAGTAAGTTTCTCCTTCTCCTTTCTTGTTTTTCCTAATTTTAATCTTCTTCCTCCCATCATCCAGGTCATAACTCTATTTTTACATGGTAAAAGTTTCTTAAAAGCTCAAAAGACCTACTTTTCTTGCTCCTCCTATATAGGGTTTGCTTCTTGTGTAGAGAAAGGTGCTAGATGGCCAAGTTTAGAGCTTGTGCTAGAGTTTTCAAACTTTCTTGCTCGAGTTTTCTTGCTGTTCAGAGCCTTTTCATCTTATTAGAGGCGATTTTAATAACTTTCTTCACTTATATTGCTTGGTAAAAGCTTTTTAGTTCATGTTTATGCTTTGAAGTGATGATCTAAGCATAAAGAAACCATGCTTGCTTAGGGTTTCAAATTTTTATGGTGTTCCCTGTTATGTTCCAGTTCTAGTTAAACCTTTAAATAGGTGTACGTCCTTCCTAAGGTAGAAGATGATCTAGGACAGGTTTGTAACACAACCGATGGTGCTAAGAACCTAACAATCGATGGTCCAAATTAGGGTTTTCAAGCTATTTCCTTCACTAACGCATGAACCGATGGTGATACCATGCAACAACTGATGGTGTTTCTATCTTGACAACCGATGGTGGTGACCAAGAATGTCAACCACTGGTGAAAACCAATGGTCACTGCTTAGGTTAGGTTTTGGCTCAATTAGAAGCTTAATGACCAACCACTAAGTACCCTAATGATGCTATCAATCAATGATGACATTAGCTTAATATCCGATGGTGTTAAATCAATATAGTGATAACCTAACAACCAATGGTGGATCAAGTCACCACAATTGATGGCAAGTCAAGGATTTAAATGTAGCTTCAATTAATCCCTAACCCAATAGTTTCTTGGGTCAAATTATTTGAGGGTTAGACTTATACTCCAATTTATGGTTTTGAAATATGAACTTGATTCAATGGTTAGGATCTAGCACTTCTTCATCTGATGTTTTAAATAATGGAGTTAATCCAATGGTTGGGATTGCATGCTTCAACATACAATGGCTTGGATTTAAACCTATAGTATTACATGTGAGGTTTGATAATCAAAATTTGACGGTTTCCCTTCTGTGATCAATTTAAGGAGCTTGATGGTTGATATGATGGCTTGCTTAAAATGCACAACTGATGATGGGTTTGACAACCTATGGATCCCCTTTTAAGTTATTAAATAAGGGATGTCTAGGGTTAAATGGTGATTCTTTCTAGATCACAATTCAAGGATTTCATATGTGTCTTATTCAAGGTGTTTGCTTATGTAAATAACTTATGGTCTTATATTTTCAACATACAATGGTTCTAGATGATGTTGTGGTATGGTGATATGAGTTGAATGATGATGGAACCAATGGAGATTTTCCTTTAATAAGGTAGTATCACCATTTACCTCATATGAATAGAATGGATAATGACCATATTATGTGGACTTGTAACCCTAATGGGTTGTAGTTGGTTACACTTAATCCTAATAAACTCAGATGATGATGGGTAATTATGATCAACCTTCCATAGTGGAATAATAGAACAATGCAATTTCTCTTATTTTTGTGGAACTCTAGTATACTATAACATAATGGTTACACCTTTAGTTATGTATGGATTCATACTTGAGAATGGTTTGAAATGTGATGATGATGTTGTGCCTTATTCATCCAAGATTATATGGGGATGCTATGGTTTATGGTTTGTGAATGAATGATGGACTATAACAATAATGTAACCTACCTTGCTAAACGTAACCCTAATGTAAGTAGAAAATGGTGGTTAATCATGTTATCCTATCTTGAATGATTAATATAATGATGGAATATTCTTCCTAATGATGATTGGAACTCTAATGTGTTCAACTAATGGTCATCATAGATTCATGATCTATGTTTTATTATGCTAAACTTGTACACTATAAGTGTGATGATGTCCAATCATACCTAGCTTCCTTATATGTTGATATAATCAATGAATGCTCTTAATTGCTAAGATACTCCTACAATGTTATCATGTGAATATCTTTTTGTTCTTCAATGCAAATTAGTATGAGCCTGTGTATCACGTGTGTGGTTATGTTGTTGAGCCTTGCTATAAGGAAAATAAATATAATGAGGAACTTGTAGGAAATGATATGATGGTCTTAATGACCTTTGGGCATTGTTGAGCCCTGAATGAGGTGTAATCCTCTTATGTTGACAAGGGTTGATACCCCATGATATTGTGATAAGGATTTATATCATATGAGAGTATGATGACAAGTGCATTCTCATGAATGGAAATGAATAGTACCATGTAATTATGAGATGAGGAACATTAAGTTTCATACATTTTGTATATTCTGAAGTTTTTATATGTTAATCGATGCTAGACATGAATTAGGGTTTTTGTCCACTTGTTTGATGCTGCCTAATTCACCCAATTAGCAATAACTAATCAAGCAAAACCCTACTCACGTAGTTTCCTTGTTCCATAGACCCATTCCAGTGTTAGAACTTGTTAGATGGTGAAATGAGTATTCCTAAGGGAAACTCAGAGCGCATACTATGAGTATACAGGGTGCTTGTCATCCTAACACCAGGTATTTGTGTAGGAAGACTACAGTCATGCCTTAGATATTGTGATATTGTGATGTGTGAAAGTAAATAGTATAGTTGCATGATGCCTCATAAAGAACGGTCATGCGTGAGCCTAATCTCTAGCGCTGTGACATGTACCAAGGTGGACTAGTCATTTTCAGCTTGACAATATGTCGATGTTGGAAGTTGACTATTACGTCTCTATGTTGTCTCTCATACTAACTAAGAATTGTTGTTGAGATCATGGAGTCCGACTCTTCCATAGATCTTGTATGGCACTGATTTCAACTTAGCAGTGGTCAATTGGATTTGTATGGTATGACTCAAATCCTTAGGGCAATAATAAAAGATGTAATACACCTATGTATCATATTTCTTAACATGTTGTAAACTTTCTTATATTGTCAAATATACTAACACTGATAGTTAAGATGATGTTGCTAGCTATGTTTATTGTTGCTAGCCACGACTCTGTAATTAGAAATGCCTAAACTGCTAAACATTCTTATGCAGTTAGTTGTGCTTATAATTTTAGCTGTACTTATGATGTAGATTTGTTCACTTTATTAAACGTGCCAATATTGATAGCCATGTTATGCTACTGGACATATTTATGATGTTAGATATTTGCTACTAGTTTGCTTGTGATGTTAGCATGGTATATGATGATAGTCAGACTAATGATGATGATTGTTATTAGATACAATATTATGAAACCTGAGTAGATATCTGATAGAAGAAATGGATTTATTTGTTACCTATATACTTTAATATCCATACTTGTTGCTTAGCTTATTTTCTTAATCTGTTTAGCATGCTTGAATTGTTCAATTTTCTCTATTGACTATCAAATACTCCAACTACATAATTATTTACTATTGAATTGGATGTAATCAATATCTGTTGGAGAGAGTTATATCTCTTGCTAGGATTGGGTCTCGCCTCGTGGGTCACCACATCTTTTTAGGTGATCGACAACAACAACTGAAAAACTATGACAACTAGGATAAACTGAGGTGATGAACCCTAGAGATGGTTGTTAGTTGTCTAGTATGTCCTAGAGTCATCCATGTACTCTCGGGTATGGGAAAGAAAGTTTGTAAACGATGTTTCAATCGAACCAGGTTTTTAGTCGCACGTTATATGCTTGATCAAGTGATAAATGTGAGAATGTATCCTATGTGATATGTATTTGTGATGATTCAGGCCATGAAACAATCGTAAGAGATTATTAAGCATTATATGAAATAAAGCAAGTTGTTGATCTTTTGTATAAATGTTTTTGAGAAATTGAAAAATGCTGAAATTGGCTTTAATTTACCCTATGTCTTGGGTTTGTTTTTAATTAATGAATAACTATCTTTTGTATGTTGAGTAATCTCATTTAGTTTAACGGGTTCTTATAAGTTGGTATCAGATCTTTAGGTTCAATGAGTCTACAGGGACAATAGGAATTAGGACTAGGATGATGTCTAAGTTAGGAACAAGACATAAAAACATGGTGCAACTGCCTAATCTCAGTACTTGGGTGCCTTGGCCAGGTATTCCAATATTGAAGAAAAGGTAAGTATGGAACTCTAGATTGTTATCTTTCAAATTACTTTGATCAAGTAGTCATTTTGAGACAATCTAAAAAGAATAGTGAATAAGAACTCATGATACTAATATCTCAATCTTACCCTAAAGAAGATGTGAATCACATTGTAACCCATCAAAACTTAAATGTTTGGTAACCATAAGAAAAAGATACAACACTGTGAAACTTAAATCTGAATACAAATAAGCAAAAGAGGAGTTCTTGAAGTTGTAATTCAAGAAGATAATAAAGAAAAAGATAGACAAGTATGTGCTAATAAAGTGATTCAAGGTATGAAATCCACATAAGATGAAAAGAACTCTGTAATGAGTATGATGTGAAAAGATAAATGAGAACAATGATAGAGGAATTAAGTGGAACCTGAGTTAATCACATACCAATCCATGTGTGTAAGAAAGTGTTCATGTGAAATCGTCATGACATGTGAAAGAAATTAAAGGGAGATGTTCCTTGTTTATGGAAGAAAATGTGGAATATGATGAATTTTTCCTTAATCAGTGGTTGAAAAACATGGTAATATGAAAGGACATACACAAGAATGATAAATAGTTAATGAGAAAAGAGTAATGAGATGTGATAATATTAATGATTCCTATGCTAATGGCAAGGAACCCAAGTTGAAAAAGGTAAAATGATACGTAAAAAGTGTAACCTTTGTGGGGATGATAGAATCGGTTACCTTTTTCTAGTGACTCATGGATAATGTTGTTGTGATATGGGAAGTGATTTTTCATTTGTGTTCCTTCTTTTTGAGGCGTAACCTTAAAGTGGATCTCATGCCACTTTGTATGTGTGGATTTGTTGTAATTCTAGGATGGATATCTTGATATGATGTGTGGTTTCCTTGGACTATTGTTCCAAAATCATTATGTTTTATAATGAGCATGCTTTTTGAGCCTTCCCAGATATTCATCCAATATGTTCTTAGCATGTTATGATGTTGAATAAGTGAATTTAACTAGGGTATGAGTTCTTTATAACACATGTAGTAGATACCAAGGTGATGAATCCTAGTATCCATAGTGTACCAGTTATATATGAGTTAAAGATGTTTATTAGATGAGTTGTCCAATATTTATCTCCATTAGAGAGAGATAGTTGATTTTGATCCTCTAAGTGTTGTTTGGGAAAAGAAGAGTGAGTATATAATATTCCGCATGGTCTGCTGATAGTTGAGCAAGACCACTATCAAGGATAGATGGTTTGTTGATCAGTAGACATGTGCTACCATGTTCCTTTAAGATAAACCTAGGATCAAAATATCAATGGATAATAATTAGAGTGGATGACATAAGTTACATGACCATGATGAGTTTAGGGTAATGCCTTTTAGACTAACCCATGTATCGGTTTCATTCACAAATAAGAGTAAGAAAGTGCTTAGGTCATTTCTCATAAGTTTGATAAGCTTTGAATGATGACATCTCAAAGTATTTCAGAGATGATCAATAGCATGTTTAAGATCTTCGATGAACCTTATGAGTGTTGCACCAACTATAATTATATGTGACAAGTTTAGTGACAGTGAGTTGGGGGTTAACTAGAATATCCTCTTGGAGTTATGGTACATCTACAAAGTTTGTTGTGTGAATCTTGGTAATATGAAGATAGTGTCGTTACCTACCCCTAACAAAGTCAACTAGGAAGTTATATTTGTTAATAGTTGCAGACAAGTGTATGATTCTTCAACTAGATAGAGGGCCAGTGCACCATTGAGATGATTGAAGAATCTTCTAAGAACATGTGTCACAGTTCTTGACAATCAGGGAATACCTACCTGATTGATTGAGTTTCTAATTACAACAATTATTAAAGGTACATAGGGATGAAACCTTGTATAATTACATATGATAAGAGATATATGATGTTCCATGTTTGGTAAAAGCCAGAAAGTGTGGTTTCTAAGTATTGTGTGGTACAATAGATATAATAGTTCAAGATGACAGTTAGTGTCGCAAGTTGAAAGGTACTACTAGTCCTGTAAAAGTGGCACAACAGTTCCTATGTTGAACCAAAGACACATGAAAGAGTTGAGGGAGAAGAATATGACTTCTATGAGAATGATGTGACATCACCATGATATGAAAGTAACCATGTGGAAGATTGAGGATGAGGTTGTTGGCTAAATTGGACATTAGCATACCCTTTGTTTTGATGATGAAAAACATTTAATTCTTGTGGATCCAGCATGCTATTTGAGTATTTTAGGATTCAATAAAATGAGGAGATCATACTAAGAGGATAGTTGAAGATTAATGTGCTTAAATGTTTAATATTTTCATGAATGTACTCAATGTAAAAACTTGTACTAGTATATAATGTACAAGTACTTAGATATCATGTAAATCAAGTATTATCTTCCCTAACCACCCAAAACCCTATCTTACAATCACTTGAAGACTTTAGGGTTGATAGGTTTCATATGAGTCATCAATAGGACCTCGCATACATTGCAAATCCTTGCAAAACATCCTTCTCGGTCGATAATATTGTAGACTGTGATATAGGCGTTGTAATAGGTTTAGACAAGAGAGAAACAAACATATAGCTAGATGAACCCATATAGTCATCTGGTCGACAATATTGTGGACAAAAATCATTCGGTCGACAATATTTTCAACAGAGAAAAGTTCTACAAACTTTGCATGTAATGAACATTTTAGTCATTGCTACCCAACTACTTTCTACCTAATGGCTATTTAAGTACTAAGAACACTCTAGAGACTCCCTAGAACGTCCCTAGAAACTTGAAAACCATTCCTATAAATAGGGGAGGCCTTAGGACACCTGAAATATAGAAATTACACTTGAGCATCCATTCTTGAGAGTAACAAAGTTGAGATTCACTTGCTATCTTCGTCCTTGTTCTCCAAAGTTGTGTCCTATAGCTACTATCTCCTGGCCACCACATAGAAATGTCCATCTTAAGTGGATAGGATATCTAAATGCTTGATATAGGAATGAAGGCTATGTACTTCATTGGTTAAGTATTTCTTTCTTTGAATCAATTTATTTTATATTGTACTTTGTTCTCCTTGACTACTCCTAGGGTTGGAGGTTGTTGAAAGGAGGTTGCTTGGTGCTACTTCAAAACAATGAAGGCTTTTCCAAGGTGTGCTTGATGTTACTTCAAGAAGAATGCTTCAAAGGAGGTTGGAGCTACTTCTATGTGAAGGCTATCTCAAGGAGGTGGAGCTACTTCAAGGGAGTGAAGGCTTCTCCAAGGTTTCTTGAGGTTACTTCAAGAAGTCTGCTTCAAAGGAGGTTGGATATACTTCTAGGTGAAGGCTATCTGAATGTGGTGGAGCTACTTCAAGGTGGTGAAGGATTCTCTAAGGTTGCTTGAGGTTACTTCAAGAAGGCTGCTTCAAGGAGGTTGAGGATACTTCAAGTTGAAGGCTACATTGAGTGGAAGGTGATTGTATTTTGTTGTAACATTTTGTGAAGTAAATATAATAAAATCATTTTTAAAATAACAATTGGAAATAATTGATTAGAAGACTGACAACCTTTGATTCAAGGTTGGAACCACCCTAAATTGAAGTTTCTTCCTTATTTCCTCCTCCTTTGCCTTAACTTTTAATTAAATTTTAGAAGTAGAAAAATCTATATTCATCCCCTCCAAATCTTTCAATTGGTACCAAAGCAGATCTTCAGGGATCCCTAATAGGTCTTGAAGTAATGGGGGATGGTGATTCTAGAAACCTCTACATGGAAAGGATGCACAAGAGCCAGCCATCAAAAAGTGACCAAGATTGTAGATGGTGATTTGAATGTAAAGTAAGAGGCCACTCAATATTTTATTGTCTAAAGAAGTAGAAAGGAGAAAAGTTCCACAAATCTACAAGGGAACAATCAAGTGAGAGTAAGGTAATTTGTATCAATGTAACAGCCGATGAAGAAGAAAATAGGAAAGTCTTATTGATTTATCTAAAGAAGAGCTAATCAGTAGTCTTGAAGAACTACGTGATAAATATGTTAATTGTAAAAGGAAGATGAAAAAGGTTTTAAAAACTATTGATGAGTTGTATGCCAAAATACTTGATCTCTCTTCGAAAAATAACTGTTTGAAAGATTCTAGTAATGATTATAACACCAAATTGCTTGATCTAAAAAACAATAATGATCTTCTTTCTCAAGAAAAGACTAAATTGCTTGCAAAGATAAAATATTATCAAACTCAACCTATTCTATGTTCTCATTCAAATTATGATATCATTGTTAAAGAAAGAGATTATTTGCTTTCAAGTTTAGATCAAGAAAAACTAGATTTTGCAAAGAGAATTGATGAAATTGCTAAGTTACAAAAACATGTTGATAGTCTAAAGAGTAATAATATTCTTGATAAAATTTTAGAAAACTCTTTTGGACAAATTGGAAGAAGAGTTCTAGGCTATATACCTAAAGAGAAATCTTTACTAAAGCCTAGAACTAGAAAAACACAAAAACCCAGATCGAAGATCATGTATGTGCACAAGGACAATCTAGTACATAACCAAAATGCTAAGAAGAGAAATGAAATTGATTCTATTTGTTGTCACTATTGTCGACGTTTTGGGCACTATTCATTTCTTGTCCATACAAGAAAAAGAAGGATGTTGACTTGGTATGGGTTCCAAAACCTCCAACTTAGAAATGTTGGACATATTAGTTCAGATTTGACCTAAACTTAATTTTGAAAAACACATAATGTCTTATCTCAACTAAAATAAGCTTTATGTTGTGTATTCCTGTATGTTTTGATAGCTTAATTATGTTACCAAAAAAATAATTATTGCAGGATTTGTTTAAATTAAAAATGTTGAATTTAGTGAAAATGCATAGAATTTCATCTCAGTCAACAAAAAGCTTGATCGATATCTCATCCGGTCAAAGAAAGGTTCAACCGAAGGTAGTTCTGCCAGCATGGAT
The DNA here is from genome assembly GCA_963693085.1 of Alisma plantago-aquatica. NCBI lineage: Eukaryota > Viridiplantae > Streptophyta > Magnoliopsida > Alismatales > Alismataceae > Alisma > Alisma plantago-aquatica. The sequence goes on along the minus strand of OY856413.1, from coordinate 1,050,235,490 downwards.
TTTACTGGAAAATCTTCCCGGTCGACAAATAGTTCAACCGAGAATTCTTCTGGTCAAAGAAAAGTTCGAACAAAGGAAGTTCTATAAGAATTGTTTATTGAAAAAAAATCATCTAATTGCAATTAACTTTAGTAACTCATATTTGTAATGGTTCATATTATATTGGTCTAAATATTTGAATGATCCTAACCAAAAGGACCACTATATGGGGACCAAAATTTTCATACTTTGCAAGTTTAGATGGTCTATAGAAACTTCTCTAACAGGCATATGATAAGAAATAAGACAACCTTCATACACTTGGATTTGTCACATTTGGAGAAAGTTTCAAAGGTAAAACTATTGGCATAGGTGATGTTGGTACAAAAATTTCAAATATGTTACATCATAAATACTATGACAATGGATATGATTCATAAGAAAATATCAAAGTTGTTTATAAAGAAAAAATGATTGTTAACCTTTTAACTCTATGGACACTATTTTCAATAAATGAATTGTTTACGACATAAAAGGATTGTTCATACAAGAAACGTTCTTAGAATATAATCATTACCTAATTTTTTGTGATAAGTCTGAAATTTGTGTATTATAGGAAAGAAAAAGTAAGATTTCTTTTCCAAAATAAAATATTACTCCCTAGAACTCATTCACATAAATTTATTTGGCTCTATAACGAATATGGTAAAGACAAATTTGATTTCAAGTCACAAAAAGGCTTTATCCTGGAGTATTCAACATCTAGCAAACATCTAGGATTTATTAGTCTACATCTCAGAGAGTTGAAGAATAAATGATGATTATATACAAAAAGACTTAATCATATCCTAAAAGAGTTGATTATTGGAAAATTTTTATATGAGCTTACCAAGAATAGTGCATAAGATTCAACTCCTAGACCTAAAGGCAATACATTCATTAGAACCAAATGGGCATGATGAAATAAACTAAATAAAGATAGGATAAAATGACAAGAAGTAAACTTTGATATGACTTATGCATTAATGTCTAAGACTTTAGGCCATTCATATGCCACTCATAAGGACATCAAAATCTTCAAATGGATGTAAAAATTGTTTCTTTAAAAGGATCATTAAAGAAGATATCTATATTGCTTAAACCAATGAATTGAAACATGATTCAATATTCATAAAGATGATTGGTCACTTATGATAATATAGAAGAAAATATCATATCTTTATCATACTAGATAAGTTGCATTAATTGGAAATCTACAGAACTTCCACTTGCTTAAGAAACAATTCGACTGAGGGGCGCCCCAGTCAAAGTCACAATCTATCGAAAATAAACCTTAAAAAATGCTTATTTGTATATCAAATCATCCAATTGCACCCAACATTGGTATATTAAATATGTAATTTTCTTATCATTTTAAATATTTAGAATGAGAGAAATTTTTAAATCAAAATAGTGCAACAAACAAGATCGATTAAAGATAATAAAAATTTACTCGTGGCTTACTAAATTGATTTTGAAACTGATTATGATTTGAAACACTTTAACATTTTTAAGCTTACTTTCGTTATGACATTAAGGGGGAGCTCACAAAATTCTTGGATAGAATATGCATATCTTTTTTGTCTTGTTGTTAATTGGATTCTCTTTGCAAATATGGGCTTAACATCCCTTATAATTGGTTAGAGTCACGTTTATTGATCCCACTATGAGCCTAAAGGAATCACATATGATTTTCGGGATTAACATCCCTTGTAAATGGTTGAGAAATTAATATAGAAGTACATTTATCTATCCCACCATGATCCTAAAGGAATCTCATATCATTTCAGGGCTTAACATCCTTTGCAAATGGTTGAGAAATTAGTAGTGGTTTTTAAACTGTGGCTAAATTTGAAATTTTTTTGAAGTAAACAATTAAAGGGGAGCAATCAATTAAGGGGGGAGTCTCATTGATTTAAACATATGATATCTTTTTGAAATTACAAAGGGGGAGAAATAGAATATCAAATATTTTCATGAGTTTCATGATATCTCAACTTAACATTAATTGGTGTTGAATTGCCTTAAGAGATGAATATCATGTCCATATCTCTTTAGGTATATTATCATAAATTTTATGAGATCAAAGAAACTGTTCATATCAGGTACATTGTAGGTATGAAACTCATTTATTTTCAAATTTATTTTCACATATTTTTCTTATATTTTAGGAATGTTTGTGATCTTCAAAAAGGGGGAGATTGTTGGGTAAATTTGACATTAGCATAACCTTTGTTTTGATGATGACAAACATTTAATTCTTGTGGATCTAACATGCTATTTTAGTACTTTAGGGTTCAATAAAATGAGGAGATCATACTAAGTGGATAGTTAAAGATCAATGTGTTTAAATGTTTAATATTATCATGATTTTACTCAATGTAAAAACTTGTACAAGTATATAATGTACAAGTATTTAGATATCATGTAAATCAAGTGCTAGATCTTCCCTATCCACCCAAAACCCTATCTTAGACTCACATGAAGACTTTAGGGTTGATAGCTTACATAAGAGATATCAATAGGACCACACATACATTGCAAATCGTTGCAAAAACTCCTTCTTGGTTGAAAATATTGTCGACTGAGATATAGTTGTTATTATAGGTTTAGACAAGAGATAAATAGATATATAGCCAGATGAACCTAGAAAGTCATCCGTTCGATAATATTGTGGATGAGAATCATCCGATCGAAAATATTCTTGACCGAGAAAAGATCTAGAAACTTTGCATTTAATGAACATTTGATTTGTTGCAATCCAACTACTTTCTATCTAACATCTAGTTAAGCAATAACAACACTCTAGAAACTCCCTATAACATCTCTAGACACTTGCAAACCATTCCTATAAATAGGATATGCCTTAGGAAACCTAAAACACACAAGCTACACTTGAGCATCCATTCTTGAAAGCAACAAAGTTGAGAATCACTAGCTATCTTCTTCCTTATGCTCCAAAGTTGTATCCTATAGCTATTATCTTCTAGTCACCACATAGCAACGTCCATATTAAGTGGATAGGAAATCTAAACATGTGATATAGGAATCAAGGAGTTGTACTTCATTAGTTAAGTATTTCTTTCTTCCAATCAATTTCTTTTATATTGTACTTTGTTCTTCCTTGACTACTCCTAGGGTTGGAGGTTGTTGAAAGGAGGTTGCTTGGTGCCACTTCGATAAAGTGAAGGCTGCTCCAGGGTGTGGTTGGGGTTACTTCAATAAGTCTACTTCGAAAGAGATTGGAGCTACTTCTAGGTGAAGGCTATCTCTGGGAGGTAGAGCTACTTGAAGGAAGTGAAGGTTGCTCCAAGGTTGTTGAAGGTTACTTCAAGAAGGCTGCTTCAAATGTGGTTGGAGCTACTTCTAGGTGAACTCAAGGTGGTGAAGGTTGCTTGAAGGTTGCTTGAGGTTACTTCAAGAAGGCTTCTTCAAGGAGGTTGAGGCTACTTCAAGGTGACAGATACTTCGAGTGGAAGGTGATTGTATTTTGTTATAACATCCTTGTGAGGTAAATAAAATAAAATCATTTTCAAAATCCCAATTGGAAACAATTGGGTAGTGGACTGACAACCTTTGATTCAAAGGTTGGAACCACTCTAAATCGAAGTGTCTTCCTTATTTCCTCCTCCTTCTTTGCCTTAATTTTTTATATAAAATTTAAAAGTACAAAAAGATCTATTCAATTGGTATTAGAGTAGGTCTTCAAGGAGCCCTAATAGGTCTTGAAGTAATGGGGGATGGTGTTTCTAGAAACCTCGATATGCAAAAGAATGCATGAGAGCCGGCCATCAACAATTGATCAAGATTGTAGATGGTGCTTTGAATGTGAAGTAAGAGGCCACTCAACATTCGGTTGTGTAAAGAAGAACAAAGGAGAAAAGTTCCATAAAGGTACAAGGGAACAATCAAGTGAGAGTGAGGTAAGTTGTTTCATTGTAATAGCCGATGAAGAAGAAAATGAGGTAAGTCTTCTTGATTTATCCAAGGAAGAGCTAGTCACTAGTCTTAAAGTACTACATGATAAATATGTTAATTGTAAAAGGAAATTGAAAAAGGTTTTAAAAACCAATGATGAGTTGTATGCAAAATAATTGATCTCTCTTCTGAAAATAAATTTTTGAAATATTCTATTATTGATTATAATACCAAATTGCTTGCTCTAAAAAACAATATTGATCTTCTTTCTCAAGAAAAGGCTAAATTTCTTGTAAAGCTAAAATATTATCAAACTCAGCATGTTCTATGTTCTCATTCAAATTATGTAATCATTATTAAAGAAAGTGATTATTTGCTTTCAAGTTTAGATCAAGCAAAACTAGATTTTGCAAAGAGAATTAATGAAATTGCTAAATTACAAAAACATGTTGATAGTCTAAAGAGTAATAATATTCTTGATAAAATCTTGGAAAACTCTTTTGGACAAATTGGAACAAGAGGTCTAGGCTATATACCTAAGAAAAATCTTTCCAAAAGCCTAGAACTAGAAAAACACAAAAACCCAGATCAAAGATCATGTATGTGCCCAAGGACAATCTAGTACATAACCAAAATGCTAAGAAGAGAAATGAAATTGATTTTATTTGTTGTCACTATTGTCGACGTTTTGCGCACTATTCATTTTCTTGTCCATACAAGAAAAACAAGGATGTTGACTTGGTATGGGTTCCAAAACCTCCAACTTAGAAATGTTGGACATATTAGTTGAGATTTGACCTAAACTTAATTTTGAAAAACACATAATGTCTTATCTCAACTATAATAAGCTTTAACTTGTATACTTTTATATGTTTTGATTGCTTAATTGTGTTACCAAAAAAATTTATAGCATGATTTGTTAACATTAAAAATGTTGAGTTTATTGAAAATGCACAAAACTTCATCTCAATTGACAAAAATCTCGACCAAGATCTCGATCGGTTGAAGAAAGGTTCAACCGAAGGTAGTTCTATCAACATTATTTATACTAGAAAATCTTCCCAGTTGACAAGTAGTTTGACCAAGAATTCTTCCGGTCAATGAAAAGTTTGACCAAATGTAGTTCTATAAGAACCTTTTATTGAAAATGAAACCATCCATATACAATTAACTATGGTGACTCAAATATGTAATGGACTCTTCATATTAGATTGTTCTAGATATTTGAATGATCCTAACCAAAATGACCACTATACGGGGAACAAAATTTTCATACTTTGCATTTTTAGATGGTCTATAGAAATTTCTGTAACAAGCATATGATAGGAAATAAGAAGACTTTCATACACTTGGGGTAATGGTACAATTATTTGTCACATTTGGAGAAATTTTCAAATGTAAAATTATTGGCATAGGTGATGTTGGTACAAAAAATTCAAATATGTTACATCATAAGTACTATGACAATGGCTATGATTCAAAGGAAAATATCAAAGTTGTTGATAAAGGAAAAATGATTGTAAACCTTTTAACTCTATGGACACTATATGAAAACAATGAATTGTTTATGGCATAAAAAGATTGTTCATACAAGAAACTTGCTTAGAGAATAATAATTACCTAAATTTTAGTGATAAGTTTGGAATATTTGTATTCTAGGAAAGTAAAAGTAAGATTTCTTTTCCAAACTTTAATTTTTCTTCTTAGAACTCATTCACATAAATTTATTTGTCTCTAAATGCTTGATAGAGTAATCAAGGCGATGTACTCCATTGGTTAAGTATTTCTTTATTCCAATCTATTTCTTTTATATTATACTTTGTTCTCATTGACTACTTCTAGTTTTGGAGGTTTTTGAAAGGAGGTTGCTTGGTGCTACTTCAACAAAGTGAAGGCTGCTCCAAGTTGTGCTTGAGGTTACTTCAAGAAGCCTACTTCAAAGGAAGTTGGAGCTACTTCTAGGTGAAGGCTATCTCAAGGCGGTGTAGCTACTTCAAGGAAGTGAAGGCTTCTCCTAGGTTGTCTGAGGCTACTTCAAGAAGGATGCTTCAAAGGAGGTTGGAGGTACTTCTAGGTGAATTCTATCTCGAATTGGTGGAGCTACTTCAAGGTGGTGAAGGTTTCTTGAGGTTACTTTAAGAAGGCATCTTCAAGGAGGTTGAGGCAACTTCAAGGTGAAGGATATGTCGAGTGGGAGGTGATGTAATTTTTTTGTAACATCCTTGTAAGGTAAAAAAATAAAATCATTTTCAAAATCCCAATTGGAAACAATTGGGTAGTGGACTAACAACCTTTAATTCAAAGGTTGGAACAAATCTAAATCAAAATTTTTACTTATTTCCTCCTCCTTATTTGCCTTAAGTTTTTAATTCAATTTTAATGGTAAAAAATCTCTATTCATCCCCCTCTAGATATTTCTAAGGTACATGGGAAGTACCCATCTTTGTCTACCTTGGATTTTGGGGGTGAAATCCCTATTAGGGGTTTATGGTGAGAGACCCTAACCTTGGTTAAATGGTTGAACATGCTTAATTATCATAATTGAGTGCCTTAAACCTTAATACTACCTTGAGATGTGTTTTGAAACAATTTTACAAGCCTAAGTTTCAAGTTCGGTCCAATTTGGGCATTATTTAAGGGAGTTATGTAATTTTATGTACATTTTGGGCTTTTCTACAATTTACCCAACTGGGAGGTTTTTCTTGTAATTTGTAACTTGCACTATGCTACTTCAACGTTTTCTTAACATTCTTGATCTTCTCAAGCCATGGGGAGCTCAATTGTACCATGGTTTGATGGTGATTTCCTTCAAGGGTGAATTAGGGTTTACCCCCTCCCATGGATGAGCCACCTTCAAGGCTAACATCTGATGGTTCCACTGGTTTGGGAAACATCCGATGGTCACCAACTAGTGGTGATAGAATTTGAAGATCCCAAGTCGATGGTTCTTTCTGGTTTGGTTCATTTGAACTGGCGGTTCACTTAAAAGGATGATCAATCGATGGTTCAACCCCTTTTTGACCTAAACATGAACAAATGATGGTCACCACCCCTGAACAATTGATGGTGGACTTGGGAGGCCATCAACGGATGGCCTAGAAGTCCCCAACAATTGATGGACCTACTTCTTGCTCATTCATGGAAGCTTTAAGACATGGTCACATGGAAAGCTGCTTGTACACCTCATGCTTCTTCTCTTCCTTATCCTCAAGATTTATATGCCGATCCTTAAGCTCCCTACCAAAACTTTTGATCTTTAGCACTTCCCTCCTACTAAGAAATTCGTCTTCCCTCTATTTTTCTATGTAGGAGCTTCCCAATGCAGTAGAAGATGGTGATCTACCTTGTGTAAGTGGCTAGAGCACATATCTACCCTTCTTTTAGGGTTTGTGGCTCATCTTTGCTTGTTTCCATGGTAAAAGTTTCTTAAAATCTTAAAAGACCTACCTTTCTTGCTCCTCCTATCTAGGGTTTTCTTCTTGTGTGGAGAAAGGTGCTAGATGGCTGACTTCAGATCTTGTCCTAGAATTTTCCACCTTTCTTGCTCAAGTTTTCTTACTGTTCATAGCCTATAAATATTCTTAGAGGTGAATTTTATAACCTTCTTCACTTATATTTCTTGCAAAAAGCATGTTAGTTCATGTTTATGCATAAAAGTGATAATCTAAGCATAAAGAAATCATGCTTACTTAGGGTTTAAAATTTTTATGGTGTTCCCTATTCTATTTCAGTTCTAGATGAACCTGTAAATAGGTGTACATCCTTCCTAAGGTATAAGATGATCTAGGATACATTGGTAACACAAATGATGGTGCCAAGAACCTAACAATTGATGGTCCAAATTAGGATTTCCAATCTATTTCCTTCACTACCACATGAACTGATGGTGATACCATGCAACAACTGATGGTGTTGCTATCTTGACAATGATGGTGGTGACGAAGGGTGTCAAATTTTGGTGATGGTGATAATTGATGGTCACCGCTTAGGTCAGGTTTTGGCTCAATTAGAAGCTTAATGATCAACCACTAAGTACCATAATGATGTTATCAATCAATGATGACATAAGCTTAACATCGATGGTGTTAAATGAATATAATGTTGATCTAACAACCGATTTTGGATTAGGTCACCACAACTAATGATGAGTCCAGGATTTGAATGTAGCTTCAATTAAGCCCTGACCCAATAGTTTCTTGGGTCAAATGATTCAAGGGTTAGACATATACTCCAATTTATGGTTTTGAAATATGAACATGATTCATAGGTTAGGATATAACACTTCTTCATCTAGAAGTTCTGAATAATGGAGTTAATCTGATGGTTGAGATTGGCATGTGAGTTCTAATAATAAAAATTTGATGGTTTCCCTTCTGTGATCAATTTAAGGATCTTGATGGTTTATATGATGGTTTTCTTAAAATGTACAACTGATGATGGGTTTGACAACCTATGGTTTCACTTTTACATTATTAAATAAGGGATATCTCGGGGTTAAATGGTGACTCTTTCTAGATAAAAATTCAATGATTTCATAGGTGGCTTATTCAAGGTGTTTACTTGTAGGAAATGATATGATGATCTTGATGACCCTTATGCATGGTTGATCCCTAAAAGAGGTGTAATCCTCTTATGTTGACAAGGGTTGATATCTTGTGGTATTGTGATAAGGATTTATATCCTGTGATAGTATGATGACAAGTGCAGTCTCATGAATGGCAATGGATAGTACCATGTGATGGTGAGATGAGGAACAATAAGTTTCATACATTTTGTATCTTCTGAAGTTGTTATATGTTTATGCCTGCTAGAAATGAATTAGGGTTTGTATGTCCACTTGTTTAATGCATCCTAATTTACCCAACTAGAAATAACTAATCAAGTGAAACCCTAGTCATGTAGTTTCCCTATGCCATAGATCCACTGGAGTGTCAGAACTTGCTGGATGGTGAAATGAGTATTCCTAAGGAAACTCATAGCACATACTGTGAATATGTGGGGTGCTTTCCATCCTGACACCAGGTATTTGTGGAGGATGATTGTAGATATGCCTCGAATATTGTGATATTGTGATGTGTGCATGGAAGATGTATAACTGCATGATGCCTCTTAAACAACGACCATGCATGTTCCAATTCTCTAGTGTCATGACCTATACCAAGGTGGGCTACTTGTTTTCATCTTGACTATATGTTGTTGTTGGTAGATGACTATTATGTCTCTACATTGTCTCTTGTACTGACCAGGAATCATTGAGATCATGGAGTCTGGCTCTTCCGTAGATCTTATATGACACTTATTGGGTGGTATGACTCAAATCCTCAGGGTAGTAATAAAAGATGTCATAAAACTATGTAGCATATTTGTTTAGGGTTATACACAATGCTTCACATTGGATGATAACCCTTGTTTTCTTTCCTTACATAGGGATGATGCATAGTTAATAAGAGATAATAGGTATGCTTGTGTTGTAGTGATGTACATGTTGTATACATGCTTATGTTGTTAGATATACTGAAACTAATAGTTAAGATGATGCTACTAGCTACGTTTAATATTTCTAGCCATGCCTCTGTAACTAGAAATGCCTAAACTACTAAACATGATTATGCAGTTAGTTTTGCTTATGATGTTAGCTCTATTTATGATGTAGATTTGTTCACTTTATCAAACATTCCAATATTTATAGTCGTGTTATGCTACTAGACATATTCATGATGTTAGTGATGCTTATGCTACTAGTTTGCTTGTGTTGTTATCATGGTATATGATGATAGTCAGACTAATGATGATTATTGTTATTAGATACAATCTTATGAAACTTGAGTAGATATCTTATAGAAGAAATGGATTTACCTATTAAATGTATATTCATTAATAACTATACTTGTTTCTAAGCTTATTTTCTTAATCATTTTAGCATGCTTGAATTTTTCAATATGCTCAATTGACTATCAAATACTCCAACTATTCAATTATACACTATTTAATCTGATGTAATCAATATCTGTTTGAGAGAGTTATATCTCCCGCTGGGACTGGGTCTCACCTCATGGGTTGCCACATCTTTTTAGGTGATCAACAGTAGCAGCTGCAGAACTGTGATAGCAAGGAGAAACTGAGGTGATGAACCCTAGAGATGGTTGTTAGTTGTCTAGTGTGTCCTAGAGTTGTCCCTATACTCTCGGGTCTGAGCAAGAAAGCTTGTAAATTGTGTTTCAGTTGAATCAGGTTTTTAGTAGCATGTTATATGCTTGATCAAGTGATAAATGTTGGAATGTTTCCTGTGTAATATATATATATATATATATATATATATATATGGTGGTTGATGCCATGAAACTATTGTAAGAGATCATTGATCATTATAGGAAATAAATAAAGTTGATGTGCTTTTGTGTAAATGTTTTTGAGAAATTGAGAAATGTTGAAATCAGTTTTAATTACCTTATTTTCTGGGTTTGTGTTTAATTAATGAATAATCATGTTTTGTGTTTTGAGTAATCTCATTTAGTATAACGGGTTCTCACATCTAGTGACTACTACTAACTATAATATAAGTATCTATGCGTACAAAAACTGATTGATTGATTTTTTATTGAGTTAGAAGTGATGAATTCCTTAGGATTACAATTTCACCATGGTATGCATTACATTTAACTCCATTTCATCAATTATGAATTTACCCTTATCCCTAGACTAAGGAAATGTAGTAAGTATTACCCACTCCCATAGTGTAATACACTACCTATACTAAGACAATCCCACTTTCCTAGCGGTTTAGGAATTAGCTAGATGCATTAATGATAACTCTAGGTTATTCCCTCCATAATCGTAGGCTCTCTCTCGACTCACAACATTGGTTGCATAAATCTACAACTTTTCCAACCTGTAATCCCTCTCCCAAAGCAATTAGTGGTTTAATACATTGGTTCTAGTAATCAAGCACAAAATATTCATTGAGCAATCATAAATTTACATCTTGGATTAGAAGAATTATATATTATTAATTCATGAGAGGAATATACAAAGAAAATATAGGATACTCTTGAGTCCTAAGGAACAAGGATATTTACCTCGCATGATTTCTATCATCGAATATAGAGAGGAAGAGAAAGAGAACAAGCTAATCATTAGAAGAACTGATGAAATTCCTTGGAGAAGTGGTCATGATGAACCCCTTTTTGTGATTTACAATGTTTTGACTGCAAACATGCCTCTCGAAAGTGTTGGGAGCTTCATGTATGTGGCTATGTACTTCGTATCCTCCTCTCCTAGTTCCATGCTCTGTTTCAACGAGATATAACACAATGCTTCATTCTTTCCTACTCCCCTTAGGTCATAAGAGAAACTTGAGCCATTCTAAAGTCACATATGTTCAATCCGTTGTTATCTTTAATCTGCACTTCCTGTGTAGGATTGATACCACCAATTCAATATCAATCCCACCAAGTTGTCAGCTAACTCAAAACCCTTCATAAGTGTCAGGACCACCGACTAGCATGTCAATAGAACTGACTTGCTCTTTGAGTTCTAACATGCTCTGGATGCAAAAGTCAGTACCACTGACTTGCATGTCAGTGGCACCAAAGCCATTAAATTGGGTTCATGACGTTTTATGAGTGGTGAATTGGTACCACCGACTCCTCTTTTCAGTAGCATCGAGTGTCATATCGGTAGCATCTAGTGTTGTCTCGGTAGCACTTAGATTTCCAGAATACCCTATTGGATTTTGCATAATGTTAGTACCACTGACTTGATTGTCAGTAGCACCGAGTTGTGCTGAAATTGTCGAATTGTCTGGAATGATGATAAACCAACCTAAGTCTTGATAAAAATTGATAGTTTAACATAATTCAGTAAAAAAACTTATTATTTGATGCAGTGGTGTTTCATTGTCTAATAATTATAATCAAATGCATAAATAATATCAAAGTGAACAATTATGCACAACATACAAGGATAAATAGTCTATGAAACACAACTACAACTTGATGCATCCAAATCTGCTAAGATTTAATGTTTCCTGTCATCAAGAAACACTACCTTTGGATCTGTTTGAAATAAGTCAGTGATGAATGTTTATTTAACCCCTTTTTATACGTCTTTTAGATATCTATTTAGGATTTATTTGTTGTTTATTTTATTAGTTTTATATTTAATTGTATTACTTTGGATTTTCTATCTTTAAGTGGAGTTTTAATTATACTTGGTTTGAATTTTGTAGGAAAATGACCTCTTCACTCCAATCATTAATTTCTCTTGAAGATGTTTTGCACAATTCCCGAAGTTCTTGAAATTCATGAATAAATTGCACGAAAACTGTCATAAATTCCATATACAAATTCAAAATTTAAAGTTTAGATATGTTTTGAAAATATAATTTCAATTTATACAGGTAAAACATATTTCCTGATGACTTAGCTAATCATTTGACTGTCCAACCAACCAGTGAACGTGCATGTTTGTTTTCCCACAATGTTTGATTTCCCACATAGTTTGATTTAAATATATTCCTTACATCAAAATAGGCAAGCTCGATGGAAGGTAGACTATGTGCCTAGGGAATACAATTCAGTAGCTGACATGGTTGCGAGGAAGAATACCAAAAATCCTGATGCATACACAATGTATGCCCACCCTCCCGAGGGGATTGATGAGTTATTTTACTAGGATTGTAATGGTAGTAGTACTACCATGTTTCCTATTCCCAGTTTGATTAGTGTTTGTAAGTTATCGTTTAATTTTGCTCGCAAGGGGAGGGCGGGATGGATAAGATTCCCTCCCGACTTCTTTAAAAAAAAAGGCATAACTCTCACATCTGAAGGCAGAATTTAATGTTCAAATATGATTTGGAAAGGAAATTCAAAGGCCTATAGGATAATTTTTTTTTTGTGCAATTTAAAGGTTGTTATCAGCTGTACGTTGTACAAAACTTCGGGAACGAGAATCTATAGAGAAAGAGACAGAATTTGAAGAATCAAAAGAAGGTAATCAATGATTTTCTTTACTACCTATTGAGGAAGACATTTTTCTTGATCAAGACAAATAGTAGATGCCTATTCCATTCATTCGCCTCTCCTTTTAGGGTTTCCACCCCACCTTACCCTATAAAAGGAGGGGGGACTCCACAAGAAAAATCATTGAGTCTTAGTTGTAATTCAAGTCTTACTTGTAATAGAGTTTTAGTTTGTAGTCCTCAATTTTGTACACGTATTTTGTTCCATAATTTTAATCTTCCATTTTTGCAATACAAATTTGGTTCTTCATCTCTGGATCTTAGTTATTCTCGTTATTTACTTCTTTTTCTTTTCTCTTGGAATAGAGGATTAAGGGATCAAGCCATTTAACTGGAACCACCTAGATCTCCTTGGATTCTTCTTCCTTTGGTCTATGGCTTCTTTCCTTCTTCCTTTTGCTTCCCTTCTTATGGCTAGTTAGTAGTCTTCTTTCTAAGGTGAGGGGAGAAACCCCTTACCCATGTGATGATTAGATTTAAGTTTTACACTACTTTTTGTATAAATGGTTTCTGGTTTGGATATCGACAATTTTAACAAAGTGATCTCTCATTTTCATTGCTTGTTAATCTTGATGGATGTGATCGTAGAACCCAAGATTTAGAACAACCAAATTGATTTCATGGGAATTTGGATGAGACCTTAGAAAAGTCCGCATTAGGATTATTGAACTAGGATCCATGAACGCCAGGACCAATGGGTTCATGAGGAGTTCATCTTTTGTGAATCATTTATGAATAATTCACATACCTTTCATTATCTTTCTTATCATGTAATTTCTTTGGTCTCATTTCACATTGTCTAGGGTGGTGAAATATATTAGCTTTGGTATTTCTTTCTTTTGATTAGTTAAACTTTAAATTATTATCTATATTTTATTTTGTTTTAGTTTTAACAAACTCTTAAAATTGATTTTACATCCTTGTTCTCGCAATCAAATTTTAAGGTCAACTATCTTGATTGTTGTCTCTGTGGATCAACCCTTCTCTACTAGCCTTTATTGGAAAGTAGAAAAAGGATAAATTCTAGGATAATTTTCTTAGTGATTGGTGTGCTAAACGACGTCCATCCATCAACAAGAGAACATATATTATGTACAACATTTCTCAAAGACCCCCACTTGATGGTCCCAAACCAGCCCTTACCAACCACTGAATAAACAACTACTCTAAAGTAACTATAAATGTTCATTAAAGATGTCCACCCTTAGATCAATGAAACACTACTAATAGAGTCGTTAACATCATAGTCAATAGGGAACACACTTAATGCACCATGTGGTTTCCTTTCTACATTTCTCTAGTCTACCTACAAGACTATGTTGGAAGAAGTTCTCTATATAACAATGAATGAGGTGATCAATCATATGTGTGGTCTACCATAAATATCAATGGGTCAAAATAAATTAAGATGGATATGAACAAGAATCACAAGTAACATCCAAATTGTTTATGCAAAAAACAAAATATGTGAACCTACAAAATGAAGGAAATTAGAAATGCATGAATCCTAATGCATATTATTATAGTTAAATGATAAATGCACTAAATGTCTCATATGTATGATGAGTGTGAGTGAAAGAATGCTGACATGTCACTACTTTCACCTTTTCCCTGAAGAAACTTTAGATTTGATTTAAAGGCATCATTTTCTCGCTCTTTATTTGATTTTTTCTCTCTCTTATTTTAGCATGATTTATGATTTATGCTCAAGCTTTCATTCAACATATCATTGCTTCTTGTTTTCATTGGAAGGGATGTGGATGTGTATCCTTTCACTTTAAATTTGAGGAGAAAGCTACATTGATTCATGAACAAAGAATGATGTAAAAGGAGAATGCAATCTACATAAAATTTTTTATGAAACTAATTGTTACGTAGATCTATATTTTTTTTCTTTTTCTAACTAATGCACTATAAGGAAACTAGCGATCATGTGTCCTATTATGCTATGCAATGAAGTCAAGAGGATACAATTTTGTTTACTTGATCATCTTGAGGTGGTGGATGAAATGTTTTGAAAGTGGGTGGAATCACATCATTAGAAGACAATGCATGCGCTAACTACCATATGCCCCTTTCCTATCAACTTGTGTATAGTGTAACGTTAGGGTTTCTTTCTAAAGATTCCATTTAAGATCTCATTACTTGTTTGGTCGTTTTGGGCTCAAGCCTCATCATCATAAATAAATCTTGGATAAATTAATATTTTCATTCATATTAAGTGTCATCAAGCAGACTAACACAAACACTTCCTCTAGTTGGTTTTTCCTTAGACTTTGCAAAATAAGCTTAAAAATATATGATCATTTAAAAAAATTATATTTCATTGCAAAGGAACGAACACATTATTTTTTTATGAAAGATGAAATCATGATAACTAAACTCCATGACTATGCTACGTATATTGTGGATCGTATACTTTGAAATAAAGAAAAACTGATACAAGATTTAAAACAAAAAAAATGAAGTTGTTCCCACACCCCCCTAAGCTTGAACTTGAGTTTCTCCTCCTAGTTAGTATTCAAACTAAGATGTGGAACAGTAGTACCATGTGCTCACTACGGTGGTGGTGGTAGCTTAAATGTTCCTGGAGGCTCTGTAGATCAAGTTCTACTACCGTCTATCCTTCTATGTCTGTGCCACTGATTTGTGTGTCAGTTATATTGAGATATGACATAATTTATCCTTCTTTGAGTTGTATGAGTCAGTGCCATCGATAGGTGTGTCTCTAGTATCAACTATTGTTTCCTATAGCTTTGCGATGTTTCTCCAAAAATGTTAGTGCTACAAACTTGGTTGTTGATAGTACTGACTTTTTACAGAATTTGACCTATCATGAATTCTATACAACCTACTTGAGTATTAGTGGTATCGAAAATTTATGAAATCCTTATTGAACATTTTTAGTATGTTGGTGCCATTTACTCTATTGTCAGTGGTACCAAATTGATTATGCACAGACACCAAAAAAAAGCATCAGGGTATCATTTTATAGACTTACTAAAAATATAACAAGATAAATACAAATTGTAACTAATGGAAAGTGTTAAAAAAATAAATAATATTTACTAGGCTCGACAAAGTGATTTTCATCAGCCTGGGTTTCCATAGGATGGTATCGAAGACTCATATGGTAGTTTGAATTCCACTTTATCATCATATGTCCTAAGTGTCAAGTAGCCTCTACCGATGGCAATGATCTATTCAGTCATATATTGGAATGTCCTTCTAAACAACATCTCAGATCCCTACATCACATTCATATCCATAACCAAAAAATCGATAGAATAGATTAATTTATCAAGTTTGACTGACACATACTTACATATCTCCTATAGCCTCATAATTGATCCATATTTCAATTGGATCGTCATAGACGTCTTCATCATTTTCTTCAATCCCACCTCCAAAAGGTAGATAGAGGCATGAGATTTATGCTCACCCCCAAATGATACTATGCTTAATGGAAATGTCTCTTGCCTATATAACAAGGGATGTAGAAGCATCCTAGGTATTTTCTCTTCATCAATAGCCTTCCTTGGATCATAACACTAACCACTTCATCAACACAAAAGACATCTCTATCTTTTATCATCTTTCATTGTTGATGATATCCTTCAAGAATCCTCGATATACCTGAATATATTCTATCACTTCCATGAGTGGGATAATGATGTGAATCTTTCAGAAGATGTCTAAGAATTTCTTGAATTACTTTTCCTCCTTTCACATCTTTAGATTATCAGTGAATGGAACATGTGGCTTCTCTACATGTCAATGAGGAGGAATGTATGGCATATTAGGGATCTCCTCCATTAAGCTTATTTGTATCAACACCACCTCATAGGATAGAATCTGGTGCATCTTTTTTGGATGGAATGTTTTGTGTTTTTTCTTTCTAAATTGTGGGTCCTTCCCTATAGACTGTTACTACTCCACTATGAAGTAGAACTTTCACCTATTCTTCTTGCATGTGAACTTTTTCAAAAATGAGGTTGTGGACATAGAAATGGTGGAACTTTGAAGTTCCTTATCTTTCACAGCCAGTGAAGATGGGGCATCCTTGTCACTTGTTTCCAAACTTGTATTAATTGAGGTGCATGTGTAAGCATAATGCATAGGCATTCTGCATCCCCATGCTCTTTCGTTCAAGTTGTAGGCAAATGGGACTTTTGAGACATACACCCAATCCAACTCTAGAGTGTGTTGATCTGCTAACTCGATAGTAACCTACTCTAGTTCCTTGAGGATAGAGACAAAATTTACTTCATGATGTTGATGAGTTTTCTCTATGTTTACAGGAAATCCATGTTGAATGGGCTTCTTAAGGGATGCTACCTCTGCTTCTAGATATGAAATGTGATTTTCAATGTTGTGAATTTGAGCTCCTTGATTTTTTCCACCCCATTTAGTCTGCTCCAGTAAGGGTTCGTTCTGACTTACTAATTTGCCTAGCATGTCTTCAATTCAGTATATCTGACTAGCACATCTATCCTATTAATATTACTAACATGAGTAAATTCACTGCTCCTCTTCACCTCCAGATGAGGTGTTGAATTTTTAATCAAGCCTCTTTGTCACTATGTCCATGTGACCTTTGAGTTTTGTGAATTCCCTTGATTCCATAGAACTTTTGATTTTTGTTGATGCTTCTGGCTCCTCCCTCAAGGATTGATTCTTGGCCATGTTGTTTAGAATCTCATGACATCTTGTAGCATTGTTGTTTAGGAAGAGACCTGATCATGAACTATCAAGACTAGTCCTCTCCCCTTTGTATAGGCCATAATAGAATCCCTTCTCCTGCCCTTATAGATCAATCCCATGACGAGGGACCTTCCTCAACATATTTTGAAATCACTCCATGGCCTCAGAATAGGACTCCTCAGCATGCTACTTGAAGTTGTTGATATTCCCCACTAGTTCATTTGTCTCTTGGGATGGGAAGTATCACTCAATGAAGGCATCGATCATTTCATCCCAATTATCTATAGATTATGTAAAAAGGCTCAGAAACCATATCTCGTCTAAGTATGAAATTGAATAAGAAAACAACTTCCAGTAGATCAATGTAGCTAGACACATGTCGAGTTTGAGAAAATCACAACTCTCTACAAATCTATTAATATGAGACATTGGGTCCTCCATGTTGTGGTTGTGCAATGAATGAGATTTGATTAGTGTGACCATTCCAGGATCTATCTTATAAATTCCCAAATGGACTGCTTTCTATTTGATTGGCTCTAATTGCAATGTGGCTGAAAATGCTTTTATCTTCTCCCAAGTAGTATGTTCCTCAAGCTCTTTCTCAACATGGACTCTGGTGTTTGGGTCCATGTTTACTCCTAGTGCCTACTCTACCTGTGGTGGTGGGTATTGGATGAGCATCTCATCTCAATCTCCAAATTCTCTTGCTTTACGACAAATCTACTCTGGTCTATACCTATTGGAGTATATTCCTCGTGATCTATGGTTTTGGTTTGAACCATGCACTAGTACCTAAAAATGAGATAACAATGTGAGAGAATGAATACTAGTTAATTTTTTGTCAGAAAAAGAATGTCAACTATATGCAATTTAAAAAAAATATTTGAAATAGAAATAAAAGAAAAACAAACAGCCTAGAATGTCATCTCACAACAATTTTAGTGCTACATTTGTTGTTCCCTCATCAATGGAGTCAAAAACTTGACATGCTTAAACTATGTGTATAAAGTGCAAGTGTATACATCAAGTAGTATAGGCCTATGTGTCCCCAATGTCAAACTCGGGGAAACATTCTCCAGAGACTACTACTAACTACAACCTAATCAAGTAGGCCTAAAAATAGTGATTGATTGGTTGTCTATTGACTAAGTGCAAGAATAAAATCTAAATTTAGTGGAATATGATTAAGAAGTGTTGGATTCCTTAGGATTAAAGTGTCAACATAGTATGATGCATTGCATTGAACTCCATTTCATCAATAATCATGTTCCCTTAACCCTGGTCTAAGCACTTATAGCAAGTATTACCCACTCTTGTAGTGTAATGCACTACCTATACTAAGACAAACCTCAATTATATAGTAGTTTAGGAATTAGCTTGGTGCATTAATGATAACTCTAGGTTATTCACTTCACAGTTGTAGGCCCTCTCTGGGGCATAGTTTTGGTTGTGTAAATCTACAACTTTTCCAACCCCTAATCCCTCTCCCGAATCAATTAGCAGGCTAATGCATTGGTTGTGATTATCACAAACAATTCATCGACCAATCATACATATACATCCTAAATTAAAAGAAATATATATTATTAATTTATGAGAGACAAATACAAAGAAAAACTAGGTTACTCCCAGATCCTAAAGAACAAGGGGATTATCCCCACATGATTTCTACTCAAATACAGAGAGGAAGATATAGAAACAAGCTAAAAATTAAAACAACCAATGAAAACCATTAGAGAAGTAGTCCTCACAATACCCTCTAGTAGAATCCGTGATTCACAGTGTTTTTGTAGCAAATCTTCCTCCCAAAAGTGCCTAGTGCATCTTGTACATGACTAAATCATTCATCTCCCCCTCTTTTGTCTCTTTGCTCCATCGCAACGAGATAGAACGTGATGCTTTGTTTTGGCTTAGCTCCGCTTTTCATTTCTGGTTCATGATGTTTTTTGGGTCGTGAGTCAATAACATTGACTCCTTTTTTCAATAGCATCAAGTGTCATTTTGGAAGGACCGGCTATTATCTCAGTAGCACCAAGACTTCCTAAATTCCCTATTGGATTTTGTATAATTTTGGTACCACTGACTTGATTGTTGGTAGCACTGAGTTGTGCATTAAGTGCTCAAATTTCTTGAAATAAGGAAAAATCAACATCGGTGGAAATAAAAATGGTTTAACATAATTTGGAAAACTAATTATTAATGGATGTAATAGTGTTTCACATGTTAATAATGATAATCAATGCATAAATAATATCAAAATGAACAATAATGCTTAAAATACAATGATAAATATCCCATGGAAAGCAACAAAACTCGGTGCATGATGACACATATGAGAGAGGTCATGCTAGCAAACAAGATAGAACTCTTGGCGTATTATTGGAACACCATTGAAATAGACTACTTCTACTATGTTCGAAAGTGTCTAATATACCAAATCCATTGTGACTACATCCATGTGCCTACTAATTAGATATAAATTGTTCATACCTTGTCCATTATGTGCTTGGGGGATAGACATGATGGGAACAATCAATCCTAAATCTTCTAATGCAAATTGATTCATCTTGGTCACAATAGACTACACCAAAGTGGGTGGAAACCATGTCAGTCACCAATGCTTTTTCTCAACAAGTAATCAAAGTCCTTAAGAACAACATAATAATCTGGTATGGAATACCCCATGAGATCATCTTTGACAATAGTACAAACTTCAAAGACAAAATTGTCAAAAAGTGTAAAAGCCATTTGGTGATCGACCACCACTGAATGTGACCAAACTTCCTGAGATGAACAAATTCACTGAACATTCTAACAAAAACCTAATAAAGATTCTCAAGAATACTATAAGATCCTACGCTAACTTCCATGAACATCTTTCAATGGCTCACTCGGTGTACCAAATTACTATTAGAACATCCATAAGAGCTACACCATGTTCACTTGTATGCGGAAAGTAGGTAGTCTTACCTAAGAAGTACAGATTCCTTTCTTTGCTTACTACAAGAGGCAACGATTCTCGATACAAAATGGGATTAAGATGAAGTTTATTTCCTCAAGAATTTAGAAGAATTACAATAAAAATATCTACAACATGCACAATGCTATCAAGTAATAATGGCTAGAGCATTGAAAAAGTAATTCCTCCCCTGCAACTTTCAAAAAGATGATCTAATGTTCCATGCCATATAGAATTTTGATTATAGGGGAAGTTTAGATCCTAAATGGTAAGGGGTTTATATCATCAATAACATCTATGATTTAGGTGGCATAACTCTAAATGGCATGGATGGAGACATTCATCATCACACAAGTGCCAGCCACGTCAAGCATTACTTGTGTTGGACAGCAACCTTCAACGACTGCAAACCTTTGTCTAAGATACATATAATGGAGACAAAAACTCCCACCTCCTTAAAACAACATTAAAATATACTTAAATACCTAGACACATCCCCTTGTGCACTCTTGAAGTAGAAGGGTCAAAGTAGAGCCACATGACCTAGACAGAAGAAGCAAAGCCATTATAGTGAGGCCTTGATGGTTCACCAACATAAATTCACTCCTTGAAATAGGTTGATCTTACCAAAACACTTTAGATTGTTCATGATTAAAGCAAAAGCAAGGTAAAATCTCACGATCCATATAATAACAAACATGAGAGGGTGGAAAAACTAGGAGTCCTCAAAGGCAAGTTAGATTGACATCACAATCAATGATTCTTCATATCTATGTTTGGATGGGATTCATATAACTCTAGCCCCTTTTTGGTTTGAGATCGATATTATGAAATATGGAATGGGTTAGTCAATAGATATCAATTAATTTATCAAGATTCGGTCCTATTTTTTGGTAGCTAATCCCATTACAAGCACGCATTATTTGGACTGGCCTCGTAACATGTGTTTTTCAGTCTAAACTATAAAACAAAACACAAATGATAGAGTCAAATTTGAATAGGGATTTGAAATACTGATAAGAGTAGGATTGACTTGGTCTGGATTAGAAGATTACGTAATCCAAAACTTTTCTTGTCATTTTTATTTTTGCCAAATAAAACAAGACCATAATTTGATTGTGTTAGTCAGGATCAGGGCCTACACCCAATCCCGCTTAGATCTCAAAATAAACAACACCCTAGTGATGATATCTTCTGGGGTCAACCTAAAAGGGAAAGAATAGAGGCTCACTAGTACATTTCCGACCTCTAATGTCACTTTTCTTGATGTTGGTTCCAAAGAAAAAATGGCACTATAAAGTAAACAACATCGGTTCATTAGCATAAATGTCACCACTGATTAAGTCTCATCGATTTAGAAAAGACAGGGATACTACTTTATCTATATTGTCGGTTATACTTTAAAAAATTGACATTTAAAATAACCCGCAAAATACAAATTTTTAGTGAAAACAATTGCCTCAAAAAATTTTAAGATTAACATCAATTGTCAAAAAACCGACGACAAACACCTTCACGTGAAATAAATTTTACCTCCAAAATACTTCTAGCCCTGGTTTGGAGTTTGAATAGCCAATGTTGATGCTTAGAAAAAAAACCATGACAAATTATGCAACTGGTGTCTGTTTGTCATAGATAAATTTACAACTGAGATCTCGTGTCACGTCCCTGTGAAAAAATTGTTCCCCCCAAATTTCTCTCTAGTGTTGGTTCATCGAGAAAAAATCGACGACTATGGCCTTACTCAGGACAATTTTTTGTTTGCATAATTGCCTCTGGCATTGGTTTCTTCTATAAAATTTATGTCTAGGTCTTTAGATTAGGTGTCGATTATGGGTAAGTAATCTATGACTAAGGCCTTACATTTATATAAGGGCCTCTAGCATCAGTTTCTTTCAGTAAACCAACATCTAAGTGCTTAGCTTAGGTGTTGGTTTTTGTTATCCAATTGACGATTAAGGCCTTACTCGTGCTGATCTATTTCATTCGAATAAGGACATCTGGCATTGGTTTCTTTCAGAAAATTGACGTCTAATTCTTTAGCTTAGGTGTCAGTTTTGGTTATCCAACCAACAAATATGTTCTTAGTTTTTAGTTTTTATGAACAACCAATCACTATGTCTAACTTAATTACACCCCCAAAAATAACTATCCCACATTTCATATTACATGAGTGGAAGCATTTTACTCAAGGGTGTGTCACAATATGCTATTATTTGCAATTAAAGTAAATGAAACACTTTGCATTGACTGAAATTAGATGAGTACATATTTCTTGGAAAAAAGGAAACTACATCATAACCATCTATGAAACTTAATCCACCTAGTAACATGACTACACATAATGTAAAATTTATCTAAATATATGGATTGTCTTGGTAAATGTCAACCCACTTGGATAAGCTTGAAGTTCCCCCTAATCCTTAATTGTCCTTGAAATTCTTCACTTGCTCCAAGTCTTGATGACATCGTGTCCCCAACCATGCAAAACAAACATCACATTTGTAAGTGGTATTTGTCACTTTATATGTCATAAAAATAAATATAGCTTTACTTGAGTAAAATTGAGACGAATTGATTTGACATAAACTTGAACATGGATTTTCTTAAGCATTCATGATTCATTAATAACACGAGGAATTTAAAAGTAAATATATGCATCTCTCTACGATGCCCACTTAAGAGCACATGATTGCTAGGAAATCCATTGACTTGGTGAAAAATCCCATAATGACCCCTTGAGGTCTATGATTGGCTATAAAAGCCCATCATTGGCATGAAGGCTCATGATTGGCTAAAAAGCCTATCAGGACCCCATGAGGTCCATGATGGTGATAGCATATATAAACTAATTCAATTGCATTTATCTTAATCATTAACATTAGCATTAGCATGATCTTTGAACTTTAAAATGATGGGATTTCTCCCCTTGATTGATGATGGGATTTCTCCCTCTTTGTGTCTTAATGGTATTTCTTCCTCATAAACCATAATAAAGTTTCTCCTTTCTTACTATAGATTAAAAGTCTTAGTTAATGTCACCCCACCAGGATAAGTTATAAGTTCCTCCTAATCCTTGATTGTCCATGATATCCTTCACTTTCTCCAAGTAGTGCGGATATCACGTCCCCAACCATGCAAAATAAACATCACATCAATAAGTGGTACTTGGCACTTTATATGACACAAAAATAAATATAGCTTAGCATGAGTAAAATTGACATGAATTGAGTTTACATAAACTTGAACATGGATTTTCTTAAGGGTTCATGAGTCATTAACAACATGAAGAATTGAACAGTTAATATATGCATCTCTCACCCCTTCAGAACACATGATTGCTAGGAAAGCCCTTCATTTGGCTGAAAATCCCATAACGACCCCTTGAGGTCTATGATTGGCTATGAAAGCCCATAATTGGAATTAATGCCCATGATTTGGCTAAAACCCCATGAGTTCCATGATGGTAAGAGCATATAAAAACAAATTCAATTTCTTCTATCTTAATCATTAACATTAACATTAACATGATCTTTGAACTTTAACATGATGTGATTTCTTCCCTTGATTCATAATGGGATTTCTCCATCTTAGTGTCTTAATGATATTTATCCCTCATAAACCATAATAGGGTTCCCTTTACTTGATCATGATTAATTAATATTAATCATAATTAGGCTTCTACCATAGAGTAGAAGTAAACAATCAAGCAAACAATTATAGATATATGTGATGTCTTCTTCAGGACACATAAGTAATTCATGAAATTAGATAATGTGCATAATCATAAATAAATATCCATTAAATCAAAATTATTCATGCCAAATATGAATGACCTTCTAACCTAGAGTATACCTCCTTAGGGTCAAGTCCTTTGACTTGAATGAGCCTCTAGTCACCTATAATTTGATTAGAATCATAATGTGTTCATTGGTTCATAATCATCAAAACCATAATCTTGGTCTTTAGATTTTTGACAATATTAGATGTGTAAAATAGTGTTCAAAAATTGGCTAGATCAATAGAGAATCAAAAGAGATTTCCAACAAAAAAAATTCCATCATTTTATGAGGCCATATGAAAAATTATGCATTTTACATGATGGACCAATCAAAGAAGGAAAACTATAGTATGACCTCATTTCAATCTTGATTAAAGTTGATGTAAATAAAATATGAAATGTCATAAATGATAAAGGAACATGTAGCACATGAGTTAAAATTGTAGGGGCAAAAGTGTCATTTGGTCATAAAACAAATCTCACAATTGTTAGATCAATGGCGTATGAAATATCTCTATAATGCCCATGCAAACATAATAATATGATTAAATTGGTTGGGATACCATGGTCATCTCAAGACCTGGCTTGTCCTCCTTTCAACCATGGCGTGATCATCTTAAAAGGAGCTTCTCTATCTCTGATCCACTATGAGGTACACAACTTCTCCTATGTTGTCAAGGTCTCAGTGGGCTTCCTACCATCAAGCTGAAGCAAAAGACCATGGGATGAGGGTGGAGGGAGCACCAAAGTCAAAGTCCAACTTTGTTGATCCCTAAGGTGTTGCTAGAGGAAACAAATCCAGGGAAAACTTTATGGATAGGTTATGAAAACAATTTGAGTAGATATGTAAGGCCAAACCGAAGGTTATGTACCCATCATGTGAGTGATATGGTCAGTACTGCACTGATTTTCTAGAGAAAAAGAAAAATACAGGAAAATGATGATGAGTGTGCAACTAACAGAATAGGCTAGAAATGCATCTATAAGGTTCGGAAAACAACCTTGGTTCTCACACGGAGTCAGGGGCTTAGTTCACTTGGTCAAAGAGCCCTAAGGTGTCTTGTCATTGAGCGTCGACGAGCACGATAAACTAGGCCTACAGGATGTGATGACTCAGGCAACCTCACAAAGAAAAAGTGGTTGAGAAATGACTAACAGAAACCAAGGAAGCTCACCCAAATCCTTTATTAAACCAAAGGATGCAGGAAACATCATGGTGAGGGCGATTTCACCAAAGAGCAAGGTTGATTAGGTCATGGAGTTTTGATAACCTCCCATTTTTGTGATGTTATCTTACTAGTTTTTCTTAATTTCCATACTATTTCTTAGATAAATTAGACATAATCCTTAACATTCTGTGTTATTATGAATCCACCATTAAACTAACATTTATCCCGTTCTTCTTACAGAAAAACCCAAAAAAAATTGCAAAAGGGGCAAACGGTCTAGAGACCGTATGAAGTCCAAACGGTCCCAAGAGCGAATGAACCCAAATGGTCCCAAGACCGAATAAAGGCAAACGGTTTGGAGACCGAATGAAGTCCAAATGGTCCCAAGACCGAATGAACTCAAGTGGTCCCAAGACCGACTAAAGGCAAACAGTTTGGAAACGGAATGAAGGCAAATGGTCCCAAGAGCGTATGATCCAAGACCGTTTGATGCCAAATGATCCCAAGACCGTTTGGGATTCCTTGAAAGCCTATAAATAGGACCTAAGGAGTCCTCATTAAAAAGGATGAACTTCTTGGACGTCCAGAGGCAGCCCCAATCACTCCAGAGTTATTCCACCTTCATCCTTCACCCAAAGGATGATGGTTCAAGATCCATACTCCATCTTCAAGCTACTTCCTCTCTCATCAACATAAGAAGGTGGGAAGTGGAGGATTCTTCATCAAGACGACCACACAGCGTGAAGATATTTTCTCTCTCCTCTAAGGGGTCGACCTTCCTCCCTCTTATGTGGAGATGATGTTTTCTCTCTCTCTTCCCGCCTCCTTCTTTGTTTTTTCCATGAGCGAGTAGTCTCATACACTAGGGTGCGGGGAGTAGTCCCGCTACCCATGTTTTCATTTCATACATTGTAATTCTTGAGTTTGCAATAGAAAAACACTATCTTTCCAAGTTTAACATAAATCGTTTAATGAATGCTAGTTTCTTGATCACCAACTTGTGTTATCTATTATCTGTTAGTGAAAATTTTCTATGTTTGTATTTCTAGATTCGAATAGCGACTGCTTGTTGGTTCCAAATTGTATGTAGTCACCATACGTTTGGTTCGGTATCTAGGAGCGTTTCTCAAGGAGTGGAGTAAACTCACCTCCATCATTGTACTTTCATACTATGAAATGGAATCAATTGACGTATGAAAGTACAACTTTGACAGGTCGAGGAACACACTTTGCGAGGGGAGTAGTGCAAAGTAAGTGACCATTCATCTAGGGATGCCTAGCATTGCACTTCCACGTTTCTTGTAGTTAGTTATCCGAAAGGAAGCTAAGTCTACAAATATACTAACTGTTTAGACTCTTTTCTTTGCAAGCCAAGTTATCGTGATGTATGTTTTGATCTATGCGTAGTGGTGGTGAAACCTGATTACATCCTAGTGGTTTCCAAATATTGTTTACAACCTTAAGTTTACTTTCTTGTTATTTTCTTTCTCCACATAATAGTTTAACCATCAAATCAACTCTTTGATCTAAATATCAACTTTTAAGTGGATAAGTAGCATTATTACATTTTCCATCTTGTTAAAGCTCTTAAAAAAACCGTTGTCTCGTGGATTCGATCCTTAACTATAATACGATAAGACTTCCATGTATCTTAGCATACGTGGGTGGAGATCTTATTATAGCATACACAAGACTAAACTTAGAGATTAACTACCTCTAGGATTTTTAGTGGTGCACGCAACTTCACGTAAGTGGAGGCTCCATCAAAAATTGGCGTCGTTGTCGGGGACAACGCAACATCCTAATTTTTACTTTTACCTTTCTAGTTGATTAAGATTTTACAGTTTTCTTTAACCATAATTCATATCATCTTGATTTCATCATTTCTCCACATTATCTTAAGTGTGTTCCTTCTTCTACTCAGGTAGAACATGTGTATGCAACCTTTGCATAACATCGGATTCTCCCCTGAACCAGAGTACGACTCTGAGGTAGAACGAAGCTTCCACCGATGCATCCGACTCAACCGCCAACGAACCAGACAAATGGCCGACGAACAACGCCAAGCCGCTTTGGTTATGCAAAGAGTCAATGCAGCCTTAGCAGCTCAAAGAGCACAACTTATTGCTGACACACGTGCTCAGATTCAAGTTGAGGTCATATCTGAAGAATAGGCTCACATTCAAGCTGAGAATGAAGCAGCCACAGCCACTTCTCAGATGGTGTTGCGAAACAAGAAACTTCGGGATTATGTCGTTCCTAAGAACTTCGAAGATAATCATCCAGTTAGACCCCCGCTCATCAATGTTCCTAACTTTGAGATCCGCACGCAATGGATCCATATTATGCAAGGTATTTCATTTTCAGGAGGTGCTGGGGATGACTGCATGGGCCACCTAAAGCAATTCAAGTCTCTTTTTTGCCTAGTACCACATCCTAGAGTTCCTTTCGATGCAATCATGCTACACCTGTTTCACTTCACTTTTTCTGGAAGGGCATTGAGCTGGTATAATGCACTAGATGGGGAGCCAATCACCACCTGGGCTCCTTTGGAACAAAAGTTTCTAGAAAAGTTATTTCCACCTTCCTTGACTTATGAGATTAGGGGACAAATTAATCACTTCTCTCAACTCCCTGGGGAATCACTGGCAGAAGCCTGGGAGAGATTTAAGGAACTTTTGAGAAAATGTCTGCACCATGGAATCTCGCAAAACCAGCTGATAGAGACATTCTACAGAGGAGTTGTGATAACCTACATTTTTGAGTTTTAATAACTAATACAATAATTGAGAGACAAGCAATCTATGTAAGATGTCAAATACCAAATTGAGGAATTGGTAATACAATCATGGATTCCTTCACCCAAATTAGGTGATTTGAGATATGATAGAGGACTATGATGCCTAATTGAATTCAATTGTGAATTAATACCCTTACTAATTGATTAAGCTCTCATGAGACCAATCATTCATTTAGTGATCCAGTGAGTAGTGAACTAATTACTTTTGAGGAATTGTGTACATATGAACCAATGTTAGAGTTCTGGTGTCAACTTTGACGAAATGTCCTATCATTTTCACATAATGTAATACCCTAAGTGTCACATGAAGGTGAACTTTAGGATTTAATGTGATTAGTCAATAACCATGCCTAACCTTCGAATTTCATTACCAAACTTATGCCATACCTACATCATGACATTATAAAGCTACACCTAAAATTTCATTGCAAATGGATTATCCAATTGGGAGATATGACCAATTGAAATTGGTACATTTTCCATTCATTTTTTTGGGACCTAAGTTTTGGTTTTAATTGACGAAATATATGTGTCGCGCGGCCCATTAGCTGTTAGGAATGGATCACTTAGCTGAGGGTCGAACCGCAGCCGCCCGATCTGAGGCCCCTAGATTCCCATAAGGATCCAAGGGTCAAGGACCCATCTTCAACATCCCGTAAAGGGCGGAGAGGCGAGAACAGACTCTAGCAGACCCGATGTGCCACCTCACTCCTTATCTCAACTTTTCACTTGACGAGCTGACTTCGTCTCACGATTTCATGGCCAACTACCCCAACAACGACCGAGTTACATGCGTCGTTGTGCCCTCCTAACCTCCTATCCTCCTGATCTTCTCACTCTGACGGTGGGGTTTTTAGGGCTTCACTGCCCATAGCTTCAAGAGCCTACAGAAAGCCTCCAATAGCTCTGCCTGACCCCCCTTAGACTCCCACTCAACCCAATTTGAAGCAACTGATCTCTGAGCACCTCCCCCAAGTCAACCTTCCATCTGTCCCTGCACCACCTCGGTAGCACCCCTACAGGTCTTGCCCCATCGAATACAACCCGCCATCACCACAACCTCAATCCGTAGGTGCGTCTTGGCTAGGACACACTACCCCAGAACACCTGTTCGTCCTTGACCTCCACCTCACCGGCGACCTCGCCATCACTGCGGCGGCATTGAGATCTAGGGGGCGCCATAGATCAAAAACCTCACCCCTCCGATCGAGGCAGCCTCGTGAAGGTGAGGGCACTCTCATCCAGACTCCAGCGCCACTCAAGAGTGACCAGAGCCCCACCGGAGTAGTCATCTTGCTGCTCGAGCAAGCAGCAGCAGAGACAGAGAGGTGCCCGTCTGAACCAAACCAACTTTCAGAACCAGACCCAAACTTCTGAACTGGCCGGCTGGAAGCCAAACTAGGCGGGTATAGGAGAAAGAACAACGCTACCCTGAGAAGCCACATGGCAGCTTCTGATAGGCCATACGAGGTAAATGTCTTAGTTAATTCATAGTTCTTACATAATTCATAGAAATTAGCATGCTTATCAGAAAAATATGTATAATATATTGAAATTCTCAGAAAAATGAGTAGAATAGTTTATATTCATCATATTAGGTTTTTTATGCACTAATATCAGTGATATCATGTAAAATGTATTATGCTTGTTTCATGAGTAATAAATATCAAATGATGATATAAAATTATGGAAAAATGTCATTAATTCAATATTAATGTTTATAATGCATATGATGTCAGATATGGTCATGATGATGCACAAAAGTATATAATTTGATTAATATGGATATTTAGGGCAAATAACCCTAAATGAAAGTTAGAAAATACATATATGGTTATTAAATGTTGAAATTTTCAGTATAGATTCATATCAATATGTGATACCTCACATTTAATTTTGATATCATAGATATGCATATAAATAATGTTACATGTTAAATTATCCTAAAATGATGAGAAATCCTAACATGATTAATACATGTAACCTATGGTTAATATGTGCACAAATTTATATGCAATGAAATAATCAAGTTATGTATCCTAATCTGGAATATATGATCAGTAAATATTCTAATAAGTCAAGAGGAGTAATGATGGAAATAACATCATGAACTAAGCTAAACCCTAAAATGATCATGTCTAGGATTAAGAGGATGAGAATCTGATAATAGTACATGATTTTGTTATTAATCAGGTGATGACCAGATTGTCTAGATGATCAAAGATATCTATGAATCTCTGAACTCAGGTACGTGGGTTTTTATTAAGTATATGACTAGTTTTTGTGGATGCATAATGATATGATGTACCTTGAATGCTCATATTTGGATATGATTTCTTGGTTGAACTAGTATGAGTTATACTTCTCCAAATCTAATAAAACATAAAGGAGTATGATGGGTTGTAGCTACTAGAGCACATAGCCTAGTGTGGATGCATGTTGCCTAACATGGATGTATGATTCCTTGGCCCATGTTAGATGTATGATGATACTATATTGCCCATACTAGATGTAAGTCAAGTGCAAGTATGTGTAGTACAACCGCATCAAAGTGAATGTAATGCAAGGGATGTTTACCTGATTATCGCTTTAAAAATGTATTCTTTTAATCTTTCTTTCTCAAGTTATTTCAATTATGCAAACATATTAGTATGTATCTTTCTACCCACGTGCACAACACCTTGTGTGTTGATTCGTTGTTTCATGTATGTTTTAGGTTCATAGATAGCATGGGAGGAAAAAGATGGGAGTGAGCAGTTGTTCAAGTTTACCTATTGTGTTAAGATCATATTAGCATACATGTTCATAAACTTGTAAATCTTCTTTTAATATGTAAATGTAATTCATGTTGTAATAAGTCAACTTGTATTAATATACATGTTAATTGTTGAGAAATGTTATGGTGTATGCCTATGGTTGTATGTTCATGCATGCGTATTTCGCTTCCGCAACGCACTTTGATACAATTGCATAACGTTTTCAGATTTTGTCTTTTCATCCCATGGGGTTTTGAGAAGGTGAAAATCTGGGGACGTTACAGTTTGTATCAGAGCATGAACAATAGCTACACCTAGCAACTGCTCACCATGAAATATAAAACTAAATTTCACCTCTCACTTTAATCCCTAGAAACTTATTGATTTGTTTCTATAGGAATAAGGTTTGACTTAGCCTCTAAGTTAGAACCTAGATGTTAGAGAACTAGGTTAGACAAGTGTCTGAAACCCTTTGCATATAGAGCTCATATGTATTGGGTAGCTACACTAGTCTACACCATGTTCTCACCATTTCACTAGGTTACATGGCACCAGTCTATCTACTGTGTGTTGGACACTTGAGTTTGTTGGTTTGGTTTTGTTTCCCAATCTGCTCGCACCTTGACAGTTTTCTCTGACGCCTTCTTTCTCAGAGAAAAACTATATAATATTTTATTAGATATATGTAAATATAAAAAAATGTGCCCCTCACACAGGAGAGTAGTGGGTGTTCATGCAATCTAAGTGAAAGGGAGTGACATCAGTCTAGAAGAGAGAATAGATCTAGATTAGACGTCTAGAGCCTCATAAGGCTATGTGATACCTAGATAGACAAAAGAAAGATGAAGGAAATAAGCATATAGAATCTTATCTAACTTTAATCCATGATGGTATAAGTTTCCTTATTAGGATTTGAGTTGTATATGAGCCAAATCAACTCTTAGAGGATCTATGCTAAGTCATGATGATGAAAGTACATTCCCTTTTCCTACATAAGATAAGCTAAGTTAAGATAGAGATGAGTATGCATGAGCCTCAAGCTCTTATACAAGGAGGATATCTAGTGGTAGGATGAGATATGTGGTAAAATCTTGAGAGAGTAAGACCCACAAGGAGAAGGTCATATGACCTAGCCTCCAATATATGAGATATGTGTTAAAAAAATGTCCTACACTAGATTACTCTCGAGTGTTGAGTTGAGTCCATATGCATGATTCAAATTTATATGTGAGAATTGGGTCAAAGAAAAGGATAGGTAGATGACCCATATGATAAAGTCAATCCTTTGGCTGAGTTAGATCCTAGCTGGAGTGACATATTTTGTAAATCTCATCATTAGTTGCAAGTGAGGTAATATATGAACCCTAGTTATGAGAGTATGATGCTCTATGCAAAAGATACTCAACATACATATTCTCCCTTCTTCTTCTCCTTCTTAATATACAATGATAGAAACCTCACTTGAGCTATATTGATGATTTATATATGAGGAGTCACTCGTATAAGCTTGATCTATTCTATAATTCCTTCCCTATATCATACATGTAGTACCCAAGATTGAAATCATGATAAGTTTGACTTTAAAATATTCTCTCCCCCCTTTCATATGAAACATGAAAGATATGATGCTGAGATCATGGGATGAACTTAGTATTTTTTTTCCTTCACATAATACATGCAAGACATAAAAATTTTGAACTCATGAACTTGATATAAAGATATTTTTGTATCATAGGATATATGATCAGAAATATAGTTGTAACGTTGATCCTTCTCTATGTATGCTTCTAAGTTGAGCATGAATATCACACCATAGGGTGAAACCCTAATGGTCAAACATGTTACGTAAGCCCTTCTTAAGTAGAAAAATCTAGTATGAAGGATGAAGATAAATCTCCTCTAATGCTAAAATCATTGTAAGATGTTGATCATAAAACATATTAATGATGTTAGATTTGAATGATTTGAATATCATGGCATATAAATGAATTCCTCCTGAGCATTAAAAGTATGAACCAAACTTGTACCCTTAGAGGTGATGTAACCCTAAGATATCATAATGTCATGCTATGGCTAAGACATTAAGTGATGTTTCCACATATATAAGCTAGGGTGGACACACCCAAGAATCTCTAGACCCTAAGATGACAACTTAGAGTGTATGCAACTATGGTGGTCTTAGAACCTAAGCAATGATGATGTATATGAAGTTGACCTCCTCAGTAGCCTTTAAGAATGTGATTAGTTGAATTTCGAGGATGAAATTCCAAATAAGGTGGGGTGAATGTGATAACCTAGATTTTTGAGTTTGAATAACTAATACAATAATTGAGAGACAAGCATTCTATGTAAGATGTCAAATACCAAATTGAGGAATTAGTAATACAATCATGGATTCCTTCACCCAAATTAGGTGATTTGAGATATGATAGAGGACTATGATGCCTAATTGAATTTAATTGTGAATGAATACCCTTACTAATTGATTAAGCTCTCATGAGACCAATCATTCATTTAGTGATCCAGTGAGTAGTGAACTAATTTCTTTTGAGGAATTGTGTACATATGAACCAATGTTAGAGTTCTTGTGTCAACTTTGACTAAATGGCCTATCATTTTCACATAATGTAATACCCTAAGTGTCATATGAAGGTGAACTTTAGGTTTTAATGTGATTATTCAATAACCATGACTAACCTTCAAATTTCATTCCCAAACTTATGCCAAAGCTACATCATGACATTATAAAGCTACACCTAAAATTTCATTGCAAATTGATAATCCAATTGGGAGATATGACCAATTGAAATTGGTACATTTTCCATTCATTTTTTTTGGACCTAAGTTTTGGTTTTAATTGACGAAATATATGTGTCGCGCGGCCCATTAGCTATTGGGAATGGATCACTTAGCTGAGGGTCAAACCGTAGCCGCCCAATATGATGCCTGACGTGTATTTTACTACGCGCTTAAACGCAAGTATACACGTCGAGTAATATAGGCCTTGTGAGGCCCGAGTCGAACTCAGGGATACGTGAATTATTGGGGACTTTTACTAACTAATCGCAATCAGCTAGACCGATTAACAAAGTAGGGTTTTGTTGTTCAAATTAAAAAGAAAATAAAAATCAAACAAAGAAAACAATCGATTAAAGGTTAATTTAATCAATTCAAAAGGATATCTTTAGGATGGCGGTTTCTCCACGGGTCAACATTGTATTAGGTTTCATATAATTCCTCACACTTCTCTCTCTATCTGGGTAGTGGCCTGAAAACAGAATTACCCACTGTCGTGGTGTAATTCACTACTTAGGTTTAGGTTGATTCCACCGTCGTAGTAATCATTCCCCTAAACTAAGTGCATTATAAACGGTCCCTCAGTTCCCACCATTAATTTTACAACTCCTTTGTCAAGGGTTTTATTGATTATGTAGAATTCGTCTCTTTTCAACCGTTAATCCTTCTGTCGAAGTGATTAAGGGTATTAAGTTATTATTATGGTGATCAAGCATAACAATAGAAATGGAGAAAACGAATCTATACCACGGATTTGAGAGAAAAATATGAATTATTGATATAAAAATGTCATACAATGCATTCCCGGGCTACTCCCGGTCCTAAAGATTGAGGGTTTTAGCCTCTCATGTTCATCTCACACGAATACATGGTAGAAATAGGGGAATTCATAAGAAAAATGGGAAATAAATGGGAAAACCCCTGAACGGAGAAGAACCGGTGGATCCTTGGCGTAAAACACGAGCTTCACCGCCTGTCGGTGGTGGAAATCATCTTCGGCAGCGTCCGAATCACCCGGGATGAGCTTCTCGGCCTCTGTTCTCCTCTTTCTCCTCCTCGGCACTCGTGCAATCCAAAAAATGAGATCTCTTTTTCGTCTGGGCGGCCGTCATTAGGTATAAGAACCTAATTAGGTCGTCAAATAACAACAGCCGCCCGATCGAGATCAAAACAGATCCAACGCATATCTACCGGCGTCGATACCATCGACGCGGGTCGATGGTATCGACCCAGCGGATTAGCGGCAGATTTCCTTTCTTTTAGTCTGAGTGCCTGTGGTCATCTCGATACCATCGACTTGGGTATCGATGGTATCGACTTTCTTTAGCGTCGGTTGTTGTCGTTTAGCGACGCTGTAGCTCTCCATGTGTCGATGGCATCGACTTGGGTCGATGGTATCGATTCTGTGCTGCTCTTCTCGGTTAGCAACCTGTGGCTTGGTCGATGGTATCAACTTCCGTCGATGGTATCGACGGAAGTAGATACTTGTTTTTCCTGAAATTTCACAACAAGACCAAGTATATCCACACAATTTATAATAAGATGATAAATGATGCTCACAATAGTAAAACAAAGGGGATTTGATATAATATGATGGCAAAGACCAAATTAAGTGAATTATGCAATATTATCCATGAAAATGAGTAATTAGAGCACAAAACACATATGAAAAAGGTCTATAAATGCGACTCAAAATCATCGCATCAAACTCCCCTAAGCTTAAACATTGCTCGCCCTCGAGCAACTAATCCTTAGAATAGAATTGCAGATGTCAACTGAAAATCAACATACCAACCTACATCACACATGACTCCCACTGGACGTTCTCAAACCGGCCTTTCCTAATCACAGAACAGTAATTACCCTACAGGCGACAATAATCATCAATAAAAGAAATTATCCTTCAAACCGATGAACACTATCACATAAG
Source organism: Alisma plantago-aquatica (assembly GCA_963693085.1). NCBI lineage: Eukaryota > Viridiplantae > Streptophyta > Magnoliopsida > Alismatales > Alismataceae > Alisma > Alisma plantago-aquatica. The sequence continues at coordinate 1,050,199,640 of OY856413.1, read as the reverse complement.
GCAGTTAACATAATAAAATTTGCCGATTCAGCATTGGTGCATCTTGTGATCGCCTACACTACGTTGCTCGCCCTAACTACCATCTACATGGAAGCAGTTCTCCTGATAAACATGAGTGAGGAGAAAATCACGGTGGCCTACCAATCCGAGCAACGGGTGGATGGAATGGGTGGTTCATGGAAGAATTTGGAAGTATTACACAGTTTCAAAATGCACATAACAAAATGTCCTACGTGATGCAAATGCACATTAAAAATGCCCTAATGCCTAAAATTGGGTGAAATGATGCGTGCACTAACCTTCCACCTCAAAATGAGATGGAAATCTAATTAAGCCACATCATGTACTCAATTTTCCTGTAATGCAAGTGATATCATGATCCTTTCTCCCTCTTATTCCATTTTCTTCTAAATTCTCTTTTTTCTTTTTTTTTTCTCTTTTCTCAATTTTTTTTTCAGATCTTCAGAAATTTTCTCTTTTTTTTCTTTTTTTTTTCTTTCAGCCCACATATCCATAATTGCTTAGAGATACATGTATTGGGCTGTTTTCTTCATGATTGGAATCTTTGCGATATTTCGAAGGTATGGAACAGTTTAGATCACTTTTGAAGAAAAATTGAGATACATGGTGTACTTTATGCACGATAATCATGAAAGTTATGAGTGCAACTACATGGCATGCACCTAAAGGTAATGTGCATGAATCCCTATATTTTTCTCTTTTTATGCAAAAGTATGGAAAATATCAATGCAATTCCTATCTAAATGCTATGCACGCAAAAGGAATTAAAACTGTACTTTACTTCCAATTCTTAGGTGGATTATGGAAAAAAAATGAAGTGGAATGATCACAAGATTAAATGACTGAACCTTAGAAAGATATTATGTGTCCCTCCCTACTGACCTGTGTAGTGGTTTAGAGGGTTCTCTCTCTAATATCCAATTAAGGTCTCATTACCATTTGGTTAGGTTAGGCTCAAACAACCGTTACTATCCACTTTTCATGAGTCAATGGGGGTGTGGGTGTGACATATTGCTTCAAAGTTGACATAATCAATCATTTTCATAGGACAAGTTCCCCAAGGACAACCAAGTCAAGCTATCCAAAAGACACAAAAAATTTTAAATTCCCTTAAACTTTCCCATGAAAACAGCGAGATGACAATAATTTTTAAGACATCCACGGTTACACTAGATAGATGTGGATCCTAAACAAAAACTAAAATTGCAAGAACAAACAACAAAGCAAAAAGCAAAAACTAAGAAAACAACAAAAGAAAAGATAAAAGATAGAGTTGTTCCAGCCACCCCCTAAGCTTGAATTCGACTATGGCCTCATAGTCAAAAACCAACTTAAGGGTGGAACAGTGATACCCTGATCAATCCTGCGGAGGCGGTGGTGGGTATTGCTAGGGTCGTGGGGTCCGGATTTGCTCTGGATGACACTTGGCGCAAGTGGAGGAAGAACTCGTTGATGACTTCATTTGACCAATAACCCCGTCTTGAATAACTGACACTGAAAATGCTGTGTGCCCGTCGATACCATCGACGGAAGTCGATGGTATCGACTCGCTGATTAGGGCAACTGCCTCGCGAGTCCGGCCGCCGCCTTTTTCATTTGAAAATGTCGATACCATCGACGGACCCGTCGATGGTATCGACTCCACTGAGTCGATTTCTTCTGAAAATCTCTAGAGATCTCCATGGTATCGACTGGCATGTCGATACCATCGACCATTATTGTGCAGCCTGCCTGTAGGTATGTCGATACCATCGACGGGACCGTCGATAGTATCGACTCAATGCGATTTCTGCAGCTGTCAACCTGAACCTATGTCGATACCATCGACCACTGTGTCGATGGTATCGACCCTGCCTGTGCCTGCACATCGAACAAACGGATCAAGGTATCTTCTTTACACTAAAATTTAAACGAAATAAAAGCAATCTACAACTATAACTAAACTATCCTAATGTACCAATGGTTGGGTTGCCTCCCACCAAGCGCCCTTCTTTAACGTCTTAGGCTAGATGGCTTGACAATCATCATCTTTTCACCTTGGGAACTGGGCTTAGAGGATCATTCGGTAATTTGAATTCGACTCAATCTCCTCCAATACCCAAGGACAAAGTCCCTCTCCCTAAGGCAGTCACGACGTCCGCTGTTGCTTGAAATGGCCTTCCTAGAAGAATTTCACAGCTTTGGAGCGGTGGCATATCCATGACGACAAAGTCCACCAAAAATATGAATCTGTCCACTTTGACTAGAACATCTTCACATACTCCATAGGGTCTCACTATAGACCCATCCGCCAATTCAATTGTTGCAGCCAACTTCTTTATCTCTTTTAACCCCAGCTTTTGAAATGTCGCCAAAGGCATGAGATTTATGCTAGCGCCAGAATCACATTGTGCTTTTTGAAAATGTTGACCACCTATTGAGCACGGTATGTAAAAACCTCATGGGTCCTTTCTCTTCTTTGGTGAACTCCCGTGAATCATAGAGCTCACTGTCTCATTCATCCAATAGATTTCATCGTCTTTTATCCGCCTCTTCTTATTGATGATTTCCTTGATGAACCTCCCATAGGCGGGTACTTTCTTGATCATCTCCACTAAGGGAATATTGATGTGGAGTTTTCGGAATATCTCCAGGAATTTCTTAAAATGACGATGCTCTTTCTTTGACTTAGAATTGACCGGATCTGAAACATCAGCTGCATCAACACGCCTATGAGGTGGCACATAAGCACTTTTCGGGGGTACCTCCCCTAAGCTTGCTTCAATCACTCCCTCCGACGTGGGCTTTGGCGAGACATCCTCAATAGTAGCAGCTTGTGGTGGTTCCTCTCTCACCTTAGATGTCTCCACATGTGCACAAACAGCTTGCACTTGTTCTTCTTGCCTAGGTGGAGATACAATATTCACAACTCTTTGTGATTTTCTGAAGAAAGGGTTTCCGCCCGGCAATCCATAGTACGTGCGTGGATATGGTATCGCCGGCGTTGCATTCACATTGAAAGTCAATTTTCTTTCTTCTACAACTTCTTGCGCCTGAGATTCCTCCTCATTGCTCACCACAGACATGTACTTGACCTGATGGTGTGCTTGGGCCACATTTGCATTCTCGGCTGGTTTCTGTTGATTGGCGTGCTTGATAGCCACCACTTCACTTGAAATCTGAGCCACGGTGGTCTCTAATGCCCGCATTTGTGCTCCATGGCTTTGCAGCGTCTGCCCAAATTTGGTTAGAATGTCACCTTGAGATTGCAATTGTTTACCAAACATGGCCATCATCTCTTGGTTTTGCTGAACCATTTGACTTAGCAATTCAGTGTTTTTGTCCTCGGCTTTTTGCTGTGATTTGGCATCCGGATCCTGCAGAAAATTATTCGGATCCTTCCATGAAAACTTCTTATCCTTCCTCCATGCATAGTCATTGTTTCTATAACCCTGTTGTTGCATGAATTTTACTTGGGCTTCCTCATTGTCAGCTGCATCTTCCTTAGTCAGCAGTTTCTTAGCTAGAAGATCTAACTTATCGTTCAGCTCCCTAACTATTCTGGATTCACCAGAAGCCTTGACCTGTTCCACTGCACCTCTGTCGCCCCATGACTGTTTCCTAGCCATGTTCTTTAGTATCTCCCAACATCTGGTGTCCGTATTATTCAGAAAGCATCCGGATCCAGCTGAATCAAGATTACTTCTATCGTGCTCGGAGAGAGCAAAATAAAAGATTTTCACTTGTGTTTCCCTGTCCAGCCCATGATGTGGGCACCTCCTCAACATAACCTGGAATCGCTCCCAGGTTTCAGAATACGTTTCACCCGCCTGTTGGGTGAAATTGTGAATCTTCCGGATCATGTCATTGGTCTTCTCAGGAGGGAAAAACCTCTCGAAGAAAACCTCTACCATATGATCCCATGATTCAACAAACTCATCGTCGAGGTTATTTAGCCACTCTCTCGCTATTCCTGCCAGGGAACTTGGGAATAACTTGAGGTACAGAACATCCTGTGGGAACCTATCTATCTTCACCATATCACAGTTTTCAACAAACTGACTAATGTGTGCCACTGGATCTTCATTTTTTAATCCGTGAAATGCATTTGATTTAACCAGGTTAATCAATGCTGGATCGATCTTGTAGGTTGGAATGTTTAGCCCCTGTTTCTTTATAGGCCCCTTTGATGCCGAGGAAGAAGACGCCTTGATCTTCTCCCATATTGTCTCTGCTTCAGCCATTGCTTCTTCTTGTTCTTGCTCAGATTCAGAATTTATATCACTTTGGTGCTCCTGCTCATAGTAGTCCTCGTCCTCTGGTCCCGCAGATGGAACCTCAGGTGTGCGATTCGCATAGTCGGTACTACGCGTATGCACCATGCAAAGTACCTGAAATATGAAAATCGGGGTTCAGTACAATGCTTTGAATGCGTAAACACAATTATAAAGAAATATAGGAATTTTTAAAATTGTTTTAGAATAAAATAAAAAAAATGTGGCCTAGAGTGGCCGCTCTTAGCACTCAAAGTGCCAATAATTCGCCGTATCCCCGGCAACGGCGCCAAAAACTTGACGTGTATTTTACTACGCGCTTAAACGCAAGTATACGCATCGAGTAATATAGGCCTTGTGAGGCCCGAGTCGAACTCAGGGATACATGAATTATTGGGGACTTTTACTAACTAATCGCAATCAGCTAGACCGATTAACAAAGTAGGGTTTTGTTGTTCAAATTAAAAAGAAAATAAAAATCAAACAAAGAAAACAATCGATTAAAGGTTAATTTAATCAATTCAAAAGGATATCTTTATGATGGCGGTTTCACCGCGGGTCAACATTGTATTAGGTTTCATATAATTCCTCACACTTCTCTCTCTATCCGGGTAGTGGCCTGAAAACAGAATTACCCACTGTCGTGGTGTAATTCACTACTTAGGTTTAGGTTGATTCCACCGTCGTAGTAATCATTCCCCTAAACTAAGTGCATTATAAACGGTCCCTCAGTTCCCACCATTAATTTTACAACTCCTTTGTCAAGGGTTTTATTGATTAATGTAGAATTCATCTCTTTTCAACTGTTAATCCTTCTGTCGAAGTGATTAAGGGTATTAAGTTATTATTATGGTGATCAAGCATAACAATAGAAATGGAGAAAACGAATCTATACCACGGATTTGAGAGAAAAATATGAATTATTGATATAAAAATGTCATACAATGCATTCTCGGGCTACTCCCGGTCCTAAAGATTGAGGTTTTTAGCCTCTCATGTTCATCTCACACGAATACATGGTAGAAATAGGGGAATTCATAAGAAAAACGGGAAATAAATGGGAAAACCCCTGAACGGAGAAGAACTGGTGGATCCTTGGCGTAAAACACGAGCTTCACCGCCTGTCGGTGGTGGAAATCGTCTTCGGCAGCGTCCGAATCACCCGGGATGAGCTTCTCGGCCTCCGTTCTCCTCTTTCTCCTCCCCGGCACTCGTGCAATACAAAAAATGAGATCTCTTTTTTGTCTGGGCGGCCGTCATTAGGTATAAGTCCCTAATTAGGTCGTCAAATAACAACAGCCGTCCGATCGAGATCAAAACAGATCCAACGCATATCTGTCGGCGTCGATACCATCGACGCGGGTCGATGGTATCGACCCAGTGGATTAGCGGCAGCTTTCCTTTCTTTTAGTCTGAGTGCCTGTGGTCATCTCGATACCATCGACTTGGGTATCGATGGTATCGAATTTCTTTAGCATCGGTTGTTGTCGTTTAGCAACGCTATAGCTCTCCATGTGTCGATGGCATCGACTTGGGTCGATGGTATCGACTCTGTGCTGCTCTTCTCGGCTAGCAACCTGTGGCTTGGTCGATGGTATCGACTTCCGTCGATGGTATCGACGGAAGCAGATACTTGTTTTTCCTGAAATTTCACAACAAGACCAAGTAAATCCACACAATTTATAATAAGATGATAAATGATGCTCACAATAGTAAAACAAAGGGGATTTGATATAATATGATGGCAAAGACCAAATTAAGTGAATTATGCAATATTATCCATGAAAATGAGTAATTAGAGAACAAAACACATATGAAAAAGGTCTATAAATGCGACTCAAAATCATCGCATCAATGCCCCTATATACCCACAAGGATCCAAGGGTCAGGGACCCATCTTCAACCTCCCGTAAAGGTTGGAGAGGCGAGAACAGACTCTAGCAGACCCGATGCGCCACCTCACCCCTTATCTCAACTTTTTGCCCGACGAGTTGACTTTGTCTCATGATTTCGTGGCCAACTACCCCAACAACGACTGAGTTACATGCGCCGTTGTGCCCTCCTAACCTCCTATCCTCCTGACCTTCTCACTCCGGCGGTGGGGTTTTTAGGGCTTCACTACCCATAGCTTCAAGAGCCTACAAAAAAGTCGGCGGAGGGTTTTTTAGGGCTTCACTACCCATAGCTTCAAGAGCCTACAAAAAGCCTCCAATAGCTCTTCCCGACCACCCTTAGACTCCCATTCAACCCAATTTGAAGCAACTGATCTCTGAGCACCTCCCCCAAGTCAACCTTCCATCCGTCACTACAACACGTCGGTAGCACCCCCACATGTCTTACCCCTCCGAATACAACCTGCCATCACCACCGCCTCAATCTGTAGGTGCTTCTCGGCTAGGACACACTACCCCAGAACACCTCTTTGTCCCTGACCTCCACCTCACTGGCAACCTCGCCGTCACTACAACGACGTTCAGATCTAGGGGGAGCCACAGATCAGAAACCTCACCCCTCCGATCAAGGCATCCTCGCGAAGGTGAGGGCACTCTCATCCAGACTCCAGCGCCACTCAAGAGTGACCAGAGCCCCACCGGAGTAGTCATCTTGCTGCTCGAGCAAGCAGCAGCAGAGACAGAGAGGTGCCCGTCTGAACCAAACCAACTTTTAGAATCGGACCCAGACTTCTGAACTGGCCGACTTGAAGCCAAACCAGGCGGGTCCAGGAGAAAGAACAATGCTACCCTGAGAAGCCACGTGGCAGCTTCTGATAGGCCATACGAGGTAAATGTCTTAGTTAATTCACAGTTCTTACATAATTCATAGAAATTAGCATGCTTATTAGAAAAATATGTATAATATACAGAAATTCTCAAAAAAATGAGTAGAACAATTTATAATCATGATATTAGGTTTCTGATGCACTAATATCAGTGATATCATGTAAAATGTATTATTCTTGTTTCATGAGTAATAAAAATCAAATGATGATATAAAATTATGGAAAAATGTCAGTAATTCTATAATAATGTTTATAATGCATATGATGTCAGATATGGTCATGATGATGCACAAAAGTATATAATTTGATTAATATGGATATTTAGGGCAAATAACCCTAAATGAAAGTTAGAAAATACATATATGGTTATTAAATGTTGAAATTTTCAGTATAGATCATATAAATATGTGAAACCTCACATTTAATTTTGATATCATAGATATGCATATAAATAATGTTACATGTTAAATTATCCTAAAATGATGAGAAATCCTAACATGATTAATACATGTAACCTAAGGTTAATATGTGCACACATTTATATGCAATGAAATAATCAAGTTATGTATCTTAATTTGGAATATATGATCTGTAAATATTCTAATAATTCAAGAGGAGTAATGATGGAAATAACATACTGAACTAAGATAAACCCTAATATGATCATGTCTAGGATTAAGAGGATGAGAATCTGATAATAGTACATGATTTTGTTATTAATCAGGTGATGACCAGATTGTCTAGATGATCAAAGATATCTATGAATCTCTTAACTCATGTACGTGGGTTTTTATTAAGTATATGACTAGTTTTCATGGATGCATAATGATATGATGTACCTTGAATGCTTGTATTTGGATATGATTTCTTGGTTGAACTAGTATGAGTTATACTTCGCCAAATCTAATAGAACATAAAGGAGTATGATGGGTTGTAGCTACTAGAGCACATAGCCTGGTGTGGATGTATGTTGCCTAACATGGATGTATGATTCCTTAGCCTATGTTAGATGTATGACGATACTATATTGCCCACACTAGATGTAAGTCAAGAGCAAGTATGTGTAGTACAACCGCATCAATGTGAATGTAATGCAAGGGATGTTTACCTGATTATCGCTTTAAACAATGTTATCTTTTAATCTTTCTTTCTCAAGTTATTTCAATTATGCAAACATATTAGTATGTATCTTTCTACCCATGTGCACAACACCTTGTGTGTTGATTCGCTATTTCACGTATGTTTTAGGTTCAGAGATAGCATGGGAGGAAAAAGATGGGAGTGAGTAGTTGTTCAGGTTTACCTATTGTGTTAAGATCCTATTAGCATACATGTTCATAAACTTGTAAATCTTATTTTAATATGTAAATGTAATTCTTGTTGTAATAAGTCAACTTGTATTAATATACATGTTAATGTTTGAGAAATGTTATGGTGTATGCCTATGGTTGTATGTCCATGCATGCGTATTTCGCTTCTGCAACACACTTTGATACAATTGCATAATGTTTTTGGATTTTGTCTTTTCATCCCATGGGGTTTTGAGAAGGTGAAAATTCGGGGGCGTTATAGGAGTAAGTGATGATATTAAAAAAAATTTGGATTCCTCATTTAGGGGGAATTTCATGTGAAAGATTTACGAAGATGCCTGAAGGCTTGTTACGCTTGGGGCCGAGTACCAATCTAATTGGAGAAGGTCATCCACTGGGTGAATTCTAAAAGTTTGTAAGGCTTAAGAATCAATGGAAATGAAAGCCATCGCTGAAGCCCTAAAAACTATCGCTCACAAACAACAAGTTCTTGAAATGACTCTTGGAGAAAAGAAGAGCCCCCAACATGTCAAGGTTGTTACTGTGACTTGCGAGGCATCTCATGCATCCGATCATCCCACATTATCATGTGGTCTCCTATATAATGTGATGATGGACATGCAGACTCTACAACCACACTATGAACCAATCATCGAACAACCTGAGGATCTATCACCAGAACAAGTGAATTCCATCCACACTATACCAGGACAAGCTTACTACAACCCAAATAAACCAAGAAACCGTCCTGGATTTCAATATGGGAATCCTGCGGGGACTACCAACGCGCAACACCAGACCCGAGGAGGGGGTTTTAATAGATCGCCACCAGGTTTCCAGAATAATTATAATAGAAATCGGGGAAACTTTAGAGGAGGACTGCAAGGATTCACACAACAAAGAAATCCTTCTGCATATTATCAATATACTCATCCACCATTGCACCCGCAATTGCAGAAACCTCAGTTGCAACAACTACAAGTTCAACAACCCCAACTATCCACTGTGCTCAACAGTAGAAACCACAACAATATCAAAAAACCCACAAAAAATTAATCCACATCAACCGACAGATGAACTGTCATTAATAAGACAAATATTGCAATCGCAACAAACCATGCTTGCCAACCAGCAAGCCCAACAAAAAGCTGTCGAAACTCAGTTAGCACAAATCACAGCTCAACTAAAACCTCTGGTAGGCACTTTTGCTGGTCAACCAGAGATAAACCCAAGACACGATCAATCCAAACAAGAGCAATTGAAAGCCATCACCACAAGGTCGGGTCGTGTCCTTACTGAAGCCACAAAAATAATTCAAGAAGATGAAGATATAACTGAGGTCAACCCAATTGCTAGCAAAAACCAATCTGTAGAGGCTGCGAAGGAAAAGGAAAAAGGGCAAGTTACCAAGGAACCAGAAGTCCCACCATATAAGCCTAGGATACCCTACCCAGGTAGATTGAGGGAAACTAAACTGGACACTAGATTCTAGAAATTCAAGGAAGCTATGAAGAAGCTATATGTCGATATTCTATTTCTCGATGCTCTTTCTGAAATCCCAGCTTGGTCAAAATACTTGAAGATGTTACTATCAAAGAAATATATGAATGAAGAACATGAGACTGTCAAATTAGCTCAAACTACTTCTGACATCATTCTTAATAAGATGCCAAAGAAGCAGAAGGTCCATGTCTCTTTTGGCATCCAATGTTGTATTTGGAATACCTCTTGCAAGAAAGGATTAGCCGATTTGGGAGCAAGCATATCCATTATGCCTTTTTCCTTGTGTAAAAGATTGGGTTTTACTGATTTGCTACCCACATCAATGACAATTCAATTGGTTGATTCTACCATCACTACACCTTTGGGAATTATTGAAGATATCCCAGTAAGAGTAGGGAAAGACTCGTATGTTCCCTGTGACTTTGTTGTTATGGATATAAAAGAAGACTTGTGGTATCCAATAATATTAGGTAGACCTTTTCTTGCTACAGCCAGAGCGCAGATCGATTTTGAAGCTGGTACCATTACCTTAAGACTAGGAAAGGAAGCTTTTCAATTTAGAGTGTTTGGCAGTTTAAAAGGCCCTAGCATCCACGAAGAAGTTTTCCTTCTCGAAGAAATCGATAAAATGTCTCAATTAAAGAGAGAACCCTTCGAACCGTCTGATGATTTGGAAAATGTTTTAACAAATCCAGAAGTTGAATTCTGAACCGACGAACTAGTTCAGCAATGTCTACATTACCTTGAACAAGCTGAAGAAACCCCCGAAGCTACCTTTGAGGAGTTGAAATTTGTCACTGTATTGGAAACTGCAGAAGTACCCAAGACACCTGAGATGAAAGCCCTACCAGTTGGGCTCAAGCATGCCTTCCTTGAAGAAGAAAAACTATGCACGGTCATTATCAGTTCTACTTTAATAGACGACCAAGAAGAAAAAGTGCTTATTGAATTAAGAAAGTACAAGAAAGTCATTGGGTACAAGATGACTGACCTAACGTGAATAAATCCAGCTCTGTGCATGCACAGATTACCCATGGTAGAAGATTTTAAACCTTCACGGGAACACCAGCGAAAATTAAACCCAAATCTCAAAGAGGTGGTTCACCTTGAGGTTTGTAAACTCCTAAATGCTGGTATCATTTATCCAATTTCCGATTCTCTGTGGGTTAGTTTGGTCCAAGTGGTTCCCAAAAAGGGGGGACCACTGTCGTTCTGAATGATAAAAACGAGCTAGTACCCACTAGGAATGTCACAGGATGGAGGATGTGTATCGATTACAGAAAACTCAACAAAGCAACAAGCAAAGACCACTTCCCTCTACCTTTCCTTGACGAAGTCCTTGAACACTTGGCCCACCAAAAGTTTTTTTGCTACCTCGATGGTTATTATGGGTTCTATAAAATTCCAATACACCCGGAAGGCTAAGAGAAAACAACCTTTACTTGTCCCTTTAGAATGTATGCTTTTAGAAGGATGCCTTTTGGGCTGTGTAACGCACCCGCAACCTTCCAAAGGTGTATGTCAACAATTTTCGTATGTTTAACTGAGTCCATAATGGAAGTATTCATGGATGAATTTTTAGTTTACAGAGATTCTTTCGACAATTGTCTACTAAACCTCAGAAAAGTTTTACAAAGATCCTAGGAAACAAACCTTATCCTGAATTGGGAAAAGTGCCACTTCATGGTGACTGAAGGTGTTGTCCTCAAACATCGAGTAAGCGAAAGAGGAATTGAAGTAGACAAAGCAAAGATTGATGTCATCTCAAAGCTATCACCTCCAAAGGACATAAGGGGAGTGCAAGAATTTCTAGGTCATACTGGATTCTATCGATGATTATTAAAGACTTCTCAAAAATAGCAAAACCCATGACCTACTTATTAACCAAGGATGTTGATTTCAATTTTGACCATGAATGTCTACCTAGCTTCACAAACTTAAAGCATGCTCTAATCTCTGCAACTATTCTGAGGGCACCTAACTGGTCACAACCTTTCGAGATAATGGGTGATGCTAGCGACAATGCTATAGGAGCGGTGCTAGGGCAGAGAATAGACAAAAAGCCCCATGTGATATACTATGCATCAAAAATGCTAGATGAGGTGCAAAAGAATTATACCACTACTGAAAAGGAATTTTTGGCCGTCATCTACACCTTTGAGAAATTTTGTTCCTATCTAATCGTATCGAAAGTCATATTATACACGGACCACTTAGCCATCAGATACCTAATTACAGAAACAAGATGCAAAACCCTGACTCATCCGTTAGGTATTGATGCTTCAAGAATTTGACTTAGAAATAAAGGACAAGAGCGGGGTGGAAAATGTCGTCATTGATCATCTAAGTCGCATCGAGTCTTAGGAGGATGACAATATACCTATCCAAGACTCCCTGCCCGACGACCAGCTTATGAAAGTTACCAACGAATTTCCTTGGTATGCCGATATAGTGAACTATCTGGCTACAGGAATTATCCACCCTTCCACCTCTCACCGTGATAAAAGGAAATTCCTTCATGATGTTAAGAAATACTTATGGGACGAACCATATCTTTTCCGCCTATGTGCGAATGGACTTTTCCATCATTGCCTACCAGAAGAATAAATTATCCCTGTTCTAGAACATTGCCATTCTGGCCCTACTGGGGGGCACATTTGTTTAAAGAAAACCACTCTCAAAGTTCTTTAATCCAGTTTCTTTTGGCCAAAGATAGCAAAGGACGCCCATAATTTTGTCTAATCCTGTAATAAATGTCAATTTTCCAGGAGTATATCAAAAAGAAATGAAATGCCTCTTACCTTGTGGCAAGAAATTGAGCTTTTTGATGTATGGAGAATAGACTACATGGGCCCTTCACCTTCATCTTACAGATTCTTATATATACTAGTTTCTATGGATTATGTTTCAAAATGGGTAGAGGCTATACCCACCATCTCTTGTGATTCCAAACCAGTTATCAAAATGTTCAAGGATATCATCTTCCCTAGATTCAGAATCCCCTGAAAAATCATATCAGACGGAGGATCTCATTTCTTAGAGTGAAGTTTCGAAGCCCTCCTATGAAAATACGGAGTTAAACATAAGGTCACCACACCTTACCATCCATAGACAAGTGGCCAAGTCAAAGTTTCAAATAGACAACTAAAGGCCATTCTAGAAAAGATAGTCAACAAACATCACACAGATTGGTCCACTAAGCTCCCTGATGCCCTCTGGGCATACTGCACTGCCTATAAAAAACCAATATGAATGACCCCGTTTCATTTGGTATATGGGAAGTCATGTCATCTTCCACTTGAACTGGAATGCAAATCTTGGTGGGCCATCAAACAATTGAATTTTGATTTCAAAAGCACTGGCAAGTATAGACAACTGCAATTACAAGAACTTTAGGAACTATGAATGACCGCCTACCAAAGTGCTAGGATCAACAAAGAACAAACTAAGATGTGGCACGATGGACATCTAAAAAGGAAATACATCATCATCGAAGATAAAGTCCTTTTCAACTCTAGACTTAAGATGTTCCCCAAAAAACTTCGCACGAAGTGGTCTGGGCCATTCACCATCAAGCACATCTACCCGACCGGAGAAATCATCATTATTGATGACAATGGAGGAGAGAGAACTATTAATGTCCATAAATTTTAAGAAATATTATACCCCAGCTGACAAAAGTCCAAGACAAACCATTGAGATTCATGATCCCGCCACATCAATCTAACCAAGTCAAAATGTCATCGAGCCAGTGACGTAAAACCCATGCGCTACTTGGGAGGCAACCCAAGAATTGAGTATCACTCTTTATTTTATTTAGTTTTGGCAATTTTATTTTATCTTAGACCTTTCGCCTTTATCTAGAAAATATAAAAATTTACTTACATAAAAAACAAACATAAAAATATATAAAAACCAAAAGCCCTTTCTATCCTAACTGTATTGAAACTATTTTGATCCATACGGTCTCAAAACCATTTGGGCTCCATATGGTTTCAAAACCGTTTGGATCCTTACGGTCTCAAAACCATTTGGATCCTTACGGTCTCGAAACCATTTGAAGCCATACGGTCTCGAAACCATTTGGACTCCATACGGTCTCGAAACCGTTTGCCCTTGAGAATTTGTAATGCCGCTCCTCCTTTTTCTATAAATATCGCTCGACCCTCTCCCTTTTTCTTTCCTTCACTTCCTGAGATTTTAATCACATGTGAAACCTTGTTCTATTCACTCTGATTCTCTACTCTCGTGATTGTGGTCCTCTTCCTCTCGTCTCTAATTCATTTCAACCTGCTCCGTCCGCTCCCCCGACGATACCACCACCACGACGCAACCTTCACCTCTGTCATCATCGCTTAAGCAGCAAGGTAGAACGCTGATATCGCAACCGCTGTTCCTACTAATGTCGGCATCATTTCTGCAATTTCTACCACGAACGAACTTCCCATTTGCCACCACCACTATCACTGCCATTAACATATTCATCGCTAGTTCCATTTTCTTCATTTTCGCTATCTTTTTGCCATTTTTCATCCCCGCCGTTTCATCTTCCTTGCGGTCTCGGCCCAAATAGTCATGCAACCGTTTGGAGCCAAACGGTCTTCAAACCGTTTGGATCCATATGATTTTGAAACTATTTGGAGCCATATGGTCTTGAAACCGTTTGGAGCCATACAGTCTTAAAACTATTTGGAGACAAACGGTCTTAAAACTGTTTGGAGCCATACGGTCTTGAAACCGTTTGGAGTCATACGATCTTAAAACTATTTGGAGCCAAATGGTCTTGAAACCGTTTGGAGCCATACGATCTTGAAATCGTTTGGAGTCAAAATAATCTTGGAAAACATAATTTCACTCTTAAAAAGATTTTATTTTTCAATATTACAATTCTTTAAACATTTTTCTTTTACTAACATATATAATATTCTGATTACAGAATGGCCTCACCTGCAAAACAAGCCACATGAAATGTTGACACTCCCTTCTAGATAAGGGAGCAATTACTGGAGGATCGCACAAAGCTTCAGCACATCATGGACACTTACAAAAAGACCGAAAAGGTCCCACCAAAAGTTGACCTGATTAAAGTCATGAATGAAATTGACCAAATCAACATGTGCTTAACTGAAGACCCTGCTGAAGAAGTGGAGGAGATTTCCTCCAGTGACGAAGGTTCGGAGTACACACCAAACTCTGAGGATGAATCCCCAGTCCTAAAGTCCAAAGGCAAAAGGCAAACTGAAGAAGCCGCTAAGGGACAACCATTAAAGAAAAGGGCAAGGAAGCAAGTTCGACCCTCTACCGCAAGGGAACAGATCTTGGCAGGACACACTTTTCCTACGGTTGCAAATCCCACCATCACCACCACCACAGAACCTACACCAGCTGACTTATACATCCAAAACCTCCCAAATGGTGATAAAGTGTTGCGCCCAACAAAGTATGTCTTCTCAAACAGACTGAAGAAAATGGGGATTTATGACAGAATTCTCACCTTGCTAGACAACGCGAATCTTTCAAAACTCTATTTTATGGAAAAAACCTCTTATGTTGAGCCCACAGTTGAGTTCTTCACATACCTTACCAAAGAAACAGTGGACGTAAAAGATAGATGGAAAGATAGAAGTGACCACAGGCTGGTCACCTCACTTTTTGGAAGCAAGGTTGTCTTAACTGAAAACATGTTGAACGAGATCTTCATCGACAACCAAGATCAGCTAAAGAAGGCTAAAGCAGTAGGCATGGACAATTCCTAGTTTAATAGGCACAACTTCTGGAAATCCTAAATGGGGATTCCAACCTACAAGGCAAAACCTTACAAGGCCTCCAACATTCATTCTGGCCAGGTGCGCACACTGCACAAGATCATTATTGGCACCCTTTTCCCCAAGACAGAAGGTGGGAACGTTCTTATCTCCGATCCCTTTATCTTATGGTCCATTCTCACAGGGAGTCCGGTCAATATAGGTCGATAACTGATTCACAAGCACGCAGCTTATGCCCTAGGGAAAGAAATCTGCATGGGTGGTCATATAAAATCAATGAAATTTTTCAAGATGGACAGACCGCTACCCAAATGCACGGTGATAAAGGTTGACATCCTTACAAATGAACAGAGTTTGAGAAACTCATACATTATAAAGGAGAAGGATGCTAAACTCCACTACATTTTTTGCCCTACCGTCAAAGCATCCACAACTCTGTTACCTCTACCAGAACTGGAAGACTATGACAAAGATAAGTTGCTCTTCACTGAAGAAGATCTTGCCAACCTCATAGCCTCAGTTAAAGCAAAAGAGAAGTAGGCAAAAATAGGGAAAACTGAACATAGTATCACTGCCCCCGCAACAAGGCCAAAGAAAATTCGAGTAACACGACCTTCAAAGCTGTGTATACAAAAACAACAACAATCAGAAATGCCCACATCAAAGATAAACCCAGAGGCAGAACCACCACACAACACTGAAACACTAGAAACCTTCATCTTTGATCTGGATGTTGGGCTCACCTTTACAACCACCACTACCACCTTCCACCACTCTACCACAACACCACCACCCTCCACCATTCCACCATCCATCACTCTTCCCCCATTCTCCACAACAACGTCCACCATAATTACCTCATCCACATCAACAACTTCACCTGCATACTCTGCCTCACTCTTTTCCTCTTCGGGCACTCCATTCTCCACCTCAACACCTGATCTCCTTCACTTCAATTTCTTTCCCCTTGTCACTTCCATTTCATCCCTTCTCAGTCGGGATGTCACCACCATTTCCATCCACCACCTCGATATCGCTAGTGACTCCATCAACAGTCACCATGAAATTCGCGGGACCATCAATAGCATCTCTCTCGCAAGGCACTACCACCATTCCACCCTGACCCCAGCCTCCTCACCCTTCCATCTCTGGGGTCCCCTTTGCTAACACCGGTGAGGAATTTGGACGGCAATTTGACGCCATTCAAAACCTCCTCACCAATCCTTCTAACATTTTATCATCTATTTTTTCTTGTGTGTAGGAAATTGCTTCACAGGTCTCCAAGACAGATGAGCAGAACAATGTCTTGTCAGGCATCATCCCAAGCATCCAACAACGGCAGGAAGCAGTGGCTCAGCAAGTCAACTGCATCGAGAGTCGCTTACAAACCCTGCCGGAATTGGTGCTCGAGATAAAAGGCCAGCAAGAAGCGTTGGCCCAGCAAGTCGATAGGATCTCTACACAAATTCAACCTTTTCCTGAGACCCTCGGCGAGCTTCAGAAGCAACAAACTTCTCAAAGCACGCGCTTGGATGACATCAACAACAACCTTCTATAACTCATCTGCCACCAGGAGGAGAACTCCAACAATCAATCTGTCTGCACGACTCTGCTCCACCGAAGCACGATATGTAGATCTTAAAGACAGTCACGACACACTTCTCAAAACCCACGAGCATGTGCAAGTGGCACTTGACGAGCTGCAAGCAATCCATCAGTAGTACAAGAAGAAGTCAATCACGAAGAGAAAGGAAAAGGTGGTGGATGACGATGATGATGCCAGTGACGATGATGAGGACTCTGACTCCTCGACTGACTCCAACAATGATAGCTCCTCCTCAGACGATCAACCCGACGACCCAGGCAATGCTGGGGAGGGCACAAGCCGAGGGGTAGACCCCGCAAAAATAGGACAGGATAGCAGCCACCAAGAAGAAGGACCCAAAGATCCCAAGTCCCCCAATAATAATGACAATGTCACAATGTCATATGGGGACCAGTTCTTCAATTTCTCAGCCATGGGATCACTAGGGGAAGCTGCTATAGAAGCCACTTTTGATGAATTTCAACAATGTATCATGGAAACCAGCATAAGCTCAGCTACATCAACAATTCAAAAATCTACAAACTTCCCCCTAGAACAGGAAGAACCAGATAGAGTGAGTCTAGATACAGATGATAGACTCGACTCCAGTTATGACTTAGACAAAGACGAAGCTCTACCTTCGCTCTTAGAAGATAGTGTGCAGACTCCACTCCCTCCATAGGACCTGCCCCAGCCGCCACTTCTACCTCATCTGATGAAAGATCTAGATATTGCGGCCATCTCTATACAAGACGTTCAGGAAATATTTATCCTAAACACTATTTTAGATGATGCCAAGAACGGGGGGACATCATATATAGCAATACAAAGACAAAGTGTAAGTTGACCCGCAAAGATTTCTATATTCTCCTTCGACCACAGTCGGTGGTGACGATGGCTCTCTTCCACGTCCTACTTGCCAATGCTATAGAAGAATTCTGAAGCTCCAAGAAAGTGCAACCTGTTTTCAACGCTTCACCTGCCATGTCTGTATCTCTGCTACACAAGGACTTACAGGAGAAGTCCGTAGAATGGCTACAGGTTGGTCTAGCAAGGAGGGCATGCTACATCACCATGCCCTTTAAAGTTTCTGGACACTGGCTGCTCATGATTGTCGACATCGAGGTACATGATGCCAAGGTGTACAACTTCTGTGCCAGTAAACTAAAAGTCAGACAAATCAACTTTGAAGAGTTAGAAGTCGGGGAAGCACGATGCATTCCTTTCTGGCTTCTCAAAATAATATGGGTCGGCTACCCATCTCTTAGACATGGTTGGAATCAACCCTGGTTCTGAATCATCAACCCTCCTATCCAAACAATTGAGGGTTCTGGGGATTGTGCTTTATGTACAATAAGACACACAGAAGCACTAAATCGATAACTCATGTTTACCGAGTTAGCAGCAGAGGATATGCACTCTTTATGGGGATGTTATGCCATGGAACTCATTTGCGACAGACGATTCTTTAAGGATCCGACAATGGCACAGGATGACATACCTCGATATCTCTTCTTGCTATCCAACATCCGCAAAAGCATCCATACATGACAATTCTACAAGAGTTAAAGAAAAAGCAACATCAAACTACTAAGTTCCCGGAACAATGCTAGTGGGACCCTTATGCTTTTGATATGACAAAGGAAAAGGGGAACATCGACTTGATAATAGGGATCACCATCAACAGAGCTTTCCAACCAATGGTGCCCCTCTCTTCCATTCAACCAACGTTACCAAATTTTGACCTAAACACATGCAACACCCTCTCCGACAATGAACTCTGACTCATCATGTTTTGCCTACACGTAGAGAACGATGAGCTCATTTTCCTGCATGGAGATATCTTGGTAATGGCAAATTACCTCCGTGAAACCTTAAGTTAAAGGTTCTTTATCTGTGAGTGTAATGACTACATACTAGTTCCTTCTAGCACGGAACCACCCTATGGTTTATATGGCATCAGCATACATGAAAGATGATATACTAGGGTCAAAGAACTTCGGAACCACAGAGGCACTAACTTCATATCTTCAACATACAACTCCAAAGTTCATTATGCTTCCCTTTCTTCACTATGACCATTGGATTCTACTGGCAACAAACCTACATGAAGGAACAATAATCATCTACAATAGTTCTGACAACTATTTTGATCCAAACCAAAAAAAGTATGTTGTTACCGCAAAGACGCCCACGGAGGAAGTGGAAAAGGACTGCGCTGAACGACTACATGATCTCCTGGGAAAATACAAAAAGGCGTACGAAAAAGAACATTTTCACCACCCAGCCTTTAGCCACAGATGTCCCCAGCAGATCAGAGAATCTAACGACTGTGGTTTCCACGCCCTTTAGTGGATGTACACCCTTATTGTCCTCGGTAACCATGTGGAAGACATGAAGGATGTGGATTATCATGCTTTACGGGGAAAGTTTGCACCTACCCTCCTATGATCGTATGGCACAAATAAGGGACTAACAGAATGGTGATACCCTTGCCCATGTACTTCTCAACCTATCACCTTGACACTCTGAGGACAGAGTGGATGATAAGTTGGGGGGGTACACTGGGCAAGGGAGAGGTATCATATTCAAACCCCTTTTCTCTTTATTCCTTCTTTCACCCTTGTTCTTTCGTATTTTTTTCCTTCCCTTCGACACTTAGATTTTTAGTAATTTCTTTGATAGAATAACTCTTGCATATAAAACAACTTTCTTTTTGGAAAAGGAACACCCCTAGCTAAGTTAGAGACAAAGTAATCCTCACTTACATATGAAGCTTTTAGGCATGTAATGGCGAATTAATAAATCACTTTCATACCTGATTCTTATGCTTTTTCCTCAATTCTGCATCAGACTCTCCACAGGATGACATCCTAACCGACACAAGCTAAACACTCTCACGAACGAGAGGGAAATAGGTGAAATCCAAATCAAGGAACCACGCAAACGGATCAACGAGTATGAAACCGTAATAAGTGCATGTCGGGAAGCCCTAAGAAACAATTTTCTTCTTTTCAAAATGAGGCTTGGCATCCCAAATAAAATCCTAAATATCCAAATCCTAAGCCTGTGAGCATATGAATAAAAGCCTGAGTGTTGAATAAAAAATGAGAGTTGTGCCATGCATAAGGACTTATATAAAGAACAAATAAATATCTCGCCCATCTGGTACATTCAGCTACCCTCACAAAGGCAGATGTGTCGCGCCCAGAAGTGAGATCCTAAGGTATCCAAGTATATGAAAAAGATGATAAAGGACTTGCCCAGCCGGTACATTTAGCTGCCCTCACAAAGGCAGATGTGTCATGCCTGGTAGTGATATCCTAAAAGTTTAGATAAACCCTCCCCCACCTAAAGGGGGAGTTACCCAACAGCCTTTAGCCAACCCTCATACCTATCTTAGTCTTCGGTAGGATTTTCAAAGAAGTATAAAACTGCTTAGAGATGAAAACATGCATGGAATGTGATCAAGGAAAAGGTGGTCCCAGTGTGAATTACGCGATACGGAAGAATCCTGAGATCCACGCAACTCTCACCAGAAAGAGTTAATGTAAGATGAAGTCCTGATAAAACTCTAGGAGATCTCTAGTTTATAATTGAAGCAAGAGTATGGAAATCTTCACTAAATAAAATTGCCTCGCCACTACGTGCCTTAGCTCTATCCAACTTGAGCACAAGCTAGACTCTAAGTTACACGGGGTGATAACCTCCCATTTTTGTAATGTTAACTTACTAGTTTTTCTTAATTTCCATACTCTTTCTTAGATAAATTAGACATAATCCTTAACTTTCTGTGTTATTATGAATCCACCATTAAACTAACATTTATCCCCTTCTTCTTATAGAAAAACCCAAAAAATTGCAAAAGGGGAAAATGGTCTGGAGACCGTATGAAGTCCAAACGGTCCCAAGACCGAATGAACCCAAATGGTCCCAAGACCGAATGAAGTCCAAACGGTCTCGAAACCAAATAAAGGCAAACGGTCCCAAGACCGAATGAACTCAAGCAGTCCCAAGACCGAATAAAGGCAAACGGTTTGGCAACCGAATGAAGGCAAACGGTCCCAAGACCGTATGATCCCAAATGGTCCTGAGACCGTTTGATGCCAAATGATCCCAAGACCATTTGGGATTCCTTGAAAGCCTATAAATAGGACCTAAGGAGTCCTCATTAAAAAGGATGAACTTCTTGGACGTCCAGAGGCTTCCCCAATTACTCCAAAGCTATTCCACCTTTATCCTTCACCCAAAGGATGTCGGTTCAAGATCCATACTCTGTCTTCAAGCTACTTCCTCTCTTATCAACATAAGAAGGTGGGAAGTGGAGGATTCTTCATCAAGATGACCACACGGTGTGAAGATAGTTATTCTCTCCTCCAAGGGGTCAACCTTCCTCCCTCCTACATGGAGATGATGTTTTCGTTCTCTCTCTTCCCACCTCCTTTATTTTTGCCATGAGCGAGTAGTCTCATACACTAGGGTGCGGGGAGTAGTCCCGCTACCCATGTTTTCATTTCATACATTGTAATTCTTGAGTTTGCAATAGAAAAACACTATCTTTCCAAGTTCAACATAAATCGTTTAATGAATGCTAGTTGCTTGATCACCAACTTGTGTTATCTATTATATGTTAGTGCAAATTGTCTATGTTTGTACTTCTAGATTTGAATATTGACTGCTTGTTGGTTCCAAATTGTATGTAGTCACCATACGTTTGGTTCAGTATCTAGGAGCGTTTCTCAATGAGTGGAGTAAACTCACCTCCATTGTTGTACTTTCATACTATGAAATGGAATCTGTTGAGGTATGAAAGTACAACTTTGATAGGTCAAGGAACACACTTTGTGAGGGGAGAGATGTAAAGTAAGTGACCATTCTTCTGGGGATGGCTGGCATTGCAACACTTCCACATTTCTCGTAGTTAGTTATCCGAAAGGAAGTTAAGTCTACAAAGATACTAACTGTTTAGACTCTTTTCTTTGCAAGCCAAGTTATCGTGATGTATGTTTTGATCTATGTGTAGTGGTGGTGAAACCCGATTACATTCTAGTGGTTTCCATATTATTTACAACCTTAAGTTTACTTTCTTGTTATTTTCTTTCTCCGCATATTAATTTAACCATCAAATCAACTCTTTGATCTAAATATCAACTTTTAAGTGGATAGGTAGGATTATTACGTTTTCCATCTTGTTAAAGCTCTTAACAAGACCGTTGTCTCATGGATTTGACCCTTAACTATACTACGATAAGACTTCCATGTATCTTAGCATACGTGGGTGGAGATCTTATTATAGCATACGCAAGGCTAGACTTAGATATTAACTACCTCTAGGATTTTTAGTGGTGCACGCAACTTCATGTAAGTGGAGGCTCCATCAAGTTTTTGTCACATGTGGCACAATTGGAGAGGAGGGGGAGAAGGTGAAGATTGTCAATCATTCCTATTCCCTTAAATGGGAAGGTGGAATTGTGTTGGGGGCATCTGTGAGTCTAAGGTAGAGAAGGGATTCTAGCCCTAACTGGGTGTTTCATCCATAATCCATGAGGTAGGTGAGTTAAAGCTCATTAGAAATGACAAAGGAAGGCAAATTTGTGGGTGAAGAAATATTTGAAAATGGTGGAGAGATGGGAGAGATAGGAGTCGTGGAAGGAGATGCATCAAAACTGATCTCAGAACACAAAATTGCCAGGGGTAGGTGACGACCACATATCCATTGTTTAGTGATTGGATTAAACACGGACCATAGGATGGTGCAAATAAAAGGAAAAAATTAAATGTAACCTGTGACATTCAAAAATAAATGAATCATAGGTTACATTGATTGTACTAAATGTAATTCAATTAATTTCTATTCAAACCATATTCCAAACTTCCCTAATTAATTTGGAGGGTCAAATATGGTCAAAACGAACTAATATTTGGATCATGTGTTCAATAAGTGGTCTTGATTCTTGCCATTCCCTTAGATTTTCATTTTTCATATGTTTCGACCACAATTCCTATATCTAGGCCATTAAACTTGAATTTAATGTATTAATACATTCGACAACTGGGTAAATAGTTTCCTTTGTGATCCATTAGGTCAAATTTCAATTTCAATATTTATTATTCATTCAAAAGCTATTTTATCTACCTATTATGCCTTTTTGAGAAACTTCTTTGGAGGAGAGAGAAAAGAAAATAAATGGTACTTTCTTCTTATATTGAAGGTTATAAAAGGAAAAGGAAAGCTTCTTGCCCAAGGCATCTACTATATATATATATATATGTGTTTCTGAATTTCACTTATTTTCTCTCTCTTTTCACAACATATTCAAGAATATGAGAGGGAAAAACAAAATGGAAACTAATGGTAAATAAATTTGAATTAATTGAAATTCATAATGCACATCAGAATGAGGAAATGTATTTTGAATAACATTTTATTCTTCTCACTTTATTACCCTCCATGAAATTTCATTTCATTATCTTTTTGCATTAAGGCCCTCAAATATTTTTGGTTTAGGTAAAACAACATTCTAAGGCTTAAGTGGCCTTTGAAATTTTGGGATGTTACAGGATTAGTCCTCAATTTATGTGTCCACAAAAAACTGATGTTGTAGGGGCATATCTCTAGTAGCGCCCACTTAGGTGTCAATAAGAAACTAACAGTATAGGTCGATTGTAACCACCGCTAGAGGTGGTTTCTATACTAGTGGTTGAAATAGAAGTTGAAACCTCTTGTGACTACCCATGCCTTAACTCTCAAAAGGAAGTGAAACATTTTTGGCATGACTAAACTAGGAGCGACAAAGTGGGAAACCTTCATTATGAAAACCATGTTAATTCCTCATGGAACCCTGAAAGGTGTCATATTAAGGCTCTAAGAATCAATGTGATGTAAAAATTTCAATTACAAGAACCACAACTAGTGGGAAATATCTCAACAAAACACAAAATAGCCCTTGAACTAGGAAGACACATGCTTCTTATGGATCGATACACTTACATGCCAGGAGTAAAACACATTTGGGTGTCTCTTACACCTGGCACCTTGGCCCAACTGAGTAGGGAACTATCACTTCTACACATGTCACATGGCATGACATTGGCACCTTGTGTGTCATCAAGGTCCAAAATAACCCTTAATTCACCTCATTCGCTGGAAGAAAAGGTTTCACTTGTAGAAGAATGAGCTACAAACATTTGAAAGGAGGAACCACCTACTGATAGGATATTAAGGTGTGAGAAAGTTTTAAAATATTTGGGATTTCAACCTTATAACATCAGTAAGGTAAGTGGATGAAGGGGATGTGACCTTCATTGATGTGTTTTCTTAAATCCTACATTTATGCACTAAACACATTGGAAGGAGGCCTAAAACTGATCTTGGTTTCCCAATTTATGAAAGGGGACTCATAGTATTAGGCATCTCAAAATAAAATTGGATGAAAGTCCATATGCATAATTAAAAAATCATGGAAGAAGTACCTAAAACCAATGCCTCATAGCATGAAGTGAGAAGAGTCTTTTTTATCTCAAACTTAACCACTTACAAAGCTCAGCATCTCCAACACAAGAAAAATAAAAAATTATAAATATATGAAAACATTATGTACTTTTCTTGAAATATCGTAGGTTACTACCTCTATCAATGTTGATGCAAGTCATTATAAGTATTTTGGGGAACAATCACACCCAAAAAGAAACATGTCATGGGTCATCTTTTCACAATTAAACCAAATCTTTACCACTACCTCTTAAACCTTTCAAGAGTTAGGCATCAACTTCTTAAAGAAAGATGGAAGCACTTCAATCATATGTAGGCATTAATGGTGGTTAAATTGTTTCAACACCAACACTTGGTAGTAACCAGCTCAACACTTCAATTTAAGAAAGATAATCAACCACTAAAAATTGTGAATTCAATACTAAGTTTGAGTTATCAAGATGGAACTTCATCCACCCCTAACAGACATGTACTGGTGTTAAACTAGCAAGCCACCATCCTAATCACCATGTAGTAGAAGAAGATCACTGACTTGGATATGCTCCATAGGTATACATTTGCAATGATGTGGTGAGGCTTTCACGATTCAAGAAATCTTGTAAGGTTCATGTGCATCCTAGATAAATCTATATGACCTTGAATGGTCCCCACATTGTGCCATTCAACTATACTTCATTTAAGCACTCATACAGATTGTCCAATATTAAAGGAAAAATGGTTTGTTTCCACCAATCATGCACAAAATACTACAGACAACAAAATTCACTTGGCCACCAGTCTCTCTGAGGAATAGCTCAGCCAGGATGATTAAAGTATACACTCTAAAACAAGACATATTTGGAGACACAACATCACATCGTGCCTCGCTCTCAAATAAATCCCACAGTGAGTCCATCTAAATGAGGAGTTTGTCCTTGGTCAACCATGGAGTGGCTTTGGACTTGTTAACGTTAAAAAGATTAGCCATCTCAGTAGTCTAACTCAGCTTCCTTGGAACAATAGGCCATTTTTCATGTAAAGGTAGTTGGGTGATTTTTGTCACATATTTATAGTAGGGCCATGACAAAATCCCCAAAATTGAAGGAGTGAATGGAAGGATCCCAAAAGGGGATCACTATTGACATCATCTCTCTCGCAATAGTACATAATCAAGATAATGTAGATGATGAGTCACACCAAACTTGCCTGATAAACTTACTCCATATCAGAGAGATATGTAACCCAACAATGCATAAGGGAAAAATTCATGGGAGGATATAACATGAGTAGAATATTACTTTTCTTGGCCTCCTGTGGTTTGGAGTACCTAAAATTTGAGATGTGTGGAATAAACAAATTTGTTCCCCTCTATTTGTAGGATTCAGTAGGAGTAATCAGGGAAGACACATTTCCTAAGGACTTAGGGATTCCTTATCTTACTCCTTTGTAGAAAAATGCAATATATCACAAGTTTAACAACATCAAATGAAGCAAACAAGCTTCTCGCTAACACATGACTTCTAGTTCCTCTCACTTATGGATTGTATAAATTTGGCATTCAATCTAGCAGGCAGATCAATGCAATCTTCTTGGCAGATCCAGATCTTCTAGAGTTCAACTTCTTGAATTTAATTCTGAATCAAAGATTTCCAAACCTCACAATATGATCTAACTCAAACTCATATTTTTCTTTAAGATTTCAAATGTCATACAAATCCTAAAATAAAACGGATACATTCTTTTCTTGTAGGGAAAACATAAACCATGCAAAGGCTAAATGTGGAACAAATATACTTCTTCATCTGATTCTTTAGCCATCCAGGAAGATGCTTGGCCGAAGGTTAATGATCATAAGAAGAATACTTATGATCTCTACTCGCAATTGGATGAATGGAACTGGTAGACCACCTCGGAGTAGAAGAAGAGTGGTTTGATGACACATGTACAACTATAAAAACATCCCTACAACAAGGGGGACTTATGCTAAAGCTCATTGATGATGGATCCATAGTCTGGACTATGACCTTCATAGGGTAATCAAACATGCATGTAGTCCCCTCAAAATGCTGGCTATGCCCATTTCTTGAGTGGGTGCTCAAAACAAATAGTCCCCCTTTCACACCCAAACATGCGTCCTCATCCTAGAAGGATGAAGTCCAACCAATTTCACCTAAAACGTAACATGAACCTACAATGCCAAATTCACCGATGTGACCTCAGAATAGGGAAATCATTAAATCCCCAAGTATACACCACTAGAAAAGTAGGAGCTTCAGGACGAGAGGTTGACTCTAGAGGAGGTGGACAACAATGCTCATAACCAAGATCATCCCACTCTTCAACATATTCATAATCAACCGCTTGTGAAAAACAAGTGTCAAACTACTACAATCAACTAAGATTAATCAAGAATATGAACTATTACTAGTAGAGTGCATCATATAAGATCATACACCTCCCAAGGAAATAGTGTCACATGACCATGTACATAGTACCACTCAAGGCATTCAGTTTATGTTGCATGATCATACATCATGTCACATGTAGCCTGATGAACCTCAATTCTAGAGGGAACCAATCTTAGAAGTGGATCAAATGGGATGTGCCAGTTACTATCCCACTAACAAGCAACACCCTCACCCTTATACCTAACACTCCTCAAGTGTGACTCAAATTGGATCTAGTACACATCCAATTGTAAAGTGGTTTAGTAGGCCACACATGATGTAATCACTTTGCTAAGCTAAAACCCAGAAGAGTCGAGAGATAATACACAAATCTGAAGTTCAATAGAGGGCATATATACCACACAATATATTATTGAACTACTATACATACCTTTGCAATAGTCATAAACTCAAGCTCGCCTCTCCATCACTTGTATGGAACCTTACCATTGTTCCTGGCCCAATGAAGATAGGTAGGGAGAAAAGGATGTAGATAACCCTTAGGACCACTCAAAGTCGCTGATGTCTTGAGCCGAAAATGCTCATAAGACCAAATATGCATAGTGAATATCAATAAAATCAGTCAACTCAAATATTGCAAGGCTAAGTAGAAATAACATATAAACATATTGCAATCAGGCCCACAAAACCACTACAACTCTTGGTTTCCCAGACCATTGTCTTCATAAAGAAGTCATCAACAAGACACCTCATGAATCAAGGCAGTAATAGGCATATGTTCCTTCACCCCAATTAAAATAAAGGATTGCATCCAAGTTAAGAAAATAGGAGAACCAACAATCTATCATCTATTCCCAAAATTATTATTGAGAAAAGAACCAATGACCAATACAAAAATGAACACCCTTACCCTCAAAGCGGTATCAAACGATCACTCACATTTCTTCTATCCCACTTATGAAATAAGGTCATTCATAGACGGGTAAATTTGATGTCATATATAGAATTCATTTCAGTATAATCAAGGTCTAATCATAATACCAGTAGGGTGATGTTGCCCCCACACATGTCCTTCTACAAAGAAATGAGTGGGAATCACACCAAAACCTAACCATGTGATGCTAGGTAACTCACTAGGGGTGATGGCCAATTTTCTAAAAGCAATGTGGAAATTAATAGTCTTTAGGTAAAAGTGCTCTATCAATTGGATAACATAACTCTTATCAATTATCACACAACAACAAATGCTTCAAAATCTAGTCTCCCAACAACTATAATTCCTAATTTATTAATCTAGATTATAGCGTCCATAGTTTATTCCAATGCGTCCTTCATATACATTCAACACTCCAAGGCCCTAAAAGGAGAAGGAAAAGATAAAGTCAAAACACCATCTTAGTGGATACAAGCTCAGAAAATAAAGGGAAAATGACAAGGAGCAATGTTTCTAGGTTATACCTCATTCCCAGCTCGATGCCCTCAGAGGTGAATGTTTATCAACATCATGCATGTATGAGTCATGAAATTTTTAGTAGCAAGAAGCTCTCCTAGAATCCATCTTGAGCCACCATGATGACTGCCTAGAGTAGACATAAGTTATAAATTGCATATCTATTTATGAACTCAGTACATAGAAGTAGTGTAATCTATCGTGGGTATGCCTCAGTTACAACATCATCACCATCATCATTCTCATACATGATTGGATTCTCTTGAGGAATGTGCACATCCTCATGCTAGTTGCAAGCTTCGATTTGCAAATTCATAGCCACAACAACATCAACTTCATGTAGCAGCTCAATCAGTTCAATCAACCATTAGATGCTTAAAAAAATAAGAAAATAACAGATTTAGCAGAGTCGTGGGTCAAAAGATGCATTCAATCATCTACAACCTCGAGACCCTAAAGGACACTAGGAAGATAAAATCAAAGTTTCACCACTGAGGGCCAAAATGGACAAACTAAAGCTCAAGAATGAATGGTATACCATTTTGGATATGCATGAAGCCAAAACTATAGAAAATAATGATGAATCAACAATTTAAAGCTTCATAGTTGCCAAAGAAATCTACTCATCACATTGCTAGAAATCTGATGTGGAATGCCTTGATCCTTGGGTGTAACCTATGGTGGATCAGCATGATACACGTTTGATGTTCTCTCTTTTTATATCATGTTCACTGACACTATTCCTTGCTCAAATCAAGTTCCTTATATGTTTCCTCCATTAAAATGGGGAAAATGGGAGAGGTACTCGACCTCCTCTCATTTTCCCTTCTTTCAAAAATAGAGTTTCAAGAAATATTGCAAACACTTCCTTAGTTTTTCAACTGCATTTGCAAAACATTCTAAAAATTGAAATCATAGAAAAATAAAAAAATACAAATAATACAAAAAGAATAGGAAGATTTCAAATGATGCATTCAAAATTATATATTTCTTTATTTTGCATGAGAAATAAATGGTTCTTCAACTCTATTCTGGCATAGAACATGATTTACCATAGTTATGGATCATGACCTAAAACTAGACCAGAGTGAGGTTCTTATTTTTTATCTTTACTATCATGGTTCATGACCTAAAATTGATCCAGTCTTTCATTCATTTTTCCATAGCTTATTAGGTCCTAGATCATCACTTAAAACTCAACCAACCCTACCTTTCAGCTACAATTTTTTTAAGGCCATGTTTTATTACCTAAAACTGAACCATTCTAAGATTTATTTCTAGATCCTTACGGTCTTGGACCGTGACCTAAAATTGGTCCATTGCCCCACCTTTATTTTCATATATTTCAAGGTACTGGGTCGTGACTTAAAATTGAACAAGCACGAACTAAATTTTCCACATCCAAGCCAATTTTATTTTTCATCTATTTTATGGTTTAAACATAACCAAAAACTAGCCCAACCCTAACTTCAAATTCCCAAATATGGATCATGAATCAATTTTGAGGTCTCAATCTTTTTATTCCTACAATTTGGTAGAAATTTTGGGTAATTCACATGCATCAGAATCTGGTGAGAACTAGAAAGTTGAGGAGAATCACTTATTGAAAACCTAAGGAATGGATGATGAACTAGTGAAGGGACACGTTTTGAGGACAACCTTATCACTATATTATCACCTAATGCCCAATCTCAATTTTTTTTTGGATTTCTTCCTATGAAATTCATTTTATCATGCTCTAGAGACTAGGCAATTGACTAGAACCATCACTGGTCATAAAGGTCACCTTAAAGCCATAATCTTATCTAAGTTCCAGTCTCCAATCTTTACTAATGAAAGTCATATTCCTAATAGGCAAACTAGCCATATTTTACCTTTTTAGGGTCGTGGTCCTAAGCCTAATTTAGTCAACTCTTCCAAATTTCAAAATTAAAATAAAATATATATATAATTGAAAACTAAAAAGTAGGAAGATGAATAGAGATAAAGGTTCTTTTCAAAGATCTTTTCAAGTAGTTTCCATGATTTTCAATGATAACATACTCCTGATTTAGCATATCTATAACAAATCTCTATGACATCTGCTTTTTTATATCCATTTTTGCACTAAGGAATCAGTTAGTGAGAGGACTGGGCATGCATTAATGTAATAAGTGGGGTTATGATGAGAGTCACTTTTGCATATAATGAACCTCAATTGGCTCATCAGCACTCTAGACGAATGATTGATTGGTCAGATAGAGGTAAGTGCCTTGTACGAGGACTATCCTTATTCTAAAGATTTCATCTACTTTGAATCATATTTTTTTATGAATGTATACTTCTATAACTAATCCTTAAAAGTAAAAGGCATCATCTACCATGTTCACCCTTGACATGGTTTTTCAGAACATCTTTGATGAGTCTCACCTTTTTGGCCTTTCGTGACCAAGGCCAACGGTCAGAGTTGGCTCAAGCTTATGGTTCCTACTCTTATCTTGAACCTTGCCTTTAGATTGGAATTGTTGAGAGTTCATTTTTTCTCACACAATAGAATGTCATGATTAATGTTAATCTTTGGACAGTTGTGGAGTTCACACACATTTTTCTACACACTTATCCTTTTTCATTTTTTTCACATTTTCAACATATTCAATCCATCATTTTCACTCACTTTTAGTGGGTTCAAGGATTTCTGAATAGAAATATTTACTTCTAGAATCAATCGCTATTCCCCTCCAATTTTGATTTTATATGCTTTTTCATAAATTGCCTAGTTGAATTATCCTGAATAAAATATTGTATTTTCCCCATAAATATTGAATTGCCTCTTTTATCATAAAAATAAACATATATTTGATAATAATGAAGGATAATCATGAAATTAAAGCCTTTTTATCATCCTTCATTATTTTATCGACTTTGGATGCATCAACTATTTTTTTTAGTATGTCATTCATTGTACTTCAAACAACCCGGTCAGCGTTAGCGCAACTGGTAAGGCAAGGTGTCCCCCTCCGGGGGGAGCCAGGTTCAAACCACATTGTGGAGCGCTAGATTTATCACCCTCCAGTTATCTGGGGCTATGGCTGGAAAAAGGATGTGGGCTCTGCCTAAGGCAGTGAAAAAATCCAAACATGCCCAAAATCTACACTTTTTATTGATTCTATATGAATTTCTCTATAACATTCCAAAATATGCATAAAATAGAGATACATGCTCTATCATGTTTTGGCCACCTGGTTTATAAGAACCACTTATGATGTGACATGTGGTGGGTTGCATCAGTCCAAGCACCACACTTTCTTGGGGAAGCACCACCAATGCGTTACAATTTCCAAAAACTTCTATTCATAGTCATGAACCCATAAATATACCTATAGGTAGACATGCTTGCTATTACTACACTATAGATACCATATTTTAGGCCCCTTTCAACTCTCCTAAATCCATAGAGATAGACTATCTCTTCCTTTATTATTTATAATATTCAAGCTCAGAGGATTGTTCCTCTAACACCACTTACCTTCTTAGTGATGTTAGTTTGCACGAAAGTGATCAAGACATGCTCTTAACCATATTCACTTAGTTTCTTTTAACTCTTATATATGCATGTATGACCTACTTCTTATTCATAAGGTTAGCTACTTTCATAACTCCATTTAATTGTTGTTAAAAAAGACTAAATTTTGCTTATAATTTATAACTTTTTCTCATTATCAACCTATTCTTTTTACACATAGGTCCAAACCACCAAGGATGGATATTCTTATTGGGAGGTTTTGAGGCTATTAATACCCTAAAAACCTAAATATCATGACCTATAGAGATATGATGGGAAAGCCATGTAAATATACATTCCCAAAGGCCTGCAAGTAATAAATATGTTTTATTGCTTTTTGCCATTTTTTCCTTTTTCAACTAATGTAGAACCATAGAATTTTTTCAAAACACTTAGAAATGGTTAGATACCAGTTTACCATGTGGGATGGGGGTTATAATTCTTTCTCACTCGTAACATGATCGTTGGATTCATATTATGGTCACACATAATTTTCATTTTCTATCCCGTGTCAGAACCAATCAATTTTCCACCACAAAATTCATAATGTTTTGTTTTTTTTTCTTTGTACAAATAAGATGTGGTAGAAAATTTGATCACATTGTCTTGAATTTTCCAGTGCGACCACCAAATTTAGTTTCACTATTAAAGATATGTGGTTAGACATATACATTATGGGTTGGGTGTGACACATTCTTTGTTTGGAAGCCAAGAATATATTACTTCCATGGAATTGGCTCACCCTACTTTGTTATAGGTATTTATTGGAATTTATTAATGTTTGATGTTTAATGATAATGAAAGGAATGATTGGCGTGCTCACATTACTTTATATGTCTATGTAAGGCCTAAGATAATGATAAGTACGCGGTTATTGAAATAAGGTAAGACTAAATTATGAATGCTACACTCGATATTATGAAATTTATTTCAAAGAAACATATTCTTTTTTTTTGGAAATTAGGTAAATATATTCCAAAAAGTGTAGCCAAGTTATCGGTTACAATGACATAAAGTCCTACATCAAAAAAGATGGGGTATACAAAATCCCATCTAGCAAAGTATAAATGGGGTTATATACAAAATCCCTAGTATACTCCAGCCCTCTCGGGCACCCCTTTAATAAGGTTTTCCTTTACATGTATATGGTGAGTAAGTTCACTAGCAATCTTCTTTAATAGCACACTCTCACAACGTGAAGCATGGGAATGGGCTCGAAGGTTTCTCTCTTCCCAGACATGATAACAGAAAGCAGTTAAACATAGCCCCCCGAACTAAAGACTGCACTTTGTTTTGAGATTTACATTCATCCATTGGATGATCTCCTCCAAGTTATTATTTAGATTCAGACCCCAAGTATTCTTCAAGCAGATGGTGGACCAAATGAGTTTGGAGTACCCAGAAGAAATCAACAAATGCTTGTGGTCTTCCACTTCCTTATTGCACAAAAGGTAGGTTCAATTTACTTGTATACCCCACGCAGTGAGCCTATTCAAAGTAGGCAGCTTCCCTAGTGTTTCTCTATAGGTTGAGGTACTCCATTTAGGGTATTGATGAGAACCCAAGAACACCTTAGCCCAACTAACATCAGGAGTTGTACCTCTGTTGATCCAAGGTTTGGTTTGTTGGTTAGAAAGACTCACCAAATCGTGTTCATCAATAGCGTACAGGTGGCTAACCTCCATCCAGCTACGGAAAAGATTTCTCCACACTCTTGAAGAATGTTGATCAACACCTCTAGGGATTGTGCCATATCTCCCAATCATCCATTGGTTCCACACATTATTTGTTTCAATTAGAAATAAGTCAAGCCTCTTAAGTTGGCACTCATAGATGATCTCAGCAAGCTTCTTGATGTTCAAACCTCCCTTAGCAAAGGGACGAGCCATTACATCCCATGAGACACTATGTCCCCTTCCTCCCCATATGAAGTCGGTTATTATCTTTCTCATATCTTCAGCAACCCTGCAAGGTACATCACAAACCTCCCCCCAAATCTAACAAGGCTTTGCAGAACAGTTCTAACAAGCACCAACCAACCATCAAGTGCCATATTGATGCCACTCCAGTTGTCCACTTTCTCCTGTAACATGTACAAACAAGGGCTATAATCTTTAGAGGACCCTCTCCCCCCTTCTATAGGGGCGCCAAGGTATCTAGTAGGTAGCTTTCCACCTTCAACTCCAATGGCCACTTTGAGTCTGCCCCTTCTGAGGTCACACGATTTAGAGAAGAAAATCTTGGACTTGATGGCACTATTATATAGACCAGTAAGTTTACCAAAACTATCCAATAAATTCTTAAACTCCTCAACCTTCTTGCATTGACTATGGAGAAGAGCATAATATCATCTACAAAGATGAGGTGGGATTTCAACTTGGTCCCTTTGATAGAGAAAGGTTTAATAAGGCCCCCTTCTTCAGCTGCCTTGATCATGTTTGTAAGCCCCTCCTTTAAGATGGTGAACAGGAGGGGGGAGAGGGGGTCCCCTTGCCGGAGTCCATCTGAAGCTTTAATCATTCCCATAGGTCCACCATTTACAAGGATCGAGAACGAAGGATTTCAGACACATTGCATGATGATCTTAATCCATAATTCAACAAAACCCATATCTTTCATAACATCCCACAGAGCTTCCCATCTGACATAGTCATACGCCTTCACAAGATCAATTTTCACACACACCTTGGAGTTAGCACTACTTAAATTGAAGCCAGTAAGGAACTCAGTGGCAATAAGGGTGCAATCTTCCATTCTCCGATCTCTAACGAAAGTGCTTTGCTCCTCTGAGATGATATGCGGAAGCACCAACTTGAGTCTACGAGACATAAGCTTAGTTATGCATTTATACAGAACACTGCAACACGCAATAGGTCTGTAATCAACCATCTCCTTAGCATCCTTTCTTTTGGGTATCAGTTTAATGAACATATGATTAACTTCTCTCACCATGCTTCCTCCATTCATGACCCATCTAACAACAACATTAATGTCATTCCTTATATAGTACCACTATACTGGAAAAATCTTCCATTGAACCCATCCAGCCCCGGGGACATAGAGGGCCTGATAGAGAAGATTGCAGCCTTGATTTCATCATCAGTAGCATGTTTTCTTAGATCCTCATTCATCCTACCACTGATATTTCTTCCCATAAGCATCTACCCAAACCTCCAGTCGAGTATGGAAGGTTGGTTGTACGAACTTTGGAAGAAATTATCAACACAAGAGGCAATCTCCTCTCAACTGTCTACAGCCTACCCATGCTCATTAATGAGCACTTGGATTGCTTCCCTCATCTCCTTCTTCTTAATAGTAGAATGGTAAACTCTTGTATTGGAGTCACCACCTTTAATCCACTTCATATGATTGTGCTTCCACTAAAATCTTTCCTCGACTTTCTTCATATTTCTGAGTCTTTCCTCTACTTTAAACTCATCATTGATTACTTTTGTATTGGAGGGCATGGCTCTGGCTATGGTAGCAACATCCTCATATTTCTTATTAGCTTCGTACAATAGATTTTTAATATTTACCTTATCCTTACTCCACTTCTTCAAATCTCTTTTACTGTGTTGTAGATTCTTCAAGACCCTGTATAGGGGGTTGCCTTGGACTTCAATGTCCTAACTACTCTAAGCTACCTCCTTAAATCCTTCCTACTCGCACCAAAGGTTTAGAAATTTGAAGGGCCGTTTGACAGGTTGTTTTCTAGTGAACTCCATCTTCATCCATGAGTGATCACTCATGATGTTAGCTCCTAACTTGAAGACAGCATGTGGACATACATCAAACTAAGACTCATTGATCAAATCTTTATCAATGCTTCTTGCAATCCTTCTCTCTGGCTTCTGTTTATTCAACCAAGTAGCACCTCCACATATTTGGTTCATTTCTATCAGCCCAGCAGCTTCCACAACATCATTCAAAGCCGCCATGACTCTCTCTGGAACCTTGAGTCCACCATGCTTATTTTTCACCTTTCTTATGTTTTTGAAGTCCCCTATGACAAGCCAAGGAATAGTTTGTCAGGTTGTGCTCCTGATCATCTCCCAAAGACGGCTCCTATCCTTCTCAAGATTCTCTCCAAAGACTCATGAAACAATGCAGTCCAACCCACCCTTATTGTAGTAGCTCAAAGTGACCATTTGATCACTCATGTAGATAGGGGCTATGTCCCACACACCTGGGTTCCACCCCACAACAATCCTACACCCATCCCTCTGATCGATGTTAGACACCATCTCCCAACTAGTGGGGTATAGGGTATGCAATCTCTCCTTCATAATTCTTTTAATTCTAGTTTCCATGTAGAAAACTAGACTTACATCTTCTTCATAAATCACCTTCTTCAGCTCCCTCTGCCTGTAAGCAAGGGACGCACCTCTTGCATTCCACGTGAGCATGGACATCACTAACCATTAATGTTCCCACTCCCCTCCCCGGAGTAGGTAGCTTTCTTCTTTGTGTTCTTCATTTGTCCTTTGGTAGTACTTCTAGTTTTCTTTGGGCTTCTACTTCTGGTTGGCCCTGTTTCAACCACCTCTGTGTCTACCCCCTTACTCAGAGTTGAGAAAGGGTTATAGGGGTCATCACACCTTGTGTGCTCATTCTCTTCAATAGTAGAAGTGGTCCTCCTCTTCTTTCCAACATCCACGGAAGGCCATGCATCTTAAGTAGCAACACCTTCAAGCGTCGGCTGATCCAAACCTTGTAGGACCTCCTCTTCAATCTGTGCGGTAGGGGGTGGCTCGATCACTATCACCTCAACACCCTCACTCACCTTCTGCTTCCCTTTCCTTCTATTTGTCTGGATCATTGAATGGGCCCTGGTTTGCGGCTGTCCAGACAAGGGTCTACCGCGTCCCTTAGCTGCTCGCCAAAAGCCCCCAGTGATGATGGGTGGTGTTAGGTGAACTAATTCACTCCTTTCCCTAGGGAAACCCCCCATGCAAAGGCCTAAAAACTAGGTAGGTGTCACAATGATCGGGGAGGGCTTCATAGTTGACCTTCACTTCCCATTCTCCACCATTCAACAACTCCACCATTATCAGAGGTGGAGGAGCCTTCTCAGCATATATCTCAATGCAAATCCTCGCTCACCCCAGCAAAGTTCCATCAGGCCTTTTGTCGATTGTCCTAGGAATTTCGATGGCATGGCCTATCACCGAGATAGCTCTCACCGACCAATGCTTCCTGACGTTAGTAGAGACACCGAGACATGCGCCATCTTCAGGGTCGTCCTCCTAATGCCAGCATCAGGAGTCCACCTCTTTGCTAGCATGAGTTGGTTGTCGAAGAAACACGGCCCACCTTTGAGGGCTTTGCTAATGTCTTCCTCATTGGAGAACCTCACCAGGATGAACCCATTGACCATGTTAATTACCTCAAGCTCACCCCTCAGCCTCCAAGTGCAGATCTTGCACCCTCTCAGCTGAGGGATGTTAGCATTTCTTCCAGGCACCTGGACTATGATAAAAAAATGGTGGTAATCATCCATCTCCTCAAGGATCGACTGTGTAAACCTAATCCAAGTGTGGTCATCGTTCACCTTGTAAAATGGCTCTTTAGGATCAGCCACCACCATGCCCCTAATGTGAGAGTTTGGTCCCTCCACAATCTTGGCCCACTCCCTAGCCACTGTGACATCGGCACCTGTCCTGCTCTAGGCTTCCGGGGAGGGGTTCTTCTTAGCTATGTCGTTAGGGACGCCCTTCTCAGCACCGGTGGAATCTCCCTCTGCCACTACCATATCTCTTTTTGGGTGTTTCAAAGAAACATATTCTCCCATTAAGATACTTGTATATATTAAATTGTTACTTTTTTTATTATTTTCTTCAATTTTTGTAACTATCCTATATAATATGCATGTGAAAAAACTACTATAGAATTGGTTAGTTAAATAAGAAGTTTGTTTGATACAAACACTACCTTGAAGAATAAGAACTATCCATACCACATTTACAAGATCTAGAAAACCATTATATGGTCTAAAGCATGATTTGAGAGTTTGGTATGGAAGGATAATAGAGTTTGCATTTAAATATGTTTCCATATCAACATAATAAGATCCCACTCAATTCATTTGGCATAATTCAAATTTCTTTTTATCATACCAATAGGGGTTCACTATATAGTTTCTTGAAGAAATAAAATTTACTTTAATTAAAACACAAGTGATGGTAGGTAAAATATCTCAGACACTGACTTGCACCTCATTCTAGGTCAAAATGTTTTCCACTTATATTCATTTTAATAATTTTGCACTTTGTTAGAAAGTAAGTAGTAGAACAACCAAAGGTGGATTTCCTCATATGGGACCCCGATCTCTCTAATGATCTCTCATAAATCAATTTATCAAAGGAGATACTCATATATGTCATATTCTACTTTTCAATGAAAGAATTATTTTATAACATCTGTATGAAGTATTTTTATCTCAAAATTTGGTGTTGAAGTGTCTGGATAGATGACTTCCTTTAAGGTATCTCAAGATTTAGGACTAGAGAGATCTAGTAAGTCTCTTGCTGTGTCTTCATCTCTAGATGTGTGTATCTCATGTGTATAGCATCCATTTCACATGTTAGGGCCTTCTACCTCTCGACTCTAATTGATGCCAAGATACAACACTAAAATTTGTTCATTGTCCATTTTAGCTTTTCTTTTCCAAACTAGTCTATAATAGATAGGGTTGATGTCCATACTGTGACAACCTGACTTTTCTCTCTCCTCCATGATATTCCTTCCCTCTCATCTAATGATCTCTTACTCAATCAAATGTCAACTTTGTAGTATGAATGTGTTAATGATCCATTTCGATGACCTCAATGATCATTTAAACAATATGTGACATGGATTTGAGTATTAAACTATAGCTCCCACTTGATTCCTCAGCAAAGACTCGGCAGAGCGGTAGAAAACCACCAGTTTACTCAGAAGTACAGAAATTTCTGTGTTGAACATTTACCCAGGCTGTAGTCGGATCATAGTCCTCTTCTTATTAGAAATATGGTCTCTCCCACTGGACTGAGGAGATTCGTCACTAAAGCTAGTTGGGAGAATGATGAGGGGTTTAAAAGAATGTTGGTGGGGAAGTGGAACACTAACGTCGATTTTTATGAAGCTTTGCAAGGTTCTAAGAAGGACATTATTAAGTGGGATAAAGACCATGGAAATTCTTTAAAGAGAAATAAAACCCATATCCAGCGGAACATAAGTCTGCTTGAGAAAGATTTGGCCGATAATTTCAACCCAATCACGGAGGGGATATATATTAATATGAAGGCATCTCTGGATGAGATGTTGATGGAAGAGGAAGAAGAATGGAGGCTAAGGAGTCATATCAAATGGATGAAAAACGGAGACTGTAACACTAAGTTTTTCAGTGCTTATGTCAATCAAAGGAGGAGATCAAACCTAATCACTATGCTCAAGGATAGGAATGGTCAATGGATACGAGGAGAAGCGATGCTTGTGAACATGGCGAGAACACATTTCAAGGCTATCCTTACCAGAGAAAGAGAACCGAGTGGCGATATTATGAGGACAATTCTGGCTGTTTTCAAGAAGTTAACACATGCGCAATATGTGCATATAGCAAGGGAACCTACTAAATAGGAGTGTCACAAAGTGGTTAAAGCTATGAATCCTTATAAGGCGAATGGTCCTGATGGTATAACTGGCTTATTTGTGTTGAAACATTGGGACACCCTAAAAAATTATGTTGTGTTATTGGCAACGAAGGCGTTATCTGATGAAATTCTATGTAAAGAGTTGTGTGACTCTACTATTATCTTAATCCCTAAAGTTTACCCTACAACAAGCTGTGATCAGTTGAGACCTATCTCGCTGAACAACTACTGCTATAAGCTCATTTCCAAATTGTGGTGGAAAGATTAAAGTCATATCTGCCGAATTGGGTTTCTACTACCCAGAGTGTTTTCGTGCCTGGACATCGTATTATTGATAACATTGCTATTGCCCAGGAGATGATTTTTATGATGAGGAAGAAGACAACTGTGAAGATGATGGCTATCAAGGTTGATTTAACGAAATCATACGATAGGATGTCATGGGAGTTCATTGTAGATACACTCAATATGATGGAGATCCCCACAAGCATCATTGCATATATCATTAACTCCATTACAACAGGGGAATGTTCTGTGCTTTGGAATGGAAAAGTTATTGAGCCTTTCAAACTGAGTAGGGGTTTGAGACAAGGCGATCCTATCTCTTCGTATCTTATTGTCTTGTGTATAGAACGCCTAAGCCAATTGATACAACTTGATGTGAGTGAAGGTAGATGGAAACCGTTCAAGATGGGGAGAAATGGAGGAAGCATTTCTGATTTGTGTTTTGCAGATGACCTTATCTTGTTTGGGGAGGCATCTGGTAACCAAATGAAGTGTATAAATGAATGTTTTAGGCTGTTTGAAGAAGCATCGGGTCAGATGATATCCATTACTAAAACCCATGTGTTCTATGCAACAAGTGTTTCCCAAAGATCCAGAAGGAACATCAATCGGATTGGGATATTTAAAGAAACAAATGATTTGGGAAGATATTTGGGAGTTCCCATCATTCACAAGAGGATTACTAAAGACACCTATGCTGACATTCTAAAGAGGATCGATTCCAAGGTGAACGGGTGGGCAGCCCGATGTTTATCCCTTGTTGGTCGCATATGCCTTGCCAAGACTGTCTTGGAAACGATCCCCACTTATACTATGCAAACTGTAGCCTTGCCTTTGGGGCTGTGTGATCGCATAGATGGTTGTATAAGAAGATTTATCTAGGGAGGAGGCCACAAAGCCCATCCTATGTCCATGGTCGCCTGGAATAAAGTCACATGTCGTAAAGGAGAGGGAGGACTAGGCCTGAAGTCTATGTGGGATTGGAACAAGGCTTTGATTGCAAAAAATGCAAGCGATATTGTATCCAACAGGAAAACTCTGTGGTGCGATTATATCAAGAAAAAGTATAACAAGTATAGTGGAGGTCCCACCAGCAACCTTTTTTGACTGGCGGCAGCAATGTTCAAGTGCAAGAACTTTATTACTGAACATTATGTTCTGATGTTGGTTAATGGAAGAAGTATATCTTTCTGGGAGGATGCCTGGGTAGAACCCAACCTCCGGCTGAGTAACCTTGCAAGGCGACCGATCCCCGAGCCAATCCGAGACATGAACGTGAGATGTGTTGTTCTTGATAATTGTGGATGGGACATGGAATTCATGATGGAGTGGTTTCCATCAAAGGTGGTCAACAAAATTGGGCAAATTGAGCCCCTGATAATCGATATGAAGCATGACGTGTGTTTGGACAGAAACCAATAACGACAGGTTCACGACGAGGACTGCATATGATGTTATTAGATTGGAGCGCGAAGTCACCATGGAAGGTGAGTGGGAGAAGCTATGGAAGATGGCTATATCTAAGAAGTACAAAACCTTCGGTTGGTTATTGATGCATGATGCAATATTAACGAACAACATGAGAGTAAGGAGGCATTTAACCATAGATGGTACGTGTCCTAGGTGTTGTAATTAGGAGGAAACTTTAGTCCATGCGATGAGGGATTGTGTCTTTGCACAGGAGATCTGGAGAAAATCCTTGCCCAGCGAAGACCTTAACGAACTCAATCAAACAGACGAAAGATACTAGTTAGATAACCTGCTGAAGAAGGATGAAAAGTCTAAAAGAAAATTGTTGGTCACCTGTTGGGCCATATGGAGAGCTCGCAACCAACTTGTTTTCGAGAATAAGCTGATGACTTCAGAGAGACAACTGCAATCGATTACTAACGAGTTGCATCTAGTGGAGAAAGTTTGGACTAAAGATATAGTTAGCAAGGGGAATGGGACGGCACAACAGTGGCAAAGGCCCCCACTAGGGTGGGTAAAAATCAACACCGATGTTGCCTGGAAACCGGAAAGAGCAACTATGGCAATCATTGCTCGTAATTCACTTGGGCACTGGATTGATGGGCATATCAGAAGCGTCAAGGCGAGCTCTGCTACCCATGTAAAGATCATTGGGGTGGATGTCGCTTTGGAGTTAGCAAATAAAAATATGGTGACCAAGCTCATGTTGGAAACTAATTGTAAGGCCTTCGTTGAGATGCTACATTCAGAATACGAGTATCCAAGATATTCAAGATTTCTTTATAGAATCAAGTAGACATTGGGGAAACATCAGGACTGGAAAATTATTTTCAGTCTGCCCGAAAGTAATGTTATGGCCGATAAGTTGGCGAAAGATTTCCAAAAACAACCCATCCGGTTTCAAGATACCCCGAGACTTCCTGAGTGCATTACTGACATTACCCATAAGGATAATTATAATGGAGGTAGTAACTCCAAGTTTTTTCTCGCATTCATTTAGATGTATGTAATGTTTATCTGTATTGTCTTGCAAGAGGAGGGCAAGATGAATAAATAGCCTCCTGGCTTCTCCCAAAAAAAACTATAGCTCCCACTTTAACGGATCACCACATTGCAAGTGAATTTGAACCTAATCATTGTCATCACTTTGATCTATTATATATTTCATATTGTAGATTTTTCAATTTTGAATCCAGCAGTATAAAAATTTCCTCTATTAGACAACTATAGCCAAGGATATGGCCACATGAACTTTGCTTCATTTATCTTGTTTTAATTGTTTTTGCTTTGTTCTTCAGCCTCATTGGGCCCAATTAGACACAACCCAGCTGCTAGCTTCCTCCCCTTTCCCCTTCAGGAAAGCAACGAACATCAGTAAATTCTCTCCTTCTTCCCTTCCAAACTAGGTAATAGAGGCGGCTGCTAGCCCTCTACGCCCCCTCATCTAAACCCTAAACCCAGAGTCTTCTTATACCCCTTTGGTTATAAACCCTTTTCGCTATCCCTCATGTCCATCGTCTTCTTCTTTCCTTCTCCTTTCCTCTAATTCCATAGCGGAGGCAGAGTGCTTACCTACCCCTCATGCTCCCGGTGCCAAGCAAGTTGCTGGCTGCGCTCATGCCAACAGCATACCCAGAGGTAGGCGCGATGGGGGAGCCTCAAACAAGGACAGCAGCGCCGCCCCTACATCTAGGAAAGTTTTGATCTGCGCCCTCCACGCCTTCCTCTCCCCCTCTCTTCCGCATATCGCCTTTGGTATACGTTTGGTTCATGGGACTTGGATTCTGGTTCCGTGACAGATGGTATCAGAGCATGAACAATAACTACACCAAACATTGCTCACATGAAACAAAAACTAAACTCACCTTACATCTCAACCCTAGAAACTTAATGAAATACCCTTGTGGATTAGGTTGACTTAGCCTCTAGGTTAGAACCTAGATGTTCAAGAACTAGGTGTAGACTTGTGTAAATTACCTGCCTAGTCATGATTCGCAACATGTGCTTAGGATGTCTACACAAGTGTGCACCATGTTCTTGCTAGTTCTCTAGGTGTCATGATACTAGACTTCCTAATGAGTGTGGTAACTCATTTTGGTTTTGGTTTTATTCGGATGGAGTATGGTGGTTTTCATCGCCTGTTTAAACGTTGGAGAAAACATATTTCAA
Organism: Alisma plantago-aquatica; assembly: GCA_963693085.1. Taxonomy (NCBI): domain Eukaryota; kingdom Viridiplantae; phylum Streptophyta; class Magnoliopsida; order Alismatales; family Alismataceae; genus Alisma; species Alisma plantago-aquatica. Next base: position 1,050,155,999 of record OY856413.1, on the reverse strand, counting down.
GTATTATTATATGTACATATGAAAAATGTCACCACACACAGAAAGGTAGTGAGTTTCCATGCAGCCTAGGAGAAAGAGATGTAACATCAAGTCTAGATGAGAGAGTTTAGATGATAGTGATAGTTTCTAGAGTTGTTGAGAGCCATGATATAGGTTAGGCTTGTGAGTAACCTAGAAACCTAAGATGATGATTATGATATTGATGATGATGTTGATGTTTTATAGGACCCAAGATGTTTGAGGAAGGTTAAGTATTTTTGACGATATGAGATGAGTTTGACCATGTAACCCTAGCTAAACCTAGCACCTTGTATGATACATACCACTTGGTTGATGTGCTAAACATAGCTAGTGGGTGGACATGCTTTCTTGTAGCTAGTCTTGTATGTGGGGAGATATGATATATGGTTCAAGACTAACACGGGCCTCAATCTCTTTACAAGGAAGACCTCTAGCATGGGACATATGAATAGGGTGACATGTTGATATGAGTTGACCCGTATCAGGAAAAGGTTAGAGTACTTAAACTCCAAAATATTTGAAATGTTGAATAATATGAATGATGAAATACTTGATGACGAGTCCCTAACTAGAATACTTCTAAGTATATGATTTGAGTGACCTAGTGTGTGGTTCCCTTGAAAATGTTGAACCCTAGATGTCCTATGAAAATATCTAACCCTAGAGAGAGAGGCAATTGAATATTCGATGCTTGCTATATAGGTGAGGGAGATGTCCCAAGACCCTAAGATGATGTACATGATGTGTGATGTCCATGATGAGCCTCATACTCGGGTTATAGTTGTATATAAAGGAATCTAGCGATTACCCTTGTTTCTTGAATCATGGGTAGAAAATTTTGTTATGGGTAGATGGTTTTGGTTAACATGTCTTGTTGGACACATATATGTCTTAGATTGAGTGGATTGAGATTGTGAAGCTCTTTCTAGATACAAGTGAGAAAGTTACAAAACCTCGATATTGATGATAATGTTGTTCCTCGAATGATGCTTGATACATGGAATATCTCACTTATGTTTAAAAATAAAAATAAAAATTGATATATGCTAGACGAGTCACTCACATAAGCTAGACCTAACACGAAATCGCATGATACATAAAATATGTACAGTGGGAATCATGAACTTGATATGATGATGCCTAGAGATCTTAGCTTGAATAATGAGGGGTAACATACCTAATCTCATACCCAAAAAAAACTAATATAGAGATACTAAGGGATGGGTAAACCCTAATGCCATGATGATGTCATTATGTGATAAAACACGAAGTAACACATATATGATCGATATGTGTACACCCTTGATGATGATAACCTAGTGTGCATCCCATTGTGGGGAATGCTGTGACAACCATGGTAGGATACCATGATCAGTATGAACTTTGATTTTGGACTTTTGAACCCGATCTTGGACAAATTTCGAGGACAAAATTTCTTGTAAGGAGGGAAGGATGTGACAACCTGACTTTTCTCTCTCCTCCATGATACTCCTTCCCTCTCATCTAATGATCTCTTACTCAATCAAATGTCAACCCTGTAGTTTGAATGTGTTAATGATCCAATTCGGTAACCTCAATGATCATTTAAACAATATGTGACATGGATTTGAGTATTAAACTATAGCTCCCACTTTAACGGATCACCACATTGCAAGTGAATTTGAACCTAATCATTGTCATCACTTTGATCTATTATATATTTCATATTGTAGATTTTTCAATTCTGAATCTAGCAGTATAATAATTTCCTCTATCAGACAACCGTAGCCAAGGATATGGCCACATGAACTTTGCTTCATTTATCTTGTTTGAATTGTTTTTGCTTTGTTCTTCAGCCTCATTGGGCCCAATTAGACACAGCCAAGCTGCTAGCTTCCTCCCCTTTACCCTTCAGGAAAGCAACGAACAACAGTAAATGCTCTCCTTCTTCCCTCCAAACTAGGTAACGGAGGCAGCTTCTAGCCCTCTACGCCCCCTCATCTAAACCCTAAACCCAGAGTCTTCTTATACCCCTTTGGTTATAAACCTTTTTCGCTAGCCCTCGTGTCCATCATCTTCTTCTTTCCTTCTCCTTTCCTCTAATTCCATAGCGGCGGCAGAGTGCTTGCCTACCCCTCACGCTCCCGGTGCCAAGCAAGCTGCTGGCTGCCCTCATGCCAACGACATACCCAGAGGTAGGCGCGATGGGGGACCCTCAAGCAAGGATAGCAGTGCCTCCCCTACATCTAGGAAAGTTTTGATCTGCGCCCTCCATGCCTTCCTCTCCCCCTCTCTTCCGCATATCACCTTTGGTATATGTTTGGTTCATGGGACTTGGATTCTGGTTCCGTGACACATACTCACTTGAATGTAAATTTTACATCTAATGAGTGTATCCTACACTAGGTTCTTGAATAAAAGAAAAGATCTTTAGTGATCAATGAATAGGAAAATTAATTGAAGAAGATAAGAATGAAAATAAATGACTAAATAAAAAATCATGTTTAATTCTTAATTAATTAATTCTCCCTTTATTCCATAGAATGGTGTCAAATTTTGATGTGACATTTGAATACCCCAAATTCATTAGTGTATATATATCCTAATCTTTTATATCAAAAAAAGTATGAGAGCTTAGTTGTAAGAAAATTTGTCTTATCGTTGTATAGCTAACTGACATTTCTGTAAGGAAAATGCTTTGAAGAATGGATTCAATATTTAACTTAGAAATTAGTTGATTAAAAATATTGGTTGGTTGTTGATTTAATTAAACTAATTGTTGAAACTAAAATCAAGAATTTTGATCAGTTTATCACATCTCTACAAGAACTGGCAAAGAAGTTTCACCACAAACTACATATTCTCATCTCTCTCTATAAACAAAAGTAACTACAAATAAGTGGTTGTGTAGAGTATTTAATGTATCTAATTAGTTTCACATATGAGACTTATTGAGTATAGATATCACCCCGCCACATGATCGTGATATTCAAGATGTGGGGTATCCATTCCCCCAGAGACACATTATCTAGTGGTACAAATAACCCATTAACATTAGATAACCAACTTTATTAGCTAATCTCACATGTTCATGATGTTGATTAACCTAACCTAATGTATGATGACCAAGAAAACAATACAAAAACCAATTCTATTCGACTCCATACTCGATGTTTCATTCTGTGTTTGATTTAAGAAAAACAAATAGAAATAAAGGGGTAGTAGGGTAACTACCCACACCCTATTAGGAAAACTACTTGATGGTCATAGTAATGATGTAAGAATAGAGATATGACTGAAAGATATGCATTAATATAGGATCACCAAGAAGACAGTCCATGATGTGCTAAATTTCCCTTTCTACCACTATCCCAATCTCCGGTGGGTTGTATTCTCAAATGTGTACCCATGGTAGAGCATCTAGATATTTGTACTTGTCCTCCCTTAATTATAGTTAAAATTGGAATCTCTTTCCAGGATGTTCATGGGTTGTATTTATATTTACTTGAACAATTACCATATGCGACCCACAATAGATGGTAGATGGTCAAATCTTCATATTTACAAATTATCATCACACTTTTAGCTGGTCAACTAGGTTTCTCTATTATCTTTATATAATTATTAGGCACTTCCAATTGGCCAATAAATGAGACTACATGGGTGACGAAGGCAATCTGTAATCATCAACTTCTCTTTGATGAATTAGGATGATTTTCTATGGGATTTATCTAGTTGTCTAAAATTTGAACTTGGTACATAGGATTCATGGAGGGTAGTTGACCTGATAAAGGGCCTAACCAGGAGGAAAAACTATATGTGACCCTAGTGAATTTCTCCAATAAATTTTAACCAACCATCTAAACTAGCTTCATGGCGTGTGAACATGTCCTAAAATTTTGTCTTGATGAAGATAGAAGTAAACAACCATGTAAAGGGTCTAACGACTACATAATCCCTCTCTCTTAATGAATTTCCTTATTTAAGCATTAAGGATTCTCACTAACCTATCTAAATCATCAAGAATGCATAGGAATGTGATGGAAACATCCATTAAGGGAGCCTCTGGTAGGTCAAAGCTTCTTCTTTTATCTTGTCATCTTCAAGTTCCATCATTAAAAATAACAAAATTAGGTTAATAGCAAGTAAAATTAACAAAAGAGCACACTCAAGTAAGGACTTTGGATAAAATGTGATGTATACATTAAGATTGTCTTTTTCCACTAAATGTAATGAATTTTAATTGGTTTAAGAGTGGTGATGCGAAGGGCTTTGATGGATCCCTATATTGGGTCCCATATTGTGTCTTATTAGACACTATTCACATCAACATGTTCATACATGTTATTTCCCAATAACTATCACATTGTTTCTGTAGGTATGTATGCCCTAAGAGCCAATCATGGGATGATTGGTGGGATACATTGAGATTGATTTGATAAACATCAAAGGCGAGCTTCCAATTCTTTCTGGTTCAGTCATATGAGATAGTGATAGAACAGATTGAATGTCTAGAGAATGACAGTACTCAATGATGTATGCCTTCAGGTTCATGACCTGAACGATGAGATCATACAGATGCTAAGAGTTTGTACATTCTTGTTATGTCCCTAGTCGGATGTCATTGTGGAAGGTAGATAGACAACAATGACACACAAGACTAGATTGTGGTGTTGGTTGATGACAGAATCTCATTAGTCATGATATAGAGATATCAAACCAAACACATAGGTACTTGTTAGAGAACAAGTGTACCGGACAGACCCACCGTGAGTTTGACACATGGAACCATGAGATGGTAGTCATAGTCAGTACTCACAGTGATGGTGGTGAGTGTGATTCTTAGACCTGAAATCACTACACTCAACACATGTCATTGGGCACACTTTGACATCATCAAACGCAGTCCTGAAACATGGGTTGTTATAAAGGTGATGATTGGGTGGCTTTGACACATGGGGCTTTTGAGGGGCGAGTGATAGATATGGGATTTGTCCCTCCTGAGGGAGTTTGATATCCATGGCCACTTGATGAGTAGGATTGAGAAAGGCGTGCACGCATGTGTGAATCAGTACGTGATACTGATGTCATACATATCTCTTCCAGTCTACTCTGAGATCAAGGAAGTGAATGAACGTTGACAGGATGACTGTTCCATGCCTCGAGTTCCATTCGGGATATCAGTGACAAAGGAATTATACATTAGATGTAACACCATGCACAGATTGTAGGATGAAAGTTGTTCTCCAACTTTCTACTTTCACTTGGGTAGCACTGATGTGTGACTAGGCACCGCTCTTTGCTTGTGAAGTCATAAGTGTTATGGACTTTCACTGCCAACGTGAAATGGACCTGCAGGGTCACACACATAGGATTTAACCTGGAAGAGGAGTTTTGTCCACAAAGTAATGTTTAGATTGATTACTAAAGGAGTTTAGTAGTTCAATTAAACACTCAATTAGTCGATAGCTCAATATCGTATGGTTCAAGGTGTTGGACGCATTGATTGGAGTATCAGATTGATTGAAATCGCAATTGACTGATTTTTGCCCAACCTGTGCTCCCAACCGATCGGTTCATGTGATGAACCGGTCGGCTGAGGTTGCTGAACCGGTCGGCTGGAGTGTCCAGGCCGATCGGCTCATGCCCAGGTTGAAACGACCGATTCAAGGGTTGAACCGATCGGCTCAACTGGTGCAACCGACCAGTTGGGAAAAAGTCATGTCGGCAAGAATTTTCCTTTGGTTTCAAATTGCCAATTCGATTGGGAATAATATTGGTATTCGATACCAATTGGGAAAGAAACAAGGAAAGTCTTTTTGAGCTGGATTAGGACCATGAACTGATCGGTTCAGAGCACCAACCGATCGGTTGGAGTGCCCCAAACGATCGGCTCAGGTCCAATCGATCGGCTCAATGGCCGAACCGATCGGTTCAGTTGTGAACCGATCATTTCAAGTTGCGAACCTGTTGCTTTTTGTGGAAAATTCTCGAACCCTTCTACTCCTGCATTAGTCTCGCATTGCCCGGGTTGGAGAACCATGTCCCATGACTCTCCTATATATATAGGGGTATTGGGGGCTTCTCACAGTACAGCTCAGTGCAACTAGTTGCTCTGCAAGTTGTCATTCTCTCTGGTTTTGGTAACCGTGAGAGAGCCCGAGCAAGTGCTTCCCGCAAAAGGGAGGTGCAGCAAGGGAAGGACAACTACAGTTGCAACAAGAGGCAGGAGAGCGTGTTGGCGACTAGTACGTCAACAGGAGGGTGCGACTCCTTCCACTTCCTTGTGGGACAAGGAGAGTGGAGTTCCAGGTGGTCCGTGTGGACTACTACAGAGGCGGGAGGACACTGCCGCTTAGGAGGACAACTCTCATCCGAAATTCCGGTTCGAGTAGGATTTGTCAGTCCCGGTGCGACCAGGAGCTGCACAGACGCCGTTGAAGTCCGGAGTTGAAGACCGTGCATTGCGCGAGGTATTGTCGCCGAGCAAGCCTCGGGACAAGGTATGATTCCACAAACCATCCTTTTCTTATTATATAGACGTTGACGCGTTTCCTCGGTATGGGTTGGGGAGAAATTGTTTTTTGTTTCCGCTGCCTTCTCTGTCTCCCCTAAAACCCAACAGTGGTATCAGAGCCACGTCAACTGCTCTATATTTTAGGAATATCGATATGATCGATTTTGGTTTGTCGCCTTTATTTATTGCATACGATGCAAATAATATCGGCTTTATGCATGTCCAATCCTAAATCCACAAATCCCTAATTACATATATGATATGTATTATTAATGCACTCGATACGCATCGCCCTTAAACGAGTTTTATGGTGGATGTGTATAGCATGATTATGGCCTATAAACCCCTATTTGTGATTGGTTGTGTGTGGTTGCTTGCATCTTGGTCTATGCACCGATCTTCCCTCTCTTATTCCTGATGTAACTCGAAATAATTCGAGATTCTTTCTTACCTTTGCTCCCCCCGAATGTAACTTGGGGTTTCCTTTTTTTTAAAGCAATGTAATAAATAGAATAGGATTTTATTTCCTGTTATGTCAAAGACCGGAGGACATCAAGACGACTTCTCAGACGATCAGTTCAAGGAGTGAACCGATCGGTTGACCTTCCAGACGGTCGGTTCAAGGAGTGAACTGATCGGTTGATGACCAGTTCGAGGAGCGAGACGAGCGGGTGGCGGACATGACGAGATGCACGATGACCAGGCGAACCGATCGGTTGGAGGAGCCAACCGATCGGCTGGTGGAACCCAGACGACTGGCTGGAGAGTACAGATCATTCACGTGATGAGTTGATCAACTCGGATGGCAAGGCACAGATGTTCATCTTGTACAGGTTGCATGTGATGTTGACCTAGATGACCGTGATTCCTCTTGGCTCGAGGAATCACATTAGGATGGCCATAATCATCGCTTTTTATCGTTTGTGCATGTTTTCTGTGGGATATAGCATGTATATGATACGTACTATGTATTGTGGTGATTTGATATGTATATGTATATAAAACCAAATCACTCATTAAATATTAAGTTTTAGATGCCTTCTAAATGCAACACACATGAAAAGCTTGATCGACCAAGTGTGGGCACGCCCAAGCGTGGTGCACTGTCTATCTCGTGGAAGCGTGAAGGATGAATATGTGGGTCTGCCCAAGCAGGGTGCATATTCATCGTGTTTGCTTTGGGTCGGACTTAACAAGGTGACCTAGATAGGATCTAGCGCCTTGAGGCATGGAGATGATCATTGCAAGGAGTTGTAGATGACATCTTATCAAGAGTTGCATATGATGCAATTGGCAAAAGTTGCCTACCTGAGAGATCTATGTTGTGGGTGACAGCCCAAGCTGGTCCATGACTTAGAGGATTTCAGGATCTTGCCCACTAGAAGGTTGTACGCTGCAATCTTCCGAATTGATGGTGAGGGCTATCAATTTGAAGTAAAATAGTGGGAGCGATAATTAATTAAAGGCCTAATTATATCGTCAAACTTTCAAATCAATCAAATAAGTCAAAAATGAGTTTTGGACTAAAATTGCATATTTTCCTTTTTGTAGTTCAAATGGCAACAAACAACAACAACTTTTCTTTGCGATCAGTCCTTGACAAGGACAAGCTAAATGGGACAAACTTCCACGACTGGTATCGGACATTGAGAATTGTTCTCACTCAAGAGCGTAAGCTCTATGTCCTGGATACTCCAATTCTAGAGGAACCCGCTCCTAATGCACCAAAGGCAGAAAGGGATGCTTACAAGAAGCATTCTGATGATGCCATTGATGCAAAGTGCTTGATGTTATGTTCAATGAACCATGAGTTGCAGAGGCAACATGAGAACATGGGTGTCATTGAGATGATTCTGCATTTCAGGAACATGTATGAAGATCAGGCACGGCAAGAGAGGTACAATGTTTCTAGGGTGCTGTTCAAGTGTGTCATGACAGAAGGAGATCCAGTTGGTCCTCACACACTCAAGATGATTGGGTATGTGGAGAACCTGCAGAGACTGGGATTTCCACTGAGCCAAGAGTTGGCTACTGACGTGATACTGCAATCGTTGCCAGAATCTTACAGTCAGTTTGTGATGAACTACAACATGAACAACTTTGATAGGCCACTGTCAGAGTTGTTGGGCATGTTGAGGACAGCTGAGTTACAGATGAAGAAGGACAAGCCTAAAGCTGTGATGGTGATCACGAGCAAGAAAGGCAAGTCCAAGCGCAAGGGCAAGGGCAAAGCTAAGAAAGGTTCTGAAGCTAGCCAGGAGTCCAAGCCATCTTCAGCTCTCAAGGCCAAGGGAGGCGTAACCAAGAAAGGAAATTGCCACCATTTTCAAAAGCCAGGACATTGGAAAAGGAATTGTCCTCTCTACCTGGAAGAACAAAAGAAGAAGGAGGCAACTGAAGCCACTACTTGACGGTGTCATGTAAATAAACTTGTAACACTTTTTGAGGTATATGATACCAAGATATAAAGTGTAAAGCATGCTTACTTGGGGCAAGTGTTGCCTTTATAGATAGGAATACTTTAGTTTATTTTCAGCTAATAAGGCATGTAATACAGTTATGAACTGCTATTTCATACTTGCCAATAGATAGAAACACTTTATTTTTTCATATTGTATGACAATGATGGCAATCAATAAAGTTGTGTTTTCAATCTTAAAGATATGATCTTTGTGGCAATGCCTTATTTATTTTGTGATATTTGATATGCATAAGATAAGACGATACCTAAAAGTTATAGATAACTCAAACAATTTAATTAGCATTAATCATGAAATTCATTTCTAGTTTCCATGTGATGGATAAAACTAGACTCTTTTGGTTAGAGAACCAGTAAGGGACAAGAATATCTTAGACATGATTGATCAATCTTCACTAATGTAGTGGGAGAGTGATTATCCTATTAGGTATAATACATGTGATGTATTTACATACCTATTGGAATAAATGCTAATACTTCAAATGGTGTTTAGAGAAATACCAATATGAATGTCTTGAAGTGTTCAAGATTATCATAAATGAAGTACAAATTTGGTAAAGTATTAATTCTTGATGAGATCAATGAATGAAATACTTGGACCAAATGTTTGAGATCCTTATGAGTAATTATGATAGTGTATCATAGTAAACTCATGATTAAGGCATGGTGATGTCTGAATCAAGAAGGAATCATACTCTAAGGAGTTAGAGAATGATTATCAAATAACTGAATTCTTCTTAATAAAAGTATACCCCACACTAATAAAAGAAATTAAGAATCACTAGGGTTGTGAGTTCTTATATCTTTAACAGATACACCTCAATTATCTATGTGATCAGTTGTTCATGTGATGAGTCAACTATCAAGATGAATATGAGGAACCGAATCTTGAGTTATGGTTTAAAACCATTACATCCTAAATGACTTCCATGTGAACCATAAGGTATGACCTTGATGGTAGCACTCATTGGATCATATCCATAAGTGCAGATGAGTCTTAAGTGTTAAGACACATGGATAACATTTTAAGAAGGATGATGCTTGTTGATTGCAGCTTAATGGCTAAAACATTTGGCATATGGATACTAAAACTGCATTCCTATGAGGAATAAAACCAGGATGTGTACGTGACACAGCCTATAAGGTTTATGAATCCACTAATGCAAATGAAGTCTATAAGTTACAATGGACTAATCAATGTGATTGATTGAGTACAAGCAACTCAAAATTGGATCTTTATTTTGATGATATAGTCAAAGGGTTTGACTGATATGTCAAAGATAAAGAAGGGATCTGTGATTTAGTGGGAGCGTGTTCACATTCCACATATTGATGTGAAATGGAAATGTTCTAGATTGGAAATCCTAATGTGGAAATTATCTTTAAGGAAGATAGAGATGTTTCCTATGTGATAGGAATAGAGATCTATAGAGATAGTTCTCGAAAATCTTTTGACCTGGAAAGAAAGAGCATACATTGGCAATCTGTACTGAAGTGTTCAGTATGCACAGATTCAGTGGGAGAAAACTTGTCCATGTTACATGGAGTTAGTATCCCAAGGCCAAGTGTCCAATTCTTATGAAGAATGGGAACACTAAGAATAGATATGGATCTATCATGTATGTAATCATCCCATTATCTTGCATGTATGACATGGCAAGAATAAAATGCATTCATCATCTTGTATGTAGGACATGGCAATATGATGTGCTCATCCTGATAACTCGTATGTGTGACATGACGAGTGGATGTCTGTCTATTTCCAGTAAGGGTTACTGGAATACCATGAGAACTTGATAAGTGCTTGTGAAGTATTAGTTCTATGGAGATAAGGAAGAGTTCGATGTAAAGAGTTACATTGATGTGAACTTCCGAAAGGACAGAAAATTAATCGCAAAATATACATGAGATGTATAAAAGTGAAAGTTTGTTGATAATTGGAAGTGTTCCAATAAAGCCATTTGAAAAAGGAAATGTCGAGTATCTATGTGTTAGAGAACAATAGTAGATACTATATGGATCTGGAAGTTCATAAGATGAACTTATATTCCGCTCATTGATGATAAGTCTGGAATCCTTGATCATACAATGTGGCTAAAAGTTAGCAAAGGAATACCAGATCGCATACTACGGCAACTCCATCTCATACGTGTGACGTACAGCAAAGAGATGTGAGACATGCAATTTGTACAGACTTTGGCAAGGTGTTGTCATTACTCACTATGTAGGCACTAGAGCACAATGACATGTGGGACATGTCTGAAGATCACTATGAATATGATTCATGGGTGATTGGCTCACAGTGCAAGTGGGAGTCTGTAGGTATGTATGCCCTGAGAGCCAATCATGGGATGATTGGTGGGATACATTGAGATTGATTTGATAAACATCAAAGGCGAGCTTCCAATTCTTTCTAGTTCAGTCATATGAGATAGTGATAGAACAGATTGAATGTCTAGAGAATGACAGTACTCAATGACGTATGCCTTCAGGTTCATGACCTGAACGATGAGATCATACGGATGCTAAGAGTTTTTACATTCTTGTTATGTCCCTAGTCGGATGTCATTGTGGAAGGTAGATAGACATCAATGACACACAAGACTAGATTGTGGTGTTGGTTGATGACAGAATCGCATTAGTCATGATATAGAGATATCAAACCAAACACATAGGTACTAGTTAGAGAACAAGTGTACCAGACAGACCCACCGTGAGTTTGACACATGGAACCATGAGATGGTAGTCACAGTCAGTACTCACAGTGATGGTGGTGAGTGTGATTCTTAGACCTGAAATCACTGCACTCAACACATGTCATTGGGCACACTTTGACATCATCAAACGCAGTCCTGAAACATGGGTTGTTATAAAGGTGATGATTGGGTGGCTTTGACACATGGGGCTTTTGAGGGGCGAGTGATAGATATGGGATTTGTCCCTCCTGAGGGAGTTTGATATCCATGGCCACTTGATGAGTAGGATTGAGAAAGGCGTGCACGCATGTGTGAATCAGTATGTGATACTGATGTCATACATATTTCTTCCAGTCTACTCTGAGATCAAGGAAGTGAATGAACGTTGACAGGATGACTGTTCCATGCCTCGAGTTCCATTCGGGATATCAGTGACAAAGGAATTATACATTCGCTGTAACACCATTCACAGATTGTAGGATGAAAGTTGTTCTCCAACTTTCTACTTTCACTTGGGTAGCACTGATGTGTGACTAGGCACCGCTCTTTGCTTGTGAAGTCATAAGTGTTATGGACTTTCACTGCCAACGTGAAATGGACCTGCAGGGTCACACACATAGGATTTAACCTGGAAGAGGAGCTTTGTCCACAAAGCAATGTTTAGATTGATTACTAAAGGAGTTTAGTAGTTTAATTAAACACTCAATCAGTCGATAGCTCAATATCGTATGGTTCAAGGTGTTGGACACATTGATTGGAGTATCGGATTATTTGAAATCGCAATTGACTGATTTTTGCCCAACCTGTGCTCCCAACCAATCGATTCATGTGATGAACCGATCGGCTGAGGTTGCTGAACCGGTCGGCTGGAGTGTCCAGGCCGATCGGCTCATGCCCAGGTTGAAACGACTGGTTCAAGGGTTGAACCGATCAGCTCAACTGGTGCAACCGACCAGTTGGGAAAAAGTCATGTCGGCAAGAATTTTCCTTTGGTTTCAAATTGCCAATTCGATTGGGAATAATATTGGTATTCGATACCAATTGGGAAAGAAACAAGGAAAGTCTTTTTGAGCCAGATTAGGACCATGAACCGATCGGTTCAGGGCACCAACCGATCGGTTGGAGTGCCCCAAACGATCGGCTCAGGTCCAACCGATCGGCTCAATGGCCGAACCGATCGGTTCAGTTGTGAACCGATCATTTCAAGTTGCGAACTGGTTGCTTTTTGTGGAAAATTCTCGAACCCTTCTACTCCTGCATTAGTCCTGCATTTCCCGGGATGGAGAACCCTGTCCCATGACTCTCCTATATATATAGGGGTATTGGGGGCTTCTCACAGTACAGCTCAGTGCAACCAGTTGCTCTGCAAGTTGTCGTTCTCTCTGGTTTTGGTAACCGTGAGAGAGCCCGAGCAAGTGCTTCCGCAAAAGGGAGGTGCAGCAAGGGAAGGACAACTGCAGTTGCAACAGGAGGCAGGAGAGCATGTTGGTGACTAGTACATCAACAGGAGGGTGTGACTCCTTCCACTTCCTTGTGGGACAAGGAGAGTGGAGTTCCAGGTGGTCTGTGTGGACTACTACAGAGGCGGGAGGACACTGCCGCTTAGGAGGACAACTGTCATCCGACATTCCGGTTCGAGTAGGAGTTGTCAGTCCCGGTGTGACCAGGAGCTGCACAGATGTCGTCGAAGTCCAGAGTTGAAGACCGCGCATTGTGCGAGGTATTTTCGCCGAGCAAGCCTCGGGACAAGGTATGATTCCACAAACCATCCTTTTCTTATTATATAGACGTTGATGCGTTTCCTCGGTATGGGTTGGGGAGAAATTTTTTTTTGTTTCCGTTGCCTTCTCTGTCTCCCCTAAAACCCAACAGTTTCAAATGCTCTTATGGCTATTTTTTGCATGTTTTTATGTAATTTGGCAATAAATGATGGAAGGAAATATGTAGCTTGATCCTAGGACTTCCCTAAGCTTTTAAAATCTCAAATTCATGTCAAGATCTACCCTAATCTATCCCCATAGACCAAAGATTTGGGTTGAGCAAAAAGAACCAAATATATACAAGTTGAACATCAAAGTGAACAAGAATGCCCCTAGAAGGGTCATTGTCTTCATTATGGTTGTGCTACAAGACCCCAAGTTACAGATATATCAAGGATTGTGAAGGAAACAAAGAATTCAAGTCAGCATAGTCGTTCTCTTCAAAATGTTTGTTAAATGTCAAGGACACCATGATTGTATTAACCACCATGCATATGGCAACAACCCCCATAGAATGAAGGTGCTCAAGACCATGTTCTCCACCTTGTAATTTTACCATGGGTGTGGTATCTTCCATGGTCGTGCTACCCTCATACCACCATAGATGTCATGATAGCCTAATTTTCCACTTAGAAGCCTAAAATTCATCACCAAATCACCATGATTGTTTGATGCACATTGATTTCACAACAAATTCACTAGAGAAAATTCTCCCTATAGTTTTAACCTTTTAATGGAAAACAACCCACTTGAAAATAATAAAGTGAATCATTAGTATAGAAAGGTTTTGGTCCCAAGGGAAAGTGTTTTTAAGAGATTAAAACAAAAAAAATGTAATGAACATTATTTAAAATATGGTTTGGGAAAGGGATTTATGACTAAGAAAAGAAAGTGAAATTGTAGAAATAAAATGATTCATTTAAAAATAATCAAGAAAGTAAACTTTCAAAGTAAAACAAAATTATCAAGAGTTACTTTCAATAAAGGGTTGGAAGTTCAGGTGCCAAAAGCTTACATAGTTATACTTCCAACTTTAATTCCTTTTTTAAACAATAAACTAATTAGGATCATGTAGATCTATTCCTTTTCGAATTAGATCTCGTGGATCAAGCTACCCACCAATTTGAGATCTGAACATTTTTGGGTCATGGTTCAATCATCAACAAATTGTCATCCAAGATCTCATCAGGAAACTTCTGAGTCTCATTTGATGTTTGTGATCATAAGTCTAGGATCTCATCATTGTTGATCATAACAAACATGAAGAGCAAGGGTTCAAGTCATATATCATGTTTTAAAATGAATGAAAATGCATCTGCATATTATTTAATGGAATCAAAGTCAGATAAGACAAGTTACAGCCTCATGGCGCTACTCCCCATGTTTCAGCAAAAGCAAACTACTCTAAATTTCTCATAGAAACAAAAACAAAGATAGGGGAGGAGAAATCATGTTTCTATTAACATTTTTGGAGAGTTCATGAGAAAAACATGACTTAGTCTCTCATGCCTTGATATTTTCTTCCATATAGGGCTCTGAGATGATAGGGGTTTGATAGAATACGAGATGTCTTTGTTTGACACTCCCCCCTCCTTTGATAGAGGAGGAAGTGACCTAGAACCCAAAAAAAGTGTGCTTTGAGGAACTCAAATTCTTTGGATTCAGTATGCCAGTCGGTCCTCTAGATGGTTAGTTAGTCAAATGGATTAATTGTTCCATATCTTCAAAATGGATGTGGTTGACTGATTGGATTCCAATGTGTCGACTAGACAGACTATTGCTTTGGTTTTTAAAAAATCCAGTAGATCGATTTGAGGCATGTCAACTAGTTTGGTTGAGAAAGCACACTTTCCTAGATCAATTCAAGTTGACCGGTTGGATGACTAGTCGATCAATTTGGATTTGTATCTCCTTCTAATTCTATTGTTGAGTCGGATGATCAGAGGGAGACAATTGATCGAGCAGAATTCTAGGGGACTGAAAGGGTATCACTGAGTTCTACCAGTCTTGTACTTCTTTTGGAAGTGTTGTGGATTATTGAAATTTGGGCTGATGGAGCGGAGTGAGCATAAAACCTTTGCAAATTTAACAAAAGTAATAAAAAAAACTAC
The DNA here is from genome assembly GCA_963693085.1 of Alisma plantago-aquatica. Lineage (NCBI taxonomy): Eukaryota > Viridiplantae > Streptophyta > Magnoliopsida > Alismatales > Alismataceae > Alisma > Alisma plantago-aquatica. Next base: position 1,050,140,436 of record OY856413.1, on the reverse strand, counting down.
AATTAAGAAGTTAAAGGCAATTTATTGTAAAAAACAATAAAATTGAGAATTTGGTAGAAAGGGCATGAAAAATGATCTAAAATGATGTGCTAAAATGGATGAATGCAAATTAACCCGAAGTTGAATGTTGGCTCGTCCTCGAGAAACAGCAAACAACAAACTTATTCCAATCTATACTAACAACATGTCCTTCCTCACTTGCATATCACTACTTATTTCCTTACCACCTTTAATGGATGAGAGATCTTAATTTCCTGGAACCACGTAGTACAATTTCTACACATTTTCCACATGATTTTTGTTTCACAACTTGCTTCCATTTCAAGACTTGCATAGAAATAGATGTTATATCCCTTACATTGTTAGTACTCCTGCATATTTTTATCAGGGTTTGCTTATTGGTGATTCGGGTGTACGAAACATTTTCCTTGGTAGAAAAATGAAGTGAAGGGCGGTAGAATATGACACAGATGTTATAACCCTTCTGTTATTCGTACTCCCGCATATTTTTATGAGTGTTTGGTTATTGGTTATTCGGGTGTATGGAAGATTTCCCTAGGTAGAAAAATGGAGTGAAGGGTGGTAAAAGATGACAATCTCTCCTCTATTTCACTCAAAATATTTTATTTTATTAGTTTCAATTACATTTGATTGCCTTTTTATTGTGCACTTTGGCATCTTTTATTGATGCTATGCCCCTGTTAAATTTACCAGGGTTATGGAAGAAGCGGTAGAGGGGATGAACTTGCAGTTTGGCACATTTTTTGGCTTTTGAATTCTTTTTTTTGGTGAAATGGAGGGATAAGAAGTCTGCAGAAGAGATTTAACTTGTGCATTCTCGTTTTTTTTAATTTCAGCACTTTGGGGGTATTATAACATAGTTCAAGTCATTCTATAACAAGAGAAATATAGAAACTTTACAAGCTATTTTCACAATTTTTTGAAGAAACATTGTGTTTGGTTCCTATCCATACATTAAGCCTTGCCAACTTTTCTAATGAATAGTGCTAATTAAGGTCTTAGGTGACATGGTGAGTTCTAGTCATGGCACTTAGTAAAATATTTTCAAAAAAGATTTATTGCATTCAACAAGGTTCATTAATAAATGCACATATATTCTAAAAAAATGCACATATAGATTCATCTGGATGGGTAGATAATAATTGTATCACATGCAAGGTAAATAAAAAAAGTAACTAAAGATTGCATGCAAGCAAGTATGAAATTATGGATATGCTAGGAAAAAGTAAGATAGAGGGGGTGAAATCAATATGTATCACCCACCTCCACCCTAAACTTAGACTTTTGCTCATCTCGAGAAAATCCCCAATCCGATGTGGAGGGAAGAATTTCACTGAGATCACCAGGTGGAGTTGGTAACTTGAACAATTTCTAGATGATATGAATGTTGAGAGAGTTGGGGTCTCAAATAGATAGCTTCATGGTGCACCTGGTGGTTGGGTGTCTATGGAAGCTCAAATGGGTTGTCTAAGTGCTTGAAGTAATGTTGCTTGTTACCCCATAGCCTATCTAATAGGATCCATATATCTTTGGTAAAGAGTGGCATCCCAAAGGGGAATCACTCCCTACTAAAAATAAAAAGGCAACATCCCTTGAACCAAACACCACATAATTTGTTTCTCAAAACGGGATGATAATAAATTAATTCAACATGATTGTATCATAACACCAAAGTAGCAGCAGAAAAGAAATATATCTAACTATTACAAGGCTTGATATCATTATACATCACAACACCACACATGGGTGAGTCAAAAGGAAAACTATCAGATCAAACAAGGATCTAGTTGAGGGTCATCTAACCACCTCTTTCAAGTCTCCCAAAACCTCAACTACAAAGGTGTTATCTAGGCCCACCTAGCTTTTCCTCTCCTTGATCTAAACCTGGGGATGGAAGAATACCCTACAAAAAGGAGAAGAAAAGAATAACATCAGAAAAAGTTGGTATGTCCATACTAAAAAGGAAATTGAGCAATATATGGAATAAAGGAAAACAAATATAAAAGGATTCCTAAGAAAAGAAAAGTACTACCCAAGAGGGCATAAAAGAAAAGAACCTCAATAAAAGAGATAAAGAAGAACAAAGTATAATAATAAAAAATTCATGTGTTTCACCTGTGACAATACTAGACAATATAAATATGTAGGTAGGAAATAATACATCTACCAAAAATGTGGGGTGAGTAAGGTCTTACATACATCTGCTCTAAAATATGGAGTGACAGGGTCTGTCAACTTCTGCCTAGGCACATCTGCCCTAAATATATTGATATGCAGGAATTTTCACATATGCATCCATATGTGGGAATTTTCACATCCACATAAATGAGCATGTAACATTATAATATAAGTCACCACATGATACATGACAAAAGAATCAATAAGAATAAATCAAATAAGAAAGAAAAGAACATCCAACAAGTATACAAAGTGGGATCACATGATCCTATTCAACATCCACCTTAAGAGTGGGAAAAAGAGCCATATCACAAATTAGAATTCCATAAAGAACAAAGAATGATTTTGAACCAAAAGAATATAAAAACATGATGGGATGATCACAAGATCCGTAACAAATAAGGTTGTTTAGATGAACCATAATTTTCAAAGAAAAGATATAATATGTAGTTTAATGTCCACAGGACCAAGAGCAAGAAGAAAGTAGGATTATTTCTCAACAAGAATAATGTGGTTTGCAAATATACCTTTCTTCAAAGTCTACTCTATTTAAAGTCAAGTCTAGATCCAAGCCTAGGCCTCCAAAGAACCTATTAAGCATATATGTAGATCTTAGTCAATTTCACAATGATTAATCAAACCCTAAAAATTGCTTTTCCCCTTGCATGTGGTTTAGGTTATCAAAACTATGCCATATGTTAGGTTACCTTTTAATGAGTCAAAACATATTTTAATATCTTTTTCTTATTTATATATAATTATTTGTGAATTTTACAAGTTATAACCAATTAGGAAAATCCATTAAAATTCACAAGTTAATTAGTTTGGAATTAGGTGATAAACTTATACCATTAGGTAGAGAAACTTTTTCTGAATCCAATGGGTATTTATTTAAATTTTTTGGATAAGGGAATAAAAAGATATGAATTTTGTAAAATGAGCCAATCAGAAAATTAGGAAAAGACAAATAAGTGAGAAAATTTGCAAGGGAGAGGGAAAGAAAGGGGCCATACCACAGACATGGCCCAATCAGATGTGACCATGTCACCTGGTTGGCGGCATAGTTGACTCGTTCAAGGCAAAGAGAACCTAGACGAAAATACCAAGTCGCTCCTCAATAAGAAAACAAAGAGAGAAGAAGAATGGAGGGGTAAATGCATAAAACAACTTGGGGAATTATTTCTCCCTCACTTATATTGCCATTGCCAGAGAAGTAGCTACTGCTCTCATGCAAAAAATTGGGAAAAACCAAGTTACTTGTTCGTTTGACAAAACCAGAGCCAAAATAGAAAGAGGGAAGGTCGAGGAATTTACCACCAATTGAAATTGTACGGAGGTGACGAGCATAAGGCGGGGTATCTACCACAAGCCTGAACACCAATGTTGATCATTGATAGTGATAAATACAAGCAATGAAGAAAATCAGTAAAGGGAATATTGTCGTGAGGGACAACGCAGGTCAGGGTACCCTTATATATAGGTGAGGGTACGATTCTAGGGCTTCGGGAGTATGTGCTTTGAGAAGTTAGGAGAAGGAATTTGGAATCTCATAAATACTTGCCAAAATGACACAAATTATAGGTCAATCTATGTGAAAACTTATTTGAAATCCATTGGTGGAGAAATCATGTGAAACAATAGATAATCCAACCGGTTATCCGTGAAAAACCAACACACGTGAACTATTCACAGCGTGCGGTCTCCTACCCAAGGTAGAAGATGAAATCTTAGCCATCCATGTGCGATCTGACAGTCCAATAAAAGAGCTAAATCGGTAAAATTAGCAAAATAAGGAAACATACATGCGTGAAAAATCAAATCAATTCTGACTAAAGTAATATTCACATTTATTTCTCATTTTGTCTATCCTCCAATAAGGGTGCAAACAAAGTCCACATTTAATGTAAATTGGCATCCAAACTATTTTTGATATGAGGAATCTGAATATGAAATTAGTTTATCCTTTTAAGAACATTTTATATGTTAAATAAATCCAATATTATTTTCTCTTTCCTCATGCATTAATGACTTTAAGATTCTCCAAATTTGATGAAGCTTTACCTACAAGTCATATTTAAAGAGTTGGATATGAATTTTCCATCAATTTTACATGTGGGATTTGTTTGTACATTTATTTAATATTTTGAAGGTTCTTCACACTTTCTCTCTCCTAATTATAACTTTGAATCAAACATCTTCCAAATTGGATGAAAATTCACCCATAGGCTATTTTTATTATGTAGATGACGAATCCAAGACTATTTTCCTTTTTTAGAGCCATTTAATATTTGATTTGATATTTTGGAGAAAACTCAAATCTTCTCTTTCCAAATTTAATTAAATTAATTATTATTATGTGAATAATACGAAACTGGACTCCCAAGACAACTAAGACCCAAGGAACTCAACTCTTAATGTTGATTCCACTTTTGGGATTTCTTTTAATGAGTTATGCAACAATTACTATTTGTGGCCATTATTATCACATTATTATCACTATTTGTCATTCGATTGTGTTCCATAATTTAATATTATCATCAAAAGAGTTCTATATGATTATTTGCAACAAATTTTTATATAATTCATTATTATCTCATGTGACATATTTTATGTGTCCATTGTTGGACTAAGACTAATGTGAGAACATTAGGTTACATTAGGGTGATTTATGTTGACTTGAGAGTTCTATATTGTTCATATTTTGATAATGACTCAACCATTCCATTCCAATATCTAATATGCTTGTTCAATATATATTTCAGGCTTTAGGTACATGAAAAGGATCAAATAACACAAGCCCTAGCTTGTTCAAGTTCAAGTCAAAAGCAATGCAAGTGTGTGTTTTGGGAAATCACTCCAAACGACCTTAGAAGAATTTTGTAATCACTTGTGTTGATGATATGACCTGTAACTAAGATGAGAAACATACGAGGGACACAAAATACCTAGGTTTAATCACTCAAAAGAAAACTTCAAAAATTTGTCATAGGCTATTCATTGGTCGAGTTGGAAACTCGGCCGATCCTATGATGGATATTCTGAAGATGATCCATCGGTCGAGTTTTACACTCATAGAACTCGACTGACCAACTCACTAAGAAAATATAATTTTAGCTTATCGGTTGAGTTTACCAGAACAAACTTGACCAATAGTTTGAAAATTGGATTTGTCTTTTATTTGATCGGTCGAGTTACCTTTATTGAAACTCGACCAAATGTACTTTACAAAAAACATAGAAAAAGTGATTATAACCATTGGTGAGTTGTTTTGGGTGAAAATAGATTTGTTGCTTTATGGAAAATGGCTATATTTTGACCCTAAGTGATCTCCAACTCAAGGGAACACCCCCAGCTATAAATAGGACCCCTTGGTGTTCATTCTAAGTTTGCTCATTCATGCTATTCTAAATACTTGCTATAGTTGAGTGTGTTGTAATTCCTTGAGCCCCTTTATCTCTCTAGTTTACACTTCATTTCATGATTGTGAGAGCGTTAGGCCTATTTTAAGAGGGCTACTCCCTTGTGCATGTAAATCTCTCATCTTCTCCTACTTCCCTATCCCTTTCCTCCATGAAGAAATGGTGAATCAAGCTTCCCCGAGTGAAGGAGGAGTTGTAGTTGTTCATCTTCAAGGTTGATGAGGAGGTGGTGATCTTCTCCAGGTGAAGGAGAAGGCAAAGGTTGAAGATCCAAGAAGAGTTGAAAAGTCCTTGAAGGTGGAAGACTTGTGGTTGACTGGGTAAGACCTTAGAAGAAGGATGAGGACTATTAGAAAGTGGGTATGTCCTTGGTAAGACGGATTGATATTTGTGCTTGGATGGGTAAGCCCTTTGGTGGTCTTGTGTTGTAACTCCTATTGGTGATAATATAGATAAAAGCACTTGAAAAGTCCTAGAGGTTGACCTCTCTAGGTAGTGGACTGACTCTCTCCTAGTTTGGAGAGTGGAACCACTCTACATAGCCTTGTCAAGTGCTTGCTATCAATCTCTCTCATCCTTGCTATGCTTGTTAGTTAGGACTTCAAATTGCACTTAAGCTATTGGTTTCAATTTGAAATAATTTGAAGGTCTAATCTATCTTGTGAGAAATTGTGTAGCTCTATTCACCCCCCCCCCTCTAGATCCCTAGATCCAACAAGAGGTATCAGAGCTAAGGATCTTCTCCAACAATGTCCCACAAGATGAGAAGATGGGTGGCAACCTACTTGGTTCTCTCAACCTATAGGGATGCTACTCCATGCGTCCTCCAATCTTTGACGACACCAACGTTCTCTATTGGAAAAGGCATATGCAGCTCTACATTCAAGGAATGAACTTTGACAAGTGAAAGGTGATCGTCACACCTTACAAGGACTCAACCAGAGCTGCTACAACATCGAGTGAAGCTGCTCTTAAAGAAGCTCAACTTAATTCCAAAGCAATAAGCATCCTCTACGCAGCCCTCACCCCAACGGAGTTCAAACGGATCTCATCTTGGGATACTACCTATGAGAATTGGGACAAATTAGGCATCACCTATGAAGGCACAAAGCAAGTCAAGGAGGCAAAGATCTACATATTGAACAACCTTCTAGAAAACTTCAAGATGGACAAGAAAGAAGGGATTGTGGAGATGTACTCAAGACTCAATGTCATCATCAATGGGTTGTCTACATTAGGAAACACTTTGGATAAAGGTGTAATCAACTCCAAGATCTTGAGAACTCTACCAAAGAGATGGTAGTCAAAGGTGACCTCCATTGAAGAAGTGAGGAGCCTTGGTGACATCCCAACCGAAGATCTCATTGACAACCTCCAAGCCCATGAGCCTAGGCTTGATAAGAAAGAAGAAGAAGCCAAGCAAGAAGAGAAGGAAGCCAAGAAAATCAAAGATAGTGCTTTCAAAGCACAAGTGGAGGCGGTCATCCTTCAACAACAACTTGCTTGTAGGACTTCTCCCTCATCCTCTAGTGAATATGATGGACCAAGTGAGCATGAAGCCAACTACATCATGGGCAAACACTTCAAAGGAAAGCAAGCCTCCTCCTCTTCTACTCTGAGATGCTACATGTGTGGGCAAAAGGGGCACCACAAGAGTGAATGTTCCAAGTCAAGAAAGTCACACCACAAGGGAAGATCAAAGAAGGAAGAGAAATATAAGAAGGAGAGAAAATATAAGAGTAAGGACAACAAGGATAAGAGATACAAGAATGTAGCTCATGTATCTTGGGAAGCTTCATCTTCAAGCAGCTCAAGCTCTGAAGAGGATGGAGAGTGCCGCCTTGCACTCCTTTAATAGTGAAGAAATTGGTGAGGTAAGTGAGGTAAGATTGCATGAGTTAACTAAGGAAGTTGTTATTGACTTTTTTATCTCTACACATTCATCTCTTTCTAAATGTAAATCTAAAAGAAAATAGTTGGGAAAAATCATTGATGATCTATCTACTAAACTTGAAATTCTTGAATTGAATGAGAAAACCAATCTTGAGAGTATTGATAATCTGCAAGGGAAATACCTTGATCTTAAGCTCCAATACAATGGGGTTGATGTTGAGAATGGTATCTATCTTAATAACATTGAGAATCTTAAGGAAGAAAACTAAAATTGCTTTAAAGAGCTTGAAATAAATAAAACTGAAAATGTTGAATTTAAGCTCCTTATTGATGCTCATAGAGAAGAGAGAGATGCCTATCTTAAAGAAATCCAAATGCTTAAATCCAAAAATGCTAGGTTACTTGGTCAAGTAAATGATCTATCTTCTAGACCTCTATTTCCTAGTGTTAATGTTGCTTCTATCTCTCTTGAAAAGGATTCATATTTAACTAAAGCTTTATGTCTTGAGGCTGATCTTGTTCATGCTAGGGATGACATATCTAGTTTATCTTCTTCCATTATTTCCTTAAATGTTGATAACCATAGATTGAGAGCATCCCTATAGAAATTCCTCAAAGGGAATTACTCCCTAAATGAAATCCTTTACCATTCTAGCAAACAAAGTGGTACTAGTAGTTTGGGATTTGTAGGTGGGGCATCAAAGGGTAAGAGCAAAGCCAAAGGTAAGAAAAAGAGAAAGGAGACCTCTTTCTTTGTAGGAGAGTCTTCCGGCACTAAGAATCCTATGGTTTGTTCTTATTGCAAATGTGATCATCATTACTCTACTTATTGTCCTTACAAGCCTAAGGGTACCAATCCAAAGATGAAATGGGTCCCCAAGCTAACTCTCGATCCCAAAGTTTGAGTTGGGAACTGATATTTTCCTTTCTTGTAGGAAAAAGGAAAATGGATTGTTGATAGTGGATGCACTAAGCACATGACAGGTGATATAAGCACTTTCAACAATTTCACTAAAATGAAAGAAGGATCAGTCACCTTTGGGTACAACAAGAAATGTGAAATCAAAGGTGAGGGTAATGTAGGTGAATTCTTGTGTATCAAGAATGTTCTTTTTGTGGATGGCCTACATCACAATTTAATTAGTGTTAGTCAACTATGTAATAATGGTTACCTTGTGTTATTTACTTCCTTTGAATACTTGATTCTAGATTGCCTCACCTACCAAGTTATATATAAGGGAACTAGAAGTGGTAATCTTTATGTTATTGTTCTTGACTCTATTAAGCATGTTGTTGGTAGATGCCTAGTAGTCAACTCGAATGATATTTCTCTTTGGCACTGTTGGCTTGGTCATGTAAATATGCATCATTTGAAGAAGTTGAGAGAAAAGGACTTGGCCAAGGGACTTCCCAAATTGGATTTTGAAAAAGATGAGGAATTCCAACCTTGTGCCCAAGGAAAGAAAACCAAGTCCTCCTTCAAATCCAAAGGAGTCCTTAGTTCCAAGAGAGCTCTTGAGCTTCCTCACATTGATCTATTTGGACCAATGAGAACTCAATCGCTTTGTGGTTCCAAGTAGTGTCTTGTTATTGTCGATGATTTCTCTAGATATACTTGGACCTTCTTTATTGTTTGTAAAAGTGATACACTTGATGTTTTCTCGAGCTTTTGTAAATCAGTTGAGAATGAAGTTTCTTGCTGCATTGTTTCCATCCATAGTGACCATGGGGGAGAATTTGAAAATGATCTTTTTGAGCATTTTTGTTAAGAATCTGGTTATGCACACAAAATCTCTTCACCTCGAACACCTCAACAAAATGGGGTTGTAGAGAGGAAGAATAGGTCTTTACAGGAGATGGCTAGGACCATGCTTCTAGAGTATGATACTCCTAAGAAGTTTTGGGTTGAAGCTGTCAGTACCTCATGTTTTGTGCAAAACTATGTTTTTACTCATCCTTCACTGGAAAAAAAACCCCTTTGAGCTATGGTGTGGTAGGAAGCCTTCTATGGAGTATTTCCATGTTTTCGGATGTCCTTGTTTTGTTTTGTATATGAAAGATTCTCTAGACAAGTTTGATCAGAAATCTTACAAGGCTTTCTATCTTGGCTATAGAACTACTAGCAAGGCTTGTAGAGTTTTTAATGTTGATCTTTGTAAAATAGAAGAATCCATTAATGTAAAGTTTATTGAGACTAACCCCTCTATTCCCAAAGATATTGTTCTAAATGATGATGTTGCAGGTAAAGTAATTCCTATTCTAAAAGAGCTCAACATCACCCAAAAGGGGAAAGAGGTGGCCACTCAAGAAGACGAGAAAGATGATGAGAAGAAGGATCCAACCCCACGGTTTGCAAAGAATCATTCAAAGGATCTGAATTTAGGTGATCCATTTGAAAGAGTGAAGACACAGACTGCATTCAATAAAGAACAAGCCAACAACGCCTTCATCTCACAACTCGAGCCTAAGAATGTCAAGGAAGCTCTTGGGGAAGAAGAATGGATCCTAGCTATGCAATAAGAGGTGGAGCAATTTGAAAAGAACAAAGTTTGGACCCCTAGTGCCAAGACCAAGTGATAGAAAGATCATTGGCACCAAATGGGTCTACCGCAACAAGCTTGATGAAAGCGGCAAAGTGGTAGGGAACAAAGCAAGGTTAGTGGTTCAAGGCTACAATCAATAAGAAGGTATGGAGTTTGATGAGACATATGCACTTGTAGATAGAATTGCGCCCATTTGTATGTTGCTTGATTTTTCTAGTTATAAAGACTTTCTTCTATATCAAATGTATGTTAAAAGTGCATTGTTGAATGGTACAATTGAGGAGGAAGTGTATGTTGTACAAACTCTAGGCTTTGAACATAATAGTTTACCTAGACATGTTTATTTGTTACAAAAAGCTCTCTATGGACTCAAACAAGCACCAAGGGCTTGGTATGAGAAATTAATGAACTTTTTGTTAGATCATGGGTATATCATGGGCAAAGTGGATTCTACCTTATTTCTAAAGCACACTTCTGACAATTGCAAAGAATTTAGTGATTTTATGCAAAGTGAATTTGAGATGAGTATGATGGGTGAACTCACATTCTTCCTCAACTCTAAAATCAAGAAAATAAAAGATGGTAACTTCATTAACCAAGGCAAGTACACAAGTGAACTACTTAAGCACTTTGGGATGGAGAACACCAAGTCGATGGACGCACCCACGTCAAGCTCCACAACACTTGATAAAGATGAAGAAGGTGAGAAGGTAGATGATAAGCTCTATAGAGGTATGATTGGAGGTTTACTTTACTTAACTGCCTCTAGACCTGATATAATGTTTAGTGTTGGCTTGTGTGCTCACTTTCAATCAAATCCTAAAAAATCACATCTTATAGTTGTTAAGAGGATTTTAAGGTACTTATCCAAAACCCAAAATTTTGGACTATGGTATCCCAAGTCAAGCGACTTTACTCTTACTGCTTATAGTGATGTGGATTATGCAGGATGCTTGATTGATAGAAAGTGTATAAGTGGAACTTGTTTCCTCCTAGGACCATGCTTGGTGTCTTGGTTCTCCAAGAAATAGAGCACAGTGGCATTATCAACCACCAAGGTTGAATACATTGCAATCGGGATTTGTTGTTCCCAGATCCTAAGGATGAAGCAAACGCTCCAAGACTTTAACATTCATTTTGATGTTTCTACTGTCTATTGTGAAAATACTAGTCCGATTAACTTGTCATACAATCCTATCTTGCATAGTAGAGATAAACATATCGAGATTTGCCATCATTTTCTTTGTAATCGCATTGCCAAGAAGGATATCTATATCATGCATGTGGACACAAAAAAACAGATGGCAAACATTTTCACTAAACCTCTATCTAGAGAGAAATTTAACTTTATTAGATCAAATTGTTTATAATTGCTTTGAATGAATTTGATATTCCTTCTAGCTAGTTGTCATTTATCTTAAATGTTTTGCCTCTGCTTTGATCATCTTTTCTTGCTAATATGCTAAAAATTTCTTTTTCATGTTCATTATGCCATGTTTTTCTCTTATTTTTGGGTATTTTTAACAAATACATATTTTATCTCAAAATAGTAGTACCCAATGATGAGTGATATGGCTTAAATATGTTCAAAATACATAATGGACTTGAAAAATAAATTTAATTAGTAATCAAATGGCTATAAATTAAGTTTGCTAGTTTTAGGTCAGGTTGACCATCGGTTGAGTTGCCAACTCGACCGATCGATGGCCAGAGCTTTTAAAAAAAATCCTATCGGTCAAGTTTCTGAGTTCACAGAACTTGACCGATGGTCGGGCTGGATCATTCATAAATTGGGTCCGGCCAACTATTCTCCCTCTCAACTAGAGCAAAGTCGACCAATTCCACCTCCATATGCCCTAAGCTCTCTACCCTTGCTCTTCCCTTCCTCAACCTAGCCCTAATCTGACCTAGCTAGACCTTCCTAGACCTTCCCCCTTATAAAACCTAGGTCTATGGACGTTTTTTATGGTGAGTTTTAGCTCTTTCTCTCTCCTTCCTCTCTATTTCATTTCCATGGCATCCAATAGGAGGAAGAGAGACACCCCATCTAATGCACCATCTCCTTCATACTCCTCTCACTTGATTCCATTTTATGACACTCTTTTTGTCTCACATGAGGTTGTAAATAGGTATAAGGACCTCCTTCTACGGAATACTTTCTCTTTTCACGTCCTCTTTGAGCCTATACCTAGATGCTAAGATGTCATAGATCAAGTCGCGGAGTTGTTACACGTTCACCATCTTTCTGCCTTGGGTGTTGAACACATGTGCTACAATAATTCCATAACTAGCATTAAAGTGGTTCATGAATTCTTTGTTAACTTGCATTGGAATTATGACACCCTCATACCCCCTCCTAATACTCAAGTAGTCCAAACATCCATGATAGATGGGAAGAAATTCCAAGTATCATAGGATATCTTGAACATCTTCTTCTTTGGTACCGATGAGACTGACACCTGGTGTAAGGATTACCATGAGTATTTTGACCTAGTTGATCCTAAGGCCTTCTACATGCAATACGATCTCACTCTTCCTGAAATTCATCATTTCTTAAAGAAGCCTTACCCTATAAGAAGAAGTACACCCTTCCCTCCTCTGCCTTGGATCTCAAGTGGCGCATCCTTACCCTAGTTATTAGCTGCAATATCCATCCAAAGAAAAATCAAACAGAGATTGCAGAGAACATTGCGGTGATCATGTATTGTCTCTTAGAGAATGTTAGATTCAATTGGTCAAGATACATCCTCCACCATATGACCTACATTGACTCTAGAAAGAACACCTGTGGCATCCACCCTCCCTACCATGCCCTGATATGTGGTCTATTTCAGCTTGCCACTGGAAAATCTCTTTTCCACGACTTTCATTACAAACTAGTTCAGAAAGGAGTTTGCATTAGTGAGACTACTATTCAAAAGTATATGCCTATCCTCTCCTCCACCATACCTGGTTCCTCATCATGTACCTCTACCTCTACCCGAGAACCTACACCACCTCAGCCTACCCGACCAACATGTGCCTCCTTCCATGTCCCAAATGAAACCCTTATGGGCTATATGATGCATCAATAGGCATACAACCTCCAGGTCCAGGAGCACCTGCATCAGGACTAATGTTCAATCATGTCCAACACGATCATGTCCTATACACATCCCTACCCAACCTATCTTCCCTAGCCAAGTAGTGATTATGCATCCTGTGCATACAATCACTTTTAGCCTACCCCTCCACCAACACCATTCGTTGTTGCTACTGTAACATACTAGACCTCAGACCCTACCCTAGAAGTTGACATTTTGGACTTAGCCAAACAATGTTAAAGGTTAGACCTAAATATATGTTTAGTATAACCCCAATGAGCTAATGCATGTATAGATCACCTTAATGAAACCTAATGTTCTAATATTAATCTTAGGTTTATAATGGATACATAAAATATGCCACATAACTCATTTTGCTGGTAATATGAATATAAGGAACTTAATTGGATGAATAATTTAGATAACGGGCTACTAATGGGCCATTTGACATATCTCATAAAAAGAAGTATTAAAAGTGGAAACAAACTTCAAATTCGAAATCTACATATCAGAATTATCCTACATGTCAAATTTCATCTAATTTGGACAACATTGAAATGTTAGGATAAGTTTAGGAGAGAGAAAATGAGTAAAAGGCATAAGTAATTGATAATTGATTGTATAACTTCAAAATATGGAAATAATGGAAAATTCATAATCAACACATCAAAGATGGCTTGTGGATGAAGTTTTGGTCCAATTTGGATGTTGTTTGTGCAAGTTATGCAATTTTAGGTACATTCTAGACTTTTATACAATTTACCCAATTGGGAGGTTTTCTATGCAAATTATGACCTCAATTTTAATCCTTAGATATTCCCTTACCATTCTCGAGATTTTGAACCATGGAGCACCTAGTTGCACCTTAGTTTGAAGGTTTTTCTTTCCAAGGGCATTTTAGGGATTACCCTCTTTATAAATGAGCTTATCTTTAAAAACTATCAACCAATGGGGTTATTTCTTGGATTGGAGGTCGGTTGGGATGGCCTAAAAGTGTCTATAAACAAACATTTGATATTCAATAAGCCTCTATGAGTTGTCCTCTTGCATGGCCATGAAATCCCTAGGCTAAGGACACATGGAAAGCTCCATGGACACCTCATGCTTGACTTCTTCCTTATCCATAAAGGTTTTCATGTCCATAGGCACCCTTAGCGTTGGACACATGGAAAGTAACTTGACAACTCATGCTTCACTTATTCCTTATCCGTAAAGGTTTGCATGTCCATGGACACCCTTATACATGACACATGGAAAGTCTCAAAGACACCTCATACTTGACCTCTTTCGTTATATAGCCATATCTACCCCTTCCCAACTCCAAATTCAAAAACTCTTGATCTTCTTTCTTTCCTCTAGATTAGAGCATCATTCCTACTCTGTTTTTCCATGATGGTTTTAGCCCAAGGTAAAAGAAGGTGCCTACCTTGGTGAAGAAAGCTCCTAGGGTTCCAAATTTCTCTATTTAGGATTTCTTAAGCTCCTTCTTGGTGATTTTGAACAAAACTAGTAAGTTTTATCCTCTCCTTCCCTATTTTCATGTTGTTAGTCTTCCTTCCACCTTTATTCAGGTCAGAACCCTAGTCTTCCATGGTGAAACACCACCTAGAGCCCTTAAACACCCCATCTCCATGTTCTTTTGTTAGGGTTTTTCACCTCAAAAGTGGAGAAGGTGCTTCTTGCTTGAGATAGGAACTTTCTTGGAGAAAACAACCTCTCTAAGCTTGGGAACCTAACTTATTAGACCTATCCACCTTCCCTAAAGGTTCTTTGGAGGCATAGTCTTGGATCTAAGACTGACTTGGACTATTTAGACTCTGAAGTTGAGGTATGATGTATCCCCTATTCTTCGATGTTGATTAATTCACCTATGCTTATTCATTCTCTTTGTCCTATGGACATTAGACTATACACAATGTCTTTTCTTTTGAAAGTCATGGTTCATGTGAACTACCTTATTTGATATTGATCATGTGATTATGGATATTCTTTTGAACTCTTATCTTATGCTTTGTTCATGATGGAACTCGAAAAGATGACATGTGATGTCTTTTTCCCACTTATGAGGAGGATGTATATGTTGGTCCCTTATATGGTGACTATTTATATATTCTGACTATACTTTCTACTTGCCTCTACATTTAACATGCTATGTGATTTAGTAGAACTAGAGTAGTGTAATTGCATTGGTTTTTATGGCAGATGTGTTATTTCCTACCGAGAAGATGTGATATTTCCTACTCTTTTGGGATGGAAAGGAACCTCATAACCAGGGAAAGATGTGTGATGCTTGGCCCATGTTTTATATATTTGGGAGATTGGCAGTATTCCTTTCTCTATTAGGTTCCAAGTTTATGAGAATTTTCTGCCTTTGTGTTTATATACTTCTAGGTCTATGTTTATCTCACATGCATGCAGGTTGATGATATGGGGTGTGTACCCTAATTCTTTACATGTCCTTGTGTGGCACAGTCTTTATGTTTTATTAATGGCAAGTATTCTTTTGTTATCATATTATTTCAATTCCTTTTCTCTTGATATCCATTTGGGTGGTCCTTATCCTTTCTATGGGAAGTCTTTTATATATGATGTCCTTTATTCCATATATTGCTCAATTTCCTATTTAGTATACACATACCAGCCTTTTCTGATGTATCTATTTTCTCTTCTTGTTGGGATATGCTTCCAACCCTAGGTGAGGAACTTGGATGATAAGGCATGAAGTTTTGGACTAGATTAAGGAGTTAAAGCTTGGAGACAAAGTTGTTATGATTTAGATTTCCCTCTACTAGATCCTTATGTTGAGTGATACATGTAAACCCTTTGTGGGAGATTATGATGTTCTTTTGTAACCTTGTGATAAATTGAATATAGTCAACATTTTTATTCAGCTACTATACTTTGGTTGTTTTGAATACCATTTATTGAATTTTAAAATTTTACACCTATTCCAGCATACCTTTGAGTGTGTTTAGAATGGATGGTTTATTCTTCAAATTTTTAGTAAGGGGGTGACCCTGCCTCCTTACAGTAGGGTATCAGAGCCCATGGTAGTCATAATCTGACTATTTCAATTTTGTCTCCCTAGTTAGAATACTTGTCTTACCTTTAAGTGACATGTTTTCCATAGAGTTGATCAATAGATGATGAAGGGGTGATTTAGGATCATATAGTTACACATCAGAATAATGATGAATAAATCCTTAAAATACTTACAAGATAAAGATGCATAAGCAACCATACTAACTTGAGGTTGTTTATCTTGGCCTTTAGGAAGCTACTAGGACATGAAGTTGAAAGTAAAGGTGTCTAGAAAGGATCATGGTTTGGGGTCTAGCAAGATTTTCATCCGCACCAATAGCTTGGTTTATGAGGACTCTCGAATTGATACGATACTGGCCTGGCCTAAGCTGATGTGAATTGTCTAAAATAGTGTGCTTTTAGGTAATAGTAGCCTTAGACATCTATATGATTTATATTTAGGGACCCTAATATTTTAAATTAGTCTCGCAGGTGTAAATACTTGTTTGAGGATGTATAAGAGCAAGTTAACCCATAGTTCATAGGTAGTCTTTACAAGTTATGTTTTTTTTTGCATGATGCTTATGTAGTTGGATGTAAGGAAGTGTAGTTGAACCTTTTATACCTAAAGAATAGTTTTGACTAAATAAGATGAATCCTTTAAGGGTTTGTGAATAAGTTGTTTTCTTATATATGGATGTTTTTATTTTGAGGACAAAATCCCTTTAAGGGGTGGTGTGTTGTAACATAATAAATCGCAGACCCTACCCTAGAAGTTGACATTTTGGACTTAGCCAAACAAGGTTGAAGGTTACACCTAGATGTTTAGTATAACTCCAATGAGATAATACATGTATAGATCACCTTAATGTAACCTAATGTTCTAACATTAATCTTAGGTTTATAATGGATACATAAAATATGCCACATAACTCATTTTGGTGGTAATATGAAGATAAGGAACTTAATTGGATGAATAATTAAGATAATGGGCCATATGAAATATCTAATAAAAAGAAGTCTCAAAAGTGGAAACAAACTTCAAATTCAAAATCTACATATCAAAATTAGCCTACATGTCAAATTTCATCTAATTTGGACCACCTTGAAATATTTGGATAAGTTTAGGAGAGAGAAGATGACTAAAAGGCATAAGTAATGATTATTGTGATTATATAACTTCACAATATGGAAATAATGGCAAATTCATATTGAACACATCAAATATAACTTGTGGATGAAGTTTGGTCCAATTTGGATGTTGTTTGTGCAAGTTATTCAATTTTAGGTGCATTTTGAACTTTTCTACAATTTGCCCAATTGGGAGGTTTTTTTTGCAAATTGTCACATGAATTATAATACTTATATTTTCCCTTACCATTCTCGAGTTTTTGAACCACAGGGAACCTAGTTGCACCTTAGTTTGAAGGTGTTTCTTTCCAAGGGAATTTTAGGGATTACTCTCTTTATAAATGAGCTTATCTTTAGAAGCTATCAACCAATGGGGTTATTTCTTTGATTGGAGGTCAGTTGGGATTAAGTATCCAACCAAATTTTGATATTAAATAATCTTCTATGATCTTTCCTCTTGCATGGCCATGAAATCCCTAGGCTAAGGACACATGGAAAGCTCCATGGACACCTCATGCTTGACGTCTTCCATATCCATAAAGGTTTGCATGTCCATACGCACCCTTAGCATTGGACACATGGAAAGAAACTTGACAAATCATGCTTGACTTATTCCTTATTTGTAAATATTTTCATGTCCATGGACACCCTTATACATGACACATGGAAAGTCTCATAGACACCTCATACTTGACCTCTTTCTTTATATAGCCATATCTACCCCTTCCAAACTCCAAATTCAAAAACTCTTACTCTTCTTTCTTTCCTCTATCTTAGAGCATCATTCCTACACTATTTTTACATGAAGGTTCTATCCCAAGGTAAAAGAAGTTGCCTACCTTGGTGAAGAAAGCTCCTAGGGTTCCAAATTTCTCTATTTAGGATTTCTTAGGCTCCTCCTTGGTGATTTTAATCAAAACTAGTAACTTTTCTCCTCTCCATCCCTATTTTCATGTTGTTAGTCTTCCTTGCACCTTCCTCTAGGTCAAAACCCTGGTCTTCCATGGTTAAACCCCACCTAGAGCCCTTAAACACCCCATCTCCATGTTCTTTTGTTAGGGTTTTTCACCTAAAAAGTGGAGAAGATGCTTCTTGCTCGAGATAGGAGCTTTGTTAGAGAAACCAGACTCTCTAAGCTTGGGTGCCTAACTTATTGGACCTATCCACCTTCCCTAGAGGTTCATTGGAGGCCTAGGCTTGGATCTAGGACTGACTTGGACTATTTAGACTCTGAAGTTGAGGTATGATGTATCCCCTATTATTCTATGTTGAGCAATTCACCTACACTTATTCATTCTCTTTGTCCTATGGACATTAGACTATACACAATGTATTTTCTTTTGAAAATCATGGTTAATGTGAACTACCTTATTTGATATTGATCATGTGATTATGGATATTCTTTTGAACTCTTATCTTATACTTTGTTCATGATGGAACTCTAAAAGATGACATGTTATGTCTTTTGCCCACATATGAGGTGAATGTATATGTTGGTCACTTATGTGGTGACTTTTTATATATTCTAACTATACTTTCTACTTGCCTCTACATTTAATATGCTATGTGATTCAGTAGCACTAGATTAGTGTAATTCCATTGGTTTTTATGGCAGATGTGTTATTTCTTTCCGATAAGATGTGATATTTCTAGCTCTTTTGGGATGGAAAGGAACCTCATACCCAGGGCAAGATGTGTGATTCTTGGCCCATGTTTTATATATTTGGGAGATTAGCAGTATTCCTTTCTCTATTAGGTTTCAAGTTTATGATAATTTGCTACCTTTGTGTTTATATAGTTCTAGGGCTATGTTTATCTCATATGCATGCAGGTTGATGATATGGGGTGTGTACCCTAATTCTTTATATGTGCTTGTGTGGCACAATCTTTATGTTTTATTAATGGCAAGTATTCTTTTGCTATCATATGATTTCAATTCCTTTTCTCTTGATATCCATTTGGGTGGTCCTTATCCTTTATATGGGAAGCCTTTTATATTTGATGTCCTTTATTCGATATATTGCCCAATTTCCTATTTAGTATGCACATACCAGCCTTTTCTGATGTATCTATTTTCTCTTCTTGTTGGGGTATGCTTCCAACCCTAGGTGAGGGACTAGGATGATAAGGCATGAAGTTTTGGAATAAATTAAAGAGTTAAATCTTGGAGACAAAGTTGTTATGATTTAGATTTCCCTCTACTAGATCCTTATGATGAGTGATACATGTAAACCCTTTGTGGGAGATTATGATGTTCTTTTGTAACCTTGTGATAAATTTAATATAGTCAACATTTTTATTCAGCTGCTATGCTTTAGTTGTTTTGAATACCATTTATTGAAGTTTAAAAATTTTACACCTATTCCATCATACCTTTGAGTGTGTTTAGAATGGATGTTTTATTCTTCAAATTTTTAGTAGGGGGTGATCTTACCTCCTTACAGCATGGTATCAGAGCCCATGGTAGTCAGAATCTGACTATTTCAATTTTGTCTCCCTAGTTAGAATAATTGCCTTACCTTTACGTGACATGTTTGCCCTAGAGTTGATCAATAGATGATGAAGGGGTGATTTAGGATCATATAGTTTCACATCAAAATAATGATGAATAAATCCTTAAAATACTTACAAGATAAAGATGCATAAGAAACCATACTAACTTGAGGTTGTTTAGCTTGACCTTTATAGAAGCTACTAGTACATGAAGTTCAAAGTAAAAGTGGCTAGAAAGGATCAGGGTTCGGGGGCTAGCAAGATTTTCGTCCACACCAATAGCTTGGTTTATGAGGACTCCCGCATCTATATGATACTGGCCTAGCCTAAGCTGATGTGAATTGTCCGAAATAGTGTGGTTTTAGGTAATAGTAGCCTTAGACATCTATATGATTTATCTTTAGGGACCCTAATATTTTGAACTAGTCTTCCAGGTGTAAAGACTTGTTTGAGGATGGACAAGAGCAAGTTAACCCATAGTTCATAGCTAGTCTTTACAAGTTTTTTTTGCATGATGCTTATGTAGTTGGGTGTAAGGAAGTGTAGTTGACCCTTTTGTACCTAAAGAATATATTTGACTTAATCATATGAATCCTTTAAGGTGTGGTAAATAAGTTGTTTTCTTATATATGGGTGTTTTGATTTTGAGGACGAAATTCCTTTAAGGGGTGGTGTGCTGTAACATACTACATCTCAGACCCTACCCTGGAAGTTGACATTTTGGATTTAGCCAAACATGTTTGAAGGTTAGGCCTAGATGTTTACTATAACTCCAATGAGCTAATGCATGTATAGATCACCTTAATGTAACCTAATGTTCTAACATTAATATTAGGTTTATAATGGATATATAAAATATGCCACAACTCTTTTTGGTGGTAATATGAATATAAGGAACTTAATTGGATGAATAATTTAGATAATGGACCATTAATGGTCCATATGACATATCTCATAAAAGAAGTCTCAAAAGTGGAAACAAACTTCAAATTCGAAATCTACATATCAAAATTAGCCTACATGTCAAATTTTATCTAATTTGGACTACTTTGAAATATTAGGATAAGTTTAGGAGATAGAAGTTGATTAAAAGGCATAAGTAATGAATATTGTGATTATATAACTTCAAAATATGTAAATAATGGCAAATTCAGATTCAACACATCAAATATAACTTGTGGATGATGTTTGGTCCAACTTGGATGTTGTTTGTGCAAGTTATGCAATTTTAGGTTCATTCTGGACTTTTCTACAATTTGCCCAATTGGGAGGTTTTCTTTGCAAATTGTCACATGTGTTATAATCCTTATATATTCCCTTACCATTCTCGAGTTTTTAAACCATAAGGAACCTAGTTGTACCTTAGTTTTAAGGTGTTTCTTTCCAAGGGCATTTTAGGGATTACTCTCTTTATAAATGAGCTTATCTTTAGAAGCTATCAACCAATGGAGTTATTTCTTTGATTGGATGTCGGTTGGGATTAAGTATCCAACCGAAATTTGATATTCAAGAAGCCTCTGTGAGCTGTCCTCTTGCATGGCCATGAAATCCCTAGGCTAAGGAGACATGGAAAGCTCCATGGACACCTCATGCTTGAGTTCTTCCTTATCCATAAAGGTTTGCATGTCCATAGGCACCCATAGCATTGGACACTTGGAAAGTAACTTGACACCTCGTGATTGACTTCTTCGTTATCCATAAAGGCTTGCATGTCCATGGAAACCCTTATACATGACACATGGAATGTCTCATAGACACCTCATACTTGAACCCTTTCTTTATATAGCCATATCTACCCCTTCCCAACTCCCAATTCAAAACCACTTCCTCTCCTTTATTTCCTCTATCTTAGAGCATCATTTCTACTCTATTTTTCCATGAAGGTGTTGTCCCAAGGTAAAATGAGGCTCCTACCTTGGTGAAGCAGGCTCATAGGGTTCCAAATTTCTCTATTTATGATTTCTTAAGCTCCTCCTTGGTGATTTTGACCAAAACTAGTAAGTATCCTCCTTTCCTTCCCTATTTTTATGTTGTTACTCTTCCTTCCACCTTTCTCTAGGTCAGAACCCTGGTGATTCATGGTGAAATCCCACCTAGTTCCCTTAAACAACCCATTTCCATGTTCTTTTGTTAGGGTTTTTCATCTCTAAAGTGGTGAAGGTTTTTCTTGCTTGAGATAGGAGATTTGTTAGAGAAACCAGCCTCTCTAAGCTTGGGAACCTTACTTATTGGACATATCCATATTATTAAGAGGTTCTTTGGAGGCCTAGTCTTGACTTGGACTATTTAGACTCTGAAGTTGAGGTATGATGTATCCCCTATTCTTCTATGTTGAGAAATTCACCTTTGCTTATTCATTCTCTTGGTCCTATGGACATTAGCCTATACACCATGTCTTTTCTTTTGAAAATCATGG
This sequence comes from Alisma plantago-aquatica, assembly GCA_963693085.1. Taxonomy (NCBI): domain Eukaryota; kingdom Viridiplantae; phylum Streptophyta; class Magnoliopsida; order Alismatales; family Alismataceae; genus Alisma; species Alisma plantago-aquatica. The sequence continues at coordinate 1,050,118,238 of OY856413.1, read as the reverse complement.
TTCATGTGAACTACCTTATTTGATATTGATTTTGTGATCATGGATATTCTTTTGCACTCTTATCTTATGCTTTGTTCATGATGGAACTCTAAAATATGACATGTGATGTCTTTTGCTCACTTATGAGGTGTATGTATATGTTGGTCATTTATGTGGTGACTAGTTTTTATATTAGGACTATACTTTCTAATTGCCTCTACCTTTAACATGCTATGTGATTCAGTAGCACTAGAGTAGTGTAATTGCATTGGTTTTTATGTCAGATTTGTTATTTCTTGCCGAGCAAATGTGATATTTCCTTCTCTTTTAGGATGGAAAGGAACCTCATACCCAGGGCAAGATGTATGATTCTTGGCCCATGTTTTATATATTTGGGAGATTGGCAGTATTCCTTTCTCTATCAGATTTCTAGTTTATGAGACTTGGCTGCCTTTGTGTTTATATTGTTCTAGGTCTATGTTTATCTCACATGCATGCAGGTTTATGATATGGGGTGTGCTCCCTAATTCTTTACATGTGCTTGTGTGACACAATCCCTATGTTTTATTAATGGAAAGTATCCTTTTTTTATCATATGATTTCAATTCTTTTTCTCTTGATACCCATTTTGGTGGTCCTTATCCTTTCTATGGGAAGCCTTTTATATTTTATGTCATTTATTCCATATATTGCTCAATTTCCTAATTAGTATGCACATACCAACCTTTGCTGATGTCATCTATTTTCTCTTCTTATTGGGGTATGCTTCCAATCCTATGTGAAGGACTTGGATGACAAGGCATGAAGTTTTAGACTAGCTTAAGGAGTTAAAGCTTGGAGACAAAGTTATTATGGTTTAGATTTCCCTCTAAAAGATCCTTATGTTTATTGATACATGTAAACCCTTTGTGGGAGATTATAATGTTCTATTGTAACCTTGTGATAAATTGAATATAGTCAGCTTTTTTATTCTGCCGCTATACTTTGGTTGTTTTGAATACCATTTATTTAAGTTTGAAAATTTTACACCTGTTCCAGCATACCTTTGAGTGTGTTTGGAATGGATGTTTTATTCTTCAAATTTTTAGTAATGGGTGATCCCACCTCCTTATAGCTACACCCTCTACTACTGGTGGACCTTAACTAGTTATGTTGCCTCTGACTAGTGGCCCCTTGGCCACTCTATTTGCCAGTCTTAGTAGTTCTTCTCCTTCCTTCCCACAGGCCAATGAGCTCCATGCTCTTGGTATATCTTGGGATGAGCAGAATGCTTGTTGGCCTAGTTATGGTTTCAGTCCCTCTGCTGATGAAGTGATGCCAAACCAGGCTGATGAGGAGGATGTTGATGCTGACGAGGCTATTGATGATGACAAGGATGATGGTGTTGCATCTGATGATGAGGATGGCTATGATGGATTTGCTGGTGACTCTGGTGATGAAGGCGATGATGTTGCACCTTCATATGGAGATGATGACTATGACACTAATGTTGAGGATGATGACATTGTTGATATAGATAGCTTAGATGTCTAGTTGTTCTTATTTTTTAGTCTAGATGTTGATCATATCTATCTTTCTAGGCTATTTTGTATTAGAAACATCTGGGGACATGATTTGAGTTGTACTATTTTATCATCTTACTTTTTATCACCTCTGCCTTGTAGCTATTTTATGAGAACTTGCATTCTAGGCTGTAATCTAAATTATGTGCACACTTACTCTTTGATTTTCTATATCTTATGAGTTGGTGCCATGTTCTACCTTTTTTTTTATTATGCCTTAGCTTATTTGTTTCTCTCGTCTCTATTTGGTGTATGTTTTGAGATTGCATGTTATGGATATATGCTTGTTTGTGCTTGGAGAAGTCTTGTTTTATGCTCTTCTACCCCCCTTCCTTTTTGATAATGTCAAAAGGGGGAGAGAATTTCAAAGTTTTGAAGCTCAACCATATTGCTTTTATTTCCTGTGAGATCCTTTTCTTATTCATTATATGCTTTATTATGTGACTTGCTAAAGGACCATATAGTATGTATGTGTTATATTGCTTTGTGTAGATAGACAAACTATGTAGGTTAAAGTAAGCATAGACTTATGGGGAGCAATTCACATTGTTCAAATCTTGAATCCCCTTACATTTCACAAGGCAAAGGTATAATTTCAATATCCTTTTCAATATGATTGAGGAATGGTTTGTCATTGTCAATAAGGGAGAGAATGTTGACTTGAGAGTTCTACATTGTCCATATTTTAATAATGACTAAACCATTCCATTCCTATGTGTCTAATATGCTTGTTCAAGATTGATTTCAGGCTTTAGGTACATGAAAAGAATCAAATTACATGAGCCCCAGCTTGTTCAAGTTCAAGTCAAAAGCAATGCAAGTGTGTGCTTTGGGAAATCACTCCAAATGACCTTAGAAGAATTTTTTAATCACCTATATTCATGATATGACTTGTAAGTAAGATGAGAAAAATATGTGGGACATAAAATACCAAGGTTTAATCACTCAAGAATTAACTTCAAAAAAATTTCACAGGTTGTTCATCAATTGAGTTGGAAACTCGACCGATCCTATGATGGATTTTTTTAAAGATGACCCATCGATCGAGTTGTACACTCATAGAACTCAACCGACCGAATCACTGAGAAAATCTAATTTTAGATCATCTGTCGAGTTTACCAAAACAAACTCGATCGATAGTTTGAAAATTGGCTTTGTCTTTCAGTTGATCGGTCGAGTTACCTTTATTGAAACTCGACTGAATGTACTATATAGAAAACATAGAAAAAGTGATTATAACCATTGGTGAGTTGTTTAGGGTGAAAACATATCTGTTGCTTTGTGAAAAATGGCTATATTCCGACCCTAAGTGATCTCCAACTCAAGGAAACACCCACATCTATAAATAGGACCCCTTGGAGTTCATTCCACATTTGCTCATTCATGCTATTCTAAGTCCTTGCTATAGTTGAGTGTGTTGCAACTCCTTGAGCCCCTTTCTCTTGCTAGTTTACACTTCATTTTGTGATTTTGAGTGAGTTAGTCCTATTATAAGAGAGCTACTCCCATGTGCATGTAAAGCTCTCATCTTCTCCTACTTCCCTATCCATTTCCTCCATGAAGAAATGGTGAAGCAAGCTTCTCCAAGTAAAGGAGGAGTTGTAGCTATTTCTCTCCAAGGTTGATGAAGAGGTGGTGATCTTCTCTAGGTGAAGGAGAAGAAAAAGGTTTTAGATCCTAGAAGAACTGAAAAGGCAAAGGCTGAAGAGTTGAAAAGTCCTTGAAGGCAAAAGACATGTGCTTGAGTGGGTAAGACCTTAGAAGAAGGTTGAAGACTCTTGCAAAGTGGGTAATTATTTGGTAAGGTGGATTATTGTTTGTACTTGGATGGGTAAGCCCTTTGGTGGTCTTGTGTTGTAACTCTTATTGGTGATAATATAGAGAAAAACACTAACAAAGGCCTAGAGGTTGACCTCTCTAGGTAGTGGACTGACTCTCTCCTAGTTTGGAGAGTGGAACCACTCTACATTTCCTTGTCAAGTTCTTGCTATCAATATCTCTCATCCTTGATATGCTTGTTAGTTAGGACTTCAAATTGCACTAAAGCTATTGATTTCAATTTGATATAATTTGAAGGTCTAATCTATCTTGTGAGAAATTTTATAGCTCTATTCACCCCCCTCTAGAGCCCTAGATCCAACAATTTATACATGCATTAGTTCATTAGGGTTATACAAAACATTATCCTCAACCTTGTTTGGCTAAGTCCAAAAGGTCAAACTTCTAGGGTAGGGTTCGAGATCTAGTATGTTACATCTTCCTTCATAAGTGGAGGAATTGTAGTAGGACGAAGAAATAGTGCAATTTAGGAGTGGTGCATGTTTGGTGGCATCCCAATCTATTGATATGCCAATATTGGGGGTGGACTACATTTTTCTATGGCCAAGGTAGTGAGTGAAGGATCTTTTACATGTAAGTATCGGGCTCTGGTTTCCACTTGTTACCTAGATCTGCATGAAGTAAAGATGGTACTTATATGGGAAGAATTGTATTATGAGTGTAGTACAACTTTGTATGTGGATTAGAGTCCTCCTTGTATGTCACCCCATCAACATTTAGTATAATGGAGGCATTAGGATCTTTCATCATGTCTAAGTGTTTCTCTAAATCATTCATGAATCATGTGTCAAAGTCAATGGGTTTAGAAAGAACCACATCACAATCATAAATCAGAGGCACATAGACTTCATGCAAGGGTGGACTCTCCTCATTGAGTTCAACCTTATATGGAACAAGGGTGGTTAAGGAGGAGTGTAGGGATATTGATCAGGAAGACTTTCATCTAAAGGATTTATTGCTACATAATCTACAATAGGCTCACCCAATATTGTTTGGTCATTGATAACGTCTAGATCAATGTTAATAACAAGGGTGGGTGGTGGAGCTTGAGGTTCTGGAGTTTCTCTTAGATGCGACATAGATGACATGAGGATGGTATCATCATAGTTGTTAATTAAAACCACTCTTGGCTTCTCTAGCCTTTTCGGGGAGTTTTTTATTGGCTCTTAAGAGAAGAAACCATATGAGAGAGTTATTCTTTCCATCCAGCAACCATCATCTATGTGGCATCAAGTTGCTCCTTTTCCTATCGGGGCTCCCATTTAGTGGTCATGGTCTCTCTTTCCTCATCAATTATGATCTCTCTCTATATGGCATGGGTATGTTATATCTGATAGTTTCTTCCTCACTTATAAGGTTATACACCTTATAAAAAAAATTTTGGCTACAATTTTCTTCATATATCTCCTTGGGGATCTAATATTATGCACGGGGTAGAGCTATCGTATGTTTACTTCATGTGGAGATATCTTGGGGAACTTCCATATCACATGATATAAGGATCCATATCTCTTACATTGTACATTTTGTGGTGCTAGGCACTCCATTAAAAATGAATGCATGAGAAATAGAAAATGTGACTATCAGGCTCAAGAGAAGTATTTTCAATGAATGAAAATAAATAAATTCTATTTGTTTTTTTAAGAATAGATAAAGTTTATGAAAATATAAGATAGAAAGGAAAATAAATCTGTACTAAAAGAAATTACAAAACCAAACTAAAAGTTACAACATAGCGTAAAAATTATGGAACAAAGTAAAAGTTACAAAACAAATTAGAAATATAAAAACAAAATAGAAGAAAGAAATCCTAATCAATGGGTTTGGAAAGAAACTCCATTGTTCCTGACATCACTACTAAAATTTGATGTGTGTTGTTTGTGAAACGAATTCAATATAGAAAATTATCATTAGAATTTAATCTTTTAATGGAAAATAACCCACTTGAAAAGGGAGTAAATTCTTAGTATAGAAAGGTATTGGTCCCAAGGAACAATGTTTTTAAGATACTACAATGAAAAATAGTTAGAATATGGTTTGGGAAAGGTATTTTATACTAAAAGAAGAAAGTAAATTTGCAGAAATAAAAAAAATTATTTAAGGATTTAAAACTAATAAAGAAAGTAAACTTTTCAAGTAAAACTAAGTTATCCAAAGTTGATTTCAATTAGTGGGAATTTTATAGAAATATGGTTTCACCGCCAAAATCCTGAGTAGTTATCTAAACAACTTCAATTCCCTTTTTATACAATAAATAGAGTGGGATCATGTAGATATGTTACTTTTTAAAATAGATCTCATGGATAAAGCTACCCAAAAACCCAAGATCCTAGTCTTTATGGGTCATGGTATGATCATCCAACAAGTTTTTGTTCGGGATCTCATTGGCAAACTTGTGAGTCTCGTTTGATTTCTGGTTCAAAAGTTTAGGATATAATCATTTTGGATTATAATAGTCATTAGAATAAGGAATAAGTTGTAAGTCACATTTTGAGACTAATGAAAACACATATATAAAATATTTAATGAAATCAAAGTTGCATAAGACAAGTTATTGTCTCATGGGGCTACTCCACATGTCCCAACAAAAGAAAAGTGTTTCATATTTATCATAGAAGCAAGAACAAAGATAGGGGAGAGAAACCATGTCGCTAGAAATACTTTTGCAAACTCTGTGAGGAAGAACCTAACTCTATGTATCCTTTACTTGCTCCATTCTCCCAGATAGGGCTCTAATATGATAGGGAGTTGATAGAATATGAGATGTCTTTGTTTGGCTTTTCCCCCTCCTTTTATACCAGAGGATGTGCCTTGGAAACCCTAAAAAGTCTTCTTGATGGTGTTGGAATTATTCAAATTTGGCACACCAATCAATTAACTAGATGTCTAGTCAGTCGACTAGATTAATTATTGTGTAGCTTCTAAGCAGTTGGTCAACTGTTTGGATTTTGATTGATAGATTGAATAGACTGATGTTTTTTCTAGAAGAAAATTTAGTTGACCGGTTTGAGGCAAGTCAACCTGTTTGGTTTAGAAAATGTTCCTTCCTATATTGGGTCAATTTGATCGGTTGGCATTTGTGGTTCCTTCTAATTCTATTTTTGAATCGATCAGAGATTCCAATCGATAAACCAAAATTCTAGGGGACTAAAAGTGTATCACTAAGTCCTCCCAATCTTTTGCTTATTATGTAATGTTTTGAATTATTGGACTATGGGGATGAAGGAGCAGGGTGAGAATAAAAGCTATGCAAACTTAACAAAATTAATAAAAAAACCACAATTAATAAGTCAAAGGAAATTTATTAGTAAATAAACTCGAAAATTGATAATTAGATAAGAAAAGGGTATGAAAAATGATCCAAAATTATGTGATAAAAATTTGAACATGTGTATCACTATTCCACATCACCATGACCATTTTACCTCTTTTTTACCATGGCCTTTGTGGACACCATGGCCATGGTAGCCTGGAACCCTCCATGTTTTTCTAACTAATCTTTACATTTCCCCCTCTTAACCCTAGACCCTTATTGTTACAACCCCAATTTAGGGTTCATCTGATGAGAAATGTAAACTCTCATATTGAATAAATAATGATGTAATTTTGTTTACAATAGCCTTGATGTTTGTGTTGTGGGCTTTATTGGCTATTGGGCCCAATAATAAGGAAATTCGATTGATAAATGAATAATTGAGTTTTTGAGAAAGATGTGGAAACCTCTAGAAGGCAAAAGAGTATAATCCAAAGTAGGATTTCGTACCTCTTGGGTTCCTTGGGTCCCAAGGAGTCCAAAATTGCAAAGATAAAGCATTAAGAAAAGAAAAGATCACATAAATATTTCCTTATTAAGAAAGAAATTGAAAATAATGAGAAAATATGGGAAATAAGTGAAAAAGAGGTGTAATTGAGTTATCCTTAGTGGAATTTCGTGTTCCAAGGATTTATAATGATAAAAGGAATACCAATGAGGAAAATAAAAGAGAAATAAGGAGAAATCCTCAAAAAGAACTATTTTAATAAGGAAATAAGTTAGATAATAAGAAAATGGATAAAAGATAAATAAAGGGCTAAGGGATATTCCCAAGGTGTAATTTCGAGCCATTAGGGTTCCTTGAGGTACAAGGGACTCAGATTAATAATTTAAAGACAAAGGAAAGAGAAAATAGATGAGGAATATACATAATTGAGTTATAACTTGCAACAACAGAAAGGGACCCGATTTCTTTAGATAATGGTCCCAAATTTGTCATGATGATTAATTAAGTCTTTACTAAGATTCCCTCAAAATTTGGGATTAATTGGACAAACGGTTTGGAAGATATGATTTTTCCAAATATTCTTAAAGAAAGAGGAATGCCATTAAAATGTATTTTTATTTCTGTTTTTTGTTTTGGGCACGCGTGATGATAGCCCTTGGATCCAAGATCGATGGTGGTTGTGCCATCACCTACCTCAGGTAGGAGAAAGGAAAGAACGTTTTATAGGGAAACTTCCCGATCACTTTTCTCACGAGATAGTCGGTGTGCAAAGAAGGAAACCCCTTCAGTAGATTGGTCGGGCACAGACGAACCAGATCAACTCATATTTTAGTACCTTTGGAAGGTATTTGATGAAAACCCCAATTCTTATCTCCACAGCAAGTGACCCTCGACCCAGACCTATAAAAGGAGGACTAAAGAACACCGTAGGGGGGAATTAACTCGTCCTCAAGGATTATATAGACATCCCGAGTTTGTTCCTTCAATCAATTCAAAAGAAAACACCTTCCTTCACCACATGTGATCCACCGCGGAGCCAAGCACCTGTCGTGGGACTATCCTCTGTACCCCTTCTTCTTCGGCCTCTATGACGCATCCAAGGCCACCATCGACTTCAGTGGGGTGTGGCGGAGGGATGAAGACCTTCACCCACTTCTAGGAGGGCTGGAAGCTCGAAGTCAACCATCCAGTTGACCGAGCCAGCAACAGGGTTCGCAGATCAGGGGAGCGCACGGAGGTTGAAGAAGAAAAGGAGGAATGACCTCCTTGCCCCCGGGGCACGTGGCTCTAAAGTGGGTCTGCAAGGGCAAAAGAGTCAATAGACATGGTCTGACTTTTTGCTAGAAAGGAGCAAACCGCCAGGTGGCAGCCTTCGATTGACCCGAAGGTAATTAACTTTGTGAAAATCGTAGTTAATGATTTATAACTGTGATGATAAAAAGTTATACATGAAAATTGATCAGGAGAACGTGACGATTCTAATAAAAATATACTTAAAGCCTAGTTTTGCTTGCAATTCAAAAAGTATATAAAGATGCCATCTTTAATAGTTTAATCAATAGGAAAAACCCTAACCTTGGTGATTAATGAATTTGAAAGGGGTTATATGAGCATTTATAGTAGATTGTGACCTGTTATTAATAAAAGGGAATATTAGATCTAACAAGATGATCTACATGTGTAAGTTGACTTAATTAGGGTTCCATATGCTTTAATGAACCTTGAACCCCTAACTTTGGTCAAATTCATGTACAAAGCTGAGATATGAGGGTTCTAATATATTTCATGTACAAAGGTTCCTAATTGTGGATAAATACCCTTAATGTAGAAATTAGGGTTTTCGAGTGGATAAAAGATAGAATTAATGATAATAACGTTCATATGTGTTTTAGACCATCATGAACTATGAATTGATGATAAGTGAACATAATGACTTTGTCATGGACTAAAAGGATAAAGATGGTAGTTTTGATATAAAAAGAGAAATAATCGACTTTAATTGGGCTTATAATGTTGAAATTAGGGTTTGTGAAATAAGAGGGCATTAAATGTGATAAAAGTATTGTGGAGGCTAAAACCCTAATAAAACCCTAAAGTGGCTTAGAAATCTTAAGATGGAATCCAAGTCTAGCTTTAGAATGTTCTGGATAAACTATAACACTTGGATGCCATGCATTAATTTCAGGATATGGTTGATTGCTTGTTGCTTGTTCTTTATCCTTATTGCTTGGACAATCAAGTTGCATTGGATCAGTTATGTGGTTACGCTTATGACTACCCGAATTAGTTTTATGGGATTTTGTCGATGTTTCCATCGTGACTTGAATTAAACTGTTTGATGTTTTAATTCATGCAAATTATAATGTGAATATGACTATCACATAAGAGATATGCCTACTAGCTCAGATCCTAGTCCCCTCTGTAGCTTAATGGGTTGACCTAGTAAATGGCTACCAATGGGGTAGGCCCATCAGGTCATTGGATGACTTAGTAAATGGATACCAATGGGGTAGGTCCATCAAGTCACATTGAGTTAGAGATTGGACTACCTATGGGTAATGCCATGCGACTCAACCCTAGATATTGATCTACCTGTTAGGTAGGATCATGCAGGGTTTAATAAGGAGCTACCTAGAGAGAGGTAGTATCTCAGTCCACTGTAGGGACATCACAGAGATGGGGGGTAGGAAAGGATTGAGGAGTATGGTTTAAAACGTAATCTTAGCTATTAAATGATAATTGGTTGATTACTTTGTTATTATAGTTGCACGATTATTGTTTCCCCCACATACCAGCTTCTTGTTGACCGACGTTTTGTTTGTCGGTGTTTTAGGTACAAATAAAAAAAACAAATAGTAAAGTGGCAGATGTGGAATTAAATGAGAAATAACGTGCACAGGAGGATTAGTTAGTTTAGCATCTTCATGGATAGAAGTTTAGAAATCCCAGTTTTTCCAAGGTAAGAAAAGTTTTATTTTATACCAGTTTTCAGTTTAATTGGTAAAGTTTATTAATTGTTATTGATTAATTGTCGAACCTTTGATCCTATTAATTGGATAATGGCTCTGACCTTTAGGTTTCCCTTAATTGGGGGTTACCGAGAGGCGGGGTCGTTACACTTATAAAAGACTTATTGGTGACTAGGGGCCAAAGGTTAGCTCCCAGCAGTTGTTGTTAGTCCCCCCATCCCCCACCTATCCCTCTCACTTCCATTACTCCTCTCCTGCCCACAAAACCCTACTTTTATAAGGTTTTGACCAATCCATCCCACTTCCCATGCCATTTAACCACTTGGAAGAGGAACCTTGATAGTTTCTATGAAGGAGGATCTTCTTCATAGACATTCATAGACTTCCTATATATCTTCTCCTTTTCTTTTGTTTGACTATATGTATCTAAGGTCGGCTGCTGGCTATTCGAAGGTGAAATATGTAACTACAATACCATGTTGGGAAATATTAATGAAAGATACTTTGATCCCATTTATGTTATTGGTTTTTATCTCTTTTGACCTCTTTATATGGTGATTTATGTATGAAAGTACCTAAATGTATATAGAGAAGAGAAAATTTGAGGCTATAAAAGGAAAAACTCCAAAGTCCAAATAGTTGGTTCTTAGCTAGTTTCCCTTTTCCCTCCAATCTATCTACTGTAGTAATTGTAGGTGTGAGGTACAAGTATGTAGGTATACTTTTCCATATGCACTTAGCAAATAGCATGTTAATTGGTTGGATAAGGATTAATAGGAGGTGAAACATCCTTCTCCTATATTTGATACCACCCCTTGACACTAAGTGTATTAGGACAATCACTCCTAGAAACCTAGATTTGGTGTCCTAGACTAGGGTTTACTTATACCTTTAATAAGCCTGGTAACTTTGAATTGGAAGTGATAAGTATTAGTTCCCATGTACACTACTATGCCACCCATGGACAAGTAATCAAATAGGACTCCCAACCAACATCATTCCTTGTTGCTTAGTTTGATATCTTAATTCTTGGGTGTATGATCATGAATATGACCCTTATAAGAGGTTGGGTTGCATATGCTCCAAACATCCCATTACCCTCATTATTTTTTATAATCCAAGTTGCCTTCTTTCTAGCTAGATTTATGTAACTTTTCTCTTCTCTTACTTTATAGTGATAATTGGATAGTTATGGTTAATTTATGTGTGTATTAATAATTAGACTCTCTTTCTTAGTTAATTCATTATCTTGTTTTCTTATCTAGTTAAACCAAATTTGTAGTTTGATTTAGATTCATTTCTTGCCTTATCAACTACATGTTCATCTAGTGCAATCAACATCAATCAAACTTGAAATATTAAAAACCATACCCAGTGTTGTAGGAACATATCTAAGACAAAATAGCTCTAGTTTCCCCTCTCTCGCTATGGAATACGATTTTGTAATTTCCACTCCTATATTGCATCTAGGTCCCATGTGCTTGCAGATCGTGTATTAAGGATTTGCCTCATTTTGGACTTGATAGTCCGATGTACCCTATGTACATCAAGTGTATTTATGTTTCCACCATATATTGTATTAGAATATCTAGACTTATTTGTATTACCACAAGCATTTATTAGCCTAATCATTCCTATATGTGTTGAAATTTGATATGCTTGATTATGGCTATGTGAAATTTAGCTCAAATGTTAATTATGTGGATGGTTAGGGATGCATAAATCCATGTATCATTATGGTGCATTAGTCCCAAATAAGTTTACTCATATAAATTCATAGAATGGGTGCAAAATTCTTACCTAGAGGGAAATTATGGTTTGGAGGAGTTGAGGATGAGGGCATATCACTAACAAGTATGTATGAAAGAGTACAAAATACATAGACATAGATAGAGGCTTAAGTTACTCAAGAACTAAAGGGAAAACTACATAATGGATTGACTTCGACCTACACAAATAATCTGAAAGTGATGTAAGAGAGTTGTCAATAAAAAAGGTGTATTCATATTCCTTTATAGAGAAACATGTGTTGTTTGATTGAATTGTTAATTACCAGGGAGTGACTCAATAGTCCAAAATGTAATACTTTTGGTCAAAGTTAAATTGATATCCCTAGTTCAAATGTCTCTCGTAAAAACTTTGAGATAGAGAACACCCTTCCTAGTAAAACTAAAAAGTTAACAACCTCACAAAAACACTAAATCAACCATTAAAGTTCTACATTAAAAAATGAAAATGTAAAATTGTATATTTAAGTAATTAATGAGGTTCTTAGTAGAAAAAAAAATCCAAATATAGTAAAGTCAAGCACACATTTTGCACTTTACAAATAGATAGTGACTTTTATTACTAAATCAAGGAATAATTTCAACATTTGTCATGAAGTTTATATTTATCAATACGATATATGTCACCATTTAATTTAGAAAATGAAATAATGATGTCAAATAATTTTCAAGAAATGTGTCTAATCATTTTTTTGAAGAAACAATAGAACTATACATATTATGTTGCATGTTTATGCAAAGCAAGATATAGAAGAAATCACAAATCTATCATTCGTTTGGGTAAAGTGTTCTAGATGTAATGGTATTTTAATCTATCTGCCATTTTATTTCTTAATCCATGTGTTCATGGAGAATTAAATATTCTCATTGTGGTCATATAGATAATGATGTTAGACTTCATTAGCATGACTATGAAATTTGGGATTGTTGGATCAATTGTTTGCACTTGTTTAATCATAATAAATGTATTTAGAATATATGTTGATGTCATAAATTTGTTGCATGCAAATTATATTGATGTATGTATTTTGCATCAGTTATTGATAATGCCACAACAATTTGTTTCTTTCTGTACTAAGATACTAGGAAAGTTGAAATAGGATACATGCCTCCACTATACTCTTTCTACCAATCCTATATTCGGTATATACATCATCAATATATTCTATAAGCTCAAAATATTCATCTTGACATACCAAAAATCAAATTTAGTCATGAAAAATAGGCACCTCATAATGGTTTTATTCTACAAAATGTGACTTCTCAGTATCAACTTGAAATCTAGTATGTAGCCCTAAAAAGAATGGTTTATTGGGTCTAGAGTCTACATGATATAAGATACTACCAATATATGCTTCTATACATGTGATCGTATATAGATTTGTCCTCTTGATCCTTAACATTTTAATTAATAAATCCATGGGAATAGAAATATGGATCACAACTATCCGTGGTAAACCTTTTAAGCAAATATTTTGTATATTTTTTGTTGAAAACAAAATTCTGTGTAGTGTTTTCTTAATATAAAAACTAAGGAATAGTTAATATGTTAAACATATTCTAAATTAGTTTTTAATAACTTTAAAAAATTAACACATAAAGTACCACCAGTAGATCCAAATATAATATCATCAACATAAATAGATATGCAAGTAAAAGACAATATACTCCACTTAATCAATAGTGTACATTTTATTTTTATAGAATACAAATCATTTTCCAAAAGAACTACATAACTAGATTATAGTATGTCATGGGTTCTTGTATTGATTTTTATAAATCTTTATTAATATTATTAATAGAATTTTCATGTTTTTCATTTACAACACTAGGTGGTTGGGCAAAAACTTTCTTCCCAAATTATTTTATCTAAATATATTCTCTTTAAATTATAGAAAGTATCTTGCATAGTTGATTATATAGTGCAATATATATATATATATCTGAATGGATTCAAGACTATATATTTTTGTGTATATCGTAGTAAATTCAGTTCCTTCTTGTTGATTATTAATTTGTACCAAGATACATGCTTTATTTCTAACCAAATTATCAACTTCAGCTTACTTCTTTGGAATTACTTATTTACAATAATTATCTTTTTAGGGTATGAAACCAAAGTACATAATTCATATTTAACAAGTCAATTTTAGTAATTCTATCATGACTATGATCCAATAATCATTATCAAATGAATCATATTGGTGTTTGGCTCTGATTTTGATACAAACGCCATGTCTTTTTGTTGTCAAAATGAATATTTAGCTTAAATTTATTTCTACGATCACCTATAATGAAATCATTAGGATGGCATTTAATGAACCTAGGAGTATTTAATTAGGTGAAGGTTCTAAACCTAGAAAAAAATGTTTTACCAAATTCTTGATTTGATATAATCATTTGATTTTTTTAGTGTGTGATCCTTCCTTTTAAGGATCAAATAATCTTGTTATACTTGATGTATTTTAATTAAACTTTATATGAATTGATTCTTCACCTTATAGGATGTGAATTCAAACCCTATAGCTTTACTTTTGGGGTAGTATCCTGGAAACAATGGTTCATAGGATTTGGTATCAAATTTGTTCAATAATCCTTATGTTAAGAAAATAGTATGTGGGGCTAAAAGTATGAAACTAATCATTGTTGGGGGTAATCTTATAGGATGTCTTCTATAGATAAGGATGGATGTACACTCAATTTTGGATTGAAAAAGATGTGTTGAGTTTTTCAAACCAAATATTCATGGGATGACTAACTTTAACTATTATTATCATGCATACAATATATATATATATATATATATATATATATATATATATATATATTGGCCCTGTTAAAATTCCATATTGATTCCAAAGGCATTGGTTGGAAAGGTAGGTACATTATTGAATTATAAGGTCAAACAGACATATTTGAGCAAAAAATGTCAAATTGTACTAAATAATGTCAAAATGATTCATGGGGATCAGTTGAGGGACTCATTTGTAACTATTTATCATGAGAGGAAAGGTGAATTCATTTAATTAGAATAATCTCAAAATAGTAATATAATTAGTATAAAATGATAAAAAAAATTATCAAAATAACCAAATAAGTCATGGAATTAAGGAATAAATTCAAATTAGAGAAAATGGTGATTTATAGCTCAGTATAGATTTAGTATCAAAATTTGAGTATGTTACAACAACTGGGAGGTCCCCTTGGCCTTTGGGCCTTGTTGCATATTATATACTTATTGTGACTCATGGAAAATTCCTACATTAAGGAGGCCCAAACACTGTCCCTTATGATAATGTTTTCTTAGTATAATGTAGCTAATAAAAATGGGGAATTTTTTCTTGCTAAGGAACTATTTTTTATCTTCTATCTTTCCTAATACAAAACCTTTTAATTTATGAATGCCTTAAACATGTGTATCTTTATACCCATGTACCAACACCCAGTATGATGATGCACTTGTTTCACATATGTTTCATGTGACACTACAATCCATAGTTGGGCTATCCAAGCACGAGGAAAAGCTAACCAAATATTTGAGATGTACCCACCCTTATGCTCGTAACTACAAATGAGAGTTTGGTGCACATGGGAAAATTTGGTATACAATGAAATGGTGTTGAGATTATGAAGCCATACAGTTGACCCTCGATAGCGATGGCAAGATTCTAGGTGAGGGAGATTGTCACATCCCAATTCTTGAGGCTTTGGACTAAAATGATCTTAAAAGGAATGATTGGGATGTTCATATCATGAAGGTACACCTCCTTTTCATATACTCCATCAATAGACACTATACAGTTAAGACTACACAAAATGGAGTTGTACTAGGATGGTAACCTATTAGGAAGTTGATATCAAGTTGTGCATAGTGAGGAAAAATCATGTTGCAAAGACCAATGGTGGTTAATGAGGCTAGTTTTCTTTCCTTAAACTCTACTAGAGCCTTGGTAAGTGGGCCTATGAGTTAAAAATATGTTCGACGGTCTTTTACACAACGTCACAACCTTCGCATATTAGCTAAAATTTGTATGAGAATAATTCTCTACAACCATGTGATAAACTTCCATGGAAACTTCCAACGGTTAATCACACTCAGGAATTGAGGATTCATGTCATTTACAAAGATCGACCCTTGTCTCCTTTTAGAAAAATAATAGAGTAGTACAATATCTCATAATCTCTTCTCCATTAAAGTGTAGATGGTCCATGTACACTCAACTCCTATTCACAATTATGAGCACAAGGTGATGGAGTTTTGCAACACCACTAAAAATCCTAAGGTGATGAATCCTTAGGTTTATCCTTGCTAGTACTATGGTAAGAACTCCACCCACGTGTGCTAAGACACGCGGAAGTCTTATCGTAGTATAGTTAAGGGTCGAATCCTCGGGACAACGGTCTTCAGGAAGTCAAGATGGAGAACGTTTTTAGTTTTACTTAACTACTTAACAGTTGATATTTAGATCGAAAGTTTGATTTTGGTTTTAAAGCTAAACGCGAGGAAAGTAAAGCAAGAAAGTAAAGATTAAGGTTGTAAACAATGATAAAAACCACTAGGATGTTATCGGGTTTCACACTACTACACATGGATCAAGTCATGCAACATAATAAAACAACCTGCAACGAGAGACAAATCAGTTAGTATCTTGTAGTCCTAGCTTCCTTTCGGATAACTAGCTACGAGAAGTGTGGAGTATTGCAATGCCAGCCATTCCATAATGAATGGTCACATGCTTTGCATTACTTCTTCATAAAATGTGTTCCTCGACCTTACCAAGGTTGCACTTCCATACGTCAACTGATTCCATTTCATAGTATGAAAGTGCAACGATGGGGGTGAGCTTACTCCACTCATGAAAACACTTCTAGACACCGAAACAGACATATGGTGACTACATACATCCATAACCAACATTCAATCAATATTCAGATCTAAAGGTACAAACATAGACAATTCATACCAAAAGAATATGTAACACAAGTTGATGATCAAGCAACTAGTATTCATTAAGAGATTGAAGTCAAACTGAAAAGAAGAGTATCTCTATTACAAGTTATAGAATTACATCGCATGAAATGAAAACATGGGTAGCGGGGCTACTCCCCGCACCCTAGTGAATGAAACTACTCACTCATGACAAAGAAGGAGGCGAGAAGAGAGAGAAAGAACGTCATCTCCACGGAGGAGGGAAGGTTGAACCCTTGGTGAAGAGAGCAACGATCTTCGCACTTCGTGGTTGCCTTGATGAAGGATCTTCTCTTCCCACCTTCTTTGTTGAGGAGAGAGAAAGAAGAGAGAGAAGGTAGTTGGATAATGAGCACGAATCTCAAAACTGGCAGCCTTGGGGCAGTGGACGGAAGACCAGAGTGCTCTGGATCTGGAGAGGCAGCCTTTGGGCGTCTTGAAAATCGATCCCCTTGAAGTGACCCTTGGGGTCCTATTTATAGGCTCAAGTTGAGCCCAAACGGTCTTGAGACCGTGAGGCTTCTCGCGGTCTTGGGACCATGAGGCTTCTCGCGGTCTTGGGACCGTGAGGCTTCTCGCGGTCTTGGGACCGTGAGGCTTCTCGCGGTCTTAGGTCCGTGAGGCATCTCGCGGTCTTGGGACCGTGAGGCATCTCGCGGTCTTAGGACTGTGAGGCTTCTCGCGGTCTTGGGATCGTGAGGCTTTTCGCGGGGTTGGGACCGTGAGGCTTCTCGCGGTCTTGGGACCGTGAGGCTTCTCGCGGTCTTGGGACCGTGAGGAGTCTTTGTAATTTTTTTTGTGTTTTATGTAATGGAAAGATAAGAAAAGTTAGTTTATTGATGTATCTGCAATAAAGTAAGAAAGTTTAATGATTATATTTAGTTTATCTAAGAAAGAGTATGGAAAACTAAAGATAACTAATAAGATAACGTCACAAAATGGGAGGTTATCACCCCCCCTAACTTAGAGTCTAGCTTGTCCTCAAGTTAGATAGAGCTGAGGCATGTAAGGGCGAGGTGATTTTATTTAATTAGGGTTTCCATACTCTTGCTTCAATTCTAGGTCAGAGATCTACCGAGGTCTTATCAGGGCTTCTGCTTACGCTAACTCTTTTGAGTATCAAAAGTTGCATGGATCTCAGGATCCCTTTATATCATGAATCTCGCATTGGGACCACCTTTCTTATTATGTGCATGTCATCGACTCTAATCAGTTTTATACTTCTTTGGAGAAACCTACCGGTAGCTAGAGTGGGTATGAGGGCTGGCTTAAAAGGCTTATTGTGTAACTCCCCCTTCAAGTGGGGAAGGGTTTGTCTATGCTTTTTAGAGATTCACTACCGGGCACGACACATCTGCCTTCATGAGGGCAGCTGAATGTACCGGCCGGGTGAGCTCTTTTATCAGCCTTATCATATATTAGGAAACCTTAGGATCTCATTACCGGGCATGACACATCTGCCTTCATGAGGGCAGTTGTATGTACCGGCCGGGTGAGATCTTTGTTGGCTCTTCATATAGGTCCTTATGCATGGCACAACTCTCATGTTTTTATTCAGCACTCTGGCTTTTATTCGAGTCTCACAGGCTTAGGAAGTGGGTTTTGTTAGGGTTTTTGATTGGGCGGCCAAGCCTCTTTTATTGAAAGAAGAAAACTGTTCTTAGGGTTCCTGACATGCACTTTTTTTTTTGGTGGTCCGCTCGCGAGATTTCTTGATTTTGGATTTCCCTGATTTCCCTCTTGACTTTGAGAGTTTTCGGTTCTCTTTGGCCCTGAAGTTGACCTGTGAAGAGTCTGAGATAGAATTGAAGCAAAAGTATAGAAACCAATAGTGAATGAAATTTATGAGTTCGCCATTTCAAGCCTGTATGCTAATCTTGTTATTTATATGAGGACTACTTTATCTCTAACTTAGCTAAGGGTGATTCTTTCCAGGGTGAAAGTTATACTTATAAAGTTATTTTATTGAAAAAAATTATTGGAAAAAGTCTAAAGATAAGCGGGAAAAATAGAAAGGTTGAAGCAGAAATGATACCTCGCCCTTGTCCGGTGCACTCCCCCCCTAACTTATCACGCACTCTGTCCACAGAGTGTCAAAGTGATAGGTTGAGAAATGCATGGACAAGGGCATTTAGGCGTCAGTTAATCCTTTATTAGCCCCATGTGTTCTGAGTAAGTTGGCGGCGAACTTCCCTTGTAGCGCGTGGTAATCCACCTCTGTCATGTCCTCTACCGGCTTGTGGAGGGCCAGGATTGTATACATCCAGTAGAGGACGTGGAAGCCGCAGTCATTTGATTCTCTGATTTGCTGGGGGCATCTGTGGTAGAAGGCTGGTGCTTGGAAATGATCTCTGTCATACGCCCGAGTGTGCTGACCCAAAAGATCGTGTAATTTGTCAGCACACTCCTTTGCCACCTCCTCCATTGGTGTCCTTGGAGTTGTAGTGTATGCTTTCCGTTTTGGATCATACTGGCTGTCGGAACTGTTGTAGATTATTGTTGTTCCTTCATGAAGGTTGGTTGCCAGTAACATCCAGTGCTCTTGATGAAGGAAAGGTAGCATGATGAACTTCGGAGTTGTATGTTGGAGATAGGAGATGGTTGACTCCTTTGTTCTGAAGTTCTTCAGCCCGAGAAGATCATCCTTCATGTAAGCTGACACCATATAGACCGTGCTGTGATTCCGTGCAAGTAAGTATTGATAGGCGGTCATTATACTTACATACATGGAACCCTTGAATTGTAGGGTCTCTCGGAGGGCATCTTCCATAACTAAAATATCCCCGTCGATATATACCAACTCGTCTTTTTCGGCGTATAGCCGTGACATTATTAGCCGGAGCTCGTTATCTGAAAGTGTTTTGCAAGCCTCCGGGTCGAAGTCGGGAAAAGACGGTTCAATGGCAGATTGGGGTTCCATATGTGATGAGGATGTCTTGATGGCTACCCCTGATATCAGATCAATGTCACCTTTATCTGGAGCCAGATCGAAGATGTAAGGGTTCCATTGGCTTTGCTTGGTGACATTGGATGGTTGTTTTTCTTTTTGCAACGCCGCTAGAGTTTGTCGGAAAGGTCTCCTCTGTGGTCGTTGTATAGATGAAAAGAGATAACGAGGGACGTCGTCTGCCGCCATGGTAGGGTCATTGAACAACCATCTGTCACAAATAAGCTCCATGGCGTAACGTCCTCGTAGGGAGTGGAAATCTTCATTGATTAGTTCAGTAAAAGGGACCTGCTGGTTTAGCACTAGGATGTGTCGTATGACGTAGAAAGCGCTGTCCCAAGAGCCTTCAGCGGCTTGGACTTGTGGGTTAATAATTCGGAACCAGGGGGAGCTCCATTCCTGGCGAAGAGAAGGGCACGCGGCCCAAATGAGTTTGAGAAGCCGAAAAGGGATGCATTGGGCCTCCCCGACTTCAAGTCCGACAAAATTTATTATCCCGGCCTTTAGGTCACTGGCACAGAATTTGTACACTTTGGCGTCGCGGGAGACAGTGTCCACAATCATGAGTAACCAGTGTTTACAGACTTGGAAAGGCACGGTTATGTATCTTGCTTTTCTTGCGATTCCCCTTTTCAACCTTGTAATGGATTTGTGCTGTAATTCTTTATACAATAAGCACAATCCCAGTGTGGGTGAGGCGTTGAGGACCAGTTGCTGTCGCCGAGAACTTTTGTAGATCTCGATAGAGTTGGCAAGGAGAGTACGAAAGATTGCCATCTTCACCGGCGACTGGGGTCGAAGAAGTGACCGGAAATTTTCACGCGTCAGATCGCGTCTGGTCTTTGTGTTTTGATATATGACATCCTCCCCTGCTTTGGCATCATCTACAATAGTGTTGAGGATGAAAATATCCTGTGCGTCTAAGGTAGAGATGGCCGCCATATCTAAGTCTTTCATTTTGTTAGGTAGAGGTGGCGGCGGAGGTAGCTCTTGCGGTGTGGGGGGAGAAGGTTGTTCCAGGTTGTCCATGTACTGCTGCAGATCGTGATCTTTATCAGAATCAGTAGGAGTGTCTAAATCTTCATCAGTGTCGAGGCATACTCTTTCTGATTCTTCAAGTTCAGGCGCAGATGGTTCGAGTGTAGAGATTTGCTGGGCTGCTGTGGCTGGTGCAGTAATGCTGGTTCCTTGAATGCATCTTTCGAACTCAGCAAAAGCCACTTCTTTGGCAGCCTCCCCCAAAGATCCCACAGAAAAGTTTAGAAACTGATCCACGAAGTATATGTTGACATTCTCTGTATGAGCAGGGGATTTGTGATCTTTATCACCAGTTTGGTGATCTTGCTGTTGTTTTGGTTCTGCTCCTTGGCTGAGGCCTGCCCCAGCATCATCTGGCTTGTCCGAGTCATCAGCTGAGGAGGAACTATTGTTTGAGTCAGCGGAGGAGTCAAAATCTTCCTCGTCATCAGCATCATCTTCATCGTCATCAGTTGTCTTCTTTTTTGCTTTCTTCTTGCACAGACGATGGATGGATTGGAGTTCATCATATGCCACTTGCACGTGCTCGTGTGTTTCGAGCAGTGCTTCGTGGGTTTCTTTAAGATCTGAATAATGTTGTTCGGCTGAGAGGAGTCGTGCTGAGAGGTCGGTTACTTGAGCTCTTAACTGAATAAGCTCATTATTTGATGACTCTTCCTGGCGATTATGTAGTTGTGTGAGGGTCGTGGTGATGTCGTCCAGGCACGTGCTGAAAGCATGTTGTTGCTGCTTCAGCTCGCGGAGGGTCTCTGGCAGAGGCAGAGTCTGCGCAGAGATCTGATCAACTTGCGTTGCCAACACTTCATGCTGGCGTTGTACTCCTTGGATCAACTCGGGCAAGTTGTTACATTGGCCGTCAATGTGGTCGACTTGCTTGGCCACTGAATCTTGACGTTGTTGAATGCGTTGGAGGATGCCTGGCATGGCACGGTTCTGCTCGCCAATCTGGGCAACCTGCTGAGTTAGACCCTGCACACATGAAAAAATAGAATTTAAAATGTTAGATGGGTCGGTGAGGAGGTTTCGGATGGTGTCAAATGGACGTCCGAATTCCGCACCGACGTTAGTATAAGGGACCCCAGTGAACGAAGGGTGAGGTGGCTGGGGTCGGGGTGGAATGATAGTGTCATGCGGAAGGGACACTGTTGATGGACCCGCGAATTGCGTGGTGACTGTAGATGGGGTCACCAGCGATGTCGGGGTGGTGGTGGGTGGAAAAAAAGGTGGCATTCCCGAAGAGAGAAATGGATCCGGGAATGTTGATGGAAAGTCGGTGGATGTGAAGGAGGAGAATTCGGGCATTGTGGTGGAGAATGGGGTGCCCGAAGTGAAGAAGGGTGGGGGTGGTGGAGGGGTGGTAGAGGAAGGTGGAGCAGAGGATGATTGAAGGGTGGTTGATGGTGGTGGGGTGGTAGATATTGGGGTGGTGGAGGGTGGAGAGGTGGTAGTGAGCTCAACATTTAGACTCATTATAAAAGAGTCTAGTGATGAGGGTGTAATATGTTCTTCAGGGAGGGGGGTTCAGCTTCGGGGTTAGGCTTCGATGTAGGTGTCCCCGACAGCTCATGAGCTTTTACGAGCCTTCTAGAAGGTCGTTTGACTAGGAGCTTTGTTGTTGTAGCTGTCGGGGAAGTTATACTAAGTTCTGCCTGCCCTGCCTTTGCTTTCTTTTCTCTGGCTTTGACTGAAGCTATGATTTTGGCGATCTCATCTTCAGTGAATAGGAGCTTGTCCTTATCATAGTCAGCAAGCTCTGGAAGTGGAAGTAGGGTTCTTGAAGATTTTTTGGGGCAGAACACGTAGTTCAGCCTTCCATCCTTATCCTTTAAGATGTGAGAGTTCTTTAGTGTCTGTTCGTTGGTAAGGATGTCGCCTTTTATTGGGCTGCATTTGGGTAGAAGTCTATCCATCTTAAGATATTTGATGATAGATGTGATATGACCACCCGTGCAGATTTCTTTCCCGAGGGCGAAGGCTGATAGCTTGAACAGCATATGCCGTCCAATGTTGGCAGGCATTCCGTTGAGGACAGACCAGAGGACAAAAAGGTCGGATATAAGAACATTTCCTCCTTTGGATCTGGGGAAAAGTGCGCCGACGATAATTTTGTGTAACGTGCGCACTAGGCCAGAATGAACGTTGGAGGCCTTGCTTGTCCTCGCATCGAAGGTTGGTAACCCCGTTAATGACTTCCTGAAGGTATGCTTGTTGAACCCGGGGTTGTCTGTGCCAGCAGCTTTGGCTTTCTTCAGCTGGTCTTGATTGTCGATGAAAATTTCATTCAGAAAAGTTTCGGTAATGACTACCTCATGGTTAAAGATTCTGGAAGTTATTCTGCGGTCACCACCGTCCCTTTCTCTATGCATGATGTACACCACTTCTTTGTTGAAGTAAGTGAAGAATTCTGTTGTGGGCTCAGAGTAGGAAATTTCAGATACAAAGCAGAGCCGGGAAAGGTTAGAATTGTCAAGAAGAGTGAGGATTCTGTGGTAGATCCCCATCTTCATCAGTATGCTGGGGCAGACATACTTGGTCAGTTTAAGGAGTTGGCTGATGGGGGGAATGATTTGGAGGTGAAGGTTCTCGGGTGGTGGTGCTGTGGTGGTGATGGGAGGAAAAATAGGAACAGTTATTGTGGCAGGGTTGGTGACGGTGGTGGAGGATGGTGGGATGCACCCTGCTAGGATTTGTTCCCTTGCACAGGCAGGGTGGACCTGCTTCCTGGCTCTCTTCTTAGATGTTGGCTCAGTTGTTGGTTCTTGAGACAATCTCTTCCCCTTAGATTTTTTAGTGGGTGATTCTTTCTCAGGGGAAGGCTGGTATTCGGAGGCCTCGTCGGATGAGGTCTCTTCGACCTCCTCGTCAGAAGCTTCTTCATCTAGGCAGCGGTTGATTCGCTTGATGTCCTTCATGACAGCAGTCAGGTTCACTTCTGCTGGGACTTTTCTAGTCCTTTTGAAATCGTCAACTATGCTTTGCAGATTTGCTCGTTCAGCAATGAGCTTCTCTTTTGTCCAGAAGGGAGCGTATGTTGGTCCTTGCTTAGCAGGTGAAGTCATTCTGAAATAATTGATAAGAAACAAAAGTTAGAAATCTTAAATTTTGAAATTATAACAAAGTAAAATTATTTTGAATTTGAGTTTTATTAGTTTGATTTAGTTCAAACGGTCCTGAGACCGTTTGGTCTCAAACGGTCTTGAGACCGCGAGGATCCAAACGGTCTTGAGACCGCGAGGATCCAAACGGTCTTGAGACCACGAGGATCCAAATGGTCTTGAGACCGCGAGGATCTAAACGGTCTTGAGACCGCGAGGATCCAAACGGTCTTGACACTGCGAGGATCCAAACGGTCTTGAGACCATGAGGATTCAAATGGTCTTGAGACCGCGAGGGAGACGAACCGCGCGGGAGACGAACCGTGCGGCCGTTCGTCGGCTAAGAGCTGTGGAAACGATGATGGCGACAATGGCGGAAAGGAGCTCGAACGCGAGTTTTAAACGGTGATGCGTCAACCTGTCGCTGCGGTCGGTGGGTCGGCGAAGGGTTAGCTGCTGCAGAGCTGACGACGAGCTGGGAGTGACGACGAGCTAGGAACGACGACGACGAAGTCGAGAACGACGGCGACGAAGCCGAGTCGTCGGCGAAGCACTTGAAACAGTGACGCGCGGGATTGTAGAGATGAAGGTCAGAGTGGAATGAAACAGGAGAGTTCGAGAATTCGGGAATCAAGAAGAGGGACACGTAGGTGGGGGGGTATATTTATAGGTTTTTAGGAGCCCTCTCGGTCAGGTGACCGAGAGAGCTCAAATGGTCTTGAGACCGCGAGGATCCAAACGGTCTTGAGACTGCGAGGAGCCTCATGGTCTTGAGACCGCGAGTAGCCTCACGGTCGTGAGACCGCGAGGAGCCTCACGGTCTGGAGACCGCGAGGGCCCAAACGGTCTCGAGACCGTTTGACCTCAAGATCATGTGGATTTTTATGTATTTTTGGATTTAAAGAAAGCAAAAGAAAAAGGAAAAACAAAGATAAAAGGGTGTTTAAAAACAAAAGAAAAGGCTAGAAAAATTAGGGAAGGTGATACTCAGGCCTTGGGTTGCCTCCCAAGAAGCGCCTTGGTTTAACGTCGCTGGCTCGACAAGATTTTGCTCCGGCTATGCTGACTTTATAGGGTCATGAATCTCTATGGTTTGTCTTGATAACTTGTCTGCCGGAGTGTGATACTTTTTTAATCTGTGGCCATTTACAGTCCTCTCTCCTCCATTATCGTCGATAATAATGACAGCTCCTGTCGGGTATATATGTTTGATTGTAAAGGGCCCCGACCATTTAGTACGTAGTTTTCCAGGAAACATTTTTAATCTGGAGTTAAATAGGAGGACTTTGTCTCCGATGATTATATCTTTTCTTTTGATGTGGCCATCGTGCCACATCTTAGTTTGTTCTTTGTAGATTCTTGTGTTGTGGTAGGCTGTCATTCATAGTTCTTCTAGCTCTTGGAGTTGAAGTTGTCGGAATTCACTAGCACTTTTGAGATCGAAATTTAGTTGCTTAATGGCCCACCAAGCCTTATGCTCTAATTCAACTGGCAAATGGCAAGACTTCCCATACACTAATCGGAACGGTGTTGTTCCGATGGGTGTTTTGAAAGCTGTACGGTAAGCCCATAGAGCGTCAGATAGTTTGGTGGACCAATCGGTGTGGTGCCGATTGACAGTTTTTTCCAGGATAGCTTTAATTTGCCTATTGGAGACTTCAACCTGTCCACATGTCTGTGGATGATATGGTGTAGAAACTTTGTGGTTGACTCCATATTTTCTTAATAAGGCTTCAAAGCTCCGTTCCAAGAAATGTGATCTGCCGTCAGATATAATCGTTCTTGGGACGCCGAATCTGGGAAATATTATCTTTTTAAACATCGTAATTACCGGCTTTGAATCGCAAGAGGTGGTTGGTAGAGCTTCTACCCATTTTGAAACGTAATCCACAGCAACCAAGATATACTTGAATCCATAAGATGAGGGGAAAGGGCCCATATAATCTATTCCCCATACATCGAAGAGTTCGATTTCTTGCCATATGTTCAATGGCATTTCATTTCTTCTGGTTATCCCTCCGGATAGTTGGCACTTGTCGCATGATCGCACGTATTCATGTGCGTCTTTTGCGATGGTGGGCCAATAAAAGCCAGATTGCAAGAATTTGAGGGCTGTCTTCTTAGAACTCATGTGGCCCCCAGTGGGGCCTGAGTGACAGTGCTCAAGGACCGAAGTGATTTCCGTCTCTGGGATGCATCTACGAAAGAGTCCATCTGCGCATAAGCGAAAAAGATAGGGCTCGTCCCAGAAATATTGCTTAGCGTCGTGAATGAACTTCTTTTTGTCGTGATATGATGCGGACGGGTGAATGATTCCTGTTGCCAAATAGTTGACAATGTCAGCATACCAGGGAAATCCATTGGAGACTTTCATTAGGTGGTCATCCGGGAGGGAATCTTGGATAGGTACTTTGTCTTCATCCTCGACTCTAATACGGCTGAGATGATCGGCGACGACGTTTTCCACTCCGCTTTTGTCTTTAATTTCCAAATCGAATTCTTGAAGCATTAGTAACCAGCGGATAAGTCTAGGTTTTGCATCTTGCTTCTGAATCAGATATCGTATAGCGGAGTGGTCAGTGTAGACAATGACTTTAGCTCCTATCAGGTATGAGCGGAATTTTTCGAACGCATAGATGACAGCTAAAAATTCCTTTTCTGTAGTGGTGTAATTTTTTTGTGCTTCATCCAGCGTTTTAGATGCATAGTATATAACATAGGGTTTCTTGTCAATTCTTTGCCCTAAAACGGCCCCTATGGCATAATCGCTCGCATCACACATGATTTCGAAAGGTAACGACCAATCTGGAGCTCGTAGTATTGGTGTAGAAATCAAGGCATCTTTCAGAGTTGTGAAACTTTGCAAACATTCTTGGTTAAAGTTGAACTTTGTGTCCTTGGTCAGCAGTTGTGTCATGGGTTTTGCTATTTTGGAGAAGTCTTTAATAAATCTTCTGTAAAACCCAGCATGTCCTAGGAAGGCACGTACTCATTTTACGTCTTTTGGTGGCATCAATTTTGAGATAACGTCAATTTTTGCTTGATCCACCTCGATCCCTTTGTCGCTCACTCTATGTCCCAAACCAACACCCTCTGTTACCATAAAATGGCATTTTTCCCAATTTAAAATGAGGTTTGTTTCCTCACATCTTTGTAAAACTTGAACTAGGTTGAGCAGACAGTTGTCGAAGGAGTCTCCATAAACTGAGAAATCATCCATGAATACCTCCATTATAGATTCTGTCAATCCCGCAAAGATAGCAGACATGCATCTTTGGAAAGTAGCTGGTGCATTACAGAGCCCGAATGACATTCTTCTGAAAGCATACGTCCCAAAAGGACAGGTAAAAGTAGTTTTCTCTTGATCATCTGGGTGTATCGGGATTTGGTAAAAACCAGAATATCCATTGAGGTAACAAAAGAACTTCTGATGAGCTAGGCGCTCGAGGACCTCATCTAGGAAGGGCAGGGGGTAGTGATCTTTTCGTGTTGATTTATTAAGTTTCCTATAATCAATGCACATACACCACCCTGTAACGGTTCTAGTGGGCACCAGTTCATTTTTGTCATTAAGAACAACGGTGGTTCCCCCCTTTTTAGGGACCACCTGCACTGGGCTTACCCACTGAGAATCAGAAATTGGGTAGATAATGCCTGCCTTTAGAAGCTTGAGGACCTCAAGGCGAACCACCTCTTTGAGGTTGGGGTTTAACTTTCTCTGGTGTTCTCGTGATGGTTTAAACTCTTCAACCATGGGCAGTTTGTGCATACATAAAACAGGGTTTATGCCTGTCAGATCAGTCATTTTATAGCCAATGGCTTTCTTATGCTTTTTCAGTTCATCGAGGAGTCTATTTTCTTGATCATCCTCCAGAGTGGAGCTGATGATTACTGGACAGAGCTTCTCATCATCAAGAAAAACATGTTTAAGCCCCTCGGGTAAGGCTTTCATTTCTGGAGCCTTAGGTGGCTCAGTGGCTTCTATAATTGTGATGGCCTTAAGTTCTTCAAACGTGGCTGTCGGAGCTTCTTCAGCTTTTTCTAAGTATTGCAGGCATTGTTGCACTAGTTCACTGGCCGAGAATTCTACCTCCGGATTTGTAAGAGTATTTTCCAATTCATCGGATGGTTCAGAAATTTCTAACTGGGACATTTGATATATAGCATCCAGGAGAAAGACTTCCTCTTGAATGCTTGGACCTTTCATGCTGTTTAGAACTCTGAACTGGAAAGCCTCCCTCCCAAGTCTCAAAATAATAGTTCCTGCTTCGACATCAATGAGAGCTCGGGCGGTAGCTAGGAAAGGTCTTCCGAAGATTATCGGATATCTCAGGTCTTCTTGTATGTCCATAATAACAAAATCATACGGGACATAAGAATTTGTTCCTATTCTGACAGGGATGTCTTCGATAATTCCAAGAGGGGCAGTTATGGTAGAGTCGGCTAACTGAATTGTCATTGTCGTAGGTAACAAATCAGTGAAGCCTAATCTTTTACACATTGAATAGGACATAATAGATATGTTTGCTCCTAGGTCTGCCAATCCTTTCTTGCTGGAGCCATTTCCAATGGAACACTGAATGCCGAAGGAACCTGGGTCCTTCTTTTTCTTTGGCATTTTATTAAGCAGAATATCTGAAGTGGTCTGAGCAAGTTTCACTGTTTCATCTCTTCTGTCATATACTTTCCTGACAAGAGGGTTTTCAGGTATTTTGCCCAAGCGGGTACTTCGGAAAGGGCATCAAGAAAAGGAATATCAATGTATAACTTTTTCATAGCTTCTTTAAATTTTTGGAACCTAGTATCCATTTTGGTTCCTTTTAGTCTGTCTGGGTAAGGAATTCTTGGTGGGACTTCTGGGATTGGTTCCTTTTCCTTTTCTTTCTCTGCAGAATTTTTTGTTTCTCTGCTTGAATTCCCTGTTGGGGAAAGAATGGCTACGTCATCATCATCATGTTCGATTCTGGTGACATCAGGCAAGACACGACCAGACCGTGTGGTGACGGCATTAAGTTGTTCTGGTCTGTTTGGGTTATGACGCGGGTTTGCCTCTGGTTGCCCAGCAAAAGTGCCGGCTTGAGGTTTCAATTGAGCGGCAATCTGTGCCAGTTGGGCTTCTACGGCCTTTTGTTGAGCTTACTGGTTTGCAAGCATGGTTTGTTGCGATTGAAGCATTTGTCTAATCAAGGATATCTCATCAGATGATTGGGGAGGAGCACCCCTTTGTTGATATTGAGTGACTTGCTGTCCTGGTTGTTGTAGAGGTGCAGTTAACTGTGGCTGCTGGGGCTGCTGCAACTGGGGTTGTTGTGGCTGCTGCAACTGAGGTTGTTGCAACTGAAGGTGCAGTCCTGAATGGGCATATTGGTGAGAAGGATTCCTGGGATAGTTAGATCTTTGGAAAGCTTGTCTATAATTCCCTTGATTGAAGTTATTCTGAAAACCTGGTGGTTGTCTATTGAAAGATCCACCTTGTGCCTGCTGCTGTGGGTTGGCAGTCCCTGCAGGATTCCCATATTGAAAACCAGGATGGTTCCTTGGTTTATCTGGGTTGTAATACACTTGGCCAGGTATTGAATGTATGGAGTTGACTTGCTCTGGCATTTGGTCCTCGGGATGCTCGATAATGGGTTCATATTGCAGCATAGGTGGTTGTAAATCCATCATGACATTGTATAACAGGCCACATGATAATGTGGGATGATCAAATGCATGACAGGCTTCACAAGTTCCAGTAGCTGCTTTAACTTGTTGAACCTGAGAGCTTTTCTTCTTATCATATTCCCCGAAAGAAGTTTCGAGGGCTTGTTGCTTGCTAGCAATAGTCTTCAAGGCCTCAGCAATGGCCTTGAGTTCCATGGATTCTTCTGCTTTGTAGACCTTGAGAACACCTTTGGGTTGGTTAGATGACCTTCCGCAATTGGATTGGTTCTCGGCCCCTAGCGTAACTATATTCCAGGCATCTTCATAATTCTTTCTCATAAAGTTTCCTCCAGATGAGGAATCTAGAAATTGCTTGATATCATCACTTACTCCTCTGTAAAATGTTTCTATCAGTTGATTTTGAGATATGCCATGGTGAGGACACTTTCTCAGGAGTTCTTTGAATCTTTCCCAAGCTTCAGCAAGTGTTTCTCCAGGTAGTTGGGAAAAGTGATTAATCTGTCCCCTAATCTCATAGGTTAGCGAAGGTGGGAAGAATTTCTCAAGAAACTTCTCTTCTAAAGGAGTCCAAGTAGTGATGATGGGGTGTCTATCCAAAGTGTTGTACCAGCTTAGTGCTCTTCCAGATAAGGTGAAGTGGAAAAGGTGTAACATGATTGCTTCCAAGGCAATTCCTGCTTGGGGTACAAGTCGGCAGAGTGACTTGAATCTCTTAAGGTGATCCATGCAATCGTCTCTGGGTGCTCCGGAGAAAGAGATGCCTTGCATGATCTGGATCCATTGCGTCCGAATTTCAAAGTGTGGTATGTTAATAATCGGTGGTCGGACAGGATGATCATCTTCATAATTCTTCGGGACTGCGTAGTCCCGAAGTTGCTTGTTTCTTAATGCATGTTGAGCAGCAGCATGCTCTGCTTGGATGTGGGCTTGTTCCTCAGCTTGGATCTCAGTTTGCACCTGAGCACGAGTGTCGGCAATAAGTTGTGCTCGTTGTGATGCTATGGCGGCGTTGACTCTTTCTGCAACAAGGCGTTGCTCTTCGGCCATCTGTCTGGCCCTTTGGCGGTTAAGTCTATTCCTTCGGTGGAAACTTCTTTCTACCTCAGAATCATATTCTGGTTCAGGGGAGAATCCGATGCTATGTGGGGGTTGCATACACGTTTTCTACCTGAGTAGAAGGAAAATCACACGTTAGGAAAATGGAAGGAAATGAAGAAAAGAAGTTTTGGAGTAGTTATCAAGAAAAAGTGTAAAATCCTAATCAACCAAGAAGTTTTTAAGTAAAAACTAAAATGTTCCGTTGTCCCCGACAACGGCGCCAATTTTTGATGGAGTTTTGCAACACCACTAAAAATCCTAAGGTGATGAATCCTTAGGTTTAGCCTTGCTAGTACTATGGTAAGAACTCCACCCACGTGTGCTAAGACACACGGAAGTCTTATCGTAGTATAGTTAAGGGTCGAATCCTCGGGACAACGGTCTTGAGGAAGTCAAGATGGAAAACGTTTTTAGTTTTACTTAACTACTTAACAGTTGATATTTAGATCGAAAGTTTGATTTTGGTTTTAAAGATAAACGCGAGGAAAGTAAAGCAAGAAAGTAAAGATTAAGGTTGTAAACAATGATAAAAACCACTAGGATGTTATCGGGTTTCACACCACTACACATGGATCAAGTCATGCAACATAATAAAACAACATGCAAAGAGAGACAAATCAGTTAGTATCTTGTAGTCCTAGCTTCCTTTCGGATAACTAGCTACGAGAAGTGTGGATTATTGCAATGCCATCCATTCCATAATGAATGGTCACATGCTTTGCATTACTTCTTCATAAAATGTGTTCCTCGACCTTACCAAGGTTGCACTTCCATACGTCAACTGATTCCATTTCATAGTATGAAAGTGCAACGATGGGGGTGAGCTTACTCCACTCATGAAAACACTTCTAGACACCGAAACAGACATATGGTGACTACATACATCCTTAACCAACATTCAATCGATATTCAGATCTAAAGGTACAAACATAGACAATTCATACCAAAAGACAATATGTAACACAAGTTGATGATCAAGGAACTAGTATTCATTAAGCGATTGAAGTCAAACTGAAAAGAAGAGTATCTCTATTACAAGTTATTGAATTACATCGCATGAAATGAAAACATGGGTAGCGGGGCTACTCCCCGCACCCTAGTGAATGAAACTACTCGCTCATGACAAAGAAGGAGGCGAGAAGAGAGAGAAAGAACATCATCTCCACGGAGGAGGGAAGGTTGAACCCTTGGTGAAGAGAGCAACGATCTTCGCACTTCGTGGTTGCCTTGATGAAGGATCTTCTCTTCCCACCTTCTTTGTTGAGGAGAGAGAAAGAAGAGAGAGAAGGTAGTTGGATAATGAGCACGGATCTCAAAACTGGCAGCCTTGGGGCAGTGGACGGAAGACCAGAGTGCTCTGGATCTGGAGAGGCAGCCTTTGGGCGTCTTGAAAACCGATCCCCTTGAAGTGACCCTTGGGGTCCTATTTATAGGCTCAAGTTGAGCCCAAACGGTCTTGAGACCGTGAGGCTTCTCGTGGTCTTGGGACTGTGAGGCTTCTCACGGTCTTGGGACCGTGAGGCTTCTCGCGGTCTTGGGACCGTGAGGCTTCTCACGGTCTTGGGTCCGTGAGGCATCTCGCGGTCTTGGGACCGTGAGGCTTCTCGCGGTCTTGGGACCGTGAGGCTTTTCGCGGTCTTGGGACCGTGAGGCTTCTCGCGGTCTTGGGACCGTGAGGCTTTTCGTGGTCTTGGGACCGTGAGGCTTCTCGCGGTCTTGGGACCGTGAGGAGTCTTTGTAATTTTTTTTGTGTTTTCTGTAATGGAGAGATAAGAAAAGTTAGTTTATTGATGTATCTGCAATAAAGTAAGAAAGTTTAATTATTCTATTTAGTTTATCTAAGAAAGAGTATGGAAAACTAAATATAACTAATAAGATAACGTCACAAAATGGGAGGTTATCACAAGGGTGTCTAGATTTTGACACTGTAGATAGCCATTTCTTCATGCATGGATCGCATGGCTCAAGACTGTAGTTCCACATGTCCATGTGAACCCCACCTATTTGAGGTGATATAACTATGATACCATTTGTAATGCTTGGGCCCACTACCCAAGATGAGTCAAAGAAATATTAGTTTATAATTCTATCAAGCAAGTCAAATAGATCATTATATACTTTCTAACTAAATTGAACTTAGGTTTAGTTAAAAATTTGGATTAGACCTATATGTATTTTTAGGGCAAGAGAACAAGTATCAGTGTACCTACTTGTATCAATATAAAATGGGATCACTTGAAGGGATTCTTGGCCTTTAGGCCTTCGTGCATCTCAAATAGTCATTGTGGCTAATAGACCCATCTTATGGGAAGTAAGCCCACATATTGACCCTTATGGTAATGTTTTCTCAGTATATTGGAAAAATTACTAAAATAGACAATGTCTTTCTAAATAACTATTTATTATTTCTTGTTTTCTTTACTTCTACTAATTTTTTCTAGTATTGAAAACCTTAAGTATAATTATCTTTTTGCCCATGTACCAACATCTTATGTTTTGATTTTCTTGCTTCAAGTATATTTCATGTGGCACTACAATGTTGAGTCGCACGACCCATGCATGAGGAAAAGTCTATCCATAGAATCGAGATTTATCCCATCTTGTGTTGGTAATTGTCAACGTCCATGAGGAGAAATGTGATGGAGTGGACTTTCAAAGTCCTTTAATGTCCAATGACATAAGTGAAGTCATGCATGTGGAATATTTTGAGAGTTTCAGGTGTTTTGTCAAAGTTTGGATGGAAAATGATAAGTATATCATGATTAAGAACCCTAAGTTGATGACTTTTTTGGAATATTTATTTGACAAGACAATCAGTTGAGTTTTGTCACTAGTCTTGAGTACAATTTATCTTGAGAGGTAGTGAAGTTATGGTTAAAATTTGATTGCATTCGGAGTATCCTAGAGGAGTTATTAAGGTTTGAAATTTGGGAGATAATATGCATTATTGAGGATTTATTAACCTAAGTCATGGATTTAATCAGTGTCACACGCATCCTTAGTTGACCTTGGACTATGTGGCCAAATACTAGCCCTAGGTATCCAATCTAGTGGTAGTGAAAACTACTTTTAATGAGCCGTGGATCTTCTTGAGTGAAGGAGTAACGTAGACCTTTGGATGACAGATCGAGGGTTGTCTAGTTATCTCCCACATTGCAGTTAAAGCAAGGAGAGGGAGAAGTAGTTGCCCCAACTTTCCGACGCCCACTCATCTAGATCATGGGGTGTGGGCAAGGACTAATAGAGGAGTGGGAATCCTCTAGTGAGCACGACCTGCTCGAGCCATTATTTTCAACAAACCAACACCCACGGAGAGAGAATAAGAATGACTCCAGTGCAGTCTCTCCCCTATGACTTGTAGCTGGTGGCTGAGGCTGTAGAGAAGAGATATAGAGATCACAGAGGAGAACAAAGAAGGGAAAATGAAGTACAAGGGCATAGGAAGTGTTTTACATCTTTCACATGGTCTTATGTGGAGTTTTCCATGTCGAAGAGCACCAAGTAGGTCAGAGGAGAAGATTGGGAAGAAGGCTGGTTGTTGGGGTACCTAACCACAAGACAAGGATGGAGACTAGTTTGTACGGTGTAGATAGAGCTTTGGAAGGCATATTCCTATAGCATAGTGACCTGGAGGCTCATAAGCTCTTTTTCTCCACCGTCATTAGGTCCAGGTGACGGCGCTATCGCGGATGATGAGATTCAAAGCCAAAGTCGAGGAGGCTAGTAGCCCAGGAGGTCCATAAGAGATCGCTGAAGGTGGTGGTATCCAAAGGAGTTGATGAGGAGCCTCTGTGTTGCCCTAATTTCTCACTGGAGCAGATCCCGGCAGCGGCGTTGGTGTTTTACGGAAGAAATAAAATCTTGGTAAGGTACCATGACACGCAATTGCAAGGAAGGGAGAAAGAATAGAAGACAGCAAATCGGGTCAGGCTAGGAACTGGCTGATCCAAGGCAACAAACCCAGTTCAGGGGATGCGAACTGGCCACAGTGAGCAAAGGAGTTGTGCAAAACCATGATTGCCACGTGGCGGTGTGCCATTGGCTCAAAAAAGGTAAATTTCTAGAAATTCCCCTAATCTTGTATAATTCACAATAAATAGAAAAATTATCAAAAAAATACAAACAAGATATCAAAATTCTAAATAAAATTGTGTAGAACAACATGAAAGCATAATATTAGGCTTTTGATGCACTAATCTTAGTGATATCATGTAAGTTATGAAGTTCTTATTTCATGGATAATAAATATCAAACGATGGCCTAAAATTATGACAATATGTCAGTAAATCCATAATCATGTTTATAATCCATTTAAGGCTAGTGATTATCATGTTGATGCATGAAATCATGTAACTTGCTCCATATGGCTAATTAGGTCTAATAACCCTAAATAAAATGCAATATATACATATATCCTCAATAAATGATGGAATGTATGGAATACCCTCATATCTATAATTGGAAGCTAGTATGTATTTCTGAATCATAATTATGCATATAAATCAGGTTACATGTTAAATGATCCTAAAATGATGAGAAAATCCTAACCAGATTAATACATGTAACCTAGTGTTAATATGTGCACAAAATTGAATGTAATCAAATAATTAGATTTTGTATCTTAACCTAGAATCCAAGACTAATGACATAATATAAGTAACCTAATTCCAAGAAGATAAGACAAGTAATGATGCACATATCCTAATGAACTAAGCAAACCCTAATGAATCGTGACTAGGGTTGAGATGATGAGAACCTAACAGTGATATGTATGATCTTATCTTAATCAGGTTTAACAAGGATATAGTTGACATCAGGAATGTGGTTTAGGTTATCTGTGATCATGGTATGCCATTACCTCTTACTTGGCTTATTACACAATATGCTTGCATTATATGTGTAGTAAATATTTGGTATATGGTATTGATTGAAATGATTGTTCTTGAATGATATGTTTCTTAATGTTTTTCATATGCGTATGGCTATGAACACATGAAACATAAGATATTTTATCCATCATATGATAGCATTAAACTCTTTGGTAGTATAGTGCATTGAAGTGATCTAACTCTTTTGTAGGAGATCACATTATATGCATGATCTAACTCTTTGGTAGGATATCATAAGGCCTAAAAGCATCTATCCCTTTGGTGGCAGATGTATGATATATATGATGGAAATTTTTCTTAAAAATGTGTTCTCTTTTGTTAATAAACATCTTTGTTCAAGTATAGGTCTTTTCTTATATTTGTTTAATGTTACCAAGTATTAGTTTTATCTTATTGCCAAGCTCAGTAAGGAGAGGTATATAAAAGACATGTAGGCGTACTCAGTACAATATTCTTGAATATTTTGCTGACATGTAACACATGTAATCTATTGTTTAGATGTTGTGGACACATGATTTTGAAGGACCGAGATAGTTGAGAGTTGTGTGGCGAGCTGATGTACAAGTGGACATGTTGTCTTAATATCTTGTTGTTTAGTGGTAGTACATGTATATGTAGAAGTTTGTCGTTCAATATGTAATATCAAATGTTTTAACAATTCATGTTGTAATTATATGTTGAATGGTGAAAATGTGTTGTATGGTTTTGTTATTGTTCATGTGCATGTGCTACTATGTTTCCTTCTGACTTCCTCTGACTTTCTTCTTCTTAGCCTTGTGTACGGTGTTTAAATTGGGATTCTCACTGAGGTGAGGGTTTCAATTTGGATATCACACATCATATTAATTTTTATAAAATTTAAGGAGGTCACAAGAAAGATATCAATAGAGTCAATATATATTCACCCTTACTTCAGACATGAGCTGAGTTAACATGTGACAATTCCGGTTTAAGAGTAATGACAGTAGAAGATAATGTAGCAAGATCATCTTGTGCAAGAAGTATGTCAGCCTCCAAACAAAGGGCTTTAGTAAGATAAGAATCTTTTTTTAAAGTAAGACTAGAAACTTCATGACTAGGCAATAAAGATATAGAAGAAAGATCATTAACTTGAGAAAGTAATTAGCAATTTTTTTCTAAGAAAAACAAGCTCATCAAGATAAACTCTACTCTCATACTTAATAGCATCACAAGCAAGTTTAAGATCATCATTTTTAGTGTTAAGTAAAGCAAGATTATCTACTAGGTCTTAGTTTTCTTCCTTAAGACTATTGTTGTTCTTAAGGTAGAACCCATTCTCTACTTCAACTCCATTGTATTGGAGATCAAGAACAAGAAATTTCCCTTGATAGGAATCAATGTTATCAAGATGTGACTTCTCAATTTGATCAAGAATATCAATTTTTGCATACATATCAACTATTGTTTACCCAACCTCTTCTTTTTAGACTTTTATTTAGAATAGGAAGAGTGAGTAGCATTATCATATCAATAAAAGTTTCCTGAAATAACTCATGCAAGTGTATTCACTTACCTTACCAATGTCTTCACTCGTAAAGTCCTTGAGTGCAAGGTGCCATTCTCCTTCATCGGAGCTTGAACCACTAGAAGATGATTCCACCCAAGTTGCATGAGTTGCATCCTCACTCCTTTTGTCCTTCTTGTCCTTCCTCTTGTATTTGCCTTCCTTCTTGTAGTCATCCTTCTTCTTATGGTTGCTCTTGTGGTAGGCTTTCTTTTTCTTTGGGCATTCATTCTTATAATGTCCCCTTTGACCACATTCATAGAATCTAAAAGTAGAGGATGAGAAGACTTTCCCTTGAAGTGATTTCCCTTGGAGAAGTTTGCTTCATGATCACTAGGGCCATCATCTTCACTTGAGAAGGGAAGAGAGGATCGGCCAGAAATTTTTTGTTGGAGAGTCATTGCCTCCACTTGATCTTTGAAGGCATTGTCTTTGATCTACTTTGATTCCTTCTCTGATTTTTTGTCATCTTCTTCTTTCTTGTCTGGCCTTGGCTCATGACCTTGAAGGTTGCCAATGACATCCTCAGTGGCTAAGTCACCAAGACTTCTAACTTCTTCAATGGATGTCACCTTGGGTTCCCATCTCTTAGGAAGAGACCTTAGGATCTTGGAGTGGATAGTTCCTATATCCCAGGTGTGGCGCAAGGAAGCAAGCCCATTGATGATGGTGTTGAACCTTGAGTACATCTTGGTCACTCTTTCCTTTTTGTCCATCTTGAAGTTCTCATGCAGTCCACTGAGCATGTAGATTTTTGACTCTTTGACTTGTTGTGTACCTTCATACGTAATGCACAACTTGTTCCAAATCTCATGGGTTGTGTTCCAAGATGAGATCTAGTTGAACTCGGAGGGAGTGATAGTAGCATACATGATGCTTATTGCCTTGGCATTTAGTTGCACCTTCTTGAGTGTAGCTTCATCCCAAGTAGCTACATCACCCGTTGGCTCCTTGTATGTAAGAATCATCACTTTCCACATGTCATAGTCCATCCCTTGGAGATATAACTACATCCTCCATTTCCAATAAAGGATATTTGTCTTGTCAAAGACCGAGGGTCTCATGGAGAAGTCTCCCTCTAGGTTGAGGGACCCAAGTAAGTTGCCATCTTCTCGTCTCATAGGAGATGTGTCGGAGAAGATTGTGGCTTTGATACCACTTCTTAGATCAAAGGGATCTAGAGGGGGTGAATCGAGCTAAAAACACTTACACACAATTTTTTAGACTTTCAAGTTACTTCAACTAGGCACAATCACAAATAGTGAATTTGATGGCAATATAAACATCCATATCAAAGATGAGAGAGATTGAAACAAGCACATGAACAAATAGTTTAGAGAGGTTCCATTCTCCAAACTAGTCGAGAGTCAGACTACTACCTAGAGATGTCAATCCCTAGGATTTTGCAACCTATGTATACTTATATTCTATTATAAGACATACAATTTGACATTCCTCTTCTAGGACAAGGATACCCAACTTCCCGTTGAGGTCAAGGGAGCCAATAACCTTACAAGAAAGGTCTTACCTATCCAGATCTAGAGTCTTCTACCTCACTAAGGTCTTACCCACTCTTACAAGAAGTTTGACACCTTCTCCAAGGAGATCCCCTCTATGCAATGAGTTTGTAGCCTTGAAGGATTTACCCAAACTACTCCTAGATCTTCACCCTTATCCTACCCTTCACTTGGAGAAGATTTATGTACCTTCTTCTATAACTTGAATAAGATTGCACCTTTGCCTTCACTTGGAGAAGATTTCACTAACTTGATCTTGAAGAAAGGGGTTGGAATAGGAGAAGCTTTGTGCAAGGCCCCTAACCTAGCTTGGTGCTTGAGTTTGCTTTCTTTCCTTAATAAGATGTTTAAACCTTACTCTATCTTTTGAGTGATTTTATAACATGTTATGTCTTGTGTTTTCAGTTTGGTCCTATTTGGATAATGTCTGAGCTATGTCTTCTTATTTTGGACCAAGTTTAAATTTACTAATGCTGAGGGATTATCTTGTATTTTGTCACATGTAGCGTGTGCCCTTAGTGTTTTAGCATCATGAGAGAGAGAATTCTACTATAAGGCACCTTGTTGTACCTTGGTTGATGAGGTGGCACCATGTGGTGATGATATAGTTTTCTAGGGTTTGCCTTATTGATGTGTATCCACCTTGCTAGGGTTTGGTGTGTTGTAACCACAACATCACACTTGTATGAGTGTTGTGACCACAAAACATTCCCTAGGTGTTATTTGCTTCGACCTTGGTGACCTAGAGGTGGTTTGGTCAAAGGAGTTTGTCTTGTAGTGGTGTGTTTCAACCATGTGGTAGTGTGGTGACCTACTGTTGTAGCCCCTACGTGTGCATGGTGTGCTTTGACTGCAACAAGGTGTGTAGTGAACCTAAGTGGTTGCCGCACCGTCTAGGTTGTATCACCCTTTTATGCATGCATGTGTTAAGTGGTTTCATGGATGTTTTCTTGGTGGACAAGTGTCCTTTTGGTGGTCCCTTGTGTTGACACCTCATACCCACCTTACCCCATCTGACCTTGAGTATATAACCTCTCTCCTCTTCATGCAAGCATCCTTTTTAGCCCTCTTTCTTCCCTACTCTCTTGTGCTCGTCCTTGAAGCTTTTTGGAGCAAAGAAGGATTGATCTTGGAGCTTTGGTGGCCGATCATCCGTTCATGTGGTGCTTTTGAGCTTGATCATCCTCCTTGTGGTGGTCAATGGTGATCATCTCTTTAAGAAAGTGGTTTTGAACCCTTTAATCTATTTTCCCTTGAAGCCTATATATCTTTCTCCTTCTTGGCCATTGTACTATGGGGCAACCACGATGACTATCTTGAAGATATTCTCCTCACAAAGGTCAAAGACTGTGGTTTGACCATGGTGGTATCTATGTGAGAAGAAGGTCTCTTCTTTCTTCTTCTTGTTTGGCCTAAGGTTTTTACCCTCTTTCTTGGGTTTCCTTTGACCATGGTGTTCGTCTCTTTAGAGGAACCATGTGGACGAGGAGTTGATCTTTGTTGAAGCTTCTTTTCTCTCTCTTGGAGCTTGATTCTCTACAAGGTGGGCTATACAACTCCTTGTTGTCTTCTATTATTTGAACCATAATATTGCTTGCATGCTACTATTTTAATCTCTAAAACATGATGCTAATATGCTAGATGATGTTCTCATGATCTAGGGTTTATGACTTTGTAGTATTCTCACATAGATCTTTCTTAAACCCTAATTCCATGTGTCTGATTTCTAAGTGATGTTCATGTGATGTTCTTACATGCATCATGATCCTTGGTTTTATCAATGTGTTACATTTCATCCATCATGTTTTATTTAGGGTTTTGAATCAATTTTCATGAGGTTGGAGCTTTATATTCTCTCTCCTAATTTGGATTCTTGGTTGATCATGTTATGTTGGTGATCATTCTAGGGTTGATATTCATGCTTTTCTGAGTTTTGGACATGGTGATGATTGGTGTTCAACACTTCTCTCTTGGTGTTTTTAGTCGATGCTCATATGTGTTGGATGTGTGGGTTGCTACATGAAGTGTTGTTTCAGTTGAAGCACCTTGGTTGAGTTGGTTATGTGGATGGGATAAGTGTAGTGGGCGCTACACATGATTTTCTTTGGACTGGTCACAACACATCATCGTTTGTTCGATCGCTACACACAAATCCTTTTTGGTCGACATACCTGGTGTTAAGACCCCACCTCCCAATAACCCCCAATTAAGGGAGACCGAGAGGTCGAAGTCACACCCATAACTTCCAGATCAAAGGTTCGACAATTAACCAAGAATAATTATCAAATTTTAATAGACTAAACGGGAAATTGTAAGAAAATAAACTGTTGCATATCTTTTTGAAAACTTGGATCTCTAAACTTCTATCCACTTATGGTTTCTATTCTAACTGACCCTCCTTGTATTTTACTTCATGTATTTCACAATATGACGATTTACTGTTTGTCCTTTTGGTTTGTACCTAAAACGCCGAAAAACAAAACGTCGATCAGCCGAAGCTGGTATGTGGGGGAAACAATAAACGTGCAACTATGATAACAACATAATCAATCAATTAATCATTTAACAACTAAGATTATGTTTTAAATATATCTCCACGATCCATGAGTACCCTATCCTCGATGTTATCCCTGTAGTGGACCTGGATACTACCTTCCTTATGGTAGATTCCCAGTAAACCCCTCATGGTCCCACCTATAGGTGAACCAGTTTCTAGGGTTGAGTCACATGGCACTACTCGTAAGTAGCCCACTCCTTTTGTCATTCCTCTTGTATTGACTTCCTTCTTGTAGTCATCCTTCTTCTTATGGTTTCTCTTATGATAGTCTTTCTTTTTCTTTGGACATTCATTCTTATAATGTCCCCTTTGACCACATTCATAGAATCTAGAAGTAGAGGATGAGGAAGACTTTCCCTTGAAGTGCTTTCCCTTGGAGAAGTTTGCTTCATGATCACTAGGGCCATCATATTCACTTGAGAAGGGAAAAGAGGATCGGCCAGAAATTTTTTGTTGGAGAATCATTGCCTCCACTTGATCTTTGAAGGCATTGTCTTTGATCTACTTTGATTCCTTCTATGATTTTTTGTCATCTTCTTCTTTCTTGTCTGGCCTTAGCTCATGACCTTGAAGGTTGCCAATGACATCCTCAGTGGCTAAGTCACCAAGACTTCTAACTTCTTCAATGGATGTCAGCTTGGGTTCCCATCTCTTAGGAAGAGACCTTAGGATCTTGGAGTGGATAGTTACTATATCCCAGGTGTGGCGCAAGGAAGCAAGCCCATTGATGATGGTGTTGAACCTTGAGTACATCTTGGTCACTCTTTCCTTTTTGTCCATCTTGAAGTTCTCATGCAGTCCACTGAGCATGTAGATTTTTGACTCTTTGACTTGTTGTGTACCTTCATACGTAATGCACAACTTGTTCCAAATCTCATGGGTTGTGTTCCAAGATGAGATCTAGTTGAACTCGGAGGGAGTGATGGTAGCATACATGATGCTTATTGCCTTGGCATTTAGTTGCACCTTCTTGAGTGTAGCTTCATCCCAAGTAGCTACATCACCCGTTGGCTCCTTGTATGGAAGAATCATCACTTTCCACATGTCATAGTCCATCCCTTGGAGGTATAACTACATCCTCCATTTCCAATAAAGGATATTTGTCTTGTCAAAGACTGAG
Organism: Alisma plantago-aquatica; assembly: GCA_963693085.1. NCBI lineage: Eukaryota > Viridiplantae > Streptophyta > Magnoliopsida > Alismatales > Alismataceae > Alisma > Alisma plantago-aquatica. The sequence continues at coordinate 1,050,075,922 of OY856413.1, read as the reverse complement.
GGTCTCATGGAGAAGTCTCCCTCTAGGTTGAGGGACCCAAGTAAGTTGCCATCTTCTCGTCTCATAGGAGATGTGTCGGAGAAGATTGTGGCTTTAATACCACTTCTTATATCAAAGGGCTCTAGAGGGGGTGAATCGAGCTAAAAACACTTACACACAATTTGTTAGACTTTCAAGTTACTTCAACTAGGCACAATCACAAATAGTGAATTTTATGGCAATATAAACATCCATACCAAGGATGAGAGAGATTGAAACAAGCACTTGAAAAATTTGTTTAGAGCGGTTCCATTCTCCAAACTAGTAGAGAGTCAGACTACTACCTAGAGATGTCAATCCCTAGGATTTTGCAACCTATGTATACTTATATTCTATTATAAGACATACAATTTGACCTTCCTCTTCTGGGACAAGGATACCCAACTTCCCTTTGAGGTCAAGGGAGCCAATAACCTTACAAGAAAGGTCTTACCTATCCAGATCTAGAGTCTTCTACCTCACCAAGGTCTTACCCACTCTTACAAGCAGTTTGACACCTTCTCCAAGGAGATCCCCTCTATGCAATGAGTTTGTAGCCTTGAAGGATTTACCCAAACTACTCCTGGATCTTCACCATTATCCTACCCTTCACTTGGAGAAGCTTTATGTACCTTCTTCTATAACTTGAATAAGATTGCACCTTTGCCTTCACTTCGAGAATCTTTCACTAACTTGATATTGAAGAAAGGGGTTGGAATAGGAGAAGCTTTGTGCAAGGCCCCTAACCTAGCTTGGTGCTTGAGTTTGCTTTCTTTCCTTAATAAGATGTTTAAACCTTACTCTATATTTTGAGTGATTTTATAACATGTTATGTATTGTGTTTTTAGTTTGGTCCTATTTGGATAATGTCTGAGCTATGTCTTCTTGTTTTGGACCAAGTTGCAATTTACTAATGCTGAGGGATTATCTTATTATTTGTCACATGTAGAGTGTGCCCTTAGTTTTTTAGCATCATGAGAGAGAGAATTCTACTATAAGGCACCTTGTTGGACCTTGGTTGATGAGGTGGCACCATGTGGTGATGATAGGGTTTTCTAGGGTTTGCCTTATTGATGTGTATCCACCTTGCTAGGGTTTGGTGTGTTGTAACCACAACATCACACTTGTATGAGTGTTGTGACCACAAAACAATCCCTAGGTGTTATTTGCTTCGACCTTGGTGACCTAGAGGTGGTTTGGTCAAAGGAGTTTGTCTTGTAGTGGTGTGTTTCAACCATGTGGTAGTGTGGTGACCTAGTGTTGTAGCCCCTACGTGTGCATGGTGTGCTTTAACTACAAAAAGGTGTGTAGTGAACCTAAGTGGTTGTCGCACCGTCTAGGTTGTATCACTTTTTTTATGCATGCATGCTTTAAGTGGTTTCATGGATGTTTTCTTGGTGGACAAGTGTCCTTTTGGTGGTCCCTTGTGTTGACACCTCATACCCACCTTACCCCATCTGACCTTGAGTATATAACCTCTCTCCTCTTCATGTAAGCATCCTTTTCAGCCCTCCTTCTTCCCTACTCTCTTGTGCTCGTCCTTGAAGCTTTTTGGAGCAAAGAGGGATTGATCTTGGAGCTTTGGTGGCCGATTATCCGTTCATTTGGTGCTTTTGAGCTTGATCATCCTCCTTGTGGTGGTCATTGGTGATCATCTCTTTGGGCAAGTGGTTTTGAACCCTTTAATCTATTTTCCCTTGAAGCCTACATATCTTTCTCCTTCTTGGCCATCAGACTATGGGGCAACCACGATGACTATCTTGAAGATCTTCTCCTCACAAAGGTCAAAGACTATGGTTTGACCATTGTGGTATCTATTTGAGAAGAAGATCTCTTCTTTATTCTTCTTGTTTGGCCTAAGGTTTACCCTCTTTCTTGAGATTTCCTTTGACCATGGTGTTCTTCTCTTTAGAGGAACCATGTGGACGAGGAGTTGATCTTTGTTGAAGCTTCTTTCTCTCTCTCTTGGAGCTTGATTCTCTACAAGGTGCGCTATATAACTCCTTGTTGTCTTCTATTATTTGAACCATAATATTGCTTGCATGCTACTATTTTAATCTATAAAACATGATGCTAATATGCTAGATGATGTTCTCATGATCTAGGGTTTATGACTTTGTAGTATTCTCACATAGATCTTTCTTAAACCCTAATTCAATGTGTCTGATTTCTAAATGATGTTCAAGTGATGTACTTACATGCATAATGATCCTTGGTTTTATCAATGTGTTACATTTCATCCATCATGTTTTATTTAGGGTTTTGAATCAATTTTCATGAGGTTGGAGCTTGATATTCTCTCTCCTAATTTGGATTCTTGGTTGATCATGTTATGTTGGTGATCATTCTAGGGTTGATATTCATGCTTTTCTCAGTTTTGGACATGGTGATAATTGGTGTTCAGCACTTCTCTCTTGGTGTTTTTAGTCGATGCTCATATGTGTTGGATGTCTGGGTTGCTACACTAAGTGTTGTTTCAGTTGAAGCACCTTGGTTGAGTTGGTTATGTGGATGGGATAAGTGTAGTGGGCGTTACATATACTTTGCTTTGGACTGGTCACAACACATCATCGTTTGTTCGATCGCTACACACAAATCCTTTTTGGTCGAAATACCTGGTGTTACGACCCCACCTCCCGATAACCCCCAATTAAGGGAGACCGAGAGGTTGAAGCCGCACCCATAACTTCCGGATCAAAGGTTCGACAATTAACAAAGAATAATTATCAAATTTTAACAGACTAAACGGGAAACGGTAAGAAAATAAACTTTTGCATACCTTTTTGAAAACTTGGATCTCTAAACTTCTATCCACTTATGGATTCTATTCTAACTAATCCTTCTTGTATTTTACTTCATGTATTTCACAATATGACGATTTACTGTTTGTCCTTTTGGTTTGTACCTAAAACGCTGACAAACAAAACTTCGGTCAGCCAAAGCTGGTATGTGGGGGAAACAATAAACGTGCAACTATGATAACAACATAATCATTCAATTAATCATTTAACAACTAAGATTACATTTTAAATATAACTCTGCGATCCATGAGTACCCTATCCTCTGTGCTATCCCTGCAGTGGACCTGGATACTGCCTTCCTCATGGTAGATCCCCATTAAACCCCTCATGGTCCCACCTATAGGTGAACCAGTTTCTAGGGTTGAGTCACATGGCACTACTCGTAAATAGCCCACTCCTTAACTCATGGCAAGCTAATGGGTCTAATGGCACTACACTTGGTAGCCCAATTTCTAACCCACGATAACCTAGACCTTACTCTAGGTTACTCCTTTTTAGCCTTTACAAGTCACAGAGGTGGACCCGGATCTAGCTAGTTATACATGTATATTCATAGTGATAGTCATAGTCACTATATATTTGCATGAAATAAAAGCATCCAACAGTTATTTCAAGCCATGAGGGAAATGCCGATAAAATCCTCGGAAAACTAGTCGGGATAATCATAAGTGTAACCACATACATGTTCAGTAGATTTCTCAAGCTAATATCAATTCCAACCAAGAAAGCCATCCAAGTAAGTAGTTCAACCACACAATCAGTAATCCTAAAAAACACATTTACTATATTTACTACACACTTTATCAAGATTCTTTCTATTCAACTTGAAATTGCTTCTTATGGTTTCCTTATCCATTTTAGGGTTTCATTTGCAATTAGGGTTTCACTTCATTTACTATTTTAAATCCTAATTCTATACAATTACTTGCAAACCCTAATTTCATATTAAAGGCACACTTAAACATTAATTAAGCCCATTATGCCTCTTTTACATCAAAGCTACTATTTTTATCCTTTTAATCCATAATAAGATCATTATACTCATATATCATCAATTTATGGTCTAATTCTCAAACGAACTCTATATATCATTAAATCCACTCTTTATTCATTAGAAAACCCTAATTTGGAACTTTCATATTCAAATAACTTAGAACCATCATTTAACAACATATTTTCACATTCTTCCAATTAATTATGATCGTATCCTCTTTTACCCTAAATTAGGGTTTCTAAACACTTAATCATTCTCATATGGGGTAAAAACCCTAAATCATGCAATTTCACCTCTAGATCAGGTTCGTATCTAACATTATCATTCAACAGGCTATTAATACTTAAATTAACCCATTAAGCATACTAGATTCAACCTTTAATCACAAATAGGCGTTTTAACCTAAATTTAATGCACTTTTCCTCAACTTATTGTACTTTTTGCAATTAGAAATGGAATCAATCCTTCACATTATTTTTATTGGATTCTACGCGTTCTCCTGATCAACTTTCATATATTAAGTTCCTTCATCTGACCTTCCTACTAATTATTATGATTTTTGCAAGTTAATTACTTTTAAACCAATCACACTTTGACACGTCAGCGTTTGTAGACTCTTATTTGCAACGCAGGCGGTTTACATAAAAAAACCTAAATTACAAAGTTGCCCTTACCTGGTCTTCTTTGATCCCGGACTAAGTTGCTAATTAATCATGTTATCGTCTACCACCTCGCGTCGCCTCCTCCTCTGCGACGCAGCGCTTGTGCGGCGACTCCATGGGCCAGGGGCATCTGCTCTCCTCGTTCTTCTTTCTCCCGGATCGACCCACTCCTTCCTCCGATGGAAAGGGTAGTGAGGGAGAGCCATGATGCCTCCCGCCACCATTCTCCTCGACTGCCATCCTCCTACCGACCTGCACCATCTGTGAGGTTGTGACTGTCATGGCAAGGGAGCGATCGGCTGCTTGCGAGGAGTACACTTAGGATGACGACCCGACATCAGAAAGCGTAGAACTCCACTACTCATGTAGGGCACAAAACCAATTATGTTGCACGCCCATCCCCCTCTTTTCTTGGCACGCTGTCAGGACGCAACCTTGCCTATGGTTTCCGCCACGATTAGCTCCGATGAGTGGGGATCCTCCTATCCCGACGAGAGTGATACCATCATCATGCTCGATGCTAGCGACTCGGCCTGGGCATTGGGACAGTACTAGTCTCAGGTCTATCACCAGATCATTGTTTATGTGGCATAGTGCCGCAAAGATTAGGACAATTTGACAACTGCAGCCGGGGAGACCATAGATGAGGGGGACATGGAGCCCTTGATGATCGAGGAATAAAAATGCTCGTACACAGCACACAGGAACTCGGTTGCTAGGGTCTGTCGTAGGGTTCCCTTATTGCTATCACGGCATGAGACACCTCCTTCTTGGGGATGAGAGGGTTGCTTGTGGTTCTTTATATATATATATATATATATATATATATATATATATATATATATATATATATATATATATATATATATATATATATATATATATACACGCATCTCATGGAGAGTGTCTGCTGTTCTCACCCCTTTAGGGTTTGTCTCTGTTAAACCCTTTCCTTTCTAGAGAGTCCTATTCTCACATGTATATTGGCTACTCACACATCGATGCGTCAAGTTTCCATATGTTTAAGGAAACCAAAATACATATTTTCCTTCCTTTTTTTTATTAATAAAACCCATGTTTATTATTCATATGATCTGTGAGAAACCACCACTCTCTTATATCTTGGATTTCCTTGGACATCAAGGAACCTTAAAGGTTCGAAATCCCATCTTGGAAACATTTCTTTACCCTTTTCTTTATCTTTTATCCCCTTTTTTTATTATTATTATTATTTGTTCCTTTATTCAAAATAAATTTCTTTTCCCATTACTTGAACTTATATTCTTTTCTTCTATATCCATTATTGGATTAATATAATAATAATAGGAACCACAAAATTCCTAATGTAAGGGAGGTTTGCAAAGAAATCCCTTCTTTGAAGAAAAGCATACAACCTTTTCAATTAAGTCCAAATTCTCAAAATCATTATATTTACATTATGAAAACCCAAGAAAAATTGGGGTTGTAACATCCTTCCCCTCTTATTAGAATTTTGTCCTCAAAATTCCATCAAGCAAACAAACAATTCAGGATAAGACTTTTCCATGTCCATCATTGGCCCTTATGTGGCTTTACCTTACCCATGGCACTTCCAAAGAACCTTTATCATGACATTTGTTTCTCTAAGTTCTTTCATCCTGGCATCTATAAACTGCACAGGTGACTCAGGCCATTTCAGCCTCCCTTGGGGCTCACTAGGTTCATTGCTCAGCACATGGTCGGGGTACCTCACATAGTGCTCTAAATTGGACACATGGAACTCATCACACATTACTTTATCCTGAGGGGTAATGTCAAACTTAACCTTCTCCACCAAACCATGTCAAAAGAACCCATGCATCGGGGACTCATCTCTCTTAGCTATAACTTAGAGGGGTCAGATTTTTATGTCACATATTCTCCCACAGTGAACTGCATATCAGTCTACTTTGCATCTTCCATGACTTTTGTCATCTCTAGGCTCCTTTCAGCCATTGCACAATCAAAGCGACTTCATCTACACACACTGTGGTCCTTTTCTAACCATCATGTGGTCCTTTCACCAACATCACCTTACTGAAGTGGTGACCGACACAACCTCCCTTACAGAGCTTCTTTAAATCCCGATAATGGATATGGTGGTCATCATCACATCTTTCATAGGACAAGAACTGTCTATGGATATCACCCTGAACAAGCACATATGCTCTCATCAGACCCCTTTAGTCTGGATCATACTAACCATTAGTTAGGGGTGATAAACTGTACTAACATTGAGTTCTTCATGTACCTACTTCCACCTTTTGGAAGGGAACCTTTAGGTCAAACTCAAGAACCTTTTGAACTAGCATCATGGTGTAGTTGAACCATCTCTCTCATGTGTAGTTCAACCAGATCTGTCCCTTAATAGAATTCTTTCTTTCTCATGTCATCTAGGTAAGGCAATCTACCATAACCCATATTACATCATGACCTTACTTGGTTAAGGGGAGACTTTCCACATCATCCATAGTGATGAACTCCCATTCCCTCTTTGGAACTCTTTATCCTTTATATCAATGCACTGGGTTATTGGTGTTCATCCTTCTCCCTCGGCTTGCATGGACATATACCACATCCAACTTTATCTTAGGCATCTTAAGTATTACTATCACTTACTATCTTTGAAGTATCACGGTGTATGGTGATCTTCAATCATGATTTTCTGTATTGTCATGATTCCTCCAGCTTGATACCTTGAAAACGCTAAACCACTCTAATTAGGGTTTCCTCACCTTCCTATCCAAAGATGTGCAAATGAGGTTCTACAACCATCCTTTCATTGCATCAAGGCCTAGGATGGCTAACCAAACAACCATTAATTTTTCAACATATCTCATTACATCTGAGTGTTAGCTAAACTCTTCTCCTTTCCAAACTTAGGGTTAGCCTAACAACCTCTTCTAACCAAACTAGGCAGCTATATCTCAACCAGAGCATCCATTACCACTTCACATCCTTAGGTAATAGGTAGTATTGAAGACATACACTTCCATGTATTTCACTTATCATCTCAAACTTAAACTCTATTGAGAACGCTTTGATCTCATCTTTTGGTGATCAAACTCAACCTTGTATGACTCATATCTCATGATAAAAACATCATCATAAGATGACTACCTTATTCCTCTTTAGCATTGGTAAACCATCTAGGTATCGTTCACTCCTCCAGGGTATGTTATCATCTCTATCCTCATACGTCATAGCTGCATTCCAACTTACATCATCTTTTATCCTTGGTGTATGGCATGCGTACTGTCCTATCTCTCACTCCCATAACAAGAGGAAATAAGCATTTGGTTGTAGTCCAAATACAGATTTCTTCCTGTTCCAAGAGTAGAGATGGTACATCCCACCTTGCCAGTACACCTTTAAATCTAAGTTGAAACGTGCCTCATATGTCACTTCATCACAATCATCTTGATATCAAAGTTACTTCCATGGATAACTGGTCTTGAACCTACTTAGGTCACCACACAATCCTTGGTCATCTCCTCTAGGTCTATAGGGTGTCAGCACTTTAGGGGTCATTCCTCTTCCCTTATGCATCCAGAGAGTACCCTACTCATCTGCCCTTTGGGTCCCATGAGTTCATGAAGGTGATCATCCTCCTAACCCATGGCCCTCAGACAATGATAGTTGTTACCTCCCGACCATATGGTCATGTGCAACTAGGGAATTAGGCAACTCCTACTTCCATCGGTGTTATCCCTACCTGACCCTAGGATAGACTTAGGATTCTATTATAGTACATGTCCATCTCAGAACCTTACCTAAGCCTTCATCATCTCTCTTTCTACATTCATGGGCTGACTTTCATCCTTTCATAGGGGTCATGGAGACCTGCTTACCTTAGTCAGGCCCCATACCGGTTACCTTTATGGTAGCACATCCATATGCATGTAGAGATGGTTATCTATGGGTCTACAGGTTCATTCTCATACTAGGTACTTTTCACTTAGCTTCTCAAGATCCTATGAGCCCTCTTTAGGTTACCTCAAAACTAACAAAAATGGTATATGCCCTACAAAAGGGTCCCTCTCCCAGGATGGTAGGAAACTACACCTTGATAACAAAGGTCACAAACATCATTATGTTTAGGGTATGCATCCACATGAGCAGGCTTAATCCTAGCAAGCTACTACGGCACAAGCAGACCATCTACTAACCATGTTAGGTCACACTTGTTCTCATCATCAACATTGGATCAAGATCATACCTTCCCAAGCCATCAACTTAGCTGTGAGGGGTTCATTAAACATACCTTAAACTTAAGGGATTTCCTTTCCCTCTATACATGAGGAGCACCATGCTCGAAACTCAATTATTGTCATGAGCATTAGGTAAACCACTTCCCCTCTTAGGCCTAGGTACCCTCGGTTCACTTTTCAGATGCTCAACTATCTACTCAACCCCTTAACCATGAACCAAACATGTACAATGTATGCCATGCACATCTTGTCATCCTTCTACTCAAGCAACACTTCAGAGTTGAGTCCTCCTCAAGGACAACCAATGAGGTACAAGGCCTCACAACCTGCTATTAAACCTCTTCAGGTCTAACGGACTCTTTTTCCTATATCAAAAGGTAAACACCTATACCAAAGGCACAGAGGTATCAGTAGATTCATCCCCTCTCTAGGGTTTGGTTTCTCCCATGGCAACCAAGACATCATCAACCTCTAGGGACCAAGCTGTTGGGTTTTAGGGGAGACAGAGAAGGCAGTGGAAACAAAAAAACAATTTCTCCCCCAACCCATACCGAAGAAACGCGTCAACGTCTATATAATAGGAAAGGATGGTTTGTGGAATCATACCTTGTCCCGAGGCTTGCTCGGCGACAATACCTCGTGCAATGTGTGGTCTTCAACTCCGGTCTTGGACGACGTCTGTGCAGCTCCTGGTCGCACCGGGACTGACGACTCCTCCTCCTACCGGACTGTCGGATGACAGTTGTCCTCCTAAGCAGCAGTGTCCTCCCGCCTCTGTAGTAGTCCACACGGACCACCTGGAACTCCACACTCCTTGTCCCACAAGGAAGTGGAAGGAGTCGCACCCTCCTGTTGACGTACTAGTCGCCAACACACTCTCCTGCTACCAGTTGCAACTGCAGTTGTCCTTCCCTTGCTGCACCTCCCTTTGCGGGAAGCACTTGCTCGGGATCTCTCACGGTTACCAAAACCAGAGAGAATGACAACTTCGCAAAGCAACCAGCTTGCATTGAGTTGTACTTTGAGAAGCCCCCAATATCCCTATATATATAGGCGGGTCATGGGACAGGGTTCTCTGTGCCCGGCAATACGAGACTAAAGCAGGAGTAGAAAGGTTCAAGAATTTTTCACAAAAAGCAACCGGTTCGCAACTTGAAATGATCGGTTCACAACTAAACCGATCGGTTCGGCCATTGAGCCGATCGGTTGGACCTAAGCCGATCGTTTGGGGCACTCCAACTGATCGGTTGGTGCCCTGAACCGATCGGTTCATGGTCCTAATCCGGCTCAAAAAGACTTTCCTTGTTTCGTTCTTAATTGGTGTCGTATACCAATGTTATTCCCAATCAAATTGCGCAATTTGAAATCAAAGGAAAATTCTTGCCGACATGACTTTTCCCAACTGGTCGGTTGCACCAGTTGAGCCGATCGGTTCAACCCTTGAACCGGTCGTTTCAACCTGGGCATGAGCCGATCGGCCTGGACACTCCAGCCGACCGGTTCAGCACCTCAGCCGACCGGTTCATCACATGAGCCGATCGGTTGGGAGCACAGGTTGGGCAAAATCAGTCAATTGCGATTTCAATCAATCCGATACTCCAATCAATGCGTCCAACACCTTGAACCATATGATATTGAGCTATCGAATGATTGAGTGTTTAATTGAACTACTAAACTCCTTTAGTAATCAATCTAAACATTGCTTTGTGGACAAAACTCCTCTTCCAGGTTAAATCCTATGTGTGTGACCATGTAGGTCCATTTCACGTTGGCAGTGAAAGTCCATAACACTTATGACTTCACAAGCAAAGAGCAGTGCCTAGTCACACACCAGTGCTACCCAAGTGAAAGTAGAAATTTGGAGAACAACTTTCATCCTACAATCCATGAATGGTGTTACAGTGAATGTATAATTCCTTTGTCACTAATATCCCGAATGAACTCAAGGCATGGAACAGTCATCCTGTCAACGTTCATTCACTTTCTTGATCTCAGAGTAGATTGAAGGAGATATGTATGACATCAATATCGCATACTAATTCACACATGCGTGCGCATGCCTATCTCAATCCTACTCATCAAGTGGCCTTGGATATCAAACTCCCTCAGGAGGGACAAATCCCATATCTATCACTCACCCCTCAAAAGCCCCATGTGTCAAAGCCACCCAATCATCACCTTTATAACAACCCATGTTTCAGGACTGCGTTTGATGATGTCAAAGTGTGCCCAACGACATGTGTTGAGTGTAGTGATTTCAGGTCTAAGAATCACACTCACCACCATCACTGTGAGTACTGACTGTGACTACCATCTCATGGTTCCATGTGTCAAACTCACGGTGGATCTGTCCGGTACACTTGTTCTCTAACAAGTACCTATGTGTTTGGTTTGATATCTCTATATCATGACTAATGAGATTCTGTCATCAACCAACACCACAATCTAGTCTTGTGTGTCATTGCTGTCTATCTACCTTCCACAATGACATCTGACTAGGGACATAACAAGAATGTACAAACTCTTAGCATCCGTATGATCTCATCGTTCAGGTCATGAACCTGAAGGCATACGTCATTGAGTACTGTCATTCTCTAGACATTCAAATCTATTCTATCACTATCTCATATGACTGAACCAGAAAGAATTGGAAGCTTGCCTTTGATGTTTATCAAATCAATCTTAATGTATCCCACCAATCATCCCATGATTGGCTCTCAGGGCATACATACCAATAGACTCCCACTTGCACTGTGAGCCAATCACTCTTGAATCATATTCATAGTGATATTAAAACATGTCCCACATGTTACTGTGCTCTAGTGCCAACATAGTGAGTAATGGCAACACCTTGCCAAAGTCTGTATAAAATGCATGTCTCTCATCTCTTCGCTGTACGTCACAAGTATGAGATGGAGTTGTCGTAATATGCGATCTAGTATTCCTTTGCTAACCTTTAGCCACATTGCATGATCAAGGATTCCAGACTTGTCATCAATGAGTGAAATATAAGTTCATCTCATGAACCTTCAGATCCATATAGTATCCACTGCTGTTCTCTAACACACAGATACTCGGCATTTCCCTTTAAATGGTTTTATTGGAACACTTTCAATTATCAACAAACTTTCACTTTTATACATCCTATGTATATTTTGCGATTTATTTTCTGTCCTTTCGGAAGTTCACATCAATGTAACTCTTTACATCGAACTCTTCCTTATCTCCATAGAACTAGTACTTCCCAAGTACTTATCAAGTTCTTATGGTATTCCAGTAACCCTTACTGGAAGTAGACAGACATCCACTCGTCATGTCCTACATACGAGTTATCAGGATGAGCACATCATATTGCCATGTCCTACATACAAGATGATGAATGCATTTTATTCTTGCCATGTCATACATGCAAGACAACGGGATGATTACATACATGATAGATCCATATCTATTCTTAGTATTCCCATTCTTCATAAGAATTGGACACTTGGCCTTGGGATACTAATATCCATATAACATGGACAAGTTTTCTCCCACTGAATCTGTACATACTGAACCCTTCAGTACAGATTGCCAATGTATGCTCTCTCTTTTCCAGGTCAAGAGATTTGTCGAGAACTATCTCTATAGATCTCTATTCCTATCACATAGGAAACATCTCTATCTTCCTTAAAGATAATTTCCACTTTTGGATTTCCATTCTAGAATAATTCCATTTCACATCAACATGTGGAATGTGAATACACTCTCACTAAATCACAGATCCCTTCTTTATCTTTGACATATCAGTCAAACCCTTTGACTATATCATCAAAGTAAAGATCCAATTTTGAGTTGCTTATACTCAATCAATCACATTGATTAGTCCATTGTAACTTATAGACTTCATTTGCATTAGTGGATTCATAAACCTTATAGGTTGTGTCACGCACACATCCTTGTTTTATTCCTCATAGGAATGCAGTTTTAGTATCCATATGCCAAATGTCTCAGTCATTAAGTTGCAATCAACAAGCATCATCCTTCTCAAAATGTTATCCATGTGTCTTAACACTTAAGACTCATTTGCACTTATGGATTCCATCCAATGAATGCTACCATAAAGGTCATACCTTATGGTTCACATGGAAATCATTTAGGATGTAATGATCATAAATCATAACTCAAAATTCGGTTCCTCATATTCATCTAGATAGTTGACTCATCACATGAACAACTCATCACATAGATAATTGAGGTGTATCTGTTAAGGATATAAGAACTCACAACCCTTGTGATTCTTAATCTCCTTTATTAGTGTGGGGTATTCTTTTGTTGAGAAGAATTCAGTTATTTTGATAATCATTCTCTAACTCCTTAGAGTATGATTCCTTCTTGATTTAGACATCACCATGCCTTAATCATGAGTTCACTATGATACACTATCATAATCACTCATAAGGATCTCAAACATTTGGTCCAAGTATTTTATTCATTGATCTCATCAAGAATTAATACTTTACCAAATTTGTACTTCATTTATGATAATCTTGAACACTTCAAGATATTCATATTGGTATTTCTCTAAACACCATTTGAAGTATTAGCATTCGCTCCAATAGGTATGTAAATACATCACATGTATTATACCTAATAGGATAATCATTATCCCACTACTATTAGTGAAGATTGATTAATCATGTCCAAGATATTCATGTCTCTTACTGGTTCTCTAACCAAAAGAGTCTAGATTTATCCATCATATGGAAACTAGAAATGAATTTCTTATGATATATGCTAATTTAATTGTTTGAGTTATCAATAACTTTAGGTATCATTTTATCTTATGCATACCATATATCACAAGATAAACAAGGCATTGCCACAAAGATCATATCTTTGAGATTGAAACATCAACTTTATTAATTGCCATCATTGTCATACAATATGCAATAATAAAGTGTTTCTATCTATTGGCAATATATGAAATAGCAGTTCTCAACTCTATTTCGTGCCTTTTAGGCTGAAATAAACTGAAAGATACTCCTATTTATTGCAGAAACACTTGCTCCAATGATGGGTACTTCTTTCTTGGTCCTTTCACAAAGGCCATCACTTCTTTGTGGATATTGCATATCATATATGACATATCCATATCTTGGTATCATATACCTCAGATAAAGAAGCGGTTCATTTCCTGATACCTTAGGTGGAGATCTCCATCCCCTCCTTCATCTTATTTTGTTCTTCCAGATATAGAGGGAAATCCCTCATACACCCTTTCCCCATGTGCCTTGAGGCTGAAGATGGCTTGGATTTCTGGCTAGCATCAGAACACTTCTTAGCTTTGCCCTTGTCCTTGCCCTTAAGAATTACCTTTTCTTTGATCACATCAAAGATTATGGTTTGTATTTCTTTATCTTTGCCTCTACTATCCTCAACATGTCCAACAACTCTGTCAACGCTTGTCAAAGTTGTTCATGTTGTAGATTATCATGAATTGTATGATTCTCACAACATTTGCAGTATCATACCAATAGCCAACTCTTGGCTCAGAGGGAATCCTTCTTAATCAGGTTTTCCACATACCCAATCACATTGAGTGTGCGAATACCTTACTGGATCACCTTCTGTCATGACATACTAGGACAGTATCTTGGAGACATCATATGTCTCATGTTGTCTCTGCAACTCATAGTTCAGAGAACACAACATCAAGCACTCCTCATCAATGTCATCCTCAGTATGCTTCCATAAGCATACTTTCAGCCATTGATGTGGTGGGATCGAGTTCATCTGGTTCTGGTATAACTAGGACTTAGAGATTTCACTCTTTGATTGAGAACACTTCTCATCATCATCCTAACCAGTCGCGGAATTATTCCCATTTAATTTGTTGGTCTCAAAGACCGATCGTATATAAAGTGATTTGTTGATTAACCATTTATTTTAACAAAAGGAAATATATGCAATTTTAGTCCAAAAACTCATTTTTGACTTATTTGATTGATTTGAAAAATTGACGATAAAATTAGGCCTTTAATTAATTATCGCTCCCACTATTTTACTTCAAATTGATAGCCCTCACCATCAATTCGGAAGATTGCAGCGTACAACCTTCTAGTGGGCAAGATCCTGAAATCCTCTAAGCCATGGACCAGCTAGGGCTGTCACCCACAACATAGATCTCTCAGGTAGGCAACTTTTGCCAATTGCATCATATGCAACTCTTGATAAGATGTCATATACAACTCCTTGCAATGATCATCTCCATGCCTCAAGGCGCTAGATCCTATCTAGGTCACCTTGTTAAGTCCGACCCAAAGCAAACACGATGAATATGCACCCTGCTAGGGCAGACCCACACATTCATCCTTCACGCTTCCACGAGGTAGACGGTGCACCACGCTAGGGCGTGCCCACACTTGGTCGAACAAGCTTTTCACGTGTGTCGCATTTGGAAGGCATCTAAAACTTAATATTTTAATGAGGGATTTGGTTTTTATATACATATACATATCCAATCACCACAATACATAGTATGTATCATATACATGCTATATCCCACAAAAAACATGCACAAAATGATAAAAGCGATGATTATGGCCATCCTAATGTGATTCCTCGAGCCAAGAGGAATCACAGTCATCTAGGTCTACATCACATGAAACCTTTACAAGATGAACTATGTGCCTTTGCCTTCCGAGTTGATCAACTCATCTCATGAATGATCTGTACTCTCTAGCCGGTCGTCTGGGTGCCACCAGCCGATCGGTTGGCTCCTCCAACCGATCGGTTCGCCTGGTCGTCGTGCATCTCGTCATGTCCGCCACCCGCTCGTCTCGCTCCTCGAACCGGACATCAACCTATCAGTTCACTCCTTGAACCGACCGTCTGGAATGTCAATCGATCGGTTCACTCCTTGAACCGATCGTCTGATCAGTCGTCTTGATGTCCGCCAGTCTTCGACATAACAGGAAATAAAATCTATCCTATTTATTACATTGCCTTTAAAAAGGGAAACCCCGAGTTACTTTCGGGGGGAGCAAAGGTAGGAAAGAATCTCGAATTATTTCGAGTTACATCAGGAATAAGAGAGGGAAGATCGGTGCGCAGACCGAGATGCAAGCAACCACAAACAACCACACACAGATAGGGGTTTATAGGCCATAATCACGCTACACACATCCACCACAAAACTCGTTTAAGGGCGACGCGTATCGAGTGCATTAATAATACATATCATATATGTAATTTGGGATTTGTGGATTTAGGATTGGACATGCATAAAGACGATATTATTCGCATCGCATGCAATAAATAAAGGCAACAAACCAAAATCGATCATATCGATATTCCTAAAATATAGAGCAGTTGACGTGGCTCTGATACCACTGTTGGGTTTTAGGGGAGACAGAGAAGGTAGCGGAAACAAAAAAAAATTTCTCCCCCAACCCATACTGAAGAAACGCGTCAACGTCTATATAATAGGAAAGGATGGTTTGTGGAATCATACCTTGTCCCGAGGCTTGCTCGGCGACAATACCTCACGCAATGCGCGGTCTTCAACTCCGGTCTTGGACGATGTCTGTGCAGCTCCTGGTCGCACCGGGACTGACGACTCCTCCTCCTACCGGACTGTCAGATGATAGTTGTCCTCCTAAGCGGCAGTGTCCTCCCGCCTCTGTAGTAGTCCACACGGATCACCTGGAACTCCACACTCCTTGTCCCACAAGGAAGTGGAAGGAGTCGCACCCTCCTGTTGACGTACTAGTTGCCAACACACTCTCCTGCTACCAGTTGCAACTGCAGTTGTCCTTCCCTTGCTGCACCTCCCTTTACGGGAAGCACTTGCTCAGGATCTCTCACGGTTACCAAAACCAGAGAGAACGACAACTTCGCAAAGCAACTGGCTTGCATTGAGTTGTACTTTGAGAAGCCCCCAATATCCCTATATATATAGGCGGGTCATGGGACAGGGTTCTCTGTGCCCGGCAATACGGGACTAAAGCAGGAGTAGAAAGGTTCGAGAATTTTTTACAAAAAGCAACCGGTTCGCAACTTGAAATGATCGGTTCACAACTGAACCGATCGGTTCGGCCATTGAGCCGATCGGTTGGACCTGAGCCTATCATTTGGGGCACTCCAACCGATCGGTTGGTGCCCTGAACCGATCGGTTCATGGTCCTAATCCGGCTCAAAAAGACTTTCCTTGTTTCGTTCTTAATTGGTATCGTATACCAATGTTATTCCCAATCGAATTGGGCAATTTGAAATCAAAGGAAAATTCTTGCCGACATGACTTTTCCCAACTGGTCGGTTGCACCAGTTTAGTCGATCGGTTCAACCCTTGAACCGGTCGTTTCAACATGGGCATGAGCCGATCAGCCTGGACACTCCAGCCGACCGGTTCAACACCTCAGCCGACCGGTTCATCACATGAGCCGATCGGTTGGGAGCACAGGTTGGGGCAAATCAGTCAATTGCGATTTCAATCAATCTGATACTCCAATCAATGCGTCCAACACCTTGAACCATATGATATTGATCTATCGAATGATTGAGTGTTTAATTGAACTACTAAACTCCTTTAGTAATCAATCTAAACATTGCTTTGTGGACAAAACTCCTCTTCCAGGTTAAATCCTATGTGTGTGACCCTGCAAGTCCATTTCACGTTGGCAGTGAAAGTCCATAACACTTATGACTTCACAAGCAAAGAGTGGTGCCTAGTCACACATCAGTGCTACCCAAGTGAAAGTAGAAAGTTGGAGAACAACTTTCATCCTACAATCCATGAATGGTGTTACAGTGAATGTATAATTCCTTTGTCACTGATATCCCGAATGAACTCAAGGCATGGAACAGTCATCCTGTCAACGTTCATTCACTTTCTTGATCTCAGAGTAGATTGAAGGAGATATGTATGACATCAATATCGCATACTGATTCACACATGCGTGCGCACGCCTATCTCAATCCTACTCATCAAGTGGCCTTGGATATCAAACTCCCTCAGGAGGGACAAATCCCATATCTATCACTCACCCCTCAAAAGCCCCATGTGTCAAAGCCACCCAATCATCACCTTTATAACAACCCATGTTTCAGGACTGCGTTTGATGATGTCAAAGTGTGCCCAATGACATGTGTTGAGTGTATTGATTTCAGGTCTAAGAATCACACTCACCACCATCACTGTGAGTACTGACTGTGACTACCATCTCATGGTTCCATGTGTCAAACTCACGGTGGGTCTGTCCGGTACACTTGTTCTCTAACAAGTACCTATGTGTTTGGTTTGATATCTCTATATCATGACTAATGAGATTTTGTCATCAACCAACACCACAATCTAGTCTTGTGTGTCATTGCTGTCTATCTACCTTCCACAATGACATCCGACTAGGGACATAACAAGAATGTACAAACTCTTAGCATCCGTATGATCTCATCGTTCAGGTCATGAACCTAAAGGCATACGTCATTGAGTACTGTCATTCTCTAGACATTCAAATCTGTTCTATCACTATCTCATATGACTGAACCAGAAAGAATTGGAAGCTTGCCTTTGATGTTTATCAAATCAATCTTAATGTATCCCACCAATCATCCCATGATTGGCTCTCAGGGCATACATACCAACACAAGCATGTGGCGACCACTATCATCCACTTAGGTCGCATCATCCTCAACTCCCTACTTTTCCTCATATCTCAGAGTCTAGGATTCCAACCTTCTTACTTGGTTTCCTTCTCTCTCTCAAGAGCTAACCCTACAATCAACCTCAACATTAGAGGTCCTCTTTTCATGAAGGATCAACCTCAAAAGCATGCCCCTACCTAGATGAAGCCTATGTTCAACTCATGTTCGCTCAAGGTTATCCATAGCCCCTTAGGCTTATCACATAAGCTATCCATCAAACTCTCCCGGCCAAGGTTTCAACCTATTGCTCGCACTACTGATACATTCTGGGTGCCTATTATGCCCATATAATCTCATGGGGTTTCCACAGGTTCTTCTCTAGCCTCATCAATGAAGGAGCTATCCTTCATTCTAACATTCACGACCCTTCCCAGGGTTGGGTCGCCAGAGGTACTAGGTCATCCAACCTCTCATGGAT
Source organism: Alisma plantago-aquatica (assembly GCA_963693085.1). Lineage (NCBI taxonomy): Eukaryota > Viridiplantae > Streptophyta > Magnoliopsida > Alismatales > Alismataceae > Alisma > Alisma plantago-aquatica. Next base: position 1,050,057,116 of record OY856413.1, on the reverse strand, counting down.
CATACGTCATCCAAGGCATGTCCATCCAAACACCTGGTCTAACTCATCATGCCATCTCTCTCTAACCTTCACTTAGGGTTAGGGTTAACACCATCCTCATAGGATGTGTTAGGTCTCTACTTGCAATGGAGATCTCTATCTCCAAAACTAACTCTCTTTATCTATCCTCTTTAGAAGAAGGTCTAGCCTCATGTCTCTTCTGAGGGCATGACAACTTATGTCATACGACCTAAGCATGTATCTATCCTTTAGTTTGCGCTTAATCTATTAAGCTTATGTCCATGACATCTTATTTACATGCGTTTCATTAATTTGGTGGAGGATTCCTTAGACCTTATTAACCTTACCCATACCTCAAGAGGGCGAGGAGAAGAGAGAAAACCCTAATCCTTAAGGACCTTAACAAAATTTGAGTTGAGAAGGGATGAACAAGATGAGAGAGTCATAAAGGTATCTTATTTCGAATCATACCCTAAGACTTTGGCCAGGCAGTCACACAGATCTGGGAGTCCTCATATTCTGACTAGCAGTGCGGAGGAAAATATTGCCAGCCTCCGGTCGTGATCCTTTTCTAGACACCTCCATCTTTCAGACAATCCTCTAATAACTTTGTTGGGTTCTACGGAGTTTATAAAATTTAATAATTATTAATGGTTAACTGAGCAACCTATGCTCTGATACCAAATGTTACGACCCCACCTCCTGATAACCCCCAATTAAGGGAGACTGAGAGGTCGAAGCCGCACCCATAACTTCCGAATCAAAGGTTCGGCAATTAACCAAGAATAATTATCTAATTTTAACAGACTAAACGGGAAACTGTGAGAAAATAAACTTTTACATACCTTTTTGAAAACATGGATCTCTAAACTTCAATCCACTTATGGATTCTATTCGAACTAATCATCCTTGTATTTTACTTCATGTATTTCACAATATGACGATTTATTGTTTGTCCTTTTGGCTTGTACCTAAAACGCCGACAAACAAAACGTCGGTCAGCCGAAGCTGGTATGTGGGGGAAACAATAAATGTGCAACTATGATAACAACATAATCATTCAATCAATCATTTAACAACCAAGATTATGTTTTAAATATAACTCTGTGATCCATGAGTACCCTATCCTCTGTGATATCCCTGTAGTGGACCTGGATACTACCTTCCTCATGGTAGATCCCCATTAAACCCCTCATGGTCCCACCTATAGGTGAACCAGTTTCTAGGGTTGAGTCACATGGCACTACTCATAAGTAGCCCACTCCTTAACTCGTGGTCGGATAATGGGTCTAATAGCACTACACTTGGTAACCCAATTTCTAACCCACGATAACCTAGACCTTACTCTAGGTTACCCCTTTTTAGCCTTTACAAGTCATAGAGGTGGACCCGGATCTAGCCAGTTATACATGTATATTCATAGTGATAGTCATAGCCACTCTATAGTTGCATGAAATAAAAGCATCCAACAGTTATTTCAAGCCATGAAGGAAATATCGATCAAATCCTCGGAAAACTATTAGGGATAATCATAAGCGTAACCACATACATGTTCAGTAGATTTCTCAAGCTAATATTAATTCCAACCAAGAAAGCCATCCAAGCAAGTAGTTCAACCACACAATCAATAATCCTGAAAAACACATGTACTCTATTTACTACACACTTTATCAAGATTATTTCTATTCAACTTGAAATTGCTTCTTATGGTTTCCTTATCCATTTTAGAGTTTCGTTTGCAATTAGGTTTTCACTTCATTTACTATTTTAAACCCTAATTCTATACAATTACTTACAAACCCTAATTTTAGATTAAAGTCACACTTAAACATTAATTAAGCCCATTATGCCTCTTTTACATCAAAGCTACTATTTTTATCCTTTTAATCCATAACAAGATCATTATACTCATTTATCATCAATTTATGGTCTAATTCTCAAACGAACTCTATATATCATTAAATCCACACTTTATTCATTAGAAAACCCTAATTTGGAACTTTCATATTCAAATAACTTAGAACCATCATTTAACAACATATTTTCACATTCTTCCAATTAAATATGATCTTATCCTCTTTTACCCTAAATTAGGGTTTCTAAACACTTAATCATTCTCATATGGGGTAAAAACCCGAAATCATGCAATTTCACCTCTAGATCAGGTTTAAATCTAACATTATCATTCAACAGGTTATTAATACTTAAATTAACCCATTAAGCATACTAGATTCAACCTTTAATCACAAATAGGGTTTTTAACCTAACTTTAATGCACTTTTCCTCAACTTATTTTACTTTTTGCAATTAGGAACGGAATCAATCCCTAACATCATTTTTATTGGATTCTACGCATTCTCTTGATCAACTTTCATATGTTAAGTTCATTCATCCGACCTTCCTACTAATTATTACGATTTTTGCAAGTTAATTACTTTTAAACCAATCACACTCTGACATGTCAGCGTTTGTAGACTCTTATTTGCCACACGGGCGGTTTACTTAAAAAAACTAAATTACAAAGTTGCCCTTACCTGGTCTTCTTTGACCCCAGGCTAAGTTGGTAATTTAGCCTATTATCGTCTACCACCTCGCGTCGCATCCTCCTCTGTGACGCAGTGCTTGTGCAGCGACTCCACCGGCCAGGGGTGTCTGCTCTCCTCGTTCTTCTTTCTCCCGGATCGACCCACTCCTTCCTCCAGTGGAAAGGGTTGTGAGGGAGAGCCCTGGTGCCTCCCGCCACAATTCTCCTCGACTGTCGTCCTCCTACTGACATGTACCATCTGTGAGGCTGCGACCTGTCAAGGCAAGGCAGCGACTGGCTGCTTGTGAGGAGTACGCTTAGGATGACGACCTGGTGTCAGAAAGCATAGAACTCCACTACTCAGGTAGGGCATGAAACCAACTATGTCGCACGCCCATCCCCCCCTTTGCTCGGCACGCTATCAGGATGTAGCCTTGCCTGTGGTTGCCGCCGTGATTAGCTCTGATGAGTGGGGATCCTCCTATCCCGATGAGAGTAATACCATCAGCATGCTCGACGCTAGCGACTCGGCCTGGGCATTGGGTCTATCACCAGATTGTTGTTTATGTGGCGTAGTGCCGCAAAGATTAGGACAATTCGACAACTGCAGCTGGGGAGACCATAGATGAGGGGGGCATGGAGCCCTTGATGATCGAGGAAGAACAATGCTCATACACATCACATAGGAACTCGATTTCTAGGGTCTGTCATAGGGTTCCCTTATTGCTATCACGGCATGAGACACCTCCTTATTGGTAATGAGAGGGATGCATGTGGTTTTGTATATATATATACATTATATATATATATATATATATATATATATATATATATATATATATATATATATATATATTCTCACGGATCATATGAATAATAATCATGGGTTTTATTAATTAAGAAAAGGAAGGAAAATATGTAATTTGGTTTCCTTAAACATATGGAAACTTGACGCATCGATGTGTGAGTAGCCAATATACATGTGAGAATAGGACTCTCTAGAAAGGAAAGGGTTTAACAGAGACAAACCCTAAAGGGGTGAGAACAGCAGACGCTCTCCATGAGATGCGTGTGTATATATATATATATATATATATATATATATATATATATATATATATATATATATATATATATATATATATATATATATAATTGTCATTCCTAAAACTCGACTAGAGCCTAGGGCAGTGGGCCCGGGTGTTACAAATGGTATCAGAGCCAATTCCTCTCCAGTAGGTGGGGCCCACATGGGCATGTAGCATGCCAGTCTTGAGTTGTGTGGTCTAGGCATGTAGGAAAGGGTTGTCCATGGTTGACGTAGCCACCCTTGCGCTGGTATTCCGTGATCAGGAGTTGGGAATCCATGGGCCATTGTGGGCCTGCACTGAAATGGGGAAGAGATTATGAGGCCTTATAGTTGAGCCTTGACGAGGACGTCAAGAGTCTAAGTGGGGGAGATTGTAACATCCCAGAATTAGAGGCCTCGGATAACATGATCTTAAAATGAATGATTGGACTACCCATATCACCAAGGTGCACCTCCTTTTCTAGGAGCCCATCACTAAAGAACTCCATAGTTAAGCGTGCTCAGCTTGGAGTAGTACTAGGATGGGTGACCAGTCGGGAATTTGATCCTAGCTTACGCGTCAGTGAGGAAAAAGTGTGCAGTTAAGGTTAGTGGTGGTCTGTGGGGCCAGTCGTCATTCCTAAAACTCTACTAGAGCCTAGGGCAGTGGGACCGGGTGTTACATGAACAAATAATAATAATAATAATAAAGGGGATAAAAGATAAAGAAAAGGCTAAAGAAATGTTTCCAAGATGGGATTTCGAACCTTTAAGGTTACTTGATGTCCAAGGAAATCCAAGATATAAGAGAGTGGTGGTTTCTCACGGATCATATGAATAATAATCATGGGTTTTATTAGTTAAGAAAAGGAAGGAAAATATGTATTTTGGTTTCCTTAAACATATGGAAACTTGACGCATCGATGTGTGAGTAGCCAATATTATGTGAGAATAGGACTCTCTAGAGCCAATATATATATACACGCATCTCATGGAGAGCGCCTGCTATTCTCACCCCTTTAGGGTTTGTCTCTGTTAAACCCTTTCCTTTCTAGAGAGTTCTATTCTCACATGTATATTGGCTACTCACACATCGATGCGTCAAGTTTCCATATGTTTAAGGAAACCAAAATACATATTTTCTTTCCTTTTCTTAATTAATAAAACCCATGATTATTATTCATATGATCCGTGAGAAACCACCACTCTCTTATATCTTGGATTTCCTTGGACATCAAGGAACCTTAAAGGTTCGAAATCCCATCTTGGAAACATTTCTTTAGCCTTTTCTTTATCTTTTATCCCCTTTATTATTATTATTATTATTTGTTCATGTAACACCCGGGCCCACTTCCCTAGGCTCTAGTAGAGTTTTAGGAATGACGACAGGCCCCACAGACCACCACTAACCTTAACTGCACACTTTTTCCTCACTGACGCGCAAGCTAGGATCAAATTCCCGACTGGTCACCCATCCTAGTACTACTCCAAGCTGAGCACGCTTAACTATGGAGTTCTTTAGTGATGGGCTCCTGGAAAAGGAGGCGCACCTTGGTGATATGGGTAGTCCAATCATTCATTTTAAGATCATGTTATCTGAGGCCTCTAATCCTGGGATGTTACAATCTCCCCCACTTAGACTCTTGACGTCCTCGTCAAGGCTCAACTATAAGGCCTCATAATCTCTTCCCCATTTCAGTGCAGGCCCACAATGGCCCATGGTTACTCAGCTCCTGATCACGGAATACCAGCGCAAGGGTGGCTACGTCAACCATGGACAACCCTTTCCTACATGCCTAGACCACACAGCTCAAGACTGGCATGCCACATGCCCATGTGGGCCCCACCTACTGGAGGAGAATTGGCTCTGATACCATTTGTAACACCTGGGCCCACTGCCCTAGGCTCTAGTAGAGTTTTAGGAATGACGAATGGACCCACAAACCACCACTAACCTTAACTATGCACTTTGTCCTCACTGACGCGCAAGCCAATATCAACTTCCCGACTGGTCACCCATCCTAGTACTACTCCAAGCTGAGCACGCTTAACTATGGAGTTCTTTAGTGATGGGCTCCTGGAAAAGGAGGTGTACCTTGGTGATATGGGTAGTCCAATCATTCATTTTAAGATCATGTTATCTGAGGCCTCTAATCCTGGGATGTTACAGTTCCTTTATTCAAAATAAATTTCTTTTCCCATTACTTGAACTTATCTTCTTTTCTCTATATCCATTATTGGATTAGTATAATAATAATAGGAACCACGAAATTCCTAATGTGAGGGAGGTTTGCAAAGAAATCCCTTCTTAGAAGAAAAGTGTACAACCTTTTCAATTAAGTCCAAATTCTCAAAATCATTATATTTAAATTATGAAAACCCGGGCAAAATTGGGGTTGTAACACCTGGCTTGGTTGGATTGATGCTACACATAAGTGGTTCTTTGGTTCGGTCGCAATAGGTTTAGTGTAGTGGGTTGCCACCTCTTTGGTTTGTTGCGGTCGCTACATCTATATGTGATGCAGTCGCTACACCTATATGTGTTGCGGATGCAACACTATGTCTTGATGGCTTGGGTCGACATATACATAGGTACATGATTGCAACATATACATAACATAGTAAGATTGCTACATGTGTACATGTGAGTGGTGTCTAATACTTAGTGTTGTTTGGATGGTTAACCAATTTGTTTAATGATGATGTTCCTACACTAATATGTTCTAAGAAAGTGGGAGATGATGTATCTAGGGTTCAGTAGTTGAGTGATAAAATGAAATCCTAATCGGCTACACATGAAACCCTAACCGTAATTTTGAGATATGTAATGGTGTTTTCTCTCTCCTATGTGTGTATCCCTAACCTTGCAGGTGTAATGAATGTCATAGATATGTTAATGCTATGGTGATACTTATATAATTCAGAGAGGTGATTATGTGCATTGTTAAGGCACACTATGATATTGAATGTGTAGGAATTATGACCTAACAAGTGCCTTGTGCCTAGTTTGAGGTGATATCCTATAGAGATGTGATTGAGGGATTGATATAACATAGTGATGTGATATTGATGTTGGCCTTGTATGGCAGTTGTAACATGTGATATTGGTGATGGCCTTATGAATCACAACGAGACAAGTATCATCTGACCAAGTGACAAGTTTCATTTCATACGTTTGATATCTTATGGAGTTGTACCTTTACCCCTATTTTTATAGAATTTGTTTAGGGTGCGTACATTGTAACATGATTGATGCTAAAAGATACTCAATTTTCTTAATTAATCAAGTGAAACCCTAATCATGTCGTTGCCTTGTGTCATAGATCCATCTTCAGTGTCGGTACTTTGCTGGATGGTGAAATGAGTATTCCCAAGGGAAACCTGGAGCACATATTGTTGAGTATGTGAGGTGCAAGTGACTATGAGTCCTTGACATCTTGATCCCAAGTGATTTGAGAATGACTATGGTTGGGGCTCAGTGATATTTATGTGATAAGATGTGATTAAGGACAATTGTGGTTATACCTCTATGATTGGGTTATACACCCTAGTTTCTAGTGTTATGACCTATACCGCGATGTGCTAGGTGTTTTATAGGACCATAGCCTTAGATATGAGTTGTTATATCTACATGACTATAACTTTGACTATAAGTGGTCGTCTTTCTAGTTTAACTATATGTGACTATAGTGCAGATTAGAACTAACCAGTAGAGTAGGAGAATATCATGGATTTTGGCTCTTCCACTGATCTTGTATGGAATTGATTTCGAATTAGTAGTGGTCATTTGGATTTGGGTGGTACGACTCTGTTAGATCTAGGGCTCTAGAGGGGGGGTGAATACAACTTCAAAATTCTCACAAGATAAGTTAGACCTTCAAATTATATCAATCAAAACTAGTAGCTTAAGAGAAATTTGAAGTCATAACTAAGCAATCATAGCTAGGATGAGAGAAATTGAAGCATGCACTTGGACAAGGTGGTTTAGAGTGGTTCCAATCTCCAAACTAAGAGATAGTCAATCCACTACCTGTAGAGGTCAACTTATAAGACTTTGCAATCTTTGTATACTTATATTCATTCATAAGAGATACAAGGAGACAACCATACATTCAAGGACTTACCTACTCAAGACAAGTGTCTTCCACCTACATAAGGACTTACCCACTTGATCAAGATGTCTTCAGCCTTCAACAAGGACTTACCCACACTTGCATCAAGTCTTTGCCCTTGAAGGAATTACCCACTCTTCTTGAATATTAGCCTTTCCCTTCTCCTTCACCTGGAGAAGATCTTCACCTCTTCTTCAACCTTGAAGAAGTACAGAAATAGATTCACCTTCACTCGGAGTAGCTTTCTTCAACCTTTTCTCTTTGAGAAAGGGGGTAGGGAAGATCAAATGGAATGAGAGCTTTACAAGAACATGGATGTAGCTCTCTTAAAACTTTCCTTAACTCACTCATAATCATGAAATTCTCTATAAATGAGAGAGATAAAGGGGATCAAGGAGTTGCAACACACACAACTATAGCAAGGACTTAGAATAGAATGAATTAGCAAACTTGGAATGAACTCCAAGGGGTCCTATTAATAGCTGGGAGTGTTCCCTTGAGTGTGGGATCACTCAAGGGAGAAATATATCCATTTTCCAAGTTATTATGTATCTATTCTTGTTCAAAACAACTCTCCAATGGTTATAATCACTTTTTCTACATTTTCTATATAGTACATTCGGTCAAGTTTCAATAAAGATAACTCGGTCGATCCACTAAGTGACAAAGACAATTTTCAAACTATCGATCGAGTTTGTTTTGGGAAACTTGACTGATGATTCAAAATTAGTTTTGATTAGTTTATTGATTGGTCGATTTTTGTGACTGTGCAACTCGACCGATTGGTCATTTTCAAAAAATCCATCACTAGATCGGTCGAGTTCCAACTTGATCGACAAACAACCTGTGACTAATTTTCTAATTTGACTTTTGAGTGAAAAAATGTTGGAATTAAGTGTCCCTAATTTTTTCTCATCTTAGTTACAAGTCATATCATCAATACGAGTAATTACAAAAGTAATCTAAGGTCATTTGGAGTGATTTCCTAAAACACGCACTTGCATTGATTTTGTTTTGACTTGAACAAGTTAGGGCTTGTGTAATTTGATCCTTTTCAAGTACCTAAAGCCTGAAATCAATCTTGAACAAGCATATTAGATACATAGGAATGGAATGGTTAGGTCATTATCAAAATATGGGCAATATATAACTCTCAAGTCAACATTCTCCCCCTTTTTGACAATGACAAACCATTCCTCAATCATATTGAAAAGGATATGTAAAGTTATACCTTTGCCTTGCGAATTATAGGGGGATTCATGATTTTAACAATGTGAATCCCCCCCCTTAATCTACATTTACTCTTACCTGCATAGTTAGTCTATCCACACTAAACAATATAACATGTATACTATATGGTCCTTTAGAAAGTCACGTGATAAAGCAAATAATGAATAAGAAAAGGATCACATAGATAATAAAACTAATATGGTTGAGCTTCAAAACATTGAACTTCTCTCCCCCTTTTGACATTATCAAAAAGGAAGGGGGTAGAAGAGCACAAAAATAGGTCTTCTCCAAGAACAACCAAACATACATCCACAACATAAAACATGCAATCTCAAAGCATACACCAAACAGAGACGAGAGAAACAAGCAATCTAAGGCATAATAAAAATATGGTAAACATTGCACCAACTCATGAAATATAGGAAATCAAAGAGTAAGTGTACATATGATGATGATTACAACCCATAGAGCATGTCCTTAGAAACAACTACAAGCCAAAACGATGAAAACATGATGATAAATAGCACAACTCAGAAAATGTGCCCAGATGATTTTAGTACAAAATAGTCTAGAAAGATATATATGATCAACATCTATAGACTAAAAAATAAAATATCTAAACATCTAGGTCATCTATGTCCACATCATCAGCATCATCAGCTGAGGCTTCTGGCTGATAGTCGTCATCCCCATCTGAAGGTGCAGTAGATACAACAACATCACCTTCATCACCAAAACTACTAGTATAGCCACCAGAACCATCATCACCATCATCCTCAGAGGCCTCCTCATCAACAGTAGTAGCTTCCTCATCAGCCAGATATGGCATCTCCTCCTCAGTAGAGGAACTGAAACCATGATCGGGCCACTTGGCGTTCTGCTCAGCCCACGACATGCCAAGGTCATGTAACTCCTAGCCTTGAGGATAAGAAGATGTAGAAGTACCAAGTATTGTAAGTAGGGAATCTATAGGACAGCAGTGAGAGGTAGCACAATAGGGGAAGATCCACCAGTAACAAAGGTTGTAGCAGCAGAAGTAGCAGGTGGATGGGCAGGGTAAAAGCAATCATATGCATAGGATGCATAATCACCTCTTGGGTAGGGCTGGTTGGTAGGATAAGGGTGTGCACAAGAGAGGTTCATTGTAGACATGGTGGCACAGAGATCCTAACAAATATGCTCCTGAACCTGAACATTATATGCTTTTCAATGCATCATGCAACCCATGAGGGTTTCATTTGATACATGGAAAGAGGTGCGGGTAGGTCGGGATGGCTGAGGTGGTGGAGGTGCACCATGTGGAGGTATAGGATCCAGGTGTGGTAGAGGAAGGGATAGACATAGACTTTAGAAGTGTGGTCTCACTGATACAAATTCATTTTTGGGTAGGTTTGTAGTGAAGGTCATGGAAAAGAGATTTGCCAGTGGTAGTCTGGAAAAGACCACAGATCAGGTTATGGTAGGGAGGGTGGGTGCCACGAGTGTTCTTACTAGCGTCAAAACATGTCATGTGGTGAAGGACATATCTGGCCCATTTGACTCTGATGTTCTTTAAGATACAAAACATAATCATTGCAGTGTTTGTTGCAATTTTAGTCTGCTTTTTTGGGATGAATATTGCATTTAACAACTAGGGCGAGTTTGCAATTCTTGAGGTCTAAGGATGAGGATGGAAGGGTACACTTCTTTCTATAGGGAAATGAGGTTTCTTCAAGAATTTGGGAATATTAAGAAGAGTGAGATCAAATTGCTTGTAGAAGGCATCATAGTCAACTACATCAAAAATACTTAGGGTAATCCTTCCTCCAAGTATCAGTCACCTCAGTACCTGAGAAAAAGATGTTCAATGTATCCTCGGAGACTTGGAATTTCTTCCCGACTATCATGGAAGTAAGGACTACTTGAGCATTAGGAGGGTGTATGAGAGTGTCATAATTCCATTGAAAATTAGAATAGAATTCATGAATGGCTTTTGTGCTTGTAATGGAATTGTGGCAGTACGCACGTTCCACACTCAAGGTGGAGAGGTGGTGGTCGTATAACAACTCGGCTACTTGATCGATGACCCTTTGTCTACATGGGGTTGGATCAAAAAGGGCACAAAAAGGAAAGGGGTTCCTAGGAAGGAGCTCCTTGTACCTATTTAGAGCATCATTTGAGACAAAGAGGGTATCATCGAAGAGTATGAGATGTGAGTTGGAAGAGGAGGATGGTGATTCGAATAGGGCAGCTCTCTTTCTCCTATTTGATGCCATGGAGATGAAATGAAAGGATGGAGAGAACAAAAATGAGGGAAACACCACCACAAACCATCAACACACCTACGGTTGATGGGAAATAGGTCAAGGAAGGTTAATCTAGGTCAAACTAAGGCTAGGGAGAGGAAGGTCGGGGCTACGGTTGAGATCTTGAGGGAGTTGGAGGTTGGATCGCATGAATTTTCTCTAGTTGAGAGGGAGAAATGTTGGTTGAATCCAACATATGTTTGATCCAGCCTTGCCATCGGTTGAGTTCATTGACTCAAAAACTCAATTGGTTGGCTCTTTAAAAAAGCTCTCGGCCACTGATCGGTTGAGTTGCCAACTCGACTGATGGTCCACCTGAACCAACTTCAGAAATTTTAATTTCTAACCATTAGAGTGCTAATTGAATTTATTTTTCAAGTCCATTTTGCATTTTAAACATACTAAGGCACAATTATCACTCATCATTGGGTACTATTTTGTGATAAAACAAGTGTTTGCGAAAAATACCCAAAAACAAGTGAAAAACAAGGCAAAAAGAACATGAAAAAACTGATTTTAGCATATTACCAGACAAGGGTGACCAAAACATAAGAAAAGCATATAGGATAGATGACAACTAGCTAGAAGGCATATTAGATTCATTCAAAGAAGTTATGAGCAATTTAGATCTAATAAAATTAAATTTCTCTCTAGCTAGAGGTTTAGTGAAAATGTCTACCAGCTCATTTTCTATGTCCACATGCGTGATATAAATATCTTTTTTGGCAATGTGATCACAAAGAAAATGATGGCGAACCTCTATATGCTTAGATATACTATGCAAGATAGGATTTTAAGACAGATTAATTGCACTAGTATTATCAAAATAGATAGGAGAAGCATCAAAATGAAAGTTACTGTCTTGGATCATTTGCTTCATCCATATGACATGGGTACAACAACTCTTGGCTGCAATGTATTTAGCCTCGGTGGTTGATAACACCATTATTCTCTATTTCTTGGAGAACCAAGACACCAAGCATGGTCCTAGGAGAAAGAAAGTGACACTTGTGCACTTTCTATGAATCAAGCATCCCGCATAATCTGCATCACTATAACCCGTAAGAGTAATGTCCCTTGACTTGGGATACCATAGTCTAAATTTTGGAGTTTTAGCTAGGTACCTTTAATTCCTCTTAACAACTATAAAATGTGATTTCTTGGGATTTCATTGAAAGCGAACACACAAGCCAACACGAAATATTATATCAGGTCTAGAGGTAGTTAAATAAAGTAAACTTACAATCATACCTCTATAGTGTTTCTCATCTACTGTCACACCTTCTTCAACTTTATCAAGTTTGCAGTGTTTGACAGGGGTGTGTCAATCTGCTGGGTGTTCTCCATCCCAAAGCACTTAAGAAGCTCACATGTGTACTTGCCTTGGTTGATGAAGTTCCCATCTTTAGCTTACTTGCATTGAAATCCGAGGAAGAATGTAAGCTCACCCATCATGCTTATCTCAAACTCACTTTGCATAATATCACTAAACTCCTTGCAAAGATCAAGATTAGTTCCTCCAAAAATGATATCATCAACATATATTTTAGTGATAATAAAATTGTTAGAAGTGTGTTTTAGAAACTACTTTTCCCATGATCTACCCATGATCTAACAAAAAGTTCTTTAATTTATCATACCAAGCTCAAGGTGCTTGTTTGAGTCCGTAGAGAGCTTTTTGCAACAAATAAACATGGTTAGGTAAACTACCATGTTCAAAGCCTGAGGATTGTGCAACATACATTTCTTCCTTAATTGTACCATTCAAAAATGCACTATTAACATCAATTTGATACAGAAGAAAGTTTTTGTAACTAGAAAAAGCAAGCAACATATGAATGGGCTCAAGTCTATCTATAGGTGCATATGTTTCATCAAAATCTATACCTTCTTGTTGATTGTAGCCTTCAGCCACTAACCTTGCTTTGTTCCTTACCACTTTGCCACTTTCATCTATCTTGTTGTGGTATACCCACTTGGTTCCAGTGATCTTTCTATCACTTGGTCTTGGCACTAGGGTCCATACTTTGTTCTTTTCAAATTGCTCCAACTCTTCTTGCATGACTAGGATCCATTCATCATTCCCAAGAGATTCTTTGACGTTCCTTGGCTCGAGTTTAGAGATGAAGGCATTGTTGGCTTGTTCTTTGTTGAAGGCAGCATGTGTCTTCACTCTTTCAAATGGATCCCCTAAAATAAGCTCTTTTGGATGATTCTTTTCAAATCGGGGAGTTGGATTCTTCTTCTCTTCATCTTTCTCTTCTTGAGTAACCACGTCTTTTCCCTTTTGGGTGATGTTGAGTTCTTTTAGAATAGGAATTACCTCACATGCAACATCATCATTTGGAACAATAAATTTGGGAATAGAGTGGTTAGTCTCAATAAACTTAAGATTAATGGATTCTTCTACTTTAGCAAGATCAATAATAAACACTCTATAAACCTTGCTAGTAGTGCTATAGCCAAGAAAGAAAGCCTTGTAAGATTTTTGATGTGCACAAATCATATCACCTTTTGGATCATGTTTGGTTGCATATCCATGTTGTTTTGACTCAATTATCACTCTCATTCATGCTAGATTCTATATTTTTAGCTATTCTTACTTGTCTCATGGTTTGGATTGTAGGTACTATATTTTGCAATGAAATGATAAGGAATATATCATATTATCTCTTATTGGATCACTCCCCAAGTATCTACATGTTTTGGGGTTCGAAATTGCGCAAATACCACTTTTTACGGCATGTAAATCGGACCTACACACTGAAAGTTATGAGCAAAATACACAACAGCCCAGAACAGCGAAGTGCACGCCGTGCACCAAAAATGAACGCCGTGCACCTGGGAATTTTAGGCAGATAAAAGTTTCTGGAATGTTGCACGGCATGCACCTGGGAGCCAGAAGTTTCTGGAAAGTTGCACGGCGTGCATTTCCAAAGTGCACGTCGTGCACAGTGTATTCTGGAGCAAACTAAAAGTTTCTGGAAAGTTGCACGGCGTGCATTTCCAAAGTGCACGCCGTGCACCTGGCAGTTTCAGCATTTTGTAAAATACGAGTTTTTATTTAAAACGAGGGGGGAACTTAATGGGAGGTTACAGACGGTCATTTGCAGAAGTTCTCTCATCCCAGAGCAAGTCTAGAGCAGAGGAGGGCGATTTTGAGGGGAAAGGAGGTGGTTTCTTGCCAAAGGAGTCCATTTCTTCTTCTCTTCTTCTCCATTGTCTTCTCCAAGGTGCAGCCAAGCTTCCCCAACTTCGTGCAGCTTCTCGGGAGAGGAGTCAGTCCGTTTTGGAGCAGCTTTAGGAGTGGAATTTCGTCCCCAAGACGGAATTCTACTTCTCTTGGGTTACACTTTCAATTCTCCTAGATTTTCCTTCTCTAAACCATGTTAAACTCTGAAAATTCTGTAGCATTTCTGCAATACATAATCATGGACGAGTAGAATCCAAATCTTAGACATGGGAGAGTAACTCCCATGTCATAGCTTGTATGAACATATGAATTTCGTACAAAATGTTAGTTTCTTGCATGTTCCAAGAGTTGTTTCAGATCTGAAATTCTTGTTTGTGTGATTGACCATCATACTTGCATGTTTTATTCTTTCTTTCATAATCTGAGAAGATGTGTTTGAGAGTATGTAGTTACTCTTTTGGCAACTTTTCCTTGACCGCGAGAGTGGCTGGGATTATGTTGAGGAGCAAGGTTTGTGATTTGAAATGAAATACATACACGAGAGTGAAGTATGGAGTTAAAATCGTCATCACTTCACCGGGAGGTGAGTGATGACTACAAACCTCCTTTGCAAGTTAATTAACATGTTTAAATTCATATTTTAATATAAGCTATGATGTGGTAGTGAAATCCCAAGTCTAAGATCCTTCCAAATCTGAATCTTAACCTTTCTTAAGTGATAATTTACTGTTTTGTTTTAAATCTATAATTTAGTTGTTCTAATCCAACCATCTTGTGTACAACGATCTAGATTATTGAAAATCATAACTCTTGCGCCTAACTAACCAACGCTCCTTGTGTTCGACCTCGACTACAACTACTCTCGTTTACTTGCGGGATATAGCTAGTTGAGTAAAAGATCATTCTTAATGATTGAAACTCGTTAGTGTAAACAACCAACAAGTTTTTGGCGCCGTTGCCGGGGAGCATCGGTATTCCTGTTAGAGTAAGAGTTTTTGATAAGTAAATGAGACTAGATCACATCCTTCATATCCACCATCATATCCATAAATCATAATTCATCATGATCATCATAATTTGTTGTATCTTCCATGTTTGTTTTTGTATATCACTCACCTTGTTTATTTGCAGGAGCATATGGGGTGTTCATAAAAAGATCCTTGAACCGTGCATATCTCTACATTCAGAAAATGAACACACTATTTGCAGCCCTCATGGAGCAAGAAGGAGTGAAACCCAAACATGTATGGAGGAATCACAACCCACACAACCATCATCCATGTCACCATCATATAAACAACATTCACCCATGCCACCTTCATCCACACCACCATCATTCACACCTAATTCACCACCATCATATACACCACCAACACCCATACCACATACACCACCACCACCATCTATGCCACATCCACCTAATCCTCCGAATCCACATGAAGAACTAGTCAAGGAGGATGACCTTCCTCTTAAGGACTACTTTGGTACAGCTGCAATGCACATGAGTGGGCCTATTAATATTTCAGAATTTGAGGCAGAGGAGTTTGCTATCAGCCCAGCCATCATACAATTGCTACAACTGAATGCATTTTGAGGGACACCAATGGAGGATCCAAACCTCCACATTGCTGAATTTCTACAGTTGCTAAGCACCATAAAGATATATGGCGTTCCTACTGATGGGATACGCCTAATCCTTTTTCCATTCTCTCTTAAAGATAGAGCCAAGGCATGGCTGTATACTTTGCCAAAGAAGTCAATCAACACTTGGGAGGAGCTTCTAAAGGTCTATTTGGCAAGATATTTTCCACCTAGCAAAACTTTGCAGCTAAGGAGTCAACTCATCAATTATTCTCAAAGGGATGGAGAGACCTTGTATGATACATGGGAGAGGTTCAAAGATCTTCAACATCTTTGTCCACATCATGGTCTAAGAAATTGGCTTCTATTGCAATCTTTCTATAATGGTTTGTGCTACAATACAAGGATGTTTATTGATGCAGCTGCAAATGGAGCTCTAATGAACAAATCTTATGGAGAAGCTTATGCTATTATTGAAGATATGGCAGCAAACCATTACCAATGGAGTCCGGATACAAGCTACCACCCATCTTTTTCACATACTACTTTCAGAATGCAAGTGGAAGATCACACGGTTGATGCTCTAGACATAATTGCAGCAAAGCTAGACACTTTATCACAAAGGTTTGAGAAGCTAAGCACACATCCATTTCAAGCTGCCAATATTATTTGTGATGCATGTGGGTTTCTTGGACACTCATCTTCTACATGTTATGCTTCTTCTATTTATTCTCCAATGGGATACACTCCACCGTACTTCTACAACAATGTCAACCCAAATTTCATTCAGCCACAACAACCACAAGTACAAGCTCTTTCTAGCAAAGAAAAATTTCCACCTTTCTTGCCTAGTCCACCGGAGACAAATCCTACATATTTCAGGCCGGTGACATTGAAGAATGGAGTTGTCATAGAAGTATATCCTTCAAAGTATGATGATGTTGATATCCACGATGATTATGAAGTTGCAACTAAAGGGGAGAAAGATACAACACATGCTCTACATGTTGATTCTTCAAGCAAGCCACATGTCCTTCCTCCTTACATTCTAGATGAGGCATTGCTTTATAATGAGAACACTATTCCCAACTCATATTTTGATGATGCTTCAAAGGAGAATGAAAAGACAAATAGTATTGGCATACAAAAGACTATTCTTGCTGTAGCTAATAGGTGCTTTCGCTTGCCCCAAATCAAGGACATATTTGCAAGGAGGCATCAATCTTTAGCACAACAATTTCCAGCTGCAAATCAGAGCACCGGTCCTCCATGGAATTTGATGTTTCCACCATGATGAGGTACCCGGTTGCAACCTTTTTAGTTTGATTTATGCAGTGAGGACACTGTAGATTTCAAGCTTAGGGGGGAGCAACCGGATGGTAACCTAGTTCTTTTATCTTTTCCCTTTCATGTTATTTGCTTCTTATCTTTTGCTTTTGTTTTGTGTTCACATTTCAGTCATTGTTTTCAGTTCTCCTCTTCTGGTGGAAAATCTAGTATGATATGAGGTTTATCTTTTATATGTGGATAGAACTCCTATGCTTAACAAATTGTCCTCTTTTGATGAGAAATATCATTTGGAGAAATTGTAAAAGGCATGCATTAATCAAATGAAACATTTTGGCCATCAACATGTGCTTAACCTTGGTTTATGCTTCTAGCCTGAACATTCATATTTCACATCCTTGATTGCTTAAAACATGTAATGGTTTCAATTTTTTGAGTAAATCAACTTTACAACATCATTTGGAATACAAGATGCCCTTGCCAATCTCTTAGTGCATTTTCAACCACTCTTTCAATGAAAAATTTTCAAAACAAATGAATGAAATCTAGCTAATGTTGCAATTTAGTTGACTCTCCTATCTTTTGGAAAAAAATTTAATATTTCTTTTGGCTTATCTCACCTTTATACCCTATAAAAGATGGCTAAACCGCCCACATATCATGCTAGCCTAGTGTAAGTCCGATCTAGCCACGATGGTTAGGTGGTATGTCTTAAAAGAGGGTAAAATACCCCAACTGACACTCCATGTGTGCATAAGCCTACATTAGCATCCGAGTGTCAGAACCCATAATCCTTTATCATATCACTTTTGGGAAAGAAGGAGAGTACAACTAAAATTGTCAATTTTAACTAAGATTTCAACATTTGTATCCTTAATAGTTGAGAGTTTGAGTTGCACATCCACTAATTACTTGGCTTGGTCATCCAAATTTTACTTAGTGTTGTTTAATTGATTGATTCATTTAATTGTGACCACCCCTGCTAAACTAAAAATCTCTTTCTTGGGTGTTTAAGTTGAATGGATGGCTATGAGTATAAACATGTTGATCATGGTTGGTTTGGTCTTATACACATCTTTCATTTCATTTGATCTATGCATGAGCTTGACAATTCCTTCATTTGTGTTTCTGTGCTCTTTTTGCTTGAGGACAAGCAATGGTTTAAGCTTAGGGGGATTTGATGTGCACAAATCATATCACCTTTTGGATCATGTTTGGTTGCATATCCATGTTGTTTTGACTCAATTATCACTCTCATTCATGCTAGATTCTATATTTTTAGCTATTCTTACTTGTCTCATGGTTTGGATTGTAGGTACTATATTTTGCAATGAAATGATAAGGAATATATCATATTATCTCTTATTGGATCACTCCCCAAGTATCTACATGTTTTGGGGTTCGAAATTGCGCAAATACCACTTTTTACGGCATGTAAATCGGACCTACACACTGAAAGTTATGAGCAAAATACACAACAGCCCAGAACAGCGAGGTGCACGCCGTGCACCTGGGAATTTCAGGCAGATAAAAGTTTCTGGAATGTTGCACGGCGTGCACCTGGGAGCCATAAGTTTCTGGAAAGTTGCACGGCGTGCATTTCCAAAGTGCACGCCGTGCACAATGTATTCTGGAGCAAACTAAAAGTTTCTGGAAAGTTGCACGGCGTGCATTTCCAAAGTGCACGCCGTGCACCTGGCAGTTTCAGCATTTTGTAAAATACGAGTTTTTATTTAAAACGAGGGGGGAACTTAATGGGCGGTTACGGACGGTCATTTGTAGAAGTTCTCTCATCCCAGAGCAAGTCTAGAGCAGAGGAGGGCAATTTTGAGGGGAAAGGAGGTGGTTTCTTGCCAAAGGAGTCCATTTTTTCTTCTCTTCTTCTCCATTGTCTTCTCCAAGGTGCAGCCAAGCTTCCCCAACTTCGTGCAGCTTCTCGGGAGAGGAGCCAGTCCATTTTGGAGCAGCTTTAGGAGTGGAATTTCGTCCCCAAGATGGAATTCTACTTCTCTTGGGTTACACTTTCAATTCTCCTAGATTTTCCTTCTCTAAACCATGTTAAACTCTGAAAATTCTGTAGCATTTCTACAATACATAATCATGGACGAGTAGAATCCAAATATTAGACATGGGAGAGTAACTCCCATGTCATAGCTTGTATGAACATATGAATTTCGTACAAAATGTTAGTTTCTTGCATGTTCCAAGAGTTGTTTCAGATCTGAAATTCTTGTTTGTGTGATTGGCCATCATACTTGCATGTTTTATTCTTTCTTTCATAATCTGAGAAGATGTGTTTGAGAGTATGGAGTTACTCTTTTGGCAACTTTTCCTTGACCGCGAGAGTGGCTGGGATTATGTTGAGGAGCAAGGTTTGTGATTTGAAATGAAATACATACACGAGAGTGATGTATGGAGTTAAAATCGTCATCACTTCACCGGGAGGTGAGTGATGACAACAAACCTCCTTTGCAAGTTAATTAACATGTTTAAATTCATATTTTAATATAAGCTATGATGTGATAGTGAAATCCCAAGTCTAAGATCCTTCCAAATCTGAATCTTAACCTTTCTTAAGTGATAATTTACTGTTTTATTTTAAATCTATAATTTAGTTGTTCTAATCCAACCATCTTGTGTACAATGATCTAGATTATTGAAAATCATAACTCTTGCGCCTAACTAACCAACGCTCCTTGTGTTCGACCTCGACTACAACTACTCTCGTATACTTGCGGGATATAGCTAGTTGAGTAAAAGATCATTCTTAATGATTGAAACTCATTAGTGTAAACAACCAACAATTTTGTATCAAACTTGTCAAGAGAATCTTTCGTATTCAAAACAAAACAAGGACATCCGAGAACATGGAAATACTTGATAGAAGGCTTCCTACCATGCCATAGGTCATAGGAGGTTTTCTTCATGGAAGGATGTGTAAAAACCCATTTTTGCACAAAACATGAGGCACTGACGGCTTCGGCCCAAAACTTCTTTGGAGTTTCATACTCTAAAAGCATGGTCCTAGCCATCTCCTATAGTGACCTATTCTTTCTCTCTACAACCCTATTTTGTTAAGTTGTTCAAGGTGAAGATAAGTTATGTGCATATCCATATTCTTCACAAAAAATTTAAAAAGATCATTTTCATATTCTCCCCCATGATCACTACGGATGGAAATAATTCGATAAAAAACTTCATTTTCAACTCATTTACAAAAACTAGAGAAAACATCAAGTGTATCACTCTTAGAAATGGGAAAGAAGGTCCAAGTATATTTAGAGAAATCATTGACAATAATAAGGCAATACTTAGAACGATGAAGCGATTGAGTTCTCATTGGTCCAAATAGATCAATGTGAAGAAGTTCAAGATCTCTCTTGGTACTAAGGACTCCTTTGGATTTGAAGGAGGACTTGGTTTGCTTTCCTTGGGTACAAGGTTGGCATTCCTCGTCCTTTTCAAAATCTACTTTGGAAAGTCCCTTGACCAAGTCCTTTTGCTCAACTTTTTCAATTGATGCATATTTACATGACCAAGCCAATGATGCCAAAGAGAAATAACATTCAAATTGACTACTAGGCATCTACCAATAATAGGCTTAATAGAGTCAAGAACAATTACATAAAGATTACCAATTCTAGTTCCCTTATATATAACTTGATAAAAGAGGGAATCTATAATCAAACATTCAAAAGAAGTAAATAGCACAAGGTAACCATTATCACATAATTGACTTACACTAATTAAATTGTGATGTAGGCCATCCACAAAAAGAACATTCTTGATGCATAAGGATTCACCTACATAACCCTCACCTTTAACCTTACTTTTCTTGTTGTCCCCAAAGGTAATCAAACCTCCTTTCTTCTTAGTGAAATTTTGAAATGGATTATATCACCTGTCATGTTCTTAGTGAAGCTACTATCAACAATCCATCTATCTTTTTCCTACAAGAAAGGAGAGTGACGATTCCCAACTCAAACTTTAGGATTTAGAGTTAGTTTGGGGACCCATTTCATCTTTAGGTTGGTCCCCTTTGGCTTGTAAGGACAATAAGTAGAGTAATGATCATCACATTTGCAATGAGAACAAATCATAGGGTTCTTAGTGCCAGAAGACTCTCCAATGTAAAAGGAGGCTTCCTTACTCTTTTTCTTATCTTTGTCTTTGTTCTTTCCCTTAGGTGCTCCTCCTACAAATCCCAAACCACTAGTACCACTTTGTTTGGTAGAATGGTCAAGGATTTAATTTAGGGCATCCCTCTCATCCCTACGAGCATCAATAATGAGCTTAAATTTAGCATTTTCAGTTTTAAGAATTTCAAACTCATTTAGGAACTTTTGGTTATCTTAAGAGTTTTAATGTTCTTAAGGTAAACACCATTCTCTACTATATCTCTATTGTATTGGAGCTCAAGATCAAGAAATTTCCCTTGCAAGTTATCAATGCTCTCAATATGAGTTTTCTCATTTTTCTCAAGAATTTCAAGTTTAGCATACAAATCATCATGAAATTTTTCCTAACCTCTTTCTTTTAGATTTACATTTAGAAAAAGAAGAACAGGTAGAAACAAGCATATAAATAAGAGCTTCCACAGATAACTCATGCAAGCTTACCTCATTTACCTCACCAATTTCTTCACTTATAGAGCCCATGAGTGCAAGGTGTCACTCTCCATCCTCTTTGGAGCTAGAGCCACTTGAGGATGATTCTTCCCAAGCCACATAAGATGCATTCTTGTGTCTTTTCTCCTTCTTTTCCTTCCTCTTGTACTTGATTGGCTTCTTCTTCTTGCTTGTCAAGCCTTGGCTCATGAGCTTTTAGGTTTCCAATGAGCTCTTCGGTTGGGATGTCACCAAGGCTTCTCACTTCTTCAAAGTAGGTCACCTTTGACTCCCATCTCTTTGGTAGAGTCCTCAATATTTTGGATTTGATTACACTTCTATCCAAAGTGTTGTCCAAAGTATCTAGGCCATTTATGATGATGTGGAACCTCAAGTACATCTCCACAATCCCTTCTTTATTGCCCATCTTGAATTTCTCTAGAAGTCTATTAAACATGTATATCTTAGCCTCCTTGACTTGCTTTGTTCCCTCATAGGTAATGCACAACTTATCCCGAATCCCATAGGTGGTATCCCATGAGGATATGTGACTGAACTCCATTGGGGTAAGGGTTTCAAAGAGGATTCTTATGGCTTCGCATTGAGTTGGGCTTCTTTTAGTGGAACTTCATTTCATGTTGACACATCTCTGGTTGGCTCCTTATATGGTGTGACAATAACCTTCCACATATCAAAGTTCATCCCTTGAGTGTAGAAATACATACACCTCTTCCAATAGAGGAAGTTGGTGATGTCGAACACCAGAAGATGCATGGACAAGCATCCCTCTAGGTTGAGTGAACCAAGTAGGTTGTCACCCATATTCTCATCTTGTGGGAGATTGTTGGAGAAAATCTTGTTCTCTGATACCACTTGTTGGATCTAGGGCTCTAGAAGGGGTGAATAGAGTTTCAAAATTCTCACAAAATAATTTAAACCTTCAAATCATATCAATAAAACTAGTAGCTAAAAAGAAATTTGAATTCCTAACTAAGCAAGCTTAGTAAGGATGAGAGAAATTGAAGCATGCATTTGGACAACGTGGTTTAGAGTGGTTTCAATCTACAAACTAGGAGATAGTCAAACCACTACCTAGATATGTCAACCTCTAGTACTTTGAAATCCTTGTATACTTATATTCATTCATAATAGATACAAGGAGAACACCATACATCCAAGGACTTACCTACTCAAGACAAGAGTCTTCCACCTACACAAGGATTTACCCACTTGATCAAGATTTCTTCAGCCTTCAACAAGGACATACCCAGACTTTCATCAAGACTTTGGCCTTGAATGAATTACCCACTCTTCTTGAGTCTTGGCCCTGCCCTTCTCCTTCACCTGGATAAGATCTTCACCTCTTCTTCAACCTTGAAGAAGAAAAGTAACAGTTTCACATTCACTCGAAGTAGCTTGCTTCAACCTTTTCTTTTTGAGAAAGGGGGTAGGGAAGATGGAATGGAATGAATTATTTACAAGTACATGGAGGTCACTCTCTTATAACTTGCCTAACTCACTCATAATCACAAAATTCTTTGTAAATGAGAGAGATAAAGGGGCTCAAATAGTTGTAACACACTAAACTATAGTAAGGACTTCAAATAGCATGAATGAGCAAACTTGGAATGAACTCCAAGGGGTCCTATTTATAGTTGGGGGTGTTCCCTCGAGTGTGAGATCACTTAACGGAAAAATATAGCCATTTTCCAAGTTACAACGGATCTATTCTCTCTCAAAACAACTCTCTAATGGTTATAATCACTTTTTCTACATTTTTTCTACAGTACATTTGGTCGAGTTTCAATAAAGATAACTCGACCGATCCACTAAGTGACAAAGTTAATTTTCAAACTATCGGTTGAATTTGTTCTAGGAAAATCGACCAATGAGTCCAAATCATTTTTACTTAGTTGATTGATTGGTTGAGTTCTATGAGTGTGTAACTCGATTGATGAGTCATCATCAGAATATTCATCATTGGATCGGTCGAGTTTCCAACTTGACCGATAAATAGCCTGTCACTAATTTTCTAATTTGACTTGACCAAACTTTAGAATTAAGTGTCCCTGATTTTTTATCATCTTAGTTACAAGTCATATCATCCATACAAGTGATTACAATGAGTGATTTCCCCAAACACACACTTGCATTGCTTTTGACTTGAACTTGAACAGGCTAGTGCTTGTATAATTTGATCCTTTTCATGTACCTAAAGTCTAAAATCAATCTTGAACAAACATATTAGATACATAGGAATGGAACGGTTAAGTCATTATCAAAATATGGGCAATGTATAACTCTCAAGTCAACAGACTCAAATCCTTAGGGAATAATATAATACATAATACAGTCGTGTTGTATAATTGCTTAGAGTCAAATACGACTCACATTGGATGGCCCCTCTGCCTTATATTTGTACTAATTTCTTGAATTATAATTCAGTAAGAGAAATAAACTATTATACGAACTCTTCATATTACTTCTAGAAGTATAAGATGTTCTATTGCTCAGTTGTAGATACCTAAATTGCTTAAATAGTGTTAATTTCCTTGTTAATATCATTGAGTTGAATCTTCTTATAAGTTTAAATCTACCCAGTATTATTTACATGTGCTTATAATAGATGTTGGTGGAGAGTTATATCTCTCGTTGGGACATTTGGTCTCACCCCGTGGTTTTCCATATCTTTTAGGTGGTCGTGCACGACAAGGTAGAGATCGTGCAGTCGAGGCTGAGCAGCAAGAGGAGCAGTAGATATTTGAAGGTTGGATATGTTGCTAGTATTTTGTAGTAGAGTCTTATGTTTCATCTCTGTAGTCTTAGGTCCTTGGGCAATTTTTTATGGTTTGTACATCGATACAAGGTTTTTGGGTTGTATGCCATGGATGTACAATTGTGACATGTATATGTGAATATGTTATGTATGTAGTAAGTTGTAGCTAGTGAGCCAGTGAACAGTGTTATGAAATAATCTTTTGTCATGAGATATGATACATATGGCCTTTGTGGACCCAAATGTAATATGTGTCCATTTTAGGTGGATATGTGAACTCAGTTTTAATTTACCTTATTTTGTGGTATTCTGGTTGTTAGTGATAATTCCTCATTTTGCTTTGAGTAATCTTGATTGTGTAGTGTGGAGCATCACAATTTAGGTTGGTATCAGAGCTCTAGGTTCACTAAGTCTATAGGGACATAGGACTAGGGTTGTGTTTGTTCTAGTGTCCTCTAGTATATCTTATGGTAACTTATGCTTATGCAGAAGAAGAAGAAGAAGAAGAGAAGAAAAGATGTTCAGGGAACATGAAGAACTTGTTGCCTAGAGCAGTATTGTTGCACCAGGTGGTGCTGCCAGGAGGTTGGAGAGGGTGGATGGAGTGCCTAAAGAGATAAGTTCCACCCAGAAACTATAGCCAATCCTAGGTTTTGGTCCATATTTGGATAGTTTATGTCCATGGTGACACATATGGTGGATAGGATGCCTATTTCCCAAGCAAGAGAAGCAGTCCCCAATGTAGAATCTTCACGTTCTGGGAAGACCATTGAAAGTTTGAGACGTGTAGGGGCGATGGAGTATGCAGGTTCGGTGGACTCAAAAAATGTAGATTTTTGGTTGATCGAGATGGAGAAAGCCTTCATGATCCTCAATATCCCTGAAGAGGATAAGGTGAAACATGTAGTGTACCTGTTATAACCTCATTTTTCCCAAATTATGTAATAATCTTTGTAAATTTCATTTAAAGATAAATGA
The DNA here is from genome assembly GCA_963693085.1 of Alisma plantago-aquatica. Taxonomy (NCBI): domain Eukaryota; kingdom Viridiplantae; phylum Streptophyta; class Magnoliopsida; order Alismatales; family Alismataceae; genus Alisma; species Alisma plantago-aquatica. The sequence goes on along the minus strand of OY856413.1, from coordinate 1,050,031,474 downwards.
ATTTCATGATTGATGTGATGTGGACTGAAATGAATTTCATGAATGATTGTTTGTATGTTTCTTAATGGGCCTTGTTTTATTTGAAGCCCAAATTGATACAATTAAAGAGTACATAAAGAAATCCAATAAAATAGAAAAAAGGATATGGAATATTTTCCCACAAATAGGATTTCGAGATAATAGGTTCCTTGGGGTTCAAGGAACTCAAAATCATGAATTAATGATAAATAGAAAAGATGGAAAATGTGATTAATATGATGATAACTTGCATATTAAGAAAAGGAATCGAATCCTTATTATAATAACTCCAACTTTTGTAGGAAGAAAGAGAAAACTATGATGAAGCTTCCCTCAAAATTTGGTAAAGAAAGGAGTAACCGTTTGGGAGATATTAATTTTCTAAGTTTTCCCTTGAAATTGGTTTTAATTGAAGATTTAAGAAATGATTTCCTTTTTCTGTTGAGCGTGAGGATGATGGGCCATTGGATCTTAATCCAACGAGTGCAAGTCATCATCTTAATCCCAAACGGATTGGTACTCTGGCTCTGTCAAGGGAAATTTCCTTTGGATTTTCCTTGAGATCCAAGGAGTGGGCACACTGGCCGAGTTCACCATCGCATCCAGGAGATCAAACCGAGTTGGAAACTCCCAGGTTCGACAAGGATTGGTGGAGGTTTTGGGAAATGCCCAAACCGTCCCAAGCTTGATAGAGTAGACGAGCACGTTTTTTTGTTAGCTTGACCTCTGCGGAGTTGCGCAAGGAACGTTTTCGCTCAGTCAATTGTGCTTTCCAACCTAACCTTCAACCTCCTAACCTCCGGGGACCTTGCCGGAATTTGGCGAGTAGGGGGACATAGTCGAGGGGATCTTGGGCATGAATTGACCTAGCCCTTGGCTTCATTGAGAGGAGGCGGAGCTCCCTGGATAGTTGAAGCGGGAAGCGGAGGCCTGAAGCTCCGAGTCAACCGTCGAGTTGACCGCACGAAGGTCTGCTGAGGAAGACGACGACCAGGGAACCATCGGATCATGGACCACGGTGGTCTCCCTCGCGATCTAATGATCCAGAGAAGGGGGAGAAGTTGTTAGAGGCACGCGTTCAGCCACCGTGCGATCGAGATCCAGCGGTTGGGTCAAAGTTTGGCCGAAATCCTTGGATCTTAGTCCACCGAGGACTCACGACATTGGACGATCTAAGCTTGAGGCGCGTAAGTGAAGGAGACGTGCGGCGAGGAGCGTTAGATCCAGAGGCGGACCACGGGCGCATCGATCCAACGGCCCGCGTTTTTTTTGGTAATTTCTCCTCTCTAACGAATAATCAGAAAAAAAGGCTTTTCTTGCAAAAATAATAGAAATTACTAGGGTTGTCCAATGAGGAAACTTTATATACGAAATTTGTGTAGAAAAATGCAAGGAATACGATAAAAATAATTCTAGAACCCATTCCACTCCATTTTGCAAAAGTGCCTTAATTGGCTAATAAAGTTTATTAGAAATTGATGTAAAACCCTAATTTCCAGAAGAACCCCTAATAATGGAATTGGAATCCTAAATGGAATAATGAAAGTGGATAATTATTAATAAAAGGAATTGGTACTTTTATTTCAGGATTTATGTTCATCATTGCTTGTTGATTGGGTTACTCTTCATAATCTGAATCTGTCTTGAAAACTGCAATTAAAGGTATGTGGTTACGCTTATGAATAATCGCTTTAGTTTCACGGCGATTTCCAAATGATTTATCAGTTGCTTGAAATAACTGTTGAATGTCTATTTATTTCATGCAACTATAAAGTGACTATGATTATTACCATAAGTATGCATATAACTTGTTAGATCTGTGTTCACCTCTATTGCTTTAAAAAGGATGAAAAAGGGGTAATTCCTAGAGTAAGGTCTAGGATTGTCGAGAGTTAGAAACTGGGCTACCATGTGTGGTTCATGAGACTCTTCAGCATACCATGAGTTAAGGAGTGGTCTACTTACAGGTAGTACCATGTGACTCAACCCTAGAAACTGGCACACCATTTCGGTGGATCATGAGGGGTTTAATGGGGATCTACCATAAGGAAGGTAGTATCTGAGTCCACTGCAGGGACAGCTCAGAGGATAGGGAACTTGTGGATCGCGGAGTTATATTTAAAACATAATCTTGATTGTTAAATGATTAATTGCTTGATTACATTGTTAGAATAATTGCTTGATTAATGTTTCACCCACTACCAGTTTCAACTGACCGTCGTTTTGTTTGTCGGCGATTTAGGTACAAATCCCAAAGCACAAACAGTAAAGTGACACATTGTGAAATCAAGAATTAAAAAAAAACAAGGAGGAACTAGTTAGAGTAGTTCATCTGTGGTTAGAAGTCTAGTACATCCAATCTTTTCAAAGGTATGATAAAGAAAAAAAATTATTACCATTTCATTATAGTCTGTTAGAATTTAATAATTGTTATTGGTTATATGTCGAACCTTTGATCCGGAATTTATGGGTGCGGCTTCAACCTCTCGGTCTCCCTTAATTGGGGGTTATCGGAAGGTGGGGTCATAACAGTACCTATTGAAAAGGAGTGTTGGCCATTAGTGGGCCATTGAGGAGGAGAAAAGGAATAGTGTCATGATCAGTTGGGAAGGGTTTTGATGAGAGTTCATGAGTCGGTACTTTTTGGAGACCTAACTAGATGAGAAGATCATGCAGTTCAAGAATATCCAATAGGGGTCTATGACAGTCAACGAGTATGAGGTAAGTTTTATGGAGCTTCTAAGGTTTTTTCCTCATATGGAACCAACGGACAAGGAGAGGATCAGAGAAGGGTTTGAGTATAGAGTTGACAAAACTAGTTTCATCTCTAAAGAATAGACAGAAGTTTGCCATGTTTGGGCAATCTGTTAGGAGGATAGAACAATCAGTGGTGGAGAAGTGTGAGACAAAGGCCAAGAAGAGGCCTACACCATATTAAGGACAGATGTCTGGGGTCTTCAAGAAGCCTACGTTTTCAACACTGCAATCATAGTGGAGATCAGTAAGTCTGCCACGATGGTCACCAAGAAGAGGTAGAGACTATAGTTTTCCACCAACAAGAGCCCATAGTGATGCATCTATTTCGGTGACTTGGTCGTCTAAGCCATGGTATGAGATCAAGACTTGCTAGAAGTCTGAGAAGGTTGGGCACACGAAGTGGTTTTTCCTTATAGATGAAAAGGCTACCCAACAATCGAGACAGATTCAGCAAGGGTTGTAGTAGCAAAAGTAGTTCAGTAATGGTAGAGGATGTGGACAGGCGTCGCATGCTGGTTCTTCTGGGCAAGCGAACAAAGGAAGGGGATGATAACAGGAAAAGGCCTGATCCTATGTGATGAGTCTGTCAGAAGGAGTGGTCAACCCACAAGTTGTGATAGGTCAGTTGGAGTTATTTCATTCTAATTTGTCTTCTTATTGCTTTATATCTGTTTTGGCTGACTTGGGTGCAACACACTCTTTTATCACTAGAGAAGTATTTGCTAGTTGTTCATTGCATGCTAGTTGTATAGTTGATAGTCTTCATTTAGAAACCCCTCTAGTTGGTTCTACCGAGCTGCGGGAGGTGTGTCCTTCCTATGTCCTTTCTTTTGGGACGTATCATTCAAGTAGACATCATATCACTTGACATGCATGGGTTCAATGTGATCCTTGGAATGGATACTTTAGAGAAGTATCGGGTGGTCTTGGACTATAGTTCTAAAGTGGAGATGTTTATCGATGGTGATGTGACATGGATCTTCCAAGGAGATAGGAAGATTCTCCCTACATGTCTGGTGTCAACAATGATGTAGAATGGTTGATGAGATAGGGCTATGACGCATTTTTGGCTCATGTGGTGGATACCATGGTAAGTAGTCTTAGTATCTAGGAGGTGTTAGTTCTCTTTGAGTTTGAGAATGGTTTTCTAAATATTTCCCAGGTGTCCCTCCAGTTAGAGATATTAATTTTGAGATCAGTCTAGTTCTTGACACCTAGCTGATAGCTCAGACACCGTATAAGATGGCACCAGTTGAGATATTAGAGTTGAAGAAATAGTTGTAAGAACTGCTTGAGAAAGGTTTTATCAGGCCGAGCACATCTCCTTGGGGTGCTCATGTGTTGTTTGTGAAGAAAAAGGACAGATCTATGAGGCTATGCAATGATTAACGATAGTTGAACAAGGTGACGATAAAAAAGAAGTATCCATTGTAGTGGATAAATGACATATTTGATTAGTTGAGGGGTGTTGCAGTCTTTTCAAAGATAGATTTGAGGTTAGGATATCACCAATTATGGATCAAGGCATATGACGTACCCAAGTCAGCTTTTAAGACTTGGTATGGTCACTATGAGTTTGTGGTTATGTCGTTTGGGCTAACCAACGCATCAGCATCATTCATGGATTCGATGAAAAGGGTGTTTTGGCTATATCTTGATCAGTTTGTGGTTGTATTCATAGATGATATCTTGATATACTCCACAAATAACCAACAACATGAACAGCCTTTACGTCAAGTGTTGACCTTGTATCTTGATTAGTTTGTGATTGTATTCATAGATGTTTTAGACATAGATAGCTTAGATGTCTAGTTGCTCGTAGTTTTTAGTCTAGTTTCTAATCATATATATCTTTCTAGGCTATTTTGTATTAGAAACATCTGGGCACATATTCTGAGCAGTACTATTTTATCATCTTAAATATCATCTTTTTGGCTTGTAGCTGTTTTATGAGAACTTGCTTTCTGGGTTGTAATCCTTATTTTGTGCACACTTACTCATTGATTTACTATATCTCATGAGTTGGTTCCATGTTTTACCATATTTTGATTATGACTTAGATTGTTTGTTTCTCTTGTCTCTACTTGGTGTATGGTTTGAGATTGCATGTTATGGAAGTATGCTTTGGTTGTGCTTGGACAAGACCTAATTCTGTGCTCTTCTACCCCCCTTCCTTTTTTATAATGTCCCTTAAATGAAATCCTTGGACATTCTACCAAACAAAGTGGTACTAGTGGTTTGGGATTTGTAGGGGGAGCATCAAAGGTCAAGAGCAAAGCCAAAAGTAAGAAAAAGAGCAAGGAGACCTCTTTCTTTGTAGGAGAGTCTTCCAACACTAAAAATCCTATGGTTTGTTCTTATTGCAAATGTGATGATCATTACTCTAGAAGTGGTAATCTTTATGTTATTGTTCTTGACTCTATAAAGCTTGTTGTTGGTAGATGCCTAGTAGTCAATTCAAATGATATTTCCCTTTGGCATCGATGGCTTGGTCATGTAAATATGCATCAGTTGAAGAAGTTGAGAAAAAAGGATTTGATTCAGGGACTTCCTAAATTGGATTTTGAAAAGGATGAGGAATGCCAACCTTGTACCCAAAGAAAGCAGACCAAGTCCTCCTTCAAATCCAAAGGAGTCCATAGTACTAAGAGAGATCTTGAGCTTCTTCACATTGATCTATTGGGACCAATGAGGACTCAATCGCTTCATGGTTCCAAGTATTTCCTTGTTATTATCGATGATTTCTATAGAAATACATGGACCTTCTATCTCATTTCTAAGAGTGATACGCTTGATGTTTTCTCGACTTTTGTAAATGAGTTGAGAATGAAGCTTCTTGCCGCATTGTTTCCATCTGTAGTGACCATGGGGGAGAATTTGAAAATGAGCTTTTTGAACATCGTTGTCAAGAATCTAGTTATGCAAACAACTTCTCTTCACCTCAAACACCTCAACAAAATGGGGTTGTAGAGAGGAAGAATAGGTCTTTATAGGAGATGGCTAGGACCATGCTTCTAGAGTATGATACCCCAAAGAAGTTTTAGACTGAAGCTGCTAGTACCTCATGTTTTGTGCAAAACCGAGTTTTTACTTATCCTTATTTGAAGAAAACCCCCTATGAGATATAGTATGGTATGAATCCTTCTATCGAGTATTTTCATGTTTTCAGATGTCCTTGTTTTTTCTTGAATATGAAAGATTCTCTCGACAAGTTTGATCTAAAATCTTACAAGACTTTCTTTATTGGCTATAGCACTACTAGCAAGGCTTATGGAGTTTTTAATGTTGATCTTGCTAAAGTAGAAGAATCCATAAATGTAAAGTTTATTGAGACTAACCCCTCTATTCCCAAAGATACTGTTCTAAATGATGATGTTGCAGTGAAGTAATTCCTACTCTAAAAGAGCTCAACATCACCCAAAAGGGAAAAGAGGTAGCCACTCAAGAAGATGAGAAAGTTGATGAAAAGAAGGATCCAACCCCCCGGTTTGCCAAGAATCATCCAAAGGAGCTGATTTTAGGTGATCCTTTTGAAAGAGTGAAGACGTGGGCTACATTCAAGAAAGAGAAAGCCAACAGTTCCTTCATCTCACAACTCAAGCCTAAGAATGTCAAGGAAGCTCTTGGGGATGAAGAGTGGATCCTAACTATGCAAGAAGAGTTGGAGAAATTTGAAAAGAACATAGTATGGACCCTAGTGCCAAGACCAAGTGATAAAAAGATCATTGGCACCAAATGGGTCTACTGCAAAAAGCTTGATGAAAATGGCAAAGTGGTCATAAACAAAGCAAGATTAGTGACTCAAGGCTACAATCAACAGGAAGGTATAGAATTGATGAGACATATGCACATGTAGCTAGACTTGAGTCCATTCGTATGTTGCTTTCTTTTTCTAGTCATAAAAACTTTCTTTTATGTCAAATGGATGTTAAAAGTGCATTTTTTAATGGTACAATTGAGGAGGAAGTGAATTTTGCACAACCTCTGGGCTTTGAACATTATAGTTTTCCTAACCATGTTTATTTGTTGTGAAAATCTCTCTATGGACTCAAACAATCACCTAGGGCTTGGTATGAGAAATTAAAGAACATTTTGCTAGATCACAGGTATATCATGGGAAAAGTGGATTCTACATTATTTCTAAAGCACACTTCTAACAATTTTCTTATAATACAAATATATGTTGATGATATCATTTTTGGAGAAACTAACCTTGATGTTTACAAAGAATTTAGTGATCTTATGCAGAGTGAATTTGAGATGAGTATGATGGGTGAACTCACGTTCTTCCACGGCTTTCAAATCAAGCAAACAAAATATGGGAACTTCATCAACCAAGGCAAGTATACAAGAGAACTACTCAAATGCTTTGGGATGGAGAACACCAAGCTGATGGACACACCCATGTCAAATACCACCAAACTTGACAAATATGAAGAAGGTGAGAAGGTAGATGAGAAGATCTATAGAAGTATGATTGGAAGTTTACTTGACTTAACTGCCTCTAGACCTAATATAATGTTTGGTGTTGGCTTGTGTGTTTTCTTTGAATCAAACCCTAAGAAATCATATCTTATAGCCATTAAGAGGATTTTAAGGTACTAGCCAAAACCCAAAATGTTGGACTATGGTATCCCAATTTAAGGGACTTTACTCTTACTGCTAATAGTGATGATGATTATGCAAAATGCTTGATAGATATAAAGTGTACAAGTGGCACTTGTTTCATGCTAGGACCATGCTTGGTGTCTTGGTTCTCCAAGAAATAGAGCATAGTGGCATTATCAACCAATGAGGATGAATACATTGTAGCTGAGAGTTGTTTTGCCCAGGTCCTATGAATGAAGCAAATGTTCTAAGACTTTAATATTCATTTTGATGCTTCTCCTATGTATTGTGATAATATTAGTGCTATTAACTTGTCATATGATCCTATCTTGCATAGTAGAGATAAACATATAGAGGTTCACCATCATTTACTCTGTGATCATATTGCCAAGAAGGATATCTATATCATGCATGTAGACACATAAAATCAGTTGGCAGACATTTTCACTAAACCTCTAGCTAGAGAGTAATTTTACTTTATTAGATCAAAATTGTTAATAACTACTTTGAATGAATCTGATATGCCTTCTAGCTAGTTGTCATCTATACTATATGTTTTGCCTCTATTTTGATCATTTTTGCTTGTTAATATGCTAAAATTTAGTTTTTCATGTTCATTTTGCTTTGTTTTTCTCTTGTTTTTGGGTATTTTTTTGCAAACGCATGTTTTATCGCAAAATAGTACCCAATGATGAGTGTTATGTGCCTAAGTATGTTCAAAATACATAATGGACTAGAAAAATAAATTTAATTAGCACACTAATGGCTAGAAACTAAGTTTCTTATGTTTAGGTCAGGTTGACCATCGGTCGAGTTGCCAACTCGATCAATCGGAGGCCGAGAGCTTTTTAGAAAAGGTTATTGGTCGAGTTTCTGAGTTCACAAAACTCGACTGATGATCGGGTTGGAGAAATCTTAAGCTGGGTTCAGAAAACTATTCTCCCTCTCAACTAGAGAAAAGTCGATCGATTCCACCTCCATATGCCCTAAGCTCTCTACCCTTACCCTAACCTTCCTCAACCTAGCCCTAATCTGATCTAGCTAGACCACCCTTGACCTTCTCCTTTTCTAACCTAGGTTTGTGGATGTTTTTGGTGGTGAGTTATTAGATTTGGCTCTCTCCTTCCTCTCTTTTTCGTCTCTATGGCATCCAATAGGAGGAAGAGAGATGCATCAGCTAATGCACCATCTTCTTCATCCTCCTCCTACTTTCTTCCTTTTGATGACACTCTTTGTCTCAAATGAGGCTATAAATAGGTATAAGGACCTCCTTCCCTAGAACCCTTTCCCTTTTTGTGCCCTTTTTTAGCCTAGTCCTAGAAGACAAGAGGTCATATATCGATTAACGGGGTTGCTCAATGTTCACCATCTCTCAGCCTTGGGTGTTGAATGTGTGTTCTACAACAATTCCATCACTAGAATGAAAGTGGTTCATGAATTCTATGCTAACTTGCATTGGAATTATGACACCCTTGTACCCCCACCTAATACACAAGTAGTCCTCATGTCCATGACAGTCTGGAAGAAATTCCAAGTCTCAGAGGATACCTTGAACATCTTCTTCTCAAGTACTGATGAGACTGACACCTGGCGTAAGAATTACCCTGAGTATTTTGACCTTGTTGAGACTGAGGCCTTCTACGAGCAATATAATCTCATTCTTCCTAATATTCATAGATTCTTGAAGAAGCCTCAATTCCCATATAAGAAGAAGTCCACCCTACCCTCCTCTACCTTGGATCTCAAGAGACGCATCCTCGCCCTAGTTCTTAACTACAATATCCATGTTAAAAGTTTCCTGTGGTGCAGCGGTATGATATGTGTGTCCTGACTTGTAGGTTGTAGGTTTGATTCTTGCTGAAGGTGTAATGTTTTGCCGGTGGGGCGTAGCTCAGGCGGTGCGGCTCGCACGGCCTCTGTGAGAGGTCACGGGTTCGACTCCTGGCTATGCCCCAGAAGTGAATTAGCCCACGCGTCGGCCGGCCAACGATGCGACTGAATTGGGATACCCGGTATGGGCGGTAGGGTCCCCGAGAGTTTACACCGCCTGTGGGGGTCACAAAAGTGGCGCTCGTGCGGGGGTGGTTCTCTCGTAAATCAAAAAAAAATGCAGATTGTAGAAAACAATGCGGTAATCATGTATTGTCTCTTAGAGATGAAAGATATAGAGGGGGTGAATAGAGCTTTTTGGAGTTTATAAAGTTAATTAAAAACAATTAAACACTTGAACAAGAAGTAGGAGGAAATCAGGATGACACAAGGATGTAGAGTGGTTCCTACCTTAGAAATCTAAGGTAGTCACAGTCCACTACCTGATTGTTTCCAACAGGGATTTTTAAAACAACTTATTTTATTACCTCACGAGGATGTTACACAAAATACAATTGCTTTCCTACACCCTTGAAGTAGCCTTCACTTGAAGTAGCCTCAATCCTCCTAGAAGCAGCCTTCTAAAGTAACTCCAAGTCCACCTTTGAAGTAGCATTCACCTGAAGTAGCTTCAATCCTTGAGGCAGCCTTCTGAAGTAACTCGAAGTCACCGGGAGCAGCCTTCACCAACTTGAAGTAGCTCCATGAACCTCCTTTCAATAGCATCCAACCTAGGAGTAGTTAAGGAGAACAAAATACAATAAAAGGAACAAGACTAGAAGAAAGAAAACAATGTTACCAATGAGTATAGTGTTTTGATCCTATATCAAGCGTATTGATCTCCTATCCACTATAGATGAATGTGGTAGTGTGGTGTCTAGGAGATACTAATCTATAGGACACTAATGTATAGCTCAAGCAAACTGAATCACAAGTGAAACTTTGCTTGTTGCTCGGAAGGCATGATTCTCAAGTTGCAATGTGTATGATTAAGTGATTTGAGTGTCCTAAGGCATGTCCTATTTGTAGGAATGGCTTACAAGGGCCTAGGGACGTTCTAGACGCATTCTAAGGTGTTCGTAGTGCTCAACTCGTCGTTAGGTGTCCATAAATTTCATTAAAATGGCTAGTTGTTTAGTGCTGAAAAGTGCAGTCCAAAACATGTCTTAGTTGAGAAGTTTGTCGACCGAGTGTGTCTCGGTCGAGCATTTCTTCGACCGAGGGAGGGTTTGGAGTGAATGTGTTGCAACATTCATTTCCAACTTCCAACCACTTTTCCAACTCAGTCTAACATCTATAGAACCTGCTAGAAGGTCTATTCTCAGTCGAGAAAGTAGTCGACCGAGGGTTGATTTAGGGTTACTTGTGCAGGTCATTAATCAGTGCCCATGTGTTAGACTAAGCTGGTTTTTGGTCGAGAATTTGGCCGACCAAGGGGGTCTCAGTTGAGAACTTTTTTGACTGAGAATGTCCCTATTTCAATGTGTTGAGTCATCTACTAAGTGTGTGTATCAATGTGTAATTGTGCTTCTGTCCTAGGGGAGGATCTATCTATGTGTTGTGAGTGGATAGGGAAGATCTAATGCTTGATTTACATGCTATATATGTACTTGTACATTATATACTTGTACAATTTTTTTAGATTGAGTACAACCATGAAAATAATAGTGATCTAAGCATGTTGATCTTCCTATTTGTATTGATCTTCAACTATCCACTTCCTTATTTATTTTATCCCTAAAACACTCAAATAACAAGTTAGATCCACAAGAATGAAATGTTTGTCATCCTTTGACTTAGACAAGAAAACTTGTGGCACCCACCCTCCCTACCCTACCCTGATTTGTGGTCGATTCTAGTTTTCCACTAGAAAATCTCTTTTCCACAACTTTCACTACAAACCTACCCAGATAGGAGTTTGTATCAGTGAGACCACTCTTTATAAGTTCATGTCTATCCTCTCCTCCACCACACCTGGTGCCTCTACCTCTACCTCTACCCGAGCACCTCCACCGCCTCATCCCTCCCGACCTTCTCGTGCCTCGTTTCATGTATCAAATGAAACCCTTATGGGCTACATGATGCATCAATAGGCATACAATCTTCAGGTTCAAGAGCACCTATATCAGGACTTATGTTCAATCATGTCCAACATGATCATGTCATGTGCACATCCCTACCCAGCTAAACTGCTCTACCCAGGAGGTGATTATGTATCCAATGCATATAATCACTTTTATCCAGCCCCTCCACCTGCTCCTTCCACTATTGCACCCTCTGCTATTGGTGGATCTACCCCTGGTGTGTTGTCTCTACTTGTTGGCCCCTTGGCCACTCTTCTTACCCGCCTCAGTAGTTATGCTCCTTCCTTCCCATAGGCCACTGAGCTCCATGCTCTTGGTATGTCTTGGGATGAGCAGAATGTTCATTGGCCCGATCATGGTTTCGGACCCTCTACTGATGAAGAGATGCCAGACCAGGCTAAAGATGAAGTTGTTGATGTTGATGAGGCTGTTGGTGATGATGAGGATAATGGTGTTGCATCTGATGATGATGGCTCAGATGTCTTTGCTGGTGACTCCAGCGATGAAGGCACTATTGCCGCACCTTCAGATGGAGATGACGACTATGAGCATGATGCATCTAACGCTGATGATGATGATGTTGTAGACATAAATAGCTTAGATATCTAGTTGCTCTTAGTTTTTAGTCTAGTTGCTAATCATATATATCTTTCTAGGCTATTTTGTATTAGAAACATCTGGGCATATGTTCTGAGTTGTATTATTTTATCATCTTAACTATCATCATTTTGGCTTGTAGCTATTTTATGTGAACTTGATTTCTGGGTTGTAATCCTTATTTTGTGCACACTTACTCATTTATTTACTATTTCTCATGAGTTGGTTCCATGTTTTACCATATTTTGATTATGACTTAGATTGTTTGTTTCTCTCGTCTCTTCTTGGTGTATGGTTTGAGATTGCATGTTATGGATGTATGCTTTGGTTGTTCTAGGACAAGACCTATTTCTGTGCTCTTCTACCCCCCTTCCTTTTTGTTAATGTCAAAAGGAGGAGATAACTTCAATGTTTTGAAGCTCAACCATATTGCTTTTATCACCTATGTGATCCTTTTCTTGTTCATTATATCCTTTATAATGTGACTTGCTAAAGGACCATATAGTTTGTATGTCATGTTGCTTTGTGTAGAATAGACTAACCATGTAGGTTAGAGTAAGCATAGATTGAGGGGGAGCAATTCACATTGTTCACATCTTAAATCCCCTTATAATTCACAAGGCAAAGGTATACGTTCAATATCATTTTCAATGTGATTGAGGAATGGTTTGTCATTGTCAAAAAGGGGGAGAATGTTGGCTTGAGAGTTATACAGTGCCCATATTTTGATAATGACTTAACTATTCCATTCCTATGTATCTAATATGTTTGTTTGAGATTGATTTCAGGCTTTAGGTACATGAAAAGGACCAAATTATGCAAACACTAGCTTGTTCAAGTTCAAGTCAAATGCAATGTAAGTGTGCAATTTGGGAAATCACTCCAAATGACCTTAGATGATTTTTGTAGTCACTTGTATTGATGATATCACTTGTAACTAAGATGAGAAAAAGTTAGGGATACTTAATTCCAAGGTTTAATCAGTCAAAAGTCAACTTAGAAAATTTGTCACAGGTTGTTCATCGATTGAGTTGGAAACTCGGCCGATCCTATGATGGATTTTCTAAAGATGACCCATTGATCGAGTTGTACACTCATAGAACTCAACCGACTAACTCACTAATAAAATCTAATTTTATCTCATCGGTCAAGTTTACCAGAACAAACTTGACTGATAATTTGAAAATTGGCTATGTCTTTTAGTTGATCGGTCGAGTTACCTTTATTGAAACTCGACCGAATGTGTTGTACGAAAAATGCAAAAAAAAAAGTGATTATAACCATTAGAGAGTTGTTTTGGGCCAAAATAGATTAGTTTCTTCTTGCAAAATGGCTAAATTTCAACCATAAGTGATCCCACACTCAAGGGAACACCCCCATCTATAAATAGGACCCCTTGGAGTTCATTCCAAGTTTGCTCATTCATGCTATTCTAAGTCCTTGCTATAGTTAGGTGTGTTGCAACTCCTTGAGCCCCTTTCTCTCTCTATTTTACACTTCATTTTGTGATTATGAGTGATATAGGCTTGTTGTAAGAGAGATAATCCCTTGTGCATGTAAAGATCTCATCTTCTTCATCTTCCCTACCCCCTTTCCTCCATGAAGAAAATATGAAGCAAGATACTTTGAGTGAAGGTGGAGATGTTGCTTGTCTTCTTCAAGTTTGAAGAAGAGGTGAAGAACTTCATTAAGGGAAGGAGAAGGCAAAGGTTGAAGATCCAAGAAGAGTAGAAAAGTCCTTGAAGGTGGAAGACTTGTGCTAGAGTAGATAAGACCTTGGAGAAGGCTGAAGTCTCTTGGAAAAGTGGGTAAGTCTTTGGTAAGGTGGAATTCTCTTGGTGCTTGGATGGGTAAGTCCTTTGATGGTCATTCCATGTAACTCTAATTGGTGATAATATAGATAAAATCACTTGCAAAGTCCTAGAGGCTGACCTCTCTAGGTAGTGGACTGACTCTCTCCTAGTTTGGAGAGTGGAACCACTCTACATGACCTTGTCGAGTGCTTGCTATCAATTCCTCTCATCCTTGCTATGATTGTTAGTTAGGGATTCAAATTGCACTTAAGTTGTTGGTTTTAATTTGATATAATTTGAATGTCTAATCTATCTTGTGATAATTTTTAAATCTCTATTCACACCTCCCCATTTAGAGCCCTAGATCCAACAATTTGTAATTTTTAGGGTCTGATAGGCTACTATAGGAGGTTCGTTAAGAACTTCAATGCTATAGTGTTACCCTAACAAATCTAACAATGAAAGATGTACCTTTCATCTGGGATGACAATTGTTAGTGTGCCTTCTAGTCTTTAAATATGTTGGTCTCCTTGCATCAGATAAAATTGAAGTTAGAGGTGTTCGTGCTAGCAGGACTGTTGGCACAGTTACAAGTGAAGCCTACATTAAGGCAGCATATCAGAGATGCATAATGGGGTGATATTGTGATACAATAGATCCGATAAAAATTTGGTAGCACAAAACATGAGGGCTTCCATGGGGCATATGATAGGAGAGTATGTTACCATGGTAGATTTGTGGTTCCTCATGTTGATAATCTAAGGAAGATGGTCTTGGAAGAGGCTCACTCTTCGATTTATGTCATGCATCTAAGTAGCACCAAGATGTATCACAATATAAAATATTTATATTGGTGGTCTGGTTTGAAGCATGGTGTGGTTGAGTTTGTTACAAGGTGTCATGTGTGTTAGCAAGTTAAAGAAGAGCATCAGAAGCCTGTAGAAACTTTGCAGTCATTGCCCATACCGCAGTGGAAATGGGATCATGTTATGATGGACTTTGTGGTTGGTATCCCTAGGATAGATAAAGGTCTAGATTGTTGATCGATTGACAAAGATATCACACTTTTTTCCAATAAAGATGACATATATAGCAGAGAAACTTGCTTGGATATATGTTGATGAGATAGTATGGTTGTACGGTATCCCAACTACCATCATATCTAATAGAGGCCGTCAATTTTCCAGTCATTTTTGGGGACGTATGCACACAACGATAGGTACACAGTTGAGGATTAGTATAGTGTTTCACCCATAGACATATGGACAGTCAAAAAGGATGATCCAGATCTAAAAGATTTATTGAGATCCTGGGTTTGCAGTTTTTGGAAAGTTAGGATGTGCACCTCAGTAGATAGAGTTTGTATGAAATAACACCTATCAGAGGAGCATTGATATGTCACTTATGAGTTGTTGTATGGGGACATTGCAAAAATCTATTGTGTTGGAAAGATATTGGTGAATATCAACCTTTGGGTTCTAAGCTTGTGCAACAGAAAACAGAGAAGATTAGAGTGATTCAGTAGTAGCTAAATGCAGCACTAGACAGGTAGAATTCCTCTTCTGATAACCATCATAGGCCCTTGGAGTTCCAAGTGGTAGAAAGGGTTTATCTCAAGGTCTCTCCTTGGGAGGGTGTTTTAAGGTTTTCGAAGAAGGGTAAGTTATCTCCTAGGTTTATGGGACCTTACCCTATGCTGGCACATGTTGTAAAGGTGGATTACAAGTTGGATTTTCCACCTAAGTAGCACAGGTTGCATACAGTGTTTCGTGTGTCTTTGTTGAGGAAGTGCCACCCTGATATAGACTTGGTGTTGCATCCAGTGGAGGTTGAACTAGATGAGGATATATCTTATGTAGAAGGTCATTTGTTGATCCTAGATAGGAGGATTAGGCCTGGCCATGGGTTGTGTTTTTCTTAACTGACCCGAGACCC
Source organism: Alisma plantago-aquatica (assembly GCA_963693085.1). Lineage (NCBI taxonomy): Eukaryota > Viridiplantae > Streptophyta > Magnoliopsida > Alismatales > Alismataceae > Alisma > Alisma plantago-aquatica. Next base: position 1,050,015,813 of record OY856413.1, on the reverse strand, counting down.
GACCCGATTGTACCAGGACCCGGACCCAGACCCGACCCAAAAAGTATTGCTCTTACAGACCCAAAAATTGTCTGACCTAGTTTTACCTAACCTGAAATACATGGACCGAACCCGATCTATAATACCCTAAACACAGCTATAGTTTGACTTCGTTTGATAGTGAGATTGAAATAGTAAATGAACTATGAAATATCTAGATGTACATTTACAAAAACAACCATCCTATAACAGGTCATGACAACAAGTAACACAATGATTTTCATCATACGATATGTCAATCTGACAACCAAATACAAACAAATCCCACCAAGCATATACAAAGATTTTCTAATCAGATATAAAAAATCTGGAAAATTTGAACCATTCGTTCAACTTTTGTTAACAGAGTAGCTACGGCAAACATCTTTTCTGGAGGTATTGCAAGGATTAACTACAAAGTCTCCTACCATATGACTACAATGTGTAGAAAAAAAGGTTGGATTTTTATTTGCTTGGTCTGCTGAGCTTGGCTCCTTCGCTTCCATCAGGTTTAAGGCCCAGCCGCAGTCCTAGGTCTTGGGAAAGTGGGAGGGTCTTCTGTGGTCTCTACTATGACGATTCCAAGGGCCATTCCCATAAGACCCGCAAAGAGAAAGAAGTAGATCTCTATAATTTGTGTAGGGAGTTGGTGACGCAGTGTGGGGTTTATATGCAAATTACCACCTCTAGAATGTTCCTACTTCCTCTATGTATCATTTAGATGAGATAGAATGAATGAGACACCATGTTGGAATCATTTATGAGTGGTAGTATTCTTGGTGATGAAAAGACCAAGAAAGGGTTTGAATGGAAACCCTAATTTGATCTTGTATTAAGTGCATCGGGTTGTAGTGATTAAATGGGAGTCCCTATCGGCCAAGGAGCCAAAGAAGAGAACCCCATATCATGTTGTTAACTCTTTGACTTTTCAAAAACGAGCTAAGCACCTCAATAAAGAAATGGTTATTGGCTTGCAACTTTCCTTGGGAAAGCTTGCATTGATTTGTGAATATAATAATAATATGAGTGGAAGTGGCTTGTCCTAGAAGATAACCAAAGGGGGCCGACCCTTATCCCTTGCATCATCCTCAAGTTTTTATTTTGTATGGCAAGATAAATAGGGAGTGCATGCAAGTACATGTGTCAATCCATGCATGGCCATGTGGCACCTACTAGTAGTAAATTGATGACACCTCATATACACACTTTTTCATGAACCTCAAGTATATATACCCTTCCTTTCAACCCTTAGTGAACTTTTTCGAATCCTACCAACTCCTTGCTCTTATATATCATGCATAGAGCCTTGTTATCGTGCATAGGTGATCTGGTATCATGCATAGGTGATGTGGTATCATGCATAGGTCTTGGCTATCGGCCATAGCAAGTGGTATCAGCCATAGCATGTTGATATTGGCCATAGCATGTTGATATCGGCCAAGTGGAGTGTTTTTGGCCACAAGTGAGGGGGATACCAGCCAAAAGTGATGGTATATCGTGAATTAGTAGTGAGGTATCGTGCAAGGTGCTAAGGATCAAGAAGGATCTCAAGTCTTAACCCTAAGGTGAGGCCATGATCATCTTCAACCTTGGATTGAAACATGGATCTAGGGTTATGATCTTCCTTTCTTTTATTCTTCACAAAATGCTTATGCATGGTGATTCTTTGCATATAGAGGAGTTGTGAAGTTTATCTTCAACATTAGGAACGTGAAGATTTGGATCTTGGAGCTATGAAGTTGTTCTTGAGGTGGGTTATATAACTTGAACCCAATTATATTATTATGCACTTTCAATTTTGTCATACTTGTTGATCTATTTGCAATTTTGATTTCTCTTGAATAATTGATGATCCTTTTAGTTCTAAAAGCTTCATGTGACTGTTGTACATGACTTATAACATTAAGAACAAGAGTCAATAGGTGGATGGTGATGACATCATCAAGGGTAAATTGATATCGGGTTGAAGCATACACCTCTTTGCCCGATATGGTGTGAAGCACACACACACCTCTTTGCCCGATATGGTACACACACCTCTTTGCCCGATATGGTGTGAAGCGCACATACACCTCTTTGCCCGATATGGTGTGAAGTGCACACACACCTCTTTACCCGATATGGTGTGAATAACACACACACCTCTTTACCCAATATGGTGTGAAGCGCACACACACCTCTTTGCCCGATATGGTGTGAAGCACACACACACCTCTTTTCCCGATATGGTGTGAAGTGCGCACACACCTCCTTGCTCGATATGGTGTGAAGCACACACACACCTCCTTTCCTGATATGGTATGAAGAAAACACACACCTCCTTACCAGATATGGTGTGAAGCACACACACACCTCCTTGCCTGATATGGTGTGAAGCGCACACACACATACTGTAACATCCCTGACCTGGGTTATGTTTTAACCCTAGGTGTTTTGTTTAATAAAAGTGATTATATGCTTGCTCCTATATTTTTCAAAGTAATTAAGGCTCAATAGGAACTTACATTGCAATTTTAGTCCTTTTTGAATATTGTTGAAATCAATGTTTTGCTTGTTTTAGACTAAAGTACAAATTACCCAAGTTAAGGGGTTTATTTGCAAATTGTGCATGATAATATGTTCCTCATGTGTTGAAGAATCATGAGAATGAATATGATGCAGTGGTATGGCTTGTGATAGCCTGAATACCAAGAAAGAGCTGATAAAGCAATGTTTGTGCATTAAGACCTAGTTTTGGTGTAATGTGCAATTTACCCAAAACCTAGGGTTCAGTATGCAAATTACCACTTCAAAATGGTCCCTACTTTTTCTTGGGATCATTTGGAGAAAATAAAATGAGAGGCACGTCTCATTTGTATCTCTTTGAAGGAGAGAGAATCTTGATATTAAAATAATCAAGATTTAAGCATAATTGAAACCCTAATTCAATTTAATGCAAAAACAAATAAAATAATTGAAGGACCTTCAACCAAAATTGAAATGGTTGAATTCAGATGTGCGTGGACGTCCTTGTGCTTTGCAAGGGCCACGAAATATCTCAAGGAGGTAAAAACTCCACTCGCCTTATTATAAGAAAAAGAAATATCCACTCACTTATGGATATTAATATAAAAAGGGTTAACGTGCTTAATTTGCTTTTCTTTAAAACATGGATAATTGAGAATAATAAGAGGAAAAGAGGATAGCCTCGTCCCTAAGGAAAAGAAGGGGGCATGTGGCAAGAATTTGGGAGAGATAATTCCTACTTTCTCTCTCCTAATTGAATTTTCAATAAAATTCACATATAAGCTCATTTATCCATGGAGTAAAAGGATAATTTCAAATTCACTTCCACCCTTTGCTTGCAAACGATCAAGGAAGCTTTTAAGGACCAGGAGGACGACCCCCAACCTGTTGGTAAGCTTCTTGACCTTCTTTCATCTTGATTTCATGGTGGAAATCATAAATCAATGCATAATTTCTTCTTTTCTTCACTCCATCTTCAACCCTAGCCGATCTTTTCACTCCAAAACTTGAGGAAAAGCCTTGAGGGAGTTGCAAAAGCTTCTTCCACCATTGTTGACGTGAAGCTCCAAGTATTGAAGCTCAATTGAAGGTGGTTCATATAACTTGAACCCTTAACTATTGTTATTGAACTCAATTTCTCAATTCAATTGATTCAATGGTTCTTGTTGTAATACCTTTGATTAGTTGATGCAATTACCATGAACATGGCAGTAGATTTCGTGGGGATTTAAGGTTGATAATGATGACATCATCACAATCACACACCTCAATCAAGAATAGGAGCACACGGTTTGCAAAACCGCATGAACTGATTCGGTTTCAAAACCGAATGAGTAGATTCGGTTTCAAAACCGAATGGCCAATTAAGTTCAAGATCGAATGGGTAATTCCATTCAAGACCGAATGGTTTAAATACACAAATACAAATGGGTAATTATATCCACAATTGATTGGATAAATCACTTCAAAACCAAATGGGTGATTCAGTTTCAAAACTGAATGATTGGAATCATTTTCAAGGTTGATTGAAGTGATTCGGTTTCAAAACCGAATGGGTGATTCGGTTTCAAAACTGAATGAAGGTCAAGAACCACAAGACAATTTGGATGGTCAAGGATTATGATTGAAAGGTTAACAATCCAAGGGCCAATAATTGTTGAACTTCAATAACTCAATCGATTGAAGGCTTCAATGTAATAAATCATGTTCAATTGATTGATGAGTTTATCTAAAGAACCCTTGCAGTTTTGAGACTGATTTGGCCCAAACGGTCTTGAGACCATTTGAGTCCAAATGGTCTTGAAACCGTTTGGGATCAAACGGTTTCAAAACCATTTGGTGATGAAACTTCAAAACCGAATGAAGGTCGATTGTGATTCAATCATTTGGAAATTGAAGGTAATGATTATTCCAATGATCAAATGATTGATAGTAATGACAATAAATGATAGGTAAAAAGGTGGAATCCCTAAAGTACCTAATTGGTTAATACCTTTAAAGGGATAAACCCTAATTGCTTATAAAAACACTATCCTAGTACACTATGTCAATCACAGCTGTATGTACTTGATTGAAGGGTTGATATAACCTAATCAAGTTGAGAGGATGATACAATGAAATTCCTACATGAGTATGATTCATGTGGTAATTAAGGGTATGATCCTTAGCAAAGAGATTGTGAAACCCTAATCATGAGCATAAACCCTAATTGACAAGATTATTGAACCCTAACCCTAATTCAGAGCAATTCTAAGTGAAACCCTAATCTAGGGTAAGGATCTAACCCTAATCCAAGGTGATGATATGTGTAAACCCTAATTATGGGTAATGGAACATGAAACCCTAATTGGGATGAATAATAAACCCTAATTATGGGTAATGGAACATGATACCCTAATTGGGATGAATAGTAAACCCTAATTATGGGTAATGGAACTTGATACCCTAATTGGGATGAATAGTAAACCCTAATTGTGGGTTATTGAATGTAGACCCTATTCTGGGGTGAAATAATGTGAAACCCTAACTTAAGGTGGCTTTATGAGAAACCCTGATGTTTGATGTGATATGGAGCTCAAATCCAGGGTGATTCTATGTAATGTTTTATGAAACCCTAATCTTGGTAATGGGATGAATGTTCCCAAATGACATGAAATGGGAAACCCTAATCCTAGTAAGGAAATAATGGTGTTACCCTTGAATAGTGAATCCATATTTGTTCTGCATGGTACTGATATGTAATTGAAGTTACTGTTATTATCTGCACTAACCATGTAGGTATTCGGAAATGGTGATCATGGATAGGTATGAGCTATGATGTTTAATTCACTATTGTGATTGGGCCTTGTGTGCCATAATATACCTTGTTTCCTGATAAGAGGTAACAAGAGAGTTAATGGGCCTCAAGTACCATGAGTGATGCTTGTAATAGCAAGTATCATATTTACCTTGGTCAGATGACCTGAAGGTGATAGTTACCTAAGAAAGTGGTAACAATGCTCAGTGATGAGCTAAGAGTTTAAATACCCATAACCATATGATTATAGTAATGAGATTGTGAAGGGATGAGAATTCTCAGTATTGAAATAAGGGACTCAGATCCCAATCTATTGTGAGAACTGTAAAGTAGTTGATGAACATGTTTATTTATAGCATTTTCATAATAAGTTATGTTTGAGAACGTGGCTGATGCTAAAAGAATATGATAATGTACTTAATTAATCAAGTGAAATCTGTTCATGTAGTGCTCTGACCATAGATCCATCATCGTTAGTAGTTGGTGATGGTGAAACAGGTTTTCCTATGGAATTTCTTGGAGTTCGCATATTTTGAATATACGGGGGTAAATGGGTGAAAATATCCTTACCTCCTGGTGAAGAGATTGATGGAAGGTAAACATTAAACCTCTCAATCCTTCATGTATCGGGATGGATGTATCCCAAATCTCCCGATGGTTGGGATGGATGTATCACTAATCTCCCAATGATATTCAATGTCGGGTCGATGGAGATAAACGTTAAATCTCTCGATTGCCGATGAGAGTGCATTTGTCGATGTAACTCTATAGAGAAGTTTCCAGTATACCCTAGAAAGCTATTTGAGCAGTTAGCATAGTCCTGCTTGTGGTCCCGTAATGATCGGGATGTGGGAGGTCATGGGAATCCAGCTCTTCCATTGACCTATGTATGGTATTGATTTCAATTTAGCAATGGTCGGTTGGAGTATGAGCGGTATACCTCATCTCCTCATAGCTTAAATATGTTTGTAAAAAGATAATCAGTTGTGTAGTGTATTTGCATAAGAATGAAATATGAGAATCACTGGTTTATGTTTATCTTGCTTAACATATCCTAGATGGATAAACGTTATAAATGTTCTATAATTCTTTATTGAATATCAGACATGTTGTTTTATCAAGTTTCATCTAATAAGCTCAAGTGGGAATGTTGCTCTAATCTGCTTTAAATAAGTGAATTATCTACGGTTGATTATTTGGATTCCATTGTTCAGTTTATTTCTATTAAACTACAATAATAATGTTTTTGGCAGAGAGTTACATCTCCCGCTGGGGCAATTTTTATAATTGTCTCACCCATGTGGGATTCAACTTTTTAGGTAGACGTAGACAAAGAGACAAAAACCCTACTAAAGGGGAAGAGCATATGTGGCATACAACTCATAAAAACAAGATTAACTAATGCAGAAGCGTATTATTAGCAATGGAATTACTAAACATCACTAAAAATTAAAACCATTTATCTAGAGATCCATTCACAGGAAAACTCTTTCATTCAGAACTAAAGTATTTCAAGTACATCCTGGTTCACTGGTACTTCTCTCATACCATTTCTTCTCGAGAGTTACAACATTAAATGCTCTGTTAAAATGTACATAAGCAATATCAAAAATCTCGAGCCATCAAGCCAAAATCTCATATCAAATTATCAAAAGCACTAACTCCTAGGACCCGAGAGTATAGAGATGAATCATAAGACTAACTATACAAAGACCAGACATCCAATGTCTCCACCTGATGGATCACTGATGTCCTTGTGGCTTTTTCTGCTCTTCCCCTATAGAAGGGTTTCTGCCTTGTTGTCTGCATCTACCTAAAAATGTTGAATCCCATGGGGGTGAGACACTTATAAAAATTTCCCCAGCGGGAGATATAACTCTTCGCCAAAACATTATCATTGCAGTTTAATAGAAATAAATTGAGAAGTGAGATAATATAAATCAGTAGCAGATGAATCAACATCTATGCATATTAGAGCAATATTCTTATGCAAGTATTTCAGTTATAAACTGATAAAGCAACATGTCACATATTCAATATGAATTAAAAGAACATAAGTACAACTATGTATCAAGGACATGTTAAGCAATATAACATCAACCAGTGGTTCTCGTATTTCAATCTTATACAAATGCGCTACTCGACTGATTATATTTTTCAAACAGATTTAAGCTCTGAGGAGATGAGGTATACCGCTCATACTCCAACCGACCATTTCTAGAATCGAAATTGGTACCATAAATAGGTCAATGGAAGAACCAGATTCCCATGACCTCCCACATCCCGGTCAGTACGAGACCACAAGCAGGACTGTGTTAACTACTCAAATAGCTTTCCAGGGTATACTAGAACTTCGCTATAGAGTTACAGCGTCAACTGCACTCTCATCGTCAATTGAGAGATTTAATGTTTATCTCTATCGACCCGACATTAAATATCATTGGGAGATTAATGATACATCTCTCCCAACCATCGGGAGATTTATGATACATCTATCCCGACCATCGGGAGATTTATGATACATCTATCCCGACACATGAAGGATTGAGAGGTTTGATGTTTACCTTCCCTCAATCTCTTCACAAGGACGTAAGGATATTTTCACCCATTTACCCCCACATATTCAAAATATGTGAATTCCAGGAAATCCCATAGGAAAACCTGTTTCACCATCACCAACTTCTGACAATGATGGATCTATGGTCAGAGCACTACATGAATATATTTCACTTGATTAATTAAGTACATTTTCTTATTCTTTTAGCATCAGCCAAGTTCTCAAAACATAGCTTATTATAACAATTCTATAAGGATACATGTACTAATTACATCAATTACTTATCAGTCATTAAAAGATATTGGGAACACAGTTCCTGTTTTCAATACTAGGAATTATCATCCCTTCACAATCTCATCACCATACTCATATGGTTTTGGGTATTTAAAACCTTGATTCATCATTGAGTATTGTTACCACTTTTCCATGTAACTATCACCTTCAGGTCAACTGACTAAGGTAAACATGATACTTGTTGTTACAAGCATCACTCATGGTACTTGAGGCCCATTAACTCTCTTGTTACCTCTTACCAGGCAACAAGGTATATTATGGCACACAAGGCCCAAACACAATAGTGAATTAAACATCATAGTTCATACTTGACTATGATCATCATTTCAGAATACCTACATGGTCAGCACAAATGATAACAGTAATATCACTTGCATATCATTACCATGTAAAACAAATATAGATTCACTATTCAAGGGTAACACCACTATTCCCTTGTCAGGGTTAGGGTTTCCCATTTCATGTCTTTTGAGGACATTCATCATATTAACCACATCAAGGTTATGGTTTATCACCATATTTCTCAGATTAGGGCTTCATAAAACATTACATAATATTACCCTGGATTTGAGCTTCATATCACATCAACCATCAGGGTTTCTCATGAAACCAATCTTAGTTAGGGTTTCACATAAATTTCACCCCATAATAGGGTCTACATTCAATAAACCGCAATTAGAGTTTACTATTCATCCCAATTAGGGTTTCCTGTTCCATTTCCCACAGTTAGGGTTTATCACTCTTTCCAATTAAGGTTTTGGATTACATTACCCTAAATTAGTTCTACACACATCATCACCTTGGATTAGGGTTACATCTTTACCCTGGATTAGGGTTTCAATAAGAATTGCCCTGTCTTAGGGTTAGGGTTCAACAACCTTGTCAATTAGGGTTTATGTTCATGATTAGGGTTTCATGATCTCTTTACTTAAGGACCATACCCTTAATCACCACATGAATCATACTAATGTATGAATTCCATGTTATCATCCTCTCAACTTGATTAGGTAATATGAACCCTTCAATCAAGTACATACAACTATGATTAACATAGTGTACCAAGTCATTGTTCTTATAAGCAATTAGGGTTCATCCCTTAATTGGCACTAATCACTTAGGTACTATTAGGATTTCAACCTTTGTACCTTCATTGATTACTATTACTAACAATCATTGGATCATTAGAACAATCATCACCATCAATCTCCAAATGAATGAACCATATTGAACTCCATTCGGTTTTGAAGGTTTCAACACCAAATGGTTTTGAAACTGTTTAACACCAAACTGTTTTGAAACTATTTGACACCAAACGGTTTTGAAACCTTTTTCCCCAAATGGTTTCTAGACCGTTTGGTCTCAAATAGTCTCAAGACTGTTTGGGCCAAATCAGTCCCAAAACTGCAAGGGCTCACTAGGTCATTTCATCAATCCAATCGATTTCAATAGCACTATTGAATTGACTATTAGTTATTCAATTGAAGGAGTCATCGATCAATACCATTAGATCATCATCCACGGGTCAAGGATCAATCACTTACCCACCAAACGTTTTTGAAACCATTTGGTCCCAAATAGTTTCAAGACTGATTGGGCTCAAATGGTCTCAAGATCGTTTGACCCAAGTTGTCTTGAAATCGTTAGGACCAATCAAGGATTCTTCAATCAACTTGATTAGGGTTTCCAATTGAAGGAAATTACACACATTGAATCAATCAATTGGATCCATTGGATCATCATCCAACATGTAATTAGGTTCAGACCTCAAACGGTCAACTAAACCACATGGTCAACATAACCAAATGGTTTGGAGTACAAGACACCAAACGGTTTGCAAACTGTTTGGTCTCAAACGGTTTGGTGAAACTGTTTGGACCAAAGGTCCAAGACCGTTTGCAACTCAATTTAGTTGAGGTGTGTGCTTATGATCAGGTTATCCTCTTCAACCTTTAACCCCACGAAATCTACTACCATTTCCATGGCAACTGCATCAACTAATCAAGGGTGTTGTAAAAATAACAATGGAATCAATTGAATTGAGGAAATCAAATTCAATAACAATGATTAAGGGTTCAAGTTATATAACCGACCTTCTAATCTGATCCCAAGCTCCAAGATTCACGGCTCCAAAGGTGGATGAAGCTCTAGCAACCTCCCAAGGTCGTTTCTCAAGCTTTTGGAGTGAAAGAATCAGCTAGGGTTGAGGATGGAGTGAAGAAATGAAGGAATTATGCATTGTTTTATGATTTCCACCATGAAATCAAGAAGAACGAAGGTCAAAGACTTACCAATAGGTTGGTGGGGTTGTCTTCCTGCTGTTCCTAGCTCCCTTGATCGTTTTTTCAAGCAAGGAGAAGAAAAGGATCTGAAAAAGTCCTTGGTTTGAGTGGTAAAGGCTCTTTTATCAGAAAATCAATGAGAGAGAAAATGTTTTATAAAAATCTTTTAATTCCAAAATTGTTGCCACCACTTCCCCCTTGGTTTCTTGCATTCAAAGGAAACTCTATCTCAACGAGATCCCTTCCATTACCCATGAATTAAGGGAAAAGAAATTAAGCACCTTAATCACTTATAATATTAATATATATATATATATATATGAGTGGAAATTCTTTTCCTTATAATAAGGTGAGTGGAATTTTCACCTCCTTAAGATATTTCGTGGTCCTTGCAAAGCTCAAGGACGTACACACACATCTGAATCCAACCATTTTAATTTTGGTTGAAGGCCCTTCAATTATTTTATTTATTTTTGCATTAATTTGAACTAATGTCTCCATTATGCCTAAATCTTGATTATTTTAATATCAAGATTCTCTCTCCTTCAAAGAGACACAAATGAGACGCCCCTCTCAATTTCATTGCTCCACATGATGCCAAGAAACATTAGGGACCATTTTTAAGTGGTAATTTGCATATTGCACCCTAGGTTTTGGGTAAATTGCACATTACACCAAAACTAGGTTTTCATGCACAAACATTGCTTTATCCGCTCTTTCTTGGTATTCAGGCTATCACAAGCCATACATCTGCATCAACTTCACTCTCATGATGCTTCAACACATTAGGAACATATTATCATGCACAATTTGCAAATAAACCCCTTAACTTGGGTAATTTGCACTTTAGTCCAAAACAAGCAAAATATTGATTTCAGTAATATTCAAAAAGGACTAAAATTGCAATTTAAGTTCCTCTTTAGACTTAATTACTTTTCAAAAGATAAGAGCATGCATATAATCCACTTTATTAAGCAAAACACCTAGGGTTGATTCATAACCCAGGTCAGGGATGTTACAAGTTTATCCACCCCTTACAATGATTTTGTCCCAAAAATCATCAAAAAAACATTAAGAGATAAGAGAAGGATACTTCCTCCTCATCTCATCCTCTAGTTCCCACGTAGCTTCTTCAATGCCACGGTGATTCCAGAGGACTTTTACAAGACTAATGTCCTTCTTTTTCAACTTCTTGATTCTTCTGTCAAGAATCAACACTGGCCCTTCAACATAAGATATGTCATCATTTAGTTCTACCTCCACAGGTTGTAGAACTAACTCAGTGTTAGTATGACACTTCCTCAACATAGAGATATGAAATATTGGGTGCAATCTATGCAACTCAGGTGGTAACTCTATCTTATAGGCTACCTTTCCCATCCTTTCAATGATAAGATAAGGCCCCATAAATCTCGGAGCTAACTTCCCTTTCTTTCCAAATCTTAGGATACCTTTCCATGGTGAAACCTTGAGGTACACCTTGTCTCTGATTGGTATTCTAAGGGTCTGTGACACTTGTTAGCATAGGATTTATGTCTATCATGGGTTGTTTTCAACTGTTGTTGTATGATCTTTATCTTCCCAGTTGTTTGTTGAACCAGCTCAGGACCCAAAAGTTGATATTCACCAATTTCATACCAACATAGGGGAGATCTAAAATGTCTACCATACAAAGCTTCATATGGTTCCATGTTGATATTGTGCTGATAGCTATTATTATAAGCAAACTCTATCAAGCTCAGATGTAGATCCCAACTCCCCACAAACTGAAGTGCACATGCTCTAAGAAAGTCCTCCAATGATTGTATCGTTCTCTCAGACTGTCCATCTATCTAAGGATGAAAGGCGGTACTAAACCTTAACTGAGTGCCCAAAGCTTTATGGAGTCTCTGTTGGGTTTTAGGAGAGACAGAGAAGGCAGCGGAAACAAAAATTTTCTCCCCAACCCATACCGAGGAAATGCGTCAACGTCTATATAATAGGAAAAGATGGTTTGCGGAATCATACCTTGTCCCGAGGCTTGCTCGGCGACAATACCTCGCGCAATGCGCGGTCTTCAACTCCGGACTTCGACGGTGTCTGTGCAGCTCCTAGTCGCACCGGGACTGACAACTCCTACTCGAACCGGACTGTCGGATGATAGTTGTCCTCCTAAGCGGCAGTGTCCTCCCGCCTCTGTAGTAGTCCACACGGACCACCTGGAACTCCACACTCCTTGTCCCATAAGGAAGTGGAAGGAGTCACACCCTCCTATTGACGTACTAGTCGCCAACACGCTCTCCTGCCTCCTGTTGCAACTGCAGTTGTCCTTCCCTTGCTGCACCCCCCTTTTGCGGGAAGCACTTGCTTGGGCTCTCTCACGGTTACCAAAACCAGAGAGAACGACAACTTGCAGAGCAACTGGTTGCACTGAGATGTACTTTGAGAAGCCCCCAATACCCCTATATATATAGGAGAGTCATGGGACAGGGTTCTCCATCCCGGGCAATGCGGGACTAAAGCAGGAGTAGAAGGGTTCGAGAATTTTCCACAAAAAGCAACCGGTTCGCAACTTAAAACGATCGGTTCACAACTGAACCGATCGGTTCGGCCATTGAGCCGATCGGTTGGACCTGAGCCGATCGTTTGGGGCACTCCAACTGATCGGTTGGTGCCCTGAACCGATCGGTTCATGGTCCTAATCCGGCTCAAAAATACTTTCCTTGTTTCTTTCCCAATTGGTATCGAATACCAATATTATTCCCAATCGAATTGGGCAATTTGAAACCAAAGGAAAATTCTTGCCGACATGACTTTTCCCAACTGGTCGGTTGCATCAGTTGAGCCGATCGGTTCAACCCTTGAATCGGTCATTTCAACCTGGGCATGAGCCGATCGGCCTGGACACTCCAGCCGACCGGTTCAACAACCTCAGCCGACCGGTTCATCACATGAACCGATCGGTTGGGAGCACAAGTTGGGCAAAAATCAGTCAATTGTGATTTCAATCAATCTGATACTCCAATCAATGCGTCCAACACCTTGAACCATACGATACTGAGTCATCGACTGATTGAGTGTTTAATTGAACTACTAAACTCCTTTAGTAATCAATCTAAACATTGCTTTGTGGACAAAACTCCTCTTCCAGGTTAAATCCTATGTGTGTGACCCTGCAGGTCCATTTCACGTTGGCAGTGAAAGTCCATAACACTTATGACTTCACAAGCAAAGAGCGGTGCCTAGTCACACATCAGTGCTACCCAAATGAAAGTAGAAAGTTGGAGAACAACTTTCATCCTACAATCCGTGAATGGTGTTACAGCGAGTGTATAATTCCTTTATCACTGATATCCCGAATGAACTCGAGGCATGGAACAGTCATCCTGTCAACGTTCATTCACTTCCTTGATCTCAGAGTAGACTGGAAGAGATATGTATGACATCAGTATCACATACTGATTCACACATGCGTGCACGCCTTTCTCAATCCTACTCGTCAAGTGGCCATGGATATCAAACTCCCTCGGGAGGGACAAATCCCATATCTATCACTCACCCCTCAAAATCCCCATGTGTCAAAGCCACCCAATCATCACCTTTATAACAACCCATGTTTCAGGACTGCTTTTGATGATGTCAAAGTGTGCCCAATGAAATGTGTTGAGTGTAGTGATTTCAGGTCTAAGAATCACACTCACCACCATCACTGTGAGTACTGATTGTGACTACCATCTCATGGTTCCATGTGTCAAACTCACGGTGGGTCTGTCCGGTACACTTGTTCTCTAACAAGTACCTATGTGTTTGGTTTGATATCTCTATATCATGACTAATGAGATTCTGTCATCAACCAACACCACAATCTAGTCTTGTGTGTCATTGCTGTCTATCTACCTTCCACAATGACATCCGACTAGGGACATATCAAGAATGTACAAACTCTTAGCATCTGTATGATCTCATTGTTCAGGTCATGAACCTGAAGGCATACGTCATTGAGTACTATCATTCTCTAGACATTCAATCTGTTCTATCACTATCTCATATGACTGAACCAGAATGAATTGGAAGCTTGCCTTTGATGTTTATCAAATCAATCTTATTGTATCCCACCAATCATCCCATGATTGGCTCTCAGGGCATACATACCAACAGACTCCCACTTGCACTGCGAGCCAATCACCCATGAATCATATTCATAGTGATCTTCAAACATGTCCCACATGTTACTGTGCTCTAAGTGCAAACATGGTGAGTAATGGCAACACCTTGCCAAAGTCTGTACAAATTGCATGTCTCTCATCTCTTCGCTGTACGTCACACATATGAGATGGAGTTGCCGTAATATGCAATCTAGTATTCCTTTGCTAACCTTTAGCCACATTGCATGATCAAGGATTCCAGACTTATCATCAATGAGTGGAATATAAGTTTATCTCATGAACTTTCAGATCCATATAGTATCCACTGATGTTCACTAACACCTAGATACTCGGCATTTCCCTTTTTAAATGGCTTTATTGGAACACTTCCAATTATCAACAAACATTCTCTTTTATACATCTTATATATATTTTGCGATTAATTTTCTGTCCTTTCGGAAGTTCGCATCAATGTAACTCTTTACATTAAACTCTTCCTTATCTCCATAGAACTAGTACTTCACAAGCACTTATCAAGTTCTCATGGTATTCCAGTATCCCTTACTGGAAGTAGACAGACATCCACTCGTCATGTCCTACAAACGAGTTATCAGGATGAGCACATCATATTGCCATGTCCTACATACAAGATGATGAATGCATTTTATTCTTGCCATGTCATACATGCAAGATAATGGGATGATTACATACACGATAGATCCATATCTATTCTTAGTGTTCCCATTCTTCATAAGAATTGGACACTTGGCCTTGGGATACTAAATCCATGTAACATGGACAAGTTTTCTCCCACTGAATCTGTGCATACTGAACACTTCAGTACAGATTGCCAATGTATGCTCTCTCTTTCCAGGTCAAGAGATTTTCGAGAACTATCTCTATAGATCTCTATTCCTATCACATAGGAAACATCTCTATTCTTCCTTAAAGATAACTTCCACATTCGGATTTCCAATCTAGAACATTTCCATTTCACATCAATATGTGGAATGTGAACACGCTCCCACTAAATCACAGATCCCTTCTTTATCTTTGACATATCAGTCAAAACCTTTGACTATATCATCAAAATAAAGATCCAATTTTGAGTTGCTTGTACTCAATCAATCACATTGATTAGTCCATTGTAACTTATAGACTTCATTTGCATTAGTGGATTCATAAACCTTATAGGTTGTGTCACGTACACATCATGGTTTTATTCCTCATAGGAATGCGGTTTTAGTATCCATATGCCAAATGTCTTAGCCATTAAGTTGCAATGAACAAGCATCATCCTTGTCAAAATGTTATCCATGTGTCTTAACACTTAAGACTCGTCTGCACTTATGGATATGATCCAATGAGTGCTACCATCAAGGTCATACCTTATGGTTCACATGGAAGTCATTTAGGATGTAATGGTCTTTTAAACCATAACTCAAGATTCGGTTCCTCATATTCATCTTGA
The DNA here is from genome assembly GCA_963693085.1 of Alisma plantago-aquatica. Taxonomy (NCBI): domain Eukaryota; kingdom Viridiplantae; phylum Streptophyta; class Magnoliopsida; order Alismatales; family Alismataceae; genus Alisma; species Alisma plantago-aquatica. The sequence continues at coordinate 1,049,999,768 of OY856413.1, read as the reverse complement.
TAGTTGACTCATCACATGAACAACTGATCACATAGATAATTGAGGTGTATCTGTTAAAGATATAAGAACTCACAACCCTTGTGATTCTTAATTTCTTTTATTAGTGTGGGGCATTCATTTTATTAAGAAGAATTCAGTTATTTGATAATCATTCTCTAACTCCTTAGAGTATAATTCCTTCTTGATTCATACATCACCATGCCTTAATCATGAGTTCACTATGATACACTATCATAATCACTCATAAGGATCTCAAACATTTGGTCCAAGTATTTCATTCATTGATCTCATCAAGAATTAATACTTTACCAAATTTGTACTTCATTTATGATAATCTTGAACACTTCAAGATATTCATATTGGTATTTCTCTAAACACCATTTGAAGTATTAGCATTTATTCCAATAGGTATGTAAATACATCACATGTATTATACCTAATAGGATAATCATTCTCCCACTACATTAGTGAAGATTGATTAATCATGTTCAAGATATTCATGTCTCTTACTGGTTCTACAACCAAAAGAGTCTAGTTTTATCCATCACATGGAAACTAGAAATGAATTTCTCATGATTAATGCTAATTAAATTGTTTGAGTTATCTATAACTTTTAGGTATCATCTTATCTTATGCATATCAAATATCACAAGATAAATAAGGCATTGCCACAAAGATCATATCTTTAAGATTGAAAACACAACTTTATTAATTGCCATCATTGTCATACAATATGCAAAATAAAGTGTGTCTATCTATTGGCAAGTATGAAATAGCAGTTCATAACTGTATTACATGCCTTATTGGCTGAAAATAAACTAAAGTATTCCTATCTATAAAGGCAACACTTGCCCCAAGTAAGAATGCTTTACACTTTACATCTTGATATCATATATCTCAAAAAGTGTTACAAGTTTATTTACATGACACCTTCATGTAGAGGCTTCAGTCGCCTCCTTCTTCTTTTGTTCTTCCAGGTAGGGAGGACAATTCCTTTTCCAATGTCCTGGCTTTTGACAATGGTGGCAATTTCCTTTCTTGGTCACGCCTCCCTTGGCCTTGAGAGCTGAAGATGGCTTGGACTCCTGGCTAGCTTCAGAACCTTTCTTAGCTTTGCCCTTGCCCTTGCGCTTGGACTTGCATTTCTTGCTCATGATCACCATCACGGACTTAGGCTTGTCCTTCTTCATTTGTAACTCGGCTGTCCTCAACATGCCTAACAACTCCGACAGTGGCCTATCAAAGTTGTTCATGTTGTAGTTCATCACAAACTGACTGTAAGATTCTGGCAATGATTGCAGTATCACATCAATAGCCAACTCTTGGCTCAGTGGAAATCCCAGTCTCTGCAGGTTCTCCACATACCCAATCATCTTGAGTGTGTGAGGACCAACTGGATCTCCTTCTGTCATGACGCACTTGAACAGTGCCCTAGAAACATTGTACCTCTCTTGCCGTGCCTGATCTTCATACATGTTCCTGAGATGCAGAATCATCTCTATGACACCCATGTTCTCATGTTGCCTCTGCAACTCATGGTTCATTGAACATAGCATCAAGCACTTTGCATCAATGGCATCATCAGAATGCTTCTTGTAAGCATCCCTTTCTGCCTTTGGTGCATTAGGAGCGGGTTCCTCTGGAATTGGAGTATCCAGGACATAGAGCTTGCGCTCTTGAGTGAGAACAATTCTCAATGTCCGATACCAGTCGTGGAAGTTTGTCCCATTTAGCTTGTCCTTGTCAAGGACCGATCGCAAAGAAAAGTTGTTGTTGTTTGTTGCCATTTGAACTACAAAAAGGAAAATATGCAATTTTAGTCCAAAACTCATTTTTGACTTATTTGATTGATTTGAAAGTTTGACGATATAACTAGGCCTTTAATTAATTATCCCTCCCACTATTTTAGTTCAAATTGATAGCCCTCACCATCAATTTGGAAGATTGCAGAGTACAACCTTCTAGTGGGCAAGATCCTGAAATCCTCTAAGTCATGGACCAGCTAGGGCTGTCACCCACAACATAGATCTCTCAGGTAGGCAACTTTTGCCAATTGCATCATATGCAACTCTTGATAAGATGTCATATACAACTCCTTGCAATGATCATCTCCATGCCTCAAGGTACTAGATCCCATCTAAATCACCTTGTTAAGTCCGACCCAAAGCAAACACGATGAATATGCACCCTGCTAGGGCAGACCCACACATTCATCCTTCACGCTTCCACGAGATAGACGGTGCACCACGCTAGGGCGTGCCCACACTTGGTCGATCAAGCTTTTCACGTGTGTCGCATTTGGAAGGCATCTAAAACTTAATATTTTAATGATGGATTTGGTTTTATATACATATACATATCCAATCACCACAATACATAGTACGTATCATATACATGCTATATCCCACAGAAAACATGCACAAATGATAAAAGCGATGATTATGGCCATCCTAATGTGATTCCTCGAGCCAAGAGGAATCACGGTCATCTAGGTCAACATCGCATGCAACCTGTACAAGATGAACTTTGTGCCTTGCCATCCGAGTTGATCAACTCATCTCATGAATGATCTGTACTCTCCAGCCGGTCGTCTAGGTGCCACCAGCCGATCGGTTGGCTCCTCCAACCGATCGGTTTGCCTGGTCGTCGTGCATCTCGTCATGTCCGCCACCCGCTCGTCTCGCTACTCGAACCGGTCATCAACCGATCGGTTCACTCCTTGAACCGACCGTTTGGAAGGTCAACCGATCGGTTCACTCCTTGAACCGATCGTCTGAGCAGTCGTCTTGATGTCCGCCGGTCTTTGACATAACAAGAAATAAAGTTCTATCCTATTTATTACATTGCTTTAAAAGGGAAAACCCCGAGTTACATTCGGGGGGAGCAAAGGTAGGAAAGAATCTCGAATTATTTCGAGTTACATCAGGAATAGAAGGAAGATCGGTGCGCAGACCAAGATGCAAGCAACCACATACAACCAATCACAGATAGGGGTTTATAGGCCATAATCATACTACACACATCCACCGCAAAACTCGTTTAAGGGCGACGTGTATCGAGTGCATTAATAATACATATCATATATGTAATTAGGGATTTGTGGATTTAGGATTGGACATACATAAAGCCGATATTATTCGCGTCGGATGCAATAAATAAAGGCGACAAACCAAAATCGATCATATCGATATTCCTAAAATATAGAACAGCTGACGTGGCTCTGATACCAATGTTGGGTTTTAAGGGAGACAGAGAAGGCAGCGGAAACAAAAATTTTCTCCCCAACCCATACCGAGGAAATGCGTCAATGTCTATATAATAGGAAAATATGGTTTGCGGAATCATACCTTGTCCCGAGGCTTGCTCGGCGACAATACCTCGCGCAATGCGCGGTCTTCAACTCCGGACTTCGACGGTGTCTGTGCAGCTCCTAGTCGCACTGGGACGGACAACTCCTACTCGAACCGGACTGTCGGATGACAGTTGTCCTCCTAAGCGGCAGTGTCCTCCCGCCTCTGTAGTAGTCCACACGGACCACCTGGAACTCCACACTCCTTATCCCACAAGGAAGTGGAAGGAGTCGCACCCTCCTATTGACGTACTAGTCGCCAACACGCTCTCCTGCCTCCTATTGCAACTGCAGTTGTCCTTCCCTTGCTGCACCTCCCTTTTACAGGAAGCACTTGCTCGGGCTCTCTCACGGTTACCAAAACCAGAGAGAATGACAACTTGCAGAGCAACTGGTTGCACTGAGCTGTACTTTGAGAAGCCCCCAATACCCCTATATATATAGGAGAGTCATGGGACAGGGTTCTCCATCCCGGGCAATGCGGGACTAAAGCAGGAGTAGAAGGGTTCGAGAATTTTCCACAAAAAGCAACCGGTTCGCAACTTGAAACGATCGGTTCACAACTGAACCGATCGGTTCGGCCATTGAGCCGATCGGTTGGACCTGAGCCGATCGTTTGGGGCACTCCAACCGATCGGTTGGTGCCCTGAACTGATCGGTTCATGGTCCTAATCTGGTTCAAAAAGACTTTCCTTGTTTCTTTCCCAATTGGTATCGAATACCAATATTATTCCCAATCGAATTGGGAAATTTGAAACCAAAGGAAAATTCTTGTCGACATGACTTTTCCCAACTGGTCGGTTGCATCAGTTGAGCCGATCGGTTCAACCCTTGAACCGGTCATTTCAACCTGGGCATGAGCCGATCGGCCTGGACACTCCAGCCGACCGGTTCAACAACCTCAGCCGACCGGTTCATCACATGAACTGATTCGTTGGGAGCACAGGTTGGGCAAAAATCAGTCAATTGCGATTTCAATCAATCCGATACTCCAATCAATGCGTCCAACACCTTGAACCATATGATATTGAGTCATCGACTGATTGAGTGTTTAATTGAACTACTAAACTCCTTTAGTAATCAATCTAAACATTGCTTTGTGGACAAAACTCCTCTTCCAGGTTAAATCCTATGTGTGTGACCCTGCAGGTCCATTTCACGTTGGCAGTGAAAGTCCATAACACTTATGACTTCACAAGCAAAGAGCGGTGCCTAGTCACACATCAGTGCTACCCAAGTGAAAGTAGAATGTTGGAGAACAACTTTCATCCTACAATCCGTGAATGGTGTTACAACGAGTGTATAATTCCTTTATCACTGATATCCTGGATGAACTCGAGGCATGGAACAGTCATCCTGTCAACGTTCATTCACTTCCTCGATCTCAGAGTAGACTGGAAGAGATATGTATGACATCAGTATCACATACTGATTCACACATGCGTGCACGCCTTTCTCAATCCTACTCATCAAGTGGACATGGATATCAAACTCCCTCGGGAGGGACAAATCCCATATCTATCACTCACCCCTCAAAATCCCCATGTGTCAAAGCCACCCAATCATCACCTTTATAACAACCCATGTTTCAGGACTGCGTTTGATGATGTCAAAGTGTGCCCAACGACATGTGTTGAGTGTAGTGATTTCAGGTCTAAGAATCACACTCACCACCATCACTGTGAGTACTGACTGTGACTACCATCTCATGGTTCCATGTGTCAAACTCACGGTGGGTCTGTCCGGTACACTTGTTCTCTAACAAGTACCTATGTGTTTGGTTTGATATCTCTATATCATGACTAATGAGATTCTGTCATCAACCAACACCACAATCTAGTCTTGTGTGTCATTGTTGTCTATCTACCTTCCACAATGACATCCGACTAGGGACATATCAAGAATGTACAAACTCTTAGCATCCGTATGATCTCATCGTTCAGGTCATGAACCTGAAGGCATACGTCATTGAGTACTGTCATTCTCTAGACATTCAATCTGTTCTATCACTATCTCATATGACTGAACCAGAATGAACTGGAAGCTTGCCTTTGATGTTTATCAAATCAATCTTATTGTATCCCACCAATCATCCCATGATTGGCTCTCAGGGCATACATACCAACAGTCTCTCCCAAAAACGATTCGTAAACTGAGGACCTCTATCAAAAACTATGGTAACTGGGACCCTGTGTAAACGCACTATTTCATCTATGTATATCTGTGCCAGCTTCTCAATTGTATAGGTTATTTTGACAGGTAAGAAATGTGTTGCCTTTGTCAACCTATCAACTATCACCCAAATGGAATCATGACTTTTGGTTGTTCTTGGAAAACCAACCACAAAATCTATGGTTACATGATCCCATTTCCACTGCAGTATAGGCAAAGGTTGCATTGTTCATGTGGGCTTCTGATGTTCAGCTTTAACCTGCTGACACACCGGACACCGCATAACAAATTCAGCAACATCCTTCTTCAAACTGGGTCACCAATACATATCTTTTAAGTTATGATACATCTTGGTGCTCCCTGGATGCATAGCATACATTGAAGAATGAGCTTCTTCTAGAACTAACTTCCTTAAGTTATCAACATCAGGTACTATCATCCTATCATGGTAACAGACTACCTGATCATCAGAATCATGGAAACCCTCCCATTTCTCACTACCATATTCTTACTTGATCTGTTGAATCATAAAATCAGACTGTTGTCCTTCTTTAATCTGTTGTCTCAGAGTTGGTTTTATGTGCATCTCAGCTAACAACCCAGATAACAACGATACCTTAAGTTGTATATTATCTTGAGTATGTTCTAATGTCTTCCGGTCTGTATGATAGTGTCTTCTTCTCATATAGGAGGAGAAGAAGAACTAAAGATGTCTGGATCACACGATGAACATGTTGCTGAGAGCAGATTTGTTGCACCAGGACGAGGTGTAAGAGATCAAGATAGGGAGGAGCATGTACTTGATCAACCCTAGTTCAACCAAGCTGATATGGGGAATCTAGCTTTCCAAAATATGTTTGGACAGTTTATGGAAGCTATGACCCATATGACAGATAGGATGCCATTAATTGCACCTAAGGCACCATCCCATGATGGAAGACATGGAGCTGGCAAGACTTTTGAACAGATTAGGAGGGTAGGAGCCTTAGAGTATGCCGGTACTACCGACCCAGCAGATGTTGACTTATGGCTGACTGAACTGGAGAAATCCTTAAGAATCCTCATGATTCCTGATGATGAGAAGGTGAGGCATGTTGTATATCTCCGAAAGGGGAGTGTTGGCCACTGGTGGACCATTGAGGATGGAAAAAGACCTAGTGTTGTGATCGGATGGGATGAATTCCGGTGTGAATTCATCGCTAGATACTTTCCCAAGACGTGAGGTTCAGGCAAGGACAAATGAACATTAGCGAATATGAAGCTAGGTTCATGGAACTTTTACAGTTTTGTCCACATATGGCATCTAAAGATGAGGAGAGGATTTGGTGATTCGAGAAGGGATTGGACGCTGAATTGACCACTCCGGTGTCTGCTCTAGAGAACCGGGAGAGGTTTGACACTTTTGTGGAGTCTGTAAGACGAATAGAAAGGTTTGTGGTTGAGAAGCGACAAACCAAGGGTAAGAAAGAGTACCCACAGTTCTAAGGACAGAGTTCTGGAAGTTTTAAGAAACCAAGGTATTATGTGCCTACACGACCACTAAGGTTCAATACCCAAACGCAATGGACGTCAAGTAAGGGTAGAGGCCATAATTTACCACCGAAGGGAGCTCACAGCTCATCCTCAATGTCAGTAACAGGACCACCCAGACCATAGAGGGGAAATGTAACCTATTATAGATGTGGGAGAGAAGGCCATGTGGTGAGGGACTATCCTAAAAAAGTAAGGAATGTGACCCAGAAACCGAGGCTGAGTCAGTAAGGCTCTCAGAGGCAACAGTCTGGCAGTGGTGCTAGAGGACGTGGACAAGTGTCCCAAGCCAGTTCATCAAAATCCAACAACTGTGCACAGGATCAACCACAGGCAATGGCTAGATTATGTGCTATGAATCAGCCTGAAGCAGTAGTCAACCCTCGAGTTGTGACAGGTCAGGTGGAATTATTTTATTCTAATATGCCTTCATCATGTTTCATATCTTTTTTAATTGATCCGGGTGCTACACACTCTTTTATCACTCGAGAAGTGATGCATGATTGCAACATGATTGTCAGTCATAGAGCGGATAGCATGTTGTTAGAAACACCTTTGTTGGGATCTGCAGTGCTGTGGGAAGTGTGTTCTCCCTACAATCTTTCTTTTTCTGATCACCGTATTCAGGTGGATCTTATACCACTTGAAATGCATGGGTTTGATATAATCCTTGGGATGGACACCTTATAGAAGTATAAGGTTGTCTTGGATTGTGGTTCCAAGTAGGTTGTGTTCACAAACAATGGTGAGACATGGATCTTTCAAGGAGACAGAATGATTCTTCCAACCTGTCGTGTGTCAGCTATGGTATCTGAGAAGTTGATGAGACAAGGATGATTTGCATTCTTATCCCATGTGGTAGATACCACAATGGAGAGACCTCATCTTTTTGAAGTTCCAATAGTCAGCAAATTTGAAGATGTATTTCCTGAAGAACTTCCAGGTGTTCCACCGCCCTGAGAGATTGATTTTGAAATTAATCTAATTCCGGGAATACAATCAATAGCACAAACGTCGTATAGAATGGCGCATGCTGAAATGGCAGAGTTCAAGAAACAACTGCAAGAGTTGCTTGAGAAGGGTTTTATCTGACCGAGTACTTCACCATGGGGTGCTCAGGTCCTCTTTGTTAAGAAGAAGGATGGGTCTATGTGTTTATGCATCGACTATAGACAGTTGAATAAAGTAACTATAAAGAATAAGTATCCTCTACCAAGAATTGATGACTTGTTTGATCAGTTGCGTGGTGCAACTATCTTTTCTAAGATAGATCTAAGGTCAGCATACCATCAGCTACGTATTAAGGAGAGTGACATATCTAAGTCTGCCTTTAGGACAAGGTATGGTCACTATGAGTTCATAGTTATGTCGTTTGGACTAACTAATGCACCAGCTGCATTTATGGAACTCATGAATAGAATCTTTTGACCTTTTCTTGATCAGTGTGTAGTCGTCTTTATAAATGACATCCTGATATACAGTAGAGATGCTCAACAACATGAGCAGCATCTTCGTCAAGCTTTGACTTTACAAAGAAAGCATAAGTTGTATGCTAAGTTTAGCAAATGTGAGTTCTGGTTACCAGAAGTTTATGTTCTTGGACACATAATATCTGCTTCAGGTATTCGTGTTGATCCTAAGAAAGTAGAATTTGTCCTGCAATGGGAACAGCCTAAGACACTGACAGAGATACATAGTTTCCTAGGACTGGTAGGCTATTACAGGAGGTTCATTAAGAACTTTAGTTTGATAGCTTTACCCTTAACCAAGTTGACCAGGAAGGAGATTCCTTTTGTCTGGAATGACAAGTGTCAACAATCTTTCCAGTTGCTGAAGGAAAGGTTAACAAGTGTACCTGTGTTAGTGCTACCAGAGCAAGGGAAGGGGTATATAGTCTTTTGTGATGCATCTAAGAATGGCTTAGGATGTGTGTTGATGTAGGATAAGCAAGTGATTTCTTTTACTTCTCGACAGCTTAAGAAACATGAGGAGAATTATTCGACACACGATCTATAGCAAGTTGTTTTGGTCCATCCCTTGAAAATCTGGAGGCATTATCTCTATGGAGAAACATTCCAGATTTTCACAGACCATAAGAACCTAAAGTATAGCTTCTCACAGCATGAGATGAACATGAGGCAACGCCGCTAGATGGAGTTAATCAAGGACTATGATTGTACAATTGATTATCATCTAGGGAAAGCCAATGTGGTTGATGATGCACTAAGTAGAAAATCAGCAACACCAGCCTTAAACAAAGCACAGTTGAACTCCTTAGTGTGCTCTAAGAGAGATATGCTTATCTCCTTGAGGAAAAACAATGTTCATCTTGAAGTATTGTTGTTGGCTGGGTTGTTAGCTGAGATGCAAGTAAAACCTACTCTGAGGCAGTAGATTAAAGAAGCACAGCAAGCTGATGTTGTAGTTCAACAGATTAGATCAGAGTATGGTAGTGAGAAATGAGATGGTTTCCATGATTCAGATGAACAGGTAGTATGTTACCATGATAGGATGGTAGTACCTGATGTTAATAACTTAAGGAAGTTAGTTCTAGAAGAGGCTCACTCTTCAATGTATGCTACACATCCAGAAAGTACCAAGATGTTTCATAACTTAAAAGATATGTATTGGTGTCCTGGATTGAAGAAAGATGTTGTTGAGTTTGTTATGCGGTGTCCAGTGTGTCAGTAGGTTAAAGATGAACATCAAATGCCCGCAGGAACAATGCAACCTCTACCTATATCACAGTGGAAATGGGATCATGTAACCATGGACTTTGTGGTTGGTTTGCCTAGAACAGCCAAAAGTCATGATTCCATATGGGTGATAGTTGATAGGTTGACTAAGACAGCACATTTCTTACCTATCAAAACAACCTACACTGCTGAGAAGCTTGCACAGATATACATAGATGAGATAGTGTGTTTGCACGGGGTTCCAGCTAATATCATTTCTGATAGAGGTCCCCAGTTTATGAGTCATTTTTGGGAGTGACTCCATAAAGCTTTGGGTACACAGTTAAGGTTTAGTACAACCTTTCACCCTCAGACAGACGGACAATCTAAGAGGACCATACAAACTTTGGAGGACTTGCTTAGAGCATGTGTCCTTCAAATTGTAGGAAGTTGGGATCTACATCTGAGCTTAATAGAATTTGTTTATAATAATAGCTATCAGCACAGTATTGAGATGGCACCATATGAGGCTTTATATGGTAGATGTTGTAGATCTCCCTTATGTTGACAGGAGAGTACCAGCTCTTGGGTCCTGAGCTTGTGTAGGAGATGACTGAGAAGATTAAAGTTATACAACAACAGTTGAATGTTGCCCAGGATAGGTAGAAATCATATGCTGACAAGCGTCGTAGAACTTTAGAATTCCAAGTTGGAGACAGAGTGTATCTCAAGGTCTCACCTTGGAAAGGTATCCTTAGATTTGGAAGGAAGGGAAAGTTAGCTCCTAGATTTATAGGACCTTATCCAATCATTGAAAGGATGGGAAAGGTAGCCTATAAGCTGGAGATACCACCTGAGTTGCATAGATTGCATCCGGTTTTCCATATTTCCATGTTGAGGAAGTGTCATCCTAACACGAAGTTAGTCCTAAAACCTATGGAGGTAGAACTAAATGATGATATATCTTATGTTGAAGGACATGTGTTGATTCTTGACAAAAGAATCAAGAAGTTAAAAAAGAAAGACATTTGTCTTGTAAAATTTCTCTGGCATCACCGTGGCATTGAAGAAGATATATGGGAGCTAGAGGAAGAGATGAGGAGGAAGTACCCTTCTCTTTTCTCTTGATGTTTTCATTGATGATTTCGGGGACGAAATCCTTGTAAGGAGTGGATAAACTTGTAACATCCCTGACCTGGGTTATGTTTTAACCCTAGGTTTTTTGTTTAATAAAAGTGATTATATACTTGCTCTTATCTTTTGAAAAGTAATTAAGGCTCAAGAGGAGCTTACATTGCAATTTTAGTCCTTTTTGAATATTGTTGAAATCAATGTTTTGCTTGTTTTGGACTAAAGTGAAAATTACCCAAGTTAAGGGGTTTATTTACAAATTTTGCATGATAATATGTTCCTCATGTGTTGAAGCATCATGAGAATTAAGATGATGTAGAGGTATGGCTTGTGATAGCCTGAATACCAAGAAAGAGATGATAAAGCAATGTTTGTGCATTAAGACCTAGTTTTGGTGTAATGTGCAATTTACCCAAAACCTATGGTTCAATATGAAAATTACCACTTCAAAATGGTCCCTACTATTTCTTGGGATCATTTGGAGAAAATAAAATGAGAGGGGCATCTCATTTGTATCTCTTTGAAGGAGAGAGAATCTTGATATTAAAATAATCAATATTTAAGCATAATTGAAACCCTAATTCAATTTAATGCAAAAACAAATAAAATAATTGAAGGACCTTCAACCAAAATTGAAGTGGTTGAACTCAGATGTATATGGATGTCCTTGTTCTTTGCAAGGGCCACGAAATATCTCAAGGAGGTGAAAACTCCACTCACCTTATTATAAGAAAAAGAAACATCCACTCACTTATGGATATTAATATAAAAAGGGTTAATGTGCATAATTTGCTTTTCTTTAAAACATGTATAATTGAGAAGAATAAGAGGAAAATAGGATAGCCTCGTCCCTAAGTAAAATAATGGGGCGTGTGGCAAGAATTTTGGAGAGATAATTCCTACTTTCTCTCTCCTAATTGAATTTTCAATAAAATTCACATATAAGCTCATTTATCCATGGAGTAAAAGGATAATTTCGAATTCACTTCCACCCTTTGCTTGAAAACAATCAAAGGAGATTTGAAGGACCAGGAGGATGACCCCCAACCTGTAGGTAAGCTTCTTGACCTTCTTCCATATTGATTTCATGGTGGAAATCATAAATCAATGCATAATTTCTTCTTTTCTTCACTCCATCTTCAACCCTAGCCGATCTTTTCACTCCAAAACTTGAGGACAAGTTTTAGGGGAGTTGAAAAAGATTCTTCCACCATTTTAGATGTGAAGATCCAAGCTTTGAATCTCAATTGAAGGTGGGTTATATAACTTGAACCCTTAACTATTGTTATTGAACTCAATTTCTCAATTCAATTGATTCATGTAACACCTTTGATTAGTTGATGCAATTACCATGAAGATGGAAGTAGATTTCATGGGATTTAAGATTGATTATGATTACATCATCATAAGAACACACCTCAATCAAGAATAGGAGCAAACGGTTTGCAAAACCGCATGAACTGATTCAGTTTCAAAATTGAATGAGTAGATTCGGTTTCAAAAACCGAATGGCCAATTAAGTTCAAGACTGAATGGGTAATTCCATTCAAGACCGAATGGGTTAAATACACAAAACTGAATGGGTAATTATACCCATGATTGATTGGATAAATCACTTCAAAACCGAATGGGTGATTCGGTTTCAAAACAGAATGATTGGAATCATTTTCAAGGTCGATTGAAGTGATTCGGTTTCAAAATTGAATGGGTGATTTGGTTTCAAAACTGAATGAAGGTCAAGCACCTCAAGACCGTTTGGATGGTCAAGGGTGATTATTGAAAGGTTAAAAATCCAAGGGACAATAATTGTTGAACTTCAATAACTCAATCGATTGAAGGCTTCAATGTAATAAATCATGTTCAATTGATTGATGAGTTTATCTAAATAACCCTTGCATTTTTTGACACAGATATGGCCCAAACGGTCTTGAGACCATTTGAGCCCAAATGGTTTTGAAACCGTTTGGGATAAAATGGTTTCAAAACCATTTGGGAACAAATGGTTTCAAAACCATTTGGTGATGAAACTTCAAAACCGAATGAAGGTCGATTGTGATTCAATCATTTGGAAATTGAAGGTAATGATTGTTCCAATGATCAAATGATTGATAGTAATGACAATCAATGATAGGTACAAAGGTGGAATCCCTAAAGTACCTAATTGGTTAATACCTTTAAAGGGATAAACCCTAATTACTTATAAAAACAATATCCTAGTACACTATGTCAATCATAGGTGTATGTACTTGATTGAAGGGTTGATATAACCTAATCAAGTTGAGAGGATGATACAATGAAATTCCTACATGAGTATGATTCATGTGGTAATTAAGGGTATGATCCTTAGAAAAAAGATCGTGAAACCCTAATCATGAGCATAAACCCTAATTGACAAGATTATTGAACCCTAACCCTAATTCAGGGCAATTCTAAGTGAAACCCTAATCCAGGGTAAGGATGTAACCCTAATCTAGGGTGATGATATGTGTAAACCCTAATTATGAGTAATGGAACATGAAACCCTAATTAGGATGAATAATAAACCCTAATTATGGGTAATGGAACATGATACCCTAATTGGGATGAATAGTAAACCCTAATTGTGGGTTATTGAATGCAGACCCTATTCTGGGGTGAAATCATGTGAAACCATAACTTAGGGTGGTTTTATGAGAAACCTTGATGTTTGATGTGATATGGAGCTCAAATCCAGGGTGATGCTATGTAATGTTTTATGAAACCCTAATCTTGGGCAATAAGGCGATAAACCATAACCTTGATCTGGGTAATGGGATGAATGTTGCCAAATGACATGAAATGGGAAACCCTAATCCTAGTAAGGAAATAATGGTGTTACCCCTTAATAGTGAATCCATATTTATTCTGCATGGTATTGATATGTAATTGAAGTTACTGTTATTATCTGCACTAACCATGCAGGTATTTTGAAATGGTGATCATGGCCAGGTATGGGCTATGATGTTTAATTCACAATTGTGATTGGGCCTTGTGTGCCATAATATACCTTATTGCCTGATAAGAGGTAACAAGAGAGTTAATGGGCCTCAAGTACCATGAGTGATGCTTGTAATAGCAAGTGTCATGTTTACCTTGGTCAGATGACCTAAAGGTGATAGTTACCTGAGAAAGTGGTAACAATGCTCAGTGATGAGATAAGGGTTTGAATACCCAGAACCATATGATTATAGTAATGAGATTGTGAAGGGATGAGAATTCCCAGTATTGAACTAAGGGACTGGGATCCCAATATCTTGTGAGAACTGTAAAGTAGTTGATGAAATAAGTACATGTTTCTTTATAGCATTGTCATAATAAGTTGTGTTTGAGAACGTGGCTGATGCTAAAAGAATATGATAATGTACTTAATTAATCAAGTGAAATTTTTTCATGTAGTGCTCTGACCATAGATCCATCATCGTCAGTAGTTGGTGATGGTGAAACAGGTTTTCCTATGGAATTTCCTAGAGTTCGCATATTTTGAAAATGCGGGGGTAAATGGGCAAAAATATCCTTACGTCCTGGTGAAAATATTGATGGAAGGTAAACATTAAACCTCTCAATCCTTCATGTGTCGGGATGGATGTATCACAAATCTCTCGATGGTTGGGATGGATGTATCACTAATCTCCCAATGATATTCAATGTCGGCTCGATGGAGATAAACATTAAATTTCTCGATTGCCGATGAGAGTGCATTTGATGTTGTAACTCTATAGCAAAGTTTCCAGTATACCCTGGAAAGCTATTTGAGCAGTTAACATAGTCCTGCTTGTGGTCTCGTACTGACCGGGATGTGGGAGGTCATGGGAATCCGGCTCTTCAATTGACCTATGTATGGTACCGATTTCAATTTAGCAATGGTCAGTTGGAGTATGAGTGGTATACCTCATCTCCTCAGAGCTTAAAAAAGTTTGTAAAAAGGTAATCAATCGTGTAGCATATTTCTTAAGAATGAAATATGAGAATCACTGGTTTTTGTTTATCTTGCTTAACATATATCCTAGATGGATAAACGCTATACATGTTCTATAATTCTTTATTGAATATTAGACATGTCGTTTTATCAAGTTTCAGCTAATAAGCTCAAGTGGGAATGTTGCTCTTATCTGCTTTAAATAAGTGAATTATCTGTTGTTGATTATTTGGATTCCACTGTTCAGTTTATTTCTATTAAACTGCAATAATAATGTTTTTGGCGGAGAGTTATATCTCCCGCTGGGGCAATTTTTATAATTTTCTCACCCCCGTGGGATTCAACGTTTTTAGGTAGACGCATACAAAGAGGCAGAAACCCTACCGAAGGGGAAGAGCAGCAGCAGCAACAGGGATAGCAGTGAGTTATCAGGTGGAGATAATGGTTGTCTAATTTTGTACAGTTAGTCCTATGAGTCATCTCTATACTCTCAGGTCCTAGGAGTTAATAGTTAGTGCTTTAACAAATTGATCTGAGATTTTGGCTTGATGCCTCAAGGTTTCATACTACCTTAGTACAGTTAAGACAGAGTAGTTGATGTTTGTAATGCCTCGAGAAGCAATGATACATGATATGTATATATGAACCAAGATATGATGTTTTACTTTGGTTCTGAATGAAAGAGTTTTCCTGCGAATGGATCTCTTGATAAATGGTTTTAATTTTTAGTGATTTTTAGTAATCCACTGCAAACGATAGCTTTCTCTTAGTTAAATATGTTTTATTCAAACGGAACGTAACACATACACCTCTAAAGTGATATGGAAGCAAGCATATACCTCTTTTCCTGATATGGTGTGAAGCACACACACACCTCTTTGCCCGATATGGTGTGAAGCAAACACACACCTCTCTGCCGGATATGGTGTAAAGCACGCATACACCTCTAAAGTGATATGGTAAGCACACATATACCTCTAAAGTGATATGGAAGCAAACACACACCTCTTTGCCCGATATGGTAAGCACACATACACCTCTAAAGTGATATGGGTAGCAAGCATACACCTCTAAACCAATATTGGGTTAAGCATACACCTCTTGGATGATATGGTGTTGAGCTCACATCTCTAAAACAATATGGTGGGTAACCCAATACACTAGATGACAAAAGTGTTATGGTGGCTAATAACTTGGAACATGTGATGGCCAATACACTAAAGTATGGTGTGGACAATATCTTCAAGAGAGGTGAGGATGTTATACTCATGTATGGTGAAGGTGATACACCATATGATTGGTATGGTTGAGACGTTGATGGGTAAGGGTATGAGGGATATGATGATGTCTATCTCAATATACACCTAACCCAATACATGTGTACAACTTGACATACATGATTCAATTTGATGCACCTTGTAAAGGTGAGGGTAAAACACTCTTAGGAGTGATGTGTGTAATACCAAATAATAATGTGATTAATACCTTGATAGGTGAAACACCTAAAGTGATTGATAATGGTATATCACCAATGCCTTAACTCGAGATGTGTCCATATCACTTGATGATAGTTGGGTAATTCAAATGTGTGACTTATGGCCAATACACTACATGATAAATGTGATGTGTTAGTGCATTAAGTATTAGGATGGGACATACCCTAATACAACATAAGTTTATGAACTTAAGTAAGTTAAAAGTGATGAGGGAAGTGATACATCAAGGCATGATAAATACCACATCCAGCACCTCAAGGTTGATGCGCCTTGAAGCACCTTAAATCCAATATACTTGGATGAGTAACACATGAAGTTTGTCATGTCAATTGTTACATTAATATGTAATGAGTTTAATGCACTTTGATAAGTGTAGGCTAACATGCCTTGAGAAAGGATTAAGACAAGTTAATAAAGTATGATGTAATCAATATCCTAGTAAGGATGAGAGAAAACTCATACTTTGTATCGATAATCATTTAATGATAAATGATGAGAATAAATAAGTATGCATGAATACTTATGATATCAATGTTTGCTCCTAGATATGTGGAGCAATGAATTAGGGTTTGGATTAATAATATGAACATGAATCCCTATTCAGCTATAAAGGGAAACCCTAACCCTGATGATGGGAAGGTTATATTTCTCTTATTGCATAAACCTTGTAAGGCGTGTTAAATACTTGTATAACAAGTATAATGATTAATGGTCTTGTGAGCCATATGAATAAGTTGTTTCCTAGTGAGAGGTGACAAGATGTGTAATGGAATTGTGAGCCATGTGAATAAATTGTTTCCTAGTGAGCGGTGATAAGATGTGTAATGGCCTTGTGAGCCATGTGAATAAGTTGTTGCCTAGTTAGAGGTGACAAGATGTGTAATGGCCTTGTAAACCATGTGAATAAGTTGTTTCCTAGTGAGATGTGACAAGATGTGTAATGGCTTTGTGAGCCATGTGAATAAGTTGTTGCCTAGTGAGAGGTGACAAGATGTGTAATGGCCTTGTGAGCCATGTGAATAAGTTGTTCCCTAGTGAGAGGTGACAAGATGAGTAATGGCCTTGTGAGTCATTTGAATAAGTTGCTGCCTAGTGAGAGGTGACAAGATGTGTAATGGCCTTGTGATCCATGAGAATACTTGTACAACAAGTGAAATGAATACCTTGGTCTGAGGACCTAGAGGTAATGGTTACCTGTTACAGAGGTAACAATGCTATGTGATGATCTAAGGGTTTGAATACACAGATCTAGTAATCATGATAATGATGATGTGAAGGGATGAGAATTCCCAGTAATGTGATAAGGGACTGAGATCCCAAGTATCATGTGTCTTAAAGATTTGAAAATTTCGTGATAGATGTATCACACCTTTCTTTGTAGCATTTGTTGTGATTAATAATGATAACTTGGTTGATGCTACAAGAATGTTGTAATGCACTTAATATATCACTAGAAACCATAAAATGTTGCCCTGACCATAGATCCATCAGCATTAGAATTTGCTAAATGGTGAAACAGGTTTCCCGCGGCATAACCCAGAATGCATATTTATGAATATGTGGGGGCATGGAGCCTAAGTGTCCATGACTTAGTAATTTCATAAGAATGTCTATTACTGACCCGTGGCTCAGAGCATGGTGCCTATGTGACCATGGCTTAGAGTATGGTTCCTAAGTGACCATGACTCAGTAACTGGGGACGGTTGTTGTAGATGTTTCCCCTAAGATAGTACAATTGACACTGTGGCTCTAAGCAAGGATGCCTTTATACCCTGGCATAGCTGTTTGCAGCTGACACGAGATGTCCTGCTAAGATTTAGTGGTCTCGTACTGAATTAGACAAGTGAGGTCATGGCAACTGGCTCTCCCATTGACCTTTTATGGTACCGACTTGTGAGAAGTTTGTGGTCGGTTGGATATGAACGGGGTATGCTTCATCTCCTCAGGGCATAAGAGTGATTGTAAAATATGTTCAGCTGTGTTGCATATCAGCTTAAGGATCGAATACGGAAAATGTTGATTGATGCATAATTCAATTATACATCTTAGTTGATAGATGTTATTTATGCTTCTTTACATTCCTTGCAAAGCAGATAGATGATTTATAACTCTACTGTGGGTAGATGCAATCTTCTCCTTGAGAAAGGATATTATTTTACTATGTTCATACAATGATTAATCCTACCTATTAATATAAAAGAACCCCTACTCAGTTTGATAATGTTTATTTCCAATAATAATATGGTCGGAAGAGAGTTATATCTCTCGCTGGGATAATTGTCTCACCCCATGGGATCCACAATATTTAGGTGGATGTGCACGAGGCGGTGGAGACCTTTCTACAGAGGAGGAACAACAACTGGGGCAGTAGTAATACCTTAGGTTGAGTGTACTATCTATCATAACTTTAAGATAGAATTCATATGTTTCGTCTCTGTACTCTCAGGTCCTTGGAGTTGGTTTGTACTGGTTTCATGAATGATCTGAGATTTTAGCTTGAATGTCTTGAGGTTTTATGTTGCTCCAGTATGTGTTTTGATAGATAAACTATTATATGTTGTCCTCGAGATGAGATGAAACAATGTTGTACAATGTAAATCATGATATGTATGAGTTTTGGATCTTTCAGTAAAAGTTTTCTGGATAAGGATCTCCTTGCAAAATGGTTTTAAATTTTAGTGATTTTTTATTAATCTGTTGTTTATGTTTATTCTGGTTAATGGTTCTTCTTTCTTCTTTCTTCTTTCTTCTGTCTTGTTCGGTCTAGGGTTTGAACTTTCTTCTTCTCGAGCTTTCCTTTGACCTTGGTATGTTTTCCTCTTCTTGAGGTGAATTTGTTGGCCATGGAGTTAATCCAAGTTGGAGTTCCTTTTTTGTCTTAGAGCTCATGGTTTTGGAGATTGATCTTCTTCTTAAGGCGGGTTATATAACTTTCCACTATACTATTATTGCACCATATTCTTGCTTACATGCTACTATTTTATCTCTAAAATGTGATCCTAAGATGATATATGATGTTATCTTCATCTAGGGTTTAAGATTTTGAAGTATACTCTCATAGATTACTCTTTCCCCTAAACCCTACTTCTTGCACCCAAAATATTAGTTATGGTGGATTAGTTTCTTCTTCCATGCATGTTTGATTGATGGTTTTATCACCACCCTTATGGTTCAGTTATCATGTATTGGGTGGAAGTTTTTAACTCTAGCATATATGTGTTGAACATTTGTTTTCATCCCTCATTGTATGGCTTATTTGTTGATTTTGGTGAAGGTCATTTTTAGGGTTTTGATGTCCATCTTTGCATGGATCTTTTCCCCCTTGATGATGCTTAGTCTCCTTGATGTTATCATCTATTTTGATCGAGGTGTTTTTTTGTTTTGGAGTCATCTATGTGCTGATTGGAATTGTTGGTTTTGCAGTTGCTACCCTCCACATGTTTCTCATGGTGACTACTCTTATGTTTATGTTTGGTCGGGTCACAACCCTAACCCTAGATATCTTGTGGCTGCTGCACATGGATCCTTGTTGTGATCTCTAGGGTGAGTTAACTATAACAATGGTGGTCGTCACACCAAGTCCTCATACAGTCGCAACGCCCTGGTTTAGTTGTTTTAGTCAATACCTTGGTTAGCTTTTGGATGCTCACAACAAGTGGTCACTACACAAGTGAGACATGTTGGTCACTACACTAATGATGGTGTTAGTAACTACAATATGTTAACCTTGTAGGTTGCTACACTTATGTAAGTAAGTGACGGTAGATACATGTTTGGTTGATGAATGGTTGATACATAGTGTTGTTTGGAATGATGATTTATTATAACTATGATGCTTAACCCTAATCTTCTCCAAGAATATGTGAAATGATGTACCTAGGTTTAATGATGAATATTGAAATGGAAATCCTAAACATCTATATGAGAAACTCTAACCCTAATTTCATGTGTATGATGTACTTGTTGAGCTTTCTTGAATGAATAGCATGAGTTGATGTTTTCTCTCTCCTACTTGTGTAACCCTAACCTTGCAGGTGGAACGAATATCATTGCTAGTGATTGCTATGGTGTGTTTGATAAAGCATATGGTAATGATTATGAGCCTTTATGAGGCATGATGAGATAATGATGATGTGCAAGAACTATGTGATTGGGTCTTATGATCGGGAAGATGCTCAATGCCTAGTGTGAGGTGGTATCCTTCAGTGTTGATATGAGGGATTGTTGTTCCCTAGTGATGTGAAAATGTTGGTGGCCTTGTATGGAAGTGGTATCAAGTGATGATGTGACAAGTTCATACTTCATACATTTTATATCTTCTGGGGTTGTACCTTTACCCCTATTTTGTATGACTTGTTTAAGGTTCATATGTTGTAACTTGATTGATGCTAAAAGACACCCAATTGGCTTAACTAATGAAGTGAATCCCTAGTCATTTAGTTCCTTGTGCCATAGATCCATTCTAGAGTCAGAACTTTGTTGGATGCTGAAATGGATAATCCTAAGGGAAACTCAGAGTGCATACGGCTGAGTATGTGAGGTGCAAGTGACTTTGTGTCCTTGACATCTTGATCCCAAGTATTTTGAGAACTATGGTTGGGCCTTAGTGATGATGTGATGTGATATGATGTGATAGAGGAAAACTGTGGTTGAACCTCATTTATTGGGTTATATACCCTGGTTTCTTGCGTCGTGACCTATACCAAGACGGGCTACATGTTTACATGACTATAGATTTGGCTATAAGTTGTTGTCTACAAGACTATATCTTTAACTATAAGTTGATTTTTTGCAGTTTGACTATATGTCATTATGGTGCAGACTCAAACTGACTGAGTAGTGCAGGAGAAGATCATGGAATCTGACTCTTCCATTGATCTTGTATGGCACTGATGTCGACTTAGCAGTGGCCAATTGGATTTGAGTGGTATGACTCAAGTTCTCAGGGAAAATAAAAGACGTAATACATCTGTGTCGTATATTTTCTTAGGGTCAAATACACACATTGGATGACCCCATACCATGTTTCTTATATTGTTTAGTTGATAAAGATTATACAAGTTCTTCATATTCCTTCTAAAACATAAGATGTTCTACTATTTAGTTGTAGATACCTAAATTGTCAAATTTGTGTTAGTTGCTTTACTCATATCATTTAGTTGAATCTGGTTATCCTGATAATAGTATTATCTTCCTACTTTAGCTTGTATGTGCTTATAATAGTTGTTGGCATAGAGTTATATCTCATGCTTGGACATTGGTCTCACTCTGTGGGTTTCCACATCTTTTAATTGGTCATGCAAGATGAGGTAGACATCGTGCAGTTCAGACTGAGAAATAAGAGGAGTAGTGGCTATTGAAGGTTGGATATGCTTCTAGTGTTTTTTAGTAGAGGCCTATGTGTCATCCATGTACTCTCAAGTCCTTGAGTGTGTTTTGTAGACGTTTTATATTGATATGAGTTTTTGGCAGTATGTCATGGTTGTACAAATATGTCTTGTGTAAGAAGTCGAACCCACCAAGGGGACCACTCCCTACTCTAATATTTTGAGAACACTACAAAAATTCCCATACATAGAGACATAACATATAGATAGAAGGTGTGACAAAGTGAGTTTTTTTTTCTCTCTTAAAAGTTTTATTATCAAATTTGTTGACCAAAATACCCTCATATACTTCCCTCACTCAATTGGACTGATATGTGTCACAAATTGCAAAAATATGCGAGCCCTAGAATGCTTTTATAATTGAATACATATGTTAATGTATTTAGTAAATGAACACATCAAACTTTTAAATTTGGGTTCCAAATTTATATCATAGTAGCATAATTACCTTTTGAAGCTACACCTCAAATTTCATTAGAATTGGGTTTACCAATCAAGAGTTATGGCCAATCTAATAAATCACCTTAGATATATGTCCTAGACCTAAGTTTCCGTTTTAATCAATGATGAATGTATGTCACGCTTGCCTTTGATAACCCGACCCCTCTCCTAGCCGTCAGATCCAGCGATCTATGGATCTTCCCTGATCCAACAGTGGAGACCTCATCTCCTACCTCCCGCAAAGGGCGGGGAGGTAACAGGAAACGAGGCTCGGCCAATCTCGCCACCTCATGACTCTTTTCAAATTTTGAGCCAGCAAATATCTTCGACGCTGCAATCCGAGGTCAATAAGCCTTATCTTGACCCCCCCCCCTTGCTCTCAGAGTAGGGAGAACCGACCCACGCTTCTCCTCTCTTCTCACCCCGGTGGCGGCTGAGTTTAGGGCTTCATCGCCCAGTCTACCAAATGTCTATTTAAACCCTCCTCTAGCTACACCTATTCCCCTTTAACCATTCCGCAACCCCATTTTCACCCGAGAAACCTCGAGCATACACCTCCTTTCCATCTTCAGCAATCTCCAGCCACCACCACCAACCAAGTTCTCCAGCACCTCCTGCTCCTTTCTAATCTCACCTTCACCTTTGTTGCACCACTACGTTTTCCCCCGTCACAACCTCGAGGTTCCAGAACGCCTCCCCCTCCATTTCGGTCCCAACTCCGGCGAGCTTTCCTGGCCACGCGGTGGCAATGAGCTACGCAGCGTTTGGCACCCTATTCTGACCTTCCCTAGCTTCAAACCGAGCCCCTGAGTCTTTTCCAACCATCTTCTGTTTGCGGTTAGCAGCTGAGCACAGGAGAGACCTCGTCGGAGTCTCCCCTCTTGCTGCTCAAGCAAACAGCAAGGCCAGGAGGTGTTGCCCGTGTGGAGCCGACCTCTGTTAGCTGGACCAATCCCAAGGCGCCCAGTCAGCAAGCTAGCCCCACCTCTTGCAAGTAAGGGATCAATCTGAGTCGTTGATCCAGTTGGATCCGACCATTGATCCAGGTTATTTTTCCCTCCCTTTCAATTTAGTTATTCTTTTTATTACTCAAGAAAATGTGTTATCTTAGAAAAATCATAGTAAATGCTAGAAATGTTGGTTTATGGCAAACCTATATACCTTTTTTATCAAAAAAATATACTCTATCCATATAAAATGTTATCAATACCTGAATATGTTCCCTATTTCAAAAAAATAACTGTCTAAGGCTTAAAGGACCTCCTTGATCATAATTAATTATTAATAATGTTTTTCTTGATGATATACGATTTCAAAAGTGTTGTTAACCATTAGGTTAGACCCTGTTTTCTAATGAATCAAAATGCCATTCTATGTTGATAAGTGAGCAAGGAATTAGAAGAAACCCTAATTTCAGCTTCCTCTTTCTACATGAAATTAAAGATATATCTTTATGACAAAAACTAATATCATTAGATGATAGTTAGTGTTTATTATTTGGTCTGAATATTTAAAATGAACCCTGATGTTATGAACGGTTAATATGTTTAGGGTTGCCTTTCCCCTTTTATCTAACCCTCATATAAACCCTAGTTGTTGGAAATCTTCTAATTGGTCAATTAAGTATTATCTTTTAATCAAAATAGTTTATGATGGATCAGACCTGATAATATTGTTGAACTCAATTAAGATATGGGAAATCCCTGATCTGGATTAAGATAACATAAAAAGGAATAATAACTAAGAACATATCTTAGTCTTGGTCACATGGACCAATAGTAATGTTGTACCCTTGCTTTCTTTGTAGGGTGACTAAATTCTTGATTGATTTTAAATCTTTGGACATCTGATTTGAACAAGCAGGTACGTGGTCGTATAAGTATATGACTAGATTTCTGGTTGCCTATGATATTTATACCTTGAATGCTCATATTTGAATATTATTGCTTGGTTGACTAGTATGAATTATACTTCGCCAAACCTAATGTAACATAAATGGTTATGATGGGTTGTAGCTACTAGAGTAGATAGCCTGGTGTGGATGTATGTTGCCTAACATGGATGTATGTTTCCTTGGCCCATGTTAGATGTATGATGATATTATATTGCCCACACTAGATGTAAGTCAAGTGCAATATGTGTAGTACAACCGCATCAAAATGATTGTAATAAAAAGGATGTTTACCTGATTTTCACCTTAAGAAATGGTTTTATCTCTCCTTTCTTCTTGATCAAATATTTTCCTTTATGCAACCTTATTAGTGTAACTTTTACCACGTACCAGCCCTGCTGATGTTTTGTTTCTCGTATTTTCTAGGTGTAAGGAACAATTGACAACAAAATGAATTGCATGCTAAAAGTACCTGAAGGCATAAAATAATGAACATGGAGGATGTATTAGATAGATCTTTTCCTCTTATCTCATTTCTTGCTAGATGTTAGTTTATTTATTTTCTTAGTGATCTTGAGGATGATTGAAATCCTATGTAATAAAGTTAACTTTCTCTAGAACCATATTTTCTCTCCATATGTAATGACTTTTATTATCTTTATGAATGAATGCTTGTGTGGCATTATACGATGATGTGGACTAGATCTTGGCTTAATCTCTGTTTTAGTTGACTACCTTAATCTCTTATATTTTCCCTTTTGACATCTATAGATATGAGTGTACGCATATCTATGAATGTCACTATGGAAAGTATATAGAAATTGGGGGACGTCACAGTTGGTATCAGAGCCAGGTTCACACATCAAGTCACATGAACTTCATTCACCCTATTTTGAGTCAAGGGTAGTCCTTGAGTTTGGGATGTGAAGGGTTGAGGTGTCTAGGATAGCATCTGCCATGGGTCTGACTAAAGTCTCTAAGCCACTTAGCTTGGCAATCACGAGGCTACCTTTATGGCAATATAAGTCTACCTGTCTGATATCCTAAGTGTCCCCTATTCTTGGGCGTACCTTAATTTAGGAACCTTCTCATCTATAGATTATCCCTCTCACCTCTTCTATAGGAAAAATTTCTCCCTCTCATCTATGTTTTAAAATAAATTAAATTTTCCCTCTTACCTTTGCTATAAGGTTAGGAAGGAGTCTCTCTAATTAGGAAGTCCTAAGGATCGAATGATAAGGATTTTAGGATATCCTCCATAAATCATAACATTCAGAACATTAATTATTAATAAATGAGAATAATGAAATATCATGTGATGATAATAAAGATAATGATGAGAAGAATTGTTGAAGTAATAGACCTAATATGTTCATATTAATTACAGGATGCCTCCTAAAACTCGCAACTCAAAGGCCTCAGAGGAATCATCCTCTAAGAAGAGAAAAGAACCTGAAACCTATGAAGTACCTAATCCTGAGGCTGAGGCCAAGGAAAGATGGGAGGAACAGAAGAAAATCCTTCTAGACTTTATGGAAACCCTCGCCACCAAAGGAACCCCTGAACCTAGATCCTCTAGGAAAAAGGAAGTGACGGTGATAGACTTCATTAAGCTCAACCCTGATAGCTTTTGGGGGGGAGACCAACCCGAAGTCATGGACAAGGCTGAGGCCTGGGTCCTTTCCATAGAGAATGCCTTTCGTACCCTAGAAGTGCCTGAAGAAAAGAAGGTTAAATTCGCCACCCATTTGCTTAAGGGAGGGGCGAAGATCTGGTGGGAGAATTATGGTTGGAATCGGGGAGAGGAAGTAGACAACTTGGGATGGGAAGCCTTCAAGACCCTCTTCACCGACCGTTTCATGCCCATAGCAGAGAGGAAGAGGAAAGAGAAGATGTACATGGAGCTTAGGCAGGGCAGTCTCTCAGTGGCCGATTTTACCCAGAAGTTTAGGCTTCTGGAACGCTATGCCCCTATCCGGACTGAGGACCGCCTCACTGAGCACTATGTAGACTGTCTCTCCGCACACCTAAAAACCCTAGTTATAGCCTCTCGTCCCCAAAGCATTGATGAAGCCCAAGACATGGCCCTTAAGTAGGAAAGGGAGCAGGGATTGCAGAAGCCTTCTAGCATGGGATATTTAGGGTTGACCACCACTGAGGAAGAGAAGTTCAAAAAGTTCCACCCCGGCCATAATAAAGAATCAGGGAAAGGAGGAGGTTCAGGGAAGAAAGGACCGAAGAATAGCAAGCTGATGGATTATCATAACAAATGCAAGACTTGTGGACGAGGACATGACGGGCCTTGTCGCTACACCAAGTCGGTCTGCTACAACTGCAAGAAGGAGGGACATTTCCTTGCCAAGTGCCCCAATGCATCTATCCTTGGCAAACCTCCAGCGGGTGCTCCACCCCCTCAGGGACACCGCAATGCCAAGGTGTTCGCAGTAACAGCAGAGGAGGCTAGGGAAAATCTGAACCAACCTGTCGAAGGTAACCTTAAATATTTTTCATATATCTAATATCTTGTTCAATGTCTTCAATGATTTAAAATATAATTATCATGTGTAGGCATTGTTTTCTTGAATGGACATCCTGTTAAAGCATTGTTTGATTCCGGATCTACAAATATGTTTATCTCTCAAAATCTGGCCTCAATGTTGCACTTACATATAAGGGACTTGGGATACATTCTGGATGTGTCAACTCCTAGTGGCAAAATATTCACTACATTGTAGAAAAATGATGTCCTCCCTTTAAAATTTGAAAATCACGACATGCCCTTTGAATTCATTCTCTTAACCATGGAAGACTTTGATGTTATTCTTGGCATGGATTGGCTATACACATATCATGCCTACATTGACTGTAGAAACAAGATGGTAGTTCTCTCTCAACCTCATTCCTCTCTTGTAGTGATCCCTCGGGGAAGTGGATTTTGTAACAATATAATAATTTCCTCTCTTAAAGCTAAAAAGCTCATATCTAAAGGATGTAAAGTCTTCCTCGCATTCGTCTTAGAGACCAGTCCTGACAACGGGCCTGTAGAAAGACTGGAGGTGGTACATGATTTTCTTGACATATTTCCGGAGGAGCTTCTTGGGCTGCCTCCAAACCGAGACATTGAGTTCTCCATAGATCTTCTTCCTGGAACCACTTCGATTTCTAGGGCACCATATAGGATGGCACCTGTTGAGCTTATGGAGTTGAAGAAACAATTACAAGAACTTCTTGATAAAGGTTTTATCCGCCCTAGTGTTTCCCCTTGGGGTGCACCTATCCTTTTTGTTAAAAAGAAAGATGGTTCGATGCGGATGTGTATTGACTATCGCATGTTAAACCAAGCTACCATTAAGAACAAGTATCCTCTCCCTCGTATTGACGACCTCTTTGATCAACTTCGTACTGCTAAAGTTTTCTCAAAAATTGATCTACGTTCTGGCTACCATCAACTTAAGGTCAAGGATTCCGATATATCTAAGACTGCTTTCTGAACTCGTTACGGACACTACAAATTTCTGGTGATGTCGTTCGGGTTGACCAACGCACCTGGCGTATTCATGAACTTGATGAATAAAGTCTTCCAACCTTATCTTGATGAATTTGTGGTCATCTTCATTGATGATATTCTGATCTATTCTGATTCTATGGAGAAACATCGAGAGCATTTGAAGTCTGTCCTTGAGATTCTTCGAGCCCAGAAATTCTATGGCAAGCTTTCTAAATGTGAATTCTAGATTGACAAAGTTATGTTTCTTGGTCATGTCATTTCTGGGGGTAACATATATGTTGATCCCGCTAAAGTATCTACTGTACTTGATTGGCAACCTCCTCGTAATCCTTTTGAAATCCGGAGTTTCTTAGGTTTGGCTGGATATTATCATCGTTTTATTCCGAATTTCTCCAAAGTGGCGCTTCCTCTCACTAAGCTTACTCGGAAGTACGAGCACTTCATCTGGTCAACTGCTTGTGAGTCTAGCTTCCAAGAGCTTAAAAAAAAGTTGACGTCGGCACCTGTCCTTGTTCTACCCTCTGGCAATGAAGGATTTGTGATATTCACTTATGCTTCCCGACATGGTCTAGGTTGTGTCCTACAGCAGAACAGGAAAGTAGTGGCCTTCGCTTTGAGACAGCTGAAACCCAATGAGTTGAATTACCCTACGCATGATTTGGAGTTAGCGGCTATCATCCATGTTCTCAAAATATGGAGGCACTACTTGTACGGGGCAACGTTTGATATCTTCATCGACCATAAAAGCCTGAAGTACATTCTGACGCAAAAGGATTTGAATCTCCGACAACGATGGTGGATTGAGTACTTGAAGGACTATTACTTCACCATTGTCTACCAACCAGGTAAGGCCAATGTGGTTGCAGACGCTCTTAGTAGGAAAAGAGCTAATTGTGCATCCATGTCTGTACCCGAATGGAGGAACATGGAGGACCTAGCAAGCTGGAGGCCACAATTCATGGTTGATCGTATGCATGTCAACAACATCTCTATCACATCCAACCTACATTCTGAACTTCTGGAGGCACAGAAAGCTAGTCCTGAGCTTGCCGATCTCTCCTCTCTCCTAGATAAACCTCATACACATCTGTCATTGGGTCTTGATGGTGGTCTTCGATACAAGAACTGTATGTGGGTTCTGGAGCAGTCAGATATAAAGACAACCATTCTTAGTGAGGCACATGGGTCCAAGTACACAGTTCATCCTGGCACGAAAAAGATGTACAAAGACCTACAACATCAGTTCTGGTGGAGAGGCATGAAGCGCGACATTGCAGATTTTGTATCTAGGTGTCTAACATGCCAGAGAATCAAGGTCGAGCATCAAAGACCAGGTGGTCTTCTGCAACCCCTCGAGATTCCAGAATGGAAATGGGAACATATCACTATGGATTTCGTAGTGGGATTACCCAGGACCAGGAAGGGGTACGACGTTGCATGGGTCATTGTGGATCGTCTCACCAAGTCAGCTCATTTTCTACCGGTGAAGACTACTGTGAAAGTTTCTGAGTTGGCCGACCTTTATATATGGGAGATTGCACGTCTGCATGGAATTCCAGCGTCCATTGTCTCGGACCGGGACCCAAAGTTCACTTCAAAGTTATGGAAACAGGTTCAAGAAGAATTGGGCACGAAGTTGAACTTCAGTACATCTTATCATCCGCAGACAGATGGACAGTCAGAACGAACAGTACAGATTCTGGAGGATCTTCTACGAGCTTGTGTGCTTGACTGGGAAGGCTCGTGGGACCATTACCTGCCTTTAGCTGAGTTTGCCTATAATAATAGTTATCAGGCGAGTATTGGGATGCCACCATACGAAGCTCTCTATGGTCGACCGTGCAGATCTCCATTACATTGGGATGATGTCGGAGAGCACACCTTAATGAAATCCGAGGAGATGCAGTTGTATGCAGATAAAGTTGCACTGATCAGGCAGAGAATGAAGAGAGCACAGGATAGGCAGAAATCTTATGCAGATGCTCACCGACAGGAACGACAGCTAAAGGAAGGTGATCATGTCTTTCTGAAGATTCGACCAATTCGAGCTTTGACCAAGAATAAGGGAAAGGTCAGTCCTCGTTATGTGGGACCCTTCGAGATTCTTGAAAGGGTTGGATAATGTGCCTATCGTCTTGCTCTGCCACCTCAGTATAGTGCCATGCATAATGTCTTTCATGTATCTAATCTGAAACCTTATGTCAAAGACGCCAGTCACATTCTGAATCATGAACCTCTCGAGCTGAAAGATGATCTGTCTTATGTTGAATCACTAGTTAAAATCCTAGATTTCAAGACAAAGGAGCTTCACAGTAATCGGCATATAGATATGGTGAAAGTTCTCTGGATCCACCATGATCATACTGATGCCACATGGGAGCTCAAGTCTGAAGTCGAGCAGAAATATCCACATCTCTTTCAAGCTGCTTGAATTTTGAGGGCAAAATTCTTTAAAAGGAGGGGAGAATGTGACAAAGTGAGTTTTTATATATATATTTTTTTTCTCTCTTAAAAGTTTTATTATCAAATTTGTTGACCAAAATACCCTCATATACTTCCCTCACTCAATTGGACTGATATGTGTCACAAATTGCAAAAATATGTGAGCCCTAGTATGCTTTTATAATTGAATACATATGTTAATGTATTTAGTAAATGAACATGTCAAACTTTCGAATTTGGGTTCCAAATTTATATCATAGTAGCATAATGACCTTTTGAAGCTACACCTCAAATTTCATTAGAATTGGGTTTACCAATCAAGAGTTATGGCCAATCTAATAAATCACCTTAGATATATGTCCTAGACCTAAGTTTCCATTTTAATCAATGATGAATGTATGTCATGCTTGCCTTTCATAACCCGACCCCTCTCCTAGACGTCAGATCGGGCGATCCATGGATCTGCCCTGATCCAAAAATGGAGACCTCGTCTCCTACCTCCCGCAAAGGGTGGGGAGGTAACAGGAAACGAGGCTCGGCCAATCTCGCCACCTCATGACTCTTTTCAAATTTCGAGCCAGCAAATATCTTCGACGCTGCAATACGAGGTCAACAAGCCTTATCTTGACCCCCCTCACTCTTGGAGCAGGGAGAACTGACCCCCTCTTCTCCGCTCTTCTCACCCCGGTGGCAGCTGAGTTTAGGGCTTCATCGCCCAGTCTACCAAATGTCTATTTAAACCCTCCTCAAGCTACGCCTATTCCCCTTTAACCATTCCGCAACCCCATTTTCACCCGAGAAACCTCGAGCATACACCTCCTTTCCATCTTCGTCAATCTCCAGCCACCACCACCAACCAAGTTCTCCAGCACCTCCCGCTCCTTTCTAATCTCACCTTCACCTTCGCTGCACCACTACGTTTTCCCCCGTCACAACCTCAAGGTTCCAGAACGCCTCCCGCTCCATTTCGGTCCCAACTCCGGCGAGCTTGCCTGGCCACGCGGCGGCGACGAGATAAGTAGGGTTTGGCACCCTATTCTGACCTTCCCTAGCTTCGAACCGAGCCCCTGAGTCTTTTCCAACCATCTTCTGTTCGTGGTTAGCAGCTGAGCACAGGAGAGACCTCGCTGGAGTCTCCCCTCTTGCTGCTCGAGCAAACAGCAAGGCCAGGAGGTGTTGCCCGTGTGGAGCCGGCCTCTGTTAGCTGGACCAATCCCAAGGCACCCAGTCAGCAAGCTAGCCCCACCTCTTGCAAGCAAGGGATCAATCTGAGTCGTTGATCCAGTTGGATCCGACCATTGATCCAGGTTATTTTTCCCTCCCTTTCAATTTAGTTATTCTTTTTATTACTCAAGAAAATGTGTTATCTTAGAAAAATCATAGTAAATGCTAGAAATGTCAATTTATGGAAAACCTATATACATTTTTTATCAGAAAAATATCCTCTATCCATATAAAATATTATAAATACCTGAATCCATTCCCTGTTTCAAAAAAATAACTGTCTAAGGCCTAAAGGACCTCCTTGATCATAATTGATTATTAATAATGTTTTTCTTGATGATATACGATTTCAAAAGTGTTGTTAACCATTAGGTTAGACCCTGTTTTCTAATGAATCAAAATGCCATTCTATGTTGATAAGTGAGCAAGGAATTAGAAGAAACCCTAATTTCAGCTTCCTCTTTCTACATGAAATTAAAGATATATCTTTAAAACATAAACTAATATCATTAGATGATAATTAGTGTTTATTATTTGGTCTGAATATTTAAAACGAACCCTGATGTTATGAACGGTTAATATGTTTAGGTTTGCCTTTCCCCTTTTATCTAACCCTCTTATAAACCCTAGTTGTTGGAAATCTTCTAATTGGTCAATTAAGTATTATCTTTTAATCAAAATAGTTTATGATGGATCAGACCTGATAATATTGTTGAACTCAATTAAGATATGGGAAATCCCTGATCTGGATTAAGATAACATAAAAAGGAATAATAACTAAGAACATATCTTAGTCTTGGTCACGTGGACCAATAGTAATGTTGTACCCTTGCTTTCTTTTCAGGGTGACTAAATTCTTGATTGATTTTAAATCTTTGGACATCTGATTTGAACAAGCAGGTACGTGGTCGTATAAGTATATGACTAGATTTTTGGTTGCCTATGATATGTATACCTTGAATGCTCATATTTGAATATTATTGCTTGGTTTACTAGTATGAGTTATACTTCGCCAAACCTAATGTAACATAAATGGTTATGATGGGTTGTAGCTACTAGAGTAGATAGCCCGGTGTGGATGTATGTTGCCTAACATGGATGTATGTTTCCTTGGCCCATGTTAAATGTATGATGATATTATATTGCCCACACTAGATGTAAGTCAAGTGAAATATGTGTAGTACAACCGCATCAAAATGATTGTAATAAAAAGGATGTTTACCTGATTTTTACCTTAAGAAATGGTTTTATCTCTCCTTTCTTCTTGATCAAATATTTTCCTTTATGCAACCTTATTAGTGTAACTTTTACCACGTACCAGCCCTGCTGATGTTTTGTTTCTCGTATTTTCTAGGTGTAAGGAACAATTGACAACAAAATGAATTGCATGCTCAAAGTACCTGAAGGCATAAAATAATGAACATGGAGGATGTATTAGATAGATCTTTTCCTCTTATCTCATTTCTTGCTAGATGTTAGTTTATTTCTTGTCTTAGTGATCTTGAGGATGATTTAAATCATATGTAATAAAGTTAACTTTCTCTAGAACCATATTTTCTCTCCATATGTAATGACTTTTATTATCTTTATGAATGAATGTTTGTGTACCATTATACGATGATGTGGACTAGATCTTGGCTTAATCTCTATTTTATTTGACTACCTTAATCTCTTATATTTTCCCTTTTGACATCTATAGATATGATTGCACGCATATCTATGAATGTCACTATGGAAAGTATATAGAAATTGGGGGACTTCACAGAAGGGAAGCTAATTCACTCTCAAAATAATATGGAAAAATTGAGCAAAAAGTAATAGCAACGGAAAGTAAAGTGTAATTTATTACATGATCCAATTATTTCTAAGAGCTTGACCTAATTTATAGCATCATCCAATTATTTCTAAGAGCTTGACCACATAGAAATAAAAGAAACATAAAGGAAACTAAGTCTAAATGGATCAGTTGCAGAGGGCAACCTAGGCATCTCAGAAACTTCCATGAACTACTGCTAATCAAGTCATCGAACCATGGATCCTCAAGTGTAGGCTCCTCCTCTAAGGTCACCATAGGATCATCTGCACCTCGGTGGAAGGGAACATCACCCAAAACATAGCAAACAACATAGAGATCAACAAAGGCTGAGTATGTACATATATAATACACTTTGGGCATTATAATGTGTTATATGTATAAAAAAAGATGTTCCGACAAGAAAAGGGGGCTATTTGCAATTAGGTAAGTTCAAGAGAAATGTAACAAAAGAAATGATGCATATTAAATTTCATATTACAAGCATGATAATAAAAGTGTCTTTCCATAACAATCATCCACAGATTCATATTAAAACAATAAACATTTGCATGCATAACAATGTAGACTAAATATACCTAAAATAGGGCCATAACACCATAGGATCGTGGCCTAAAAGAAACGAGGGTGGAAATGCACACCCTGGGCAGAATATGCACACCCTATATGAATATGGTTGTACATAAGTACCACTATTCTAGATATTCTAGTCAAACACATAGCATGCATAAATAGAGTGGCAAGACTATCATTTTAGTCAATTTTACAAAAAGGCAATCATAGCAAGTGGGGTATAAGTACCCATATGAACAAGGTAGTCCAAAACCCACATGGAAATAATGAGTCAATATCAGGGAATATGATTGTTCAAAAATTTAGATTTCATAAGGAATAACAGTTCAAAAGATGCCTCGTTAAAAGAAAGTAGGTTTTAGTCAAATAATGCCCAAAATAAAATAGAGGATGTACATGGCTTATGATCAGACCTAAGTATTCAGTAACACCTCCTAAGCATAGGGTCTGGGTTGTCTCAACCTAGTCACAATGTATGTGCATTTAATTAACATAATGTGCATTAAATTCTTTACTTAAAGAATGACCCTATTTGTAACCTGGAAATCAGTTCCTGAAACCTATCCCATTAAATCGATCATATTTTCTAATTCCAAAAATGCATATTTTTGTATTTTTCCACTAAACCAATAATTATTTATGATTTTTACAAGTTAAAACCATTTATTAAAAAAAATTATGATGTGCAATGACCATAATGTCCATGGATGATACGCGATTATTAAAGTGCAATGTCACGTGAACTTAGAGAAATCTGAGGCATGCTATTTTGGGGTCAACAGAGTAACACAACTAGAAATTCATATATTACCCTTATGGGCATGACATGAATCTCACATGTACCAAGTCCAAGACCGGGCTTGTGCCCCATGGATTCATCTCCCTGCTTCTCACATCGTTAGCTCCTACTGGAGCTTGGATCAGTAGCAAGTGCTTGAGGTTGGCTACTTTATAGCTAGGGACCCTATCCATTGGCTCCGACTTGCCAAGACAAAGGCGATGAGCCTTAACGCAGGTGTTGGGATCACTGGTGACTAGGAATAACATGCAGTCGAGGAGGCATAAAACATGTAGGTCGTGAGCTAGACCCCATGGCCTAGTTTCCAAGAATAGACTCATATCCCCAGAGCACGATATATCTGGGACCCTTGGGGGAAGTCAACCTAACCCATTATAGGTGAGAAGGAATTGCGATGAGCCCCGAAACCATAATGAGACCAGGGATCATTGAACCCTTTTCATGGTGGTGGACCAAAACAAAGAATGGCAGAGGTATTTTTCAACCAAACAAACTAGAGGACAACACGGTATGCTGAGTACAAGGAAAGAAGGAACAAGGGTCAATTGTTACCTCAAGTGGAATTGTGCCGAGGTGGCTCCAACTATTGGTGCTTTGAGTTTTTACTTCGGGGAAGACAACCACCATCTGAGCCTTCCACACGACTACGATAGAAATTGACCATAGGGATAGAAGGATGGGTTGATGAGGTTATGTTTTGGACCGAGAGGGAGGGAGTGGTGGCTCCATAATGAGGAGTCGGTGAACTGGGGAAGAGCAGCAGTGGTTGCACACGACCTAAAAGAGGCATTTTGCCAATTCTCTACCCCGAGACCTGATTTAAGGCTCATTAGATAGGGTGGAGAATGAGGAAGTTGTTGGTGAAGGAATCACTTGATTTGGTTTAGAGTAGGGGAAGATATCGACGATGGACCTCGTCACCAGCTTAGGCCTAAGCTACACGCTGAAGTTGGGGGTTAGGGATGACCAGGTCCTGACCCGTCCTGCTCACCCGAGATTGTGAACCGTAAATAAAATGGCACGGGAACCTTAGTCTTGGTGTGGCAAATTAAATCAAATAAATCGACCCTAACTTTAGGTTGAATCATACATAGCCTATTAGGGTCTAATTAAGGGTGCATTTGATGTCCAAATGACCCCAAATTTTGATGGTTAGATAATAAGGATGTGAGGAACCCAATTATATGATTAGATTTAGGTTTTTAGGTTAACCAAGTTGTAATTTTACCTTTTTTCATTAATCACCTACTAATGTAATGAAACCAACCTATTGATCAATTAGGGTAAAACCTTCTACCTTTATATTAATCATGTTCTTCTGAGATCCCAAAACTAGCCTAATGCAAAATTATAGGGTCAAGCCATCTTGGGTTACTATTATATACTAATTAATTTCCAATTTAGGTATTTTGGTAACAATATCATATGTTTTCACTTCTATGAAACCCTATTGAATCAATCTAGGATTTAAATATCAAAAAGGTAACTAGTTCAAAAGAAACATGAAAGATGGTATTTAAGAGGTGCCTATTAAAATAAAGGGCATGAAAAGGGGAAAGAAAGCTTTGTACCTAGAATTGGGGATGTTACAACACACCACCCCTTGAAAAGGATTTCGTCCTCAAAATCTCAAGCAAAGAGGGAGGGGTAGGTCCAAAACATCTCTTCTCTCAACTCCCAGGTGGTTTCCTCAAGGCCATGGTACTTCTAGAGAATCTTCACAAGCTTGATCTCCATGTTCTTCAATTGCTTCATTCTGGAGTCTAATACCTTTACTGGAAACTCTTAATAGGATAGATCTTCTCACAACTCAATAAGTTCAATAGTCAACACATGGGAAGGATCCTTCACATACTTCTTCTAAACAGACACGTGGAACATATTGTGAATCTTGTCATAAGTGGGGGGTAGAGCTAGACTATAGGCACGCTCCCCAAATTTATCCAATATTTTGAATGGTCCCACATATCGAGGACTCAACTTGCCCTTGATTTTAGACCTTGCTATGGAGCAAATTGGCTTTATCTTGAGAAACACATAATCACCAACCAAGAAACTCACATCAGATCTCTTCTTATCAGCATACACTTTATGTCAATCTTGTTGGCTAAATGGACATCATCAAAATCCCTTTTGTTTTGAAAATGACAAACATTTCATTCTTGTGGATCTAACGTGCTACTTGAGTATTTCAGGAACAAAGTGGATAACAAAGTTTTGGAAGATCTACATGCTTAAATTGCTTTATTTTCATGATTGTAATCAAATGTAAACTTGTACAAATATATAATTTACAAGTACTTAGATATCATGTAAATCAAGCATTTAGATCTTCCCTATACAAGCACAACACTTAGATAAGTCAGCCCTAAGTGAACATCACAATTGCACATCCATTTCTTACACTTAGCATATAAGTTAAAGTTTTGAAACAGAGTTTTTCTCGGGTGACACACTTCTCGACCGAGATACTCTCGGTCAAAAATTTTCTCGACCGAGAAACTCCCAAATCTAAAGCACGAACATCTTTGCAAAACCTACTAAAAGCCATCACAGAGAAAGGCTCGGTCGAACTTTACTTTGACCGAGACAGTGTCTCGAGCAGGTTCTATAGTCGTTAGACTTAGTTCTATAGTCGTTAAAGTTAGTGGGAAAAAGTGGTTGGAAGTTGAGTTGAACGTTGCTCTAGACTTACCCTCGGTCAACAAATTCCTCGACTAAGAGAAACTCAGTCGACAAACTTATCAAACTGAGAAGGTTTCTATCTGCACTTTTCAGAGTTAATTAACTAGCCATTACAAACGTAATTAGTGGATACCTAATGGCTAGTTGAGCACTAAGAATCCCCTAGAAAGTGT
Source organism: Alisma plantago-aquatica (assembly GCA_963693085.1). NCBI lineage: Eukaryota > Viridiplantae > Streptophyta > Magnoliopsida > Alismatales > Alismataceae > Alisma > Alisma plantago-aquatica. Next base: position 1,049,962,545 of record OY856413.1, on the reverse strand, counting down.
CTAGAACATCCCTAAGCACTAGTAGGCCATTCCTATAAATAGGACATGCCTTAAGACACCTAAACTCACTTGAGTACACATACTTGCAATTGAGAATCAATTCTTGTGAGTAATTGAGCAGCTTCAACACTTGCTAATTATTTCCATTGCTAGCATTTCGTTTCCTATAGGCTAGAATCTCCTACCCACTATACTTCCACTTTCATACACATTGGATAGGAGATCAAAATGCCTGATATAGGATTCAAGCCTTGTGCTTAAGTGTTAATTGTAATTTCCTTTTTCCTATCTTATTCTTTCTTATTGCATTGTACTCTCCTTGCTACTCCTAGGTTGGAGGCTACAGAGTGGAGAGGGTGAAATATTCTCATGTGGAGAAGGAGGACTTTGGACTACTTCTAGAAGGTCTCAACGGGTAGCTACTTCAAGGAGGAAGGCTACTTCAAAGGGGAGCTTGAAGTTACTTCAAGTGAAGGGTGCTTCAAAGTTGGTGAGATGACTTTGGGTGAAGGCTGTCAAAAGGATTTGGGAAGGTATTTGTAATTTTTTGTAACATCCTTGAGAAGGTAATAAAATTCAAATACTTTCAAAATCCCAATTGGAAACAATTGGGTAGTGGACTGACTTCCTTAGTTTTGGCTAAGGGTGGAACCACTCTAAACCCTTGTCTCCTTCTTCAACATCCTTGTGGTTATTTTTTTGTTGAATTATTTTAAAAATTATTATAAAACCCTATTCACCCCCCCCCTCTAGTGTTTTTCATTTGGTATCAGAGTAGGCTTCAAGCAACTTTAACAAAGTCTTGAAGAAAATGGGTGATGGGGTACTAAACAACCTCAACCTGGAAGGAACACTTGTGGCTCGGCCTCCACCATTTGATAGCACCAACTACACCTATTGGAAGAGGAGGATGCAATTCTACTTTCAAGGGATAAGCTAGGATTTATGTAGAATTGTGTCAAATCCCTATGATCTTCCTCAAATTGAATACGCTACATGGGATGCAAACACAGTGAGATTAGCTCAATTAAATACAAAAGCTGTAAGTATTTTTTATTGTTCAATTTTCATAGGTGAGTTCAATAGAATTTCAAATTGTGAAACTTCATATGAGATATGGCATAGACTCTCTATTACTTATGAAGGAACTGTTCAAGTAAAAAATTCCAAAATTGGCATGCTTAAACAAAAGTTTGAATAGTTTCGCATGGAACCAAATGAGTCTATTAGTGAAATGTATGCAAAGTTTTCTTCTATTGTTAATGGTTTGAATGCATTAGGTAAAGCCATTAGTGAAGAAGATCAAGTGTCAAAAGTTCTTAGGTCTCTTCCTCCTAAGTAAAAGCCTAAGGTGACCGCAATTGAAGAAGCCAATGACCTCACCCGACTAAGGATGGAGCAACTCATTGGCAACTTAGAATCACATGAGGCAACCTTGGACGAGGAAGAAAGACGAGAGCATGGACTTCAAAAAGGAAGAAAGAAGGTCATGGCTTTCAATTCTACAAAGCTCATCACTCAAGAAAGTGATGAGACAAGTGATGGAGATGAAGGAGAAGAAGCTCTAATTGTAAATGGTAAGAAATATAGAAGATTTAAATCTAACAAAGTTATTGGTGCTTCTTCTTCCTCCTCTCCTAGGTGTTTTGAATGTGGAAAGAAGGGACATCTTAAGAATGAATGTCCAAAAGCAAAGAAAGGGAAGAAATGCTCATCCAAGAAGAAGGGAGGAAAAAGCATACAAAGCCGCATGGGATGAGTCAAGTGATAGTGAGAGTGGAGAAGAGAATGTGGAGTGTCTCATGGCCAGAGAATATGATAATGATGATTCTCAAGAGGTAAGCCTTCTTGATTTTCCAAATAAAGATCTAATTGTTAGTTTTCAAGATACTCATGACAAATATGTTGATTGCAAAAAGAAACTAAAGAAGGTTACTAGAACTAATGAGGATTTATATGCTACATTAAATAAGCTTTCTTTTGAAAAGGACAAAATTATTTCTGAAAACCTTACTTTGAAATCATCTTTAAATGATTGCAATATGAAATTTCTTACTTTAGAAACAAACTATGATCTTATTTCTCAAGAAAAGGTTGAATTGCTTGCAAAACTAAATAATTTTCATACTCAACCGATCCTATGTACTCATCTAGATTATGATGTTGTTGTTAAAGAAAGAGATGCTTTATCATCTGATCTAGATCAAGCAAAGTTAGATATCAAAAAGAAAATGGATGAGATTGCTAAGTTACAAAAAGAATTTAGTATCTTGAGAAATAATGTTATTCTTGATAAGATCCTAAAGAACTCTTCTGGTTATAGTGGAAGAAGAGGTTTAGGACACGTTCCAAAAGAAAACTCTTATCAACCTAAACCTAGGAGAACTCAAGCACCCAAGACCATGTTTGTACCCAACAACACAACTCAAAATCCTAGAAAGAGAAATGAAATTGATTCTATTTGTTGTCATTATTGCTTGCGTCTTAGACATTATTCCTTCTCATGTCCTTACAAGAAAAAGGATGTTGAGTTAGTATGAGTTCCAAGACCCCAAACTTAGCAAATTTAATATGATTAAGTTGAGATTTGACCTAACACTTCATTTGTATATCTTAATATCTCATCTCAACTAAATAGAATGGTACCTTAGCATATTACGATGATTTAATCCCAAACTGACATAAACATATTGCCGAAAACAAACAGAAACAATCTCGGTCGACAAATAGTTCGACCGAGACACTTCTCGGTCAAGAAATTATTCGACCGAAGGAATTCTTGTACCAAATCTGAAATCTACAGTTAAAATAGTAACAATCTCGGTCAAGAAATTATCGACTGAGACAAGATTGGTCGAAGTATTTGTCGACCGAATGAGGTTTTGAGAAGCTTAAATTATGTAATCATGTTCAGTTTATTATTAAATGTACCTAACCATAATGGACCATCACATGGGTACCAAACTCCATATTTTGTTGCAGGATTGTGTGGTTGATAGTGGATTCTCCGAACACATGACCGGCAATAAGGACGCCTTTCAAACTTTTGAAGAAAACAAAAGTGGAACAATCACTTTTGGAGACAATGGGAAAGGTAAAATTGTTGGAATATGTAATATTGGTACAAACCTTGAAATAAAAAATCTTTTACTTGTTGATAGTCTGCACCATAATTTAATAAGTGTCAGTCAACTATGTGATACTGGATATGATGTTTTATTCAATAAAAATTGTTGCAAGTTACTAATAGAGAACACTGCAAATGTTGTGTATGAAGGAAAAAGAATTGGAAATCTATATATTCTTATACCTAACTCTATGCAATTTGTAGTTGGAAAATGTTTACTTGCAAAAGATAATTCTCTCCAATTATGGCATAGAAAATTAGGTCATGCTAGTTCACATGTTATCAAAATCTAGTTAAATATGATCTTGTTCGTGGTTTGCCTAAGCTATCTTTTGATCAATCTGAAAATTGTGAACCATGTACTTTGGGTAAACAAACTAAAACTTCTTTTAAACCCAAAAACATGCTTAGCACCAGTATATCAATATAACTTATTCATATGGATTTATTTGGACCTATGAGGACACAATCTATTGGTGGAAAAAGATATTGCTTTGTTATTGTTGATGATTACAGTAGATATACATGGGTTCATTTCCTTTCAAATAAAGATGATACCATTCAAGTGTTCATACAATTTTTCTCAAAGATTGAAAATCAATTACAAAATAAAATATGCACAATTAGAAGTGATCATGGTGGAGGATTTGAGAATCATATATTTGAAGAATTATGCACATCTCAAGGCTACACTCACAATTTTTCAGCTCCACGTACTCCAAAACAAAATGGTATAATTGAAAGAAAGAATAGGTCCTTACCAGAAATGGCTAGGACTATGATGCTTGAACATAATGCATCTAAAATGTTTTGGGCTGAAGCAGTAAACACGGCATTCTATGTGCAAAATAGAGTAACCATACACTCTTATTTGAAGAAAACACCATATGAACTCATTTATAATAAGAAACCAAGGGTTGATTATTTTCATACTTTTGGCTCAACTTGCTATATCTTAAAAACAAAAGATGATAGAGAAAAGTTTGACTCTAAATCACAAAAAGCCTTTTTCTGAGGATATTCAACTTCTAGAAAAGCATTTAGAGTTTACAATACCATCTCTAGAAAAGTTGAAGAATCCATTCACATTACTTTTCATGAAGGACTAAAACAAAGTGATGACATAGTTGATATTACTCATCAAATTGAAGATCTAACCATGTCAACTAAAGATGGCCAAAATGCTAAAAATGATCAACAAACTAAGACACAACAACCCATCCCTAGACTCATCAAGGATCATCCTCAAGAACTACTCATTGGAAATCCTAAAGATAAAGTAAAAACCTGATCATATTTTAGAGATGTTGCAAATATGGCATTTGTATCTATAATTGAACCTAAGAAAGTGACTGAAGCTCTAAAAGATGATTATTGGATAATGGAAATGCAATAATAATTAAACCAATTCACTAAGAATGGTGTATGGTACTTAGTTCCTAAATGTCAAGATAAAACCATTATTGGAACTAAGTGGGTTTTTCAAAATAAGTTAAATGAAGTCGGGGAAGTAGTAAGAAATGAAGCTAGTTTGGTAGAACAAGGGTATAATCAACAAGAAGGAATAGAGTTTGATGAAATGTATGCACCGGTGGCAAGACTTGAAGCCATTAGAATGCTACTAGCTATAGATGCCCACCAAAACATCAAACTGTTCCAAATGGATGTAAAAAGTGCATTTCTAAATGGAATAAGACAAGAGGAAGTATATGTTGCCCAACCACCTAGTTTTGAAACACTTGGTAAATATGATCATGTTTACAAACTTAAGCAAGAACTTTATGGTTTAAAACAAGCACCTAGAAATTGGTATGAAAGGCTCAAATATTATCTCTTTGATGACCATTTTTCAATTGGAAATTCATATTCTACTTTATTTTTCAAAACAAATGAATCTGACTTTTTAGTTGTTCAAATTTATGTTGATTATATTATCTTTGGTGCATTAAATGAATCTTTATGTAAACAATTTAGTGATATTACCCGGCCAGCGTAGCCCGGGCGGTCAAGCCAGCGCGCCCCTCATGAAGGGTTGCTGGTTCGATTCCCCGCTCGGGTCAGCTGTATTTACCAACCTCTTGGGTCATCCGGGCTCTGGCACCTATTTGGAGAGGGGGTGGGCTTCGGCCCATGCAGATCCAAAAAAAAAATAGTGATATTATGCAAAAGGAATTTGAAATGAGTTTCTTTATGTGCTCAAAAATTATGCAGCCTTCATCCTCTTATTGATAAAACATATCTTGTCAGTCATCATATGTATGTCATCACTCTTCATCAAATCTCTTTCACCCACATCATCCCAATGTAGTGGTGAACGACAAGGTCGACCATAAAGTGCTTCAAATGGTGGCGTACCAATGTTGGCTTGGTAATTGTTGTTGTAAGAAAATTCAGCCAACGGAAGGTATTTGTTCCAAACACCTCCCCAATCCATCACACAATCATGTAACAAGTTCTCCAGAATCTGCACTGTCACTCTGACTGACCATCTATCTGAGGGTGGTAGGCTCTGTTGAAACATAGGTCAGAACCCATTTCCTCCTATATCTGCTTCCACAAGTGAGATGTAAACTTTGGGTCACGATCAGAAACTATTGCCTTGGGAACTCCATGTAGGTGAACAACCCAATCCACGTATACTTGTGCCATATTAGGAACCTTGTATGTACTCTTGAATGGAAGAAAGTGAGCCGACTTGGTCAAGCGATCAATAACAACCCAAACTACATCATACCCATGTTTTGACTTTGGAAACCCTGTAACAAAATCCATAGTGATTTGCTCCCACTTCTACTCTGGTATCTCAAGTGGATGGAGAAGACCAATGGGATGTTGATGTTCAATCTTCACCTACAGGCACATCAAGCACTTTGCAACAAATGTAGCAATATCCTTCATCATGTTCTTCCACCGAAAACCCCACTGTAAGTCCTTGTACATCTTCATGGTACTAAGATGAATTGTGTACTTGGACCCATGGGCTTTACCTAAAACTCTCTGTCTCATACCAGAAACACCAGGTATCCACAATCTATGGTGGAAGTGGATAGCACCATCCACACCAATAGAAAATTCAGATTGTGGTTTCTTTATCAACATCTTCATCTCATTAAGCTCGGGACTGTTCAGCTGTGCAATAATAACTTCAGAAATCCAGGTGGGATTGACAGTCAAACTATCCATATGCACTCTCAACCTCTCTACAAAAGATTCATCACCAACATCTGATAGCTCAGGTCTCCATCTCGAAACTTGTTCTAAATTCCTCCATAAGAAACAACTGATAGAAGCACAAGTTGCATCTTTCTTCCTACTCAGGGCATCAGCAACAACATTAGCTTTACCTGGGTGATAAGTGATGGTAAATGCATAGTCCTTGAGGTACTCCATCCATCATCTTTGGCACAGATTCAAATCCTTCTAAGTCATCAGGTATCACAGACTCTTGTGGTCATAGAAAACCTCAAATTATACCCCATACAAGTAGTGTCACTAAATCTTTAGAGCATGAACTATAGCAGCTATTTCCAAGTCATGTGTAGTCCAATTTCCTTCATTCGGCTTCAATTGGTGAGAGGCATAAGCAATCACTCATCCTTCTTGCATAAGGACACAACCCAACCCTAGTTTGGAAGCATCAGTATAGATAACATAGGGTTTACCCTCCATAGGAAGAGAAAGCACGGGAGCAGAAGTCAAACACTTATTTAACTCTAGGAATCTCTTTTCACACTCAGGAGTCCAGACAAACTTTGCATCTTTGCATGTCAGCTTCATCATCGGAAGAGCCAGCTTGGAGACATTTTGCACAAATCTTTGATAGTAGCCTGCAAGGCCCAGAAAACTATGTATCTCTGAGGGGTTCTTTGGTTATTTCCACTTTTTTCACAACTTCAATCTTAATAGGATCCACTGCAATTTGTCCTGCCAAGATAACATGGCCAAGAAACATCACCTCGTTGAGCAAAAACTCACACTTTGAGAACTTTGCATAGAGTTGATGTTCTCGTAAGGCCTAAAGAATGATATGTAGGTGCTCATAATGTTGATCCATAGTCTCAGAGTACATAAGCACATCATCAATGAACACCACCACGAAGCCATCCAAGTAAGGATGAAAGACCTGATTCATCAGATCCATGAAGGTGGCGGGGCCATCGGTCAGGCCGAATGGCCTGACTAGGAATTCATAATGCCCGTAACAAGTGTGGAAGTTCGTCTTTGGTACATCATCATCCTTCATGCACATATGGTAGTAGCCACTACGTAAGTCCATCTTTGAGAACATAGTAGTAGACTTCATCTAGTCAAATAAGTCATCGATGCACAGTAGGGGGTAATGATTCTTGATCGTCACTTGATTTAGCATACGATAATCCATGCACATCCTCAAGGACTTTTCTTTCTTCTTTACAAATAGGACAGGTGCTCCCCAGGGAGAGACACTGTGGCATACAAACCCCATGTCTAAGAGCTCTTGTAACTGCTTCTTGAGCTCATCCAGCTCAGCAGGTGCCATGTGATAGGGTGGCTTGGGGATAAGAGTGGTGCATGGTATGAGGTCGATAGAAAACCTAACTTCTTGTGTGGGAGGAAGTCTAGGCAGCTCATTGGGGAAGACATCAGGAAAATCTTGAACCACATCAATGTCATCTAACGTCGGTGGTGTAGGATTAAGAACAACCAACGCCAAGTAGGCTCTACAGCCATGTGCGATGAGCTTCTCTGCCTTGAGTGTAGAAATGATGAACTGCCGATCTCCTTGCTTTCTACCCTTGATACAAAAATGCTCGTCGTCAGGATGCAACAAACTAACCTGTTTATCTTCACATATGAGGGAAACCTTGATCTTCTTGAGCCAGTCCATTCCCAAAATAATGTTGAAGGTTTTCATATTGAGGATGATGAAGTCTGACTCAAACATCTTACCAGAAATACATAGGTCTATAGTAGGGATTTTCTAGAAAGATGTTCGAGTCAGACTTCCTCATCCGTTATGTTCTAGACCAAGAGGGAGGGAGTTGTGGCTCTACAATGAGGAGTCAGTGAATTGGGGAAGAGCTATGATAGTTTCACGTGGCCTAAGAGAGGTGCTTTGCCAATTCTCGAGCCCAGGACTCGAGTTAGGGCTCATTGGATAGGGCAAAGAATGAGGAAGTTGTTGGCGAAGGAATGATTTGATGAGATTTAGAGTAGGGGAAGATATCGGTGATGGACCTCGTCACCAGCTTAGGCCTAAGATACGTGTTGAAGTCAGGGGTTAGGTACAACCAGTTTCTAACCCATCCCGCTCGCCCGAGTTGGTGAACCATTAATAAATTGTCTTGGGTACCTTGGTCCGGGTGTGACAAATTAAATCAACCCTGGTTTTAGGTTAAATCATACATAGCCTATTAGGATCTAATTAAGGGTGCATTTGATGTCCAAATGGCCCCAAATTTTGAGGGTTAGATAATAAGGATGTGAGGAACCCGATTATATGCTTAGATTTAGGATTTTAGGTTAACAAGACTATAATTTTACCATTTTGTATTAATCACCAACTACTTTAATGAAACCAACCTATTGATCTACCTTGATTCTAATCATGTCCTTCTGAGATTCCAAAACTAGCCTAATGCACAATTCTAGGGTCAAGCCATCTTGGGTTATTATTATATACTAATTAATTTCCAATTTAGGTATTTTGGTAACAATATCATATGGTTTCACTTCTATGGAACCCTATTGAGACCATTTAGGGTTTAAAGATCATAAAGCTAGCTAGTTCAAAAGAAACATGAAAGATGGTATTTAAGAGGTACCTATTAAAATAAAGTACATGAAAAGGGGAAAGAAAGGTTTGTACCTAGAATTGGGGATGTTACAGCTTGTATATGTGAACAGGTTATCATATGTAACAGGTTGCAGAAAGTTGGCCAAGAGAATAGTGATATGTATCATCTTTTGGCATGATATGTGATATGGGTGGTGATGTTTATGGACTCAGATATGATATGTTTCTACTTTTGTGGTTATACAAAATTGGTTTTAATTTATCTTATTTTATGGTAATCTTGGATGTTAGTATTAGTTTTGTGCTTTGTTTTGAGTAATCTCGCTCATGTGGTAGTGGGTTCTCACACCCTTATTCTCCTTAGATATGATGAGCTTTATTTCCCCACTAATCACACCACTCGTCCCAAGTAGATTGCCGACCAATTTAGGAGTAGTAACCGTGCTCTAAATACTTGATTGACTGATCAACTGAGTTACAGTTTCCCAACCAGCAGCCATCCCATTTTCTGTTGATTCCTGTTGCTCAGTCGACCACACCTTTTGGTCACCAAATCTAGAGAAATTAGAATCGTCGAAACATTTTGTGATTGACCAACCAGCCCTAATAGATTGACCGACCAAGCTGTCTCGGTGTAAGGACCCAATCCCGAATCTCATATAATGCTAGTTTAAAAAATCCATGAAGTCATTAAAAGTTGATTATGTTTTTCATTTCTCTTCTTCATTAGGTAAAGTATTGATTGGATTCCTGATCTATGATTTATATATTGTTTGAAATCATTAAGTCATTTATATTATATGTTGAAAACCCTAGCCGCACGAAATCCTTAATAGAATGGATTATGAACTTGGCGTTAAGTATAATAGTCTAATAAATTATTTCTCGTATTTTGTATATAACTTAGATTAACGTTACTTTTGGATATAAGTTGTATAACTCAGTTAGGCATATTGCAAAAAAATTATAGAATTTTTAGAGCTTCTGAACCTTGTCAGTCAGGTGAGTTTCCCAAAGAGTAACTCAGTTGACCTGCTATACATATTAAAATATAATAGTATAGTATTTGATTTTTCATAATTTATTGGTATGTAAGAATTGTATGAAATTTTTAATGTAACTTTTCAACTCAATTATACACAACATACTAAATTTTCCTAATATTTGGAGTATGTTAAGTCATATTAACGTATTCTGTCAGTCGAGTTACTTAACAGGAACACTTAGCAGACCAAATTTTTTGGAGAAAGTAAAAAAAGGCTGAAATTTTATTATAACTAATTGTACCAAGTACCTTGTGAAAAAGTGGATTTCAGTATAAGAATGAATTAATTAATATTTTTCCCTCCTTATACTCACTCATGATGACCAATCATTTTTCTTGGCTTCATAATCATTGTTGATACTCAAATCCAAAATATGGTTACCAATGTGAATTTATACACATTATAACATCACAAATTTGTTTAATTGATCACTTTGTCCAATGAAGTAAATTGATGGATAAAACTTCATATTTTTGTTCTAAAACTTTTTCTAAAGGTTCTCCACATTTTTGTGAAACTGTGGTCCAAATTTAAGAACAATTGGACATTCCTACGATTTTCTAAGTTTATGTGTTGAAAACCCATTTATTCCACTTTTATTTGCTCTTTTCTTGACTTGTCCAAGTCATCTATCTATGGCAAGGGATCGGGGGCACCTCTCAGCCCTTGGATCTCCTTCCCACAGATCATGGTCAGATCCAGTGGCCATGGGATCATCTTCTACCTCCGCAATCAGTGGGGAGAAGTAAATGAGGATCTGATTGAGAGATCTCGCGCTCTTGACTACGGATCAAAATTCTAAGTGAGCCGAAATGCTCCTCTCATGATTTCTAATGGATCTAGCCCTACTTTGACCACCTTTATTTATCTCCTCAACTGCCAAAACAAGACAGTTGCCGCCCTCTCTCGCTCCGACGGCCATGGAAGCCACCAAGGATTGATCAACCCCTAAACCTAAACTTAGTGCTATATAAACCCTTGCATATCACTCCATAGGATATTTCCCCCCATTACGTGCTCTTTCTTGGTCTTAGGAACCCCCAACCACCTCCATCTCTTCCACATGTTGCAGTAGCGGTGCCTCAATATAGCCGCCTTGGGCGATCTTGCTGCTCACCTCCTCTCTCCTTTAGTTGACCCTCTTTGAGTCTGTGAGGCAAAGGTAACCTTGGTTGGCCTGCTCGCGTCCACTCCTGCCCTCTCCTACTCTAAGACCTCCTCAATGCCAGAAAGGTCCTCTGCCGAGCTTCTGGCTAGCATGAGGCCTGTTCGGGAGGAGATGGAGTCCATGAACCGTGGTTCAGGGAGAAAGGCCATCAGTCCATTGGACCAATCGAGACACAAGTGAATCGGTAAATCATGTCTGAACCGACCTATAGAAGTATCAGACCAGACCCTATACCAAGAGAGCCACCTCATCTATGTGGCTCAATATGGGCCATCCATCGTTCATCTAAGGGGCATCCTTTTTCCATTTTTAAAGGTATTTGTGCTCCCTCTCTACTCAAAAATCAAATAAATGGATGAATCTTGCAAAAATCCTTTCTCATGCATCCTAGCTCCAGAAATTATGAATAAGTAGTCCATTTTGATCAAAAAAATCATTCAACATTTTAAAAATACTTTTGAAATCTGATTCCAATCTATACTCACTAATATACCTAAATCTAGATCTCTTTCTTAGTTAACTGGTCTAAATGACTCAATGTTGTGATTAGACTTTGGAAACCTTATATCTTGACTCTTATGATTATCTTGAGACATGAAATCATACTTGACCAGACTAGACTTAATATTGTTGGCTTAACCACTTTTGAATATGAATCATATATATGCCTTGAAGATAATTTTGATGATATCTTGATAATATGATTGATCTAATCTTGTGGCATATTTTGATCTATCAATCTAATACTTGATCTCTGATTTACTCCTTATGTTAATCAAAACTTGATCTAATCTTGGACACCAATGATACTAGAAAATGATGATGATCTAGACTTGATTATGACTTGGATAATAATCATAAAACTAGGGTTTACACATATGATCCTAGAAAACCTAAGTGGGCCATCCAAACTTGAAATAGTCTTGACACTTGAATAATGTTAGACATATTGATATAGTATGAATCATAAGTGGATGACCTAACCCTAAGGTTGACCTAGGAAAATGTAACCCTAATCTCAAATATTAAAACATGATATCCAAATATATTAATCTTGACTCTTCATCCAAACATTATGTTTTAGGATCTAACTCGAAGGGTCAACCTATTACTAGTGGGTCTATACTCAAAATCTTCAGTGAAAGGTACGCTACTATATAAATCATCCTTGATTGTATTGAAGATACTTTTATGTATCTCTTGATGGTATACTTGAATACTTACTTGGATGAGCTACTGTTCCCTATGATTAGTCTTCTATTTTTCTATACTATATTTTGAAATACATGAATACATAATTGCATGCCCATTATGACTGCCTGTATATTGATAATGATGATGATATTGATAATGTTAATATTGAGTGCAACAACCCCATCATTTGGAGATGGGAGTTGTACATTGGTCTCCTATGTTCCTATGGTGAGAAGGAGCCTAGTGACCTTCCCCATCACATTGGGGTAATAGAGTCACACAAAATATATAAGGATGCTTATTTGATTACATCATAATGGGAACTCGTAATAAAAATTGAATTATTGAATAACAAACATTTTTTTCGAATGATATTGGTTTTAGAAATCATTTGTTATTCTTTTGAATATAAGTCCTTCCAAGTATACTCTTTTGTTATAAACTTCTTTACTTGATTTTGATAGGGTACCGTGCAATTGCATGATTGTGTCTCAATTTTCTTGATTTTAGGCAATACAAATGGAATACTGAATAAGATCACTTCCGCACTCTACATACTCAGATGACAAAGATATATTGTAAAAATCTCCATATTGGGTTAGTTTGTTCTTTATATCTCCAGTTTTTGAGTTGTTATTTCTTATTTTATATGCCAGTGTGATAGATCATATCGGGCCACTCAGGGACGGGTGCTTCAATCCTTTTACTACTGTCTAGGAAGTAGGATTGGGATTGGGGTAATAACGGTTTTGTGATAGTTGGTATCAAAGCTTGCACACTCCCATATACTTTAAGTAAATGATTTCTTAAGTCTCTTACTCCCAAGAAACCCTAAAGTCCATAATGGTGAAAATTGAGGTGTCTAGGCTCGGGTTTCTAACATAATTTCTCCTATCTATCTTCAGGGTAGCTGAGATCCCCCGCTCTACCTACCCTTAATTGATCCAGAACTGGACTTAAATTTTCTCTTGTAAAACCCTAAAGAGTCTTCTGGCATCTCGTCTGTTCTTTTAGGATTATCCTAAGCCACCCATGTAGATGAAGATTAGGTAGTCTTCTCTGTTGGATAAATTGGATATTATGATAAATCCCTTTTGTTTCGATGATGACAAACATTTCATTCTTATTAATCTAACGAGCTACTTAAGTGTGCAGGAACAAGGTGATGACAAAGTTCTAGGGAATCTATACGCTTGAATGTTTGTAAATGTCATGCAATGTAATCATTTGTAAACTTGTACAAATATATAATGTACAAGTACTTAGACTTCATGTAAATCAAGCGTTAGATCTCCCTAGCTAAACACCACACTTAGTTAGGTCATCTCCTTCTAATAGGATCACATAATGCACACTCATGCACACACTTAGTATCTTAATTGAAAGATTGAAAACAGAGTCAATCTCGGTCGACCACACTCCTCGAACGAGACACTCTCGGTCGACAAACTTCTCGACCGAGATTGACCAAAAGTAGCCGTTAGACACAGCAGTTGACAGTTGCAAATAAACGTTAATCCAGAGAGCCTGTCGGTCGACAAATCCTCGACCGACTGGGCATCTCGGTCGACAAGTCCTCGACCGAGATGGTCTCTGACAGCAACTGCAGAATTAATTAACTAGCTGTTGCTAATGCGCCTAACTTATTCCTAACGGCTAGTTAAGCACTAGGAACCCCCTAGAAGTTGTCTAGAACGTCCTTAAGCATACATAGGTCATTCCTATAAATAGGACATGCCTTAGGACACCAAAGAACATCTAAGCTATACTTGTGCTATACTTGAGCTTGAATACACACTTGCAATCTGTTTTAGAGCAATAGAGCAATTCCTACACTTGCCATTCATTCCTATTGCTCCCATTTCGTGCCCTATAGGCTAGTATCTCCTATCCACTACAATCACATTGTCATACACATTGGTTAGGAGATTTATACGCTTGATATAGGCAAATCAAGCCTTGTGCTTAAAAGGATAAGTTGTAATTTCTGTTTTCCTTCTTGTTCCTTGTTATCTTTTGTACTCTCCTTGCTACTCCTAGGGTTGGAGGCTGTGGATTGGAGAGGGTTGACTTCTCAGGTGGAGAAGGGGACTTCAAGCTACTTCAAGAAGGCTATCGCACGGGAAGCTACTTCAGAAGGCTGGTGCAACGGGTGTTGGTGCATCTACTTCAAGGGAAGGCTGCTTCAAGGTTGGGCGATTACTTCTAGGTGAAGGCTGCTTGAAGGGTTTGGGAAAAGAAATTGTATTTTATGTAAAGTCCTTGCAAGGTAATAAAATAGATTTCTTTTCAAATCCCGGTTGGGTAAGCAACCGGGTAGTGGACTGACTACCTTAGTATTTGCTAAGGCTAGGAACCACTCTAAACCCTTGTGTCTCCTTGTCCAATATTGTCTTTGTGGTTGCTTGAGTTAATTAATTGTTAAATTATCTATAAAACTCTATTCACCCCCCTCTAGTAGTTTTCAATTGGTATCAGAGCAGGGCTTCAAGTAACCTTAACACGGTCTTGAAGAAATGGGGGATGGAGTGCTCAACAACCTCAACATTGAAGGAACACTCGTTGCTAGGCCACCGGCGTTCGATGGAACAAACTACCAATATTGGAAGAGGAGAATGCAATTCTACTTCCAAGGAATCAACTGGGATCTTTGGAGAATGGTATCTACACCATACACACTCCCACAAGACGATTTCGCAGTATGGGATGCTAATACGGTAAAGATGGCTCAAATGAATGCAAAGGCAGTAAGCATTTTATATTGTTCCATTTCAGTAGGTGAATTTAATAGAGTATCAAACTGTGATACCGCATATGACATTTGGCATAGATTATCTATAACATATGAGGGTACTGTTCAAGTTAAGAATTCTAAAGTTAGTTTGCTTAAAACCAAGTTTGAACATTTTCGCATGGATCCAAACGAAACTATTAGTGAAATGTATTCAAAATTTTCTACTATTGTTAATGGTTTGAGTGCTTTAGGGAAACCTGTTCTTGAGGAAGATCAGGTATCAAAAATACTTCGATCTCTTCCTCCAAAGTACAAACCAAAGGTGACAGCTATTGCAGAAGCAAACGACCTCACTCGCCTCAAAATGGAGCAGCTCATCGGAAACTTAGAAGCTCATGAGGCAGATTTAGAAGAGGAAGAAAGGAGAGAACATGAACGCCAACATGGGAAAAAGAAGGATATTGCATTCAAAGCATCAACCAAAGACACAAGTGAAGATGATAGTGAAGAAGAAACTCTCATTGTGAATGGTAAGCAATATAAAAGTTTTAAAACTAACAAAACTTCCAGTGCTTCTTCTTCCAGGTGCTTTGAATGTGGCAAGAAAGGACATATGAAAGGAGAATGTCCAAAACTCAAGAAAGGGAAGAAATCATCCTACAAAAAGAAAGAAAGAGCGTATAGAGCTGCATGGGATGATTCAAGTGACGATAGCGATAGTGGAAAAGAAGACGTAGAGTGTTTCATTGCTACAACAAATGAAGATGAAGAAGAGGTAAGTCTTTATGATCTACCAAAAGAAGATATAATTGCTAGTCTTCAAAATACTTATGAGAAATATATTGAGTGCAAGAAGAAACTTAAAAAGGCAAATAAAGATTTAAATGCTAGAATTTTTGCTCTTGTATCTGAAAATGAAAATCTTAAAAAGGAAAATGAAGATTATGCTCTTAAGATTAAATCGGTAGAAGCAAATTGCAATCTTCTTTCCTTAGAAAAATCAAATTTGCAAACTCAGGTGAATGATCTCCAGAAACAACCCATTCTATGTTCACATTTAGATTATGATAAGGTTGTTAAAGAAAGAAATGCCCTATTATCCAATTTAGATCAAGCAAAGAAAGATATTGCTAGGTTGCAAAGAAATGTAAATGAGTTAGGAGGAAATAACCTACTTGACAATATTCTGAAAATTTCCTCTAGTTACAATGGAAGGAAAGGATTAGGATACGATCCAAGAAGAAATAAAACCAAAAGAGCATCCAAGACTATATTTGTACCTAGGAACACAATTCCTAGAAATAGAAATGAAGTTGATGCTATTAGTTGCCATTATTGCATGTGTCTTGGACATTATTCATTTTCATGCCCTTTTAAGAAAAAGAAAGATGAGTTAGCTTGGATTCCTAAAACTTAGAAGCTTCAAATTAATTAGTTGAGATTTGACCTAAACTGACTTCTGATATCATAATGTCTTATCTCAACATCATCGAGCTATAATTTGCATAACCTCTTTTATTTGAAGTTGATTAAGATTTCTGAATATTTTCCAGAAACTTGGTCGGTCGAGCAGTTGTCGACCGAGTAAGTGTCGGTCGAGCAATTGTCGACCGAGCATGTCACTATTTTTCAGAATGCTGTAAAATTGCTGAATTCTTTTGAAATTGTTCAAAATTGTTGTCTATTCATGATTAATGACTGTATAATAAAGTATCAATTATGGAAATCATCCTTGAAAGATTATGAGAAATGAATTTGATCAAAAACCAAAATTATTCTTAGTTTAAAGAAAAATTTCTGTTCTATCATTCTATCATTACATAGGCAAGCAAAAGAATTTATTGGTGATATATCTCTTCGAAATGCTTGCAAAGAATACAATGTTTTTCAATTGATATCTTTAAAAGATTTGAAATATTCATTGTGCTTTCATTGAAACATGCATCACAAATTGATGTAAAATACTTAATTGGAAATCTGTAAATTTCGCCTCTTGGTTAAAACAAAATTTAGCCAAGGGGCGCTACGGTCGTAGTCAAGGGCGACCTAAAATAAGCTTTGACAAATATGCTTATTTGGACATCATTCTAGTAAACTTAATCTTAGTATATTTTTTGATAAAAGTCAAAATCACAACTTATTTGTGACCTTAATAGTTTTAAATTGCTTTAACTTATAAGATTAAGGGGGAGCTCCTAAAAACAAATTTGATCAAGAGCTCATTAAAGCTAGTCATAACCTTAGCATTCTCAAATCCATGAAGAAATATACGAATCTCCATAAAAATGATATATCTTGTTCTTAAAGGAATTCTCTAGACAAATCAGGGCTTAACATCCTTTGTATTTGGTTAGAGACATCTTCATATACTCTAAGCTTAAAGGACTCTCATTTCATTCTGGGGCTTAACATCCCTTGTAAAATGGGTGAGAAATCAATATATACATGCCATAAACCTAACATGATCTCATATCATTTCAAGGCTTAACATCCTTTGCAAATGATTGAGAAATAAATTGTGGCTAAATTGGACATCAATAATATAAAATCCAGGTTCCTAATAGGATATCTATTTAAGGGGGAGCAAAATATAAAATTAAGGGGGAAAAGAAAATAAAATATTCAAATTGAATATCTTTTTGAAATGACAAAGGGGGAGAAAGAATATAAAATCAAAAATATAAATATAAATGAGTTTCATCTTGATGGCCAGCACTCACACTTGTAAAACAAGAATGGCTACAAAAGGTAATCTTCAGGTATGAAACTCACATGCTTTATATTTCCTTATTTCATATTTTAGGAAATGTTTGTCATCTTCAAAAAGGGGGAGATTGTTGGATAAATTGGATATTATGATAAATCCCTTTTGTTTCGATGATGACAAACATTTCATTCTTATTAATCTAACGAGCTACTTAAGTGTGCAGGAACAAGGTGATGACAAAGTTCTAGGGAATCTATACGCTTGAATGTTTGTAAATGTCATGCAATGTAATCATTTGTAAACTTGTACAAATATATAATGTACAAGTACTTAGACTTCATGTAAATCAAGCGTTAGATCTCCCTAGCTAAACACCACACTTAGTTAGGTCATCTCCTTCTAATAGGATCACATAATGCACACTCATGCACACACTTAGTATCTTAATTGAAAGATTGAAAACAGAGTCAATCTCGGTCGACCACACTCCTCGACCGAGACACTCTCGGTCGACAAACTTCTCGACCGAGATTGACCAAAAGTAGCTGTTAGACACAGCAGTTGACAGTTGCAAATAAACGTTAATCCAGAGAGCCTGTCGGTCGACAAATCCTCGACCGACTGGGCATCTCAGTCGACAAGTCCTCGACCGAGATGGTCTCTGACAGCAACTGCAGAATTAATTAACTAGCCGTTGCTAATGCGCCTAACTTATTCCTAACGGCTAGTTAAGCACTAGGAACCCCCTAGAAGTTGTCTAGAACGTCCTTAAGCATACATAGGTCATTCCTATAAATAGGACATGCCTTAGGACACCAAAGAACATCTAAGCTATACTTGTGCTATACTTGAGCTTGAATACACACTTGCAATCTATTTTAGAGCAATAGAGCAATTCCTACACTTGCCATTCATTCCTATTGCTCCCATTTCGTGCCCTATAGGCTAGTATCTCCTATCCACTACAATCACATTGTCATACACATTGGTTAGGAGATTTATACGCTTGATATAGGCAAATCAAGCCTTGTGCTTAAAAGGATAAGTTGTAATTTCTATTTTCCTTCTTGTTCCTTGTTATCTTTTGTACTCTCCTTGCTACTCCTAGGGTTGGAGGCTGTGGATTGGAGAGGGTTGACTTCTCAGGTGGAGAAGGGGACTTCAAGCTACTTCAAGAAGGCTATTGCACGGGAAGCTACTTCAGAAGGCTGGTGCAACGGGTGTTGGTGCATCTACTTCAAGGGAAGGCTGCTTCAAGGTTGGGCGATTACTTCTAGGT
The DNA here is from genome assembly GCA_963693085.1 of Alisma plantago-aquatica. Lineage (NCBI taxonomy): Eukaryota > Viridiplantae > Streptophyta > Magnoliopsida > Alismatales > Alismataceae > Alisma > Alisma plantago-aquatica. Next base: position 1,049,943,514 of record OY856413.1, on the reverse strand, counting down.
GAAGGCTGCTTGAAGGGTTTGGGAAAAGAAATTGTATTTTATGTAAAGTCCTTGCGAGGTAATAAAATAGATTTCTTTTCAAATCCCGGTTGGGTAAGCAACCGGGTAGTGGACTGACTACCTTAGTATTTGCTAAGGCTAGGAACCACTCTAAACCCTTGTGTCTCCTTGTCCAATATTGTCTTTGTGGTTGCTTGAGTTAATTAATTGTTAAATTATCTATAAAACTCTATTCACCCCCCCTCTAGTAGTTTTCATTCTCATCCCCTCATGTGGTCCTTTCTTGTGACCTTTTACCACATGATGTCTTGATTATGGGTAGATTATGAATGGGAAAAATGAATATTACTAAATTTTGAAAGTTGATATTATGATCTGACTGTGATTTGAAAACTTGATCTTGGATGAAAATGATTATGACCCCTAATATCATGAACACTCAAATTAGCCAAAACTTGACTACATGTTTGCTATGTTTGAGGTAAATAGTAATGATTTTGATATGGTGAAATAAGAGGGACTTATACCGTATACCTCATTGTTGATGAGGTCTCTATTTGATTAATGTCAATGTTGCCCTAATATCGATTAAATCTCAAATATAGTTAAGTAAAACTATATCCTATTTTTGACCATGTTATCAAGTGACTCAGCCTAAAACTCACAAAATCATGATGTAAGACTTATGATAAAAAAAGCAATTTTCCTATTGACTATTGATGCCTTTTGCAATCTTGATTTTGATGTAATGATATTGGGCCTAGATTTTGCACTATTTTGCTCTAATTTCTCACATTCCAAATTGAAATCCTCGATTTCCAAATTATACCACTACCTTGATCATGAAAGGAAAGGAATGCAAATATTAACTTGAGTTTGTAAAATCTCGACATTATTTCCTTATTATGATCGTGAATTTTTTGATGTCATGACCTTATGGAATATGATTTAATCATGGAAACTCTCCCTATTTGAATAAGCTCAATTGATAATGACTAATCTTGGTAATGTACCAGATTAGGGTGGTAGTTGACTCATGACTCCCCTAACCTAGGTCACATCCCTATTATGACTACCTCTAAGTTTTCATCATATTGATTATTTAGAGTTTGGAAAGGCATTCCCTTCCACCCTATTTTGACTGGTTGACCTAAGACTAATAGGTTAAACCCATGGTTGCTAATCGATCTTGAATTTGATTTGATAATGATCTTGATATATGACAATATTGACTATAGTTTGTGGTTGACTTCCTAGATAGACCTAGGTGTAGATCATTCATCAACATTGGATACAATGGTAATGAAATATTGATATGTTGCTTGAATTTTGGTTGAATATTGTTGCTCAAAATTGAATATAGATGAGTGATCTCCCCCAAGGTCTAAATAGGAATCTAAACCATAGCTTTAAATTTTGGACCTATAACTTTTGATGCTTAAAATCTCAACTCTTGATATTGATTAATGGACTTGTGACTCATGATTATCCATCTCAATAATGATACAAATCCTATGATCACACTATTTGGACCTTGAGATATATGACTAATGACTTCAAAATCCCAAATTTTTGAAATGATGACTATTTTGAATTCTCGAATTATGACTTAGGGTTTAGCTCTCATTAGGACTAGGGTGGGACATCCCAGTGATTTTGAGCTCAAAAATCATGATATTGAAAGTATGATGTGCTCTTGAAATGTTGAAATATGAAATCTCAAATCATGGATGTATAACCCCACCTAGGACAATGTAGAGTCTAGGGCCCTAAGATATTGGGATTGAAAGTCACCTTGTACAGTTGAACTCTATTTGTTTGACCTAAAATATGATCTCTCCAAATTTGTGATCAATAGGATTATCTCCATGTTTGTGACTCATATGCTGACTTTGGACAATATATGCATTGACCTTGATACTTTGTTGCTCCATGATGAAGTGGTGTTAGTACCAAGTTGATTATTATATGGAACATGGAATCCCAATTATGATGATTATATTATTTGAACTTTGAGGATATAATTTTTATTATATAGTTAAGAATGTTCTAATATTTGAAGATATGATTTGGATTTAGGTAGTACCAATTTTGAGGATGTTTTTGAATTTTGGGGACAAAATTCCTTTTTAAGGAGGAAAGGATGTGACAGAGTGGATTTTAGTATAAGAATGAAGTAATTACTATTTTGCCCTACTTATACTCATCATGGTGACCAATCGTTTTTCTTGGCTTCATAATCATTGTTGAGACTCAAATTTAAAATATGGTGCCCAATGTGAATTTTATACACATTATAACATCACAAATTTGATAAATTCATCACTTTGTCCAATGAAGTAAATTTATACATCAAACTTCATATTTTTGTTCTCAAACTTTTTCTAAAGGTTCTCCACATTTTTGTGAAGTCGTGGTTCAATATTGAGAACAATTGGACACTCCTATGATTTTCTACGAATTTGTGAAGTTTATGTGTTGAAAACCAATTTATTCCACTTTTATTTGCTCTTTTCTTGACTTGTCCAAGTCAGCTATCTGTGGCAAGGGATCGGGGGCACCTCTCAGCCCTTGGATCTCCTTCCCATGGATCAGGGCCGGATCCTATGGCCACGGGATCATCTTCTACCTCTGCAATCAGCAGGGAGAAGTAAATGAGGACCCAATTGAGAGATCTCGCGCTCTTGACTACAAATCAAAATTCTAAGCGAGACAATATGCTCCTCTCATGATTTCGAATGGATCTAGCCCTACTTTGACTACCTTTATTTCTCTCCTCATCCGCCAAAATAAGACAGTTGCCCCCCTCTCTCACTCTGACGGCCATGGCCGCCACCAAGGATTGATCAACCCCTAAACCTAACCCTAGTGCTATATAAACGCTCGCATATCACTCCATAGGATATGTCCCCCCATTATGTGCTCTTTCTTGGTATCAAGAACCCCCCAACCACCTCCAGCTTTTCCACCTATTGCAGCAGCGGCACCGCCGCACAGGCGCCTTGGGCGATCCTGCTGCTCACCTCCTCTCCCCTTTCTCTGACCCTCTTTGAGTTTGTGAGGCAAAGGCAAGCTCAGTCGGCCTTCTCACATCTGCTCCTGCCCTCTCCTACTCTGATACCTCCTCTACACCAACAAGGTCCTTCGCTGAGCTTTTGGCTTGCGCGAGGCCTGTTTGGGAGGAGATGGAGTCCCCGAATCGTGGTTCAGGGAGTAAGGCCATCGGTCCATTGGACCAACCAAGCCATAAGTGAACCGGTAAATCATGTCTGAACCGGCCTATTGAAGTAACAGACCAGACCCTAAACCAAGAGAGCCACCTCGTCTATGTGGCTCAATCTGGGCCATCCATCGTGCATCTAAGGGGTGTCCTTTTTTCATTTTTAAAGGTATTTGTGCTCCCTCTCTGCTCAAAAATCAAATAAATGGATGAATCTTGCAAAAATCATATCTCATGCATCCTAGCTCCAAAAGTTATGATTAAGTAGTCCATTTTGATCATAAAATTTCATTCAACCTTTTAAAAATACTTTTCAAATCTGATTCCAATCTATACTCACTAATATACCTAAATCTAGATCTCTTTCTTAGTCAACTGGTCTAAATGACTCAATGTTGTGATTAGACTTTGGAAACCTTATATCTTAACTCTGATGATTATCTTGAGACATGAAATCATACTTTACTAGACTAGACCTAATCTTGCTGGATTAACCACTTTTCAATATGAATCATATGCCTTAAAGATAATTTTGATGATATCTTGATAATATGATTGATCTAATCTTGTGGCATATTTTGATCTATCAACCTAATACTTGATCTCTTATTTACTCCTTATGTTAATCAAAACTTGATCTAATCTTGGACACCAATGATACTAGAAAATGATGATGATCTAGACTTAATTATTACTTGGATAATAATCATAAAACTAGGGTTTGCACATATGATCCTAGAAAACCTAAGTGGGTCATCCAAACTTGAAATATTCTTGACACTTGAATAATGTTAGACATATTGATATAGTATGAATCATAAGTCGATGACCTAACCCTAAGGTTGACCTAGGAAAATGTAACCCTAATCTCAAATATTGAAACATGATATCTAAATATCTTGATCTTGACTCTTGATCCAAACATTGTGTTTTAGGATCTAACTCGAACGGTCGGCCTATTACTAGTCAATCTATACTCAAAATCTTCAGTGAAAGTACGCTATTATATAACTCCTCCTTGATTGTATTGAATATACTTTTATGTATCTCTTGATTGTATACTTGGCTACTTACTTGGATGAGCTACTGTTCCCTATGATTAGTCTTCCATTTTTCTATACTATATTTTGAAAAACATGAAAACATAAATTGCATGCCCATTATAACTACATGTATATTGATAATGATGATGATATTGATAATGTTGATATTGAGTGCAACAACCCCCTCATTTGGAGGTGGGACTTGTACATTGGCCTTCTATGTTCCTATGGTGAGAAGGAGCCTAGTGACCTTCCCCATCGCATTGGGGTAATAGAGTCACACAAAATATATAAGCATGCTTATTTGATTACATCATAATGGGAACTCATAATAAAAATTGAATCATTGAATAACAAACATTTTTTCGAATGATATTGGTTTTGGAAATCATTTGTTATTCTTTTGAATATAAGTCATGCCAAGTATACTCTTTTGTTATAAACCTCTTTACTTGATTTTGATAGTGTACCGTACAATTGAATGATTGTGTCTTGATTTTCTTGATTTTAGGCAATACAAATGGAATACTGAATAAGATCGCTTCCACACTCTACATACTCGGATGATAAAGATATATTGGAAAAATCACCATATTGGGTTAGCTTGTTCTTTATATCTCCAGGTTTTGAGTTATTATTTCTTATTGTATATGCCAGTGTGATAGATCCTATCGTGCCACTTAGGGACGGGCGCTTCAATCCTTTTACTACTATCTAGGCAGTAGGATTGGGATTGGGGTAAGAACGGTTCCGTGACATACCTCAATATGTATATATGGAACCAAAATGACCCAAGAACCTCTCTTTTCCGTCCAGAACTTCTGAGCGCCGAAACTCTTTAGAGAAGATGATATTATAGGGTTTGGGAAATTTGAAGTTGAAATTTCAGAATTTTGGGTTCTCTCTTTCCAAGGTTGGTAAATCCTCTATAGCTAACCAATCTCTACTAGTTTTATTTACTTCTATACTATTATATGTATGGAGCTCATCACTCCACTTATTTGGATCAAAATATCCAAAATCAATCTCTTCTTTCATTTGTTTTCTTCACTTCTTCTTCTAGGTTCTTGAGCAAAAATGAGAAGGAAAGTTCTGATTTCTTGATGTGATAACTTGATTCAGAAATTAGTAGTAGCTGGGCTACGAATTTTAGGTTCTTCACACTTGATGTGAGTGGTGTAGGTTCAATTGAAAACTCTTGTTGAACTCTAAACTTAATTCTACTCATTAAACTACAAGTGCTGGAAATTCAGAAACTCCAATAATTGCACAAGATTGTTTACCTTGTTTGACCTTAGATTTCATTCTTCTATTGGACCTTGTAAATGAATCATATGAATATTATAGTCTTCTTGATCACAAGGAATATGAATTTATCTAGATTCAGTTCACATTTTTATTATTTACATATTTCAAATTATGCATATTGGTTAAAACAGAGTACTATGCATAATATGTGAATTATTGACTGGTGATTAGTTCATTTGACTTATGTGATGGAAATGTATATATAGGGTCTATATATATTCTGATCTAAAAGCAATGTATCTCTAAAATCCCAAGCCGCATATTCTTGGGTTAGAACATGAAATCACATATATGTCATTTAATTGCCTCATATTTTCCTGAAAATGAGTAAATGCACTTTAATATCCATTATAACTTAACTTATCTAGATAGGAGCCATGAACACTGTGATTTTCTCCCGAAGTCCATACTGGGGAATTGAAATGTTATTTCTTCTAATATCCCTTGTATTAGAAGAAATATTGGATTGTTAATTTAGGCCTTGAAGGCTAGATCACCAGAATTTAGGAAAGATTTCAAGATGAGATGCTAACCTAAATTCTATGTTGCTAAGTAAATAAGATGGATTGTATGTGATACATTGGTGTGAAAAGTTGTTCTCTTGATGTGGAAGGGATCAGTAGAGGTAGCTTTCATTAGTATCTCTTACATGGTGCCCTAGTTTGACATATATGGCATTTAACCTATCCCATGCACCTGAGATGAGGTATGTAAGGTAGAGAGGTTTTATGCTCTTACCTAGCTAATGTTTAGCAACTCTGAGGTGGACCAGAGTTTGTTTCTTGTCTTAGGGTTTTTGGATGACCCTGAGATGTGGACAATGAGTCGTTGAAATGAGAACCTGGCGTGGCGACTTTTACTTGATCAGGTGTAGCTCAAGTAATTTCAGGGCAAACTTAATAATGAATCCTAACAAGCTGAAGTATAATATTTGATTATATGTCTTCATTTATGTGTTAGTATTTGTTTATCTCATATTCATGCTATGTACCTATTATTACCTGCAAGATATTCTTGATTGTTTGTCTAAACTGATACTATTTGTTCATGATTAGTTTAAAAAGATTAGTTCAATGCTATTTTTATCTTGAACATGTTCCACTCACTCAGCTTTGCTGACCCGCGGTGGTTTAAAAAAAAATTAGGTTCTGACTCAGCATCAATTCATCCAGGAGGCACTCATTTGCAGTGATCCTTTCTTCACCATCTGAGGTGGATATTTCTCTTTTGTTGTAGGTTTTACATATAGGTTGTCCCTGTACTAGGGAGTTCTGGGAGGGTGTGAACGCTTGTAGCGATGTACTTTATCTTGATGAAGGTTGCTTATGTAAATGTAATAGTATAACTTTCTACACTATGTTCTATTATAGTTTTATCTTGAACAATGATTACATCTAGAGTTGGCCAATGAAAACATCTTTAGTTGCTTGTTCCAAATATGTAATTAGACAAAATAAGTTATTTGTGATTTTCATGCAATGGAATGTTTGATTCAAGGATTTGTATGATAATGTAAAGATTAGTGTGGATAGTTTGGTTATATTTGTGGGGTCTTAGAGGTGGGTCCCACAATTTGTGGTATCAGAGCCTAGGTTTAGTTAGTACCCATGTACATGGACATTAGATGAGTCTATGAGTCATAACGAGTCCTTTGCATTATTTTATGACATATGTCATATTCTTTTCTATGTTTTAGATCATGGCTGGTAACAGTGAAGAACAAGCAGAGAGTCACTATGTAGCACCTCCACCACATGGTTCTATGGTAGCTCATGGATAGGAAGGGCCTACTATTGAAGTAGTAGATCAGCACCATGCAATGACTACCTTATCTACCACTGATCCTCTCTATGATATGGCACAGAGACTAGTATCAGTGATGGATCATGCAACAATAGGAGTAGTCCATCCATATCCTCCAAGTGTTCCTAATCCAATGTGTGATATTAGCAGGTCTTATGAGAGGTTGAGAAAGATGGGTGCATATGACTTCTATGGAACTGTTGATCCTGAAGAAGTAGATGCTTGGTTGTATGAAATTGAGAAGGTGTTTAAAATAGCTCATGTATCTGATGCAAAGAAAGTGAATCATGTCACTAATCTTCTAAAATGCAGTGCAAGTCATTGGTGGAGCATGGAAGAGACACATCTAGCTGAGCACAGCCTGACATGGGCTGAATTCAGGAAGAGGTTTGAGTCACGCTATTATCCGGCCACATATATACGTGACAAGATTCGTCTGTTTGAGTCTTTGAGGCAAAGGTAGATGACAATGACTGAATATGAATTTCTTTTCCTGGATTTGCTTCGATTCTATCCTCAACTATGTGTTACAGATGAGGATAAGGTTAGGAGATTTGAATAAGGTTTGAACTATGATCTGCAAGAGAGAATAGATGTGATAGAATCCAGGATAAATTTTCATATCTGTGTTGATGCCATTAGACGAGTGGAACATTTCATCCAATAGAGGATAGAGTTTGAGACAAGCAAGAGGGTAGGTGGTGAGCTGAGCAGGCCAGGCCCTAGTGCAAAACCAAGGAAGACAAGTTTTCCTACCTATCCATCTAGACGGGCAGAGGCACTAGCTAGTGCACCATCACATACTCCACATGGCAGGGGTACTTCTAGTTTTATAACTAGAGGACCAGCAGCACAGAGGACACAGAGTACAGGGACTGTGGCAGGACCTCATAGGCCGACCTTTCACTCAACGACACCACATTGTACAGTTTGTGGCAGACTCCATAAAGGTCCATGTTGGGGTCCTAATTTCAAGGGTTGTTTTATCTGTGGCCAGGAAGGGCATTCTAGCAGGTTTGTCCACAAAGAACTCAACAACAACCAATGATTCCAGGACAAAGACCAACAATACCATAGAGCTCAGGTAGGGGGTATGCATCCCAAGTTGGTTCTAGCATTGAGGAAGGCACAATATGACAAGGTCGAGGATGAGGTCAAGGTAGGCAACAGGCAATAGGTCGTGCTTATACTTTGACCCAACAAGAGGGTGTAGTTTCTCCATGTGTTGGGACAAGTCAAATTTTCTTAGTTACCTCTATACTTATACCTATTACAGTGTTGATTGATCCTGGTGCTACACATTATGTTGTGGCTTGGTATGTGATAGTTAGAGGTCAACTTTCTATTGAGGAGCTACCTTATGATTTCTTGCGAGAAATACCTACTATACAACCTACACTTGTGACAGAGGTTTGTCCTCGATGTGTTTTAAGCTTTAGTGGACATTGTATTCAAGTGGACTTGTTACCACTTGAAGTACATAGCTTTAATATTATTCTTGGCATGAATTTCTTAGAGAAATATAAGGTGAAGTGTTGATATGTATGCCCTGAGAGCTAATCATGGGATGATTGGTGGGATACATTAAGATTGATTTGATAAACATCAAATGCAAGCTTCCAATTCTTTCTGGTTCAGTCATATGAGATAGTGATAGAATAGATTGAATGTCTAGAGAATGACAGTACTCAATGACGTATGCTTTCAGGTTAAGGACATAAACGATGAGATCATACGGATGCTAAGAGTTTGTACATTCTTGTTATGTCCCTAGTCGGATGTCATTGTGGAAGGTAGATAGACAGCAATGACACACAAGACTAGATTGTGGTGTTGGTTGATGATAGAATCTCATTAGTCATGATATAGAGATATCAAACCAAACACATAGGTACTTGTTAGAGAACAAGGTACCGGACAGACTCACCGTGAGAGTGACACATGGAACCATGACTTAGTAGTCACAGTCAGCTCTCATAGTGATGGTGGTGAGTGTGATTCTTAGACCTAAAATCACTACACTCAACTCATGTCATTGGGTACACTTTGACATCATCAAACGCAGTCCTGAAACATGGGTTGTTATAAAGGTGATGATTGGGTGGCTTTGACACATGGGGCTTTTGAGGGGTGAGTGATAGATATGGGATTTGTCCCTCCTGAGGGAGTTTGATATCCAAGGCCACTTGATGAGTAGGATTGAAATAGGCGTGCCCACGCATGTGTGAATCAGTATGTGATATTGGTGTCATACATATCTCTTCCAATCTGCTCTGAGATCAAGAAAGTGAATGAACGTTGACAGGATAATTGTTCCATGCCTCGAGTTCATTCAGGATATCAGTGACAAAGGAATTATACATTCACTGTAACACCATTCACGGATTGTAGGATTGAAAGTTGTTCTCCAACTTTCTACTTTCACTTGGGTAGCATTGATGTGTGACTAGGCACCGCTCTTTGCTTGTGAAGTCATAAGTGTTATGGACTTTCACTGCCAACATGAAATGGACCTGCAGGGTCACACACATAGGATTTAAACTGGAAGAGGAGTTTTGTCCACAAATAATGTTTAGATTGATTACTAAAGGAGTTTAGTAGTTCAATTAAACACTCAATTGATTGATAGCTCAAAATCATTGTGTTCAAGGTGTTGGACAGATTGATTAGAGTATCGAATTGATTGAAACCGCAATTGACTCATTCTACACAATCTGCACTCCCAACCGATCGGCTCATGAGATGAACCGATCGGCTCAGCTTGGTGAACCGATCGGCTCAAGTTGTGAGTCGATCGGCTCAAGTTGTGAGTCGATCGGCTCATAGTCAGGGTGAAACGATTGCTTCAAGAGTTGAAACGATCGATTCAACTGGTGCAACCGAGCAAGTTGGGAAAGTAGGATTGGTGGGAATTTTACTTTCGTTTCACTTGACCAATTTGATTGGGAAATAGGATTGGTATTTGATACCAATTAGAAACAAAAGAAGGAAAGTCAATCGGGAACTGGTCAGGACCACAAACCGATCGGTTCAGAAGTGAATCGACCGGCTCATGGGTCCCAACCGATCGGTCGAGGTGTCAACCAACCGGTTCAGGTCCCCAACCGACCGTTTGAGTTGTGAAATGATCGATTCAGGTTGCGAGTTGGTTGTTTTTGTGGAAAATGCCGAACCCTTCTACTCCTACTTTTAGTCCCGCATTGCCCGAGATGGAGAATCTTGTCCCATGACCCTCCTATATATAGGGGTATTGGGGGCTTCTCAAAGTACAACTTAGTGCAACCAGTTGCTCTATGAAGTTGTCATTCTCTCTGGTATTGGTAACCGAGAGAGAGCCCGAGCAAGTGCTATCCAATAAGGGAGGCACAGCAAGGGAAAGACAACTGCAGTTGCGACTGGTGGCAGGAGAGTGTGTTGGCGACTAGTACGCTAACAGGAGGGTGCGACTCCTTCCAATTCCTTGTGGGACAAGGAGATTGGAGTTCCAGGTGGTCCATGTGGACTACTTTAGAGGCGGGAGGTTTTTGCCGCTCGGAGGACAGTTGTCAATCCCGACAGTCCCGGTGAGACCAAGAGTCGTCAGTCCCGGTGCGACCAGGAGCTGCACAGACACCGTCCAAGATCAGAGGTGAAGACCGCGCAAGCCGTGAGGTTTTGTCGCCGAGCAAGCCTCGGGACAAGGTATGATTCCAAAAACCACCCTTTCATATTGTATAGACGTTGACGGGTTTCCTTGTTTTGGGTTTGGGGAGGAGAAAGTTTTTTGTTTCCGCTACCTTCTCTGCCTCCCCTAAAACCCAACATTGGTATCAGAGCCACGTCAACTGCTCTATATTTTAGGATTATCGATATGATCAATTTTGATTTGTCGCCTTTATTTATTGCATACGATGTGAATAAAATTGGCTTTATGCATGTCCAATCCTAAATCCACAAATCCCAAATTACATATATGATATGTATTATTAATGCACTCAATACGCGTCGCCCTTAAACGAGTTTTGTGGTGTATGTATAGCGTGGTTATGGCCAATAAACCCTATCTGTGTATGGTTGTATGTGGTTGCTTACATCTCGGTCTGCGCACTGATCTTCCCTTTCTCCTATTCCTGATGTAACTCGAAATAATTTCAGATTTCTTTCCTACCTTTGCTCCCCTCGAATGTAACTCGAGGTTTCTCTTTTATAATGTATAATAGGATAGAATTTTATTTCCTGTTATGTCAAAGAACGAAGGACATCCAGATGATAGCTGAGACGATCGGTTCAAGGCATGAACCGATCGGTTGACATTCCAGACGATTGGTTCAAGGAGTGAGCTGATCGGTTTATGACCGATTCGAGGAGCGAGATGAGCGGGTGGCGTCCATGAAGAGATGCACGATGACCAGGTGAACTGATCAGTTGGAGGAGCCAACCGATCGGCTGGTGGCACCCAGCCGACCGGCCTGATGGTGAGCCGATCATTCATGAGATGAGTTGATCAACCCCAGAAAGGCAAAGCATAGAGTTCATCTTGTAAAGGTTGCATGTGATGTAGACCTAGATGACCGTGATTCCTCTTAGCTCGAGGAATCACATTAGGATGGCCATAATCATCGCGTTTATCTTTTTGCATGTTTTCTGTGGGATATAGCATGTATATGATACGTACTATGTATTGTGGTGATTGGATATGTATATGTATATAAAAACCAAATCCCTCATTAAATATTAAGTTTTAGATGCCTTCCAAATGCGACACATGTGATAAGCTTGATCGACCAAGTGTGGGCACGCCCTAGCGTGGTGCACCGTCTATCTCGTGGAAGTGTGAAGGATGAATGTGTGGGTCTGCCCTAGCATGGTGCATATTCATCGTGTTTTCTTTGGGTCGGACTTAACAAGGTGATCTAGATGGGATCTAGTACCTTGAGGCATGGAGATGATCATGGCAAGGAGTTGCATATGACATCTTATCAACAGTTGCATATGATGCAATTGGCAAGAGTTGCCTACCTGAGAGATCTAAGTTGTGGGTGACAGCCCAAGCTGGTCCATGACTTAGAGGATTTCAGGATCTTACCCGCTAGAAGGTTGTACATTGCAATCTTCCAAATTGATGGTGAGGGCTATCAATTTGAAGTAAAATAGTGGGAGAGACAATTAATTAAAGGCCTAATTATATCATAAAATTTTCAAATCAATCAAATAAGTCAAAAATGAGTTTTGGACTAAAACTGCATATTTTCCTTTTGTAGTACAAATGGCAACAAACAACAATCACTTTTCTTTGAGATCAGTCCTTGAAAAGGACAAGCTAAATGGGACAAACTTCCATGACTGGTATAGGACATTGAGAATTGTTCTCACTCAAGAGCGAAAGATCTATGTCTTGGATACTCCAATTCTAGAGGAACCTGCTCCTAATGCACCAAAGGCAAAAAGGGATGCTTACAAGAAGCATTCTGATGATGCCATTGATGCAAAGTTCTTGATGTTGCGCTCTATGAACCACGAGTTGTAGAGACAACGTGAGAACTTGGGTGTTATTGAGATGATTCAGCATCTTAGAAACATGTATGAAGATCAAGCACGGCAAGAGAGATACAATGTCTCAAGGGCACTGTTCAAGTGCATCATGATAGAAGGAGATCCAGTTGGTCCTCACACACTCAAGATGATTGGGTATGTGGAGAACCTGCAAAGACTGGGATTTCCACTGAGCCAAGAGTTGTCTACTGACGTGATACTGCAATCGTTGCCAGAATCCTACAGTCAGTTTGTGATGAACTACAACATGAACAACTTTGATAGGCCACTGTCAGAGTTGTTGGGCATGTTGAGGACAACTGAGATACAGATGAAGAAGGAAAAGACTAAGTTTGTGATGGTGATCACGATCAAGAAAGGCAAGTCCAAGCGCAAGGGCAAGGGCAAAGCTAAGAAAGGTTCTGATGCTAGCTAGGAGCCCAAGTCGTCTTCATCTCTCAAGGCCAAGGGAGGCGTGACCAAGAAAGGCAATTGCCACCATTGTCAAAAGCCAGGACATTGGAAAAGGAATTGTCCTCTCTATCTGGAAGAACAAAAGAAGAAGGAGGCGACAGACGTCTCTACTTAAAGGTGTCATGAAAGTAAACTTGTAACACTTTTTTAGGTATATGATACCAAGATGTAAAGTGTAAAGCACTCAATAAATGGGGCAAGTGTTGCCGCCATAGATAGGAGTACTTTAGTTTATTTTCAGCCTAAAAGGCATGTAATACAGTTATGAACTGCTATTTCATATTTTCCAATAGATAGAAACACTTTATTTTTGCATATTGTATGACAATAATGGCAATCAATAAAGAGACGTTTCAATTTCTAAAGATATGATCTTTGCGGAAATGCCTTGTTTATCTTGTGGTATTTGATATGCATAAGATAAAATGATACCTAAAAGTTATAGATAACTCAAACAATCAAATTAGCATCAATCATGAGAAATTCATTTCTAGTTTCCATGCGATGGATAAATCTAGACTCTTTTGGTTAGAGAACCAGTAAGAGACATGAATATCTTGAGCATGATTAATCAATCTTCACTAATGGTAGTGGGAGAATGATTATCCTATTAGGTATGATACATGTGATGTATTTACATACCTATTGGAACAAATGCTAATACTTCAAATGGTGTTTAGAGAAATACCAATATGAATATCTTGAAGTGTTCAAGATTATCATAGATGAAGTGCAAATTTGGTAAAGTGTTAATTCTTGATGAAGTCAATGAATGAAATACTTGGACCAAATGTTTAAGATCCATATGAGTAGTGAACTCATGATTAAGGCATGGTGATGTCTAAATCAAGAAGGAATCATACTCTAAGGAGTTAGAGAATGATTATCAAATAACTGAATTCTTCTTAATAAAAGAATACCCCACACTAATAAAGGACATTAAGAATCACAAGGAGTTGTAAGTTCTTATATCCTTAACAGATACACCTCATTTATCATGTGATGAGTTGTTCATGTGATGAGTCAACTATCTAGATGAATATGAGGAATCGAATTTTGAGTTATGGTTTATGACCATTACATCCTAAATGACATCCATGTAAACCATAAGGTATGACCTTGATGGTAGCACCCATTGGATGAAATCCATAAGTGCAAATGAGTCTTAAGTGTTAAGACACATGGATAACATTTTGAGAAGGATGATGCTTGTTAATTGCAACTTAATGACTAAGACGTTTGGCATATGGATACTAAAACCGCATTCCTATGAGGAATAAAACAAGGATGTGTACGTGACACAACCTATAAGGTTTATGAATCCACTAATGGAAATGAAGTCTATAAGTTACAATGGACTAATGAATGTGATTGATTGAGTACAAGCAACTCAGAATTGGATCTTTACTTTGATGATATAGTCAAAGGGTTTGACTGATATGTCAAAGATAAAGAAGGGATCTGTGATTTAGTGGGAGCGTGTTCAGATTCCATATATTGATGTGAAATGGAAATGTTCTAGAATGAAAATCCAAAAGTGGAAATTATCTTTAAGGAATATAGAGATGTTTCCTATGTGATAGGAATAGAGATCTATAGAGATAGTTCTCGAAAACCTCTTGACCTGAAAAGAGAAAGCATACATTGGCAATCTGTACTGAAGGGTTCAGTATGCACAGATTCAGTGGGAGAAAATGTGTCCATGTTACATGGAGTTAGTATCCCAAGGCCAAGTTTCCAATTCTTATGAAGAATGGGAACACTAAGAATAGATATGGATCTATCATGTATGTAATCATCCCATTATCTTTCATGTATGGACATGGCAAGAATAAAATGCATTCATCATCTTGTATGTAGGACATGGCAATATGATGTGCTCATCCTGACAACTCGTATGTGGGACATGATGAGTGGATGTCTGTCTACTTCCAGTAAGGGTTACTGGAATACCATGAGAACTTGATAAGTACTAGTTCTATTGAGATACGAAAGAGTTCAATGTAAATAGTTACATTGATGTGAACTTCTGAAAGGACAGAAAATTAATTGCAAAATATATATATTGGATATATAAAAGTGAAAGTTTGTTTAGTTTGTGGCCTGCGAGTAGTAACCCAACTGGTCACAGCTCGGGTCCCCTCATGAAGGGTCACAGGTTCGACTCCCGCTAGAAGCGCTACTCGGAAGTGAATTTTCCACAGCGTCAACCGGCCTCTGATGCGACTTATTGAGATACAGGTGTGCGGACGCACGGGTCTCCCGGGTTTATCATCCCTGTTATCTGGGCCTCTGCCTAGGGGGGTGGGTTTCCCCCGGCAAACTAAAAAAAAGTGAAAGTTTGTTGATAATTGGAAGTGTTCCAATAAAACCATTTTAAAAGGAAATGTCGAGTATCTATGTGTTAGAGAACAGCAATAGATACTATATGGATCTGGAAGTTCATGAGATGAACTTATAGATATTATGCTCATTGATGACAAGTATGGAATCCTTGATCATGCAATGTGGCTAAAGGTTAGTAAAGGAATACTAGATCGCATATTACGACAACTCCATTTCATACGTGTGACGTACAGCGAAGAGATGTGAGACATGCAATTTATTCTGACTTTGGCAAAGTGTTGACATAACTCATTATGTTCGCACTACAGCACAGTAACATGTGGGACATGTTTGAAGATCACTATGAATATGATTCAAGGGTGATTGGCTCGCAGTGCAAGTGGGAGTCTGTTGGTATGTATGCCCTGAGAGCCAATCATGGGATGATTGGTGGGATACATTAAGATTGATTTGATAAACATCAAAGGCAAGCTTCCAATTCTTTCTGGTTCAGTCATATGAGATAGTGATAGAACAGATTGAATGTCTAGAGAATGACAGTACTCAATTACGTATGCTTTCAGGTTAAGCACCTGAACGATGAGATCATACAGATGCTAAGAGTTTGTACATTCTTGTTATGTCCCTAGTCAGATGTCATTGTGGAAGGTAGATAGACAGCAATGACACACAAGACTATATTTTGGTGTTGGTTGATGAAAGAATCTCATTAGTCATGATATAGAGATATCAAACCAAACACATAGGTACTTGTTAGAGAACAAGGTATCAGACAGACCCACCGTGAGAGTGACACATGGAACCATGACTTGGTAGTCACAGTCAGCTCTCACAGTGATGGTGGTGAGTGTGATTCTTAGACCTGAAATCACTACACTCAACACATGTTGTTGGGTACACTTTGACATCATCAAACGCAGTCCTGAAACATGGGTTGTTATAAAGGTGATGATTGGGTGGCTTTGACACATGGAGCTTTTGAGGGGTGAGTGATAGATATGGGATTTATCCCTCCTGAGGGAGTTTTATATCCAAGGCCACTTGATGAGTAGGATTGAAATAGGCGTGCGCACGCATGTGTGAATCAGTATGTGATATTGGTGTCATACATATCTCTTCCTATCTGCTCTGAGATCAAGAAAGTGAATGAACATTGACAGTATGACTGTTCCATGCCTCGAGTTCATTCAGGATATCAGTGACAAAGGAATTATACATTCACTGTAACACCATTCACGGATTGTAGGATTGAAAGTTGTTCTCCAACTTTCTACTTTCACTTGGGTAGCACTGATGTGTGACTAGGCACCGCTCTTTTCTTGTGAAATCATAAGTGTTATGGACTTTCACTGCCAACGTGAAATGGACCTGTAGGGTCACACACATAGGATTTAACCTGGAAGAGGAGTTTTGTCCACAAACAATGTTTAGATTGATTACTAGAGTTTAGTAGTTCAATTAAACACTCAATTGATTGATAGCTCAAAATCATAGTGTTCAAGGTGTTGGACAGATTGATTAGAGTATCGAATTGATTGAAACCACAATTGACTGATTCAACACAATCTGCACTCCCAACTGATCGGCTCATGGGATGAACCGAGCGGCTCAGCTTTGTGAACCAATCGGCTCAAGTTGTGAGTCGATCGACTCATAGTCAGGGTGAAATGATTGCTTCAAGAGTTGAAATGATCGATTCAACTGGTGCAACCGAGCAAGTTGGGAAAGTAGGATTGGTGGGAATTTTCCTTTCGTTTCACTTGCCCAATTTGATTGGGAAATAGGATTGGTATTTGATACAAATTAGAAACAAAAGAAAGAAAGTCAATCGGGAACTGGTCAGGACCATGAACCAACTGGTTCAGAAGTGAACTGACCAGCTCATGGGTCCCAACCGATCGGTTGAGGTGTCAACTGACCGGTTCAGGTCCCCAACCGACCATTTCAGTTGTGAAACGATCGGTTCAGGTTGTGAGTTGGTTGTTTTTGTGGAAAATCTCGAACCCTTCTACTCCTGCTTTTAGTCCTGCATTGCCTGGGATGGAGAACCATGTCCCATGACCCTCCTATATATAGGGGTATTGGGGGCTTCTCAAAGTACAACTCAGTGCAACCAGTTGCTCTGTGAAGTTGTCATTCTCTCTAGTTTTGGTAACCGAGAGAGAGCCCGAGCAAGTGCTACCCGATAAGGGAGGCACAGTAAGGGAAAGACAACTGTAGTTGCGGTTGGTGGCCGGAGAGTGTGTTGGCGACTAGTACGCTAACAGGAGGGTACGACTCCTTCCAATTCGTTGTGGGACAAGGAGATTGGAGTTCCAGGTGGTCCGTGTGGACTACTTCAGAGGCGGGAGGTTTTTGCCGCTCGGAGGACAACTGTCAATCCCGATAGTCCTGGTGAGACCAGGAGTCATCAGTCCCGGTGCGACCAGGAGCTGTACAGACACCATCCAAGACCGGAGGTGAAGACTGCGCAAGCTGTGAGGTTTTGTCGCCGAGCAAGCCTCGGGACAAGGTATGATTCCAAAAACCATCCTTTCCTATTGTATAGACATTGACGTGTTTCCTTGTTTTGGGTTTGGGGAGGAGAAAATTTTTTGTTTCCGCTGCCTTCTCTGCCTCCCCTAAAACCCAACATGAAGCTAGATTGCTTTACCAAGGAAGTTATCTTTTATGATGAAGACTTTTCTTGGATCTTCTGAGGAGAAAGGAAAGTAATACCTACATGTTTTATATCTACCATTGCTGTTGAAAATATGATGAGAAAGGGGTGCACGGCATATCTTGCACATGTGATGGATTCTAGGGTTGAGAATCCTGCCTTATTTGATGTACCTATAGTAAAGGAATATTGTGATGTTTTCCCTGACGAATTTCCAGGATTACCTCCAATTAGAGAGATTGATTTTGAAATCAATCTAACTCCAGGTACTCAACCTATTGCACAAGCACCATATTGTATGGCTCTAGCTGAATTAAGAGAGCTAAAGAAGCAATTGCAAGAATTGCTTGACAAAGGCTTTATACAACCTAGCACATCGCCATGGGGAGCACCGGTACGTTTTGTGAAAAAGAAGGATGGGACAATGCGTCTATGCATCGATTATAGGAAAATCAATAAATTTACTATCAAAAACAAGTATATTTTGCCTAGAATTGATGATCTTTTTTATCAATTAAGAGGGATTTCTATCTTTTCTAATATTAATTTGTGATCAAGATATAATCAACTTAGGATTAAATTTGAAGATATTCCTAAGACATCTTTTGCAACCAGATATGGACACTACAAGTACTTGGTTATGTCATTTGGACTAATCAATGCTCCAACAGCTTTTATGGACCTGATGAATAGAGTTTTCCGTCAGTTCCTTGATCAATTCATTGTTGTTTTCATTGATGATATCTTGATATATTTTGTGAATAAAGAACAACATGAAGAGCATTTATGATTGTCTTTGCATTTGTTGAGACAAATAAGCTATATGCTAAGTTTGGTAAATGCAAGTTTTGGCTATCTGAGGTGGCATTTCTAGGCTGTGTAATTTTTGCTGAAGGGATTTGTGTGGATCCCAAGAAAGTAGAATCTTTACTCCTATGGGAGAAGCCCAAGACACCCACTGAAGTGATAAGGTTTCTTGGTTTGGCAGGTTATTACAGAAGGTTCATACAAGATTTCAGCATTATTGCTATGCCTTTGACTTGCTTGACTAGGAAGGAAGTCCAATTTAGATGGACAGATTAATGTGAACATAGTTTTCAGCAATTGAAGAACATGTTGACATTTGCACCAGCCCTTACTCTTCCAGAGGTAGGGAAAGGTTATGTCGTATATTTTGATGATTCTAGAAAGGGCTTAGGTTATGTCCTTATGAAAGATGGTAAGGTAGTAGCATATTGAAGAATCGTGAAGAAAACTATCCTACACATGATTTAGAACTTGTTGTTGTAGTCTTAGCATTAAATACTTGGTGACATTGTCTATATGGAGAGCCTTGCCAGGTAGATATTGATCATAAAAGTCTAAAATATATATTCACACAAAAATATTTAAATATGAGGCAACATAGATGGCTTGAATTGATTAAAGACTATGACTGCACTATTGATTACCATCTTGGAAAGGAAAATGTGGTAGCAGATGCACTAAGTAGAAAGTCATAATCTTCTATTCCTTCCTTAGAGATAAATTCCCTAGCATGCATTAGAAGGGATGTGCTTTTATCCCTTAGAGAGATGAATGTGCATATGGGTTTAACATCTTCTGGTGGTCTTTTGGCACAACTCCAAATATAGCATGTGTTGGGGCAACACATTAAACATATGCAAGGCATAGATCCTTATATTCAGACTTTGATCCAAGAGATGCAAGATGGAAAAAGGGAAGGCTTTCACTTCTCTAATGAAGATCTTTTATTCTTTCATGGAAGGTTATGTGTTCCAAATCAGGATGAGATAAGAAAGATTGTTCTTGAGGAAGCACATTCTTCTATGTATCCAATGCATCCAGGTAGTTCCAAAATGTATAAAAATCGCAAAGAGTTATATTGGTGACCTCGAATGAAGAAGGATGTAGCTGAGTTTGTTGCAAAATGTGGGATATGTCAATAAGTAAAGGCATAACATCAGAGACCCACTGGATATTTACAACCTTTTCCTATACCAGAGTGGAAATGGGATCATGTTACTATGGATTTTGTAGTTGTCCTACCCTGTTCATCAAAGGGTCATGATTCCATTTGGGTTGTTTTTGATAGATTGACAAAGACAACTCATTTTCTTCCTGTGAAGACAACTTTTTCTGTTGAACGACTAGCTCAGATATATGTAGATGAAATAATCAAACTTCATGGAGTTCCACTTTCAATTGTATCAGATATAGGTCCACAATTTACATCTGGGCTTTGGAATATGTTGCATGAAGCTATGGGAACTTAGTTGAAGTTCAGTACCGCTTTTCATCCCCAGACTGATGGACAGTTAGAGAGGACAATACAAACTCTGGAAGATATTCTTAGGGCATGTGTTCTACAGTTTTCTGGTAGTTGGGAATCACATGTTAGCTTGATAGAATTTGCATATAATAATGGTTATCAATCTAGTCTGGGAATGACACCTTATGAATCTCTATATGGAAGGAGGTGTAGATCACCAGTGTGTTGGTATGAGACCAGTGAGAGACAAATGTTGGGACCTGAGATAGTACAACAAACTTCTAAAAATATTTCTGTAATACGCCAACAATTGAAAGATGCACAAGATAGATAGAAAAGTTATGCAGATAGAATTTGTAGACCTCTTGAGTTCTAAGTGGGGGATTTAGTATTTCTAAAAGTCTCTCCTTGGAAGGATGTTCTCAGGTTTGGTAAGCGGGGCAAGTTAGCTCCTTAATACATGGGACCATATCCAATTTTGGAAAGGATTGGTAAAGTAGCTTACCGATTTGAGCTGCCCCCTAAGTTAGAGAAACTACATGATGTATTTCATGTATCAATGTTAAAGAAGTGCCATCATGATAGTGATAAGATCTTCTATCCATCAGAAGTACAACTAGCAAGTGATGTGACATATGAGGAAGGCCCAGTTCGAATAATGGATAGGAAGATCCAAAAGTTGTGTAGGCATGAGATACCTATGGTAAAGGTGATGTGGAGACATCATGGAGTTGAAGAGGCTACATAAGAACTTGAGGATGAAATGCGCAGATGTCATCCTGACTTTTTTAGAGTTTTGGGACGAAACTCTAAAAGGAGGGGAGATTTGTAAGGACCCAATCTCAAATCTCATATAATGCTAGTTTAAAACATCCATGAAGTCATTAAAAGTTGATTATATTTTTCATTTTTCTTCTTCATTAGGTAAAGTATTGATTGGATTCCTAATTTATGATTTATATATTGTTTGAAAGCATTAAGTCATTTATGTAATATGTTGAAAACCCTAGCCGCATGAAATCCTTAATAGAAAGGATTATGAACTTAGTGTTAAGTATAATAGTCTAATAAATTATTTTTCATATTCTGTACATAACTCAGATTAACTTTAATTTTGGATATATGTTTTAGAACTCAATTAGGCATATTAAAAAAAATTACATAATTTTCTGAGCTTCTGAACCTTGTCAATAAGCTGAGTTTCCCAAAGAGTAACTCAACTGACCTGCTATACAGATTAAAATATAATAGTATAGTATTTGATTTTTCATAATTTATTGGTACATAAGAATTGTCTGAAATTTTTACTGTAACTTGTGAACTCAATTATACCCAACATATTAAATTTTCGTAATATTTAGAGTATGTTAAGTCAAACTAACATATTCTGTTAGTTGAGCTACTTAATAGGAATACTCAGCTAACCACATTTTCTGTAGAAAATAAAAAAGGCTAAAAATTCATTATAACTAATTGTACCAAGCACCTCAATAGGTATATATGGAACCAAAATGACCTAAGCACCTCTCTTTTCTATCCAGCACTTCTGAGCTTCAAAAATCTTGAGAGAAGAGGAGAATATAGGGTTTGGGAAATCTAAAGTTGAAATTTTAGAATTATGGGTTCTCTCTTTCCAAGGTTGGTAAATCCTCTGTAGATAACCAATCCCAACTAGGTTTATTTACTTTTATACTATTCTATGTATGGAGCTCGTCACTCCACTTATTTGGATCAAAAGATCCTAAACCAATCTCTTCTTTCATTCTTTTTTTTCACTTCTTCTTCTTCTAGGTTCTTGAGCAAATAGGAGAAGGAAAGTTCTGATTTCTTGAAGTGAGAACTTAATTCAGAAATTAGCGGTAACTGGGCTATGAATTTTAGGTGCTTCACACCTGAGGTGAGTGGTGTAGGTTCAATTGAAAACTCTTGTTTAACTCTAAACTTAATTCTACTCATTAAACTACAAGTGATGGAAATTGAGAAACTCCAATAATTGCACAAGACCGTTTACCTTGTTTGACCTTAGATTTCATTCTTCTATTGAACCTTGTAAATGAGTCATATGAATGTTATAGTTTTCTTGATCAGAAGCAATATGAATTTATCTAGCTTCAGTTCACATTTTTATTATATACATATTTCAAATTTTGCATATTGGTTAAAATAGAGTACTATGCATAATATGTGAATTATTGACTGGTGATTACTGATTAGTTCATTTGACTTATGTGATGGAAATATATATATAGGTTCTATATATATTCTGATCTGAAAGAAATGTATCTCTGAAATTCTAAGCCAAATATTCTTGGTTTAGAACACAAAATCACATATATGTCATTTAATTGCCTCATATTTTCCTTACAGTGAGTAAATGCACTTTAATATCCATTATAACTTAACTTATCTAGATAGGAGCCCTGAACACTGTGATTTTCTCCCGAAGTCTGTATTGGGGAATTGAAATGATATTTCTTCTAATATCCCTTGTATTAGAAGAAATACCAGAGTGTGAATCTTGGCCTTGAAGGCTAGATCACCAGAATTTAGGAAAGATTTCAAGATGAGATGCTAACCTAAATTCTATGTTGCTAAGTAAATAAGATGGATTGTATGTGATACATTGGTGTGAAAAGTTGTTCTCTTGATGTGGAAGGGATCAGTAGAGGTCGCTTTCATTAGTATCTCTTACATGGTGCCCTAGTTTGACATATATGGCATTTAACCTATATCATGCACCTGAGATGAGTTATGTAAGGTATAGAGGCTTTATGATCTTTCCTAGCTCATGTTTAGAAACTCTGAGGCAGACCAAAGTTTGTTTCTTATCTTAGGGTTTCCATATCACCCTAAGACATAGACAGTGAGTCGTTGACACAAGCACATGGTGTGGCGACTTTTACTTGATCAGGTGTAGCTCAACTAATTTTAGGGCAAACTTAATAATGAATCTTAACAATTCGAAATATAATATTTGATTATATGTCTTCATTTATGTGTTAGTATTTTTTTATCTCATATTCATGCTATGTACCTATTATTACCTACAAGATATTCTTTCCACCCATCTAGGGTGATGTTCCTGAGTCGACATCTAGAAAATGTAGTGCTTCCATGGAGGCCAATGACAAGGAGTCTGGCCCTTCCCTACCACCTTTGACATGTTGCACAAAGCAACATGTTCCCAACATCATAGGTTCGTATGGATCCTATGGCTTTAGTGAGCTTCAAGAGAACTTGGATCACATTGAGGGCACCCAAACCTTCCATGGAGTGAGACCATCTGTGACACAACCATCAACTCAACCACAGATACCTGATGTAGTAAGTACATGAGTAGTGGCACATGATTCGAGGAAACTATCACTAGGTGTGCACCTACTATGAGGATTATGACGCATCATAGACTTACCTTTCCCCAATGTCTCAATACCAGGGAAGAAATACATTGAGCCACCACCTCCTGAGGAGCCCTCAATATCTTCTATGAATCAAGATTGGTCTAAAAGACCATCTTGGGATTCTTTCTAGGTCCAACCTCCACATCCACGCCAACCTTGAGGACCACCATTACTGGTTCAACATATTAGTTGGTGGCTATTTCACTAATTTTCATCCCCATGATCATGGACCTAGAAATTTCTCAAGGGTGAGCAAATTTCTAATATGGGTGGCATGTCTCTGTTCCACACACTCTATCTTCCTTTTAGTCATTTTCTTTCTTAGATTAGCATTTGATCTGGTCATATTGTTTTTTCTTTCAAATTACCATAATTAGTTGCATGTAGTCAACCATTATCTAGTCGTCCTACATTCATTTTCCAATTTCATGTTTTTCTGCATCAATCATCAATTTACCCCTTTGAATGAAGTAAATCTTTTTGCAATGATAAATCAATAATTACCAATTCTAGAACTTATCTTATCACTAATGGTCTTTAGTAACATCTTTCCTTAGTAAATATGGCAAGTCATATGGGATTGGAAGGAATCACATTGCAATGTGTCTCTTATTTTATTATCATATACTTCTTATTGAATTATCATTACCTTGCAAATTTCATGTGAGTTGTTTATCAATATTGTTCATATTCTCTTAATTTTTAATTATCAGATGTGTATGTTCGACCTTTGATTGCACTTCTTCCACCACCTCCTTACCGCATCGTTCACCAAAAATAAATCATAAAGTCAAAAAGAATGTGCCAAACACCAAGTTCAAGTGGAACCCTCTCTCTCACCCCTTCACTTCTTCCATATCCCTCCTATGTAATAGGGTCATACCATAAATAAAACATGCCAATGTGCACACTAAAAGAAAAAATGTAATAAATGTAATTATAGTAAAAATAAAGCAATTTTGAGTTGAATAGAGGATGAGATTCACAAATTTTTCATTACATACCTCTGTAAACTCCAATTTCTTCCCATGGGGTAGAAATCATCCCAACCCACTCCTTCTACAAATAGTTGTTCTTGTGCAAATCTAGTAGGAAAATGTACACCTGACTGAAACATCAATGAAATTATGACTGTGATGTACAAGTTTTGGTACTGAAACATGTTCCCAAATGTAAAGTCAAATAGGGAATATGAAGTTGCAATCTGTGATTCAAAGGAATTGGGGTTTCTTGGCATAATTGGTTGTAAGGAATCAAAGTATTACTAATGAGAGGTTGAAGGGTTGGTAGTATTATTTGGTAGATTGTCTCATCCTATGTTGCTCGAGGATGAGCAAATTTCAAGATAGAGGTAGTTTGATGAGCGCATATTCATCACGTTTATATTGCATTCTTTAGATTAGTTGTTCTCAATTCCATTATATTTTGATTGGTTCTTAGCTTAGTTTCATATTCTGTTTTCATTTTCCAAAATAAGAAATTTGATCAGATTTCTCACTCTTGAGCAGGAAAAGCACAATTCTACTCAAGAACATAAATGGAAGTCCTTCCTCAAATTCATATCTGGAGTTAAAAATAACCATAAGTTAAATTGGATCTATACAATAGAAATTAGGCATGTTGATCGGGTGACTAGATTCACTGGTTAGCCTATCATTCAGGCCATCAAAGTCATCTCCAAAGTAAGAATCATATCGACTGGCCTCCTTCACTAACTAGTCAATCAAATGGACACTCTCAACATCAGTAAAACCAAAGACATCCAGAGGTCACCCAATGCACCTGTAGTAAAAGTCCTCAAGGAAGAATCTAATTGGTCGATCTGCTTTGTTGATCATCCAACCAGAACACATGTCCCTCAAGTCAATTACCATCTACAATTTTGAGTGCCTAGATGATCGGTCAATCCCTTCCATGGATCTACTGACCCACTCACTCTCTTGGGACTTTTGGAATGATGATCAACCCATCCGCTTCTCTAGTCGGCTGACCAGAAACCCATCAGACACATTGCCAAGTGGCTGATGGGATGAAAAAACCACTTGGTTGCCTGACCAATGTATAGACAAGGAAAAAATAAACAATTTTGAACTTCTTGTAGTAAATAATACCATCAGAATAAAACAAAGTACGACCTATTTTTTATGTTCATTTGCACTCAGTTTAGAACCACAACTTGGAGCAAGAAACCAATCTTTGAGGAGATATTTGGAGTAGTTGTTGTTGAAGTGGATTGTTATAGATAGATATCTCTAGTTGCTCTCTTCTTCTCTCTCAATCACATGCCTTCTTCTTTCTTTTCTTGTTTTGTGTTTTTGTTATGAAGATGAGCAAGTAGTTTGTCTCGATGGGGCGTGGGGAGTGGCCCCATCACTCATACTTTGTCTTAATTGTTAGCAAACTTAGTACTTTTAGTAGAATCAGATTGTGTTTCATTTGTTTATTTCTAGCTTGTTAAATTTATTCCTAAAAATGGTTTCTATAATCCTCAATTAGGGACCATGAAACTTTAGATCCATAAATGAATAAATAGGATTATGGATGAAATTATGAAAGGGATCCTATAGAATGTTTGACTGATGATCTCTAGGTAACTAGATCTCGGTCCCATAGGAAATTCAATCCTTGTGTAAGATGTGTTCCAAAAGGAGGTAAGTTAACTCGGTTCTAACCTTATTAATTGAGTGCTACTAAGTTGTAATGATTAAGATAAGTACATGGATGATGGTGGTGAAATCCAAATGTAACAGTGTTCTCTAATCATTATTATCAACCTCAATTCAATTTTATTCTTACTTTGCAATCTTATTCTAGTTCTTAGATAATACTTACTCTCAAACAATTGATTTTTAATATTGTTCTCAACCACTATTCTTGGTGACTTCCAAAAAATGTTGTCCTTAGGTTTTGACCCTTTGCTATACTACAATTGATCCATCCATTTGTGGGTGAATTAGTTTGAATTGTAAAAAAGGTTTAAAACTTAGAATAATATATCTTAAGAAATATGTTGTGCAACAAAACTCATATCAAAATACAAGGATATATATATATATAAATCCCATCAACATTAATATATATCATAATAAAAAGGTCCATCTTGTGCATGTAGTTGTACAACATTCATCTAAATGACCAAGGTCACTACCTATTTGTAAAAAAGTTCATTTTGTTAATATTTACAAAATAAGTATCATGTTAGAGCATTAGGACAAAAAATAAGACATGCACATAAGTTGTATAAAACAACGTAGCTAGACCCTAAGTGTACACCCTTAGAAAATCTTGATTTATTTTTTATAATTGTCATTTCTTTAATCAATGTGCATATAAGATAAATATATATATAGTTTTTCTATTATCTAACAATAAAAATCTCACAAGATCTTCACTTAAAGTAAAATCCTTATTCATGTATAGTTCACTATTACTAAAAGAAGTAAGATATTTAGGTCATTTCTGTTGGATCCTAGATGGTTGATTGGATGCTCTAGAGAGGGGTGAATAGATCTGAATGTACTTAAAAAAAATCATTAGACCTTCAAGGTATATCAAAATATAAGGTTGCTAAACAAGAAGTTTGAGTGCAACTAAAACATACATAGCAAGGGATAGAGAGATTTAGCAAGCACCAATTAACAAGCTATGTAGAGTGGTTCCACACTCCAAACTAGGAGTATGTTAGTCCACTACCTAGAGAGGTCAACCTCTAGGAATTCTTAACCATTGCACTCTTATATTCATTCATAAGACTTAAAATACATGACCCACCAAAGGACTTACCTATCCAATACAAAGATTCTTCAACCTTACCAATGACTTACCCACTTTGCAACGAGTCTTCAGCCTTCTCCAAGGACTTACCCATTCTTGCACAAGTCTTCAGTCCTCTAGAAATTACCCACTCTTCTTGGATCTTCAACCTTTGACTTCACCTTCACTCAGAGAAGCTTCCACCAAGGAATTACCCAATTGAGAAAGGAGTCTTCTTCCTTCACCAAGGGCTTACCCACTCTTGCTTCAAGTTTTCATCCTTAATCTTCACCAAGGGACTCCTTCCCTTGTTCTTATTCACCTCTCTTATCCAAGAGAGAGAACCTTCATCTTCATGGTTGAAATGAGAGATAGGAAGGTGCTGGAAGTGAGAGCCTCACACCATATACATGTAGGATGAGCTCTCTTACAAATTTCCTACTCACTCTAATGGATGTAGCAAGTGATTAAGCTTAGAGAGAAATAGGAGGTTGTAGGATCACTCAACTATAGAATAGGGACCTTCATAGTGCTTGGATTTGAATGCTCAGCCTTGAAATGAAGCCCAAGGGGTCCTATTTATAGTTGAGGATGCTCTTTGCCTTTGGGAAAACTTAAGAAAAAAAACTAACCATTTTGTGGCTTGAAACATATATATTTGTGATTGTTGCAACTCCACAACAGCTAGAAACACTTTTCCACACTTTTCTATACAGTGCTATCGGTCGAGTTTATATAAAGTTAACTTGACCAAATGCACTATGCGACAAAGCTAATTTGACCAATCGGTCGTGTTTTTCCTAGATGAAACTCGACCAATCACTTAAATTCGTTTTTTTCTAGTGCAGGGATCAGTTCAGTTCTATGAAGTGGCAACTCAACTGAACCATGACATCTCGAAATCCATCAAGGATTGGTCGAGATAGTAACTCGACCGATAAAGTGCTTGTAATGAATTTTGGAAATGTCATTAAAGTGCTTACACATTCATTTTAAGTGCTCCTAATTTTTTCTAGGCTTAATTACAAGTCATACAATCATTACAAGTGATTTACAACATGATTCTAATGGATTTACATTATATTCCAAAAATGTGCACTTGTATTGACTTTGACTTGTCTTTTCTCCAATTTGAGATGTGTAAGTTAGGGCATTTGGAGTGCGTCTATACCTAATATGAAATCACTCAAGTAGAAGCATTATACACAATTAATTGGAATGGTTAGTCATCGTCAAAACAAGGGTTTAGTCAATTTAGACCTAGAGTCAACATTTTTCCCCTTTTTGAAGATGACAAACCATTCCATAAATGTATTAGAAAGCATTTAAGTAAAGTCATACCTTTGGAGAAACCAAGGGGTTTTGATAGAATTGAGTTCATATTCTCCCTGTCAATTGATGCTCATGGATTTCTTGTACTCCCCCTCAATTGATGATATTTCTCCTTCATGATTAGCTTTCATAACATTTATACAATACTATATCTTCTATGCATTACTATTCTACACATATATGTCTTCTCCCCTTCACCTTCTCCCCTTTACGTGGACAAGCTTCTCCTCTTCATGTAAGACATGCCTTCTCCCTCTTTTTTTAAAAGAAGACATACCTTCTCCCCCTTTTTCATTTCAAAAAGTGTGGGTATGGAGAAATAAGAAGCACCACTTGTTAAAAGAAAGGAGATAATAAAAAGTTATATAAGGAGAGTATAAGAGCACAACTAGGGGCTTGTCCAAGCATAGAAACAAAAAGCATGCACTTGAACAACCCATAATGCAAGATAAAATATTATAGAAAAATAATAAATCACAATTTTGACTCTCAAGATGATAGAATTTGCCCAACAAGCGTCAAGGCTCATGGAAAAGCCATGAGCCTTGCTCGGAAGGTCATTTCTGCATAAAAACACTAGTCTTATGACACTGGAGCAAAATCTACATAAAATTTCAAGTATGCTCCAATTTCTACATGCAATGTAGCTTTATATGCCCTACATCACAAAGTCATGTAAGTAGCTCAAGATAGTAGATATGCAATGTAAGAAACAAGTTTGAGCAAGTATGAAACAAGTACAAGCATAGAATATAGTTAAATACCACTTGATGAACAAGGCTAGAACTACATGTATATGAACTACTAGTAGATGATATCACAAGTAAGGACTACTAGTAGGATCTAGATCATAGAAAGAGATAACAAAAGATACACAAGATAAAGCAATTTCAGAAGCAAGTAAGGATATAACTCACTAACAAATATGCATCATTACCAAAGGATGATTACCACTAAGAACCTCAAGGTTGTACCCAAACAAGATATACAACTACATAGATGTAGCAAGTAGAGCACAACGGGAGCAATTTAAGACAAAACCAAGAGATCCAAACAGATCATCATCAAAACCTGCAAAACAACTCAAAGCAAGTAATTTCAAGATATAAGAATACTAAATTATAGCAATTTGAAAGATAGAGTTGTAAGCAAGATAGGTAATTTAATGCATTGCAATTTTCTTACAAAGGTACCAAGAGAGTGCCAAAGAATAAGGTTATTGGTTGAGAAAATCGAGTTGAGAGGGAAATTCTCATCCAAAAAGACAAATGTATATTCTATGCACAGTGTTGTCAGTCGAGTTCTATGTATTGACAACTCGACTGATGACAGCTATTGGCAAACACCCATTGGTGCTTGTCGGTCGAGTTTCTATCAGGGCATACTCAACCAACAAAGTTGTTGTCAAAAAACACATATATATATGAAGAAAATATCTAGAGGCATGATAAAAATATGGGTCATATCTAAACATGTGTAAGTAAGTTAGTAATGCTCTATGAAAGCATTAGAAAGAGTTTTGAGTAAGAGTGTGAAGAGAAACACAAAATACCACTTTTGACTCAAAAACCACA
The DNA here is from genome assembly GCA_963693085.1 of Alisma plantago-aquatica. Lineage (NCBI taxonomy): Eukaryota > Viridiplantae > Streptophyta > Magnoliopsida > Alismatales > Alismataceae > Alisma > Alisma plantago-aquatica. Next base: position 1,049,912,818 of record OY856413.1, on the reverse strand, counting down.
TGTATATTGCACACTAACTTGGCAAAAACACATCATTATCGGATATGAGCAAGAATAACATTACCTATGTGCTTACCATTTCTCTTCCACTTGTTTTCACCTCATACACATCTCACCTTTATTCTTTCAAGTGGATTGAGAAGTCAATTTGCAAATCCATAGCTCACGTCAATCCATTAGCAACATACCTACAAGAAGAAAGATGAAATGGTCCCCAATCATTTTTTTAGGTCTAGAGGGGTTAGCTTAGCAACCCAACTCCTATTGCTCTTGGGTGCTTTCCTAAAAGGACAACAAGTAGAATAATGACTAAATTCATTGCAATAGTTGCATGTGCACATAGCCTTGAAATTAGAGGATTCTCCATGAAAGATTGGAGGTCCTTTGTCTTTGTTGTTTTTTTGGCTACCATCATACTCTAAACCATTTCTACCAATTTATTTAGTAGTATGGTGTAGGATATCATTAATATTCTTCTTACCAACTAAGAATCTTTACAAAGAAGATCTCAAACTATGATTATCATGCATAAGAGAAGAAATAGTAGAAAACAAATGATTGATATTATCTCTAGCATGCAAAATATCATGTTCTAAGCAAAGAGCTTTAGTTAAATAAGAATCTCTATCAATATAAAGAGCAGAAACATTATTATTTATACTAGTAGAACTAGAACAAGATTCATGAACATTGATTTTGGCAAGCAAGGAAGCATTTTCATTTTCAAGCAAAGCAATCTTAGAAATATGAACACCATTTTCATATTCTATGTAACATCCCTGGCCTGGGTTATGTTTTAACCCTAGGTGTCTTATTTAATAAAGGTGATTATATGCTTTCTCTTATCTTTTAAAAAGTAATTAAGGCTCAAGAGGAACTTATATTGCAATTTTAGTCTTTTTCAAATATTGTTGAAATCAATGTTTTGCTTATTTTGGACTAAAGTGCAAATTACCCAAGTTGAGGGGTTTATTTGCAAATTGTGCATGATAATGTGTTCCTCATGTTTTGAAGCATCATGAGAGTGAAGATTATGTAGAGGTATGGCTTGTGATAGCCTGAATACCAAGAAAAGGTTGATAAAGCTATGGTTGTGCATTAAAACCTAGTTTTGGTGTAATGTGCAATTTACCCAAAACCTAGGGTTCAATATGCAAATTACCACTTCAAAATGATCCCTAATGTTTCTTGGGATCATGTGGAGCAATGTAAATGAGAGTGGCATCTCATTTGTATCTCTTTGAGAAGCGAGATGGTTTCCCTGACTCAGATGACCAAGTAGCCTGTTATAATGGAAGGATGATAGTGTCGGATGTGGATAACTTGAGGAAGTTAGTCCTGGAAGAAGCTCATTCTTCCATGTATGCTATGCATCCAGGGAGCACCAAGATGTATTGGAATTTTAAAGATCTGTATTGGTGGCCTGGAATGAAGAAGGATGTTGCAGAATTTGTTCTGAGGTGTCCTGTGTGTCAACAAGTTAAAGCTGAACACCAGAAACCTGCAGGAACAATGCAACCTTTACCGATACCACAGTGGAAGTGGGACCATGTGACCATGGACTTTGTTGTTGGCCTACCCAGGACAAGCAAAGGACATGATTCCATTTGGGTAGTTGTTGATAGGTTGACTAAGACAGCACATTTCTTACCTGTCAAAACAACCTATTCTGCTAAAAGGTTATCAGAATTATATGTTCAAGAGATAGTGTGTTTGCACGGAGTTCCTGTCACAATAGTTTCTGACCGAGGTCCTCAGTTTACAAGTCATTTTTGGGAACAGTTACACAGAGCCTTAGGCACCAAGCTAAGGTTTAGTACGGCCTTTCATCCACAGACTGATGGACAGTCAGAAAGGACCATACAGACTTTAGAAGACCTTTTGAGAGCATGTGTTCTCCAGTTTACTGGGAGTTGGGATCTACACCTAAGCTTGATAGAGTTTGCCTATAACAATAGCTATCAGCATAGTATTGATATGGCACCTTATGAAGCCTTGTATGGTAGACGTTGTAGATCACCTCTGTGTTGGTTCGAGACTGGTGAGCGTCAGTTGTTAGGTCCTGATCTTATGCAGCAGACCACAGAGAAGATTAAAGTAATACAACAAAAGAGTAAGATTGCACAGGATAGGTAGAAATCTTATGCTGATAAGCGTCGTAGACCCTTAGAGTTCCAGGTTGGAGACAGAGTATATCTCAAAGTCTCGCCTTGGAAAGGGGTCCTTCGTTTTAGAAGGAAAGGGAAGTTAGCTCCTAGATTTATGGGGCCTTATCCGATCATTGAACGGATTGGAAAGGTAGCATATAGACTAGAGATTCCACCAGAGTTACAGAGGTTACATCATGTGTTTCACATTTCTATGCTGAAGAAATGTCACCCAGACAGCGAGTCAATTCTACAACCTATGGAGGTAGAATTGAATGATGATATATCCTATGAGGAGGGACCAGTGTCAATCCTTGATAATAGAATTAAAAGGTTAAAGAAGAAAGATATAAGTCTTGTGAAAGTCCTCTGGAACCACCGTGGTGTTGAAGAAGCCACTTGGGAATTAGAGGATGAGATGAGAAGGAAGTATCATGCCCTTTTCTCTTAGTATGTTTTATCGATTTCGGGGACGAAATCCTTGTAAGGGGTGGATAATTTGTAACATCCCTGACCTGGGTTATGAGTTAACCCTAGGTGTTTTGCCTAAATATGTAATTAAATCCTTGTGATTAACTTTGGGCATGTAATTAAGTTTCTCAGATACATATATTTCAGTTTTTGCTCCTTTTTATATAAAGTTGTAGCATTGTTTTGTAATACATGGACCTATGTGCAAATTACCCAGTTAGAAGGGTTAACTTACAAATTGCACATGTTGAGATGTTCCTCTGATGTTGATACATCATGAGAATGATGATGGTAAGGTTTGAGGGATTTCCCAAGCTTGGGCACCAAGGTGCAGCTGTGGAAGCAATCTCGGTGCTTGAAAATCCTAAATTGGAGAAAAGTGCAATTTACCCAATTTGAGGGGTGCAACTTGTAAAATACATCATCTAAAATATCTTTTAAGACTCTTGTCATCATTTAGAGAAGAAATGATGAAAGGTCATTTCAATTGATTAATCAAGTTATGAAAAAAAAACACCTTTGTGATTGAATAATCAAGGTGTATGTGCTATAGCCCTTTTATGTTTATGATTGACTAATAGGTTGATCTTCTTTGCCCTCATTTCTTGACCTTAGAAGAAGTTTTGTCCTTAGAATTAATATGAAGGGACGAGCATAGAAGGATGGAGGGACTTAGTTGAAAATATGGAGAACTTATGAGCTTATGTTGAAAATCTCACCCCAAGTATATATACTCTCCACTTCACTTAGCAAGGAAACCCTCCCTTCGTTCCTTTCACTGTTCTATTCACCCAAACCGACTAAAGAGGAGCTGTGGAGCTCAGGAGGACGACCAAGGAGGGCAAGGTAGGTTTGAATCCTCCCTTTTGCTTAAGTTCATGGTTAGAACTCGAATTCAAGGTCAAATTGATGGCTAGCTCACATAGCTCTACCTTTCTAGCCATCTCTTCTCGACTTTCCTTGGAAGGATCACCTTGGCCGACCTGTGGAAACTCAAGGACGCCATTAAAATCTTGGAGCTCAAGGAGCAAGCTTTAGGCAGGTTTTATAACTCTAAACCTATGCTTTGTTATATACATCTCGTTTATGCTTTTAGATGATAGTTCTTCTTCTTCTCTACCTTCCTTTGCTACCTTGCAAGCAAATCCGTGAGAAATCCTTGCTTTTCTTGAGCTAGGAGATGAAGACGTTATTTCCAAAGTTAATCCACTACTTTTCACTTTACTAAACGGTCTCCACAAATTGCTCTCTCGGTTTGCAAAACAGTGTAGTGAGCAAACGGTCTCAGGACCGTGTAAGGGCAAACGGTCTTTAAGACCGTTTAGCCGCGTTGACCGAGCGTGGACCGTATAAGATTTCTGTTCATCATTATGTAGGATAATCACCCACAATATTTGATATGATAACTCCAAAGTAATCGTGAGATATGTCCTTTTTAATCAACAACTTTAATTGAATTTACTCCTGATTTCCAATCTGTTGAAATCGCCCTTTTTGGGCAAACGGTCTCAAGACCGTGTAAGAACGTTGACCAAGCGTTGACCGTATGATATTACTGTTCACAATAATGTTGATTAACAACTCACCAAATTTGATGGACTAATTCCAAACGATCTAAGAGTTGAAGGATGATTACTAGGGCAAACCCTAATTGAAATCAGTACTGAAATCTCAATGATTTGATTAAGTGTTTTTGGGTTGATTAACCTAAACGGTCTTAAGACCGTTTGGGGATCAATCAAACGGTCTCAAGACCATTTGGGGAATCACCCAAGACCGGGTGGAGGTCTGGGGTCAAGTATAGTTGATCAATTGAAAGTACAAAGATACCAAATTACATTGCAATTAAGTATTGATATGATAATCAACTCAATGGATCCAACCTTGAAGAATTTACATTAGAATACAAAAGTTGGATGGGCAAACGGTCTCAAGACCATTTGGAACTCATCCAAACGGTCTCAAGACCGTGTGGTGACAACCCAAGACCGTTTGGAGGTCCAGGGTTAAGGTAATTTGATCAATTGAGGGCCCAATTGCAATAGGTTATTGAATTAATCAAAATACTGATTTGAGACTCAATCAAGGTTCAACTCCTATCAAATCACATTAGATTTTGATGAATTCTTGGGCAAACGGTCTCAAGACCGTGTGGAGTTCATCCACATGATCTCAAGACCGTTTGGGCCAAGTTTGGGCCCAATTGGAGCTCAATTGAAGGGTTCAACCTTGTGTTGATTCACATTGTTGAGTGTTGATGGTTGAACGTTGATTGACCTTAATTGAACCAACTTCAACCCTAATTGGATAACAATTGAGGGTCAATTGAGTGACCAATTGTTTAATCATAACCCTAATTAACTCAATCTATAAGTGGTTACCATGGCTTTGACCATTTGGAGGCTTCAACATTGATAATCATAAACGATTGAAATCATTGAACCATGTTGGAGGTCCAAACGGTTTGAGACCAAGTGGACCAAACGGTCTCAAGACCGTTTGAGGCCTCACGGTCTCAAGACCGTTTGAGACCTCATGGTCTCAAGACCGTTTGAGGTCACACGGTCTCAAGACCGTGTGAGGCCTCACGGTCTCAAGACCGTTTGGACTCAAACGATCTCAAGATCGAGAGACACCAAACGGTCTCAAACCGTGTAAGCCCTCTCGGTCTTGAAGTCAAACTTGTTAAACGGTCTACACCCTCACACGGTTTGGGAAAATGACCTTGAAGGTCACACGGTCTTGGAGTCAACCCTAGCAAACGGTCAACTCATCCAAACGGTCTCAAACCGTTTGGAGGTTAAAGGTTGAAACCGTTTGAGGTTTTCAAAGGTTGATTTCACTTAATCAATTGAAGGTGTAAATGGTTCAATGATGCTCAAATCTAAACCCTAATGATAACCTAGGATATCAAGGGATTAAGTGACTAATGAATTGAACCATGATGGTGATCAATGGGGTGAATTACCAAAATACCTTGATGGGTTCAATTGAGTAATACCTTGTTCAAATCAAACCCTAATCACATGATAGTGATGTTTTGGCTTATGTTAGCCCATAAGGACTTAACCCAACCTGATCTAGAGTGGTGTTATCACCATCTACTAGTATGAGGAGAGAGAAAGTATCTTAAGAGAGAGAAAGTACCTTAAGAGAGAGAAAGTACCCCTTTTAGGGTGGAAACTCAAGTAAAGAACCTTCAATACACATGAATGTGCATGATTAGGGTATGATCCACCTATGTGAGATCTTGGAAACCCTAATTATGATATATGATGAATCTTAAGCTAATTTGGGAGCATCAATGATGATGTTCCTCATACATGATGATGTTATGAGTTCAATTCACCATATGATGTGAATAGTAAACCCTAATTCAAGGGTAATGACATGTGATGTGAATAGTAAACCCTAATTCAAGGGTAATGACATGTGATGTGAATAGTAAACCCTAATTCAAGGGTAATGACATGTGATGTGAATAGTTAACCCTAATTCAAGGGTAATGACATGTGATGTGAATAGTAAACCCTAATTCAAGGGTAATGACATGTGATGTGAATAGTAAACCCTAATTCAAGGGTAATGACATGTGATGTGAATAGTAAACCCTAATTCAAGGGTAATGACATGTGATGTGAATAGTAAACCCTAATTCAAGGATAATGACATGTGATGTGAATAGTAAACCCTAATTCAAGGGTAATGACATGTGATGTGAATAGTAAACCCTAATTCAAGGGTAATGACATGTGATGTGAATAGTAAACCCTAATTCAAAGGTGATGACATGTTATATGAGTATTAAACTCTATTTGATAAGAATCAAAGAACTTAGCTCTTATGACAAGAGTGGAAAGTATAATCATTGTTTTGAATTACCTTTATTAGTTGAATTAACCATGCAAGTTCTGATATGGAGGTGATCATATCCAGGTATGGATGATGATACTATATTCATTAAAGGCATATTGATAGCTTTATGAATAAGTAAAGTATCTTGATGCCTTGTCAGTGGCATTCTATGATAATAATGGGTTGTGAGAGCCATGAATACCATCAAGGTCATGCTTTAGAGATGACTTGTGATGAGTATAATGAGAAATGATGTTTGATGTGAGTTAGGCTTGTTACATTTAGTATTCTCCTTTTATAGTTGTTATGCTACTGTTATTGTTTGAAGAACAATGTGTGATGTTAAATGAATACTGAATGTACCTAACTAATCAAGTATAATGTAGAGCCCTGATCATAGACCCATCATTGTCAAAGATCAAATGATGGTGAAACAGGTTTTCCTAAAGGAACTCCTGGATCACATACTATTGAGTATGTGGGGTATATGGATGTGTAGAACCTTACATCCTAGTGTAGGAATTTGATGTAGATATGTAATCCGTCAATCCTTCACTACAATCCCATACCGTATCAGTAGTAGGTAAACATGAAACCTCCTGATGATGAAGAAAACATAGATATCCGTATCAGTGGAGATAAACATGAAATCTCCTGATGACGAAGAGAGTACAGAACGTCACTGTAACTCTAAAATAGCGAAGGACCAGTTTACCCTGGTGAGATTTAATAGTAGAGACACAAGATGTCCTACAAGTGATCCTCTTACTGACTGAGGAAGGTGAAGGTCATGAGAATCCAGCTCTCTTAATGACCTATGTATGATACTGATGTGACTTCTTAGCGATCAGTTGGAGTATGAGTGGTATGCCTCATCTCCACAGGGCATAATATTGTTTGTAAAACATAATCAACCGCGTAGTATACCTATTAGAGATAACTACGAGTTAGTTGATTGATGATACACTGTAATAGTTCTTATATTCTTCATGTCTCATAAATGTTGAGCTCTTGTTTATAGCTGCAACTGCTATTGAATACTTTGAAAGCTTTACTGCTTAAGATATTCTTTGCTGTTATAATAAAGCTTCTGGCGGAGAGTTATAACTCTCACTGGGACAATTGTGTAAAATTGTCTCACCCCGTAGACTTCAACTTTTAGGTGGACGTCGAAGACGGAGGAACCGGTCTACAGGTGACCAGTCCCAGCAGCAGCAGCAGCACCAGGAGCAGCAGTAAATCTCAGGTGGAGATTTAGCCTGCCATGTGGTGTAGTTAGATTCAGTCCTATGTGTCCTCTGTACTCTCAGGTCTTGGAGTATTTTGTTATGAGTTCTTGAGATTTTGTATCTTGATGTATATAATTACTCAAGAAGTAATTATCATGAGATGTAAACAGTTTATCTCTTGTTATGAAAGAAGCTTTTATGGATTCAAGCTCTTGTTTTGAAAAGTTTTAATTTCCCGTGATTTTTGTCTTCCGCTGTTTATCGAATCCGCTTCCGCTAAGTTTAAATTGTGATTATATCGTGGTTTGGAGATCAGAGCCCACAATTAGTGGTATCAGAGCTCTAGGTCAGTTGAGTCTACAGAGGCATAGGACTTAGGATGTCGAGTCTATCTTTAGTACTCCTTCCTTATCTAATAGAATCTTCTGCTCCTCAGGAGAAGAAGATACATAAGGATGGCTGAGCCTCATGATGAGTACGTGGTAGAGAGTAGTGCTAGTGCACCTCAAGGCGGTGCAAGGGTTCCAAGAATAGAACAGCCTGCACCTGAGTCACCAAGAGAGCCACCCCAGTTTGACCCAGCTGACATGGGTAACCCAGCAGTACAGACAATGTTTGGGCAGTTCATGACTGCCATGACACACATAACCGACAGGATGCCCATGCCTGCACCGAGGGCACCTGTCCAGCCTGAAGCACAAGGTATCGGTAAGACATTCGAATGACTTCATCGTGTCAAAGCTACCGAGTACTTTGGGACTGCCGACCCCGCAGATGCTGACCTATGGTTGACAGAGTTGGAGAAGGCTTTCAGGATTCTTATTATCTCGGAAGCTGAGAAGGTTAGACATGCTGTCTATCTTCTCAAAGGCAGTGCTGGTCACTGGTGGAACATGGAAGAGCAGAAGAGACCTGGAGTAGAGTTCTCATGGGAAGAGTTTCGTCGGGAATTTATCAATAGATATTTTCCAAAGACCTTCCTAGATGAGAAGATCTCTCAGTTTGAGAGACTAAGGCAGGGTATGATGAACATTAGCGAGTATGAAGCTAAGTTCATGGAGTTGCTGCGGTTCTGTCCGCACATGGCTGCCACAAATGAGGAAAGAATCAGGAGATTCGGGAAGGGTTTAAATGCTGATATGTCAACCCCTGTGTCTGCCTTAGAAAACCGAGAGAGATTCTCTACCTTTGTTGAGTCAGTCTGAAGGATAGAGAGATCTGTGGTTGAGAAGAGGCAAACCCAGAAAAGATATCCACAGTTCCAGGGTTCTTCATCTAGGGATTTTAAAAAACCTAGATTCTCTGCACCTAACCCTCCACCACCCAGATCGAGTTCTCAAACTCAATGGTCACCAAGCAGATGTAGAGGATGGAGTCAACCGCTTCAAGGGACTCACAGTTCTGCATCGATGTCAGTTACTAGACCACCCCGACCACAACAACAAGAGAGGAGATGCTACAAATGTGGTAAGGTGGGACACTTGATTAAGGATTGTCGTTCTAGGCCTGTCAGTGTGACATAGCCTCCGAGACAGAATCAACAAGGATCTCAGAATAGACAACATCAAGGAGCAGCTCGAGGATGTGGACAAGCGTCTCAAGCTGGATCATCAGCACCACCTCAACACCAGGCAACAGTGAGGTTCTATGCTATGAACCCACCTGAAGCAGTGGTAAATCCACGGGTAGTGGCAGGTCAGATGAAACTTTTATATTTTGATATGTCTACCTCCTGTGTAGTATCTATTCTGATTGATCTGGGTGCTACGCACTCTTTCATCACTCGAAGAGTGATTCGTAACTGCAATGTGACTGTTAGTCATAGGGCAGATAGTTTGTTGTTGGAGACTCCGTTGAGTGGGTCTGCCTTTTTGTAGGAGGTATGCTCTCCCTGCATCCTTTTCTTTTCCGACCATCACATTCAAGTGGATCTTATACCACTTAATATGCAAGGATTTGATATAATCCTCGGGATGGATACCTTAGAGAGGTATAGAGTTGTCTTGGATTGTGAATCCAAGTTGGCTGTGTTTGCTGATGAAAGCAACACATGGATCTTTCAAGGAGAAAGAAAGATTCTGCCCACTTGTCTTGTGTCAGCTATGGTTGCTGATAAGTTGTTGAGGCAAGGATGTTATGCATTCTTAGCCCATGTGGTAGATGTTACCAAGGAAAGGTCCAATCCTGCTGAAGTTCCCATAGTCAGGGAATTTGAGGATGTGTTTCCTGAAGAACTTCCTGGTATACCACCACCTCGGGAGATTGATTTTGAAATCAATCTGATTCCAGATACGAAACCCATAGCCCAGACTCCGTATAGGATGGCGCCTGCCGAGATGGCAGAACTCAAGAAACAGCTTCAAGAGTTACTTGAGAAGGGTTTTATCCGACCGAGCACTTCACCTTGGGGTGCTCCGGTCTTGTTTGTTAAAAAGAAAGATGGGTCAATGCGGTTGTGCATCGACTATAGACAACTCAATAAAGTAACAATAAAGAATAAGTACCTTCTGCCGAGGATTGATGATCTCTTTGATCAGTTGCGTGGTGCAACAATCTTTTCAAAGATAGACTTGAGGTCTGGATATCATCAACTCCGTATTAAGGATAGTGACATATCCAAGTCTGCCTTTAGGATAAGGTATGGTCACTATGAGTTCATGGTTATGTCGTTTGGACTACCAATGCACCAGCTGCATTTATGGAACTCATGAATAGAGTTTTTCGACCTTTCCTTGATCAGTGTGTTGTCGTCTTCATAGATGACATTCTGATCTATAGTAAGGATGCTCAGCAGCATGAGCGGCATCTTCGCCAAGCTTTGACCTTGCTAAGAGAACACAAGCTGTATGCTAAGTTTAGCAAGTGTGAGTTCTGGCTGTCGGAGGTATCTTTTCTTGGACATGTGATATCTGCCTTGGGAATTCGTGTTGACCCTACAAAAGTAGAATCTGTTCTATAGTGGGAACAACCGAAGACACCGACGAAGATTCAAAGTTTCTTGGGGTTAGCTGGCTACTATAGAAGGTTCATTAAGAACTTTAGTTCTATAGCCTTACCTTTGACCAAGTTGACCCGGAAAGATGTTCCTTTTTCTTGGAGCGATAAGTGTCAACAGTCTTTCTAGTTGTTGAAGGAGAGGTTGACAAGTGCACATGTGCTTGTACTACCTGAACAAGGAAAAGGATATGTAGTTTTCTGTGATGCTTCCAAGAATGGACTAGGATGTGTGTTGATGCAGGATAAACAAGTGATTTCTTTTGCTTCCCGACAGCTTAAGAAACATGAGGAGAATTATCCAACACACGATCTGGAGTTAGCTGCTGTGGTTCATGCCTTGAAGATCTGGAGACATTATCTCTATGGAGAAACATTCCATATTTTCACAGACCACAAGAACCTTAAGTATATCTTCTCTCAGCACGAGCTTAACATGAGGCAACGTCGTTGGATGGAGTTAATCAAGGACTATGACTGTACAATTGATTATCATCCAGGCAAGGCCAATATTGTTGTAGATGCCTTGAGTAGGAAATCAGCAACATCAACCATGAATGGAGCACAACTAAACTCTTTAGTATGCTCTAGGAGAGATATGCTTATCTCTTTAAGGCAAGACAATGTACAGTTGAAGGTGTCATTGTTAGCCGGGTTGTTAGCTGAGATGCATATTAAACCTACCTTAAGAGAGCAGATTAAGGAAGCACAGCAAGGTGATGATGCAGTTCAGCAGATTAGATCTGAGTACAGAAATGAGAAGCGAGATGGTTTCCCTGACTCAGATGACCAAGTAGCCTGTTATAATGGAAGGATGATAGTGTCAGATGTGGATAACTTGAGGAAGTTAGTCCTGGAAGAAGCTCATTCTTCCATGTATGCTATGCATCCAGGGAGCACCAAGATGTATCGGAATTTGAAAGATCTGTATTGGTGGCCTGGAATGAAGAAGGATGTTGCAGAATTTGTTCTGAGGTGTCCTGTGTGTCAGCAAGTTAAAGTTGAACACCAGAAACCTGCAGGAACAATGCAACCTTTACCCATACCACAGTGGAAGTGGGACCATGTGACCATGGACTTTGTTGTTGGCCTACCCAGGACAAGCAAAGGACATTATTCCATTTGGGTAGTTGTTGATAGGTTGACTAAGACAGCACATTTCTTACCTGTCAAAACAACCTATTCTGCCAAAAGGTTATCAGAATTATATGTTCAAGAGATAGTGCGTTTGCACAGAGTTCCTGTCACAATAGTTTCTGACCGAGGTCCTCAGTTTACAAGTCATTTTTGGGAACAGTTACACAGAGCCTTAGGCACCAAGCTAAGGTTTAGTACGGCCTTTCATCCACAGACTGATGGACAGTCAGAAAGGACCATACAGACTTTAGAAGACCTTTTGAGAGCATGTGTTCTCCAGTTTACCAGGAGTTGGGATCTACACCTAAGCTTGATAGAGTTTGCCTATAACAATAGCTATCAGCATAGTATTGATATGTCACCTTATGAAGCCTTGTATGGTAGACGTTGTAGATCACCTCTGTGTTGGTTCGAGACTAGTGAGCGTCAGTTGTTAGGTCCTGATATTGTGCAGCAGACCACAGAGAAGATTAAAGTAATACAACAAAAGATTAAGACTGCACAGGATAGGTAGAAATCTTATGCTGACAAGCGTCGTAGACCCTTAGACTTCCAGGTTGGAGACAGAGTATATCTCAAAGTCTCGCCTTGGAAAGGGGTCCTTCGTTTTGGAAGGAAAGGGAAGTTAGCTCCTAGATTTATGGGGCCTTATCCAATCATTGAACGGATTGGAAAGGTAGCATATAGACTAGAGTTGCCACCAGAGTTACAGAGGTTACATCTTGTGTTTCACATTTCTATGCTGAAGAAATGTCACCCAGACACCGAGTCAATTCTACAACCTATGGAGGTAGAATTGATGATGATATATCCTATGAGGAGGGACCAGTGTTAATCCTTGATAATAGAATTAAAAGGTTAAAGAAGAAAGATATAAGTCTTGTGAAAGTCCTCTGCAACCACCGTGGTGTTGAAGAAGCCACTTGGGAATTAGAGGATGAGATGAGAAGGAAATATCCTGCCCTTTTCTCTTAGTATGTTTTATCGATTTTGGGGATGAAATCCTTGTAAGGGGTGGATAATTTGTAACATCCCTGACCTGGGTTATGAGTTAACCCTAGGTGTTTTGCCTAAATATGTAATTAAATCCTTTTGATTAACTTTGGGCATGTAATTAAGTTTCTCAGAAACATATATTTCAGTTTTTGCTCCTTTTTATATAAAGTTGTAGCATTGTTTTGTAATACAGGGACCTATGTGCAAATTACCCAGTTAGAAGGGTTAACTTACAAATTGCACATGTTGAGATGTTCCTCTGATGTTGAGACATCATGAGAATGATGATGGTAAGGTTTGAGGGATTTCCCAAGCTTGGGCACCAAGGTGCAGCTGTGGAAGCAATCCCGGTGCTTGAAAACCCTAAATTGGAGAAAAGTGCAATTTACCCAATTTGAGGGGTGCAACTTGTAAAATACATCATCTAAAATATCTTTTAAGACTCTTGTCATCATTTAGAGAAGAAATGATGAAAGGTCATTTCAATTGATTAATCAAGTTATGAAAAAAAAACACCTTTGTGATTGAATAATCAAGGTGTATGTGCTATAGCCCTTTTATGTGTATGCTTAACTAATAGGTTGATCTTCTTTGCCCTCATTTCTTGACCTTAGAAGAAGGTTTGTCCTTAGAATTAATATGAAGGGACGAGCATAGAAGTATGGAGGGACTTAGTTGAAAATATGGAGAACTTATGAGCTTATGTTGAAAATCTCACCCCAAGTATATATACTCTCCACTTCACTTAGCAAGGAAACCCTCCCTTCGTTCCTTTCACTGTTCTATTCACCCAAACCGACTAAAGAGGAGCTGTGGAGCTCAGGAGGACGACCAAGGAGGGCAAGGTAGGTTTGAATCCTCCCTTTTGCTTAAGTTCATGGTTAGAACTCGAATTCAAGGTCAAATTGATGGCTAGCTCACATAGCTCTACCTTTCTAGCCATCTCTTCTCGACTTTCCTTGGAAGGATCACCTTGGCCGACCTATGGAAACTTAAGGACGCCATTAAAAGCTTGGAGCTCAAGGAGCAAGCTTTAGGCGGGTTTTATAACTCTAAACCTATGCTTTGTTATATACATCTCGTTTATGCTTTTAGATGATAGTTCTTCTTCTTCTCTACCTTCCTTTGCTACCTTGCAAGCAAATCCGTGAGAAATCCTTGCTGTTCTTGAGCTAGGAGATGAAGACGTTATTTCAAAAGTTAATCCACTACTTTTCACTTTACTAAACGGTCTCCACAAATTGCTCTCTCGGTTTGCAAAACCGTGTAGTGAGCAAATGGTCTCAGGACCGTGTAAGGGCAAACGGTCTTTAAGACCATTTATCCGCGTTGACCGAGCGTGGACCGTATAATATTTCTGTTCATAATTATGTAGGCTAATCACCCACAAAATTTGAGATGATAACTCCAAAGGAATCGTGAGATATGGCCTTTTTAACCAACAACTTTAATTGCATTTACTCCTGATTTCCAATCTGTTGAAATCGCCCTTTTTGGGAAAACGGTCTCAAGACCGTGTAAGAACGTTGACCAAGTGTTGACCGTATGAGATTACTGTTCAAAATAATGTTGATTAACAACTCACCAAATTTTATGGACTAATTCCAAATGAGCTAAGAGTTGAAGGATGATTACTAGGGAAAACCCTAATTGAAATCAGTATTGAAATCTCAATGATTTGATTAAGTGTGTTTGGGTTGATTAACCTAAACGGTCTTAAGACCGTTTGGGGATCAATCAAACGGTCTCAAGACCGTGTGGGAATCACCCAAGACCGTGTGGAGGTCTGGGGTCAAGTATAGTTGATCAATTGAAAGTACAAAGATACCAAATTACATTGCAATTAAGCATTGATATGATAATTAACTCAATGGATCCAACCTTGAAGAATTTACATTAGAATACAAAAGTTGGATGGGCAAACGGTCTCAAGACCATTTGGAACTCATCCAAACGATCTCAAGACCGTTTGGAACTCATCCAAACGGTCTCAAGACCGTGTGGTGACAACCCAAGTCCCTTTGGAGGTCTAGGGTTAAGGTAATTTGATCAATTGAGGGCCCAATTGCAATAGGTTATTGAATTAATCAAAATACTGATTTGAGACTCAATCAAGGTTCAACTCCTATCAAATCACATTAGATTTTGATGAATTCTTGGGCAAACGGTCTCAAGACCGTGTGGAGTTCATCCACACGATCTCAAGACCGTTTGGGCCAAGTTTGGGCCCAATTGGAGCTCAATTGAAGGGTTCAACCTTGTGTTGATTCACATTGTTGAGTGTTGATGGTTGAACGTTGATGGACCTTAATTGAACCAACTTCAACCCTAATTGGATAACAATTGAGGTTCAATTGAGTTGGTTAAGCATAACCCTAATTAACTCAATCTATAAGTGGTTACCATGGCTTTGACCATTTGGAGGCTTCAACATTGATAATCATAAACGATTGAAATCATTGAACCATGTTGGAGGTCCAAACGGTTTGAGACCAAGTGGACCAAACGGTCTCAAGACCATTTGAGGCCTCACAGTCTCAAGACCGTTTGAGACCTCACGGTCTCAAGACCGTTTGAGGTCACATGGTCTCAAGACCGTGTGAGGCCTCACGGTCTCAAGACCGTTTGGACTCAAACGATCTCAAGATCGAGAGACACCAAATGGTCTCAAACCGTGTAATCCCTCTCGGTCTTGAAGTCAAACTTGTTAAATGGTCTACACCCTCACATGATTTGGGCAAACGACCTTGAAGGTCACACGGTCTTGGAGTCAACCCTAGCAAATGGTCAACTCATCCAAACGGTCTCAAACCGTTTGGAGGTTAAAGGTTGAAACTGTTTGAGGTTTTCAAAGGTTGATTTCACTTAATCAATTGAAGGTGTAAATGGTTCAATGATGCTCAAATCTAAACCCTAATGATAACCTAGGATATCAAGGGATTAAGTGACTAATGAATTGAACCATGATGGTGATCAATGGGGTGAATTACCAAAATACCTTGATGGGTTCAATTGAGTAATACCTTGTTCAAATCAAACCCTAATCACATGATAGTGATGTTTTGGCTTATGTTAGCCCATAAGGACTTAACCCAACCTGATCTAGAGTGGTGTTATCACCATCTACTAGTATGAGGAGAGAGAAAGTATCTTAAGAGAGAGAAAGTGCCTTAAGAGAGAGAAAGTACCCCTTTTAGGGTGGAAACTCAAGTAAAGAACCTTCAATACACATGAATGTGCATGATTAGGGTATGATCCACCTATGTGAGATCATGGAAACCCTAATTATGATATATGATGAATCTTAAGCTAATTTGGGAGCATCAATGATGATGTTCCTCATACATGATGATGTTATGAGTTCAATTCACCATATGATGTGAATAGTAAACCCTAATTCAAGGGTAATGACATGTGATGTGAATAGTAAACCCTAATTCAAGGGTAATGACATGTGATGTGAATAGTAAACCCTAATTCAAGGGTAATGACATGTGATGTGAATAGTTAACCCTAATTCAAGGGTAATGACATGTGATGTGAATAGTAAACCCTAATTCAAGGGTAATGACATGTGATGTGAATAGTAAACCCTAATTCAAGGGTAATGACATGTGATGTGAATAGTAAACCCTAATTCAAGGGTAATGACATGTGATGTGAATAGTAAACCCTAATTCAAGGGTAATGACATGTGATGTGAATAGTAAACCCTAATTCAAGGGTAATGACATGTGATGTGAATAGTAAACCCTAATTCAAAGGTGATGACATGTTATATGAGTATTAAACTCTATTTGATAAGAATCAAAGAACTTAGCTCTTATGACAAGAGTGGAAAGTATAATCATTGTTTTGAATTACCTTTATTAGTTGAATTAACCATGCAGGTTCTGATATGGAGGTGATCATATCCAGGTATGGATGATGATACTATATTCATTAAAGGCATATTGATAGCTTTATGAATAAGTAAAGTATCTTGATGCCTTGTCAGTGGCATTCTATGATAATAATGGGTTGTGAGAGCCATGAATACCATCAAGGTCATGCTTTAGAGATGACTTGTGATGAGTATAATGAGAAATGATGTTTGATGTGAGTTAGGCTTGTTACATTTAGTATTCTCCTTTTATAGCTGTTATGCTACTGTTATTGTTTGAAGAACAATGTGTGATGTTAAATGAATACTAAATGTACCTAACTAATCAAGTATAATGTAGAGCCCTGATCATATACCTATCATTGTCAGAAATCAAATGATGGTGAAACAGGTTTTCCTAAGGGAACTCCTGGATCACATACTATTGAGTATGTGGGGTATATGGATGTGTATAACCTTACATCCTAGTGTAGGAATTTGATGTAGATATGTAATCCGTCAATCCTTCACTACAATCCCATACCGTATCAGTAGTAGGTAAACATGAAACCTCCTGATGATGAAGAAAACATAGATATTTGTATCAGTGGAGATAAACATGAAATCTCCTGATGACGAAGAGAGTACAGAATGTCACTGTAACTCTAAAATAGCGAAGGACCAGTTTACCCTGGTGAGCTATAATAGTAGAGACACAAGATGTCCTACAAGTGATCCTCTTACTGACTGAGGAAGGTGAAGGTCATGAGAATCCAGCTCTCTTAATGACCTATGTATGATACTGATGTGACTTCTTAGCGATCAGTTGGAGTATGAGTGGTATGCCTCATCTCCACAGGGCATAATATTGTTTGTAAAACATAATCAACCGCGTAGTATACCTGTTAGAGATAACTACGAGTTAGTTGATTGATGATACATTGTAATAGTGCTTATATTCTTCATGTCTCATAAATGTTGAGCTCTTGTTTATAGCTGCAACTGCTATTGAATACTTTGAAAGCTTTACTGCTTAAGATATTCTTTGATGTTATAATAAAGCTTCTGGCGGAGAGTTATACCTCTCGCTGGGACAATTATGTAAAATTATCTCACCCCGTAGACTTCAACTTTTAGGTGGACGTCGAAGACGGAGGAACTGGTCTACAGGTGACCAGTCCCAGCAGCAGCAGCAGCACCAGGAGCAGCAGTAAATCTCAGGTGGAGATTTAGCCTGCCATGTGGTGTAGTTAGAGTCAGTCCTATGTGTCCTCTGTACTCTCAGGTCTTGGAGTCTTTTGTTATGAGTTCTTGAGATTTTGTATCTTGATGTATATAATTACTCAAGAAGTAATTATCATGAGATGTAAACAATTTATCTCTTGTTATGAAAGAAGCTTTTATGGATTCAAGCTCTTGTTTCGAAATGTTTTAATTTCCCATGATTTTTGTCTTCCGCTGTTTATCGAATCGCTTCCGCTAAGTTTAAATCGTGATTATATCGTGGTTTGTAGATTAGAGCCCACAGTTACCTGGAAAAGTGGTAACAATGCTCAATGATGAGTCAAGGGTTTAAATACCCAGAGCCATATGATTATGGTGATGAGATTGTGAATGGATGAGAATTTCCAGTTTTGAAATAAGGGATTGAATTCCCAATGTCTTTTAAAGACGGTTAAGTAGTTGATTAAATAGTACATGTTTCTTTATAGCATTGTCATAATAAGTTATGTTTGAGAACTTGCCTGATGCTAAAAGAATATGACAATGTACATAATTAATCAAGTGAAATTTGTTCATGTAGTGCTCTGACCATAGATCCAACATCGTCAGCAGTTGGTGATGGTGAAATAGGTTTTCCTATGGAATTCCTGGAGTTTGCATATTCTGAATATGTGGGGGTAAATGGGATAAAATATCCTTACTTCCTTGTGGAGAGATTGAGGGAAGGTAAATATCAAACCTCTCAATCCTTCATGTGTCAGGATGGATGTACCAAAAATCTCTTGATGGTTGGGATGGATGTATCATTAATTTCCCAATGATATTTAATGTCGGGTCGATGGAGATAAACATTAAATATCTCGATTGCCGATGAGAGTGCAGTTGACGCTGTAACTCTATAGCGAAGTTCTTGTATACCCTGGAAAGCTATTTGAGCAGTTAACATAAGTCCTGCTTGTGATCCCGTACTGACCGGGATGTGGGAGGTCATGGGAATCTGGCTCTTCCATTGACCTATTTATGGTACCGATTTCGATTTTAGAAATGGTCGGTTGGAGTATGAGCGGTATACCTCATCTCCTCGGAGCTTAAATATGGTTGTAAAATGTAATCAGCCGTGTAGCGTATTTGCATAAGATTGAAATATGAGAATCACTAGTTGATGTTATAATGTGTAGCATGTCCTTGATACATAAAAGTTATTTATATTCTTCAATTCTTTATTGAATATTATACATGTTTCTTATCAAGTCATAGCTGAAATACTTGCATAAAAATGTTGCTCTAATATGTGTAGATGTTGAATTAACTGTTGTTAAGCTTATGATTCCACTACTCAGTTTATTCCTATTAAACTGCAATAATAATGTTTTTGGCGGAGAGTTATATCTCCCGCTGGGGAAATGTTTATAATTGTCTCACCCCCGTGGGATCCAACGTTTTTAGGTAGACGCAGACAAAGAGGCAGAAACCCTATTGAAGGGGAAGAGCAGTAGCAGCAGCAACAGGGACAGTAGTGATCCATCAGGTGGAGATACCGGATGTCTAGTTTTGTATAGTTAGTCCTATGAGTCATCTTTGTACTCTCAGGTCCTAGGAGTTAGTGCTTCTGATATATTCGATATGAGATTTTGGCTTTAAGCCTCGAGGTTCTTATACTAGCTGTGTACAGTTAAGACAGAGTAGTTGATGCTTGTATGCCTCGAGAGACAATGACACATGATATGTATATATGAACCAAGATGTAAATTTTTTACTTTGGTTCTGAATGAAAGAGTTTTCCTATGAATGGATCTCTTGATAAATGATTTTAATTTTTAGTGATTTTCAGTAATCCGCTGTTAGTAATCGCTTCCGCATTAGTTAAATATGTTTTATTCGAATGGCACGTCACATATTATTGGTATCAGAGCTCTAGATTTGCTGAGTCTACAGAGACATGGGATTAAGGTTGTTGAGTCTGTTCTAGTGTCTTCCAGTCGGTCTGATAGTGTCTTCTACTCATATAGGAGGAGAAGAAGAACTAAAGATGTCTGGATCACACGATGAACATGCTGCTGAAAGCAGCATTGCTGCACCAGGAGGAGGTGCAAGAGATCAAGATAGGGAGGATCATGTACTTGATCAACCCCAGTTCAACCCAGCTTTCCAAGCTATGTTTGGACAGTTTATAGCAGCAATGACTCACATGACGGACAGGATGCCATTACCTGCACCGAGGGCACCAGCCCATGATGAAAGACATGGGGCCGGTAAGACTTTTGAACGGCTTAGGATGGTGGGAGCCACAGAATATGCTGGCACAACTGACCCAGCAGACGTTGATTTGTAGTTGACCGAGTTGGAGAAAGCCTTCAGAATCCTCATGATTCCTGATGATGAGAAGGTGAGGCATGATGTATATCTCTTAAAAGGGAGTGTTGGCCACTAGTGGACCATTGAGGAAGGCAAAAGACCTGGTGTTGTGATCGGATGGGATGAATTCTGGTGTGAATTCGTCACTAGATACTTTCCCAAAACATATCTAGATGAGAAAATCTCTCAATTTGAGAGGTTGAGGTAAGGACAAATGAACGTTAGTGAATATGAAGCTAGGTTCATGGAACTTTTGCAGTTTTGTCCGCATATGGCATCAACTAATGAGGAGAGAATTCGGCATTTCGAGAAGGGGTTGAACGCTGAATTGACCACTCTGGTGTCTGCTCTGGAGAACTGGGAAAGGTTTGCCACTTTTGTGTAGTCAGTAAGATGAATAGAGAGGTTTATGATTGAGAAGCGACAGACCAAGGGTAAGAAAGAGTACCCACAGTTCCAAGGACAGAGTTCTGGAAGTTTTAAGAAACTAAGGTATTATGTGCCTACACCACCACCAAGGTTCAATACCTAGATGCAATGGACATCAAGTAAGGGTAGAGGCCATAGTTTACCACCAAAGGGAGCTCATAGTTCAGTCTCAATGTCAGTAATAGGACCACCCAGACCACAGAAGGGAAATGTAACTTGTTATAGATGTGGGAAAGAAGGCCACATGGTGAGGGACTGTCTTGAGAAAGTCAGGAATGTGACCCAGCAACCGAGGCAGAGTCAGCAAGGCCCTCAGAGGCAATAGTCCAAGCCAGTTCATCGACATCCAACAATCGATCACAGGGTCAACAATAAGCAATGGCTAGATTCTATGCAATGAACCAGCCCAAAGTAGTTGTCAACCCTAGGGTTGTTACAGGTTAGATGGAATTATTTTATTCTAATATGTCTTCATCCTGCTTCGTGTCTGTGTTATTTGATCCGGGTGCTACGCACTCTTTTATCACTCGAGAAGTGATTTATGACTGCAACATGACTGTCAGTCATAGAGCAGATAGTTTGATGCTAGAAACCCCTTTGCTGGGATCTGCAATATTGCGGGAGGTGTGTTCTCCCTGCAATCTTTTATTTTCTGAACATTGCATTCAAGTGGACCTTATACCACTTGAGATGCAGTGTTTTGATATAATCCTTGGGATGGACACCTTAGAGAAGTATAAAGTTGTCTTGGATTGTGGTTCCAAGCAGGCTGTGTTCACAGATAATGGTGACACATGGATCTTTCAGGGAGATAGAAAGATTCTTCCAACATGTCTTGTGTCAGCTATGGTAGCTGATAAGTTGATGAGACAGGGATGCTTTGCATTCTTAGCCCATGTGGTTGATACCACAATGGAGATCTCTCATCTTTTTGAAGTTCCAATAGTCAAGGAATTTGAAGATGTATTTCCTAAAGAAGTTCCAGGTGTTCCACCGCCCTGAGAGATTGATTTTGAAATTAATCTAATCCCAGGAATGCAACCAATAGCACAAACTCCATATAGAATGGCACCTACTGAGATGGTAGAACACAAGAAACAACTTCAGGAGTTACTTGAGAAGGGTTTTATCCGACCGAGTACTTCACCATGGGGTGCTCTGGTTCTCTTTGTTAAGAAGAAATATGGATCGATGCGGTTGTGCATTGATTACAAGCAACTGAATAAAGTAACCATAAAGAACAAGTATCCTCTGCTAAGAATAGATGACTTGTTTGATCAGTTGTGTGGTGCAACTGTCTTTTCTAAGATAGATCTGAGGTCGGAAAAACCATCAGTTGCGTATCAAGGAGGGTGGCATACCTAAGTCTACCTTTAGGACAAGGTATGGTCACTATGAGTTCATAGTTATGTCGTTTGGACTAACTAATGCACCAGCTACATTCATGGAACTCATGAATAGAATCTTTAGACCTTTTCTTGATCTATGTGTAGTCATATTTATAGATGACATTTTGATATATAGTAGAGATGCTCAACAACATGAGCAACATCTTCGTCAAGCTTTGACTTTGCTAAGAAAGCATAAGTTATATGCTAAGTTTATCAAATGTGAGTTCTAGTTACCAGAAGTTTCTTTTCTTGGACACATAATACCTACTTCAGGTATTCGTGTTGATCCTAAGAAAGTAGAATTTGTCCTGCAATGGGAACAGCCTAAGACACTGACAGAGATACGCAGTTTCCTAGGACTGGCAGCCTATTACATGAGGTTCATTAAGAACTTTAGTTCTATAGCTTTACCCCTGACCAAGTTGACCAGAAAGGAGATTCCTTTTGTCTAGAATGACAAGTGTTAGAAATCTTTCCAGTTGCTGAAGGAAAGGTTAACCAGTGCACCGGTGTTAGTGCTACCTGAGCAAGGAAAGGGGTATATAGTCTTCTGTGACACATCTAAGAATGGCTTAGGATGTGTGTTGATGCAGGATAAACAAGTGATTTCTTTTGCTTCTCGACAGCTTAAAAAACACGAGGAGAATTATCCGACACATGATCTAGAGCTAGCTATTGTGGTCCATGCCTTGAAGATCTGGAGACATTATCTCTATGGGGAGACATTCCAGATTTTCACAGACCATAAGAACCTAAAGTATATCTTTTCCCAGCATGAGCTAAACATGAGGCAACGCCGCTGGATGGAATTAATCAAGGACTACGATTGTACAATTGATTATCATCCAGGGAAGTCCAATGTAGTGGTTGATGCACTAAGTAGAAAATCAGCAACACCAGCCTTAAACAAAGCACAGTTGAACTCCTTAGTGTGCTCTAAGAGAGATATGCTTATCTCCTTGAGGCAAGATAATGTATAGTTTAAAGTTTCATTGTTAGCCGGGTTGTTAGTGGAGATGTAAGTAAAACCTACTCTGAGACAACAGATTAAATATGCACAGCAAGTTGATGTTGTAGTTCAGCAGATTAGATCAGAGTATGGTAGTGTAACATCCCAGGATTTGAGGCCTCGGATAAAAAGATCTTATAAGGAATGATTGGACTACCTATATCACCAAGGTGCACCTCCTTTTCTGGGAGCCCATCTCTAAAGAACTCCATAGTTAAGTGTGCTCAACTTGGAGTAGTACTAGGATGTGTGACCAGTCGGGAAGTTGATTCTGGCTTGCACATTAGTGTGGACAAAGTGCGCAGTTAAGGCTAGTGGTGGTCTGTGGGGCCAGTCGTCATTCCTGAAACTCTACTAGAGCCTTTGGCAGTGGGCCCAGGCATTACAAATGGTATCAGAGCCAATTCCCCTCCAGTAGGTGGGGCCCATATGGGTATGGCATGCCAGTCTTGAGCTGTGCGGTCCAGGCATGTAGGAAAGGGCTATCCATGGTTGACGTAGCCACCCTTGCACTGGTGTTCCGTGATCGGGAGCTGGGTGTCCATGGGTCATTGTGGGTTTGCACTGAAATAGGGAAGAGATTATGAGGCCTTATAGTTGAGCCTTGACGAGGACGTCAAGAGTCTAAGTGGGGGAGATTGTAACATCCTAGGATTTGAGGCCTCGGATAAAAAGATCTTATAAGGAATGATTGGACTACCCATATCACCAAGGTGCACCTCCTCTTCCGGGAGCCCATCTCTAAAGAACTCTATAGTTAAGCGTGCTCAGCTTGGAGTAGTACTAGGATGGGTGACCAGTCGGAAAGTTGATCCTGGCTTGCGCGTCAGTGTGGACAAAGTGCGCAGTGAAGGCTAGGAACAATGCAACCTCTTCCTATACACCAGTATCTGGTGTGTCATCAGGTTAAAGCTGAACATCAGAAGCCCGCAGGAACAATGCAACCTCTTCCTATACCGCAGTGGAAATGGGATCATGTAACCATGGACTTTGTGGTCGGTTTTCCAGTAACAGCCAAAAGTCATGATTCCATTTGGGTGATAGTTGATAGGTTGACAAAGACAACACATTTCATTCCTATCAAAACAACCTATACAGCTGAGAAGATGGCACAGTTATATGTAGATGAGATAGTGTGGCTGCACGGGGTTCCAGCTACTATCATTTCTGATAGAGGTCCCCAGTTTATGATTCATTTTTGGGAGTGACTCCATAAAGCTTTGGGTATGCGATTAAGGTTTAGTACAGCCTTTCATCCCGAAACAGATGGACAATCAGAGAGGACGATACAAACTTTAGAGGACTTGCTTAGGGCATGTGTCTTTCAATTTGTAGGGAGTTGGGATCTACATCTGAGCTTGATAGAGTTTGCTTATAATAATAGCTATCAACACAGTATTGACATGGCATCATATGAAGCTTTGTATGGTAGATGTTGTAGATCTCCCCTATGTTGGTATGAAATAGGAGAATATCAACTTTTGGGTCCTGAGTTGGTTCAGCAAACAACTGAGAAGGTTAAGGTCATATAACAACAGTTAAAAGCTGCCCTGGATAGATAGAAATCCTATGCTGACAAACGTCGTAGACCCTTCGAATTCCAAGTTGGAGATAGGGTGTACCTCAAGGTTTCACCTTGGCAAGGTATCCTGAGATTTGGAAAGAAAGGGAAGTTAGCTCCTAGATTTATGGGGCCTTATCCGATCATTGAGAGGATGGGAAACGTAGCCTATAAGCCAGAGTTACTGTTGGTATGTATGCCCTCAGAGCCAATCATGGGATGATTGGTGGGATACATTAAGATTGATTTGATAAACATCAAAGGCAAGCTTCCAATTCTTTCTGGTTCAGTCATATGAGATAGTGATAGAACAGATTGAATGTCTAGAGAATGATAGTACTCAATGACATATGCCTTCAGGTTGAGGACCTGAACGATGAGATCATACGGATGCTAAGAGTTTGTACATTCTCATTGTGTCCCTAGTAAGATGTCATTGTGGAAGGTAGATAGACAGCAATGACACACAAGACTAGATTGTGGTGTTGGTTGATGACAGAATCTCATTACTCATGATATAGAGATATCAAACCAAACACATAGGTGCTTGTTAGAGAACAAGTGTACCGGACAGACCCACCATGAGTTTGACACATGGAACCATGAGATGGTAGTCACAGTCAATACTCACAGTGATGGTGGTGAATGTGATTCTTTGACCTGAAATCACTACACTCAACACATGTCGTTGGGTAATCTTTGACATCATCAAACGCAGTCCTGAAACATGGGTTGTTATAAAGGTGATGATTGGGTGGCTTTGACACATGGGGCTTTTAAGGGGTGAGTGATAGATATGGGATTTGTCCCTCCTAAGGGAGTTTGATATCCAAGGCCACTTAATGAGTAGGATTGAGATAGGCGTGCGCACGCATGTGTGAATCAGTATGTGATATTGATGTCATACATATCTCATTCAATCTGCTCTGAGATCAAGAAAGTGAATGAACGTTGATAGGATGATTGTTCCATGCCTCGAGTTCATTCGGGATATCACTGACAAAGGAATTATACATTCGCCGTAACACCATTCACAGATTATAGGATTGAAAGTTGTTCTCCAACTTTCTACTTTCACTTGGGTAGCACAAATGTGTGACTAGGCACCGCTCTTTTCTTGTGAAGTCATAAGTGTTATGGACTTTCACTACCATCGTGAAATGGACCTGTAGGGTCACACACATAGGATTTAGCTTGGAAGAGAAGTTTTGTCCACAAACAATGTTTAGATTGATTACTAAAGGAGTTTAGTGTTCAGTTAAACACTCAATCAATAGATAGCTCAATATCATGTTGTTCAAGGTGTTGAACACATTGATTGGAGTATCGGATTGATTGAAATCGTATTTGACTGATTCTGCACAATCTTCACTCCCAACCGATCGGTTCATGTGATGAACTGGTAGACTCAGCTTGGTGAACCGGTCGGCTCAGGTGGTGAGTCGATTGGCTCAAGTCTAGGGTGAACCGATTGCTTCAAATGTTGAAACGATCGATTCAACTGGTGCAACCGAGCAACTTGGGAAAGTAGGATTGGTGAGAATTTTCCTTTCATTTCAATTGCCCAATTTGATTGGGAAATAGGATTGGTATTCGATACCAATTATAAACAAAAAGAAGGAAAGTCAATCGGGAACCGACCAGGACCACCAACCGACCGGTTCACTTGTGAACCGACCGGTTGAGATGTCCCAACCGATTGGTTGAGTTGTCAACCAACCGGTTCAGGTCCCCAACCGACCGTTTCACTTGTGAAACGATCGGTTCAGGTTGTGAGTTGGTTGCTTTTGTGGAAAATCTCGAACCCTTCTACTCCTGCTTTTAGTCCCGCATTGCCCGGGTTGGAGAACCCTGTCCCATGACTCTCCTATATATAGGGGTATTGGGGGCTTCTCAAAGTACAACTCAGTGCAACCAGTTGCTCTGCAAAGTTGTTGTTCTCTCTGGTTTTGGTAACCGAGAGAGAGCCTGAGCAAGTGCTACCCGCAAAGGGAGGCGTAGCAAGGGAAAGACAACTGCAGTTGCAACTAGCAGCAGGAGAGTGTGTTCGCGAATAGTACGTCAACAGGAGGGTGTGACTCCTTCCACTTCCTTGTGGGACAAGGAGTGTGGAGTTCTAGGTGGTCTGTGTGGACTACTTCAGAGGTAGGAGGTTTCTGCCGCTCAGGAGGACAACTGTCGATCCCGACAGTCCCTGTGAGAGAGGATTTGTCAGTCCCGGTGTGACCAGGAGATGCACAGACACCGTCCAAGATCGGAGTTGAAGACCGCGCAAGGCGTGAGGTATTGTCGCCGAGCAAGACTCGGGACAAGGTATGATTCCACAAACCATCCTTTCCTATTATATAGACGTTGACGTGTTTCCTTGTTCCGGGTTTGGGGGAGAAAAATTTTGTTTCCGCTGCCTTCTCTGCCTCCCCTAAAAACTCAATAGTGGTATCAGAGCCACGTCAACTGCTCTATATTTTAGGAATATCGATATGATCGATTTTGGTTTGTCGCCTTTATTTATTGCATATGATGCGAATAATATTGGCTTTATGCATGTCCAATCCTAAATCCACAAATCCCAATTTACATATATGATATGTATTATTAATGCAGTTGATACGCGTCGCCCTTAAATGAGTTTTGTGGTGGATGTGTAGCATGATTATGGCCTATAAATCCATATATCTATGTGTGGTTGTATGTGGTTGCTTGCATCTCGGTCTGCGCACCAATTCCCCTTTTCCTATTCCTGATGTAACTCGAAATAATTTGAGATTCTTTCCTACCTTTGCTCCCCCCAAATGTAACTCGGGGTTTCACTTTTATACAATGTAAAATAGGATAGAATTTTATTTCTTGTTATGTCAAAGACCCAGAGGACATCCTGATGACAACTGAGATGATCGGTTCAAGGCGTGAACCGATCGGTTGACGTTCCAGACGATCGGTTCAAGGAGTGAACCGATCGGTTTATGACCGGTTTGAGGAGCGAGACGAGTGGGTGGCGGCCATGAAGAGATGCACGATGACTAGGTGAACTGATCGGTTGGAGGAGCCAACCGATCGGCTGGTGGCACCCAGACGACCAGGCCAGAATGAGCAAGTCAATCATATGATGAGTTGATCAACTCGGAAGGCAAAGCACAGAAGTTCATCTTGTACATGTTGCATGTGATGTAGACCTAGATGATTGTGATTCCTCTTGGCTCAAGGAATCACATCTGGATGGCCATAATCATCGATTTTATCGTTTTGCATGTTTTATGTGGGATATAGCATGTATATGATACATACTATGTATTGTGGTGATTGGATATGTATATGTATATAAAAACCAAATCCCTCATTAAATATTAAGTTTTAGATGCCTTCCAAATGTGACACACGTGAAAAGCTTGATTGACCAAGTGTGGGCACACCCAAGCGTGCTGCACCGTCTATCTCGTGGAAGCGTGAAGGATGAATGTGTGGGTCTGCCCAAGCAGGGTGCATATTCATCGTGTTGGCTTTGGGTCGGACTTAACAAGGTGACCTAGATAGGATCTAGCACCTTGAGGCATGGAGATGATCATGGCAAGGATTTGCATATGACATCTTATCAAGAGTTGCATATGATGCAATTGGCAAGAGTTGCCTACCTGAGAGATCTAAGTTGTGGGTGACAGCCCAAGCTGGTCCATGACTTAGAGGATTTCAGGATCTTGCCCACTAGAAGGTTGTACGTTGCAATCTTCAGGATTTATGGTGAGGGCTATCAATTTGAAGTAAAATAGTGGGAGTGATAATTAATTAAAGGCCTAATTTTATCGTCAACTTTTCAAATCAATCAAACATGTCAAAAAGAGTTTTGGACTAAAATTGCATATATTTCCTTTTGTTAAAATAAATGGTTAATCAACAATAATCACTTTATTTGCGATCGGTCTTTGAGACCAACAAATTAAATGGGAATAATTCCACGACTGGTTAGGATGATGAGAAGTGTTCTCAATCAGAGAGAAAAAGCTCTAAGTCCTAGTTATACCAGAACCAGATGAACTCGATCCCATCACATCAATGGCTGAAAGTATGCTTATGGAAGCATATCGAGGATGACATTGATGAGGAGTGCTTGATGTTGTGTTCTCTGAACTATGAGTTGCAGAGACAACATGAGACATATGATGTCTCCAAGACACTGTCCTAGTATGTCATGACAGAAGGAGATCCAGTAAGGTATTCACACACTCAATGTGATTGGGTATGTAGAAAACCTGACTAAGAAGGATTCCCACTGAGCCAAGAGTTGGCTATTGGTATGATACTACAAATGTTGCGAGAATCATACAATTCATGATAAGATACAACATGAACAACTTTGACAAGTGTTGATAGAGTTGTTGGACATGTTGAGGATAGTAGAGGCAAAGATGAAGAAAGACAAACCATAATCTTTGATATGATCAAAGAGAAAGATAATTCTTAAGGGTAAGGATAAGGGCAAAGAAAAGAAGTGTTCTGATGCTAGCCAGCAATCCAAGCCATCTTCAGCCTCAAGGCACATGGGGAAAGGGTGTATGAGGGAATTTCCCTCTATATCTTGAAGAACAAAAGAAGATGGAGGGGATGGAAATCTCCACCTAAGGTATCATGAAATGAACCGCTTCTTTATCTGAGGTATATGATACCAAGATATGGATTTATCATATATGATATGCAAGATCCACAAAGAAGTGATGGCTTTTGTGAAAGGACCAAGAAAGAAGTACCTATCTTTGGAGCAAGTGTTTCTGCCATAGATAGGAGTATCTTTCAGTTTATTTCAGCACGAAATAGAGTTGAGAACTGCTATTTCATATATTGCCAATAGATAGAAACACTTTATTTTTGCATATTGTATGACAATGATGGCAATTAATAAAGTTGATGTTTCAATCTTAAAGATATGATCTTTGTGGCAATGCCTTATCTATCTTGTGATACATGGTATGCATAAGATAAAATGATACCTAAAAGGTTATAAATAACTCAAACAATCTAATTAGCATCAATCATGAGAAATTCATTTCTAGTTTCCATGTGATGGATAAATCTAGACTCTTTTGGTTAGAGAACCAGTAAGAGACATGAATATCTTGGACATGATTAATCAATCTTCACTAATGGTAGTGGGAGAATGATTATCCTATTAGGTATAATACATGTGATGTATTTACATACCTATTGGAACAAATGCTAATACTTCAAATGGTGTTTAGAGAAATACCAATATGAATATCTTGAAGTGTTCAAGATTATCATAGATGAAGTGCAAATTTGGTAAAGTGTTAATTCGTGATGAGATCAATGAATGAAATACTTGGACCAAATGTTTGAGATCCTTATGAGTGATTATGATAGTGTATCATAGTGAAGTCATGATTAAGGCATGGTGATGTCTAAATCAAGAAGGAATCATACTCTAAGGAGTTAGAGAATGATTATCAAATAACTAAATTCTTCTTAATAAAAGAATACCCCACACTAATAAAGGACATTAAGAATCACAAGGAGTTGTGAGTTCTTATATCCTTGACAGATACATCTCGTTTATCTATGTGATAAGTTGTTCATGTGATGAGTCAACCATCTAGATGAACATGAGGAACCGGATTTTGAGTTATGGTTTATGACCATTACATCCTAAATGACATCCATGTGAACCATAAGGTATGACCTTGATGGTAGCACCCATTAGATGAAATCCATAAGTGGAATTGAGTCTTAAGTGTTAAGACACATGGATAACATTTTGAGAAGGATGATGCTTGTTGATTGCAACTTAATGACTAAGACATTTGGCATATGGATACTAAAACCACATTCCTATGAGGAATAAAACAAGGATGTGTACGTGACACAACCTATAAGGTTTATCGATCCACTAATGCAAATGAAGTCTATAAGTTATAATGGACTAATCAATGTGATTGATTGAGTACAAGCAACTCAAAATTGGATCTTTACTTTGATGATATAGTCAAAGGGTTTGACTGATATGTCAAAGATAAAGAAGGGATCTGTGATTTAGTGGGAGCGTGTTCACATTCCACATGTTGATGTGAAATGGAAATGTTCTAGAATGGAAATCCAAAAGTGGAAATTATCTTTAAGGAAGATAGAGATGTTTCCTATGTGATAGGAATAGATATCTATAGAGATAGTTCTCGAAAACCTCTTGACCTGAAAAGAGAAAGCATACATTGGCAATCTGTACTGAAGGGTTCAGTATGCACAGATTCAGTGGGAGAAAACTTCTCCATGTAACATGGAGTTAATATCCCAAGGCCAAGTGTCCAATTCTTATGAAGAATGGGAACACTAAGAATAGATATGGATCTATCATGTATGTAATCATCCCATTATCTTGCATGTATCGACATGGAAAGAACAAAATGCATTCATCATCTTGTATGTAGGACATGGCAATATGATGTGCTCATCCTGATAACTCGTATGTGAGACATGACGAGTGGATGTCTGTCTATTTCTAGTAAGGGCTATTGTAATACCATGAGAACTTGATAAGTACTTGAGAAGTACTAGTTCTATGGAGATAAGCAAGAGTTCAATGTAAAGAGTTACATTGATGCGAACTTCCGGAAAGGACAGAAAATTAATCACAAAATATATATAGGATATATAAAAGTGAAAGTTTGTTGATAATTGGAAGTGTTCCAATGAAACCATTTAAAAGGAAATGTCGAGTATCCGTGTGTTAGAGAACAGCAGTGGATACTATATGGATCTGGAAGTTCATAAGATGAACTTATAGATATTCCGCTCATTGATGACAAGTCTGGAATCCTTGATCATGCAATGTGGCTAAAGGTTAGCAAAGGAATATAAGATCACATATTACGGAAACTCCATCTCATACGTATGACGTACAGTGAAGAGATGAGAGACATGCAATTTATACTAACTTTGGCAAAATGTTGCCATTACTCACTATGTTGGCACTAGAGCACAGCAACATATGGGACATGTTTGAAGATCACTATGAATATGATTCAAGGGTGATTGGCTCGCAGTGCAAGTGGGAGTCTGTTGGTATGTATGCCCTGAGAGCCAATCATGGGATGATTGGTGGGATACATTAAGATTGATTTGATAAACATCAAAGGAAAGCTTCCAATTCTTTCTGGTTCAGTCATATGAGATAGTGATAGAATAGATTGAATATTTAGAGAATGACAGTACTCAATGACATATGCCTTCAGGTTGAGGACCTGAATGATGAGATCATACGGATGCTAAGAGTTTTTACATTCTCATTATGTCCCATGTCAGATGTCATTATGGAAGGTAGATAGACAGTAATGACACACAAGACTAGATTGTGGTGTTGGTTGATGACAGAATCTCATTAGTCATGATATAGAGATATCAAATCAAACACATAGGTGCTTGTTAGAGAACAAGTGTACCAGACAGACCCACCGTGAGTTTGACACATGGAACCATGAGATGGTAGTCACAGTCAGTACTCACAGTGATGGTGGTGAGTGTGATTCTTTGACCTGAAATCACTACACTCAACACATGTCATTGGGTACACTTTGACATCATCAAACGCATACCTGAAACATGGGTTGTTATAAAGGTGATGATTGGGTGGCTTTGACACATGGGGCTTTTGAGGGGTGAGTGATAGATATGGTATTTGTCCCTCCTGAGGGAGTTTGATATCCAAGGCCACTTGATGAGTAGGATTGAGATAGGTGTGCGCATGCATGTGTGAATCAATATGTGATATTGATGTCATACATATCTCATTCAATCTGCTCTGAGATCAAGAAAGTGAATGAACGTTGACAAGATGAATGTTCCATGCCTCGAGTTCATTCGGGATATCAGTGACAAAGGAATTATACATTCGCTGTAACACCATTCGCGGATTGTAGGATTGAAAGTTGTTCTCCAACTTTCTACTTTCACTTGGGTAGCACTGATGTGTGACTAGGCACCGCTCTTTGCTTGTGAAGTCATAAGTGTTATGGACTTTCACTGCCAACGTGAAATGGACCTGCAAGGTCACACAAATAGGATTTAACTTGGACGAGGAGTTTTGTCCACAAACAATGTTTAGATTGATTACTAAAGGAGTTTAGTAGTTCAATTAAATACTCAATCAATAGATAGCTCAATATCATGTTGTTCAAGGTGTTGAACACATTGATTGGAGTATCGGATTGATTGAAATCGCATTTGACTGATTCTACACAATCTGCACTCCCAACCGATCGGTTCATGTGATGAACCGGTCGGCTCAGCTTAGTGAACTGGTCGGCTCAGGTGGTGAGTCGATTGGCTCAAGTCCAGGGTGAACCGATTGCTTCAAGTGTTGAAATGATCGATTCAACTGGTGCAACCGGGCAACTTGGGAAAGTAGGATTGGTGAGAATTTTCCTTTCGTTTCAATTGCCCAATTTAATTGGGAAATAGGATTGGTATTCGATACCAATTAGAAACAAAAAGAAGGAAAGTCAATCGGGAACTGACCAGGACCACCAACTGACTGGTTCACTTGTGAACCGACCGGTTGAGGTGTCCCAACCGATCGGTTGAGTTGTCAACCGACCGGTTCAGGTCCCTAACTGACCGTTTCATTTGTGAAACGATCGGTTCAGGTTGTGAGTTGGTTGCTTTTGTGGAAAATCTTGAACCCTTCTACTCCTGCTTTTAGTCCCGCATTGCCCGGGATGGAGAACCATGTCCCATGACTCTCCTATATATAGGGGTATTGGGGGCTTCTTAAAGTACAACTCAGTGCAACCAGCTGCTCTGCAAAGTTGTCGTTCTCTCTAGTTTTGGTAACCGAGAGAGAGCCCGAGCAAGTGCTACCCGCAAAGGGAGGCGCAACAAGGGAAAGACAATTGCAGTTCCAACTGGTAGCAGGAGAGTGTTTTGGTGACTAGTACGTCAACAGGAGGGTGTGACTCCTTCCACTTCCTTATGGGACAAGGAGTGTGGAGTTAGAGGTGGTCTGTGTGGACTACTTCAGAGTCGGGAGGTTTCTGCCACTCAGGAGGACAACTGTCGATCCCGACAGTCCCGGTGAGAGAGGAGTCGTCAGTCCCGCTGTGACCAGGAGTTGCACAGACACCATCCAAGACCAGAGTTGAAGACCGCGCAAGGCACGAGGTATTGTCTCCGAGCAAGTCTCGGGACAAGGTATGATTCCACAAACCATCCTTTCCTATTATATAGACGTTGACGCGTTTCCTTGTTCCGGGTTTGGGGGAGAAAATTTTTTGTTTCCGCTGCCTTCTCTGCCTCCCCTAAAAACCCAACAGTTACCACCTGAGATGCATAGATTGCATCTGGTGTTCCATATTTCCATGCTGAGGAAGTGTCATCCTGATATTGAGTTAGTTCTACAACTTGTGGAGGTAGAACTAAATGATGACATATCTTATGTGGAAGGACTTGTGTTAATTCTTGATAGAAGAATCAAGAAGCTGAAAAAGAAAGACATTTGTCTTGTAAAAGTTCTCTGGTAACACCGTGGCATTGAAGAAGCTATGTGGGAACTAGAGGAAGAGATGAGGAGGAAGTGCCCTTCTCTTTTCTATTGATGTTCTTGTTGTTGATTTTGGGGACGAAATCCTTGTAAGGGGTGGATAACGTGTAACATCCCTAACCTGGGTTACGTTTTAACCCTAGGTGTTTTATTTAATAAAGGTGATTATATTCTTGCTCTTATCTTTTGAAAAGTAATTAAGGCTCAAGAGGAACTTATATTGCAATTTTAGTCCTTTTCGAATATTGTTGAAATCAATGTTTTGCTTGTTTTGGACTAAAGTGTAAATTACCCAAGTTGAGGGGTTTATTTGCAAATTGTGCATGATAATGTGTTCATCATGTGTTGAAGCATCATGAGATTGAATATGATGCAGAGGTATGGCTTGTGGTAGCCTGAATACCAAGAAAAAGCCAATAAAGCTATGTTTGTGCATTAAAACCTAGTGTTGGTGTAATGTGCAATTTACCCAAAACCTAGGGTTCCATATGAAAATTACCAATTCAAAATGATCCCTACTGTTTCTTGGGATCATGTGGAGCAAAGGAAATGAGAGGGGCGTCTCTTTTGTATCTCTTTGAAGGAGAGAGAATCTTGATATTAAAATAATCAAGATTTAATCATAAATGGAACTTTAATTCTTTTTAATACAAAAAGAAATATAATAATTGAAGGGCCTTCAAACAAAAATTAAAATGGTTGGATTCATATATGTGTGGATATCCTTGAGCTTTTCAAGGACCACGAAATGTCCTAAGGAGGTGAAAACTCCACTCACCTTATTATAAGAAAAAGAATTCCCACTCAAAAATGAATATTACTTTTATAAGGGATTAATGTGCTTAATTTCTTTTCCCTTAATTCATGGATAATGGAAGGGAACTCGGTGGGGATAGAGTTTCCTTTGCATGTAAGAAACCAAGGGGGAAGTGGTGGCAACAATTTTAGAATTAAAAGATTTTTTATGAAACATTTTCTCTCTCATTGATTTTCTTATAAAAGAACCCCTTTACCACTCAACCAAGGACTTTTTCAGATTCCTTTCTTCTCCTTGATTGCAAAAATGACTAAGGGAGCTAGGAACAGCAGTAAGGACGCCCCCAACCTATTGGTAAGTCCTTGACATTTGTTCTTCTTGATTTCATGGTGGAAATCATAAAACAATCATAATTCCTTCATTTCTTCATTCCATCTTCAACCCTAGCCGATCCTTTCACTCCAAAAGCTTGAGAACGGACCTTGGGAGGTTGCTAGAGCTTCATCCACCATTGGATATGTGAATCTTGGAGCTTGGTATCAGATTAGAAGGCAGTTTATATAACTTGAACCCTTAATCTTTGTCATTGGATTTGATTTCTCAATTCAATTGATTTAATTGTTATTCTTGCAATTCCTTTGTTTGATTGATGGAGTTGCCATGGGAATGGAAGTAGTTCCGTGAGTCTAAAGGATGAAAATGATAACCTATTCATAAGCACACACCTCAATCAAGAACAAGGGCAAATGGTCTTGGACCTTTGGTCCAAACGGTTTCACCAAACTGTTTGAGACCAAACGGTTTGCAAACCGTTTGGTTACTTGGACTCCAAACCGCATGAGAGAGTTGACCGTTTGGTTTAGTTGACTGTTTGAGGTTTGAACCTAAGTTTGTGTTGGATGATGATCCAAGGGATCCAATTGATTGATTCAATGTGTGCACAATCCTTCAATTGGAAACCCTAATCAAGTTGATTGAAGAATCCTTGATTGGTCCTAACGATTTCAAGACAAATTGGGTCAAACGGTCTTGAGACCGTTTGGAGGGTTAGTGGTTGATCCTTGACAATTGGACGTGTTGTTGATTGATGAATCTTTCAATTGCATAACCAATAGTTAATTCAGTGATGCAATTACATTTGATTGGATTGGTGAATGCCCTAAATGGCCCATGCGGTTTTGAGGCTGGTTTGAGCCCAAACGGTCTTGAGACCGTTTGAGCCCAAATGATCTTGAAACCGTTTGGGGTCAAACGGTTTCAAAACTGTTTGAGGGCAAACGGTTTCAAAACCATTTGGTGATGAAACCTCAAAACCGAATGACGGTTGAATGTGGTTCAATCATTTGGTAATTGAAGGTGATGATGATTCCAATGATCCAATGATTGATAGTGATGATAATCAATGAAGGTACAAAGGTTGAAACCCTAAAAGTACCTAAGTGATTAGTACCATTTGAGGGATGAACCCTAATTGCTTATAAGAACAATATCTTGTACACTATGACAATCATAGTTTTATGTACTTGATTGAAGGGCTAATATAACATAATCAAGTTGAGAGGATGAAAGAATAGAATTCATACATGAATATGATTCATGGGGTGATTAAGGGTATGATCCTTCAGTGAAGAGATCATGAAACCCTAATCATGATCATAAACCCTAATTAACAAGGTTGTTGAAACCAAACCCTAATTCAGGGCAATTATAATTGAAACCCTAATACAAGGTATGGATGTAACCCTAATCCAGGGTGTTGATATGTGTACACCTAATTTAGGGTAATGTGATGCAAAACCCTAATTGGGATGAATAGTAAACCCTAATTATGGGTAATGAACGTGAAACCCTAATTGGGATGAATAGTAAACCCTACTTGTGGATTATTGATGTAAACCCTATTCTAGGGTGAAATTTATGTGAAATCCCTAACTAGGAATGGTTTCATGAGAAACCCTGATGTTTGATGTGATGTGGAGATCAAATCCAAGGTAATACTATGTAATGTTGATGACCTCCAATTTTGGATGATTATCTTAGTCTTTTCTTTAGTTTTCCACACTCTTTCTCAATTAAAATTAGCCATAATCCCTAAATATTCCCTCTTATTGTAAATATACTATTAGACTAACTTTTCCCCTTTATATTCGCAGAAAAAGACACAAAAAATCATAAAAGACCAAATCAGCCTCAAGACCGCATGGACGCGGTCCCAAGACCGCATGAAGCCAATCGGTCTCGAGACCGCATGGAGTCAAACGGTCCCAAGACCGCATGAAGCCAATCGGTCTCGAGACCGCATGGAGTCAAACGGTCCCAAGACCGCATGAAGCCAATCGGTCCCGAGACCGCATGGAGTCAAACAGTCCCAAGACCGCATGAAGCCAATCAGTCCCAAGACCGCATGGAGTCACACGGTCCCAAGATCGCATGAAGCCAATCGGTCCCGAGACCGCATGGAGTCACACGATCTCAAGACCGCATGAAGCCAATCGGTCCCGAGACCGCATGGAGTCACACGGTCTCAAGACTGCATGAAGCCAATCGATCCTGAGACTGCATGGAGTCACACGGTCTCAAGACCGCATGAAGCCAATCAGTCCCGAGACTGCATGGAGTCACACGGTCTCAAGACTGCATGAAGCCAACCGGTCCTGAGACCGCATGGAGTCACATGATCTCAAGACCGCATGAAGCCAACCGGTCCCGAGACTGCATGGAGTCACACAGTCCCGAGACCGCATGAAGCCAACCGGTCTCGAGACCGCATGGAGTCACACGGTCCCGAGACCGCATGAAACCAAACGGTCTTGAGGTCCAAACGATCTTGAGGTCCAAACGGTCTTGAGGTCCAAACGGTCTTGAGATCCAAACGGTCTCAGGTCCAAACGGTCTCCAAACCGTTTGGACTTCACTTAAGGCCTATAAATAAGACCCCAAGAGTCCTTCACCAGGTATCAAGTTTCAGATGTCCAAAGGCTGCCTCAATTAGATCAGAGCACATCCGACTTCCATCCTCCGCCCAGGGGCTGCCGGTCTGAGACCCACACTCCATCTCAAAGCTTCTTTCTCTCTCTCCACCAAAGAAGGTGGGAAGAGGGAGATCTCATCATCGCGCAACCTGTGAAGTTGGTGGATCATTTCTCTCTCTCCAAGGGGTTGACTTTCCTCTCTCCTTTGT
This sequence comes from Alisma plantago-aquatica, assembly GCA_963693085.1. Lineage (NCBI taxonomy): Eukaryota > Viridiplantae > Streptophyta > Magnoliopsida > Alismatales > Alismataceae > Alisma > Alisma plantago-aquatica. The sequence continues at coordinate 1,049,874,685 of OY856413.1, read as the reverse complement.
GGGGATGATGCTCTCTCTCTCTTCTTGCCTCCTTCTTTGTCCTAGTCATGAGTGAGTAGTCTCTTTCACTAGGGTGCGGGGAGTAGCCCCGCTACCCATGTTTTCATATCATGTAAATGTAATCCATAGTTTGTAATATAGAGTTTTTATTTTTTCAGTTCAACATCAAACGTTTAATGAATGCATGTTGCCTGATCATCAACTTGTGTTATCCTTTATCTTTTAGTATGAATTGTCTACGTTTGTACTATTAGATCTGAAACTCATTTGTATGTTGGTTCCTGGTGCATGTATCTACCATGCATCTGTTTCGGTATCTAGGAGTGTCTTTCAAGGAGTGGAGTATACTCACTCCCTTCACTGTACGTTCATGCTATGAAATGGAATCAGTTGACGTGTGAAAGTACAACCTTTATGAGTCGAGGAACACACTTTGCGAAGGGAATGATGCAAAGTAGTTGACCATTCGTTTGAGGATGGCTGACTTTGCAACATTCCCGCACTTCTCATAGTTAGTTCTCCGAAAGGAGACTAAGTCTACAAAGATACTAACTGACTAAACTCTTTTTGCAGGTTATGTTTTACGTTGCATGTCTTGATCCATGTGTAGTGGCGTTGAAAAACCGATCACACCCTAGTGACTCTTATCATTGTTTAACTTCCTTAGACTTACTTGCTTTCTTTACTTTACATGTTCTTAGTTTAAAACAACAAAAACCAACCTTTCGATTTAAGTGCCTACTACTAAGTGACTAAGTGAAATTCTAACGTTTTCCATCTTGTTGCTTGCAACAAGACCGTTGTCCTGAGGATTCGACCCTTAACTATACTACGATAAGACTTCCACGTATCTTAGAATATGTGGGTGGAGTTCTCTATCTAGTATATGCAAGGCTAAACCTAAAGACTTATCATCTTTAGGATTTTTAGTTGGAGCACACAATTCCACGTAAATCGAAGCTCCATCAAAAATTGGCGACGTTGTCGGGGACAACGGAACATTTTAATTTCATTTAGTATCTTGCTAGTTGGTTAGGGTTTTACACTTTATTTTAATCATTAGTCTATATCTTCTTGAAACCATTATATCTCTACCATTATCTAAAAGGTGTTTTCTTTTCTCTATTCAGGTAGAAAATGTGTATGTGATCATTGCATAACCACGGATTCTCCCCTGATCCGAAGTTTGACTCTGAGGTAGAGAGAAGCTTCCATCACCGCATTAGACTCAATCGCCAAAGAGCCAGGCAAATGGCTGAAGATCAACGTCAGGCTGCATTGGTGATGGAGAGGGTCAACGCCGCCATCACCGCTCAAAGGGCACAACTCATCGTTGATACTCGTGCCCAGATTCAAGTGGAGATTTGTGTGGAAGAACAGGCCCGCATCAGACCTAAAAATGAGGCAGCAACCCAAGCTGCTCAGTTGGAACTAAGGAACAAGCAGCTGAGGGATTATGCTGTCCCAAAGAACTACGAAGACAACCATCCTGTCCGACCTCGGATCATCAACATTCCCAACTTTGAGATTCAGACCCAATGGATCCAGATCATGCAGGGCATCTCATTCTCTGGAGGTTCTGGAGATGACTGCATGGATCATCTGAAGAGGTTTAAGGCACTGTTCCTCCTGGTCCCGCAAGCCGGAGTTGCCTTTGATGCAATAATGCTTCATCTATTTCACTTCACTCTGTCTGGGAGAGCTGTGAGCTGGTATAACTCACTTGACAGGGAGCCAATAATCACCACCTGGGATCCCCTGGAAGAAAAGTTCTTGGAGAAGTTCTTTCCCCCTTCACTGACTTACGAGATCAGGGGGTAGATTAATCACTTCTCTCAACTTCCCGGAGAATACCTTGCTGAAGCATGGGAAAGGTTCAAAGAGCTTTTGCGAAAGTGCCCTCATCATGGAATCTCCCAGAACCAATAGATAGAAACCTTCTATCGGGGAGTGAGTGATGACATAAAGCAATTTCTGGATTCCTCATTTGGAGGAAACTTTATGAGAAAGAATTATGAAGATGCCTGGAAAATAGTCACACTCGGAGCTGAGAATCAGTCCAACTGGGGACGATCAGCTGGCAAAGGAGTCCTCAAGGTATATAAAGCTGAAGAATAAATATAGATGAAGGAAATTGATGAAGCCTTGAAAACCATAGCTCATAAGCAACAAGCTCTCGAGACTTCTCTTGGAGAGTTTGACAAGAAGAAAAATCCTCTGGTTCAATAAGTCAAGGCTTCCACAGGAACCTATGAAGTCTGTCATGCTTCTGATCATCCAACCCTTTCATGCGGTATGCTTTATAATGTGATGATGGATCTGCATCCACCACCACAACAGTATGAACCTATCACTGACCAGTCTGAAGAACAACTGCCGGAACAAGTCAACTCTATCCATTCTATCCCTAGACAAGTCTATTATAATCCTAATCAGCCAAGGAACCATCCAGGATTTTAGTATGGGAATCCTGCTGGGACCACAAATCTGCAGCACCAGAAGCAGGGAGGATCCTCTAGTAGGTTACCACCTGGATTCCCAAAAACATTCGATCAAAATCAAGGGAACCCCAGAAATAACTTCCTGAAAGCTAACTACCCCAGGAACCAATCTGCCTACTATCAGTATACTCATCCTCCTCTACACCCACAGTTGCACCCTCAGTTGCAGCAACCTCAGCTAGCGCTGCCACCACAACAACCTCAACAAGGACAACAACAAATTCCTCAGAATAACACTCCTTCTCAGCCAGAAGATGAAATGACTTTGATAAGGGAGATGTTGCAATCCCAACAGACTATGCTCGCTAATCAACAAGTGCAGCAAAAGGCAGTAGAAGCTCAGCTTGCCCAGATTGCTGCACAACTGAAGCCTCCAGCAAGCACATTTGTAGGGCAGCCCGAATCAAACCCTAGGCATGGACAGAATAGGCCTGAACAGTTGAATGTCGTTACCATGAGATCTGGACGCACTCTTCATGAAACTACAAGGATCACTCTTGATAATGATGATACACCTGCCTTTATGATGAATGAGAGCCCACAACAAGGAATGGAGAAGCCTACAGAGGGCACAAAGGGCAAAGATAAAGAACAAGTGTCCATTGAGCCAGAAATCTTGCAGTATAAACCAAGGATCCCATATTCGGGAAGACTACGAGAAACAAAGATGGACACCAGGTTCCAAAAATTCAAGGAGGCGATGAAGAAACTTTACATCGATATCCCGCTCCTTGATGCTCTCTCTGAGGTATTGGCTTGGGCAAAATACCTCAAAACTTTGTTATCAAGGAAGTACATCACTGAGGAACAAGAAACCGTCAAGCTTGCCCAGACCACCTCTGACACCATCCTCAATAAAATTCCAAAGAAGAAGAAGGATCCAGGTTCCTTCGGAATTCAATGCTGCATTGGAAATGCATCTACCAAAAAGGGATTAGCTAACCTAGGGGCCAGCATATCCATTATGCCCTATTCTATGTGCAAACGATTGGGTTTCACCGAATTGCTGCCTACAGCAATGACAATTCAATTAGCTGACTCCACCATCACCGCACCTCTGGGTATCATTGAAGATATTCCAATAAGGATAGGCAAGGATGCATATGTCCCGTGCGACTTCGTCATCATGGATATCAAAGAAGATCTGAGATACCCGATAATCTTCGGCAAACCTTTCCTTACTACTGCCAGGGCACTTATCGATGTTGAAGCAGGTACCATCATTCTAAGACTCGGAAAAGAAGCAATTCAATTCCGAGTTCTTAACAGCATGAAAGGCCCTAGTATTCAAGAGGAGGTCTTTCTTCTAGATGCAATACAGCAAATGTCTCAATTAGAAATTTCTGAGCCATCAGACGAGCTAGAGAATGTCCTAACCAACCCAGATGTCAAATTCTCTGCAAATGAACTAGTTCAACAGTGTCTGCAACATTTAGAAAAGGTCGAAGAAGCACCGACGGCTACTTTTGAAGAACTCAAAGCTGTCACCATTATAGAAGCAACTGAGCCACCTAAGGCCCCTGAAATGAAGACTTTACCCATGGGGCTTAAACATGTTTTCTTGGATGATGAAAAATTATGCCTGGTCATCATCAGCTCTACCCTTATAGAAGATCAGGAAGAAAGGCTTCTGGATGAGCTGAAGAAGAACAAAAAGGTCATTGGATATAAGATAACTGACCTGACGGGCATAAATCCAGCCCTATGTATGCACAGACTTCCAATGGTTGAAGAATTTAAGCCATCTCGCGAACATCAGAGGAAACTGAACCCTAATCTCAAAGAGGTGGTTCGTCTGGAGGTCCTCAAATTACTTAAAGCTGGCATAATCTACCCTATCTCTGACTCCCAATGGGTCAGCCCTGTCCAGGTTGTTCCTAAAAAGGGAGGCACTACTGTCGTGCTTAACGACAACAATGAGTTAGTACCCACCAGGACTGTAACAGGGTGGAGGATGTGTATTGACTATAGGAAGCTGAACAAAGCCACGAGGAAATATCACTACCCTCTACCCTTTCTCGATGAAGTCCTGGAACACTTAGCGCATCAGAAATATTTCTACTATCTCGATGGTTATTCCGGGTTCTACCAAATACCCATACACCTGGAAGACCAAGAAAAAACTACCTTCACCTGCCCTTTTGGAACATATGCTTTTAAAAGAATGTCATTCGGGTTGTGTAACGCACCCGCTACATTCCAAAGATGTATGACCGCATGATAACACCAGATTTTGTGATGTTTTAGACTATTTTTCTGTTATCAAAACTGCCCTTTTTGGCTATTTTCCTCTCTTTTATAGGCACTTTCGCAATAATTGGCCGAGCAACGCTCTTAATCCAATACTTCCATCTTCTGCAGAATTTTCCTCCCATTTTGACCCAATAAGGCCGCCCCGGCCCACAAGCAATAAGTCCAAGTCTGTTTCAGCCTTCCTGACCCAACGCCCGATACAACCTCTGCCCAACAGGGTGGAGGGACACAATGACACACGACAAAGGGGTGTCGCGCAAGAAGAAGCCGACGGACGACACGCCTTCTACCCGACAGGGAGCCAAGCTCACCACGACAACCCAGCTTGTCGGGCGACACAGCCACCCACCGGTAGGCACACCGCCCGTCACGTGACCGATAGCCGACACCCCTGCGCCGAGTGATACCCGTATCGGCCGTCCACCGACCCGCGGATAAGGAGGACACATGGCGCTTCGAGCACCATAACTTTCCCCAACCGCTGCCTATAAATAGCAGCTACAGGAAGTCAAAAAGGGAGGTTCGGACAGTTGGGAACTTTGAGCAATCTTTGAGGGAGAACTGTGAGAGTATCGTGCCCCAGTGCTCATGCCGGGCAACTCTAGGTGAGCACTTCCTCATCCTGAGAGGGAGGAGATGGTTCACTTAGGACCGTCTCAGGCGACACTGTGGGCCGATATCGGCCAACGTTTATAAGAGACACAAGTGCCCGACATAAGTGCCCGACAGTAGAATGTGTCGCTCCATGCCCGACAAGATATCAAACCCGATACGCTTCTCCCGTCATGCGTGCCACCCGAGAGGGTTTGCCACCCGACATGAGCGTATCGGCCAGGGTCCTTGGGCGATACAGTTGGCCGTCATGCGCACTGCCCGAGAGGGTGTGCCGCCCGACACTACTGTATTGGGCTAGGCTCCTGAGCGGTATCGGGTTGGAGAGCCGCAGTAGCCTGTCGACCTTCTACATCAAGAAGGCGACATCTATCTTTAAATTATGTTATTCAATTCTTTATTTATGCATTGTAATTAAGACCTTTAATGTTTATGGGAACGAAATAGCTTCTTTACTTGTTGCTCTATGCTTGGTGCAATTGTTGGATGAACTACCATGTTTAATATCTGAACGCTAGCTTACATGTTTGGATCGTGTTTCGCTTAGCTACCGAACCGTGTTTTCCCGTCGCAACAACTTCGAGAGTTGTGTTGTGGCTCTAGTGTTCGGTCCGATTCTGGAGTACGAGAGTGCCTGGAACGGAGTTGTTTCAGTAACATTCCACTCTAACTTAAGTCCGACAACCTCGAGAGGGGTGTTGACGCTTGGTTAGAGGTACCCGCTCTGAGAGGAGGGGTGCAGGGTGTTACTGTTGCCGCTTGTTTTACTGTAGTCTTATCCTTCGTACCTTTCTCTAGCTCTAGTTTTATATTTCTATTTCTATTGCATGAAAACCCCTAAAAATTTATAAATGCTTAAAACCCTTAATTAACTTTCTAGTAGCTCCAGTTGGAGATAGTTTTCTTGTTTTGTTTGTGGCATCTTGTTGTTTCCCTTTTGCAGAATTTATTTTCTCTTTATACCTGCCGGAGTGTAGCGTGTCGATTCTGGGTTCTCAACACTACCCCCCTTGTCCCTGTGTTCAACCCCGTATATCTACTTTGACCCTGTAAACAAAGTTGTGGGGGCCTAGAAGGATTCGGGTTTATAAATGTAAAAGCTCGACTACCTCAAATCCGCCTCCACTTTTGGACGCGCGATTTAGGCCGGTCAACTTTTTGGCACCGTTGCCGGGGACAAGGCAAAATGGTACTGTAGACGAATCCAAATCCACTAACTACACTCCTGTGCCTCAAGCTCAGAAATGAGTTTGGCAACACTCTTTTTCTTTCTTTTCTTCTTCTTATTGTTATTCTTTTAAAAGTAAAAATTCAAGTTCCTAAACTCGATTTTTTGTACCTTTTCAGGAACTCTGAAGAACTGTGACCTGTTCCATCGAGCCTTGATACCATGTCTCATTGTGAGAAGTCTCATCTGAGGGTGAATGTCGGGGCCAAGGTGAGAGGTCGAGCTAGCCTAACTTGGTTGGTCAGCTTTCCGCCTACATAAAGAGACATGATACCATCATCAGCCAATTGGTGCAGGGCATGCTCCCTAGCCCTGGAGTTCTGAATTCAATGCAACACCAGATGGCCGGCTTGCGGATGCGCCAGCGTGAGGTTGATCAGTGGCTGACACAGATGACTGCTCTGATGAAGAATCATGCAATAAAAGCACTTCCATACCCTGAAACTGCCAGAATGGTAGTACTGAGGTCTGGAAGAACGCTAGAGCATCCGGATGAAGCCAGGCCTGAGCCCGAGCTAAGGCCTGAGGAAGCAGCCCCAGCAGAGGAGGAAGAAAAATGGGCAGACGTTCAAGAGTCTGCGCAAAGGTTCCCTGAAGCGCTACCTGGCGGAAGGAATGATTACGCTCCTAGGATTTCGTTCCCCTACAAGATGATAAAGGAGAATCTGAAGAAGCATCACGAGAAGTTCATGGAGTTGATCAGGAAGCTGCATCTCGAAGTGCCCTTCCTCGACGCTTTGGAGGAGATGCCTACATATGCCAAGTTCCTTAAGGACCTTATCACAAAGAAGAGAAGGGGAGGAAGGATTGAGACAGTGCACCTAGCTTCTGCCTCCTCTGCCTTCGTAAAGCCCGACATGCCAAATAAGAGAAGGGACCCCGGAGCTTTCACAATCCTGTTCGCCATCAGGGACAATGTCGAGCGTAAGGGTCTAGCAGACTTGGGGGTGAGCATCAGCCTCATGCCCCTAAGTTTTGCACAAAGGGTGGGTTTGACCGACATGGTTCGAACCAACATGCGGATTGACCTAGCGGACCACACCTTTAAGAGACCTGTCAGCATTTTCGAATATGTGTCGATCAGGGTCGGCAATTTCTTCATCCCTTGCGATATAGTCATCATCGACACAGCTGAAGACCCCTGTTGCCCGGTCATCTTTGGGCGCCCCTTCTTGGCAACAGGGAGAGCGCTGATTGATGTCTCTGAGGGGATGATCACCTTGAGGGTCGGAAACGACCATATGGACTTCAAGCTGAAAGAGATCATGAGATCCCTGTCTGAATCAGCATGTTTCGCAGATAGCTACAATAAATTCTGTGAGGAAATAGAGGAAGACATCCGGATAGTAGACCCCCTCTTGAGGGCTATAAACTGTCAAGATCCTGATCTCGAGGATCTTGAGGTCGCAAGGCATCTCAACCTTTTCGGCCTTTCTAATGAAGACTTACAAGAAAAGGATAAGGTGGTGGAGTCTGTGATGTATGCCTCTCTCGAGGGGGAGCCTCAAGAGCAGGCACCCAGACCAAAGCCAGAGTTAAAAGCATTACCTGAAGGCCTGAAGTACGAGTTCTTGGATGAAGAGCACAGAAACCCTGTCATCGTAAATGCTAATCTTTCAAGCAATCAGCTAGACCGACTCCTTGAGGAGTTAAGTCTCCATAGGGGGGCTATTGGATATTCAGTGGATGATATCAAAGGCCTTATCCCCGCCCTGTGCATGCATCGCATCAACTTAGAAGAATCTACCAAGCCTCTGGCCCAACCCCAGAGGAAGCTGAACCAGATGCTTAAGGAGGTCGTCAAGAAAGAGGTAATAAAGCTCAGGGATGTGGGGATCATTTACCCAATCAGCGATAGAAATTGGGTGAGTTTGATTCATGTGGTACCCAAAAAGGATGGGATGACAGTGGTTAAGGGTGAGAAGGGAGACGAGGTGGCGGTTAGGACCATCACCGGATGGCGGATGTGCATTGATTACCGAAAGCTAAATCAGGCTACAAAGAAGGATCATTTTCCGCTACCTTTTATTAACCAAGTTCTTGAAAGGTTAGCGCATCACGATTTCTTTTGTTTTCTTGATGGCTTTTTAGGTTTTTACCAAGTACCCATCTTACCCGACGACCAAGAGAAGACAACATTCACCTACCTTTACGGCACTTATGCCTTTCGAAGGATGCCCTTCGGACTCTGCAACGCCCCAACTACCTTTCAAAGATGCATGATATCGATGTTCTCATATTTTCTAGAAAACATTGTAGAAGATTTCATGGATGACTTTTTAGTCTATGGGAAGGACTTCGATAGCTGTCTGAAGAATCTGTCATTGGTCCTTCAAAGGTGCAAGGAGAACAGCCTAGTTCTGAACTGGGAAAAGTGCCATTTCATGGTACGAGAGGGCATCGTTCTAGGGCATAAGATCTCAAGGTGTGGGATCGAGGTGGACGTAAGCAAAGTTGAAGCAATATCCAAGCTTCCTCCACCCAGATCCATGATGGGGGTGCGCAGCTTCGTCGGGCACGTCGGATATTAATGAAGATTCATCAAGGACTTTTCGAAGATTTCCAAACCACTATCCAATCTTCTGGTAAAAGATGCTAAATTTGTTTTCTCTCACGATTGTCTCAGTGCTTTTCAGGCCCTGAAAAACACTTTAATGTCACCACCTATCCTTCAAGCGCCAGAATGGGGTTTACCTTTTGAGTTGATGTGCAACGCTAGCGACTATGCGGTTGGAGCAGTCCTGGGGTAAAAGAAAGACAAAAAGTACCATGTGATTTGCTACGCTAGTCGCACGTTGGACGAGGCTCAAGTAAACTACACGACATCTGAGAAGGAGATGCTCGCGATCGTCTTCGCATTCGATAAGTTCAGGTCATATCTCGTCGGAGCTAAGGTCAAAGTATACACAGATCATGGGGCTATAAAATACTTGATGCAAAAGAAAGATGCAAAGCCCAGACTGTTGAGGTGGGCCTTATTGCTCCAAGAGTTCAACCATGAGATTATCGACAAGAAGGGAGCAGAAAATGTGGTCACAGACCACCTATCAAGGATCGTGGCTGAGAGACAAGAAGGGCCTCCAATCAATGACGACTACGCCGATGAGGCTCTTATGTTGGCCGAAGGTCAAGAAGAAGGCTTACCCTGGTTTGCAGACATCTGCAATTATCTTACTTGTGGAGAACTGCCTCCTGACATCACGTACAATCAGAAAAGGAAGTTGTTCGCAGACGCTAAAAACTACTGCTGGGATGATCCTCTCCTATTCAGAAAGTGCGCCGACAACTTATACAGGAGATGCATCCCAAAAGAAGAAACCGCGGACATCCTGAAGGAATTCCACACCTCCCCCTATGGTGGTCACCTGGGTAGCGAGAGAACAGCTACAAAAGTGCTACAGTCAGGTTTCTACTGGCCCTCCTTATTTAAAGACGATGCACAATTTGTGAAGGTTTGCAAAGAGTGCCAGTTTACAGGGAACATAGGGCGGAGGAATGAAATGCCAATGGCAAGCTGGATCGAAGTAGAAATATTTGACGTGTGGGGGATCAACTACATGGGACCGTTTCCCCCATCTCGGGGGTATCAATACATACTCGTGGCAGTAGATTATGTATCGAAGTGGGTGGAAGCGGTAGCCACCCAAACCTGCGATGCCAAGTCAGTTATCAAGCTCTTTGAGAAGACCATCTTCCCTCGTTTTGGTGTACCACGCACTGTTATAAGCGACGAAGGGTCGCACTTTGGAGAAAGACAATTTGAAGCACTTCTGCGCAAGTACGGAGTGAGGCACAAGATCGCTACACCCTACCACCCACAGACGTCAGGGCAGCTAGAGGTTTCCAACAGGCAAATCAAGCAGATCTTGGAGAAAACTGTCAACCGAACGAGGAAAGACTGGTCCATGAAGCTTGACGACGCACTTTGGGCCTACCGTACTGCTTACAAAACACCCATTGGAACCACCCCTCCCATCTCATCTACGGAAAGTCCTGCCACCTACCTTTAGAGTTGGAACACAAGGCCCTTTGGGCAATCAAGTTCCTAAATATGGACCTCGACAAGGTAGGAGAAAAGAGGTTTTTGCAGCTTCAAGAGCTCGAAGAGCTTAGAATGAATGCCTATGAAAACGCAAAAATCTACAAACAGAGGACAAAATCGTGGCATGATGCCCGCCTCAGAAGAAAAGACGTAAGCGAAGGGGATAAGGTATTGTTATTCAAGTCCTCTATTCGTCTTTTCCCTGGGAAGTTACAAACGAGGTGGTCCGGACCGTTCACCGTGTCAAAGATATACCCATCAGGAATGATGGAGCTCTACGACAAAGACGATCCGACCAATGTCTTTCAAGTGAATGGACATAGGGTAAAAAGGTTCTATGAAGATGAAGCGTTTGTCAGGAGAGCAGAGGTCAGTCTACAAGATATGGGCACAGTCGAGGGCAGAGCAAGATGATCTTACACCAGTCGACCTGGCGATGCAAACTTCAGCGCTACTCAGGAGGCAGCCCGAGTTTTTATTTCTTTCATAGAGTAGGATGCATTTTTCAGATTACTTGTAAAAACAAACTTTATGGACTGTAATAAGGCCCGAGTCAGAGTACGCGTCGAGCGTACCGACTCTTCTGTTTTATGGGTCGTCGTTGAATTTTGCTAAGCATTGAGGAGTAATTCTGTCTGAGGTCAGGGGCTCTACCCTGAACCGATGATGTTTTGCCCGTCTATTGCTCTGTTTTCCCCGCTTTGCTTTAAGTTTCAGATGCCTTCTTTTACGCTGTGTCGAGCAGCAGCTCAGCTGGCGCGCAACCACGCTTGTATCGGGCCACAGTTTCTTGGGCACCTTAAAAGTCGCGACGGATGGTATTCCCGAGCGACATCCGTATTGTGCATGGGAATAATTAGACTGATGGGACCGTCGTCTCGGGAACGGCATGTCTCAAGCGGCCGATGCGTGCCCAAAACTGCCCGATTTACCCCCAGCTGAGTTTGCTATATATAGTAAGGTGGATTTATCGTGTCGGGCTATCACACTTACTCCTTTTTGCCTCCCGTTCCATTCAGTTAGCCGCTTTTGCTCCCGTATCGGCCAGCTTGCCTCCACCTTTGTATCGGACGATGGCTTCAATGAGCAAAGGTATAGCCCGACAGGCTCATCGCCCGACACGAGTTTTCATATTGCGCGCTGCTTATCGAGTTTGTAAGCTTAGTCAATTTTTGTGTATTGCCCGACGCAGTTGAGCACGAAAGCGACCGATAGTGTTTGCCCGGTACGCCATATCGGGCGACACATTTTCCTTCTGAGACATCCTATCGTGCTTTTGCTTCATGCGACCTTGTCGCCCGACACACCTGTGTCGGGCAGCGGGTTGTGTCGCGCGGTTAACCCCGTATCATTCGATCCCGTATCGCCCTGGATTTTCTTTTGGTAAACGATACCCGGGCTTTTACCGCTAGACAAGTTTTATCGGTTTTCTTTTTAAATTTTTCCTGCCTAACATTTAAATCATCTTTGAACTCGATAACAGGCATGAATCATCCACAACAAACCTCCGGAAGAGTTGGCAAACACCGCAGAAGAATCGACGCTGTGGCTGAAGCAACAATAGTCGGATAGAAATGCCAGAATCTCGAGACAGCTAGGCCACCATCCGCCAAAAAGAAAGCAAGAGAAGTGCATCTCCTTATCATAGTTTGTCTTCTGTGGTGGTTTAGGGCCATCTCCAAAAGAGGAAGACAATAAAAAGGGAGGGGCCCTCTGACTACACACTCCTGGGAATGAAAACGGACTCAGATGGACTGAACTGGGATTGATGATCAGTCCTTTCATTCATGTTCACAACGGAAGTACTAGGAGTAAAGAGGGTCAAACAATTTTGAGGGTTTGCGCTTGTCCCGGCTGCAAAAGAAGCATATTGCAGCTTCTGCAAGGCACAAGCGAACCCTCTAGATAACCTTCACTGGGCTAACATGAACTCACCTTGTATTCTTCGCTACTCTGAGACAGAGTGCGGAGTAAGTTTGGGGGTACCCATGTACCAGTGAAGGAGGTATATAAAAAATTTCTCCACCTTTTGTCCCATTTTGTTCTTGCTTTTTATCATATGTATGTACCCATGCTCATATAAAATGTCATGATCATATAAAAATTTTGAAAAATTTTGTTTATATCATTCCCATACATATGTACAAAGTTGCTATATTAGTAAAAACCTAATGCGCCTTCTTGCAAGTCTGTTTTCTATGTGCTTAATGAGATGCAAGTTCTATTATATCTTTTTGATAATGCTGCCTCAAACGAATAAAAGATTATGTTTTGCCATGCCAAAAATTTCGAAAAATATAATAAATCTCCCAAACAGCTAAGAGACGAGTATGGAGAAGGAAAAAGCTACCCAAACAGTAGAAATCTCTTTGTCTTCCCTTACCAAAAAAAATCCCAAAAAGAGAGAGAAGCCTTATGAGAGTGAATAAAAGCATGAGAGTTGTGCCCAATAAAAGAAAAAGAAAAATATATATATATACACACTTGTCTTCCAAAAGTACCCATCTTTAGGCATGGTAGATCCGGGGCAGTGGTACGTAGGATGTGAAATCACTGCTCTAAAGCCAACTGGCTTGGACTGTAGGGACCACTTGCCCGTTAACGGACCCTTACCTGGATGGACTGATGGGAAATAAGGAAAAACCCCAAAAAGCCTTAGCCTACCCGATACACAACTTTCTGCCCCTAAAATAAAGCTGTTTGGTGTGTATGCTAACTTCGGAATCATACAACAAAGTCCCGCCGAAGCTGTAGAAAAAAAGAAATTTACTGAAATAATATGGCAAAGAAGCGCATGCTCTTTTGTTCGTAGTGAGACAGCATTATCTCTAAAGGCATTACTATACTTGTTTTGCCCTTTGGCCTGAAAACTATACCAAGTAAGAAGAAACATCACAAAATAAAATTTAAATATTGATTGAGGACAATCAAAAGGCTAAGTTTGGGGGAGTTGATAACACCAGATTTTGTGATGTTTTAGACTATTTTTCTGTTATCAAAACTTCCCTTTTTTGCTATTTTCCTCTCTTTTATAGGCACTTTCGCAATAATTGGCCGAGCAACGCTTTTAATCCAATACTTCCATCTTCTGCAGAATTTTCCCCCATTTTGACCCAATAAGGCCGCCCCGGCCCACAAGCAATAAGTCCAAGTCTGTTTCGGCCTTCCTGACCCAACGCCCGATACAACCTCTGCCTGACAGGGTGGAGGGACACAATGATGCACGACAAAGGGGTGTCGCACAAGAAGAAGCCGACGGATGACACGCCTTCTACCCGATAGGGAGCCAAGATCGCCACGACAACCCAGCTTGTCAGGCGTCACAGCCACCCACCGGCAGGCACGCCGCCCGTCACGTGACCGATAGCCGACACCCCTACGCCGAGTGATACTTGTATCGGCCATCCACCGACCCGCGGATAAGGAGGACACGTGGCGCTTTGAGCACCATAACTTTCCCCAACCGCTGCCTATAAATAGCAGCTACAGGAAGTCGAAAAGGGAGGTTCGGACAGTTGGGAACTTTGAGCGATCTTCGAGGGAGAACTGCGAGAGTATCATGCCCCAGTGCTCGTGTCGGGCAACTATAGGTGAGCACTTCCTCATCCCGAGAGGGAGGGGATGGTTCACTTAGGACCGTCTCGGGCGACACTGCGGGCCGATATCGGCCAACGTTGATAAGCGACACAAGTGCCCGACACAAGTGCCTGACAGTAGAACGTGTCGCTCCATGCCCGACAAGATATCGAACCCGATACGCTTCGCTCGTCATCCGTGCCGCCCAAGAGGGTTTGCCGCCTGACATGAGCGTATCGGCCAGGGTCCTTGGGCGATACAGTTGACCGTCATGTGCACCGCCCGAGAGGGTGTGCCGCCCGACACTACTGTATCGGGCTAGGCTCCTAACCGGTATCGGGTTGGAGAGCCGCAGTAGCCTGTCGACCTTCTACATCAAGAAGGTGACATCTATCTTTAAATTATGTTATTTAATTCTTTATTTACGCATTGTAATTAAGACCTTTAATGTTTATGGGAACGGAATAGCTTCTTTACTTGTTGCTCTATGCTTGGTGCAATTGTTGGATGAACTGCCATGTTTAATATCTGAATGTTGGCTTGCATGTTTGGATCGCGTTTCGCTTAGCTACCAAACTGTGTTTTCCCATCGCAACAACTTCGAGAGTTGTGTTGTGGCTCTAGTGTTCGGTCCGATTCTGGAGTACGAGAGTGCCTGGAATGGAGTTGTTTCAGTAACATTCCACTCTAACTTAAGTCTGACAACCTCGAGAGGGGTGTTGACGCTTGGTTAGAGGTACCCACTCTGAGAGGAGGGGTGCAGGGTGTTAGTGTTGCCACTTGTTTTACTGTAGTCTTATCCTTCGTACCTTGCTCTAGCTCTAGTTTTATCTTTCTGTTTCTGTTGCATGAAAACCCCTAAAAATTGATAAATGCTTAAAACCCTTAATTATCTTTCTAGTAGCTCCAGTTGGAGATAGTTTTCTTGTTTTGTTTGTGGTGTCTTGCTGTTTCCCTTTTGGGGAATTTTTATCTCTTTATACCTGTCGGAGTGTAGCGTGTCGATTCTGGGTTCTCAACACTACCCCCCTTGTCCCTGTGTTCGACCCCGTATATCTACTTCGACCCCATAAACAAAGTTGCGGGGGCCTAGAAGGATTCAGGTTTATAAATGTAAAAGCTATACTACCTCAAATCCGCCTCCACTTTTGGACGCGCGATTTAGGCCAGTCACCGCCATTTTCACAGGATTAACAGAATCCATAATGGAAGTGTTCATGGATGATTTCTCAGTTTACGGAGATTCCTTCGATATCTGTCTAATCAACCTTGGACAAGTTTTACAACGTTGTGAGGAAATGAACCTTATATTGAATTGGGAAAAATACCATTTCATGGTAACCGAAGGTATCGTCCTTGGGCACAGAGTAAGAGACAGAGGAATCGAGGTCGATAAAGCAAAAATGGGTGTTATCTTGAAGCTGTCACCACCGAAAGATATAAAGGGAGTAAGGGCTTTCTTGGGTCATGCAGGGTTCTATAGAAGATTTATCAAAGATTTTTCAAAGATAGAAAAACCCATGACCCAACTCTTGACTAAAGATATTGAGTTCATCTTTAACCAAGAATGCATGCAAAGTTTCTCTACTCTCAAAAATGCTTTAATTTCTGCACCTATTCTGAGATCCCCAGATTAGTCACAGCCATTTGAAATCATGTGCGACGCAAGAGATTACGCTATAGGGGTTGTATTAGGACGGTTGATTGACAAGAAACCTTACGTAATTTACTACGCATCAAAAACGCTAGATGAAGCACAGAAGAACTACACTACCACAGAGAAGGAGTTCCTGGCTTTCATCTACACGTTTGAGAAATTCCGCTCCTATTTGATTGGATCCAAAGTCATCGTTTACACCGACCACTCCGCCATTTGATACCTTATTCAGAAGCAAGATGCCAAACCCAGACTTATCCGTTGGGTATTGATGCTTCAGGAGTTTGATCTAGAAATTAAAGATAAGAGCGGGGTGGAAAATGTTGTAGCCGACCATCTCAGTCGTATTGAAGTGGAAGACGAAGATAAAATCTCTATCTGAGACTCTCTTCCAGACGACCAATTAATGAAGGTCATCCATGGATTCCCTTGGTATGCGAATATTGTCAATTATCTAGCTATTGGGATCATTCACTCCTCTGCTTCCTACCATGACAAAGGGAAGTTCCTCCATGATATAAAGCAATATTATTGGGATGAACCTTACTTGTTTCACCTATGTGCTGATGGACATTTCTGTCGTTGCTTGCCAGAAGAAGAAATTACCCCCGTCCTAGAGCATTGCCATTCAGGACCCACGGGGGGCACATGAGTGCAAAGAAAACTGCTATAAAATTTTTGCAATCAGGCTTCTTCTGGCCCACCATAGCAAAGGACTCCTACAATTTTGTGAAAGCCTGCAACAAATTCCAATTTTCTGGCAACATATCCAAAAGGGACGAAATGTCCCTCACAATTTGGCAAGAAATTGAGCTTTTCGACGCGTGGGGGTAGACTATATGGGCCCTTTCCCTTCCTCCTATGGCTTCTCTTACATCCTGGTTGCGGTGGACTATGTCTCAAAGTGGGTCGAAGCTATACCCACTGTGTCCAGCGATTCCAAACCAGTTATTAAATTATTCAAAGATATCATTTTCCTAAGATTTGGAGTCCCCAGAACTGTCATATCATATGGCGGGACCCATTTCCTGGAACGAAGTTTTGAAGCCCTGTTGAAAAAGTACGGAGTCAACCACAAAGTAGCAACGCCTTATCATCCACAGACCAGTGGTCATGTTGAGGTATCAAATATACAATTAAAGGCGATCCTCGAAAAAACAGTTAATTGAAACCGCACTGGCTGGTCCACCAAACTTCCCGATGCCCTTTGGGCATACCGAACAGCCTATAAAACACTAATCGGGACAACCCCGTTCCGTTTGGTGTATGGGAAGTCATGTCATCTTCTAGTAGAACTGGAACACAAAGCCTGGTGGGCCATCAAACAACTAAATTTTGATCTTAAAAGTGCAGGAGAGAATAGAAAACTCCAGTTGCAGGAGCTAGAGGAGCTCCGAATGACCGCCTATCAGAGTGCCAGAATCTATAAAGAGCAGACCAAAATGTGGCACGACGGTCATCTTAAGAGGAAAAACATCGCCATCGGTGACAAAGTACTCCTTTTCAACTCCAAGCTCAATTTGTTCCCCGGAAAACTTCAAACAAAATGGTCCGGGCCCTTTACCATAAAGCATATTTATCCAACCGGAGCTGTCATAATTGTCGACAACAACGGAGGAGAAAGGACGGTCAACGGTCATCATTTGAAAAAATACTACACTCCGACAGACAAAATGCCAAGACAAACCATTGAAATCAAAGACGACACGCCATCAGCATAACAACGTCACAGCTTCGTCGAGCCAGCGACGTAAAACCCAGGCGCTATTTGGGAGGCAACCCAAGATTTCAGCTTCTTCCTTTATTTTCCGTTCTTTTAATTACCCTAGGTTTATCTTATGAAAATATAAAAAAATTCATATAACCAAAACAAACAAAAAAAATAAGCAAAATCAAATAACATAAAAAATATATATAAACCAAAACAAACATAAAAATATATTCAAAAAACAATTTGTTCGACCCTAACCCTACCAAACAGTCTTGAAACCGTTTGGGACCAAACGGTCTTCAAACCGTTTGGAACCAAACAGTCTCAAAACCATTTGGAGCCAAATGGTCCTGAAACCGTCTGGAACCAAATGGTCTTCAAAACATCTGGAGCCAAATGGTCTCGAAACCGTTTGGAGCCAAACGGTCCTGAAACCGTTTGGGACCAAACAGTCTTCAAACCGTTTGGAACCAAACGGTCTTCAAACCAAACGGTCGCTAAACTGTTTGATCCAGGGTTTTTGTCAGGCCAACCCCGTTTCCTATAAATATAAACCCTACCCCCTCCTTCTCCTCTCTTCGACTCTCGAGTTTTCTCAAACCTTTGCGCAAGAGCTGTTCCATTGCATCTGTTTCCCCTGCTCCCGTGCGGCTCGCCTCCGTCGACCTGGTTTCCGTGCTTCTTCACGGCGACCTCACCTCTGTACCATCGCTCTCCTCTTCTCCTCCGTTGTCTCCACCAACAGCAACAAGGTAGTCCATCCACCATTGCAACGCCTGCATTTTCCACCGTGGCAATGTCCGACCTTTTCACTTCCGCAATTGTCTTCACCTCTGTCATCGTCTACGGCGCTGGCATGGCACCTTCCCCCCTTTTTTCCATCACTGTCGGCTCTGCCATGATCCTCTTTATCTTCATCTTTATCGTCGTCGGCTCCTTCCATCGCCGCCTTCGTCTTCATCGTCGGCGCCTCCGCCTTCCCTTCATCGGTTGTTACCTGACGTTTCACCTTCCAAACGGTCTCCAAACCATTTGGGACCAAACGGTCTTCAAACCGTTTGGGACCAAACGGCCTTGAAACCATTTGGAACCAAACGGTCTTCAAACGGTCCTGAAACCGTTTGGAACCAAACGGCCTTGAAACCATTTGGAACCAAACGGTCTTCAAATGGTCCTGAAACTGTTTGGAACCAAACGGTCTTCAAACCGTTTGGAACCAAATGGTCCTGAAACCATTTGGAACCAAACGGTCTTCAAACCGTTTGGAACCAAACGGTCCTAAAACCGTTTGGAACCAAACGGTCTCCAAACCGTTTGGGACCAAATGGTCTCCAAACTGTTTGGGACCAAACGGTCCTGAAACCGTTTGGAACCAAACGGTCTTCAAACCGTTTGGATTTCCACAATCTATAAAAAAAATATAAAACCACATAAATACAAATAAAATCCAAATTTTTCTAAACATGTTGTTCTAACTCATGATTTCCCATTTTGCAGATATGGCATCACCAGCAAAGGAGGCCACCAGATCTGAAGACGCTCCAATCTAGACCAATGATCAACTGAGGGCAGATCAGGCCAAACTCCAGAAGATCGTAGATGACTACAACAGGACTGGAAAGGCCCTGCCAAATGTCAAAATCATGGAGGTCTTGTGCGACCTTGATCACCTCAACAAGTGCCTAGCTGAGGCACCTGAAGAAGAAATTGAAATTTCTTCCGATGATGATGAAGGCTCAGAATATGAGCCAAACCCCGAGGACGAGTCCCCACCTGAAAAATCAAAGGGGAAACGAAAGGTCCAGGACACTGCAACCGGACAACCCTCCAAGAAACGGGCAAGAAAACAAGTTCGTCCTACCTCTGCTAGGGACCAAACCCTTGCAACACCTACCACCACCATCCCTGTTACCACCCCCACCTTCTCAATTCTCACCACCACCGTGCCCACCAGAAAACCTTTACATCCACACCATCCCATCCATCAACAAATTCCTGAAACCAACAAAGTATGTCTGCTCAAGCGTACTACTGAAGATGGAGATCTATGACAGAGTCCTCACAATGCTCGACAACGCCAACTTATCCAGACTCTTTTTCATCCCCAAAATCTCATATGTCGAGCCCACCACAGAATTCTTTACCCATCTTACTAAAGAAACGGTGGAAATTCGACACAGAGCAAGGGATGGTGGTGATCGTCGGCTGGTCACCAAGCTCTTTGGGAATGACATTGTGATAACACAAAATCTTCTAAACGAAATCTTCATCGACAATCCTGAGCAGCTCAAAAAAGCCAGAGCTGCAGGAATGAAGATCTACCCGTTCAATAAACACACCTTCTGGAAGTCACTAACAGAGATCCCAAGCTACGAGGCAAAGACATGTAAAGCCTCCAATATTCACTCAGGGTTCGTGCGCACACTTCACAAAATCATTACCAATGCGTTGTTCCCCATAGCAGAGGGAGGAAACATTATTGATGTCGACCTCTTAATCCTATGGTCAATCCTACATGGAAATCCGGTCAACATCGGACGGCATTTGATACAAAAGTTCTCCAACTACGCCATAAGAAAGGAAATTTGCATGGGGGGTCATGTCACATCCATCATAAAATACCTCAAGATGGACAGACCCCTACCGCGCTGCACGCAAATAAAGGGAGACATCCTTACTAATGAACAAACCTTGAAGAACTCCTTCATTATTAAGGAAAAGGATGAGAAACTATATTACGTCTTCTGCCCTACAGTCAAGTCATCCAGAACCCTCCTCCCGCTTCCGGAGCTCGCAAATTATGACACAGAAAAGCTCCTCTTCTCTGACGAGGAGCTTACACACCTCTTAGCTTCGGTTAAAGCAACCGAAAAGAAAGCAAAAGAGGGACAGACGGAGCTAAGTATCACAGCCCCGGCAGCTCGACCATCACAAATACCTGTAAAATGACCTTCCAGAAGGCAGTTGCAGGCACAACAGCTGTCGGGGACACCGACATCAAGGCCACCCAGAGGCCGACCCCCTCCCAGAAGAAAACATAACCACCTCATCAATTGACTCTTTCATTAGGAGTCTGAATGTTGAGCTATCCTCCACCACCCCTTCCACACTACCACCAACCACCACCACAACTTCCACCTTTACCCCACCATCATCCACCCTTCCATAATCCACCACTCTCCCATCTTTCTCTACAATAATATCCACTTCCCCTTTTCATGACTCATCCCTTTTCACTACTAACATCCCCTTCTCATCTTCAACGCCTGACTTCACCACCTTCACCTCCATTCCCACCAATCTTCACCCAACATTTTCACTCCCACCACTCTCACCACCTCTCCCGTCCTCCACCACCCTGACACCACTGGTGACCCCATCCATAGTCACCACGCAGTTCACGGCACCATCAGTGTCTCTTTCGCAAGACACTACCACATCCCACGTAGACCCCAGCCACCCCACCCTTCCACCTCTGGGGTCCCCTTTTCTAATATCGGTGAGGAATTCAGACGTCAATTCGACGTCATCTGAAACCTCCTCACCGATCCTTCTAACATTTTACATTCTATTTTTTCTTGTGTGCAGGGATTATCCAAACAGGTGGCCACGATCTACGAACATAATCGCGCCTTTCCCAACATTCTCCACGGTTTTCAACAACAACAAGACGAGGTGGCTAAGCAAGTTGATCACATCAACAGCCATTTCAACAACTTGCCTGAGCTGGTCCTTGGAGCGATGTGCCATCAAGAAGCATTGGCTAAGCAAGTCGATGAGATCTCTACGCAGACTCAACCTCTTCTCGAGATTCTCCACGAGCTCAAGCAGCAACAAGCAGCTCTCAGCACGCGCTTGGACACCATCAACAGCACCCTCACACACATAAACAATCACCAAGAGGAGTCAACAAATAATGAAATCTAGCAGCTACGTCCTCAAGTAACAGATCTTACAGCACGACTCCTCTCCATCGAGGGCCGATATAACGATCTCAAAGAAACACACGACGCACTGCTCGAAACACACGAGCATGTGCAAGTGGCGTTCAATGAGTTACAAGCCACCCATCGGCGGTGCAAAATGAACACAAACAAGAAGCCAGCAGACAAGACAGCGACTGACAAAGATGGCAATAGTGACGACGAGGAAGACTTCGACTCCTCTGCTGATTCGAACAATGATACCACCTCCTCAGGTGATAAATCTGATGATGGAGAGGACCCAGTCCAAGCAGCAGAACCTTCTCAGAAAGGTTTCGACAAAGGTCAACAAGAAGGTGGACATCACCACAAGTCCCCCCAAACGAAAACATAAACATGTCATATGGGGACTAATTCCTTGATTATTCTGCTATGGGATCCATTGGGGAGTCTGCTAAAGACGTGACTTTCACTAAGTTCCACCAATGTATATAAGGAACCAGCACAAGCCCACCCACAACAACCGCTCCACCTTTCTCCACACTCGACATGTCAATGCCTTCCCCCCATGACCAGGACGAGGCAGAACGAGTAAGCTTAGACACAGATGAAGACCTCGATTCTGCCTCTGACTCGGAATACGATCTACAAGGCTATGCAGAAGCATTGGTACAACCTTCTTCTCCCCCTCCGCAGAACCTTCCCCAGTCGCCACCACTACCGCACAAAATGCACGATTCGAATATGGAGGCCATCTCCACATTAGATGCTCAGGACATTTTTATACTGAACACTATTGTCGACGATGTAAAAGCGGGGGAAGACATCATCTACCATAACACCAAAACTGACCGCAAGCTGACACAAGAAGACTTCCACAACATCATGCGACCACGGTCCACGATGCCAATGGCAATCTTCCGTGTCCTTCTTGCCAACTGTATAGAAGTGTACAGAAGTTCTAAGAGGCATCATCCAGTTTTCAATGCCTTGCCTGCTCTGTCTATCGGCCTTTTATACAAAGACATACGAGCAAAGTCAATCGAGCAGTTGTGTGCCGGTTTAGCACGTCGGGCACGTTATCTAACCGTGCCCTTTCAAGTTTCGGATCACTGGCTATTTATGATTGTAGACACCGAGGCTCAGGATGCCAAGGTTTATAATTTTTGCGGCGCTGAGCTACCCACTGGTACAATAAACTTTGTTGGTGAAGTAGCAGGTGAAGCGAGATGTATACCCTTCTGGATGCTTAAGTTATTTTGGGTTGCACGCCCACCCCTCCGCCAAGACTAGAGCCAGTCCTGGTTCCAAATAATTAACCCTCAAGTTCAAGCTGTCGAGGGATCTGGGGACTGTGCTTTCTGCACCATACGTCACATCCAAGCGCTGAACCAAGAAATCCCATTTAGTGACCTAGTTGCTGAAGATTTTCACTCCTTGCAAGGGCGTTACGCCATGGAGCTCATTTGTGATAGAAGGTTCTTCAAGGACCTGACAATGGCACCAGATGACGTCCCTTGTTACCTTTTTTCAGTTGTCCAACGCCCGTAGAGGCGACCTTTCCGACAAACTCTGAAAGAGTTGGAGAAATACAAGGAGCCGGCCTTAGCTACCGAGCAAAGTAAAAGAGACATAGATCCTTTGTCTGCCATAGAACCAACCTTTCCTGACTTCGACCACAGTGCTTGCAAGGGTCTCTCTGACATCGAACTACGTCTCATTATGTCGCGGCTTTCAGCCAAGAAGGATGAACTCGTATTCATGTCTAGTGACATTCTAGTAATGGCAGACACGCTTCGAGAGACTTTACAGTTTAAAGGATCCCTCTCCGTAAGCTTAATGGATGTTTATCAGTTTCTCCTCGGCCAAAATAACCCCACAACATATATGGCGTCCCCATACATGAAGGATGATCTTTTAAAGCTAAAGAACTTCGGAACAACTGAAGCGCTAATATCCTTTCTCCAACACACAACACCGAAGTTCATCATGCTACCCTTCCTCTATCATGAGCATTGGATGCTCCTGGCAACAAACCTACCAGAAGGAATAACTACAATCTATAACAGTTCTGACAGCCAGTACAATCCATGGCAGAAGAACTATGTCGTGACACCAAGGATGCCAACAGAGGTAGTGGCAAAGGAATGCACTGACAAATTAATCGCCTTTCTAAGTCAGCATACAAAGGCTTACGACAAAGAACATTTTCATCGCCCTTCCTTCAGCCACAAATGTCCCCAACAAATCCGAGAATCAAATGACTGCGGCTTCCACATCCTCTACTGGATGTACACCATCATCGTCCTTCAAAGACCAGTAGAAGATATGACTGACGTGGATTACCACGCTCTACACGGACAGTTCACAACTAATCTACTTCAATCACCAGGGGCAAATTCAGAATTAACTTAGCCTGCAGCCCTTGTCATCGTACTTCTCAACCTATCACTTTGACACTCTGAGGACAGAGTGAGTGATAAGTTAGGGGGGTACATTAGACAAGGGCGATGTATCATTTCTAAATCCCTTTTTTTTCATTTTCTCCTTTCTTTGTTTGTACATATTTTCTTTTCTTTTTTCCTTTTTAACTTTCTTTTTTAATAATCCTTTTTGAATAAAGTCACCCTCAGTTAACTTTAGAATCATGTTAGTCCCCAAAAGTAAATAGCACTTAGACATATAATGGTGATTTAATAATGTCCCTCCACTATTTGTTTTTAATGCTTTTGCTTCACTTCTTCATCTGACTCTCCACATGTCAATATCAAGGCAGAAATAAGCCAGTCTCTCAAGGATGAGAGGGGCATCAGGCAACTTCCAAATCAAGAAGCTCTGCAAGTGGACCACACAAAAAAAAAACCAAATAAGTGCATGTTGAAAAACTCTAAGAACAACTTTCCTCCCTTCAAATAAAAGAGGCTTGGCCGCCCAAAATAATTTCCCGAACAAAACCCCAAAACCCAAGCCTATGAGTCTTCGAATAAAAGCCAGAGAGTTGAATAAAATTATAAGAGTTGTGCCATAAATAAGGATCTATATAAAGAACCGATGAAGGTCTCACCCGGTCGGCACATTCAGGTTCCCTCACAAAGGCATATGTGTCGTGCCCGGTAGTGAAACCCTAAGGTATCTAAATATATGAAAGGTTTATAAAGGACTCACCCGGCCGGTACATTCAGCTGCCCTCACAAAGGCAGATGTGTCGTGCCCGGTAGTGAGATCCTAAAAGCATAGAAAACCCCTCCCCCCACTTGAAGGGGGAGTTACACTTCAAGCCTTTAGCCAACCCTCATACTCTCTAGCTTCTAGTAGGTCCTTCAGAGAGGTATAAAGCTGATTAGAGTCAACAACATGCACAGAATAAAGGCGGTCCTGATGCGAGCTACGAGATATGGAAGGAACCTGAGACCCAAGCAACTCTCGAAACCTGAAAGAGTCAAGGCAAGCAATAAGACCTGATATGACCTTAGGAGAACTCAGGTTGAGAATTGAAGCAAGAGTATGGAAATCCTAACTAAATAAAATCGCCTTGCCATTACATGTCTCATCTCTATCTAACTTTAGGACAAGCTAGACTTTAAGTTAGAGGGGGGTGATAACCTCCAATTTTGGATGATTATCTTAGTCTTTTCTTTAGTTTTCCACACTCTTTCTCAATTAAAATTAGCCATAATCCCTAAATATTCCCTCTTGTTGTAAATATACTATTAGACTAACTTTTCCCCTTTATATTCGCAGAAAAAGACACAAAAATATCATAAAAGATCAAATCAGCCTCAAGACCACATGGACTCAAACGGTCCCAAGACCGCATGAAGCCAATCGGTCCTGAGACCGCATGGAGTCAAACGGTCCCAAGACCGCATGAAGCCAATCGGTCCCGAGAATGCATGGAGTCAAACGGTCCCAAGACCGCATGAAGCCAATTGGTCCCGAGACCGCATGGAGTCAAACGGTCCCAAGATCGCATGAAGCCAATCGGTCCCGAGACCGCGTGGAGTCAAACGGTCCCAAGACCGCATGAAGCCAATCGGTCCCGAGACCGCATGGAGTCACACGGTCTCAAGACCGCATGAAGCCAATCGGTCCCGAGACCGCATGGAGTCACACGGTCTCAAGACTGCATGAAGCCAATCGATCCTGAGACCACATGGAGTCACACGGTCTCAAAACCGCATGAAGCCAATCGGTCCCGAGACCGCATGGAGTCACACGGTCTCAAGACTGCATGAAGCCAACCGGTCCTGAGACCGCATGGAGTCACATGATCTCAAGACCGCATGAAGCCAACCGGTCCCGAGACTGCATGGAGTCACACAGTCCCGAGACCGCATGAAGCCAAACGGTCTTGAGGTCCAAACGGTCTCAGATCCAAACGGTCTTGAGGTCCAAATGGTCTTCAAACCGTTTGGACTTCACTTAAGGCCTATAAATAAGACCCCAAGGGTCCTCCACCAGGTATCAAGTTTCAGACGTCCAAAGGCTGCCTCAATCAGATCAGAGCACATCTGACTTCCATCCTCCGCCCAGGGGCTACCGGTCTAAGACCCACACTCCATCTCAAAGCTACTTTCTCTCTCTCTCTGCCAAAGAAGGTGGGAAGAGGAAGATCTCGTCATCGCGCAACCTGTGAAGCTGGTGGATTGTTTCTCTCTCTCCAAGGGGTTGACTTTCCTCTCTCCTTTGTGGGGATGATGCTCTCTCTCTCTTCTTGCCTCCTTCTTTGTCCTTATCATGAGCGAGTAGTCTCTTTCACTAGGGTACAGGGAGTATCCCCGCTACCCATGTTTTCATATCGTGTAAATGTAATCCATAGTTTGTAATATAGAGTTTTTATTTTTTTAGTTCAACATCAAACGTTTAATGAATGCATGTTGCCTGATCATCAACTTGTGTTATCCTTTATCTTTTAGTATGAATTGTCTATGTTTATACTATTAGATCTGAAACTCATTTGTATGTTGGTTCCTGGTGCATGTATCTACCATGCATCTGTTTCGGTATCTAGGAGTGTCTTTCAAGGAGTGGAGTATACTCACTCCCTTCGCTGTACTATTATGCTATGAAATGGAATCAGTTGACGTGTGAAAGTACAACCTTTATGAGTCGAGGAACACACTTTGCGAAGGGAATGATGCAAAGTAGTTGACCATTCGTTCGGGGATGGCTGACTTTGCAACATTCCCACACTTCTCGTAGTTAGTTCTTCGAAAGGAGACTAAGTCTACAAAGATACTAACTGACTAAACTCTTTTTGCAGGTTATGTTTTACTTTGCATGTCTTGATCCATGTGTAGTGGCGATGAAAAACTGATCACACCCTAGTGACTCTTATCATTGTTTAACTTCCTTAGATTTACTTACTTTCTTTACTTTACATGTTCTTGTTGACTCAAGGTCAATTAGGTCAATGTTGACTCACGTCTAAATTGACTAAACCCGTGTTTTGATGATGACTAACCATTCCACATATTGGTGTCTAACATCTCTACTTGAGTGATTTCATATTAGGTATAGACACACTCCAATTGCCCTAACTTGTGCATATCAAATTGGAGAAAAGACAAGTCAAAGTCATACAAGTGCACGTTTTTGTAATATGATGTATATCCATTAGAATCATGTTGTAAATCACTTGTAATGATTGTATGACTTGTAATTAAGCTTAGAAAAATATCAGGAACACTTAGATCGAATATTAGAGCACTTTAGATGCAACTTTGAAAATCAATTACAGGCACTTGGTCGGTCGAGTTTCCCCAGCCTGAAACTCGACCGATCCACCTTGGTCGATTTTCTGAAGATTGCATCGGTCGAGTTGTGCACTCACAGAACTCGACCGATTGGGCAGTAGGCCATTTTCAGTTGAAATGGTCGGTCGAGTTTCATCAGGACAAACTCAACCGATCCTTTGAACATCGGTTTGCCTTCTACCTGATCGGTCGAGTTACACTTATAGAAACTCGACCGATTGCACTGTACGGAAAAGTGCAGAAAAGTATTTCTAGTCGTTGTGGAGTTGCAACAAGTGAAAATATATCTGTTGCAAGCCACAAAACAGCTAGTTTTCATTCACAAGTGTTCCCAAAGGCTAAAAGGCATCCCCAGCTATAAATAGAACCCCTTGGGCTTCATTCCAAGGTTGAGCATTCATTGCAAACTCTATGTGAGGCTCCTATTCTATAGTTGAGTGCTTCCTACAGCCTCCTCTCTCTCTCTAAGCTTAATCACTTGCTACATCCATTAGAGTGAGTAGGAAATCTGTAAGAGAGCTAGTCCTACATGTATATCTTGTGAGGCTCTCACTTCCACCACCTCCCCATCTCTCATTTGCAATCATGAAGATGAAGGTTCTCTCTCTTATCTAAGAGAGGTGAAGAAGAACAAGGGAAGGAGTCCCTTGGTGAAGATCAAGGCTGAAGACTTGGAGCTAGAGTGGGTAAGCCCTTGGAGAAGGCAAAAGACTCAAGCTCAAGTAGGTAAGACCTTGGTGGAAGCTTCTCCGAGTGAAGGTGAAGTCAAAGGCGGAAGATCCAAGAAGAGTGGGTAATTCCTACAAGGTCGAAGACTTGTGCAAGAGTGGGTAAGTCCTTGGAGAAGGCCGAAGACTCTTGCAAAGTGGGTAAGTCCTTGGTAAGGTTGAAGACTCTTTGTATTTGATAGGTAAGTCCTTTGTTGGTCATGTATTGTAAGTCTTATAAGTGAATATAAGAGTGCAATTGTTGGAAGTCATAGAGGTTGAACTCTCTAGGAAAGTGGACTGACACACTTCTAGTTTGAAGTGTGGAACCACTCTAAATAGCTTGTTTAATTGGTGCATGTTCAATCTCTCTTATCCTTGCTATGCATGATTTAGTTGCACTCAAATTACCTATTTAACAACCTTATCTTTTGATATATCTTGAAGGTTTGATGAGTTTTGTTTAAGTGCTTTCAGCTATATTCACCCCCCTCTAGAGCATCTAATCACCCATCTAGGATCCAACAGTTCTTAGTTTAAAACAACAAAAACCAACCTTTCGATTTAAGTGCCTACTATTAAGTGACTAAGTGAAATTCTAACATTTTCCATCTTGTTGCTTGCAACAAGACCGTTGTCCTGAGGATTCGACCCTTAACTATACTACAATAAGACTTCCACGTATCTTAGCATATGTGGGTGGAGTTCTCTATCTAGTATATGCAAGGCTAAACCTAAAGACTTATCATCTTTAGGATTTTTAGTTGGTGCATGCAATTCCACATAAGTGGAAGCTCCATCAAATGTTTAATGAACCCTAATCTTGGGCAATATGGTGATAAACCATAACACTGATATGGGTGAAGGGATGTTTATTCTCAAAAGATATGACATGAAATGGGAAACCCTAACCCTAGTAAGGGAATAATGGTGTTACCCATGAATAGTGAATTCATATTTATTGTACATTGTACTGATATGCAATTGATATCACTGTTATCATTTGTGCTAACCATGCATGTATGTTGAAATGATGATCATGGCCAAGTATGAGCTATGATGTTTAATTCACTATTGTGTTTGGTCCTTGTGTGCCATAATATACCTTGTTGCCTGGTAAGAGGTAACAAGAGAGTTAATGGGCCTCAAGTACCATGAAGTGATGCTTGTAATAGCAAGTATCATGTTTGCCTAGGTCAGTTGACCTGAAGGTGATAATTACTTGGAAAAGTGGTAATAATGCTCAATGATGAGTCAAGGGTTTAAATACCCAGAGCCATATGATTATGATGATGAGATTGTGAATGGATGAGAATTTCCAGTTTTGAAATAAGGGATTGAGTTCCCAATGTCTTTTAAAGACTGTTAAGTAGTTGATTAAATAGTACATGTTTCTTTATAGCATTGTCATAATAAGCTATGTTTGAGATCTTTCCTGATGCTAAAAGAATATGAAAATGTACTTAATTAATCAAGTTAAATCTATTCATGTAGTGCTCTGACCATAGATCCATCATCGTCAGCAGTTGGTGACGGTAAAATAGGTTTTCCTATGGAATTCCTGGAGTTCGCATATTCTGAATATGTGGGGGTAAATGGGCAAAAATATCCTTACATCCTTGTGGAGATATTGAGGGAAGGTAAACATCAAACCTCTCAATCCTTCATGTGTCGGGATGGATGTATCACAAATCTTCTGATGGTTGGGATGGATGTATCATTAACCTCCCAATGATATTTAATGTCGGGTCAATGGAGATAAACATTAAATCTATCGATTGTTGATGAGAGTGCAATTGACGCTGTAACTCTATAGCAAAGTTCCAGTATACCTTGGAAAGCTATTTGAGCAGTTAACATAAGTCCTGCTTGTGGTCCCGTACTGACCGAGATGTGGGAGTTCATGGGAATCCGGCTCTTCCATTGACCTATTTATGGTACCGATTTTAATTTTAGAAATGGTCAGTTGGAGTATGAGCGGTATACCTCATCTCCTCAGAGCTTAAATATAGTTGTAAAATGTAATCATTCGTGTAGCGTATTTGCATAAGATTGAAATACGAGAATCACTGGTTGATGTTATACTGCTTAGCATGTCCTTGATACATAAAAGTTATTTATGTTCTTCAATTCTTTATTTAATATTAGACATGATGCTTATCAAGTCATAGCTGAAATACTTGCATAAAAATGTTGCTCTAATCTGTGTAGATGTTGAATTAACTGTTGTTAAGCTTATGATTCCACTGCTCAGTTTATTCCTATTAAACTGCAATAATAACGTTTTTGGTGGAGAGTTATATCTCCCGCTGGGGCAATTTTTATAATTGTCTCACTCCTGTGGGATCCAACGTTTTTAGGTAGATGCAGACAAAGAGGCAGAAACCCTCCTGAAGGGGAAGAGCAGCAACATGGACAACAGTGATCCATCAGGTGGAGATACCGGCTATATAGTTTTGTATAGTTAGTCCTATGAGTCGTCTCTGTACTCTCAGGTCCTAGGAGTTAGTGCTTTTGATATATTCAATCTGAGATTTTGGCTTTAAGCCTCGAGGTTCTTATACTGCCTGAGTACAGTTAAGACAGAGTAGTTGATGCTTGTATGCCTCAAGAGGTAATGACACATGATATGTATATATGAACCAGGATGTAAATGTTTTACTTTGGTTCTGAATGAAAGAGTTTTCCTGTGAATGGATCTCTTGATAAATGGTTTTAATTTTTAGTGATTTTCAATAATCTGCTGTTAGTAATCGCTTCCGCATTAGTTAAATATGTTTTATTTGAATGGCACGTCACATTCTAATCCTTGAAAAACAATATCTTTGTCCTTGTTTTTAGTTCTAAGAACATTAATGTCATGCATGAGAGAATCAACATTGTTATTATGCACTACATTAGAATTAGTCATAAGAGGTTGAGCTTATAGAAATCTAATATTATCAAGCAAACTAGCATTTTCAGGTTTAAGAGAGTCTACTTGGCTAAGACAAGCATTTTTATCATTAAGCAAGCAAGTATTAGTGTGTTCAAGATCATCTAATTCTACATGTATTTTATCAACAATTCTAGCAAGTTTTTTCCTTTTATTTTTAGAAGACTTAAGAGAGGCACGAGTAGCATTAATGATAGCAATTAAAGGTTCTTTATCTAAAGAGTTTAGATTTACCTCATTTGAGTCTTCAATTTTTGATGCCATAAGAGCGAAATGGTATTCTCCTTCATCACTAGAACTTGAGCTTGATCCTCCACTTGAATCTTCACTTGAGCTTGAGTTGGAGGAGTCACTTGAGCTTGAGTGCCATTTTTCCTTATCCTTATACTTCCCTTCTCTTTCCTTATGATGTTGGGTCTTCTTGCCTTGTAGACAATCTATCTTGAAGTGACCCTTCTTTCCACACTTGAGGCACCAGATGGAGGAGGAATTCTTTCCTTTGTAGAATCTACCCTAGGAGTACATGGACTCTTCTTCAACATGAGAGGATGGAGATGCTTGTCCTATAATAGCTTCAATTTGAGCCTGGATTTCAGCCTTCTTCATTCTCTTTATCTATTTCTCCTCTTGTCTTTCAACTTCTTCTCTTTTGTCAAGTGTGGCTTCATGGGCTTGTAGATTTCCAATGAGCTCTTCAATGGAGATATCATCAAGAGACCTTACTTCTTCAATGGAAGTCACATTGGGTTCCCATCTCTTGGGGAGAGTTCCAAGGATCTTAGAGTTGATATCTCCTCTACTCATAGGATGACCTAGGACGGCAAGGCCATTTACAATTGTGTTGAGTCTTGAGTACATGTTGGTTATCTTCTCCTCCTTTCCCATCTTGAAGTTCTCAAGCAGCCCTTTGAACATGTGGACTTTTCTTTCATTCACTTGAGTTGTCCCCTCATAAGTGATGTATAGCTTTCTCCATACCTCATAGGCCATCTCACAAGAGGAAATACGGTTGAACTCAGTGGGGTTCATGGTGGCATAGAGGATGTTGATTTTTCTTGCATTCAAGGTGGCTTTCTTCATGGTAGCTTCATCCCATTCTTATATCTTTATCTCCAATATATTGTATGGATGGTCCACCATTTGTCATAGCTCAAGACTTCATCCTTGGATGTAGTATTGTAGTATTCTTTTCCAATAGAGCAAGTTACTCCCATTAAAGATTGGAAGGTTGATGAAGTATCTTCCACCTTGGTAGTCACTCATCTTCTCCTACTTGTTGAAGTATGCTTGGAGAAGACCCGCTTTGATACCAATTGCAGGATCCTAGATGGGTGATTGGATGCTCTAGAGGTGGGGTGAATAGAGCTGAATGCACTTAAACAAAATTCATTAGACCTTCAAGTTATATCACAAGATAAGGTTGTGAAATTGGAAGTCTGAGTGCAACTAAAACATACATAGAAAGGGAGAGAGAGATTGAGCAAGCACCATTTGACAAGCTATGTAGAGTGGTTCCACACTCCTAACTAAGAGTATGTCAGTCCACTACCTAGAGAGGTCAACCTCTAAGATTTCTTAACCATTGCACTCTTATATTCATTCTTAAGACTTACAATACATGACCCACCAAAGGACATACCTATCCAATACAAAGAGTCTTCAACTTTACCAAGGACTTACCCACTTTGCAATGAGTCTTCGACCTTCTCCAAGGACTTACCCACTCTTGCACAAGTCTTCAGTCTTCTAGGAATTACCCACTCTTCTTGGATCTTCATCCTTTGACTTCACCTTCACTCGGAGAAGCTTCCACTAAGGACTTACCCACTTGAGCAAGGAGTCTTCTGCCTTCACCAATGGCTTATCCACTCTTGATCAAAGTCTTCAGCCTTAACGTTCACCAAGGAACTCCTTCCCTTGTTCTTCTTCACCTCTCTTATCCAAGAAAGAGAACCTTCATCTTCATGGTTGAAATGAGAGATAGGGAGGTGGTGGAAGTGAGAGCCTCACAAGATATACATGCAGGATGAGCTCTCTTACAAATCTCCTACTCACTCTAATGGATGTAGCAAGTGATTAAGCTTAGAGAGAGAGATTAGGTTGTAGGACCACTCAACTATAGAATAGGGACCTTCATAGTACTTGGCTTTGAATGCTCAACCTTGGAATGAAACCCAAGGGGTCCTATTTATAGATGGGGATGCTTTTTAGCCTTTGGGAACACTTAAGAACGAAAGCTAGCCGTTTTGTAGTTTGCAACGGATACATTTGCGATTGTTGCAACTCCACAACGGCTAGAAATACTTTTTTGTACTTTTCCATATAGTGCTATCGGTCGAGTTTCTATAAAGGTAACTCAACTAAATGCACTATGTGACAAAGCCAATTTGACCAATCGGTCGAGTTTATCCTGGACGAAACTCGGCCGATCACTTAAAATTGTTTTATTCCAATGCAAGGATCGGTCGAGTTCTATGAATTGGCAACTCGACTGAACCATGACATTCTCAAATTCTATCAAGGGTCGGTCGAGATTGTAACTCGACCGATAAAGTGCCTGTAATGAATTTTGGAAAATATCATTAAAGTTCTTAAACATTCGGTGCTCCTGATTTTTTCTAATCTTAATTACAAGCCATAAAATCATTACAAGTGATTTACAACATGATTCTAATAGATTTACATCGTATTCCAAAAACGTGCACTTGTATTGACTTTGACTTGTCTTTTCTCCCATTTGAGATGCGCAAGTTAGGACATTTGGAGTGTGTCTAAATTTAATTTGAAATCACTCAAGTAGAAGTATTAGACACAATTAATTGGAATGGTTAGTCATCATCAAAACAAAGGTTTAGTCAATTTAGACCTAGAGTCAACAATGTCTACAAAATCAAAAGAAGGAAAATCCTAATAGATGTAAGAGTTGTACCTCTTCATGTGTCACTCATAGGCCAATTCATAGCTCTGCATCGCTTTCACCAAAATTTCACTAAACTAAGTAGGATACATTGAAGGTCTAAGAAGAACTTATTGTAAAGAGTGGGATCTGTTACCAAAACAAAGGTTGAAGAAAGAAAAGAGAAATTCAAAGATGTCGAATTAGAGGCTTACATAAAAGTAGAAGATATGCCAGCAACAAACTGTGCCATTAGTCTTTATATTTATTCCATTTAGAATATGAATCACTAAAATGACACCAGCCAAAACCTAGTTAAAATAAAATCATAGGTAGGGTTATGCTATCTCGTCTTCA
The DNA here is from genome assembly GCA_963693085.1 of Alisma plantago-aquatica. Classification (NCBI taxonomy): domain Eukaryota; kingdom Viridiplantae; phylum Streptophyta; class Magnoliopsida; order Alismatales; family Alismataceae; genus Alisma; species Alisma plantago-aquatica. The sequence goes on along the minus strand of OY856413.1, from coordinate 1,049,840,531 downwards.
CATACATCAACAATGGCACATAATCTACTTGGTTTAGTATTATTTTATGTTCCTAAAATGCTCACGCGACCAAATTGTAGTAGCACATAATGACTACCTGTAACCAACAATATCGCACATGCAGGAATAGTTGTAGTTGTAAATCGGAAACAATCCCCAACCCACCCCTCCAAACCAAGAAACCGTAGTCCTCCATACAGGAAGAGATAGATAGAAACGGTGTGGGTGACGAATCAATGAGGCCTAGTTTGGCCGCACATTTTATAGAAACGGTGTGGGTGAACGGCATAACAGAAAAGGCGGACGTCACTAATCACGTCAAAATTTTGAGCATTTCTAACTGTCAGAAATTCTTTTCCAGTTTGTCCATTCCCGGCCGGCACCTGCATTCTCAGATACAGCTGTCTACAGCTCCGTCTATTGTGGCTCTCAGATATAGCTGTCTACAGCTCCGTCTATTGTGGCCGTTTTTTTTTTTTTTTTTTAAATTTATTAAACGGGGATGTATCGCTGTAACACTCGTATGTGGTATGGTATACCCTGTAAGTCTTTCATGTATGGTTCTCTCGCTAGAGCTATTGCTATTGTGGCCGTTAAAAACTACAATGACTACCGGGAGTCGTAAAGCTGGCGGCCAAACTAGGCCTCGACAGTCGTGAGAAACATCATATCCGCAGTATTCTAATTTCAATCCGCACCTCACCCAATATAGTTGGGATTAAGACTTAGATGATGATGACGACGACCTACGGCCTATTCTTAGACCCACACCCACAGATAGACATAGCATCACTTTTATGCCGTCTCCCTTCATTCCTCTCAAGTCTCCAGCCAGCGTATGCGTTCATCGGGTCGACCCCCTCCAAACTTGACACTTTCCCTTACGGTTCCTCTTTCCCTTTCTCCTTTTCCCCTCTGCCTCCCTCCTCCCTGTTTCCATTCGTTGTTCTTAACCGATACCCCCAGATCATCTGGCGGAACCTCCTCGGTTCCCAAAATTCCACCAAACGCCGAGCATAACGAATTGTCGTCCGTAGATAGGAAGATATGAGGGCAGCCGAATCGGCGGCCAACCAGTGCTCGTCGTCCTCTTTGGCGGGCTCCGCTGCGTCCTCGTTCGCATCTTCCGTCTCCATGGCGTTGCGAGGCAGCCGGTCCTTCCTCAGCATCAAGCGCAACCAGGTCGTGTCCATGGAGAACTCCCAGGAGCAGGAACTCCAGGAGCTCGACCTCTTCCAGGCCAGCGTCGCCCAGCGGCTACGGTCCCTGTACCCTTCTTTCGCCCCCGATCGGTTGGAAACCCTCCAGGAAGAAGGCGAGGAGGAAGCAGACGGCGGAACCCTCCACCAGGATCAGGATGCCGAGGGGGGAGATATGAAGAGGAAGAAGCCCGACAGCGACGAGTTCCTCGTTACAATCACCTTCCTCCGCAAGCTCATGGAGGTCCTTCTCGGGTGTGAGGAGGAATTCCGCGCCCTCCTCCTCAGCCGCTCCCTTGCCACGGTCTCGAAAACGCCCGTGGATCGTCTCGTGACGGAGCTCCTCGACCGGTGGGTCAAGTCACTCGACATCTGTAACGCCGTTACCGAGTCCCTCGATTCGCTCCGCTTCTCTCACCGCCACGCTGAGATCGCCGCAGCGGCGCTCGTCGCCCCGCCTCCCATCCTCGGCGGGGACGCCCAGCTCGTTCGCGCTAGAAACGCGCTGGCTAAGCTCCTCCCGCTCCTCTCCGTCGAAGACCGCTCCTCTACCCCCACCGACCGAGCCTGGTCCTTCGGACGCAGCAGCAGGGGGGCGTCCTCTGCCGGCACCGCGACCCGCGTACCGCAGCGGACCCTCTCCCTGAAACTCTCCCGGGCCTGGTCGGCCGCGAAGCAGCTCAGCGCCATGGCATCCAGCCTCACGCCGCCGAAAGGCGCCGACGGTGGGTCGGCTGCCCTGTCCCTCTGTGTTTACACCATGAGCTCAATCCTGGTCTTCGCGATGTGGGTCCTCATCGCCGCCTTCCCGACCCAGGAGCGTGCGCCGGCGCCGCCCCTCCCATCCCCGCCGCGGCAGCTACCTTGGGCCGCTCCCTTAGCCGCACTGCAGGAGCGGCTAGCAGAGGACTGGAAGAAAAAGGACCGCAAAGGGTCGTCCTCCGTCATGCCCGCCGGGCTGATGGGCGAGCTGCAGCGCATGGAGCGGGCCGGGAAGGCGCTCATGGAGGCCGACCCCGCCGATTGCGAATGGGCTGTACAGGAGCTCGCCGAGTCATGCAAGGCTATCAGCGAGGAGCTTGGACATTTCCGGAGGCTGGTCAGGGAGGTGTTCCATCGGTTCGTCAAAGGGCGGGCGGAGGTCCTGGAATTCCTCGCCCAGGGAACCATCGGTTCGTCGTCTTCTTCCACGACGTGCTAATTGGTAGTTTTCGCAGGGTTTGATTAGATTGGCAAAGTGGATTGGCTAGCTATTGCAGATTTTTCCTCAGGGTTCGTCGTCTTCTTCCACGATGATCTGTTTTCTTTCGCTTTCGGCTTTTGTTTCCTTCCTTCACTCCCGGTCGCAGACACCTGTACAGATGCTTGCTTTCTTTGACTAGCTACTACAGTTTTGTACAATTCATTTGTGGATAGGTCAGTTGGCCAATTGGGCAACTCTGTTTCGTGTATTAAGTTTGGGAATTGGTTCGGATTTTGTGGTTGCAACCTTCTTCTACTGCAAACGAAGGTATACTGGGGTATCAAACTATTTTATGCGTGCCTTTCTTCATTTTTATCTTTGTTTTCAAGAATATAGCTCAATACTTGGAAAGTTCGTTAGTCAAGTCTTGAAATCTCATGGTTCTCCACAGTTGCTGACGACAGATCTCTTCCAACACGTCTTCCATTCCTCCTATTGCATCACCAAATCATCTCCCTTGTGCCACTCTACAAGCCATGGATAATGGCTGCAACTTTTAAATCCAGTGATATTCATAGCATTATAGGGATTAGGTTTAAGGTATGTTTGGTTCAGTTTTCTATTGGGCTCCTACCTGCAGGGGCGGAACCAGGGGGGGCAGGGGCCATGGCCCCCCCCCCAAAAAAAATAAAAAAATCAACATACATATACATATATATATACATATATTTGTAACTTATATTTATAATATATATCAGATATGACGCATAAAAGACATGTATGTGAAAGTACTGTATTGGTTTGCATCTACACTCATGTACCAAAGGTCATGAGTTTGATTCTTGTTGTGGACATTATACGTTTTTTGACAATAAATGCAGAATACAGTTACTATTAATACAATATTTCACATATAAAGACACAAAACTGAACATGGTGTAGTGGTTGACATGTTATTTGATGTACTAAAGGTTATGAGTTCAAACCTTACAATGAATATTTAGCTTTTGGCCCCCCAACCTATGAGTTCTGGTTCCGCCACTGCCTGAATTCGATTCCAGATAGTTATATAGTTTGGATTGTGCAGATAGGTGGTCGCCTAACAACTGGAATTTCTTTTGAGGGATATGTCACAACCAAAGTGGATCCTTTTTCAACCCAAACCTACCCCTCTCATACACCGGATATGGAACAACTGCCTCGTCCATCTATCTATAAGAATATAAGATAAAATATCTCGTCCATCATGGTTAGCATGAACCTGCGCTTTAGATATTCAGAGTCAGACCTAACACGTAACTTTTTTTTCCTTTTATTCTTTCAAGACATATATACACATCGCCCACGTCCTATAAACAGGCCATTGGCACCGTCAAATGGGGATTTTGATTTCTTAGATTGTGCAATTGGCTTTTTGACCATTTACATATCACCCCAACGCAAATTGCTCGTATTCTTTCTCGATAAATCATTCATTATAATATATCATTTGATGAAACTGAGGCTCTATTTGTGAATAGATTTGGATATTCCTACACAGGGTACTCTACCCTCAGGAACAAAGGTAGCTTTTACCGCTTTTTCATAATCCAGTATGGGAGCCAATAAGCCTAAATTCGGGTAGGAATCGCCAGGCTGAGAAATCGATGTATAAGACAAGCCCCAATTGCAGAAAAAAGAGTCTAACTTGGATAGAAACCTAATCTAATAAGTGAAGGCAAGGATTCTACTACCCCAAAATATAGGATTGAAACTAGTACAACAACCTTCGTTACCCCAGTTTCAACCCAAAACACCCAAACAACGCCACTTTGTTACCTAGGGGTAGATGGTGCTTAGTTGGCATATAAAGACAAGCAAAAATGTGATTTTAAACGTATCCAAACACGCCTTGAGAGTGATCCAATAGGGGATCCACGCCTTACTTAATCGCATAAAAGAAATAATCTCAATGGCCAATACCAACACAATTTTCTTGCATGGGAATATGTTTCAATATATTCAACTAGTATGTACAAATATCAAAAGATGAAGCAAAATAAAAATATTTTTGACTACTAAAATTTAATAAGATAACAAGGTTGAAACTCATATAGGTGAATATACGAGGCAAAAATGACATTTGTATTCATCGATATAGAGGGTTATCTAACCAATCCACTTCTATCTCATAAAAACATCAACTACACAAGTGTATGTCTTGGTTAACTTGGTCATCCTTTAAAATTCCTCTTTAACTAAAGGGTTGGAAACAAACCCCTCAAAGAAGAAAGGTAAAAATTTGTCATCAAATGTTAGTATGTCCATATATTCGAAGATTGGACAATCATAGAGAAAAAGACAACAATTAACTAATCACGACTCCAACGAGTCACTTTACATTGCATCCCTTTCATATAAATTTTCACAATTAAAATAGTTTAATGGAAAGGAGAAAACTTAACTAGCATGATAACAATATCGATTGACCTTCGAATGTATGGATTATATAGTCATTTGAGAATCGTCCAATTGAAAATTGTGATTTTACTTTATACAATATAGGAAAATGTTAAACTATAAAGCAATTCTAATCTTTTCTACTTAGAAAATCATTGTTGTTAGATCTTAATTATTTATTTTAGAACACAAGCTGAAATATATCCATTTACTTTATGTAAAACATTATAAATGACGTTTTTTTATTTCTATCGCATGTATAAGAGGTTACCAACACTTCAGTAGTTTGAATAAAGAACTTTTAGTCTTTATATAATGGGATATTCAATTGGTTGGTATTTAATTAAGCATAAATCAAAACTCATTTATTATGAAATTTATAGAATGATACTTCAATTTTTTTCTTTTTTGACATTTTTCAATGACATTTATTTATGAATGAAATTTTCCATCTTTCCTACTGTCTGTTACACACACATATAATTTTACCTTAATTGTTACCACGGAATGCTAATTTGTCTATTTACATTTACTTTAATCAAGAACAACCACTTATATGGAGTTATACAAATCAAGTGTTGTGCCAAATAACCTGATTTGTAAAGGAAGATTAATGGATTCAATTGACTGTCCCTTTACCTGCTCTACCCGCATCTAAGAGGGCAGAGTAAGGGAGAAGCTTTACCCTACCCTCTTTATCCATTTACCCATTAGCATAAGTTTAAATTTATAATTTCATATTGTAATATATGTATTAGTGTCTACCAAAGCTCTTAACAAAAAATGCCACTACTTCTCAATTTGTACTATTATAATTTCCAAAACATTAATACGCAATGATAGCATGATGCTACCTTTTATAGACAAATATTGGAGAGAAAAATGGATTCATCACTAAGAAATAATACATGAAAAATTCTACATCTTGTCTTTAGAAAAATGTCAAGTTAAATATTAGTATTTTTGTTGTATATAAAAATATAATTGTTACTATGAAATACTAATATTAAGAGTGTATTTTTCTTGATGTAGGGAATATTAGATGGTTTTTTAAAAGTATTTGATACTACCTTCATGTTTTTTTGCGCATTTCACCCTTACCTTACCCATTTACCCTATGGGGAAAAGGGTACGGTAAGGCTAGGGTAAATTTTTGTGGGCAAAGGATAATTATCCTATCTGCTACATGCATCTTTGATGCGGGTAAGGATAAGAGTAAGCATTTATACTACCCTACCCTATCCATTTACAACTCTATTTGGAAATGGTAAATGGTATCCAATAACATTGGAATGACTAAATTTCCAAACCAATTCATGACCTTTCACGTTCAAGAATTTTGTTATAAATGATGTGGTAAATGAATTTCAATCTTAACTTGCCATCTCTAGTAATACATTTCCTAGCCTCTTCATATGATGAATCTTCTCTACAACTCAATCAGTGTGACAGCCATGTGATGTGTCATGGTATAGAATCTCGGCTTAGTATATCTAACATCGTACATATTCTCCTTCTATCCTCCAACACTCTAGTCACCGCATACATTAATATCATTCAAGATTTTCTATTTCCACCACCATATCATTAATTCTATGATAATGTAATAAAAAAGATTACTCCACTATTTAGATCACTAAAATCATAAGGTTTATTTGGTTCATAATGTTCCTCAGGTGCAACTTAAGACAAGCATCTTATGCCGACAAGTCTAGTGGTTGCAAGTCACTTCTTTGGCAACAATTGGGTGACCAATACTAGTAGTATATCCATGAATACTTGATTCCTTCCCTTACTTCGATAGGCATGTGCCCATCTTATTCCTTTAGTCAATAGAAGTCCATATTACATATTCAACAAATTAAACACTTAGAAAATTAAATGATACTAGATGATAAGTAAATATGAAACTATCTAATAAAGCATAAATAGGTTATATACTAATAAAGTTTTTTATAGTTCATATGGTGTTTTATTAGGATACATGTATCGTCATATATTACTTATAGATCTTTTGACATACATTGGAATGTACACCTATTTTGTTACAAATGTAAGTACTTAAATTTGTATATACTTATTGTTATAAGCTTATATTTGGTTGGTATGTTGATTCAAATGTGTAGAATTTTTGTATGTACAATATATAATGTATATCTTGAATCATATATGTATATGGTTCATGAATATAATGACAGTGAGTGATGTTTAATTTGCGCAACCATTGACGTTATCTAAATATGTGATTTTAATTATGTTTCTCTTAAGAGTAAATATAATACAAATTTTTGTTAATAAGTGCATCAAATATAGTTTAATAATATCAAATTATTTTAATAATATGCTACATATAAGTATGTATTGACAAAAAAATTTATAAAAGAGAAGAATCATAACTCTAGAGTAACATGTGCACATTGACAACATATAAAATAAGTAAATATAGCATTAGCATGCCTTTTGATTGATTAAGTGATTTTCTTAAGTATTTAAAGTGATATTGCTAACTACATGGATAATCATAAAATCTTCAACAATGGAATATAGTATTTTTTAGTCCTAAATTACTTACCATATCAATATAATTCACAATTTAACATGATCCATAAATTTGTGCAAGCTACATATTAAGCCTCAAACATATCGAATTCAGACAATAAAGGTTTGTTGAATTGGTAACATTATCTTTTTTGACCAAATAACCTTGGAAGTATGATTTCTTCTAACTCCTTATCAAAATTAAGAATTTGTTTTCTAGATATACTTGAATTGTGTGTACTTAAATTCAAGATAGAAGTAACTATTACTTTTTTGGAAAATTTATCTTCCTCTTAAAAGAATGCATAGTATATAAGTTTTTTGGCCTAAATTTGTTTTAGAATTTCTGTCTTCCTCTTTGGAGGTTGCTAATAATTATTCTTTAAAATAGTAGAACATTGTTCAAACATCAAAAAGAGAATAGTAATGCCCATTCCATTAGTGGAATAACACTTCCACGCATATGTGCGGAGAAAGAATATGATGTACCTCAGTATACTGGAAAACACAATTGGTGTGTTGTGAAGGAACATATGTCTTCCCCAACAAAATAAATATTGACATATGTTATCAATTTAAACATTTAATTTACTAGTTTCAAATTTTGATATTGAATCTTGTTAATGTTGAAAGCCCTTTTATCTACTTTATACTTGCCTAAATGGTTTAATTCCTTACATAAATTCTTACTAGTTCAATGTATACCTATTTACTTCCCAAATAATAATTTTGTGTTGGCCTTTAACTAACTTGTGCCTTTATTTTTGTGTTCATGCGCAATATATATTGTTAGGGGGTGTGAGACCCCTAACCTTACTTAAGGTGTTGAACAAGCTTAATTATCATAATTATATTCTTATAACCCTAATATAACCTTGTGATTTTCTTTGAAATCATAATAAAAGTTTAAGTTTCAAATTTGATCCAATTTGGACACTGTTTGAGCAAGTTATGCCATTTTATGCACATTTTGGACTTTTCTACAATTTACCCGATTGAGACGTTTTCTTTGCAATTTATCACTTGAATTATGTTCCTTGGATATTATCTCATCATTCTTGAGCTTTTTGAGCCATGGGGTGCCTATTTATACCTTGGTTTGAAGGTGTTTTCCTTAAGGGTATTTTGGGGTTTACCCCTTCATGGATGAGCTACCTTTAGTAGCTATCAATTAATGAATTATTTGATTGGCTTGGAAACTGGACAAAGAAGATCTAATCAAGTCTCTATAGATGGTAGGGGATCTGCTTGTGTGTGTGCTTGTATATTCTTAATAGTTTAAGGCCATGGACACTTGGAAAGATACTAGAACTTCAACTTTTTCTTTTTCTTTATCTTAAAGTTTCATATACTTATCCCTAAGCACCCAAACAAGCCATTTTCTCTCCACCACTTCCATCCTTCTATGAACCTCATTCTCCCTCTGTGCTTCTATGAATTTCCTATTTAGGGAAGAAGAAATAGGGGATCTTCTTGGAAAAAGAATCTAGGGTTGCAATTGACTTCCTTTTAGGGTTCAAAAAGCTTCCTTCTAGTGATCTTGACCTAAAAGAGTAAGAATCCCCTTCTTTCCTCCATTTATTTCTTTGTTATTCTTCCTCCTACCTTTCTCCAGGTTATAACCTTGTTGTTCTATGGTAGAAATTGCTCTAATTCTCTAAAACTCTACCTTTCTTGCTCCTTATGCTTAGGGTTTACTTATTTGATGAAGAAAGTTGCTAGATGGACGAGTTCACAGCTTATACTTAGATTTCCTACCCTACCTGCTCATGTTTTCTTCTGTTTGGGAGTTTATCTTCTAATTAGAGACAAGTTTTATAACTCACTCCACGTTTATTGCTTACCATAAGCTTGCTAGCTCATGTTCTTACTTTTAAATGATGATCCATGCACTAAAAAGTTATGCTTGACTTGGATTTCAATTTTTATAATGTTCCCTGTTCTGATTTCAGTTCTAGATGAACCTGTGATCATGTGTACATTATTCCTAAGGTAGAATATGACTTAGATCAGGTTGGTTTGACAACCTATGGTGCTAAGCACCTATCAACCAATGATCAATTTTAGGATTTAAAGCTGATTTCTTCTATAAACACATGACTCAATGGTGGTACCATTGCAACAACCGATGGTGATTGTCTTCATGACAACTTATGGTGGTGACCAAGGGTGTCAATTGACGTTCACCCCTTAGGTCAGGTGTTGGCCTAATTAGAATCCTAGTGATTAACAACTAAGTACCCTAATGATTTTATTAATCAATGGTGATATTAGTTTGATATTTGATGTTGATTAATGAATATAGTTCTGATATAACAAACCTATGGTGACTTAATAGCCACTAATGATGGTGGATCAGGTCTCCACAACCTATTATGAGTTTATCATATAGTTGTAGCATCAATTAAAACTTAGACCAATGGTTTCTTGGGTCACTTGATGCAATGGCTGAACCTATAATGTAATTGATGGTTTTAACATATGAACTTGACCCAATGGTCAAGATCTAATGTTTATTCCTCCAATAAAGTGGAATGATGACTAATGTAATATGTTGGTCCTAATAATGTGATTTAGATGTTTTATTGTATATGATCAACTTAAGGAGCTTACTTGTTGAGAATGGATGGCTTGTTTTAAATGAACATACAATTGTGGGTTTTACCCTACTCTCAACATAATCATTATTGTTGTTAATCAAATATGTATAGGGTTAAATGGTGACTTTTATAGATCACAACTCAATAAAATCATAGATGATTCATTCAAGGTGTTTACTTATGTTAACGACCAATGGCTTTACCTTTTCAACATTTCATGGTTAAAAGTTGATGCCTCAGTATTCCCATTGTTTTGGGTGAGCGTGTAGTGTAATGTTGTGATTCTAATGATGGGAATTTCATGGTTCAATGTCTTAAACTTGTATTCTTACCCTTGCCTCGTATTATTATGATTTATAATCACCACAATGGATTAATGGGTAACCCTAATGAGGTATAGCTTGTTATACCTAGATTTAATATAACTAAACGATGGTAATTGGGTATGAATAGGCCTTGAATGAATAATACAATCACGGAGTACTCTCTTATTGTTGTTGAAACCCTAGTGTTCTATAACTTGATGGTTACACCTTTATTTATGTGTGGGTTCATACTTGAGAATAGTATGGAATGTGATGGTGATGCTTCACCTTATGCATCCATGATCCAATGGGGATGCCATGAGTTAGGGTTTGGGTATAAGTGTTGATTAGTAACATTCATATAATTTATTTTGTTGAACCTAACTCTAATGCAAATAGATAAATATGAGTATTCATGTTAACCATCTTATATGATGTCATGATGGTGAAATAACCTCCTTAATATGATCATAAGCTTAATGTGTTATTTAGTGGTTATCATAGCCACATGGTTGATATTTTCTTATGATAAACATGCGCATTATAAATATGATGAGTGTTAATCATATCTAGATTCCTTGCATGTTGATGTAATAAAGGAATGTTCTTAATGTTAATATAACCCTGCTATGATTGTTTATGAATATCTCCTAGCTCATTAATGCAATATTTGTTGATTTGGTGTATTATATGTAAGGGACCTTGTTGAGCCTTGTTATAAAGCATGCAAAGATAATGATGATCTTACAGTGAATAGCATGATGGTCTTAATGACCTTTGGCATGGTTGAGACCTGAATAAGGTGTAATCCTCTTGTGATGATAAGGGTTGATACCCTGTGATATTGTGAAAAGGATTTATATCTTGTGATAGTATGATGACTAGTTAGTCTCATGAATGGGAAGTGAATAGCTCCATGTGATGATGAGATGAGAAATTGTGTTTCACACATTTTGCAACTTTTGAAGTTGTGATACTTATATGCTTGCTAGATGTGAATTAGGGTTTGTATGTCCATTTGTTTGATGCAGCCTTAATTCACCCAATTATCATAGCTAATCAAGTGGAACTCTAATCATTTAGTGCCATGTGCCATAGATCCATCTAAGTGTCAGAACTTGTCAGATGGTGAAATGAGTATTCCTAAGGGAAACTCAGAGCGCATTCTAATGAGTATGCAGGGTGCTTGTCATCCTGAATTCAAGTGTTTACAGAGGATGACTGCGGTCATACCTAGCCCTCAGTTTGAGAATGGATGCGGTCGTGTCTCGGTGATTATATATGTGACGAGATTGGAGGACAACTGTGGTTGTACCTCGGATGGTAGGATATGTGTACCCACCTCCTTTCACTAGTGTCATGACTTGTACCAAGGACATACTAGGTTGTTAGCAGCTTGACCTTATGTGTCGTTGTGGCAGACCTGTACTTACCGAGGGCGGAGAAGATCTTAGGAGTCTGTCTCTTCCTATATCTTATATGGCACTGATTTTGACTTTGTAGTGGTCAGTTGGATTTTGAGTGGTATCTTCAAATTCCTCAGGGCATAATAAAAGATGTAATACAGCTGTCCAGCAAATTTGTTTATGGTTATACACGACACTTCACATTGGATGATAACCCTTGTTTGTTTTCTTTATATAAAGACGATGCTTAGTGCATTTAAGAGATAGTGGATATGCTTATGCTGTGGGCATGCTTAAGATTGAAGATGTTTACATACAGTAGCCATGCTTATGTTGATAGCTATATTGCTAGTAATGGTTATAACCATGATGCTAGCTATATCATATTGTTAGTTATGTTTAGCATGTTATCTATGCCTCTGTAATTAGAAGTCTATACTTCTAATCATTCTTATACATATAGTGGTGATTATGTTGTTAGTTCTACTTATAATGTAGATCTACCCAACCTGTAAGACATGCTAATGTTGTTAGCTATTCTTATGTGGCTAGTCTTATTCATAATAATAGAGATTCTATGATACTAAACTTGCTTATGATGCTAGATATGCATAGGGTACTGAATTGCTTAAACAAGATAAAGGATGATAGTCTGGCTAATGATGATAATTATTATATGCTCCTTTATGTATTCTGTTAATCATCTTTGTTGTTGAGCCTATTTGTTATATTTGATTAAACTGCTTAGACTATTTAATTACTTAAAATGTTGTAATCAATAAACATTGTTGGAGGTTATATCTCTTGCTGGGACATGGTTCTCACCCTTGTGGTTTGCCACATCTTTTTAGGTAATTGGAAGTGATGAAAACAAACATGTGGCAGTAAAGAGGAGCTATAGTAATGAATCTTTGAGAAAGTTTATTAGATGTCTAGTGTGTCCTAGAGTCATCCATGTACTCTCAGGTCTGGTCAAAGAAAAGTTTGTATATGGTGTTTCAAATGAATTGGACTTTTGTAAGCATGTTAATGCTTGTTTGTGTGGCATATATGAATATTTTTCTCCTGTGTATATATGTTGTGGCTAAGGTGATAAAATAATTGGTATCAAATTCTTATCATAGTATGGATACAAAAAAGATGTTGGGCTCTTATTTAAACATTTTTAGCGGGTGTTGATGTTGAAATCGGTTTTAATTTACCCATATTTTTGGTATGGGGTTAATTGGTGATCGATTGTGTTTTATGTTTTGAGTAACCTCATTTAGTGTAACAGGTTCTCACAAGTTGGCATCAGAGCTTTAGGTTCACCGAGTCTACAGGGACACTAGGAATTAGGACTAGGATGATGTCTAAGTTAAGAATATGATACAAAAACATAGTGCATACTGCCTAATCTCAATACTTGGGTGCCCTGGCCAGGTATTCTTTTATTGAAGAAAAGGTAAGTATGGAACTCTTAGATTGTTATCTTTTTTATTGCTCTGATAAAGTAGTCATTTTGAAACAATCTAAAGAGTATAATGAATCAAAAATCATGGTGCAGATAACTGAATATTACCTCAAGAGAATATGAGGAATATATCATTATCTATCAAAACTTATGCGGGTGCTCCGACCTCTGCGGCGGCCGATGGTGCTCCGACCTCTGTTGCCGCCCCTGCCGGGTCCAGTAGCAGTAGATCGGATGGTTGGTTCTCTGAGGACGCCGATGTCACCATCGGGAGAGAATGGGTCAGATCGGTGGCCGGCCCTCCGCCCAAACTAAGAGGTGCGGTGGCTACTGATCTGAAGACCCCCTTTCATAAGGAAGGGGACAGAAGGACATGGACTCGATTCAATGAGCCCATAATGGAAGAGATGGAGGAGTATCACAGATTCTCTGCCATTGTGCAGATTCTAGGCAAGAAATGCCATCCGCTTCAGCTGAAGGGATGGATGATCAGACACTGGCGTCCGAAGGGGGAGATTGAAGTTTTCACGCTGGATGGGGGCTTGTTTCTCACTAGGTTCGCCAGCGAAGCAGACAGGAATGGAGCTATGCTGAGGGGTCCGTGGTTCTTTGACGATCAGTTGGTGTTGGTCCGGAAATGGACTCCACAAGCTGATACGAGGCGTGCTGCCTTCACAACGGCGCCAGTGTGGGTTTCCCTCCCTGACGTCGGGAAGCATTGGACCTCTAGAGCTATTGCTGTTATTGCCCACGCAATAGGCACCCCCAGAGCTATCGACCGGCGGTCCAACGGCTCTGTCCAAGGGTGCGCTAGAGTGTGTGTTGACATCTCTGCTGACACCGAGCCGCCTCCTGAAATTATGGTTGAACTCCCAAATGGTGACGAGTGGGAGGTCATGTTGAAGTTTGAAGCTTTTCCTGACCGCTGCAGCACCTGTAAGGTTTTCGGCCATATGTTGGGCGAATGCCCTGGTGAGAGAAGCAAGGTGGCCCTCTCCTCACCACCGATTGTCCCTGAGGCTCCTCGGGGCAGACCCAGGCGGGGTGGCAAGTCTAGGCCCCCGACCGGAACTCGTAGGGGAAAAGAGAAGGTTGCTGAAACCGTTGGTGAAGCTGGTGTGGTGACTGATGTCACTGGCTCTGTGGTTGCTGCCGAGGCTGCCCTTGATGGTGCGGTGGGGGCTGGTTCAGCTACAACCAGTGATGTATTGGTGGCCATGGCAGCGGATAAAGATATAGGTGATGCAGTACCAGTTGAAGAAGGTGAAGTCAGGGGAAGCTCGGGTCAGGAGGTGCTGGTCACGAATACTGCTGTTGCTGCTGCGACTTTGTCACTCAATGCATTCTCTGTGTTCGAGCATATGCCTGAGGATTTACCTGAAGGAACGGAAGCAAGAAGGAGCAGGAGTCCTAAACAGACCCGAAGCACCGCTAAGAAAGGAAGGAAGAGCAACCACCTTGAAGCAGGAGGTGGGTCAACCAGAGATAAGTAATGACCATCCTCGCTTGGAATGTGCGAGGGGCATCATTGGCGAACAGCCAGAAGGAGCTGAAGAAAGCCATTACGAAGATTGGTGCTTCGTTAGTCATTTGCTTGGAAACAAGGATTAGAAGAGCTGTAAAGGAGAGGTTTGATACTCTGTTCCCTGGTGGGTGGAGTGTTGTGACAAACATTGAACAGAGGGAAGGTGGACGCATAGGTGTTGGGTGGCGTAGTGATATCTGGGTGGTTGATACCATTAATGCCTCTGATCAAGTGGTCACTGTTTCCTGCTGTAATATGGGAGGGGCACATTTTATACTGTCTGCTGTATATGGTGAAAGACTGGAGGGGGATAGAACTCACATGTGGAAGAATATCAGTGAATGCGCTCAAGCTGAGGTCCCTTGGCTTGTGATAGGCGATTTTAACAACATCAGAAGAGTAGATGAGAAGTATGGTGGTAAGCGTGTGCCGGAGAGAGTCCTTGCGCCGTTTAATAACATGGTGGAGGATACCAACCTGATTGAACTCAATAAAATTGGGGGAAAAACCACCTGGTCTAACAAACAAGGTAAGGGGAATAGAATCGCCAGTTCCATTGATAAGGGACTGGTGAATGAGGCCTGGCTGAATGTTTGGCCTTCGTCGTACATTAAGGTGGGCTCTAACTCCCTTAGTGACCATGCTTGGATGAAGATTGAGTTGGTGGATAAACCGTACATTAAAAAACCTTTCAGATTCTGTAATTGGTGGTGCGATTGGCTTGGGTTTAAAGAGGAGGTTGAAGCAAGGTGGAGGACTGATCTTGAAGGAAATGACTTGTTCAGAACGCTTAAGAAGATACAAAATACTAAGAGGGCTCTGAAGAAATGGAGTAAAGAAAAAATTAACCTTAAGAATATTCTTTATAAAGCTGAACAAGATTACCAAACTGTTATGCATAGGATTCGGAGTGATCCTTTGAATGATGAGCTCATTGAAGAAGAGAGAAGAACCGAAATGAGACTGCTGAATTTGAAAAAAGCGGAGGAAGTGTTTAGTTGGCAGAGAAGTCGTATGGAGTGGATAAAAGATGGGGACCGTAATACCAAAGTCTACCATAGAGCTATAAAGAAGAAAGAAATGGCTGAGTCCATACATGAGCTAATCAATGAACAAGGGCAAGTGGTGAATAACAGGGAAGAGGTGGTTGTTAATGCTATTAACTACTTCAAAGATTTGTATAACAAAGAAGTGAACTATAATCATAACTTTGAGGAGTTGCTGCCTGATAGAAGGGTGGATGACATAACTAATGAGATGCTTTGTGCTCAAGCCACCGAAGAGGAAGTCAAGAATGCCGTTTTCTCCATCAATCCCAGCAAAGCTCCAGGACCCGACGGGATGAATGCGAAGTTCTTTCAACACATGTGGCAGTTTGTGAAGAATGACATAGTCAAAGCAGTTAGATGGATCTTGGGGGGTCATAGTATGGTGAGGGCGGTCAACCATGGGTTTATTAAATTGATTCCTAAGAAGAAGGAGATTGAGAGCATTGCGGATTACAGGCCGATAGCCTGCTGTAATATGCTGTATAAAATTATTTCTAAAGTCATTATAGGTCGACTGAAGAACATCCTACCGAATATCATATCCAAAGAACAAAGTGCTTTTATAAAAGGGAGAAGGATAGCGGACAACACTCTGCTTGTTGCTGAATTCCTTACGGGGTTCAAGAACAGAAGATCTGGTGCAAGAGCTTGCCTGAAGGTGGATTTGACTAAGGCCTACGATCATGTGAGATGGGAGGCCCTTTGGTCCATTATGAAAGCTCTTGGGTTTTGTGAGAGGTGGGTTCGCATAATTGAACAATGTGTGACCACCACTTCTTTCTCTATTTTGCTGAATGGTGGGCCGGTGGGTCTGTTTACTGCTGCGAACGGTCTAAGACAAGGTGACCCCTTGTCCCCTATGCTATTCACCATTGTGATGGAAGGACTTACCAGAATGATGAAGGCTGCTGAAGAGGTAGGAAAGGTTAGGCCTTTCAAAATAAAGAATGTCAAAGTCTATTCCCATCTCATCTTTGCCGACGATGTTATGCTTTTCTCTACCGGCCATGCCAAGAGAGTTCGGGAGCTTAAAGCTGTGATGATGAAGTTTGGACACCTGACGGGCCTTTACATAAATACTATTAAGTCTAGGTTGTACCTATCCAGGTCGTGCGATGCTAGGAGAGGAAGGATGCGAAATGCTATTCAAATCAAGGTGGGGAAGCTTCCCACACGGTACCTGGGTGCCCCAGTGGCGGGAGGTAAAGGGTCTACTACAGATTTCATTCAATGCCTGGATATGCTGAGAACAAAGATTGATGGCTGGGCAGCCTGTAGGATATCTTTTGCAGGGAAGTTGGTGCTGGTCCGAACAGTCCTCCAGGCGATGATTAGCTTTTGGTGCGATGTCTGTGAGTTGCCCCTCCCTTTGGCGGATAAATGCAGACAGCTTATAGCTAGCTTCATTTGGGGCAGCAAAGGCCATGGAGTGGCGTGGCTTACTATTGCCAAACCGTTCAGTAGTGGTGGGCTGAATGTCACCGATCCCAAGTGGATGGTGAATCGGAGTCAATGTAAAAGAGTTGATAGATTCCTTAGACAGAAGGAAAATATTTGGAGTAGCTGGATGACGGAAAGGTATGGAGACCTGCAGAATGGTTTTGACAGTAACTCTTCTAGGATATGGAGGGGTATGTGTAAGCAGTGGCAGGATATGCAGCAATGGTATAGTGTTGATAGTCATGGTTTGGTCAGCTCTACCAGGACTAGACCATGGATCAACATCAATACTAATGAAGAGGTAGCTTGGCATAAGCTGTTGTGGAACCAATTCCATATGCCTAAGTGGAGCACAACTACGTATAGGGCTATTCTCTCTAAACTCCCTACTGCTGACAGACTTAGAAGATGGGGGCTGCTGATTGAAGCAAAGTGCAGCCTTTGTAACACCGAGGAGGAAAGCCATCAACATATGTTTGGCGGATGCAGGTTCTTTAGAAGAATATGGACTGTAATTGGCCTGAAGTGTGAGTGGGGGCGAATGGTGGAAGAGGATCTCATGAGCTTGGTTATGAAACTCAACGAGAAGCTTAAGAATAGAAGCAGCGCAGTAGTGGGAGGTTTTCTCCTGACGGGCGCCTGCTACTTAGTGTGGGAGGAGAGAAACAGTAGGAATCATGGTGGGTTGGCTAGTGACGAGGATAAAATCGTTGCTAAGCTTGTTGTGGCTTTAGGCCACGCTTTTAAAGGTAAAGAAGGCTTCGCTTCAGGTCTGTCTGAGCAAGCTAAAAGATACTGGGGTTTTTGTAGATAACATCCCCACGTATAGGTCTTGTAGAAAGATGGTTTTGGGCTTTTAGTCCCTTTTGGCAATATATTTACCTATTTCCAAAAAAAAAAAACTTGAATTATTGGTAACTATAAGAGAAAGATACAACACCATAAAATCTAAATCTGAATACAAATAAGCAAAAGAGGAATTCTTGAAGATGTAATTCAAGAAGATAATAAAGTAAAAGATAGATAAGTCTGTCCTTATAAAGTGATTCAAGGTATGAAATCCACATAAGATGGAGAAAACTCCTATGATGAGTTTAAAATGAGAAGATAAATTGGAACAATGACAAAGGAATAAGGTAAAACCTGAGTTAATCTCAGACCAACCTATGTGTGTAAGAAAGTTTTAATGTAAAATCAGCATGCATGTGAAAGAAATTAAGGGTTACAATCCCTATTTAATGAAGAAAATGTGGAATATGATGATTTACCTATTGATAAGTGGTTGAAAAACATAATGAAATAAGAGAACATACCCAAATGTGATAAATAGTCATGAAAGAAGAAGTAATGAGATATGTTAATCATGTTGATTCCAATTACATAATAAAATAAGAGAACTTTTCTTTGCCCAGACCTGAGTAGATGGTAAAAGTAGATGAGATAAGGATGTGAGTTCCTTATAGCACATGAGGTGGATACCAAGGTAATGAATCCTAGTATCCCAGATGTATCAACAGTATGGGAAGTATGTGAAGGTTGGAGATGTTTAATAAATGAACACATCAAGTATTCCTCTCCCTTAATGAGAAGGAGAGAGAGTTGATGATGACCCTCTAAATGTTGTTTGGAAGAAAAAACCAAAAGTGATTCTATAATGTTGTGTATGGTTCAGTGATAGCTGGGCAAGACCACTATCAAGGATAGATGGTTTGTTGATCAATAGACATGTGATACCATGTTCCTTTAAGATAAACCTATGATCAAATATCAATGCATAAGAGTTATATTGGATGACATAATTTACATGACCATGATGAGTTTAGGGTTATGTTCTTTAGACTAACCAATGTACAAATAAAATTTATGAATAGGAGGAATAGAGTGTTCCAGTAATGTTTGACAAGTTATTTCAAGCTTTAAATGATGACATCTCAAGGTATTTTAGATATGGTCAGTAGCATGGTCAACATCTTTGCTAAACCTTAAGAATGTTGAAGCAACTATACTTATGTGTGATAAGTCTAGCAAGAGTGAGATGGGGTTGATTAAATGTCTTTATGGGATCATGATATGTCTTCTAAGTAGGTTGTATAAATCCTAGTAAGGTGAAGATAGTATTGTTGTTTCACCCCTAACAAGGTTGACTAGGAATGATGTTTCCTTGTATGGAATGACATGTGCCAATGTCATCATTTCTTTTGATGTTAAAGAAGAACTGAAAAGTGTGCCAGTGTTAGTGTATCTAGGAAGAAAAAAAAGAGGATGGATATATTGCCTTTTTTTATGCTTCAAGGAATGGTATGGGACACATGCCATGATTGGTAAAAAGCTAGCAAGTATGACTTTTGAGTAATGTTTTGAAACAATAGATATAATTTCAGGATTATACCTAGAATTTAAAGTTGAAAATTACTATTATATTTGTATAGGTGGCACAACAAGTTTCTATGCTCCATATTTGCAAATGTCTTCTTATGTGGGGGTTTTTGTACTGATCCAAGATAAGATATGTATGAATTGAAAGAGAAGAACATGACCTCTATAAGAGAGATGTGACATTACCATAATATGTAAGTAACCATGTGTAATATTGAGGATGATGTGCATGATAAGTGTACAACTATGCGTACCTTGGATTTCGGGGGCAAAATCCCTATTAGGGGTTTATGGTTGTGAGACCCCGAACCTTGCTTAAGGTGTTGAACAAGCTTAATTATCATAATTGAATTATTATAACCCTAATATAACCTTGTGATATGATTTTAAATCATAATACAAGCTTAAGTTTCAAATTTGGTCCAATTTGGACACTGTTTGAGCAAGTTATGCAATTTTATCCACATTTTGGACTTTTCTACAATTTACCCAATTGAGAGGTTTTATTTGAAATTTATTACTTGAATTATGTTACTTATATATTATCTCATAATTCTTGAGCTTTTTGAGCCATGGGGCACCTATTTAAACCTTGGTTTTAAGGTGTTTTCCTCAAGGGTATATTGGGGGTTTACCCCTTCATGGATGAGCTACCTTTAGTAGCTATCAATTAATGAATTATTTGATTGGCTTGGAAACTGGAAAAATAAGAGCTAATCATATCTCTATGTATGGTGGGAGATATTATTGTGTATGTGCTTGTATATTCTTAATAGTTTAAGCCCATGGACACTTGGAAAGATACTAGAACTTCAACTTTTTCTTTTTCTTTATCTTAAAGTTTCATATACTTATCTGTAAGTATACAAACGAGCCATTTTCTCTCCACCACTTCCCTCATTCTATGAACCTTTTTCTCCCTCTGTGCTTCTACGAATTTCCTATACAAGGAAGAAGAAAGAGGGGATCTTCTTGGAAAAAGAATCTAGGGTTGCAATTGACTTCCTTTTAGGGTTCAAAAAGTTTCCTTCTAGTGATGTTGACATAAAAGAGCAAGAATCCCCTTCTTTCCTCCGTTTATTTCTTTTTTATCCTTCATCCTACCTTTCTCCAGGTCGGAACCTTGTTGTTCCATGGTAGAAATTTCTCTAAATAACTAAAACTCTACCTTTCTTGCTCCTTATGCTTAGGGCTTGCTTATTTGATGAAGAAAGATGCTAGATGGACGAGTTCACAACTTATGCTTAGAATTCCTACCCTACCTGCTCGTGTTTTCTTCTGTTTGGGAGTTTATCTTCTAATTAGAGGCAAGTTTTATAACTTGCTTCATGTTTATTGCTTACCATGAGCTTGCTAGCTCATGTTCTTGCTTTTAAATGATGATCCATGCACTAAAAAGCTATGCTTGACTTGGATTTCAATTTTTATATTGTTCCATGTTTTTATTTCAGTTCTATATGAACCTGTGATCATGTGTACATTATTCCTAAGGTATAATATGACTAGGATCAGGTTGGTTTGACAACCTATGGTACTAAGCACCTATCAACCAATGGTCAATTTTAGGATTTAAAACTGATTTCTTCTATAAACACATGACTCAATGGTGGTACCATTGCAACAACCGATGGTGATTGTCTTTATGACAACTGATGGTGGTGACCAAGGGTGTCAACTGACGTTCATCCCTTAGGTCAGGTTTTGGTCTAATTAGAAGCCTATTGATTAACAACTAAGTGCCCTAATGATGTTATTAATCAATGGTGATATTAGTTTGATATTTGATGTTGATTAATAAATATAGTTATGATCTAACAACCTATGGTGACTTAATGGTCACTAATGATGGTGGATCAGGTCTCCACAACCAATGGTGAGTTAATCATATAGTTGTAGCATCAACTAAAACTTCGACCAATGGTTTCTTGGGTCACTTGATGCAATGGTCAAACATATACTGTAATTGATTGTTTTAATATATGAACTTGACCCAATGGTCAAGATATAATGTTTATTCCTCCAATAAAGTGGAATGATGATAATATGTTGGTCCTAATAATGTGATTTATATGGTTTATTGTATATGATCAACTTAAGGAGCTTACTTGTTGACAACCGATGGCTTGTTTTAAATGAACCGACAATTGTGGGTTTTACCCTACTCTCAACAGAACCCTTGTTGTTGTTAATCAAAGGATGTATAGGGTTAAATGGTGAATTTTATAGATCACAACTCAATAACATAATAGATGATTCATTCAAGGTTTTTACTTATGTAAATGACCAATGGCTTTACCTTTTCAACATTTCATGGCTAGAAGTTGATGCCTCAAGTGTGTAGTGTAATGTTATGATTCTAATGATGAGAATTTGATGGTTCAATGACTTAAACTTGTAGTCTTACCCTTGAACTCGTATTATTATGATTTATAATCACCATAATGAATTAATGGGTAACCCTAATGAGGTATAGCTTGTTATACCTAGCTTTAATATAACTAAACGATGGTAATTGGGTATGAATAGTCCTTGAACGAATAATACAATCATGGAGTACTCTCTTATTGTTGTTGAAACCCTAGTATGCTATAACCTAATGGTTACACCTTGATTTATGTTCGGATTCATACTTGAGAATAGTATGGAATGTGATGGTGATGCTTCACCTTATGCATCCATGATCCAATGGGGATGCTGTGAGTTAGGGTTTGGGTATACGTGTTTATTTGTAACATTAATATAATTTATCCTATTGAACCTAACTCTAATGCAAATAGATAAAGATAAGTATTCATGTTAACCGTCTTATATGATGGCATGATGGTGAAATAACCTCCTTAATATGATCATTCCCTTAATGTGTTAATTGGTGGTTATCATAGCCACATGGTTGATACTTTCTTATGCTAAACATGTGCATTATGAATATGATGAGGGTTAATCATATCTAGATTCCTTGCATGTTGATGTAATAAAGGAATGTTCTTAATGTTAATATAATCCAGCTATGATTGTTTATGAATATCTCCTAGCTCATTAATGCAATATTTGTTGATTTGGTGTATTATAAGTAAGGGATGTTGTTGAGCCTTGTTATAAGGCATGCAAAGATAATGATGATCTTACAGGGAATAGCATGACGGTCTTAATGACCTTTTGCATGGTTGAGCCCTGAATGATGTGTAATCCTCTTGTGATGATAAGGGTTGATACCCTGTGATATTGTGAAAAGGATTTATATCTTGTGATAGTATGATGAATAGTTAGTCTCATGAATGGGAAGTAAATAGTGCCATTTGATGATGAGATGAGAAATTGTGTTTCACACATTTTATAACTTTTGAAGTTGTGATGCTTATATGCTTGCTAGATGTGAATTAGGGTTTGTATGTCCATTTGTTTGATGCAGTCTTAATTCACCCAATTTGCATAACTAATCAAGTGAAACTCTAATCATGTAGTGATTTGTGCCATAGATCCATCTGAGTGTCAGAACTTCCCAGATAGTGAAACGAGTATTCCTAAGGGAAACTCAGAGCGCATACTGATGAGTATGTGGGGTGCTTCTCATCCTAAATTCAAGTGTTTAGGGAGGATGACCACGGTCATACCTAGCCCTCAGTTTGAGAATGGTTGTGGTCGTGTCCCAGTGATTATATGTGGCAAAATTGGACTACCCACCTCCTTTCACTAGTGTCATGACATGTACCAAGGATGGACTAGGCTGTTAGCAGCTTGACCTTATGTGTCGTTGTGGCGGACCCATACTGACCAGGGGCAAAGAAGATCTTAGGAGTCCGACTCTTCCTAGATCTTGTATGGCACTGATTTTGACTTAGTAGTGGTCAGTTGGATTTTGAGTGGTATCCTCAAATTCCTCAAGGCATAATAAAAGATGTAATACATTTGTTTAGAAAATCTATTTAGGGTTATACACGACGATTCACATTGGATGATAACCCTTGTTTGTTCACTTTATATAAATACGATGCTTAGTGCAATTAAGAGATAGTAGATATGCTTATGTTGTGGATATGCTTAAGATTGAAGATGTTTACATATAGTAGCCATGCTTATGTTGATAGCTATATTGCTAGTGCTGGTTATAATTATGATGCTAGCTATTTCATGTTTTTAGTTATGTTTAGCATGCTATCTATGCCTCTATAATTAGAAATGCTTATACTTCTAATCATGCTTATACATATATTCGTGATTATGTTATTAGTTCTACTTATAATGTAGATCTTCCCAACCTGTAAGACATGCTAATGTTGTTAACAATGCTTATGTGGCTAGTCTTATTCATAATGATAGAGATTCTATGTTACTAAACTTGCTCATGATGTTATATATGCATATGGTACTGAATTGCTTAAATAAGATAAAGGATGATAGTCTGGCTAATGATGATAATTATTATATGCTACTTTATGTATTCTGTTAATCATCTATGTTGTTGAGCCTATTTGTTATATCTAATTAAACTGCTTAGACTGATTAATTACTTAAAATGTTGTAATCAATAAACATTGTTGGAGGTTATATCTCTTGCTGGGACATGGGTCTCACCCTTGTGATCATCACATCTTTTTAGGTAATTGGATGTGACAAAAACAAACATGTGGAAGAAAAGAGGAGCTATAGTAATGAATCTTTGAGAAAGTTTATTAGATGTCTAGTGTGTCCTAGAGTCATCCTTGTACTCTCAGGTCTGGGCAGGAAAAGTTTGTATATGGTATTTCAAACGAATCAAACTTTTTTAAGCATGTTAATGCTTGTTTGTGTGGCATATACGAATATTGTTCTCATGGGTATATATGTTGTGGCTATGGTGATAAAACAATTGGTATCAAATTCCTGGCATAGTATGGATACAAGAAAGATGTTGGGCTCTTATTTAAACATTTCTGAGTGGGTGTTGATGTTGAAATTGGTTTTAATTTACCCATATTTTTGGGTATGTGGTTAATTGGTGATCGATTGTGTTTTATGTTTTGAGTAACCTCATTTAGTGTAATGGGTTCTCACAAGGGGGAATGCATGATTACACCATATATGATTAGCAAGGGAAAATTCTAAATAACACTTGGAAATAATATTGCAAGAGATTCCCTCTATTTGATATGAAGATTAGATTAGTTAAAATTATAATTACTTGTATTCAATGTATAAGTATCATTTCTAAGAATACAATCTACTATGAGAAAACTATATGAATAGTAGATTGTTTTTTTCTAAAACAAAGTAATGTTGAAATTTTGGTCTGAGAAAGATCGTGTCTTTACATTATGGTATTAGAGTTGTAAACAACCAACATTACGCACATATTCTAGAGTGTGGCAACAAGAGTAAGAATCTAGTTCAATATGTCCTAGAACATTACCATAAGAATAGGTTATATGCCTACAATGCCCTTTGAATGTATTGGTGACATATGAAGCTCATAGTCACATCATACTCAATCGCTATACTTTAGCTTATCCTCACAACATTGGAATTGTTGTCATAGACTTCTATGTAACTCATGATAGGTGTGATTGCAATAATAAATCATAAAAATGAATAGAAATGGTAATGAGTATGGTACTCCATCCACTATGGTGGGTAACAAAATGAGTATTTCACACTACTCTCCACTTAGTCAAAGTAAAGGTGGATAATCATAATAATACTAAAATCTGAATGTTGCTTTTTTTCTTTATGATAATTTCAATGATTATATTTGTAAAAACTTTCTATTATATATTTGAAAGAAATATTTGATCTTGATTAAAACTATATACTTGGCCTTATTTAACATTTTACATAAAGTATGCATCTCTCATATTACCTCATACTGCCAAGCATTGCACTATCTAGAAATTGGTATGATCCATTAGTAATCATGTTTTCATTACTTTCACTTTTTCATTTAAAACAATATTATAAACTTCACTATAGTGAGATTAATACCCTCTCTAGGGAAAATGATCTCACAGACTAAATCACCTTCCAAGGAGGGAAGGGAAGTAGTATTACATTATATGTTTCTTTTAATATAAATCGTGTTCAATGTGGCTACTTGCCTAGTATGAACTTATTTTGTAGCATGTTTATAATGTAGATGTTACTTGTTTACTTGGTAGGATAATTTTCTTCTAGATGATTTTCATATTGTAGTTTGAAATAAAAATAAGAACATGATTTCTAGTAATGGCTAAGGATGAATAATGTTTTCTTGTGTGTATACCTTACTTAGTACACCCATTTCTCTATTGACTTGTTTTCTATATATATCACCTTCCATATTAATGAAAATGAGCAATTCATGATTCAGATTATTGAAAGTGTAGACCACATGGCATAACTTGTTTATTGAGTACACATAAAATTCATATTCCTTCCTATAATTATTATTAATTTTATAATTTAGAATACAAAATATAAGTCCTACCCATTTGTATAATTCCACCTCCTGGATAACTTATTACTTGGGAATAGGCTATACTTGAAATGGATTTTCTTGTGGATTTATGTGGAAGCCTTATAGTTGAGAATTATAAGAACTTGTGTGATATTATATTAAAATTTTCATTTTTATCCTTATAAATAATTAGATCTAGCAACTTGATTTTCTTATAGATAAAGGTAGATTTTTTGAAAAAAATCAAATCAATCCAATTTTTAATCCAATTTGAGATTGAAACTTTTATGTTAGACACATATATTTAAAGAGGTTTATTATCCTTTATCCATCATGCTCTAAATGTATTTTGATAATCTTTCTATTAAGAAGTACATTAAGAAATATCCACAAAATTGACCCATGTATATATTCTATAATGAATATGTAGAAATGTATAGATACATATACAAAGTCCTAGGTCATTTTCTCTAACATCTTGGGGGTTACAAATAGAAGGAAGAAAACAATACTAGGTATGAGTCTGAAATCTATGTTTTTACTAAGTCTGAGAAAGAGAAAGATAATATAAATCAATATCTAGTTAGTAATTGTTTCATAAGGTGGGAGTGGATTTTTGGGAAAGTATCCATTTTAAGGGTGGTAGAGTTGTAACATACTAAAAAATGTAACTTTGTATAGAAACCCCTTTCATATAAATTCTCCAATTTAAATAATGTAGTGGATAGAATAAAACTAACTAGCATGATAACAATGACGATTGGCCTTTCAAATGTATAAATTTTCTTTTATATAATCATTTGAGAATCATCCAATTGAGAAATTTTATACTTTATACAATATAGATAAATGTCAACTATAAAGTAATTGTCAATTGAAAGAAATATTTTTGATCACTTGACAAAATCACTTTCTTAATATAAGAACAATGGCCATATTAGATCACTTGGGGTTATATTAATGAGTGTTGTCTCTAGTTCAAGTGGAAGATTGATGGTTGTATTGTCTAAGAGTGAGTCATATGATGATTGTAGTGGGATTTTTGTGCATCATTTAATTATTAATGAAATTAAATCCCACTTATTATGTTTGTTTTAATATTGAGATAATTATTAAAAGTAAAACCTCATAAGAATGTTTTGTTTTGATGAATATTCTTTGAGTTGAGGGATAAATATGAAATCATAGGTAAACCTAGAGTCTTCATTCTTGTTAAGACATTAGTCAGATATTATTGTTAAGTTTCCTGGTGAACAATAATACATAATACTGGTATGTGTGTTTATTGATGACTACATAAATTTAGTCATGTATTGAATATCAAGCTAGAGTTGTAGGTACTTGTTAGAGAACAAGTTGTACTATACAGACCCATCTTAATACTGATACACGGAAGCCACGCCATGGAAGTTAGAATCATATTTCAATGCAATAGTGGTGAGTGTGATCCATAGACTTGACATCTGTAAAGAAGTGAAAACACCTCCTACTAAAAAATTGAACAATAAAACCTCCAGTCCAAACACACTCAGAAGGTGTGTCGGAGTGGGTGTAAAATTTTCAAATCTTTATATAATGGTAATAAAAAGACCAAAGTATAACATCAGAATAAAAACATGACTATATTAAATTATAAAAAAAAGGGTTACAAACTTACATCACAAGGATCCATGTAGAGGAAATCTAAACCACCTCAAGATTGTCTCCAAGCTTTAACATCTAAATCTAAGTCCAGGTCATCACGTCTTGTCATCCAAGTCCTCCACCTAGGGTTGGAAGCATACCCCAGCAAAAGAGAGACAATAGGAGACATCAGCAAAGGCTGGTATGTGCATACTAAAAAGCAAATTGAGCAATTTATAAAGAATAAGGGACATCAAAATAAAAGGCTTCCCATATAAGAGATAAGGACTACCCAATCGGGCATAAAAGAAAAGAATCATCATCATAAAAGAAGATACTTTCCATAAAACAATAAAGTAGTGCCACATAAGCACTTATGAAATTAGGGCACATAACCCATCAAAAACATCATCAACATGCATGCATGTGAGATAATCATAGCCCTAGAACAACATAAAGACAATGGCGGCCAACCCCCATAAAGTTGAAGCTTGATAGAGAATGGCACATAACCACACTCCCAATATATATGAAATTGGGCCAACCCGCATAAAGTTGAAACCCGGCTATGGGGCACATAACCTCCATCCCAAACAATATTAATGTGGAAACATAACCCAAAAACCAATGCAATTACACTACTCTAGTGCTACTGAATCACATAGCATGTTAAATGTAGAGGTAAGTAGAAAGTATAGTCAGAAATATACAAACTAGTCACCACATAAGTGACCAACATATACATCCACCTCATAAGTGGGAAAGAGACATCACATGTCATCATATGGAGTTCCAATATGAACAAAGCATAATATAATAGTCCAAGAGAATATCCATGATCACAAGATCAGTAACAAATAAGATAGTTCACATGAACCATGATATCTAAGAGAAAAGACATATTGTGTAGGCTATTGTCCATAGGACCAAGAGAAAGAATAAAATATAGGATAATTGCTCAAGAAGAATAATCGGGGTTGCAAACATGCCTCAACTTCAGAGTCAAATGATCCAAATTCACATCTAGGTCCAAGCCTAGGCATCCAAAGAACCTATTAAGCATATATGTGGAATTAGGGTTAGGTTTCCATTAATTATTCAAAACCCTAAAAATTGCCTTTTATTATTAATGAATCAGGTTATCAAAACCATGCCATGTTTTAGGTTATATTTTTCAGAGTTCAAAACATATTTTATTATATTTTTTTGACTTACAAATATTTAGTTATGAATTATACAAATTATTAACTTATTAATTAGATCCATTAAAATCACCTTCTCAAAACATCCAATACAAGCAACAAAACCCATACCGTTAGAAAGCTTGCATTTTTCTGAATCCAATGAGTATTTATTTGTAATTTTTGGACAACCATAGAAAAAGATATGAATTTTAAAAAATAGACCAATCCGAAAATGCCACTTAGGCAATCAAGTTGGGCGAGAAAAGAAGGTGGGACCATCTGCTAACCTGGCCCAATAGGGAGCAGCCACATCAATGAGTCAACACCTCGGTCAAGGTCAGAGAAGCTTGAGTGAAACAAAGAAAATACGGGTGAAAGGTCAAAACAACAGATGTTCACTGCATTAGTGTGGAAGTCATAGAAGTTGAGGCACATGTGTGGAGGCTTGGAGATGAGCTTCATCATCAAAGAAGATTTCTTTTCAGATGCTATGGAAAATACAAGATTGTTGTTGCACTAGATCACCTTGGGTTCTGAATCCAGAAGTATGTGAACAACTTCAACATATCATGTCTAATTTTTACCAACTAGTGTGCACTTTGATATAAATGATGCCTTACTTTGTCTTTAATATATTGATGTATTATGGTCATGACAGATCCACAACTAGAGTTTTATTCAAAAAAGTTTTTAATGTCTGTTATGCCTTCCTTGAAAACCCTACAGTATCGGGACCCCATCACCCATTAAGATGGTTTTAGGTATGATTTACTTTAGCTTTTTCTCAATGGGCCACATACAAGTCATCCCAAAGCATAAATGGGTATAGTGGGTATGGGTTTCTTTCATTCATACATGTCCATTCCAATTCCTAGTAGAGACCCTCTTTCGCCCTTATAGTGACTTAATGCATTGTATAACACTATGTTGGGTTCATAATGACTTCTTACCATTTTTCCCTGAAAACTCAAGGATACTTGGATATTTTCTTTAATTTACATTTGAAAGATAATTTTTCCCTGAAACCCTAATTCAAGATAAACATACTAGTTTCCAAACCCATACTAATTAACATGTTAATATTTAAACATGACTCCTCAACATAAATCATATCAAACAACTTATCATATATTAACAACTTTAAATACATGATTACATAGGTAACTATTGTTAAAAATCTAAACAAGATTCATGACTTTACCATAGTAGCCACCATCATAATCACTCTATTGCTCCATCTATTTTGGATGATGATTTAAAGCACAATGACATGATCATTTGTAAATGTATCTCATCTCAAAATTGATGGTTTCGAAGCACCACAATAATAGAAGAATAAAGTTTGTGGTCTATACTTACCATTATATCATGTTATTATCATTTTTCAAGATCTTGTTGGTATGTATGCCTAGAGAGCCAATCATATGATGATTGTAATGGGGCATCATAAACTTTGATTTGATAATGATAAAGGTAATTCCATATAGTATGTTTGTCTCAGTCATGAGATGATGACAAAAACCATGGTAGATGTCTAAAGAATGATGCTACTCAATGGCATATATCTTCAAGTTGAGGACATGAATAGTGAGATCATATGTATGGTAAGAGTACATGCATTCTTTTTATATCCCTAGTCATATATTACTATGGAAGAAAAATAGACAACAATAATACATAAGACTAGAGTGTGTGTTGGCTGATGATAGAATCTTATCAGTCATGATATGGATATTAAACCAAACACATAAGTACTTGTTAGAGAATAGTGTACCGGACAGACCCACTTTGAGAGTGATACATGGAGATCATGGAACGGTAGTCTGAATCATCTCTCATAGTGATAGTGGCAATTGTTGTTCTTAGACCTGGAGTCACTACATTCATCACATGTCATGTGATGTACTTAGACGTCATCTAATATGACCTTGAATAAGGGTTGCCATAAAGGTGATTCTTGGGTGCATTATGACACATGGGAATTGAGTGTGACTGATGTAGATGGGATTTGTCCCTCCTACAAGAGATTGATATCCATGCCACTTGATAAGAGAGATTGAGAAATGTATGGCCATACTCATCTGACTCAATGTGTGATATGTGAGCTCACATGCATCTCAGACAGTCTCCTCTAGTTCAAGGAACATGGATTGAATGTTGAGAGGATGACGATTCCATCCGTCAAGTTCAATCTTGATATTAGAGACAAAGGAACTATACGATCACAATAACACTAATCATAGATTGTAGGTTGAAGTTGTTCTCCAACTTTCCAATTATTTGAGTAGCAATGATGTGTTTCTAGATACCACTCATTGTTTGTGATGTCATAAGTTGGTTATGGACATTCACTTCCAATGTAATTTAGGATCTATAGGGTCACACACATAGGATGTGTCTAGAATAGGAGTTTACTCATGAATATGGTTTAACTTGATTATTAGTGTTTAGGTATTCAATTTAAATAATATTGGTTGTACTTTGGCTGAACTGGAAAGTGAAATGACCATTTCATGATATGAAAAGACCATTTCACAAGTGAAACAACCAATTCATGATATGAAACGACCATTTCACAAGTGAAACGACCATTTCAATATATGAAACGGTCATTTGAAAAGCAAAATGAATGTTTCATGAAATGAAATGACTGGTTTATCATTTGGATTGCTCGTGACACAATCAGAACCCACTAACTAGGGTTAGGGTCCGTCAAGCAGG
Organism: Alisma plantago-aquatica; assembly: GCA_963693085.1. NCBI lineage: Eukaryota > Viridiplantae > Streptophyta > Magnoliopsida > Alismatales > Alismataceae > Alisma > Alisma plantago-aquatica. Next base: position 1,049,809,084 of record OY856413.1, on the reverse strand, counting down.
GATTATTACTAACTTTAAAATTTTAATTACTTGATGAAAATCAGCCTTAACTTTTTCTTTACTCAGATGTATAGTGACAACATTTAGAAATCTGACAAAATCTCAATTAAACAGATCCTTAAAAGATACAACAGTGTTCAACTACTACTTAGAAGAAAGATTTACACACTAATATACATCATGTACATTTCATTACAAACTTCTCTCTTTTCTCACTCTCTCACTCCCAGGATCTAGAGGAAGGATAAGAGACTGCCAATATATTCTAACTACTTCTTCTTAAGGACCTCTATTCTACCCCTGATAAAAGTTAGCTTTCATCTCCTCATGAAGGGCTATTCCTTGAAATTAAAAATTGTTTAGTAGGTTGGTAAGAGACTGACTCAGTGAGTAGAAAATCAATAGGTAACCAAGATATTTATGATGTTTATAATTAATAGAACTTAAATGCAAAGCATGTAAGCATGAAAGTTTAAAAATTGTAAATCACTCATCATGGTAGTTGAACATATACTAAATACAATAAAAGGATAACCTAATCCATTCACATTATTTTTAATCCATTTATTATGCTAATGGACCCACATGAGGTGCACCACAACATGTGTAAGTACCAAAGAAAGCTACAATCTCACTATACATGTCTTAGAAGCATGTGTGGGATCCTAAGTCTATAGTCTCAATACCATGGCGGCAGTTGGCATCACCACATCTTGCTCTCGACGACTAATTGGACCGGTTGGATTTCTTAGGCTCCACCTCTCAACCTGGGTACTCAAGTGATGAGTCAAACCCCTCAGGATTTTTCTACACTAGTGGACCTACCGAAGATGTCCACTGATTGCTACAACTCATAACTCAAGTACCACCTGCATCCCCGGTTGGTGTTTGATACCAATATTTTTTAGGAGTCCACCCTCACTGGCCTAGAACCTCAGACCCAACTAGTGCACTCTGGCTTACCTTGACCTATGTGAGACCTCTGGTTGGTAAGCACATTTTCTCCTCACAAATCAGGCCTCCTGTGAGGATTCTACAGTGTCCAGGGTGTCTAACGTATAGTGATAATTAGTTGATTTAATAGGATTCATGATCTTACAAATCATTACCCTATTTTCATCATTTTACATCTCACAATAAGCACAATAATCATTTAGAAATTTTCATAGTTTTCATAAACCACATTTTGACTCTCTAAGCCTGAATTAGGTCAACTTGGATTCCCCATTTCCTCAATTTAAACCATTTCATCATCTGTTGTTCATAACAACTCACATGTCAACTTTTGACATGATATTACATCACTCAAATATGATAATAAATCATTTCTTATACTAAAATCACTATAGAGATTTATTAAATCCATCACTTTTATCATAAAAGTAAGAACTAAATGTTGGAAAGCCATTATTTAAATTTGTATGCTTGATATTTGGGTTAGAAGGTGATTTCCACTCACAGATTTTGTCACATATTGCTGATTTGAGTCTATCCACCGACCAAGATCAGGTTTTGGCTCACAGGGACTAGAATCTCATCTCAAGCCACAAGATCTCCTCACAAACGGGCTACCATTGAGAAAATAAGCCCAAAAACATTTGGCTGGAGGTAGAAGAAGAAGAACAACGAAGGTTAACCCAAACCTTCAATTAATGAACCAGGGAGTTTTGAGCAAAGGAACATGAAGAAAAGGAAGGATCAATAATTAAAAATCACTTACCAAGTTGAATCTATAATGAACCCTTCAATTTTTGTTGTTCTTCGTGTTCTTCCCTAACAATTACCTGAGGAATCGCCCTCCAGGTCATCTTTTCATCAGCCAAAGGATCTAAGAAGATAGAGGATTGAATTAAAATTCTAACTATGATTGTTTTACGATTGACTATCCTAGACGGTGATTCTTGGTGATTGTTTGGTCTGAAGCGACCAATTGATCATTGGGCCTTGGCGGTCGCTAGGCCTTTGGCGACAATTCTTAGAGACCAATCTTGGCAACCATTCTCAGCGGTCACCGAGAAACTGTACATATTACTAAAAAGACAATAACTCATTCATTTTAACTCCAATTTGGTTCATTCTTTTTGCTATGGATTTGTAATTGAATTCTATATAATCATACAGTATTAGTTTGATAATATTCTCAAATGAAAATTTATATATTAATTATCTCCTCAAGTGCCATTATCTCTCCTTTTACATACATGTATGGTCTAATCATATATCAACTCCAACTTGGATCTTTGTGGTATGCTTAAGTCATGACTATGAGTTATCCAAACAAGTACTTGAGATTACCAAAGTCAAGATAAAGCAAAAGGTAATATATTACTAATAAAAGTACAACAAATATTATGGTTATCTTAAATTTTTAAGATTACCGACAAAGCTAGAAGAGGGTTCTAACAATTCTCCCCCCTCTAATAAAAATTTTGTCTTGAAATTTCTAGAATAGGAAAGGTCACTTGTTACACATCTCCAACTCTACTTCCCAAGTAGCTTCTTCTATACCATGATTCCACCAAAGAACTTCCACTAAGGATATCTCCCTCTTTTTAAGCTTCTGAATTATATGATCTAGAATTTGAATTGGTCCTTCAACATAGGAGATATCCTTGTTGGTATGTATGCCTAGAGAGACAATCATATGATGATTGCAATGTCATAACATGTAAGTGATTTGATTAATGATAAAGGCAAGCTTCCAATTTATTTTGTATATTCAGAGGATGACAGGAGTTCTAGTTGGTCCTTGTAGACTACTCTAGATGTAGGAGTCATTTGGCTACTCCTAGGAGGGCAACATCAACTCATAGTCTGTGGCCAGATCTATGGAGCCGCTACAATAGGTGTCTGAGTCTACTATCCATGGAGGAGTAATCAGACGAATCCCAATGCAACCAGGAGCTGCACAACCACTGTCCAAGATAGAGTGTGCATCTACATTGACGAGGATTGTCACTGGACTTGCTCTAGGACTAGATATATCTTCATGAAACCATCCTTCTCATTGCATAGTTATTGACGTGATCTGCTGGTTAATGGGAAATATGTCAATAAATTTTTTGTTTTCGCTGCCTACCTGATGTCATATTTCCCTACAATCCTCTCTCAACTATATAGGATTTGGGTATATAATCTTCTATGTACCAGGATGTCACTTGTTTAACATAGATGCATGAAACACACCATGTAAATTAGTTAACTCTAAAGGCAACTCTAGTTTATATGCAACTGGTCCAATCCTATGAATGATTGGCTAGGGACAGATGTATCTAGGAGTTAATTTGCCTCATTTTCCAAACCTCAGCACACCTTTCCATGGTGAGACTTTCAAATAAACCTCATCTTCAACCTCAAACTGAAGTGGTTTATGCCTTTTTTCTACATACCTTTTCTGTCTATCCTGGGAAGCCTTCAACTTTTGTCTGGTCACATATATCTTTTCTGTTGTTTCTTCCACAAACTCTAGACCTAGAATATTCCTTTCTCCAACTTCATACCAAAAAATAGGAGATCTACACTTTCTCCCAAACAGAGCTTCATAAGGATCCATGCCTAATCTAGAATGGTAAGTATTGTTGTAGGCAAACTCATAAGACTGAGATGATCATCCCAACTGTCACTGAACTACAATTAACATGCTCTCATCATATCCTCTATGGTCTGAATTGTCCTCTCTAACTGTCCATGTGTCTAAGGATGAAATTTTGTGCTAAAATTCAACTTTGTTTCCAAGGAACGTTGCAACTAGTTCCAGAACCTGAATGTGAATTTGGGATCTCTATCAGTTATTATAGAAACTATCATGTAGTTTGAATATCTCATATATATAGAATTTATCTAATTTTGGCGTGTTTAATGTTGTATTAATTGGTAGAAAATGAGAAGACTTTGTTAGCCTGTCTGCTATCACCCATACAGAGTCAAAACCATGTGGTGTCCTAGGTAATCCAACTAAAAAATTCATACTAATATGCTACCACTTCCATTTAATAGGAAGTGATTGCAAAGAACATGTCGACTTTTGATGATTGGCCTTAACTTATTGACATACACCACACCTGGCTACATACTCAACCACATCCTTCTTCAAACCTGACCATCAATACAATTGCTTTATGTTTCTATACATCTTTGTTTGCCTGGATGCATTGCATACATAGAAGAGTGAGCTTCCTCAAGAATTTGTTTATTTAACTTAGTGTCATCTGGCACAAACACTCTATCATGTTGATATAGCAACCCATCATCTGAATATCTGAACTCTTTTCTTTTTCCTCCTGTCAGATCATGCATGATCTATTGCAGTTCTCTGTCACTATGTTGAAGCTCCTTGATCTGATGATAAAAGGTAGGTTTAACCTGCATTTGTGCAACCATTCCACCTTGATCAGACACATTTAGGTCCAAGTTCATATCTCTCATCTTAACTAACAAGTCCCTTTTACACATGTCATTGAAAACATTTCTGCAGAGGATGTAGACTTCCTGCTCAAAGCATCTACCACAACATTGGCCTATCCAGGGTTGTAATCAATGGTGACATAAGAATCCTTTATGAGCTCCAACCATCTATTATGTCTTAGGTTGAGATCTTTTTGTGTGAAAATGTGCATTAGACTCTTATGATCAGTACATACCTGACATGATTCACCATGGAGATAATGATGCCATGTCTTAAGGGCATGCACTATTACTGCCAATTAAAGATCATGTGTGGGATAGTTCTCTTCATTATTCTTAGGATTTCTATAAGCATAGGCCAACACCTTCCCTTATTTCATAAGAACACATCCCAAACCTCTTCTGGATGCATGACAGAAAATCACATAACATTTATCTGCCTCTGGTAAAATCAAGACTGGTGTTGTGGTTAACTTATTCTTTAATGTTTGAAAACTTTTTTCACATGATTTAGACCAAACAAAGGGTACATCCTTCCTTATTAAGAGTGTAAGAGGTGTAACTATTGCACTGGGGTTTCTTATAAACCTCATGTAGTATCCAGGTAACCCCAAGAAACTTTTGATATCAGTATGGGTTGTAGGTTTCTCTGATCGAAGAATAGATTCTACCTTCTTAGGGTCAACACTGACTCCTTCTCCTGATGTGACATGTCCAAGAAAAATACTTTAACCAACCAAAACTCACATTTTCTAAATTAGCATAAACTTGATGTTGCCTTAACAACTGCAGGGCTATACTCAGGTGTTGCTCATGTTGTTTTGCATCTCTAGAATATATAAGAATATCATCTATAAAAACTACTATGAACTGATCTAGATTTGGTCTGAAAACCCTTTTCATCATGTCCATAGAGGTTGTAGGGGCATTTTTCAGTCTGAAAGACATAACTACAAACTCATAATGCACATATCTTGTTCTAAATGTTGTCTTAGGTACATCAAATGCCTTTATCCTTAAGAGATGATATCCTGATCTAAGGTCTATCTTTGAAAAGATCATTGCTTCACGTAGTGATCAAACAGGTCATCGATCTTAGGCAAAGGATATTTGTTCTTAATGGTTTGATTGCCTATAGTCAATGCATAACTGCATGGTTCCATCCTTTTTCTTTACAAGAAATATTGGAGCTCCCTAGGGTGATGTACTAGGTTGAATAAATCCTTTATCCAACAACTCATGTAATTGAGTTTTTCATTCCTTCAACTCTACAGGTGCTATTCTATAGGAAGGTAGTGCTATTGGGTGGCTACCAGGTAAAATTTGTATCTCAAAGTCGATATCCCTTACATGTGGTAAACTAAGTAACTAATCAGGAAAGACATATGGAAACTCACATAATATTGGAACATCTGCTATACATACTATCTTTTTCTTTGTCCTACTATCCACCACTTATGCTAAAAAGGCCTCACACCCCTTTCTCATCATCTTATCAGCTACAACAGCTAATACTATACATGTGGGTAAGACTTTCCTATATTTGGTAAAGACACATGAAAAACCACCTTGCTGAAAGATATCTTCTTTCTTTTCATAATGTAATTGGACATGATATGTCTTAAGGAGGTCCATATTCAAAATAATTTGAAAATAATTAATATCTAAGGGTATGAGATTAACTACTACTGCATACCCACTAAAACTCAACAGACATCCAGGACATACTACTGTCAAAACTAATGATTCACCTAATGGAACTCTTGACAACAATTCATAAGATAAATCCTAGGTTAAAATATTTAATCCACTAACTATTGATCTTTGAATGAAAGAATGTGTCACACCAAGATCTATCAATACTATAACAAAAATGTTTTTAAAGAGAAGCATATCAGTTGTCACAACTCTGGGTGAGACTACATCTTCAGATGGTGTAATTGAGAAGAAGCATCTTGTAGATATCCCTCTGTCATGTTGTCCTTATTTCCCACTACTGATACTAGGTGCTCCCCCTCTAGAACCTGAAGATACTAAAGAACTTGCCCCTCTAACTGGAGTCTGCCTCTGTGGAGTTTTAAATTATAATTGTGAACCTTATTATGAAATATACTAGAGCTTTGGACAGTCCCTTTTCATGTGTCCTATCTGTCCTTAGTGATAGCACGTTTAAGTAGTGACTCCAGAACATTTTCCAAAGTGTATCATACCATAATTGTCACACATGGATGCATCCTGTCTCTATAGACCTATCACTAACACTGATAATCCTAAAGACCTAGTTGGAGGTGTCCATGTGGGCGGTGTGTTCCATGTACCGGAATTGGGCCTTTCTCCACTCGGTGAAGAACTAGATCCTTGTCTCCCAAAACAACCAAGTCCTTATCCTATCTTAGAAAAGAAACCACCACTACCTATGTATCCACCACTGCTCTATCCTCCTCTACTGAAGTCTCCAGATATTTTATTACTCTTACGTTGTTGATCAACATTAACTGACTCTTCAATGTGTCTTACTGCTTCCACAAATTCTACAAAATTTTCTGTATCTTTGACTAATGGCTGATAGAGTGTGTCTAATCTCTTATCTTAATCCTTGTTCAAATCTTTTGAACTTATTTACATCATTAGGTACAAGCTGTGGGAAGAAATTAGCCAACCTTGTAAAGTATACCTCATATTCCCCAATTGTCATACTGCCTCGTCTAATATTCTCTGGTTGTATAATCTTATAACTTAGGAAAGTAGGAGGAAAATACTTAAGGTGAAATTCATCCACAAAGTCCTTCTAGGTCATCTCCGCACACCTCCTTTTATTTCCACTCCATGCCACCACAACTCAGTATCTCTCTTGAGTAGACAGACTGCATGATTGATTTGCTTATCTTCTGGTAACTCCATTAGATGAAAGACCCTTTCTAGTTGTCAAAGCCACACCTCCTCCATAGATGGATATATTGTTCTAGAGAATTCAATCCCACCAAGCTTCTTTAATAGCTCATAGGATCTCATCAAATCCTTACTAGAAGAAGAAGACTTTCTATACATCTTATATTTTTCTTGTCTTAAGAAAAATACAATAATTCCTTTTCACCTCATCCCTATCTTCTCCACCTTGAGACATCACTTGAGGGTCAGGGCCATAATGTCTCTCAGCTTCCTCCTCTCCATGTCCACATCCTCTAACTTCTATATGCATATCCATAACATAACACATATGTTAGAAAATTGTAGTTTCAAAGAGGAAAGCGTCCTAGTCCTGTTGATCTCTTATCGCCCATGTCCCAAACCTAAACTCATTTTAGGTTCAACTTGTACTCTGATACCAAAAAATTTGACACAACATGAACCCACTAACCAGGGTTAAGGTTTGACAAATTGGGATTACTACTAACCATCAACTTTTAGTTACTTGATGAAAATCATCGTTAACTTATTCTTTTTCAGATGAATACTAACAACATTTAGCAATCTAAAAATATCTCGATTGAACATATCCTTTAAGGATACAACAGTGTTAAACTACTACTTATAAGAAAGAGTTTCACACTAATATACATCATGTACATTTCATTAGAAACTGCTCTCTTTTCTCACTCTCTCATTTCCAGAATCTAGAGGAAGGATAAGAGACTGTCTATACATTCTAACTACTTCTTCTATAGGACCTCTATTCTACTCTTGATAAATGTTAGTTTCTGTCTCCTTAGGAATTTTTATTCCTTGACCTAAAAAATTGTCTAGTATGTTGGTGATTTACTAGATCAGTGAGTAGAAAATCAACAAGTAACCAAGATATTTATGATGTTTAAAATTAATAGAACTTAAATGCAAAGCATGCAAGCATGGAAGTTTAAAATTGTAAATCACTTATCACGACAGTTAAACAGATACTAAATACAATAAAAGTATAACTTAATCCATTCATACAATTTTTAATCCATTTATTATACCACTATACCCACACGAGGTGTACCACAACATGTGGAAGTATTACAACAAGCTATGATCTCAATGTACAAGACTTAGAAGTATGCTCAAGATCCTAAGTATGTAGTATGATACCATGTCCGCATCTAGCATATCCACATTTGGCTTTCGATAGCTAATGGGAGTGGCTGGATATCTCATACTCCACCTCTCAACTCGAGTACTCATGTAGGGAGTCGACACCCTCAGGTTTGTTGTGCACTGGTGGACCTACTGACAATGTCCACCAATCGCCACAACTCATAACTCAGGTACCACTAGCATCCCCAGTTGGTGTTGGATACCAAGCATTATAAGGAGTCTGTTCTCACTGGCCTAGACCCCCATACCCAACTAGTGCGCTCTAGCTTACCTCAACCTACGTGAGACCTCCAGTCGGGAAGCACATTTCTTCCTCACAACACAGACCTCCTACGAGGATTCTATAGTGTCTAGGGCATCTAACATATAGTGATAATTAGTTGATTCAACAGGATTCATCATTGTTACTAATCATTACCCTATTTTCATCATTTATGCATCTCACAATAAGCTTCAGCAATTTTCATAGTTTTCATAAACCACAGTTTGACTCTCTAAGCCTAAATTAGGGCAACCTGGATTCCCTAATTCCTCAACTTAAACAATTTCATCATCTATTATTTATAACAACTCACATGCAACTTTTGACATGATATTTCATCACTCAAATATGATTCATAAATAATTTCTTCTACTGAAAATCACTACACAAATTTATTGAATCCATCAAAATTATCATAAAAGAATTGAATGCTAGAAAGCCATTATTTAAATTTATATGCTTTAAATCTGGGTTAGAAGGTGATTTCCACTCACCGATCTTGTCACAGTTCATTTATGCGAGTTTGTCCACTAACCAAGCTTAGATTTGGCTCACACGTACTGGAATCCCATCTCAAGCCACAAGATCTCCTCACAAACGGGATACTAGCAAGAAAACGAGCGGAAAAATGTTTGGCTAGAGTAGAAGAAGAAGAACGAAGGTTAACCCAAACCTTCAATTGATGAACTGGGGAGTTCTGAGTAAAGTAATATGAAGAGAAGGAAGGATCCATGATTAAAAAAACACTTACCAAGTTAAATCTATAATAAACCCTTTGTTTTGCACTATTTTTTGTGTTATTTCCCATAAATCCCCTGAGAAATCACCCTCCATATTGTCTTGGCTAAATGATCTAAGAAGATAGAGGATCAAATCATCATTCTAATACACTTTGTTTCATTGAAAATGAGTATGTATAGACTAAGATATGATCATTTTATGATTGACTATCCTGGGCAGTGTTTCTTGGTGATTATTGGGTCTTTGGTGGCCAATTGGTCGCTGAGCCTTGGCGGTCGCTAGGGATTTGTAATTGAATTCTCTACAATCTTAAAATATTAGTTGGATAATATTATCAAATGAATATTTATTTATTAATTATTACCTCAAATGTCATTAACTCTCCTCTTACATACATGTATGGGCTAATCCTATATCAACTCCAATTTGGATCTTTGTGGTATGCTTAAGTCATGATTATGAGTTATCCAAACAAATATTTGAGATTTCCAAAGTTAATATAAACCACAAGGTAATATATTACTAATGAAAGCACAACACATATTAAGGCTATCTTAAATTTCCAAGATTACTAGCAAAGCTAGAAGAGGGTTGCAACAACCTGATTCAAGATCAATATGATTGGATTAAGGATTGATGATGGTGTCATATTTTTCATTAATTGAATATTGAAAGCCAATGTGATTAAAAATATGAAATCAAGTGAACCGACTAGTTCAAGTGTTGAAACGATCATTTCATGTGTGAACCAACCGGTTCAGGTGTGAACTGATTGTTTGATGGTTCACAACTTTTAGAACATTCATGAGAGTCTGTCTCTTCAACTCCCAATTGATCTGGAAGCCCTAACTCTGACCCTGCTATAAATATAGGGGTAGTAAAGGCATTCAAAGATCATCTCAAACATTTTCCTCTTTGGTTGTGATAACCAGAGAGCTCGAGCAAGTTCTACCCTTAAAAGGGAGGATCAACAAGGGAGAAACAACATAAGAGAGTGAATCAACCCTAGAAGGTTGATGTTCAAAAGGGCAACTCCTACCCTTTGGCTCTGGTAGCGAAATGTGGAGTTTCCAATGGTCCATGTGGACTATGTAAAGGTGTAGAGGCCGTTGTCACCCGCTAGGAGGATAGAAACCACCATCATCATTGGTGTTGCACTAGGAGACCGCCACTGCTAGTTATCCGAGTGCTGCTTGTGAAAGAAGCACGTTACTGCAAGAGTTGTCATTGGGCTTGCTCTAGGACCATGTATATCTCTTGCTACCCTCTTTCCTAGATATATTGTTATTGACACGTTCTGTTGGTTCAGGATTTGGGTAGTAAAATGTTTTGTTTCCACTGTCTTGTCTGTCACCGAATTTTCCTAGTAGTGGTATCAGATCTAGGTTAATTTATGGTGCATCAGATATTTAAATCGATGTGATCAGATTTATTTTATACCATATGATGCAAATATTAAAATGATTAACATGCATATCTAATTAATTACAACATACAACTTGACAAATATATATATATATATATGGTATGAGATATATATGGTATGAGATGTGCATCGCCTTGAAAGTCTTTTGATGGTGGATGTCTACATGGTTATGGCTAAAACTCCTATGGATTGTGTGTAAGGTTGTTTGTTTTATTTCCTATTGTTATTCAATTTTCATACCGAGCCTCTCCCCTCCTTTATAAATGTAGAATAACACTCCTCTTCCTATATTCTCCTCGAATGTGACTCGAGGTTTTCCCCTTTTACAATGTAATGTGGAATAAGATAGTTATAATTTATGTTTCTCCATGAGAAGGCATTTCACAATAGACGACTCAACTCACTCATATGTTGAACCGACTGAGTAGAGGATAGAGGAGGCCAGACAACATGAGGAATTGATTGACTAGTGGCCCAACTGATTGATTGGAGGAATCTAGACATTACTCAAACTGAAGACCAAACGACCGATTCAAGAGACAACCTGACCGCCTAGAAGGCCAACCGATTGGTTCAAGAGTTGAACCAATTGACATGAACTGGTTCCAGCATAGATCTTCATCAACGACATGTTGCTACATATGATGTGGACCTTATGTGGTAGCAATACCTTGTGGCTCCAAGGAATTGCATTAATATGGCCATAACCAACACTTGTGTTTAAAATTGCATATTTTGTTTGTGGATATAGCATGTATATGATACATACTATAAGTATGTGGTGATTGGATATGTATATGTATATATATGAATATAAATCCCTCAGTCAAATATTAAGTCTTATATGCTTTCCATAGGTAACACACATGAAAAGTTTGATCGACTATGTGTGGGAACGCCAAGCGTGGTGTGTTATATATCTCGTGGAAGTGTGATGGTAGTCATGTGGACCTACCAAGCAGGGTGCATTAGTATCATGTTGGCTTTTGGTCAGACTTAACTAGGTTATCTTAATGAGATTAAGTACCTAGAAGCATGTAGATGACTATGGAAAAGAGTTGTGCATACCATCTATCCAAGAATTGCATGAGATGCAATTGGCAAAAGTTACCTACCTTAATAATTGGTTATGGACGCTGGCGTTGGCTTGGTAATAATTCAATTGTTTTGGGCCTTGTATCACTAGAAGATTATATGTTGCAATCTTATAAATTGATATGTGAGGGCTATTAATTTGAACAAAATGGTGGGAGCAATAATTAATTAAAAGCCTTATTAATATCATCAAACTTATCAAATCAAATCAAAAGTGTTTTGATAAAAGTTGCAATACTTCTTTTATAGAATCTAATGGTAAACACATATATGTTTTCTTTGACTGGTCATTGAAAAGAACAAGTTGAACCTGAACAACTTCCACGACTCATTCAGGACATTGAGAATCATTCTCACTCAAGAGCATAAGCTCTATGTCCTGGAGACACCAAAGCCAGATGAACCTACTTCCAAAGCGCCTAAGGATGACAAGGATGCTTATTGGAAGCACTCAAAACATGTTGTGGATGTCAAGTTCTTGATGTTGGAACTCTCATTTGTAGACACAGCATGAGTTAATGTATGTTATTGTGATGGTAACACATTTCGAGAAACATGTACTAAGATCAGGAAAGACAAGAGAGATATGAGGTCTCAAAGGCATTGCTCAATTGCATTAGGGCTGAAGGAGATCCAGTAGGTCCCCATACACTCAAGTTGATTGGGTATGTGGAGAACTTTGAAAAACTGGGATTTTCCTTAGGCCAGGAGTTGGCCACATACGTGATTCTGCAGTCACTACCAGAATCATACAAACAATTTGTCATGAACTACAACATGAATAATTTTGACTAGCCATTGCCAAATACTTAGTATGTTGAGGATAGCTGAAGTGTAGATGAAGAAGGACAAACTCAAACCTGTGATGATGATCAATAGAGGGAAGTCCAAGGGAAAAAGCAAATCTAAGACAAGTTCGAAATCTAGCCAGAAAAAAAAAGTCTTCTGCACTGAAAACTAAGGGAGGAGTGAATAAGGAAGGGAAGTTCCATCATTGTCACCATCTTGGACACTGGAAAAGGAATTGTCCTCTTTATATAGAGGAGCCCAGGAAGAAGAAGGAAACAAAGATCTCCACTTCAGTACCTAATAAGAAGTAAGCTATAACTGTGCAGAGCAAGAGTTGTTGCTACTACAGTTGGAAGAATTGCTATTATGTACCTACCATTGATGAAAACATCATGTCTCTTGTATGGAAAAGAATATTATGAATAAATTGATGCTTCATTTAAAAGATAAGATCTTATATGGCAATGCCCTGTGTCTCATAGTATATACTTGATAGTTATAAAGACAAATATGTGTAACATATATACATAATGACTTGATGACTCAAACAATGAATATCTATAACATTGTCATCTAGAGAAATAAATGAGAAATGCATTTCTAGAATCCATAATGATGATTGTCTACACTCTTTTGGTTAATGAACCAATAGATACATGCGAGTCTTATTTATTTGGCGATATGACAAAAGCACTTTTCACTAGATCTAGTGGGAGAGAGAGTATTCTATTAGGGCTCATACATATTGATGTATGTAGACCTTTTAGAATAAATTCTAGAGGTAGTTACTCGTACCTCATTATATTTACTGATGAGACCAATAGATATGGTGATTTGTATTTAATGAAATACAAGTTTGAATTTCTTGAAGTATTCAAGAGATCATGAATGAAGTACTTATCTATCTTGGTAGAAATATTAAGATGTTTTGATATGATCGATGTTGAAATATTTTAATCTAAGAGTTTGAGGAACTTCTAGGAGTCCATGATAGTGTATCACAATAAACTCCACCTGAAACATAATGATGTATCAGAAAGAAGTTATCATACCTTGTTAGTCATGATGCAATTATCAATTAATAAAACTAGCCAATCTTCCTATTTCCTTTTGGCACATGCTTTGCACTAAAACAATGTACTGTCTAAATGCTTCAAAAGACATCATATGGGATATGGCATGCGAGGTGTACGAATATGTATTTTATAAAGGTTAGGATTGAAATCTTGTGAAAATAGTTTCTTAAAAGGCTTTGTCAACAAATCACATAAATGTTGAATACTACTTTTATATTCCAATCCAACAATTAAAGTGTTTACTGCCAGGATGGATGAATTCCTAAAGAGGAATTTAATTCCAAAGGAATCAGTGGGAGAAAAGTAGAAATCAAAAAGTTTGAGACCAACAAGAAAACATTGAACCTAAAGAAGTACAGTGGGAACAATGGGAATCACAAATTGTGGAATCTCAAGTTCCTTATGTAACACAAAACCTCATAGATCTAGTAGGACACACCATGAGTTTCAAAGATTATGATATCTTATTACTCAAGAAGGTGATATGTTGGTCATAGATGATGAGTCAACAACCTACCTAAGAAGATATTGGGGAACCGGAGTCTAAGAAATGTCTTGAGGCCATGAGATCAAAGATGGACTCCATGTACACCAACAAGGTATAACCTTGCTGGATCCACCTGAAGGGGTAAAACCGATAAGGTGCAATTGGGTCTTCAAGAAGAAGAACGACATGGATGTTAGTGTACAAACCTATAAGAGAAGATTGGTTGCAAAGAGTTTCAAACAAGTTCAAGGTGTTGAACATGATGAAATCTTTTCACTAGTTGCCATGGTTAAACCCATCAGGATAATGATTGATATTGTAGCTTATTATGACTATGAGATTTGGCATATGGATGTTAAAACCACATTGCTTAATAGGAATAGTTATGAGTATGGGTACGCAACACAACCTAAAGGTTTTATAAATCCATTAATGCAAATAAATTTTGTAAGCTACAAAGGTCAATCTATGGATTGGAGGAGTTTGACTTTATTTGAAATAAAATATGTGATTACAAAAGTTGAGTGGGAGCATATTTATATTCCACATAATGATAGAGAATAACATCCTTATACTACAAATATTAAAACCTGGCAAAGAAAGTACCTTCTTTATGAAAGGTTTAGGCAAATCATCCTATATGATAGGAATTTAGATCTATAGAGATAGATTTGTAAAGCTTCTTTGCCTAAGAAAGAGCACATACATTGGCAAGATGATGAAGGGGTTCAATATGTATGACTCAGGGAGAGAAAATCTATCCATGTTCAATAGGATTAGTCTCTCAAAAGCCTAGTGTTCTAGTTCTTCTAAAGAATGGGAAAACATTAGTGAGATGCCATATGCATTCGTAATTGGATTTATCATGTATGCATTTTAGTGTACTCATCCCTTTGTCTTGTATGTATTAGACATGACAAGTGGATGTCTATCAAATCCTAATGGAAGTTACTAGACTTCCATAAAGAACATCCTTAAGTACTTGAGAAGCACTAAAAGGATTTGTTTCTTAGTTATGTTAATGATGAGGAGTTGGGTGTAAAGGGTTACATCGATGCAAGTGTAAAATCCCATGATTTGAGGCCTCATATGAAATTATCTTAAAAGGAATGATTGGACTACCCATATCACCAAGGTACACCTCTTTTCCAGGGAGCCTATCACTAAATAACTATTTAGTTAAGCGTGCTCAGCCTAGAGTAGTATTAGGATGAGTGACCAGTCGAGAAGTTTATCCTCGCTTGCACGTGAGTGAGGACAAATCATGTAGTTAAGGCTAGTGGTGGTCTTTAGGGATGGTCATCATTCCTGAAACTCTACTAGAGCCTTAGGCAGTGGGCCCGAGCGTTGGGCAGTAGGGCTGGGCGTTACAACAAGCTTCCAAAATTGACAAATAAATTTAATGATTGCAATTTAAATTTGTGTTTGACCTTAAAATGAGAACTGTAAGATGGAAAAAATTTGAGCAAGAGATAGTTGTTTAATTCTACAATAGAAGTTGAGTACCTTGCTATTTTGAGAATAATAGAGGATATTGTATGGATCAAGAAGTTCATTTGTATGAACTTATGGGAGGTTCCAATCATTGATGACACAGTAGAAATATTGTGACAACAATGGAGCTACTAGATAGACAAAGAATCTCAGATAGCATACTACGACTACTCCATCTCATATGAAAAGTTGTACATCGAGGAGATGTGGAACTTACAAAATACCGACTAGAAGAAAACATTGTTGGTATATGTATGCCCGTAGAGCCATCCCAAGCGATTGCATGGAGTCGGATATTAATTAATCAATTAATGTGATTATTTGGTTAATTAATGAATTCCGAAATATTCTAATTAATCCACGAGCGTTTTAATTAACGCAACGTTTCTGTTTACCGATGGGTTTAGGAAACCCTACTTCTCTTCTTATCCTATTTAAAGGAGGATAGACGGCCGATATCTATATAAGATATAGAGAGACGCTTTTAGGTTATTCTCACGTACAAAACCTAGCCGTCGTCGTCCTTAGGAGAGAAAGGAGAGCAACGCGGCGCTAGCACGCCGCCGCAGAGACACGCTCCTTCCCGCCGGCTTGAGAAGCGCGACGTGGAGTTCCGTCCATCCGCGTGGATGAAGTAGAGACGCAGACGCCTTGACGCCTGTGTTCGGAGGACGTCGACGACCACTTGTACGTGCTGCGAGCAACGTACATCACTGCCGCAGAGGAGCATTGCCGGATCAACCTGCGACAGCGAACGGGAGAGAAGATCCGTCCGTGTTTGACAAGCAGTGTTGCACCGTCGTGCAGCGGGACATCGCCGAACTTGCTCCGCGATAAGGTATATCCCGCAAACCTATTTCCGAATACGCTGTTATCGACGAGATCCTGTTACGGGTTGCGTGGATTTTATCGCTTCCGCCGCGCATGTTTTCTCCACAAATCCCAACAGTGGTATCAGAGCAGCGTCGATCTACGGCGTATTTGGATTCGTTTCGATATGATCGAATCGTTGTATACTGTTTTATGTTGCATACGATGCGAATTAAACCTGTTAATGTGCAAATCTAAACCTAATTCCACATACGCCGCAGGCTATTGTTTTTGACGTTTTGGACGGGGTCGACTGTGGAAAATAGTGATTTTCCTAAGTGCACGGAAGTAAAATTCCGTAGACCTTTCAGCGGGATCCCCGCATAGGGGCGCTGCCCCTGTGTACCCCGCATTGTCTGCGTGGGAGTCAAAATTCATTTAATGGGGAATGTCCCGCATTAAAAGTACTGCAATTTTAATATGTATATACGTATATGTAGATATACCTATGATAGCATACACATCGCCTTTAAAATCTGTTTTATGTGGTGAGTGCATGCACGGTTATGGCCTAGTATCCCCTTTTGTGAATGTTGTGAATGGATGTGGATGTTGATCTTGTGGATATGGTTGTTTGTGAATGTTATGGGTGTATAATCGTTGCATATGGATCCTTTGTATAATGTATTCGGCTTGCATGCCGAGCCTCATCTCTTATTTCAAAGTGTAATTAATTCTTTCTCTTTAATTTTGTAATCATATGATGTAATAAAGATAGGATTAGTTTTAGTCTTTGTAATCTTGATGTAAGGAGGAAACCTGAAGATCCAACTCCAAGGAGTGTCCATGGAGAAGCACCATGAAGATCTAATTCCAAGAAGCAACCTGAAGATCCCACTCCAAGGAGCGTCCATGGAGAAGCAACAAGAAGATCCCATTCCAAGAAGCAACTTGAAATTCCAACCTCACGAAGCATCCATGAAGTTGTTCATTGTAATGTTGATCATTATAGGCTTACAGGTTGTTTTCACAGGTGTTGCATGAGATGCATAAGACCATAGGTGGACCGTAATCCTTTGTTGCTCCAAAGGATTACAATAGTATGGCCATAACCGATGTATTTGTGATTGCATGTCTATCGTTTGTGGTTGTGGATATAGTAGTATATGATACGTACTATAAGTATGTGGTGTTTGGATATATATATATATATATATATACATATATATGTATTAATAAAATCCCTCAATTAATAATATTAAGTTTTAGTTGCCTTCCATTAAGCAACACACATGAAAAGCTTGATCGACTATGTGTGGGCACGCCTCCGCGTGGTACACTGTCTATCTCGTGGAAGTGTGATGGTGGGTGTGTGGGTCTGCCTCCGCAGGGTGCACACTCATCGTGTTGGCTTATGGGTTGGACTTAACTAGGGAACCTTGATAGGATCAAGTACCTAGAGGCACACAGATGCATCATGGCAAGGAGTTGTGTATGATCATCTATCCAAGAGTTGCATATGATGCAATTGGCAAAAGTTGCCTACCTTAGTATTTGGTCTTTGACGCCGGCGTTGGCTGGGCATTGATCCAATTATTTTGGGTCTTGGCTCACTAGAAGGTTGTGCGTTGCAATCTTCCGAGTTGATAGTGAGGGCTATCAATTTGAATAAAATAGTGGGAGCGTAATTAATTAAAGGCCTAATTAATCTCATTTATCAAATCTTTACAAGTCAAAATGTTTTGGACTAAATGCAAATTTTTTCTTTTGTAGCAATCAAATGGCAAACAACACTCACACGTTCTCGTTGCGATCGGTCCTTGAGAAGGACAAACTTACCGGAACCAACTTTCAAAACTGGTTTAGGACATTGAGAATTGTTCTCACACATGAGCGTAAGCTCTATGTCCTTGAAACACCAGAGCCAGAGGAGCCCGCCATAAATGTGCCCAAGGCTGAAAAGGATGCTTACAAGAAGCACCTTGATGATGTCGTGGATGTCAAGTGCCTAATGTTGTGCTCAATGAACTATGAGTTGCAAGAGCAACATGAGAACATGAATGTCATGGAGATGGTAACACATCTCAAGAACATGTATCAACATCAAGCAAGACAGGAGAGATATGATGTCTCAAAGGCATTGTTCAAAAGCAAGATGAAAGAGGGAGACTCAGTTGGCACCCATATACTCACCTTGATTGGGTACGTGGAAAGCCTATCCAAGCTGGGATTTCCCCTAGGTCAAGAGTTGGCCACTGATGTGATTCTACAATCGTTGCCTGAATCATATAATCATTTTGTCATGAACTACAACATGAACAATTTTGACAAGCCGTTGTCAGAATTGTTGGGCATGTTGAGGACAGCCGAAGCACAGATGAAGAAAGACAAGCCCAAGTCTGTGATGATGATCAGCAAGACAAAGGGAAAGTCAAAAGGCAAAGGCAAGGCTAAGAAAAATTCTAAAGTCGGGCAGAAGCCAAAGTCATCCGCGCTCAAAGCTAAAGGTGGGATCTCCAAAGAAGGCAGTTGTCACCATTGTCACCAGCCTGGACATTGGAAAAGAAACTGTCCTCTCTACCTGGAGGAACTAAGGAAGAAGAAGCAGGGGATAGAGATCTCCACTTCAGGTATATATGTTATTGAGATAAACTTAAATACTTCTTCATCATGGGTACTGGATACCGGATGTGGATCTCACATATGTTCTAATATGCAGGATCTGATAAGAAGTAAGCCTTTACGAAAGGGCCAAGTCGAGCTGCGGGTCGCTAATGGAGCAAGAGTTGCTGCCACCGCAGTTGGAGTTATTAGTTTATCTTTGCCTACGGGCCTTGTAATAGAATTAGAGAATTGCTATTATGTACCTTCCATTAATAGAAATATTATTTCTATATCTTGTATGGACAAGAGTGGATTTGAATTTCACATTAAGAATGGAATTATTTCTATTTCTAAAGATGAGATCTTTTATGGCAATGCCCCTATGTCTTATGGCATCTACTTGTTAGAACTTGAGACTAGCATATATAACGTAAATACTAAAAGGCTAAAACTTGACAGCTCAAACAAAACATTCTTATGGCATTGTCGTCTTGGGCACATAAACGAGAAGCGCATATCTAGACTCCATAAGGATGGTTATCTAGACTCTTTTGATTTTGAATCATTAGAGACATGCGAGGCATGTTTATTAGGGAAGATGACCAAGACTCCTTTCACTGGACACAGTGAGAGAGCCAGTGATCTGCTAGGGCTCATACATACTGATGTATGTGGACCTTTTAGATCAAATGCTAGAGGAGGCTATCAATACTTCATTACCTTCACTGATGACCTCAGTAGGTATGGCTATGTATATCTTATGAAACACAAGTCAGAAACTCTTGAAATGTTCAAGACTTCCATGAATGAAGTGGAGAAGCAACTTGGTAAGAGTATTAAAGCACTCCGTTCAGATCGAGGTGGTGAATACTTAAGCCAAGAGTTTGAGGACCTTCTGAGAGACCGTGGTATTGTATCACAATGGACTCCACCTGGTACACCACAACATAATGGTGTGTCAGAAAGAAGGAATCGTACATTATTAGACATGGTACGATCAATGATGAGTTCAGCCGAACTTCCAATATCGTTCTGGGGATATGCTCTTGAAACTGCAGCATTTACACTTAACCGTGTACCTTCCAAATCGGTTCAAAAGACACCATATGAGATATGGAATGGGAATCGTCCCAATTTGTCTATGTTAAAGATTTGGGGATGTGAAGCTTATGTTAGGAAACAATTTCCTGAAAAGCTTGGACCCAAATCGGAAAAATGCTATTTTGTTGGATACCCCAAGGAAACTCGGGGATACTACTTCCACACACCAACTGACAACAAAGTGTTTGTTGCTAGGACTGCTGTATTTCTTGAAAAGGAATTTATTTCCAAAGGAATTAGTGGGAGGAATGTAGAGTTCGAAGAAGTTCGATACCAACAAGAAAGTAGAGAACCTGAGGAGGTACATAAGGAACATGAGGACTCACAAGTTGTTGTGGAATTTCAAGTTCCAAATGTAACACAGGAACCTCATAGGTCTAGTAGGACACGAATTGAGCCTGAGAGATTTGGATTTCTCGTAACTCAAGACAGTGACGAATTGGGCATAGCAGATGAGCCAACTTCCTATCTAGAAGCTACTAAGGGACCAGAATCTGAGAAATGGCTCGAAGCCATGAGATCTAAGATGGAATCCATGTACACCAACAAGGTATGGACCTTGGTGGATCCACCCGAAGGGGTAAGACCCATAGGGTGCAAGTGGGTCTTCAAGAAGAAGACTGACATGGATGGAAATGTTCAAACCTATAAAGGTAGATTGGTTGCGAAAGGATTCCGTCAAATTCAAGGTGTTGATTATGACGAGACCTTCTCACCAGTTGCCATGGTTAAATCCATCAGGATCATGCTTGCCATTGCAGCTTATCATGACTATGAGATTTGGCAGATGGATGTTAAAACAGCATTCCTTAATGGGAATTTACTCGAGGATGTGTACATGACACAACCTGAGGGTTTTATCGATCCAAAGGAAGCCAATAAAGTCTGTAAGCTACAAAGGTCAATCTATGGATTGAAGCAAGCATCTCGGAGCTGGAATCTACATTTTGATGAAGTAGTAAAAAAGTTTGGCTTTAGTCAAAATGAAGATGAACCTTGTGTTTACAAAAAGGTTAGTGGGAGCACAGTCGTATTTCTCATATTGTATGTGGATGACATACTATTGATGGGAAATGACATCCCTACTCTTCAGACAGTAAAAGGTTGGCTAGGGAAGACTTTCTCTATGAAGGATTTAGGTGAAGCATCCTATATACTAGGGATCAAGATCTATAGAGATAGATCTAGAAGGCTTCTAGGCCTAAGCCAGAGCACATACATTGACAAGGTGCTAAAGAGGTTTAGCATGGAGGGTTCTAAGAGAGGTAACTTGCCCATGTCCCATGGGGTTACAATCTCTAAATCCCAATGTCCTAGTTCATGTGATGAACGGGCACGCATGAGTAAGATTCCATATGCATCAGCAATTGGATCTATCATGTACGCGATGTTATGTACTCGTCCTGATGTATCGTATGCTTTGAGCATGACGAGCCGGTATCAGTCAGATCCAGGTGAATGTCACTGGACAGCCGTAAAGAACATCCTAAAGTACTTGAGAAGGACTAAGGATCAATTCTTGGTATACGGTGGTGAGGAAGAGCTCGTAGTAAAGGGTTACACCGATGCTAGCTTCCAAACTGACAAAGATGACTACAGATCGCAATCTGGATTTGTGTTTTGCCTGAACAACGGAGCTGTGAGCTGGAAGAGTTCCAAGCAAGAGACGGTTGCGGATTCTACAACAGAGGCCGAATATATTGCCGCATCTAATGCTGCAAAGGAAGCTGTGTGGATCAAGAAGTTCATTTCTGAACTTGGAGTGGTTCCAAGCGCTGGTGATGCAATTGAGTTGTTTTGCGACAACAATGGAGCAATTGCACAAGCTAAAGAACCAAGATCGCACCAATGTTCCAAACATATTCTACGACGGTTCCATCTCATACGAGAGATCGTACAACGAGGAGATGTGAAGATTTGCAGAGTACCTACAGAAAGCAATGTGGCTGACCCGCTCACAAAAGCACTTTCACAGCAGAAACATGACGGGCATGTTCGATCACTTGGATTGAGATTCATGGGTGATTGGGTATAAGTGCAAGTGGGAATCTGTTGGTATGTATGCCCATAGAGACTATCATTCGATGATTGTAATGGGATACTATGTAAATGATTTGTAATACTACATTGATCATATCAATAAAGGCAACTTTCCAATCTATATGTTTGTGTTTTATATTGTGAGATGACCATAAAACTTATAGATGTCTATAGAATAATATACTCAATGACATATGTCTTCGGGTTGATGACCTGAACAGTGAGATCATATGTATGCTAAGAGTATGTATTCTTGTTTTGTCCCTAATCGATTGTTATTGTGGAAATATCCATAGACATCAATAACACATAAGATTAGAATGTATGTTGGTTGATGGAAGAATCTCATTATCCATGATATGGAGATATCAAACCAAATACATAGATACTTGTTAGAGAACAGTGTATCGAATAGACCCACCTTGAGAGTGACACATGGATACCATGATTGGTAGTTAGAGTCACATCTCATAATGATGGTGGTGATTGTGGTTCTTAGACCTGAAGTCACTACACTTATCACATGACGTTTGGTGTACTTTGACATCATCCATCGTGGTCCTGAATAAGGATTGCTATAAAGATGGTGCTTGGGTGCACTATGACACATGGGGATGACTGTGAGTAATGTAGATGGAATTTGTCCTTCCTACGGGAGTTTGATATTCCGGCCACTTGATAAGCGAGACTGAGAAATGCATGGCCATGCTGATGTGAGTCAATATGTGATATTGAGCTTACATATATCTCAGACAGTCTGCTCTAGTTCAAGGAACATGGATTGAACATTGAAGAGGATAACAATTCCATGACTTGAGTTCAATCCGGATATCAGCGACAAAGGAACTGTACAATCACTGTAACACCAGTCATGTATGATAGGTTAAGTTGTTCTCCAACTTCTCCAATTACTTGGGTAGCAATGAAGTCTTTCTAGATACCAATCATTGCTTGTGAAATCATAATATGATTATGGATATCACTGCCAACGTAATTTGGAGCCTACCGGGTCACACGCACAGGATGTGTTGGAATAGGAGTATAATTGTGGATTTGATTGAAATTGCTTCGAATCACATTGATTACTAAAATGTTTATGTAATCGATTAGAATAATATTGGAGTGACTGGCTCTAAGTGCAAGTGGGAGTCTGTTGGTATATGTATGCCCGTAGAGCCATCCCAAGCGATTGCATGGAGTCGGATATTAATTAATCAATTAATGTGATTATTTGGTTAATTAATGAATTCCGAAATATTCTAATTAATCCACGAGCGTTTTAATTAACGCAACGTTTCTGTTTACCGATGGGTTTAGGAAACCCTACTTCTCTTCTTATCCTATTTAAAGGAGGATAGACGGCCGATATCTATATAAGATATAGAGAGACGCTTTTAGGTTATTCTCACGTACAAAACCTAGCCGTCGTCGTCCTTAGGAGAGAAAGGAGAGCAACGCGGCGCTAGCACGCCGCCGCAGAGACACGCTCCTTCCCGCCGGCTTGAGAAGCGCGACGTGGAGTTCCGTCCATCCGCGTGGACGAAGTAGAGACGCAGACGCCTTGACGCCTACGTTCGGAGGACGTCGACGACCACCTGTACGTGCTGCGAGCAACGTACATCACTGCCGCAGAGGAGCATTGCCGGATCAACCTGTGACAGCGAACGGGAGAGAAGATCCGTCCGTGTTTGACAAGCAGTGTTGCACCGTCGTGCAGCGGGACATCGCCGGACTTGCTCCGCGATAAGGTATATCCCGCAAACCTATTTCCGAATACGCTGTTATCGACGAGATCCTGTTACGGGTTGCGTGGATTTTATCGCTTCCGCCGCGCATGTTTTCTCCACAAATCCCAACAAACATTGCTAACCATCTATAAAAGCACTTGCGTAACAGAAACATGATGGACACGTTAAGATCACTTGGAATAAGATTCATGGGTGATTGGCTCTAAGTGCAAGTGTGAGTCTGTTGGTATGTATTCCTAGAGAGCCATCATATGACAATTGTAATGGGGCATCATATACTTGATTTGATAATGTAAAGTTAATTATGTCTATTATGTTTGTCACAATCATGAGATGATGACACAAAAATGGTAGTTGTCTAAAGAATGATATTCTCGATGACATATGTCTTCAAGTTGAGGACCTGAATAATGAGATCATATGTATGATAAGGGTATATGCATTCTTGTTATGTCCCTAGTCTGATATTATTGCGGAAGAAAAATAGACAATAGTAATACATAAAACTAGAGTGTATGTTGGTTGATGATAGAATCTCATCAGACATGATTTGTGATATCAAATAAAACACATAAGTACTTGTCAGAGAATAGTGTACTAGAAAGACCAACCTTGAGAGTGATACATGGAGACCATGGAATGGTAGTCAGAATCAGCACTCATAGTGATTGTGTTGATTGTGGTTATTTGACCTGTGATCACTACATTTATAACATGTTGTTCAATGTATTTATACATTGTCCAATGTGACCTTGAACAAAGGTTGCCATAAAGGTGATGCTTGGGTGCATTGTGACACATGGGCTTGAGTGTGAGTGATGTAGATGGGATTTGTCTCTGCCATAGGAGATTGACATCCATACCAATTGATAAGTAAGACTGTGAAATGTATGTCCATACTCATGTGACTCAATATGTGATATGTGAGCTCACTTGCATCTCATACAGTCTGTTGTAGTTCAAGGAACATGGATTGAACATTGAGAGAGTGACAACTCCATGCCTCAAGTTCAATCCGGTTATCAGAGACAAAGGAACTATAGGATCTCGTTAACACTAATAACATATTTTAGGTTGAAGTTGTTCTCCAACTTTCCAATTACTTAGGTAGAAATATTGTGTTACAAGATATTGCTCATTGTTTGTGATGTCATAAGTTGGTTATGGATATTCACTGTCACTGTCATTTGGGATCTATATAATCACACATATAGGATGCATCTAGAATAGGAGTTTTTACTCATGGATAATGTTCAACTTGATTAGTAAAGTGTTTAGGTATTCAATTTAAACAAAATTGGTTGTACATTGGCCAGATTGGAAAGTGAATGACCTTTTTATGATATGAAACGATAATTTCACAAGTGAAACGACCGTTTTGTGATATGAAATGACCATTTCACAAGTGAAATGACCGTTTCATGAAATGAAATGATAATTTCAATAATGAGATGACAGGTTCATCATCTAGATTGCTTGGTTCAATGATCAATATGATTGGATCAAGTATTGATGTTGGCGTAATATTTTGCATTAATCGAATGTTGAAAGCCATTTTGATTGAAAATAAGAAAGCAAGTGAATTGACCGGTTCAAATTTTGAACTTGATCATTTCATGTGTGAACCAATCGGTTCAGGTGTGAACTGATCGTTTGATGGTTCACAACTTCTAGAAAATTCATGAGAATCCATCTCTTCAACTCCCAATTGATCTAGAAACCCTAACCCTGTCCTTCCTATAAATAGAATGGTATTCAAGGTTTTCAGAGATCATCCCAAACGTTATCCTCTCTGGTTGTGGCAACCAGAGAGCTCGAGCAAGTCCTACCCGTAAAAGGGAGGGACAACAAGGGAGAAACAACATGGGAGAATAAAGCAACCTGAGTGATTGACATTCAAAGAGATAACTCCTTCCTACTGGCTCTGGTAGCACATAGTGGAATTCTCGATGGTTCACGTAGACTACGTAGATACGTGGAGACCGTTTCCACCCGCTAGGAGGATAACAACCATTGTCGTTTATGGTGTTGTACTAGGATGCCGCCACCGCTAGTTGTCTGAGTGCTACTTGCAAAAGAAGCACATTGTTATAAGAGTTGCAACTGGACATGCCCATGTATATCTCTTGCTACCATCTTTCCTAGGTACATTGTTGTTGACGCAATCTGCTGGTTCAAGAATTGAGCTGTAGAAATTTTCATTTCCGCTGCCTTATCTGTCGCCTAATTTTCCTAACAAATCTATCAACAATTACCAATTTATATAAAATATACACATATTTTAAATTACTAATTACATTTTATCTACAATATGTTTGTTTGGTCTTATTAATACATATACATGTTAATAAACCATTGTTTTAATATGTTATTCAGACTTATTTGAATTTGAGCTGAAATTCAAATACATTATGTGGGTCAAGTTGAGACTTTAAAAGTTTATGTGAGTTTAAACTCAACTAAAATTAGACTAACAAATAAGAAAGTGATTGAAATCTTCCCACCAACACTCAGATTGACACTTGATGCCTTAGAACAGGGTGATGAACAAAATATTTAAATGTAAATGGTGATTATTGTACAAATTGAATGTGGTCGAAACAAGGAAATATTGATAATAAGAAAAAGAGGAAAGAGATAGGAGAAAAAGGAGAGAGAGAATTAAAATTGAATTATAGGAGTGAGAAAGAGAGATCATGTTGAATACTAAAACTAAATAGATATTATATAAAAATGCTAAACAATTTATGTGAATAAATAATAAGTATTGGGTGTTACTCATCTTATATGGTAGTGTACACAAGATGTACATTGACTGTAGGCACATTTCATGCATCACACAAGTTTGAGAATATTAGATTACTTTGAAGATCATAAATACAACATTTCATCATATTATCTAGATAAAGAAAAAAAAAGATAATAATGGAGTTAATAGGAAATTAATTTCTGAGTAAGATAAGCTGTAAAGAAAATACATCTAGTAAAACATCACCTTACCTATCTACCCCACCGTATCTAGAACATATATTTTTCTTTCAAACAACATTTACTTGAACCATCCTATATGAACCAACACGCATACAACCTAAGATTCGAGACTTTCATTGATCTACATGTTAACTACATGAGACTTCTCAAGGTCCTCACTAGACACAACATCCTTATCACCATTAAGAACAATCTTGACAACATTCTTAAATGGAAGTTACATGCTCATTGGCTCTCCTCCTTCTAGCTTGCACCATTATTAAACCTAATATTTTATCCCCTAATCAATGTATATTCCCTCCTTATTGGTACAAAGCTTGATAACTTGGGTGGCCTCCCCATCACCATTCCTTTTGCGGAAAGTTTGATTCAAGACAACATTACTAGATGGTCTCCAAATCTTAGTGCTAAACTTGCATCATCTTGTGGATCAGGATGGGTCTCCACTACTGACCTACCACCCCACCTATGGGATGTGGAAGTTTTTCAATAGATTGTTTCTAAAATTGGTGCTTCTCTAAAATATATTATCCCTGATACTCTTTACCCTACCACCTATATCAAATCTTTTTGTGTCTTCTGTGTCACACATGAGATTCAACTCTCTAGTACCCTCAAGGTCTAGATTAGTGAAATCATATACACCATTAAACTCTATGGTGAAAATCCCCATACCTTTCCCTCTGTCTTTTTAGATTTTTCTAGTCATCCCACATCATGGTTCAACCCTAAAGATCTATACAAATTTAATAACAGTATATACAACAACAACAACAACAAAATTGTCCCTCCCAATAAAGGACAAATTTGGATGAGGAAAGACAAACCAAAACTTTCTACTCCCTCCTATAATACCGTGAACCACAAAACACACCACAAAAATGACCACTCACCTCCTCTCTCCCTCTACACTCGATGATCCATACAACCAACTTACCACATATCTACACATTGTGACAATCTCCACGATACCACCCACACTAATGAGTTAAACACTCATAGCAATCTATAAACACAAAATAAAGATGTTCTTGACATGGTAGAACATATTAAATAAGATATGATATGCAAATTGAATAAAGCTAACAACAGTCCATAAACTATAGAACATCATAAGCACTCATGCTCCTTGCATGCATAAAACAGGACAACTGAATGAATATAGGAAAACTAAAAAAAGAGGAACTTCTTTTCAAAAGATGAACCCGATGATTTATGTATTTGAGCAATTATTAGAGAGAGAAAGGCCACACAAGTGATACTTTTAAAATTGATATACGATATGCCACTTAGTCAAAGAAAATTCTAGAAAATCAAAATGAGGAGTAACAAATTGATACAAACTCATCCATGGTGACATGTCCCTTCATGTTTTATTTTTACTCATTATCATAGAGGCTTCCTTAGGGTTGCCTCCCCTAACTATCCTAGTACTTTTACTATCCTATTTTGTGATTCTTGTATCCCTGGTAACATATCACAAACTATATCTATCTTTCAGGTAATCTAAACTCGCAGATGTGATTTCAGATTCTATATAAAAACATCTACTAAAACTTATTTCGACGAATGTTGTATCAGATGCAATTATAAGAAAAGAGAATAAAAATGCAAAAAAGAGAAGCAATTAAAAGGATAAATGGAATAATAACTGTTTCCTGACATCCACTACATTATCACTTAGACCCTTCCTGGTGTCAATGGAGTGAGCATGTCATGTGCCTCCTCTGACCTTAGCCACGCCACCCTTTGAACACTAACAAATGTAAAAAGTCCACACGAGTGTGAAGACTAGTCATATTCAAGTCTCATCAGCACAACACACAAAACCGTATTGGATTACACAAGACTCAATTATTAATTTAAAATACCAAAGTTATAAACTATAACATCCCTTCCCATCATCTTCCATTTTTAGTAAGATAACAGTCAATTTGTAATTTGAAAATCTAAATGTAAAATTATATTCAAGCCTTTTCACAACCTTTCATATAGCCTATTAGAATACAAAGGGACCCTAAATTAGAAAAGTGAAGGAAAAACATCAAAACTGTAATATGCTCTTTCATAATTTCCTTATTAGAATAACTGTTTTATAACTAATAATACTTAAAATTAAAATACCTCTCACACTATTATACATATTAGAATTTAAGGATTATTTTGTTATATAAACAATCGATGACAAACTTACAGACCACCCTCCACAACCTCTTTTTTATAGGTTATACAACAATAAAAAATCAAATGCAGAGAACATATGTAGTACCAAAAATTATATGTAAATAAAAATAAAATTGTATGCTACTCACTACTACATAAATGGCTTATAATGTCACATTTACAGGTGTCAGTTGTATATAAGAAGCAGATGCCTAAATCCTACAGCGTTAGTTGAATACAAAAACTGACATCTATCTGTGAAGAGCGGCCAGACACGGGTATCAATTTTAATTTAGCATCGGTTCCTTAATAAGCAATTGACGCCTAAAATCGACTGCCAAATCTAAAATTTCAATGGGAAAAAATTACCTCTAAAAATTAACATACGACATTGGTTATTAACTAATTAACCGGAAACTAAAGATATTTTGCGAGACAGAAATTGGGCACATTGTTATCGTCGATTTTCTTGCAATAACCGACGCTGATGTGTTTTCGTGCGCTGTCCCCTCAAAAATTTTTACCCCTCCTTTGACGTCAGTTTTTTACAATAGCTGACGCTGATTGTTTTAAGTGTCAGCTATTTTGAATAATCGACACCTATTGTTAACTTAATACACCAGCGCGAGCCAGACTCTTCTCGTTTCTCTATTTCATCGACTCCATGCTTAGATCTGGTGATCGGTTCCCTGCTCCAGTCACCGCTCACTGCTCCTCTGCTCGCTACCACCACCACCATTTGTTGCTGATGCGATGATTTTGAGTCGCATTTATAGACTTGTTTTACTCGCATTTTATGTGTTTATTGGTCACTTTGGTGGTTAATATTGCATAATTCACTTAATTTAGTCTATGATCCCTCTCAGTGTCAAATCTCTCTTATTTTATTGTTTTGAGCATAAATGATTACAATAATAGGTTTTATCTCGACTGATGTGGTTTTGTTTTGCAATTTTAGGAAAAATACATATCTGCAGTTGTCGATACCATCGACAGCAGTCAATACTATCGACACAGCCACAGGCAGGCAGCCGTAAGGAGCAGTGCAGAGTCGATACCATCGACTGGGAAGTCGATGGTAGCGACTTACCATCAGGTTGCCAGCGACCAGATAGTCGATACTACCGACCCCAAAGTCGATACTATCAACACGTGTAGCTTTAGCGACGGAAAAGGAATAAAACCGACGCCTAAGGGTGTCGATACCATCGAACCACGTCGATGGTATCGAGCCAGCAGCAGGCGCAACGACAGAAAAGAATGAAGGCTTGCCGATATCGTGAGGGGTCGATACCATCGACCCGCGTCGATGGTATCGACGCTGTCAGATTAAAGTTTGTTTCAAATCGGCTCTAATCCAATGATTCTGATATTTTTGCAACCTAACTCGGTGATTATACCTAATTACGGCGGCCAAGAGTAGGGCATCATGTCATTAGCCGCTGCACACGTCCCGAGAAGGTGTGGAGAGAAGAACGGAGCCCAGAAGCACACCCCAGCCATTACGGAAGCTGAAGAAGACGTTCTCCACCGCCGAAAGGTTGTAGATCGTGCATTCTATGCCAAGGAATGATTGGATCTTCTCCGTTCAGTGGTTTCATCACTTATTCAAGTTTTTCTCCATGTTTCCCCTTTCTTCAACCATGTCTTGCTCTGAGATGAACATGCGGGGCTAATCTCCTTTATCTTTAGGACCGAGAGTAGCCCGAGGAAGTATTGTATGATGTTTTTATCATAGTAATTCATCATTTGTCTCTTAAATCCATGATATGATTTCCTTTTCTCAATTATATTATTATGCTTGATCACCATAATGATAATCCAATGCCTTTAATTACTTTGAAAGAAGAATTAACGGTTGAAAAGAGACAAAATTCACATTAATTAACAAATCTCTTGAACAAGGTGATGTAAGGTTAATGGTGGAAACCCAGAGGTCGATTCTAATGCACCTAGTTTAGGGTATAGGTTACTACGACAGTGGAATCGACCTAGACATAGGTAATAAATTGTACCACGACAGTGGACAGTTCTGACTACAGGCCACTACCCGGATTGAGAGATGAACCTGAGTAACTATATGGAAATTCATACAATGAAAACCCACGGTGAAACCGCAATCCTAAAGATCTCCATTTGAATTGATTAAACTAAACACTTAATCAATTGCTTTGTTTTATTTTCTTTTCTTTTATTTCACAACAACTCTCATAACCTTTTTATTGGTCTAGATGATTGCGAGTAGTTAGTAGTAGTCTACCGATAATTTGGTGTCCCTGAGTTCGACTCGGGCCTCACAAGGGCCTATACTACATTGACGTGTGCACTTCCGTTATACGCACAGTAAAATTGTGTCAGTTGCTCCAGCCGCCACCGTTTGTTGCTCCAACCACCATCGTTCGTTGCTCCGACAGCTTCTCCTGCTTGCCGCCACCTGCTTCTGCTTTCCTTCTCCTGCTCGCTGCCGGCCGCCTGCTTGATGCTCCTGGTCACCACCACTACCGCGAAGGTACTGTTCTTCCTCCTCTTCTTCCTCCGCCGACAACCATTGGCTGGCCCCTTACCCTCAGGGTGAGGGCAATGGGTGAGGGATGCTAACATTGGATCTTAGACCAATGGTAATTTTTATACAAATCAGTAATTTTTATATATGTTTGAGTACATTAGGGTTCTAATCTACCCTTTTGTCCTATATTTGATGCTAATTGTGCATATATGTTGAGTTTGGGACTTTAGTGATGGACTTTGTTCTAAGTTTCTATTTTTTAATCTAATATGAACTCT
Source organism: Alisma plantago-aquatica (assembly GCA_963693085.1). Classification (NCBI taxonomy): domain Eukaryota; kingdom Viridiplantae; phylum Streptophyta; class Magnoliopsida; order Alismatales; family Alismataceae; genus Alisma; species Alisma plantago-aquatica. The sequence continues at coordinate 1,049,776,998 of OY856413.1, read as the reverse complement.
AGTCTCATCTATCCATGTTGCCTATAGTTTATAACATTGCATTTTGAATTATTTCATGTTTGAAACTATTAAATTCTTGATTTATTATTTAATAATGCTTTATAGATTAGGTACTTATCATGTCTATTAAAATCCTATAGTAGAGGCATATGTATATGAAATTAGAGCATCAATAAATCATCAATGAAACCTAGATGTGACATTAGAATGACATTCTCTAGGGTGATGGGTTCTGATATATAAGTAATGAGACCTCAATTCAATGGGGAACTTTGTCCTTATGATTTACATACTCTAACAAGATCTAGAATGTGTTTGACCCTTGATCTAATATCCAAATTGTGAGTGATGTAATGTAAGTGAGCAAATACATGTAGTGGTGGTGAAATCTTATGTCTATGTTCTTTTATAATTCTTTTATCTTATTTTTAATTTTTGCTTTTATTTTATTTACTTCCTTACATAACTTAGTTATATAAAAAGATAGTCAACTCGATCCAACCTTGTTCATCAATTTTTCTTGATTGGACTAAAATCCAAATTGCCCTTAAGAAAAAATGTCCTTAGGTTCGATCCTAAAAATTTAATGTGATCAGACCCGCCTACTTATGAGTGGTGTTATATTTTATTGGCCTAGAAACCCGTCCAAGATTTACTCATTAGGAGTAAATCTTGGATAGTCCCCGACTTGGGACTATTCTTAAACACCTAATATCACTTAGGATGTAAGTGTATAATGTGTATTTGGTTTTCAAGAAAATTTCAGTAGCACTTCCCCATTTGTTCTCTAAGTACATATGTACTTGGAGAACAATAGGGAAATGCTACCAAAATTTTCTTGAAAACCCAATACACATTATACACTTACTAGTGAGATTAGGTGTTCAAGAATGGGATAGGTGGTACATGTTTATTATATATAAGAACTTAAACCCTAAAGTTTTAACCATACACCCTAATCTTTTAACCCTAGACCCTAATCTTATTCTAATATATACTTGTTTTCTCTTTGATCATAGAATGGATAGATCATAGATGTCCATTCCAAATCAATGCACCCTAGAGTTTATTTCTGGTCTTGATCAGTTTATAAGATTTGTCGAGGAACATAGGAAACAACCTGGAGATAGGTTCTACTGTCCATGTAGGCATTGTGGTAACAACTTGAAAGTCAACAGTGGTGATGAAATCAAAAGTCATGTCATATGCAACGGGATTGTACAAGGCTATACAGAATGGCACTGTCATGGAGAGATTTCAAACCTAAAATCAGTGGATGTCGATAGCAGTGCTTGTGTTGAAGAAGAAATTTCCTCCGATGACGTAGATGTGAACAAACCAGTTCCAGTAGACATCGTTGATGCGATGCTGGATAGTTGTGGGGTAGAGCACACCGATCCACCTCCCATGTTTAGAAACATTGTGCATGATGCTGAGATACCATTATATACAGGTTGTAAGTTGACGAATCTTAGCGTTGTGTTGAGATTGTATAAGCTAAAAGCTAACAATAGATGGAGCGACAAAAGCTTCACGTCATTGTTGTCTTTGTTGAAAGAAATTCTTCCTGAAGGAAACGAGCTGCCAATCTCAACATACCAATTAAAGAAATTATTGTGCCCAATGGGAATGGAGGCCAAGAAGATACACACATGCCCGAATGATTGTGTATTATTTCAAAAGGACTATGTGGATTTGAAAGATTGTCCCAAATGTGGTGCGTCAAGGTATAAATTGACGACTTTGGGGGAGTCTAAAACTAGTTTTCCTGCGAAGGTGATGTGGTATCTACATATAATACTACAGTTTCAACGCTTGTTTGCCAATCCGATAGATGCGAAGAATTTGAGGTGGCATGCATATGTTAAGAAAAATAATGATGGGATCCTACGACATGCGTCTGATTCCCCATAGTGGAAGAAGATTGATTTATTGTACCCTGAATTCGATGAAGAAGTCAGGAATCTAAGACTTGGGCTTTGTACAGATGGGATGAATCCGTACGGGACATTGAGCAGCCAACATAGCACTTGGCCAGTTATGCTTGTTATATACAATCTTCCTCCGTGGTTGTGTATAAAAAATAAGTACATTATGCTGTCGTTGTTGATATCAGGCCCTAAACAACCTAGAAATGATATTGACGTTTATCTTGAACCTCTGATTGATGACTTGAAGAAACTCTGGGGTGAAGGTGTGATGACCTATGATGCTTCACGAAGAGAGACATTTCATTTGCACGCTATGTTGTTTTACATTGTGAATGACTTTCCAGCATATGAGAATTTGTTTGGATATAGTGTCAAAGGATCTAAAGCATGTCCTATATGTGAAGAGAATACTGATTCAATACGACTAAAACATGGCGGAAATATTGTATATCTTGGTCATCGAAGGTTACTTCTAAAATTCCATCCGTATCGTAGATTACGCAAAGCATTCAATGGACGAAATGAGGAAAGAAGTGCACCTAAACCTATATTAGGGGAGGATGTTTATGAAAGAGTAAAAGACTTTGCCAATGAATTTGGTAAGAGATCACAATATATGATGGCCACACAGAGTGACAAATCTTTATTCAAGAAGAAGTCAATATTTTGGGATCTTCCTTATTGGAGTTCTTTGGTAGTCAAGCATTGTATCGATGTCATGCACGTTGAGAAAAATGTCTATGATAGCGTCATCGGTACTTTGTTGAATATACCAGGTAAGACTAAAGATGGGATGAAATCTAGAATGGACCTACGTGAAATGGGAATAAAGACAGAATTAACAGAAGTAGTTAGTAGCGATCGGAGAACATACTTACCTCCCGCTTATTACACATTGTCGAGAAAGGAGAAGAAAGCTTTTTGTGAATGCTTGGTAAATGTTAAGGTGCCACAGGGTTACTCATCCAACATCCGTACATTGGTATCAATGAAAGATATGAAGTTGATAGGTCTTAAATCTCATGATTGTCACACTCTAATGCAACAAATATGTCCCATGACAATTCGATCTATATTTTCGAATCATATAAGGTTTGCAATCACCAGACTTTATTTCTTTTTCAACAGTCTATGCAGCAAAGTTATTGACCCTGATACTCTCGATAAATTGCAAAGAGAAGTGGTTGTTATCTTATGTCATCTTGAGATGTATTTTCCTCCTTCGTTCTTTGATATCATGGTACATCTTGTTGTCCACTTGACTAGGGAAGTGAAAATGTTGGGACCAATTTTCTTGCATTGGATGTATCCCTTTGAACGATACATGAGCATTTTTAAAGGTGATGTTCAAAACCGTTATCGGCCTGAAGGGAGTATTATTGAGGGTTATGTGGTGAGAGAGGTTATGAATTTTTGCAATGACTTTTTGAGTGCTAATGATGCTCCTATTAATGACAAGAATATTGAGGAGCATTTTGGCAAAGGAATTTTGGGATCATGGATGAAAGTAATCAGCCGTGAGCAGTTGGAACAAGGTCACTTGTATATTTTACACAATATCAACGAAGTGAGTGTTTATATCGAGGAACATACCAATTTCATCAACAGAAAATATCCTCAAGCCAATTCAATGTGGCTTGCTAGAGAGCATACCAAGACATTTATTAAGTGGATTAAAGATAAAGTCTTACATCAACTATCTCAAACACCAGATAATCTTACTGAAACTATCAAATGCCTTGCCTTTAAACCAAAATTGAATGTTATGTCTTATGAAGGGTTTGACATAAATGGATTCTCATATTACACAAAGCATCAAGATGATAAGAGTGTTGTCCAAAACAGTGGGGTCACCCTTCAAGCGTCTTCATTGTTTTTTGCAAGTGCAAAGGATAAGAGTGCATGTCAAGCTAAAATGTCATATTACGGTGTCATTGAAGACATATGGGAGTTTGACTACGTAGATTTTAGAATTCCGCTCTTTAAATGTAATTGGGTTGATAACACCAAAGGAGTTATAGTGGATGAATTGGGTTTCACATTAGTGAACTTTGAAAAGATTGGCGAGAAGGGTGAACCATTCATATTGGCATCACAGGAGAAACAAGTATTGTATTTCGATGATCCTGAAAATGATAAATGGTCAGTTGTTCTTCATGGTAAAAGACAGTTCATTGAAGATCCTATAGATGAAGAGCAGTACTATGATAAGTATGATGACTCCAGTCCATTCTCAGTTGGGTTGCCAACACCACCAAATATTGAAGCTAATGATGACTTGCATGTGCACGAAGATCACAATGAAGAATTGTTAATTGATAAAAGATCAAAATATTAGAGGCATGCATGTTTATATTTTTTATATGTTTTATTTGTTTGAATGTGAACTTTACAATGTAAACTTTACAACTTTACAATGTGAATGTGAACTTTTAGATGGCTGAGCATTCTCTTGATGACCATGCTGATGATTACCGTGAGGGTGAGGACGTCAATGTGCTGTCTCACAATGTAAGTTTTAAAAATATATCCCTAATGTTTCTATCTATATGTTCATTTATAGTTATATCCTGTAAGTTGTTTTTTTTGTCAAATTTTAGGTTGGTGATGTTCCCCTTGAAGAAATTGGGGCACTTGATGAGCAGCAATTTTTTTTAGAAAGTGAGGGGCATCACAATGATGAATAAGTTACTACAGCAAAGGGGCAATGGACCCAAACTGGTTGTGGATTTCGATCATACAGGAAATCCAGTTGGAGTGAACCACAACTCATTTATTTCATATCTTGGGGTTCTTACTCGCAACCATTGTAGTCCTATTTTTGAATCCTGGCATAAAGTTCCTAAGGGGAAGAAAGACTTAGTATGGAAGGAACTATGCGTGAGTTATTATTATTTGCAATTCTATTTTTGTATATTACTAATTTTTAGGATACTAGTTAATAGAAATTCTATTTTGCAGAGTATATTTGATCTAGATGAAAAGTTGCATCGTAAATGCGTGATGCAACGCTGTGGGAGGGTCCTAAGCAACTATAGGACAAATCTCACCCGAGATTACATACGTGATGCTGAGAAGAGGTTCTTGATTGATTTCCAATTCTAGACATTGATCACTTTTTTACTAACTCTACACTAATAATTTTTATTTGTATCTCTTTAAAAAATAAATTTAGGCAAAAGGCAACCACTGAGCAATGGAACTACCTGGACACCAAAGACTGGGAGGAGTTTGTTACCTAAAGAAAAATGGATGAATTCAAGATATTAAGCGCCACTCCCAATTTAATTAATATACATTCTTATGTATTCACCTATTCAAGATTAACCTTTAGTGTTACTAACCAAATCAATGTGCTTACTAACAAGGCTATCAGCAATGCTCAAAGAGCAAGGCGTGCACTGAATGTGCATGACCACACAATGGGTCCAAGAGGCTATACAGGCATTCACCAAAGACTACAGGCTGAGTCTACTGCTCAGTCTGCTGCTACTCAGGAGTCTTCTACTATTGGTTTCGCACATCTACCTTGCCATGCTATGTGGATAGCTAGGAGGCAAAATAAGAAGGGAGATATAATGAAGCCCGCAACTGCTGAGGCGGCTGCAAAAATGGTAAAATTCAACTCTTAGAACAATCGATCGATATTGATTATTGTTATATTTACTTACCAATTTCTGTTGATGTCGATTAGCGGGAGCTGCACGAGTAGAGGAAGGAAGGCAAGTTCATCCCTGAGGGCACAAGGGATGAATTGACAGTTACTCTGGGTAACCCAGAGCATCCTGGACGTGTTAGGGGTGTAGGCGCTGGTGTGAGTATCAAAGCTTTCTTTAGGCCATCACAATACAAACCAGTCCCAAGAGTGGGACTTTCACAAGCTGAGGTAACTTATTCTTTTTTTAGAATGTTATTGTGAAAGAGAATTCAATAATTATAAGCTAGCATTTCTTTTGTCCATGTATAGGTAGATTAGTTAATTGAAAGGAGAGTCGAGGAAGCACTTGATAGGAGAGTCGAGGAAACATTGGATAAGAGAGTCAATGAAGCAATTAGCAAGTGGCAGGCATCTCAGACTGCCACCCAGACAGTACCCGTGGCAGACCGCTCTTCTCCTACTACAGAGGTTGAGAGTAATCCTATAGACCCACCACCTAGCATGTCCGGTGTAAGTATTTTTATGACATATATAGTAGCTAGCCTTTTCAAGATGATATATTTATGTATATATGTATATAACATTCTTTACGTAAATTTATAGGGGTTGAAGCCATGCCGTCTAAAAAGTCAAGAATATATCGTTGTAGAGGCACAAGCTTACCCAGCCCTTCCAGGGGAGATGTTTCATGGGACTCCAGTACCAATTGGTGCGGTTCGTGTGAGCCCGATACATATACTCCCCGAGTGGAGGGATCTTCCACTGCCATATGCCCACCCAGATTCTGAAATGCTTGGTGAGGCAGAAGGCGGACTGATAATGTGGCCCAAAGCGGATATCATCTATACTAATATTGTATGGTAAATTTACATTATGTTAATTTATTAGTGTGTATATATGAGTCAATTGATCTGAAATTATATATACAGGTAAAAAGGAAGACACCTGCTACATCTCGACCTCCACCTCCTAAAGTACCAAGTTGGCTTCTAAGGGACCTACACACCTCGTTAGGTCCTAATTGTAGGGGTATGGCAGTATGGATAGGCGAACATGATTCAAATTGCCCTATAAATGTTACTATTCTGGAGGATGCTGCAGGTCAATCATACGATAACAATCTATTTATACAAGTTTAGCATACGTATTAATGAATACGTAATACAAGTTTTGCACACGCATTAATGCATACATATTAATATAGGTCAATCATACGATAACAAGCTATTTATACAAGATATTTTGGAGTTGTTTCATTATGATTGGCTGAACACATCTATGATAGAGCTGTGGATATGGTGAGATCTTATTTATACATCTGTATACCTTGTTTTATATATGGTGACCTGGTTTCTTATATATTAATGCATACGTAATACATGTTTTGCAGCCACTTACACGTGATATGTACAAATTTTGCATTTTCCCATGTGAGATTTTTGGTTCCATCTTTGATTAGTCTTGTGGATACAAACCCTTCTTCAGTTACTTCATACTTCTGTGCTACTTTTGAATATTTTGGTAAAAATAAGAAGACGGTGATAACATCTCCATTCAATGTCGAGTAAGTTTACTTTGCTTATAATTTGGACTTAAGAAAATTACATTTTTATTGTGGATTTTGAGTTATTAATTTTTAACTTTCTCACCTGTAGTGGTATACATTGGGAGTTACTAGTTATTATCCCCAAGACGTTCACTGTCTATTATCTAGATCCTGCGGGGAACGAATTGAAGACATTATATGGACACATAATGAAAATGTCATTATTCCCATGAGAAATATTTCATATTTTTATATATTTTAACATCTATTATTACATTACTATTTAATTATACAATTTAATATGTTACATTAACATGTAGGGCTTTACAAGAGTTCAAAAAAGCTGGAGGAAAGGTCCCCAGAAAAAAGAATCAACTACTAATTTGGGATAATGTGAAAGTGATTTCCCGACTCCAATGTATATATTATTTATGTGAACTGTGCTTATTTGTATTTTTGAATATTTTGTATGTTTTAATTTATAGTGTGCTACACAAGACAACGGCTAGGCATGTGCCTACTATGTGATGCGATTTATGGACCTAATCATCAAATATGCCACAATGGAAATCGATATTATACATAAGGTATTATATATAGTCTCACTAGATAATATGAAATATATCAATCTTATTATATATTATTAATTATATATATACGTTATTCTCTTTTTAGGTGTTTAAAATTGACTTCAGTACATGTGGAAAGTTATTAGATGTACATACTCCCTATACGAGGGAGGAATTAGATGTTGTAAGAGAAGAATGGGAAAAAACCCTACAAGTAGTGGGAATTTTTAAATATAATTGGGTATCTGATGACAATGATGACGATGATGAATAAAGGATGATATTTCTAAACTTTTTTCTCATAATTATTTTTGTGTGAATGTGAATGACTTTTCCTGAATTGTCATATGTGTGAATGTGAATGACTTTTTCTGATCAATACATGAATGTCTGAATGTGAAAAGAGATGAAATGAATGGAACTGAATGTGAATGTAAATGACTTTATAGGTTTCTACATGTATCTGATCAATACATGTGTCTGAATGTGAATGACTTTACATGTTTGTGGCCTGTTGTTGGCTGATATCAATGGATGTTGTAAACCTACAGTTCAAAACTGAACTATAGGTTCTGCATCCTGCTGACCAGCCATACAACAGGCCTACAAACTGATAAGAAAAAAAATCAGAACATAGACATCGATTATTTGTATAAAACCGACACCAAAGATATACGACATCAGTTATTAGCACAAAACTGACATCTCTTCCATGGCTGGCATCAGTTATCTGTAAGAACCGATGCCTATTGTGGCCAGGCACGGCCGTGCTGACAGAGATATGGCGTCGGTTATTGTTTAATAACCAACATGTTTAACCATGATATAGTGTCAGTTTTCTTTACTAACTGACGCTTATAGTTCCCTTACTGGCGCGTTTTCAGTGGTGGGAAGGGTTATGGCGTCGGTGTGTGTTTAATAACCGACATCTTTGATCATGATATAGTGTCAGTTTTTGTTAAGAACCGACGCTTATAGTTCCCTTGCTGGTGTATTTTTGGTGGCGGGAAGGGTTATGGTGTCGGTTAGAAACCGACGCTGAAGGTGTCGGTTAGAAACCGACGCTGAAGGTGTCAACCTTTAGCGGCGCCCACTTGGGTGTCGTTTAGAAACCGACGCTAAAGGCTCTAAATAACCGACGCTAAAGGCCTTTTCTGTAGTAGTGACTCCTTTATACCTCCTTTTACACCTAAAACTTGTATGATACTCATTTTTATATAGATACAATATGCAATATGTACACTGATAATACTCAAAATGCACACAACACGAATATTACAAGAACATATACAAGAATAGAACGTATTATGTCACATATTTATACTATGAAAGCATAGAGGTAAAGATTGAATGTGATACGACCCACACATTGATTGTCTCCTTTCCGTTTCACACGTCTGTGCACCGCATGTAGGGATGTCAATGGGTAAGGGTTAACCCGTTTATCCTTAACCCACTCTTTGTAGGGGAAAGATAAGGATAAATGATTTTCTTATCCTTTATTGGCCTACCCGCTACCCTCTAACCCGCTACCTTAGTGGGTAAGAGTAAGGATAAGACATTATCCATACCTTCTGACCCGCTGCTCGCAAATATTATTATATAATATATTGAATTATTGTCATCGTGTTGTTTAAGTCTATTAAACGTTCAACACTATGTGGTCATTATTTAATACAATACATGATATTCTTATCTACTTTTTATGTAGATAATATGACAGTGCATACATCACTATTTTGAAGGTGTAAGACCAATATGTATGAAATATTTTTAGTTTATGTACCATTTGATGCCTTTTAGCATGGTATTTTTTATTTCTGTTGCGGCTTATTTGAACAGTTATGATACAAAGCCAGAAGTTGTCAGACACTGAGTTTATAAGAACAAAATATAATTATTAATATAAATTCTATATACTTGTAGTGGTTTTGTCTACTTCATTTATGCTTATTCTATTTGATATACAATAATATTTTGGATGGTATAAGATATGTATATTTGCAAATATTTTTCTTTCTTTTGGGCACACTTATTTGTTCGTACACTAATATTAGGCATACTACTAATTGTATATGCAACAATCGTTGTCTTGATAATATATTTCAATACAACACAAACTATGTGCATAATGTGATACAAGATACTTAGAATCATTATAAATAGTTAGTAGTCATTCGTTTGCATCTTGATATTTCACTTAAATATATTCGTATATTAGGCATCCTATTATCGTAATTTCCATACACATTTTTAGAAGACATATAAATTCCTCGCTTCACCCTTTACTTTCCCCCCATTTACCATGTGGGTAAGAGCGTAAGGGTAAGGAGAGGGTAATGACATTAGTGCAGTGGGAAATTACCCATATCCTTACCCGCTACTGTTGATAGGTAAGAATAAGAATAAGACCTTACCCTCCTCATGGATTTCTCATCCTCTGTGTCTGAGACAATGTGCCAATCACATCCCAACGTTACACTCAGCCATGGACCTTACAAATGAAAAGATAAGATGTTGTAGGGTAGAGGTCGGGATAGAGGATGGGTAAAGAAGATTTAGACCCCCCTCCCCATACCCTCCAATTGACAGTCCTAAACACATGAGGTTTGCTATTGATAAACGACGCACATTCTACACATAATCCGTCATTTTCTAAAAACAGATATCTAACCCTAGAAATGACATAACCCGATCTACATTGTTGGACACAAGTTGCGAAGGTTTATGATGAGCGTACTGAGCGGGTTCCGTTAGGCTGTGTTTGGTACATGGTGAATCATGGTGATAGGGAATGATGGTGAAACAAAAATGTTGTTTGGTACGCATGGTGATAGTGATAGGGAATTTTTCCTTGGTGAATCCATGGTGAATTTTGGTCTGTTTTTGTCCCCATGGAAAAGCATGGTGAATGATGGTGAAAAAATTCTTTGTAAGTCTCCATTAATATATGGACATATGTGCAAAAAAAATTATACAATATTTTCCTTTTCTCCCCATGCTATATGCTTCCCTCCAAGATTCTTTCCCGCCAACAAATTTTAACTTTCGGCCAAAAACAATTCTGTCCAAGATAATATTTTTCACCACACATTTTTCCCTCCAAGATAAAGTTTACACTAGATTTTTTTCTTGTAAAATAAAGTTTTCTGTCAAATCTTTTTCCCTCCAAGAAAATTTTTCCGTCACTCATTTTTCCTCCAAGATTTTTTACCTCCAAGACAACGTTTCCCTCACGCTATTTTTCCTCGGAAGATTAATTTTTCTATTAAATTTTTTCCTGCAAGACAAAATTTCCTGTCAAATCTTTTTGTCCTACGATTTTTTTTACGCCACAACTTTTTGCAAGACAATTTTTCTTCAGGACAATGTTTTCCGCTAAATCTTTTTTCCTTCATGAAAAACTTTTCCACAACACTTTTTTCCGCCATGACACTTTCTTCCTCCAAGACAACATTTTCCGCCACTCACTTTTTCCTTCAAGATAATGTTTCCCACTACAACTTTTTCCCTCCAAAAAAATATTAATGCCACATCTTTTCCTCCAAGATATTTTTTGCTCCAAGACAATGTTTTCCGCCACACCATTTCCCCCTCATCAAGATATAATATGGCATTAAAAATTTTCTGCAATATAAAGTTTCCAGTCAAATCTTTTTCTTCTCAATAAAAAATTTTCCGCTATATTTTTTTCTCCAAATCACATTTTTCTCCAAGACGATGTTTTCCCCCAAGATAAAATTTTACATTAAAAAATCTTTCCCTCCAAGATAAAGTTTTACTTTAAAAAAATATTCATGCAAGACAAAGTTTCCCGCCAAATCTTTTCTTCCCTTCAAAAAAATACTTCCCACCAAATTAATTTATAACCAAGTGAGTAGTGACTTGTTTCTATATAAACGTGTACGATGACTATGTTAATCATATCACTATCTATTTCTATGAGCGACGTCAATTCATATGTAATATGATTGAGAAAAATTGATCATATTGTATTTCTCAAGAAAATATTTAGGATGAAATATTTTTATTTTCCTAATTTTTCAATGAAGTATTTCTCTTCAATGATTGTTAAGAAATATAAATCACATGTGAAAGAGTCTCCTTGGTATTTTTAAATTAAATAGCTCATACACATACTAAAATTTGATGATAAATATTTGTATTATTAATGTCATAATTTTTTTATGAATGAAGTATTTAATAAATAGAATTTATGTTTTTATGAGGTGTTCTATATAAAATTGGTTCACTATCACCTTCACCATAACTATGTAACAAACAACACATTTTAAACATTTCCCCATCCCTTTCACCATCACCATGCACATGTTACCAAACAACATTTTTTAACAATTTCACCACCACCGTCACCATCACCGTCACCATCACCGTCACCGTCACCACCACCACGCATTTTGTCACCACGTACCAAACACAACCTTAGGGAATTCATAGTTGGGTATGGTAGGTGGACCGAACTGGATGTTTGGGCTTCAATTGGCTATAGGCTCGGAACGCAAGAAATGATGACTGATGGGCCGGAACTCTGAACATCGCCCTTAGTCACCGGAGGGCGGCGGCACTCCGAAAACCGAAGGTTTAGCGCGGGTTTCAGCAGACAAGACTGCGGCAGAAGCGGCGGCGACGGATATGGCGCTAGGGTTGTGGCGTTTTACCGACCGCGAGGGAGATGGAAGAAGCGGGCCTCGCTTGGATACCGCAGAGGATGAGGAGCTGATGCACTCACAGCCCGGCGTCTCCATCGCCCTCGGGAACCTGCCACCGGAGGCTCCGGGAACGCTATACATCACCTCCAAGTACTCGGACAAAGCTAGCTTTTCTCAGTCGTTGTCTCCAGAACTGATTAATTAGTAGTCCTTCTGCTTGCTCACGAGATGCTTGATGATATTCTTGTACACGCCGGTGTTCGAGTAATCTTTGGCCTTTCCATTTAATCTTGTCTGTCTCCTCTGTTTAGGAAAGTAGTGTGGCTGAGCAACACCGACGATTCCAAGGGCTATGCGGTGGACTTTCTATCTGTGTCGCTCCACGCTGTGTCCAGGGACCCCGACGCCTACCCTTTGCCTTGCATCTACACTCAGGTGAGAATTGTACATAGGCCGATCTCTAGGTCACTACGATATGGCTTATGGATTCAAGGTCCTGTTTTGTCGTCATGGTTGCTGTCTGTGTGGTTTGAACCCTTGTCAGGATTTGGGCACTCTAGTGGGATCGCAATCAGTCCCTTCACCCCGTTCTACTTCTTAAAATTGGTTCTTCACGCGTTTTTACTTCTTCTTTCTATAGCATGACTAGCATGATACCTGATATGAAATTTGTTTTGTCTGTATCCATTGAAGATTGATATAGGCTCCGATGAAGACGATTCGGACAGCTCTGATGCTGAGGGCGAGGGCGATGATGATATGCAACTGGAGAAGATCACTGAGATGAGGCTTATACCATCAGATCCCAGCCACCGTATCCTTTAAACAGATTCTGGATTCGTGATATAGTATTCGTATTAGTTTCAGATCATTTTACATCGCGTATATATGTCAAGAATTGTAGATGGCTTGATAGTTTAATGAACTCATCCTCATCGGTCGTCAGTGTTTGTCTTTACTTGGATTTGCCGCGCCATCATATACATTTTTACTACCTGAAGTGTGTATATTTCTACAATTTATAGCCCTGCCATATTTTAGGGTTAGTATATCTGTTTCCTTATTTTCTGTAATTCTCGGTCTGTTCGTGTGTTCTAGAAAGTTACAATGCCTGTTTTGGCTTCATTTGGCATCCTTAATATCCCTATTGAAAGTGGATACATTGTTTGACATATTTTCTGAGTGCGCCGAGCTGAACCCTGACCCTAGACAAGGTAATTATCCTTCTTACACATTCAGTTCATTATCTGTTTTGTGATGTTGCCCACTTGCCCATGTACTTTACTAAAACCTGAAATGCTTACCGGCTCTTGTCTGTCTATCAGAGCAAGATGAAGAGAATGAATGGGTCTGTGGTGAGGAGGAGATGAATGTTGATGGTAATTATCTCACAATGACATTACATTGTCTAACTAATTCATTGCCACTTCTTCTTGCGACATTTATTGATTTAGTACATTTGGCTAATTTTGTGTGACAGTAGGTGCTGAACCCCAATGGATCTTCTCCGAAGACTTTGCTAATCCCATCGGTTGCACCAATGGAGACCATGATCTTGCTAACGCAGTGCTTGAGGTGAGTGTCTTTAATATAATCTGTTGTGGCTGGGTCTACTTTCTTTTTTGTAATCCAACTTCTATATGTATGGCTCTGGTAGTTGTGTGATCCCTTTCACATTTTCTATGCTCTTGTTAGGATGATACCTTAAGGCCCTGTTAGGTTTGCTGAATTATGTGTAGGATCGGATTGAGATCCCATCAACAAGTGCAATCCTATGTTTTTTAGAAAATCAAAGTTGGGATGTCATTTATACCAGACAGACGTCCCAGTTGAGCAGGATTACGATGTTCCGCATCCCCCCAAACGGGATTTGCATGGTATATGCGCTTGACACCCCCCCCACAAAAAAAAAATGCCGACTCCCATCTAGGCCTGACTCCCGATGTCTTCCCCCCAACTTCCGTCTCCTCTCGATTACCTCCTCTCAATTACGCCCCCTTCTCTGGATGCAAAAAAAAACTCAAAGCCAACTCTTATCTCCTTTGCGGGTTGCCTGCTTCTCCCGACGCATGAAACATGAACACAACTCCTATCTTCTTCCTCCCGGTTACCGGCTTCTCGTGGCACTAGAATTTGACTCTGGCTCCCTTTTCTTGGTTCCGTAGACAACGCCATCTGAGTGGCGTGGTTAACATCAAGCCAGAAGAAATTGCAACAACTTCAGCGGCATATTTGGCAAACAAAAGGAAAGGGACGAACCCTCGTCGTCAAAGATAGCTCCCTTTTCCTAGTTCAACTGCCTCCCATCTGTACACCCGTCATCATCGACCCTCAATGTGGCATCCACATCTTTCCAATATTGATCCCCTTTTCCTTGTTCCATAATGGCTTCTTTGCCGTTGTCGGCTGCTTCCATCTGTACACCCGTCACCACCGGCCTTCAATGTGGCATCACAACTTTTTGATCTTGATCACGCCCATATAATGAAAGATCTACATCAAGTTGGACGACAACAATGAATATCAAAACACTGTGAATCAATTACAAGGATAATGAATGATCAATTATTGCCGCAGTGTGACTTGTACTATCAGAATGCTAAAATCCTTTACAACACACATCCAAACCCAGGTTGCTATATTTAATTTCCTTTCCTTTCTATTACTAGTCAATCCAATACCTCATTCTATCCTATTCAGATCCTATCGAACAAACCAAACACGGCTTAAGGTCGCGTTTGGTTCATGGGATTAAAGATGGGATGGGATTTAAATCCTAATACTTTGTTTGGCAAAGCGGTGGCAGTTATTCAAGCAGTGCTGAGAATTATGGGCAGTTATTACTAGCCAATCCAATACCTCATTCTATCCTATTCAGATCCTATCCAACAAACCAAACACGGCTTAAGGTCGCGTTTGGTTCATGGGATTAAAGATGGGATGGGATTTAAATCTTAATACTTTGTTTGGCAAAGCGGTGACAGTTATTCAAGCAGTGTTGACAATTATAGGTAGTTGGTCAATCACTACCAATTTTTTGCCAAACGCGCGTGATATGGAACACATTTTGAAGAAGAAGAACAAAGAAGATAAACCGAAATAATCTATTTCTCAAATCATACTCAACTGTCTGGACAAAGGCCCCAAGGTGGGCTTTTAGACTACATGACTTGACCCATAAGTAATGAAAATAAACTCCTATTTAATATTATTCAGAATTAATTAAAACCTAACATAAAAGAACGCATAAAAGGTTTACGACTAAGTACATTAATTGGATAATTTGCACTTAGGTTCCTAACTATAAAAATAAAGTAAAAACAAGTAGAATAAAGCCTAATACGTCATACATCACAGCGCGACTGCCAACCACTCTTATTTACGTAATTTTTTCTGTCCTCATTGATCGGCAATCTCCACCAATCACACATTTCTCATCGTGAGAAATTGTTGTGATAACTGATCGGCGACGAATGCAATCACTATTCCAAACATTGCATAAATCTATGTTTGTTTGCACAAAAAATCAAAATGGGATTGTAGTCTCCCAGTAAAGGAAGTCCCAATCTAGTGGGATTTCTGTAACCGGCACATCCCCTAGGTACTTACATGATATACACGTCTCCAACTCCAGGTGCTTGGTGTTAACCTCAACTCTCCACATACCAACCATTCCAGGCTGCCGCCTCCCCTGACCCCCTCCCGGTGATGACTCCCGGTCTACATTTTGCCAAGCACACTCCATCCCCTTTGCAGTGCACTGGCCTGTTGCTCCACCTCCGTCCCCATGAAGTCCATGGCGGTGTGATGTGCGAGCTTTAGGGCTAAGGTTGATTTAACCTGACAAGCACCTTCAGGTTTGAGTTGGTACTTCAATGCTGCAGGGGATGAGGGCAGAATCTGCAGAATGATGGGGCAAAGACGAGATGCAAGGTCGTGTGCACAACTTGTTTCTGTCACAGCAACACCACCGAGCTCTCTATTTTAATTAATTAATATAGATCATTGTATGCTGTCCATCAGCAAATCAGGTTGTAATGCTGCATGGCACGTAAGAACACAAGGAAGAAAGGTAAACCACTTTGTTGGGTCTGTCAGTCAACCTTGATGTTGGTCTCAAGCTACTGATGGTGAGAAATATGGGAACAATCCTTACCAGCTTTCCGGTTTCTTGCATTTCTTTACTTACAACCTATCCTTTCCTATACAAACATGGAATGGGAAAATTGTCATCCTATCCTACTCGTATACTGTATGATCCCGTCCTTTTGACATATCCTGTAGTAAAGCTTTACCATGAACCAACATATAACCTTGTGAAAATAAAACATATAAACCATCTTTATTTCACTGTGAACGATCAAGAATATCTCACCTATCCTACTCGTATACTGTATGATCCCGTCCTTTTGACATATCCTGTAGTAAAGCTTTACCATGAACCAACATATAACCTTGTGAAAATAAAACATATAAACCATCTTTATTTCACTGTGAACGATCAAGAATATCTCACACTTTCGTGTGGGACTAGATATGATTTGAAATTCAGTTAGTTTCTTGCTTCTTGATATATTATAGCTAAATGAAGACTTTGTAACCTATCAATTTGTTGCCGATGCCTACTCCAGTTGTGTTCGCAATTGTCTTTTCTGGCTTTTAAACTTACTATGAAGTATACTATGAGAATGCCATACAGTCCTCCATTACAACTGACTCGTGTTAATTTCTTTTTCAGCTCCAGGTTAGTGAGGACAGGAGGTTTGAAGATGCCGATGAAAGTGACAAAGTAGTTGGGGGTCACAAGTGAGGCAACTATGCGGAACGTTATCATCTGTATCTGATACGTACTTTATTTTGTATTGGAGGGGCAGGGAAAGGGAGTTGGGACATCTTTGTTTCTATGCGATGCCCTGATGTCTTAACAGGAATGCAGCAATTACCATTTTTGTTATACTGGAAGATGACCTCTATACAGTTCTGTTTTAGTTATATGATTCACTGTTATGAGCCTATACAAAGGTGATGAATATGTATAATATCAATCTAAAAATGGTGCTAGATAGTATATTAACGCAAATGTCAGTTAGCTGCTTTTTCCTTTCCCAAATGACACCGTGAAGTTGGCTTAATAAGTTTGGAGGTAGGCTTTTTGTTGAAGGCATGAAGCGCCAGGATCCGATTTCAATCCATTTAGATTAATAGGATTACAAAAAAAAGCATAGAATGTAAGCTAACACCGGGACAACGACGTTTGAGATAAGATGGACGCACGTTCCTCTTTGATTGACGGAACTGCTGGATCCAATTACACTATTTGATAAACTCCACAAGGCACATAGCTGTAATTTCTGGTATGCTACCGGATTGCTTGTAAAGGAATGCAGGAGAAAGGGGATCCACATTCAGCTTCAAATTTGCGCACTAAGGTCCCTTTTTTTGTTGATCTCAAATTTATCTATCATACAAATGATTGTATAAATGTGCACTGTTATGACCTTTTTTAAAAAGATTAGACATTTTTCCTTGAAGGGTGCGCTTTAAGGACAGAAACAAAAGACAATGTTCAAACAATGCAAAATATAAGGAAAATAATGCACTTTAGACATTTTTCCGTTGGCACTTGGTATTGACTATAACTTTACTAACCGAAAACATGACCGAGTGATGCTGCTTGTCCTTCTTGTAAAAAAGGCCTTGTGTTGGCAGCTGTGGAGATGGGACGCTCCCTCCAATCCATAATTTAAAACCTCACTCGATTCTATGGTATATTCTTTGCTGTCGACCAATAGGGTTACAGTGTCATCACACATTGGAGGCGATCCCAAATTACAACAAATCCCTCGAAGCAGTGTCCACCTCTGACCCTAAGGCAGAATATCAGAATGTTTGGTTTGAGGTAACAAAATTTGGGCAGACAAACCAAATACTGCAGAAACATACTTGCTACTGATATATCCGCCTATGAACAACGCTGAGAATAGAAAACGGCGGTTTCTAGCCGGGATGCAGCCTAGAAAAGGGGTCCGGCTACTCACGTTTTGGAATATAAAGAGGAGTTACGAGGGAAACAAGCATGTGACGTGTGCAAAATGTTGGCGCTAAAATCTATTCGTAAGGTTTTCAGTTGGGTGTAATAAATCTCCAAAATGCAGGTTTACAATAACTCATTCTCCACTTCGACCTTTGTGTATACTTTTATCAAGATGAGTAGGGACCTTAAATCGTGAATTTGAATTACAATAAGGACTTGTTTTGTAAGATGCAGTCGGATGACAGGGTGTGAGTTTGTTATATATTTATACATTACAAACTCACACAACTACACAACTTATGGCTCGTTTGGTTGGAGCGAAAATGAGTTCAACGAGTTGCAAGTGCAAGGTGAGTTCCTATTCTTACGTTTGGTTTGACGGAACTGTAACCCGCAGTGAGGAAACCAACTGCACAGTCAACTCGAACGCTGTAGAAATTGAGGAAAAGCAACCGCGCGTGAAACAGCCGCGGTTCGTTTTCCAGGCTGCTTGAACGCTACAGAAACCCTCCGGTGATATACTACTCTGGATTTCCCTGTAGCCCGTGATAGATGTTCTGGAATGGCGTAGCAGATTGACGGACCTGGTAACTATATTTTGGTAAGCAGATCGTTACACACAAAATCTTTGTGTATATATACCAGAGTTTTAACCTCAGACTTCACAGTACCAAACGATAGACGAACAAAGAGGATGGCTCCAAGTTACATCCAACCAAATTAAAGACAGAGAATTCCAGTTCATGCTTTTCGCTTTCCTGAATTAGAATTCCTGGTATGTGTTGGTTTTACGTCAAACCAAATTAGCCCTTAATGTAGAGTGTAGTCCAAACTATGAGACCCCCCCCCCCCAAAAAAAAAAAAAAAAAAAAAAAAGAAGAAGAACCTAATCCATTTGGTTTTACTACTTACCTATATGACATTTATAAATGATGTAAATGTAAACTAATCATATTGTATATGCAGCAATCATTGGTACTAGAAAAGGTTTAGGAGTTTGATGCAATACAATCATCCCTCTTCCCTATGTGATCGTTATTGAACAACATATTAGGAGACATGCTTTGTATCTAGCAATGAGTCATTCACAAAACCTATGCATAGTAATGTTATAGCTATCAAGTCTATGGATGCAGTGAAAATGATTAGTTTTGTCAACAGAGAAGATTGGTGATGCAGTTTGTTGCCCATGTCCTTTCTATCTCACCGTAATTTTTATCAATTTGTAATCTAAAAGTTCATCGGGTAAAATTCGTTCCCAACTATGCCTAAATGGAAAAAGCTCTTCAGCTCTTTCCCACCAGTTTTGAACTGGAATCTCAACCAACTGCTGAAATGATACATGGAATATTCAGCCTCCAGTGGAAGATCTTCCATGTGCTTCAGGACATCCGCACTAGCAACACGTGCGCTAGAAAATCGACAAAAGGGGCAAACGAGTTGCCAGAGACTTGGCGCACCATAAAGGTCCTCTTTCTGACAGCTACTTCTTCTCTAACCTCTCCTCTATGCCTCCACCAGTTTGTGAAGGCTACCACAGAGATCTACAAGGATACAAATACTCTAAATGTGCTGTACAACGCTAGTTAGCACACATAGTGTCCCTTTTAGGGCTGCTTTCATCACCTTGAGCGATGTTCATAGCCTTGTAACTTTTCCTTCTGTTAGCCCATAGAGAGAGACGGGGTGAATAATACACTCATTTAAATTAAAAAAAGAACTGTGCCTAAATGGCTGGCATACCAGTTCCACGATTACAAGCTATTCCAGAAGCAAATGTGAATTATAATTCCATAAACTACAATCAACTCAGCTCTACGAAAGGAATTTTAGTGGGATATTCCTAACAAACCATTGTTGAGAAGTGGTGCGTACTACCTCGTGCTAAACAAGCCTTGAATTCAGACGTTGCGGCCCTGAAACAACCTACCAAATAGACTTGTGATTATGTAAAAGAACATTACTATGAACAACATGTAGATTAAGAGTGAGATATAGAAGAGGAAAAAGAGGGAGAGTTCATCACAAAATGCATGCTCAAACACTCATTCAGCGACTACCGCCATCTCTCGCCCGCTTTTATCTTTCCTTCTAATTTTCTACGCCACTTTAGTTCACAGGTTCAATTCCCAATTCTTTTCTGTTTCCAATTCTGTTCGGTACCCAAAAGAAGGAAAAAGAGGTGTAAAAGAACATTACTATGAACAAAATGTAGATTAAGAGTGGAAAAATTCTAGCCATAACCGCTGACACACCCGCTGGCTTACCCGGAACTCGGGAATTCGTGATTTTTAATGTGTCCCAGCATACAGCCGATTTTTGATACTATTACCCATGTAAAAGCATGCAAAATACATGCAAGGTACATATACTCTGTCCACTCCATGCAACAGTCATGCAAATAATATATATCAATCCACTATAGCTTACGAAAACCACTTGGTTTTTTTTCGTTTCTGATTCCCTTCTTTTTTTCAAAAAAATCTATTAACTGTATATTTCTCCCTACTGCAGATTACGTAAGTACTGTACCTACAATAAATACATATACATTCACAAGTGAATTTGATAGGTACTGTACTTATGTTTGACAAACTGAGTTGGAAATTAACAATTGGGTACAATACTTATGGATGCATTTTATAGTTGATTATTGGCCAGATGTGCACTGTACTTTTGTAAAAAAATTCTGTACAGGAGAAAAATGTTGTTATTGGATTCCGTAGGTACTGTACTTATGCTTCCAGTTCAGTTATACAATTATGCTTGATTTTATAATTTTTTAGGTACAGTAGTTATGCTTGATTTTGTAATTTGGTAGGTACTATACTTATGTTTGAAAAAACTGGGTTGGAATTAACAAATGGGTATAATACTTATAGATGTATTTTATAGTTGATTCTCGACCAGATGACCAATGTTGCTATGTGATTATGTAGGTACCGTGCTTAAGCTTCTAGACCAGTTATATAATTATGTTTGATTTTGTATTTTTCTAGGTTCTGTATTTATGCTTACATTTTGTAAAAAAAATTGTCCAGATGATCAATGTTGCTATGAGATTCCGTAGGTACTGTGCTTATACTTTTAGACTAGTTATACAATTATGCTTGATTTTATAATTTGCTATGTACTGTACTTATGCTTCAGCAAATGAATTGAAATTAACAAGTGGGTACCATACTTATCGATGTATTTTATAAATGATTTTTAATCTGATGTGCACTATACTTTTGACATCATCAACAAATGAGTACTAACTTATGTCTCTATTTTGTAAAAAAATTATGTCCAGATGACAAATGTTACTATTGGATTCCGTAGGTACTGTGTTTATCCTCCAGATCAATGTTGCTATTGGATTCCGTAGGTACTGTACTAATGCGGGAATGCTGGTGGGTGGAATAAACTGGAGAGAATAATTACAAAAGAAAAAATGAATTAATAAAGATGAGAGCTCGAGAGAAGAGTGAAGAGAGAATTTCGGGAATCTTCATTTGCTGTATGAAATCAGTTGGTGGATGAGTTAATTCCAATTAAAAGAAACGGCTGATACAGCTTTTGTGCGGGCTCCTAAGAAACTGAGTAAGACAACGGGTAGTTAAGTGACTGTGGGTAGCGTAGCTCTAAGAGTGAGATAATAGAAGAGGAAAAAGAGGGAGAATTCCCCGCAAAATGCATGCTCAAACACTCATTCAGCGACTCCCACCCATCCCTCGCCCGCTTTTATCTTTCCTTCTAATTTTCTACGCCACTTTAGTTCACAGGTTCAATTCCCAATACTTTCCTGTTTCCAATTCTGTTCGGTACCCAAAAGAAGGAAAAAGAGGTGCCGCCGACAAGCATTTATCCTTCTTTTTCTCTCCACTTCATCAATTTCAATGGTCCCTTCGCAACAGTAACATTCCTTTCTATCTACAATATTTCAGTGGTGGGGACACGCTGAATATTAGCGTGCCAAGAATATGATGTAAGATATAGACTGTTCTTCTTCTTTATTAGAAAAGAGGTCATTCTATTCATCCCCTGGTCGAAGTTGATCCTGAAACTTCTTAGCAACCCACCAAGAGTTTTAGCTGACTTGGCTATTCTCACTTGGACTATAGACTACTCTCACTTGAATGCAGTGTCTGTGCTACAATCTCACCACCGTCATCCACTATAGCAAAATCAGATTGTGACCATTGTAGTTATTAGCTACGATTGATTGCTGAGAAAGACAAAAAAAAAAAGATGAAGAAGAGCTGAGCTATATACTCTACCCGTGTTTGGTAAGCAGCAAAAAGGATCGCGCGATGGCTGCCCAACTCAGCCCCAATCCATGGGTCGTTGGCCGGTCGATTTGGCAAATGAAGAAATTGGCCTAATTGTTGGAGACTCCATTATTTGTTTTTATTTTTCTCTTCATATAACATTTTTCTGAGACCCTATATTAATTGGGGGGTGGGTGGGGGGGAGCAGGGATGTGCCTTCCCAGCTTCAAAAAACTTATTAAATAGTAATAGCAATTGTCTTCATTTCAATTTTATATATTTATTTTATAGTAATATTAAAATATGGCCATACAATACTCTAAATAATTGACTCAAAAAGATCATCTATAAAAACTACTCTATTTTGTTGATATCAATTAACTTCAAAAATCAAATTGTGTTAATTAGAATACTCATGGGTGTTCAATTTATGCAAAACATGTGCTAAGTGTATCAGTTGAATACTTTTTTCCAAGATAGTCATCAAATAATTGATTAAAAAAGGACACCCTTAAATTACTTCATCAATACACAATCTAAAAAATTAAACCAGCTTGACTAGACGACTCGCGGTTGTTTACTTTTACAAAACATGTCAGAGGAGGTTCATTAGACACATATTTTTCTCCATGACGTGAATGACAATGTGCATAACATAAAAAATCTAGAAATATAATATATTGGTTAATCATGCAAACAAAATTTTCTGGTGGGATTCACGGTAGACAGAGTGGGTACAAAAGAGATCAGATTTAAAATAAATAATTTTTTAAATATTTTGTTTAGAATTTAGATATATAGATAAATAATTTGATAAAGCAATAATTATCTTTATCCTATCAAAAATTGTCTTTTCAATGAAGATATGAGCTATTCAGTTTATTTTATGTCAATTACCTAACATGTGCATACTTATCATCCTAGAGCCAGATGCATACACTACTTTTTTGCATACTGATCTCGTAACCATTGTTGCTAACAACAAGTGATCATTAGTATTTTAGCCAGTCGTTCTTGTTCATTATTTATTGGCAATTGACGAGCACTATTGAGGTTTTTATGCGTGCATATCATTCTAGTTTGAGTTGTATTTTAGTCTATTTTTCGTTCATTTTCATCATTTTTACCTTATAACTAGCTTGCATTCATATTTTCTTTATTCTATGTTAATTTATACTTGATCCTATTTCTTGGGTTGCATGATAGGTTTGAACTTCATTGCATACACACGAGTAGGGGTGAGTAGAATTTGGTTAATAATCGATTAACCGAATGGTTAATTTTATTGGGTCAATTTGGTTAATTTGGTTAATTTATTTCGGTTAATTGGTTAAATAGTTAATTTGCCGGTTAAAGATATTTTTGGTTTGGTTAACCGAATTAACCGAATAGTCATAATTTATTCATAAACAATATCCTATACATGCATATCTACATATATAGTTGTACTTTTATTTCAAAATACTTCCCCATATATATAGTAATCAAGTTTTGCGAGCCATACACAATTAAATTTACAACAATACTACTATAATATAACAATATTGTCCCAAATTCTATGACTATTTCAAATAATATTACTACACGAGTGTTATTTGGTTAACCAAATTAATCGACCGAATCAACCATTAACTGATTGGACAATAACCGAATTAACTGACTCAATTTGGTTAAGTTAATGGTTAAAATCTCAAACCACAAATTAACCATTTAACCGAACCGAATTAACCGTAACTGATCGAATTAACCGAATGCTCACCCCTACACAAGTGTGTGGGAGGTGATGGTCCCGCTAATTGATTAGCAACACAATAAATGTTTAATGAAATGAATCATATTTTCATCTAATTGTCCCTTCATCGGTTGGTACTCTCATTGGTCAGAGGCTTCATTGACCTTGACCCTCAACGACACTCCAATTGCCTCCCCATGTGGGTTACCTTCTTTTAGAAGCTCGTCGACCTTCTCACCCTTCCATTCTATTGGCCTAAAACTGATGGAAACTCCCACCCAGACATTCAAATTTTCAGTCAACTGACCTCCTATAATAACCTGACTTTTTCTCTCTCCTTTATTATGATTCTTCTCCCTCAATGTGTGACCTTCTTACTTAATTGGATATCAGTTTCACAGTTCAAGTGTTAACATACTCCAATTTGGTAACATCAATGCTCAATTTCACCATATGAAGCATTTATTTTAAAACTTGAACACAACGACATGTTTTAACATATGACCAACTTGCAATGGATTTTGGACCTTTTCACTATAATATTTTAACTCCCCAATATATGCCAAGCTATAGATCTTTCAAATACAAATCTGATGGTACAAAAATCACCTCAATTGGAGGTTCCTACCCCATGTTATGATCGTTTGAAGTTAGTTCAAATAATACTTGATTTATTCTTTTTTACCTTGCTTTTGAGCCTTTTGGGCCAATTAGGTGTGGCCTAGCTGGGTCTCCTCCACCAACTCTTGTGGGTGCCGCTACTGTAGACCGTTGGATCATTGATACAACTTGACAACCCTAGATCCAACGACCCGCGATATATCCCCTACTCAATATAGTGACACTGCCCTGATTGGTGGTACGACCACCAACCCTCCCATGGCCCTCGGTCAATCTGACCTATATATCTCTCATTTGCACAATTGAAAACCCCTTTGGAACCATATGGACCCCTTCTCGTTTTGCCCTTGTGATTTCCCCCTCTCGCACGCCCTAGCTCCCTCCCCAATCTCTTCTTCTTCCCTCATCCTTCTTTTAGCCCTCCATAGACCTTACTGAGACCTGCATCAGCCTCGAAAGAGCATGACAAGCTTGGGCAGCCCCTTCCCTGGCTTCCTCGGCCTTTGCAACCCTGAGATCGGGTCCTGCCCCGTGGGCTTCCGACCCTGCACTGCCGCGCAGGGACCTATGGGTGGACTAGTCGGTGATAGAGCCACGAGCCACAAATGCCGTCAGATCCCCCTTGGGTCGACGCTGGACCAACATCAGAGGACCATCGTCTTGTGGACCCTTGGTCGGTCGCGCACCGCCCGTGACTGAAGTCAACTGCAACCAACGACAATGAGCGATGGGGGATCACATGCGTGCGGATGGAGCGTGGAGCGCAACTACTGTATCTCGGGCCAACGACCCAGATCCCTTGCATTATATCATAGATAACACTCCCTTTTAAATATAGTTCCAACAAAAATGTTGTAAAATCAGTAATCTCCCATCTTAAGGCCAAACATAGCAAAATTATATATCAATTTGATCCTCTCAAAAAGATCTACAACATGGGCATATTTTCAGACCCTGTGTCTTCTTCTAGTTCTCTATTTTTGCTAAAGATGTGATCTTTGAATACTTTGACCATGATTAATGCATAATCATGATTAAGTTGAGCTCTTTTGTGCACCCTTGCACTTCTAATCTTTAAATTAGTTTCTTATGTGTAATCTTGATCAGATATGGGTCCTACTCATCTTTTTGTCCTATGGTAGACTCTAACACATGAATGAGTCTTATTATGAGATTTTTGTTGATGAACATGATTTTAATTGGTTAATCTTGTTATCCAATGACACATAATGCTTAACCTATGTATAAGACCAGTAACTTTTTGCTTCTACATGATGCTAATATCATCCCTAGGGTCCCTTAACTATGCTTGATCTATATGACCCCTTATGTTATGATGATGATGTTTGAAACCCCGGGTCCACTAGCAGTGACCTAGTGTGACATATATTGCTCGTTTTTCTTCGCTGTCACCTTTTGACCTAGTTATGTACTTAAGGGACCTGAATCTTAATATGACCATATAAAGTGCATGGAACCTCAGAATGACTTGAAACTTGAACCAAACCTCCTTAATGACCTCTAAATCAGTATAAGATCATCTAATGGACTAATAGGTAGATATGAACCTAACATGGCCAAAACCCTAAAATGCATCTAGTTAGGGTTAATGATGAGAATCTAATCCATGCATGTAATCTTGTTGTTAATCAGGTTGACTTATGATCTAGATGGTAATGGATGAGTTAAGTTAAGAATCTCTGAATTAGGTACAAACCTTATCTAGTTATATGAATATCACTTTCTTGCTTGAAAAGACATGTATTGTATGCTTGTTTGTTTACTTTCTCAAATATTGCCATGTAGTATTGCTATGTCTTACTCGATGTTTGCCTTGTCAGTTTTATAACTTAAACACACATATATATAGAACTCCATTATACAATTGTTGAAATAGGGTTATCTCTTGGCGATGGCATTGAGGTCCCTCTCATTAAAAAGGGTTAGTTCATCTTGAAGACCCTTACAAACCCTTCTGATGGGAAGTTGGTCAAAGGCTTTATAAATACTTGATATTGTTGGTATAATGGAGTGAAATGACATAAAATATGGTTTCACATTTTGTTAAACAGTTAACATGTTTATTCCTATTCATTTATCCTTGTAATCTTTTCAAATTATGCAAAGATTATATATATATATATCTGCCCTGTACTCAACACCTTGTGTGTTGACCCATTTCTCATATTTTGTTTTTAGGTTTAGAGATGGTTAGAAGGTTAAAGGGCTTGGTGATCTATGCTAGGTGTACTTGTTGTAAGATCTCTAGTGTACATGAGGAAGACTTGTACAATGTGACACTTCATTATGTAAATGAAATCTTGTAATTAAAGGATGTTGCTTAATAATATATTGTTGAATGTTGAGATTATGTTAGTGCATACTTCTTGTTATTTGTTCATGTATGCTAAGCATTTCATGAGAGCACATGTTGTCTCTGGTATTCATTTGGTTCATGGGACTGGGATTCCAGTTCCATGACAAATGGTATCAGAGCATGAACAATGACTACACCAAACATGACTCACATGAAACACAAACTAATCATAACCTTACATCTCAAATAGAAAAACTTAATGAGTTATCCTTTGTGGACTAAGATGACTTAGCCGCTAGGTTAGAACCTAGATGTTCTAGAACTAGGTGCAGACTTGTGTAATTTACCTCCCTAGACAAATGTTCACGACATGTGCTTAGGATTTCTAGAAATCTTAGCTTGAATAATCAGGGGTAACATGCCTAATCTCATACCCAAATGAAAAATGATCAAATTGATATGATGATGCTCTTGGGGTAATAACTCAAATAAACAAGATGAATAAATTGCTAAATTTTGGATCCAAAAATGAGAAATGATGAACATAATTGATTAGAGATGGTAGAAATTTTGGGGAAAACAAAAACATGCATGAAATCTAGAGAAAAGATGAGATACACACTCGATGATAGTCTCGTTTGAAAGTCATGACCATGAACATGTTCGTTTGGGAATTGATACATATATTTTGATAATATATCATTCATGGTCGTTTGGGAATTGATACATAGATTTTGATAATACACCTTGTTCTCGTCTGAAGATGTGAACAAAAACCCTATGTGTGGATACTAAGGGATGGGAAGACCTAATGCATGATGATGTCATAATATGATGGAACAATAAGTAATATGTACATAATCGATATGAGTATGCCCTTGATGACGATAACCTAAGCGTGCATCCCATTGTAGTGAATGTCATGATAACCATGGTTAAATACCTATACCCGAAATTTTTTTGACTTGACTCTTAATTATAATCTTGGACAAATTTTGAGGACACAATTTCTTTTAAGGAGGGAAGGATGTAATAACCTGACTTTTTCTCTCTCATCTATTATGATTCTTCTCCCTCACTGTGTGACTTTCTTACTTATTTGGATATCAATTTCATAGTTCAAGTGTTATCATACTCCAATTTGGTAACATCAATGCTCAATTTCACCATATGAAGCATTTATTGAAAAAATTGAACACAACGACATGTTTTAACATATGACCGACTTGCAATGGATTTTTGTACCTTTTCACTATAATATTTTAACTCCCCAATATATTCCAAGCTATAGATCTTTCAAATACAAATACGATGGCACAAAAATCACCTTAATCGAAGGTTCCTACCCCATGTTATGATAATTTGAAGTTAGTTCAAATAATACTTGATTTATTCTTTTTACCTTGCTTTTGAGCCTTTTGGGCCCAATTGGGTGCGGCCCAGCCGGGTTTCCTCCACCAACTCTTATGGGAGCCACTGCTATAGATTGTTGGATCATTGATACAACTTGACAGCCCTAGATCCAACGACCCATGATATATCCCCTTCCCCACACAGTGACGCCGCCCTAATTGGCGCTACGACCACCTACCCTACCATGGCCCTTGGTCAATCTGACCTATATCTCTCTCTTTTGCACAATTGAAAACCCCTTCAGATCCGTATGGACTCCCTCTCATTTTGCCCTTGTTATTTCCCCCTCTCACACACCCTATCTCCCTCCCCAACCTCTTTTTCTTCCACTAGCCTAGGCGGCGCCACCTGGGTGCAATTGGGCATCCTTCTTTTAGCCCTCCATAGCCCTTGTTGAGACATGCATTGGCCTCGACGGAGCATGATGAGCTTGGGAGGCCCATTCCCTGGCTTCCCCGACCTTTGCTACCCCAAGATCGGGTCCTGTTTGACGGACCTCCGACCTTGCATCGCCACACAGGGACCTCCGGGTGGACTCGTCGACTATAGGTCCGTGAGACACAGATGCCATCAGATCCCCCTTGGGTCGATGTTGGAAAAACATAGAAGGACCATCATCTCGTGGACCCTCGGTCGGTTGCCCACCGCCCGTGACCGAAGTTAACCGCAACCGGTGACAATTTTCAATGGGGGATCATGTGTGCGCACGGATGGAGCGTGGATGATAACACCAAATTCATGCGTTTATGCTATGCATTTATATATGGTTTTGTGTCGTGATAGCCTTAATATGCCTAAAACAACCCTAGATTATTATCTTTTGGTAATTTATATCTTTTCATAGGTAAAGTTTCTCAACTAGCCAATTTTGGGACTTGTAGGCACCAAACCTGGAAAAAACATCTATTCTCCAAAGATTTCTCCCTGATACATAGTTTTTGTAATAGCCAGGCTTCCATACATCATGACCACAACACCTGAAGCAACCAAGGTGCATCACCACGGCCGTGGCGAGGTCAAGCCGCGACCATGGTAGGTGTCGCGACCGCGGCCCACAATTTTTCCTCAACCTACATCACCATGGCCATGGCTAGTCACCACAGCCGTGGCAAGGTCAAGATGTGACTACAGCCCACAATTCTGCCTCGACCTGCATCACCACGGTCATGGCCAGTCACCACGACCGTGGCAATGACGTGCCACCACAGCCGTGGTAGCCAATACAGCCGTGGCATTAATGCACCATGACCACGCTCATCACCACGACCATGGCCAGTCACCATGGCTGTGGCAAGGTCAAGCCACGACCACAGTAGGCACCATGACCACAGTCCTTGGCAAGGGAGCACCGCGACCAGAGTCATTACTATGGCCATGGCGAGCAGGACTGTGACCTGGATCAGCAGCTCGACTATTTCGCCTATAAATACCCACCCCTCTCCACCTGAAGAGGGGTTCTGACATTTAGAGGTTCCCAGAGCCCTGTGGGAGGGTCTAGAGGTTCGAGAAGGATGACATTCTCACCCTACACTCATCACTTCAGTGTGCTTCCATCCTCCACCATTTCCCACCATCATCCACCCATTTCTGCCCATTTCCTACCATCCACTATCATTTTCCACCTCCATCCACTCGCCAAGCTACTGTTCGGGGAAGATCTAGAGGGAAAGGAGGCCAAGGAGTCCAGAAGATGAAGGAAAACGACCCAAAGGATGAGATCTGGCCTATACAGAGACCAAGGAGCGAGAGCCACTTCTCCTCTATGGGAGAAATCTCTTCTTCTTCTCCTTTCTTCTACTGATCTCCTTTGTTTCTATACAAATAATGTTCTTCCATCTTTGTTCGGTGCCAACTATGCTTGTCCATGGCTAGTTTAGCTCCTTCTTGGCTATGTAGCCCATTTTGGGCATGTTTATGTACTTTTACTTTAAGCAAGTAGTTTCATTTTAGATCTAGTACATTTTATGTTCTATCTCCTCTTTCTAGTTATGATTTCTGGTTTGGTTGATCTCTTTCTTGATTGAACTGCTATTTCTGTCTATATCGAGAGATTCATTGTAGGAATAGACAAGAGAAGATAGTTTGGATCAGAATTCAAAAGGAGGATGGTTCAAGGTGATCCGTGTAGAATCATAGACCTGGACTGAGCCCACTACTTGGTTCTAAGTGGATCACATATGTTCCTAACATCTCAAAATGTTCTAGACCTGAGAGGGTATCTAGAATGTTCTAGGATGTTGATTTGTCATCCTTGAGAGAGGTTTCATATTGTCGATGGATTTTAGTCATGATACATGAAAGTGAGTGGGATGACCCCACAGGAACAGACACCACAGTACATACCATGTTTGGATGTAGGTTGCTTGCTCGGGTGTTTGAGGATTGTCTATGCCTGAGAACGGGTGCATAGACTGCGCAACTTATGGTTACATAGCCATGAACTCCTTCTCTCTGATTAGTATAATCCTACAGACTCTGTTTTGTTTTGTTTTCTTTGTTTTGTTTTATTTTGTGACAATCAGCTAGACTAGTTCTAGCTCCATAATTTTATCGACTATTGGATTGGCTTATCTGACTTAAGAGTGAGATCTTAAGCATCTTAAACATCCCTGTGTTTGACCTCGTATATCTACTTCGACCCCATAATAAAGTTGTGAGGGTACTTGGAGGTTTCAGGTTATGAATTTAAAGTTTGATTCCTTCTGAGTCCGCCTCCTTTCCGGACGCGCGATTTAGGCCAATCAACTTTTTGGCACCGTTTTTGGGGACGTGGTTTTCCACATTTACACGCCTAAAAGATTTTGTTCTATCATCTAAAAGCCTGTATATATATATGCATAGTTCTTCTTTTATTTTACACATACTTTTTCATATATATTGAATAACTTTTCTTTTTCTTATACCTTTTCAGCCATGGATCTTGCTTTGGCAAGACAAGTTATTTTGTCCACCTGTCCTCCCGAGTTTTTTCACAGTTTCGACTGTTGACAAATAATTGAAGATCTTGCTCTACAACTAGTCGAGTTATACTTGATGTAGCCCTATTTTAGGGCTTCATCTTGTGCCATTTTGCACTTTAATCACATTTAAACAAGTTAGATTACAAGTTAATTCCCCCAATATGTGTTTTACTATCAAATGTACTTATGGATGTTCTTTGCACTATTTTTAGGTACTTGGACCATGCCTTAGATGGATGAGAGAGAAGGAAGGAATTCTAGGATTCCTACACTCATGGAGGGGTCCAAAGAAGGCCCCAAAATCCCTCTCAACCTACCCCCAATGGCCAAGAGTTGTCATCAAGCAAAGAAATCCATGGATGATGAACGATGAAGTTCAATTGCCTACTACAGACCCCAAAACGGCCATGGGCATACCCCACAGTCATGACTTTTATAGTAAAGAATCGACAAAATCGAAAAAATCAACAGATATCTACCCCAACTTACCACGGCCGTGGACCATTGAGGATACCACGACCATGGCCATCAACACGGTCGTGGCCAGAAGAGTAGAAGACGGCCATGGCCACCCACAACGGCCGTGGGAATTTCATGCAAAGACCCCAGAATCAACAGGGAGTTGCCTTGAACTCCCATGACCATGGCCATTCACCACGGTCGTGGCCTTTGAAGACCAACTCACCCGTGCTTCTGCCCCACAATCAAGGTCCCCTCCTCCAAAACAGCTGTGTTACTCATCACGGCCGTGGTGCTACTCACCCAACATGATCGTGGCAGTCCGCCACGGCCATGGACACCTCCTACTTAGCATTTTCACCACCCTTACACACCATGCCCATGTCCACTCTCCACAACCATTCTCATATCCACCCATCATGGCCGTGCTGCCCTGCCACGACCATGTTGCCACCCAAAACCTACCACTTTATGTACTGATTTTCCCACAATACCCATACTTACCCTAGAGCTTCCACTACAACCTATATATACATGGGTGGCGGCCACAATACTAGGTTAGCTTCCCTTAGCTGCTGCTACTCCTCTCCACCCACTCCTTGAGTATTTAGTGCATTCCCCCTGCATTTATGCTCTCCACCCACCATTTCCATCTCCATTTCACCTTGGAAACCTAGTTTTCTAGGTTTTCCTCCATAACCCCCATATCTTCATGATCATCTGCACCTTTGGAGGAGAGAGGACATCCACAAGCAGCTAGGAGGTGAAGAATAAGGATTCTTCCACGAGCCCCATGGATTTTCTTCCCCTTCTTCCCCATTCTTTTGCCATTTCATTGATTATGTGTAGCTAAGCCCCTCTTGGTGGGCTGTTTGGAGATAAAATGTGACTTTGATACCATGTTTGGGGAATTTTGGCTTGTAATGAACTTATTTTTATCTATGATGATTGCTCCATTCTTTTGTGTCTTATCCCATTACCATGCTTGTGATTTATGCTTTTTGCTATGAATTGCTTGTTTGATAGTACTTGCCGATACCATGTTTCTAGAAGAATTGGGATGCATGTGACAATCTTAGATATGACTCCTTGGTCCCAATATAGGATCCCTAGCTAGTCCTATTTGTTCCTACATGCCTACCCCCTCTCCTACTACTTGGTATGAGACCTAAGTTACTAGTATAAGTGGGATTGATGTGATTGCCTAGGGTTTTCTAAAGGCTAGAATGGCTAGTGGCATTAGGTCAAATATCCTTATCTCTACTCCCATCTCTACCCTTGGCCCTCAATTTCTCAATACCACTTATCCTAGAAACCTAGATTTGGGTAATCCTATTAGAATTACACCTAACCCTAGTCTTCCACTAGTAGTATAGGGTACATTCTAATAACATTTGCCTTATTGTTTGGTTTGGTAATCTAGATGAAAGATGAGAAGCATGCTTGTCCAATAACATCCCCCAACTAATATTAAAATTACATCCCCAAACGGCCGACCTACCTTAATCATCTTGTTTAAAGCTCACATTGCTCTGTTTGCTTGCTTATGCTAGTATAGTCTATGTGGGCTCCGATCTCCAAAACCACGATATAAACACGATTTAAACTTAGCGGAAGAATTCGATTAGTTGCGGAAGATGAAAAATTACTGGAAATTAAAATTTTTGAGACAAGATCTGGAAATTATAAAATTCCTTTTTATAAGAAACCAAGTAAATAGTTTACATCTCTGTTAAACCACTTCTTGAGTAGTTATGTACAACATGATTCAAAATCTCAGGAGCCAACAGCAAAAACTCAAACCACTGATTCCTAGAACCTGAGAGTACAGAGACGCATAGGACTATCTAACTACATAATTCAGCAGCCAGTATCTCCACCTGAGATTCACTACTGCCCCAAGTACTGTTGTTGTCATTGTTGCTCATTCTTAAACGGTCTCCTTCGTCTTTGGCGACCACCTAAAAAGAGTTAAAATCTACGGAGTGAGACAATATACAAATTGTCCCAGCGAGAGTTATAACTCTCAACTAGAAGCTTTATTATAACATAAATCATACAACAGCAGGTTTAATAATAAGTGAAGCAACTTCTACTTAAGCAGTCATGTCTTTAAAGCATATAAAGGACATGTATACAAAATATCTAAACAAATCATTAATGTAAACAATGTAACACCAAACATTGTTCCTCGTAGTTTAACCTAAGCAGATATACTACGCGGTTGATTATGTTTTACAAACATTATTATGAACAGTAATCCCAAACGGTCAACGTTTGGTCAACCATCTTAAACGGTCTTGAGACCGTTTGCCCAAAAAGGGCAAATTAAACAGATTGAAAATAAGAACTTAATTCAATTGGTTTTTCTAATTGATTTGCTTATATCTCATGATTCCTTTGGAGTTAACCTCTCAAATTTTGTGGGTGATTAACCTACATAATTATGAACAAGATTTCCATACGGTCTTCGCTTGGTCAACGGGACCAAATGGTCTTGAAGACCGTTTGCCCTCACACGACCCTGAAACCGTTTGCCCACCAAACAGTTTGAAACCGTTTGAGCAATTGGTAGAGGTCGTTTGATAAAGTGGAAATCCGTGGATAAGCATAGGAATTAACACCCTTATCTTCTACCTTAAGAACAGTAGCAGTTCTTCACGATTTTTCTTGCAAGGATGCAAGGGAAGATAGGGAAGAAGAAGAACTAGCAACTATATGCATAGAAAAGATGTATAATCAAAGCATAAAGTTTAGAGTTATAAAACCCGCCTAAAGCTTGCTCCTTGAGCTCCAAGCTTTCGAGCTCCAAGCCTTTAATGGCGTCCTAGAAGCTCCATAGGTCGGCCAAGATGAATCCTCCAAGGAAAGTTGAGAAGAGATGGCTAGAAAGATAGAGCTAAGTGAGCTAGCCATGAATTTGACCTTGAATTCGTGTTTCATCCAAGAATTTAAGAAAAAGGAAGGATCCAAACCTACCTTGCACTCCCTTGGTCGTCCTCCTGAGCTCCAGAGCTCTCCTTAGTCGGTTTGAGCAAGGGGAAAAGAAATGAAAGGGAGAGGGTCGTTCCCTTGCTAAGTGAGAAAAGTTGTATATATACTTAGGTGAATTCTTAACATAAGGACATATGTTTTCCTCATTTCTCATCTAAGTCCTCCATTTCTTCCTTGCACGTCCCCACATCTTATTTCTAAGGACAACCTCATTCTAAGGTCAAGAATTGAAGGCAAAGAGGATCAACCCATCACTAAAGCATACACATAAAAGGCTATTATACATACACCTTGATTATTCAATCACAAAGGTGTTCTTTATTATATGATTATTCACATGAAGTGACCTTTTCATCATTTCTCTTCTAAATGATGCCAAGAGTCATAAAAGATGTTTTAGATGATGTATTTTACAAGTTGCACCCCTCAAATTGGGTAAATTGCATTTTACACCAATTTAGGGTTTTCAAGTACAGGGGTTGCTTCCAAGCCGCACCTTGGTGCTCAAGCTTGGGAAATCCCTCAAACCTCATCATATTCATTCTTATGTTGTCTCAACATCAAAGGAACATATAAAAATGTGAAATTTGCAAGTTAACCCATCTGATTGGGCAAATTGCACATAGGTCCATGTATTGCAAACAATACTTCAACATTGGTTTATAAGGGACAGAAATGGAAACATATGTTCCATAAAAGCTCTAATTATATACTAAAGGATAATTACAACCATCTAATTTCATAATTAGGCAAAACACCTAGGGTTAGCTCATAATCCAGGTCAGGGGTGTTACAAATCATAAACCCCTAATAAGGATTTCGTCCCCGAAATCTCAGGAAGAAAAGGGGAAAGCAGATATTGTTTCAGCATACACATTGTTACATCCTTAGGTAACATACCATTTCATGGAGATGTTATAGAACTTTGATCAACATTCTTTAGGATCAAATTCAAGCCCTGATATTTATTCAAGACTATATAAGGGCCCTCTCACCCTGAGTCTATCATCATATCTGATAATCAGCATACTAACTTCCTTTATTATATGCATTAACTATCTCATCAGTTATTCATTCTTATCATAAAGAAAAGTTTTCTTGTCAAACAAAGATTTATTTATCAGACATTCTGGAGAAGGATATGTTTATTTTAAGAACATAAACCCCTAACAAGGGATGTTCTTAACATTCTGGCTTTGGTATTAATTACTTGTTTATCAAAACTTTATATCTTTTTCTTCCTTTTATCATGGGACATTGCTCATTACATATATTTTTTTCAATCATTACCATTCATGGTTGACCTTCTCTATTCTCATTTTCTTATCTTATGATGCTCTTTAAGTTGTTTCAGATTGACTACTTGATCAGCGTAATCAAAAGATAACAACTTCAAAGTTTCCATATTTACTTCATCATCAGTAATGTTATACCTGGCCAGGGTATATGATTACTGAGGTAAGAAAATATGTACTTGTATATCACTATGTTCCTTCTCTTTTTCCATCCTTACATACATAATTATTAACTTTTATTGAATCCTACATCCCGATCAATTCTTTAATACATTTCTTCTTATAGAAGTAAACATGTATTATAAAACGGTTATATCTGATGCATCATTGAAATCTTTTATGAGACCAATCAAAGAATAGTTCAATCAACTACTATTTTAACTTGTCCAAAAGATCATAAAGAGATTTATAAGAAATACCATTGATCTTGTCTAATCAATCATGGTTAGAGGATTCTATCAAATCCTTGCATATCAAGGTATTGGATCCACTCGAATGCGATGATTAGAAAGGAAAAGGATGCAGGGAGATCATACCTCCTGCATATCAGCAGACTCACTCAACGGAGTCTCCAACAACAACTTCCTGCCCTATGAATGAATGTCATATTGCAGTTACAGATCACTCTTCGAGTGATAAAAGAGTGCGTAGCACCCGGGTCAATCAGAACATATATTACAC
This sequence comes from Alisma plantago-aquatica, assembly GCA_963693085.1. Taxonomy (NCBI): domain Eukaryota; kingdom Viridiplantae; phylum Streptophyta; class Magnoliopsida; order Alismatales; family Alismataceae; genus Alisma; species Alisma plantago-aquatica. The sequence goes on along the minus strand of OY856413.1, from coordinate 1,049,739,865 downwards.
AGGAATTAGACATATCAGAATATAAAAGTTCATCTGACCTGTCACAACCCGTGGATCGACCACTGCATCAGGTGGGTTCATAGCAGAGAACCTCACTATCGCCTGTGGTTGATTTGGTGCAGATGATCCAGCTTGGGACGCTTGTCCACGTCTTCGAGCTGCTCCTTGAAATTGCCTTCTCTGTGATCCCTGTTGCCCTTGTCTCGGAGGCTGTGTCACATTGACAGGCTTAGATCGACAGTCCTTCATCAAATGCCCCACCTTTTCACAGTTGTAGCAGCTTCTCTCCACTTGTAGTGGTTTAAAGGGTTCCTTACACTTTCTGGATAACCACTGCCTTGATGTACTAGGTCCTGGTTGTGTTGGGGACATCAGAAACTTCTTCCTTTTGGGAATTCCAGGCCTTTGTTTCTGGATTTGAATAGGCCTTTTCTCAATTCTTCCTCTATATATCCTTTCTAGACAATTAGATCTGATATGTCCAGGCTTCCCACAGTTATAACAGGTCCTAGTCTCTGACTGTATTCTAATTCCTACATTACTGTGGACTGATTCAACAGTTTGAGGCTGAGCATAGGCTTGCTTTGAGTTCAAAGCTTTATCATTTACTTCTGCTTCAACCTACTGCTGAGGGTTACATATCCTATGGATATCCAAAACATCATCATTAGGAGCTGGCAATCTGGGTTGTATTGCTAGTGTTTGATCCACTAGGTACATCATGGTTGCCCTAAATTCTCCAACAGTGATGCCTAAGGAAGGATTCCTTATCATGGTTGGATTAACTAGGGGAACCTCAGGTAAGTGTCCCTCTACTGCTTGCTCCTCTACACTTCTTCTATGTGTAGCATTGTTTCTTTCTGCAACAAACTCCTCATCCTTATGTGTCTTCTTCTCCTGAGGAGCAGAAGATTCTATTAGATGAGGAAGAAACACTAAAGACAGACTCGACATCCTAAGTCCTATGTCTCTGTAGACTCGGCGAACCTAGAGCTCTGATACCACTTAATTGTGGGCTCCGATCTCGAAAACCACGATATAAACACGATTTAAACTTAGCGGAAGCATTCGATTAGTTGCGGAAGATGAAAAATTACTGGAAATTAAAATTTTTGAGACAAGATCTGGAAATTATAAAATTCCTTTTTATAAGAAACCAAGTAAACAGTTTACATCTCTGTTAAACCACTTCTTGAGTAGTTATGTACAACATGATTCAAAATCTCAGGAGCCAACACCAAAAACTCAAACCACTGATTCCTAGAACCTGAGAGTACAAAGACGCATAGGACTATCTAACTACATAATTTAGCAGCCAGTATCTCCACCTGAGATTCACTGCTACCCCAGGTACTGTTGTTGTCGTTGTTGCTCATTCTTAAACGGTCTCCTTCATCTTTGGCGACCACCTAAAAAGAGTTAAAATCTACGGAGTGAGACAATATACAAATTGTCCCAGCGAGAGTTATAACTCTCAACTAGAAGCTTTATTATAACATAAATCATACAACAACAGGTTTAATAATAAGTGAAGCAACTTCTACTTAAGCAGTCATGTCTTTAAAGCATATAAAGGACATGTATACAAAATATCTGAACAGATCATTAATGTAAACAATGTAACACCAAACATTGTTCCTCGTAGTTTAACCTAAGAAGATATACTACGCGGTTGATTATGTTTTACAAACATTATTATGAACAGTAATCCCAAATGGTCAACGTTTGGTCAACCATCTTAAACGGTCTTGAGACCGTTTGCCCAAAAAGGGCAAATTAAACAGATTGAAAATCAGAACTTAATTCAATTGGTTTTGCTAATTGATTTGCTTATATCTCACGATTCCTTTGGAGTTAACCTCTAAAATTTTGTGGGTGATTAACCTACATAATTATGAACAAGATTTCAATACGGTCTTTGCTTGTTCAACGGGACCAAATGGTCTTGAAGACCGTTTGCCCTCACACGACCCTGAAACCGTTTGCCCACCAAACGGTTTGAAACCGTTTGAGCAATTGGTAGAGGTCGTTTGATAAAGTGGAAATCCGTGGATAAGCATAGGAATTAACACCCTTATCTTCTACCTTAAGAATAGTAGCAGTTCTTCACGATTTTTCTTGCAAGGATGCAAGGGAAGATAGGGAAGAAGAAGAACTAGCAACTATATGCATAGAAAAGATGTATAATCAAAGCATAAAGTTTAGAGTTATAAAGCCCGCCTAAAGCTTGCTCCTTGAGCTCCAAGCTTTCGAGCTCCAAGCCTTTAATGGCGTCCTAGAAGCTCCATAGGTCGGCCAAGATGAATCCTCCAAGGAAAGTTGAGAAGAGATGGCTAGAAAGATAGAGCTAAGTGAGCTAGCCATGAATTTGACCTTGAATTCGAGTTTCATCCAAGAATTTAAGCAAAAGGAAGGATCCAAACCTACCTTGCACTCCCTTGGTCATCCTCCTGAGCTCCAGAGCTCTCCTTAGTCGGTTTGAGCAAGGGGAAAAGAAATGAAAGGGAGAGGGTCGTTCCCTTGCTAAGTGAGAAAAGTTGTATATATACTTAGGTGAATTTTCAACATAAGGACATATGTTTTCCTCATTTCTCATCTAAGTCCTCCCTTTCTTCCTTGCACGTCCCCACATCTTATTTATAAGGACAACCTCCTTCTAAGGTCAAGAATTGAAGGCAAAGAGGATCAACCCATCACTAAAGCATACACATAAAAGGCTATTATACATACACCTTGATTATTCAATCACAAAGGTGTTCTTTATTATATGATTATTCACATGAAGTGACCTTTTCATCATTTCTCTTCTAAATGATGTCAAGAGTCATAAAAGATGTTTTAGATGATGTATTTTACAAGTTGCACCCCTCAAATTGGGTAAATTGCATTTTACACCAATTTAGGGTTTTCAAGTACAGGGGTTGCTTCCAAGCTGCACCTTGGTGCTCAAGCTTGGGAAATCCCTCAAACCTCATCATATTCATTCTTATGTTGTCTAAAAATCAAAGGAACATATAAACATGTGAAATTTGCAAGTTAACCCCTCTGATTGGGCAAATTGCACATAGGTCCCTGTATTGCAAACAATACTTCAACATTGGTTTATAAGGGACAGAAATGGAAACATATGTTCCATAAAAGCTCTAATTATATAATAAAGGATAATTACAACCATCTAATTTCATAATTAGGCAAAACACCTAGGGTTAGCTCATAACCCAGGTCAGGGGTGTTACAGTCTAGTTGTTCTTGCTTAACCTAGTCAATTTCTGAGTTTTGATAGTTAGGGTTAATTTAGATCTTTTCTTTCTTTAGTGGTTAACTTAGTTTCTAAATTGCTTCTTTCTCTTCGAGTGTAGTGTAACCTACCTTTGCTCTTGCTTAGTTAGTTGGTTAACCTAGATAAACTTGCTTGTTTAAGATAACTTAGGTTCAATTCTGCCTTTCTTGCTTGTTCACTTAGGTTAATAAAAAAACAAACCCCTTTTAAACCCTTCAACCCTAGACTCTAGAATAGGAACATAGACAATACTAGCCTAGCTCTAGTTCCCCCTCTATCCATGAGGAAGAACCCCTACTCTTACCGATCATCTATACTACAATAGTACCCCGTGCGCTTGCGGGTGACCTATTTGGTTTTGTGATCGACTTGGTTAGGGATGATATAAATTTTGAAAGATCTACACGTGCGTTCGAGTTCTGTGGAGTGCATCTAGTCACCCCTTGTTGGCTAGTGTGTATGCCTCTGGCTCAGACGCACCAGCCTTTCTGGCACTATTGCCAGGGATAGAGGCGCTTGGCCTAGCTAGTTAGTGTAGCTTAGCCTTTCCTTTTGCCCTCATCATTGCTATTCTTTATTCTTTCTTCACTTTTTCAAATTTCCATTCTAACTTGGTTTCTTGTTGCTTGTTAGCGTATTGTGCATGTGACAGCTGTACATGAGCCCCACATGTTCCACTTGTACTGACTTGGTGTTGTACAACACTGAGATAGGTATAAGGAGATGCCAAAGTCATTGCAACCAACACTGAGAAGTCAAGATGGAAAACAACAACCCTCATGTGGATGCTCAACCACCTCCACCACAACCCCACTGCCCACTCCACGAGTATTTCACCCCGAGGAACTACAATTCCCCCATTTCCACCCTAGATGACCAAATGCCGGGTCAACACTTCTCCATTCCACTCACACTCCTTGGACTCCTCTCCACTTACTATGGGATGGAGAATGAGAATCCCTACCATCACATCGATGCATTCCTTGATACGTGCTCCACTTTCTGTACCCACGCCACCATCACCGACTCCATCCGAAAAACCCTCTTTCTGTTCTCCCTAAAAGAAAAAGTTAGAGTGGTATGTTTCAAAGATAGAGCTGGTAACCTGGAATGAAGTCAATAATGAATTCCACAAAAAGTTTTTCCCAATTTCTAAGGTAACCTATATGAGAAGATTCATCACTTCCTTTGCCCAGAAAGAGAATGAACCCTTCCACGAGGCATGGGAGAGGTTCCAAAAACTTTTCCATGATTGCCTCCACTATGAAGTGCCATTGTGGCAACTAGTTCAAGCCTTCTACACTGGGCTTGAAGAACAGAGACAAAACAACGTTGACTCCTAATGTGGAGGTACTTACATGGCAAATCCACCCGAGGAATCATGGCCTTTATTCGAGCATCTTGCTAAAAACTCACGCCATCATGTTTCTACAAAAGAGGAGCATTGTGGCCGAAGCTACATCCCTCCACCTTCTTCCCACTAGTATAGAATCGAACTTTAGTGTCAGGACCCACTCTTTTGATCAGCACAAATACCAACCATTAGAGGTAATCCCAAAACCTAAACCTAGATTATGAAATAAAACAATGAATTCTCGACTAAGGCGATTAAACAATATACAAAAAACATAGATACATTTTTCTTCTTCTTTCTTCACAAACCCATAAATCAATGTCACATCAAGGACATCACATTCAGATATCACAAATCATATTCAACTCCATTAAATCCAGAATCAAATCTTGTTCTCATATGCGGTTCAGTTTACATCAGATACATGTACATTGATGAGCAAACAAAATCTACAACCCATCTTGGGAAAGAGAGAGTACATGGACATTCTAATCTATCTAGATTATACTACTTATATATTCTTTATCATGACCCCTCTCCTGGATAGCATTATACCTAAAAACATTTGAAACAACCTCATGAGACTCATATAGAGCCCCAGTGAGTGGATACCTCCCACTCAAGCTAGGTACATGCATCAACATCAGATTAAGTATAAAACTTGAAAGAAACATGTAGATATTGGAAAGTATAGCAAATAGTTATATAATGAGTCAAATCTATCTTGCAATGGTAATCTAATCCAACAGATAAGGCAATCACTTGAATTAATTATAACCTTGAAACATCTTTTAGAGCATGTCTATGAACAAATCAACAGATACTTCTTAGTTCAGATTAAGAGCCCTAATGCATGTGAAATAAGATAAGTTCTAAGCATTTTTGAATCAATACATAACAATAACATTACCCTTATGACACTCCACCAGCTAGACATGAACAAATCAGCAGATACTCCTAGTTCAGATTAAGAATCTTACTACATGAGTAATAAGTCAAGTTCTAAGCATTTTGAACCAATACATAACAATAACATTATCTTTGTGACACTCCACCAGCTGGACCAGGAACACATCCTGTAGTCCTGAAGCTGAAGTACACATAAAACATTTTGACCAAACAATACTATCAAATAGCAAGCAATCCAACTCATATTTAGAATGGATATAAATCCCATCATTTATAACTTGTCAGCATGACATATCGTAATATGAAATAGAAAATATCCATATCAACATGATTACTTTCCTCAACAAGAAGCATAATCAACAATAACAAATCATCAAGTAGCAGTATAAAGAATGTAACAACCATTCATATCATGTTCTACACGGCTTATCATCTTTTATTCATTTGCCATGAAACTACTTGGCTTGTACCTCACCAAGTAGAAGTCGCCACGCCTGATTCTCGTGTCAACGACTCACCATCACTATCTTAGGGTTTAGCCGGCCACCCTAAGATATCAAAAAAAGACCCTGGCCACCTCAGGGTTGCCTAAAGAGGCTCACGTCCTCATCTCGGGTACACGAGATAGGAACCAGCAAAACAGTATATCACATATCACAGTATTTCACATATTTTTCATTTCACATTTCACATATTTCATTTCAACATAGTCTATTCCATCTGGACATAGACTTTCACAACAAGGATTTAGGGCCAGAGCCACTCCAGATGACTCACTCCTAAATCCTGGTGGTCTAACCTTTAAGGTCTCGATCCACACTCTGGAAATCCTTCTCATAATTCATCAATTACTACAAGGAGATCCGTTTTGTTTCCCCAGTGTGGTCCTCGAGGGAAACTCACAGTGTTCAGGGCACCTAACTAGATGTTCCATCATTTCACTTGTTATTAATCTCTTTCACTCATCTTACAAGAATTCAAAACATCATATATCATATTTGTGTATTCTCGCGTAACTATAATAACATGAAACATATTAAGTTTATCAATAAGAGCAATGATCAAAGCAAGAAGCACAACAAGTCTATAGATTGCAACAAATATGATTATTTCTATCTTATGCATCAACTCATAGAAATCATCAATAGTGGGCCTTCAACCCAAGACATAATCTTATTGTCCATCATTTACCCCATCAGGGTTTTATCATTATCACTGGGCCTTCAGCCCTAGACATAATCACATTATGCAACATTTACCCTTATCAGGGTTTCTCAATGTAAGGGGTGCATATTAAATTCCATTTCAACATAAATCTTATCAGCTCATTGTATATCACAGTTCTGAACAAATATTAGCAGAGGCATTAAAACTAGCAACAGTAAAAGCATATAGATATCATGTATCATTCCTCATACTAAGAATGGATTTATCATACAACATATGCCTGTTCCATCCAATCTGAATAGATGCCAATAAATTTCATGCATATACATGCATACCAGACTTAGTTCTCTTCTTCTTTTATTTCACATTCTTCATATGGGGTTACTAGTCATCACATGTTCACTATCAATTGAAGTTTGTACTATTAGTCCATTCTCAGAGTACAATTCACAATTCAAGAACACATTCTTATAAATCAATTCAAATACTTGACTTTCATCTTTTAGTTGAATTCAATTACAGTTATGTTCATCTTTAATTCCCCATTTGATATTATCATTCACTAGCATCATCAAACTCATCATTTTAGGGTAAGAGTTACATTCTTAGAATCATCTATTAATTCCTATCTTTTTCCATCATTTTATACTTAGTGGTCTCAACTTCTTTCATTTCATGTTCATTACATTATCTGGACCAATATTTCTTGATTCACTTTACATACAATGCTTCTCTTCTTCATAACATTTACCAAAATACAGTTCTTATTATATTTAATTTAATTTGGGTTAAGCCACATGTAATTAAAATAAAATATAAAATACTTCATCATACTATCTTCATTAGTTTCATCTTTATCCTGCAATCACCATTACATACATCATGTTCATATTGTCTCTTATATTCAGATAAGTGTACCTTAATGTCGACTACTAATGTCATTCCCATAATCAACAATGATCATTCTTTATTATATTAAAACAATTACATTGGACTTAGGGGATATTCTAAGACTCATCATATTCAATGGAAGTATTAATACCTTCAACTTCAACATTTGATCACATTTACAACATCATATACAAGTTCTAGGTTTATCACTCATAATTGTCTTAGTAATAAACTTTTAGGGTTTTCAAAAAGTCATTCCTTAGTTCAACATATCATAAGAATCATATCATTTAGTAATCTAGATCATGACTCAAGGGTTCATTAGGGTTATTTACAAACATGGAAACCCTAGTTTCCATTTTCACACATTTCATTCATCAATCATAAGTATACATTGATTAATTGACTCATTTGATTCACTTCCTCAACAAAAATCCCAATCAAGATATGTGGTCATTTAACTCCATTAACATTCAACAATACACTTGTGTAATACAATGTAGTACAATTCAAATAAGACTTTATACATGTCAATTCAATTCCAAGCATATCGGCCATTGGGATGATTTTTAGGAAAAATTCACTTGAAATACCATAATCATCTACCCATAAGAATACCCATACATCCTCAATAAATATAACAGGAACTAATCAAGTTTCAATCAATGATAAATAATCACAATCAATAAAATTGAATTCCCCAATATCTTTCCCAAATCAAATCCAATCGCGTACATGTATAAACAAGGTATCTGATTGTTTTAGACGGATAGAATTTGGCTTTCAACATGAATACAAAGCTTAGGAGGGATAAAAACACTCACCTCAGGTGTGAAACACCTAAAATTCGTAGCCCAGCTACTGCCGCTAATTCTTGAATCAAATCCTTGCTTCAAGAAAATAGAATCTTCCTGCTCCTCTTCACTCAAGAACCTAGAAGAAGAAGAATTGAAGAAGAAAGAATGAAAGAAGAGATCAATTTGGATTCTTTTGATCCAAATCATGGAAGTGACAAGTTCTATACATAGGAGATAATATAAGAAAATAAACCTAGTAAAGATTTATGATCTATACAGAATTTACCAACCTTGGAAAGAGAAAATCCAAAAATCTAAAATTTCCACTTCAGATTCTCCAAACCCTAAAATCTACTCCTCTCTCAAGAATTACGAAGCTCGAAAGTGTGGGACGGAAATGAGAGGTTCTTGGGTCGTAATAGAGTCCTATATACTCATTAAGGTGCTTGGAATAATTAATTATAAACAAATTTCAGTCTTTTTTTTCCAGAAAAATCTGGTCGGTCGAGTTTGTCTCTCTCAGAACTCGACTGAAACTACATGTTTCGGAACTCAAACCTAATCTAAAAATTATTAAACTTTAACCCAATGTCTGAAATTGAGTTTATAAGATACAGTAAAATTTTTAGATCATTTTGAGTTACTAATAAATAAATAAAAATCAAATACCACACTTCTATATTGCAGTCAGATTTTGACCGACACCCTCTTTATAGAGATCAAAAGTCATCCAAAAATTACGCCAATTTAACAAGGTGTCTATAATTAAGTTTTCCAAGCACAGTTAAAATTTGAGATCAATTAGATATACCAATAAAAAGATAAAATTCAATTACCACACTACTATCTTAATCTGAAAATATGATCGGTCGAGTTTGAAACTCAACCGATAAATAGGTCAGAACATTCTTCAAAAATTCTGATATTTTTCAAGAGTGTTCACATTTTATACATACAAATTATATCCAACTTTGAATTAAATCAGAGTTACACAGAAAATACTAAAAATCATTTAGTGAGACACTATACTTATCAAATTCTGTATTCATATATCACCCAAAACCCTAATTTGGGCCGATTAGGGTTTCTGAAATGTTAACCCTAATTATGTAAATCAAAGTATGATTAAAACTTCTCATCATATTTAAAACATGAAAATTTAACTACCATCACTAATCAAGCTTTAAACAATGATCAACTTAATTAAGCATACAATTATCCAAGTAAACCCTAATCAGATGACTAATTTGAAAATGGGTCATTACATTTAGTGTCAGTTATTTAAGGCCTTTGGCATCAATTTCAAAGTGACACCCAAGTGGGCACCGCTAAAAGTCAAAACCTTCAGCGTCGATTTTAACACCGACGCCATAACCCTTCCCGCCACCAAAAACACGCCAGCAAGAGCACTATAGGCGTCGGTTATTTAATAAAACCAACACTATATCCAGGTCAAAGACGTTGGAATTTCACAAAAACCGACGTCATAACCCTTCCCACCACCAATAAAATGCGCCATCAATGACACCATCGTCGTTGGTTTTTATATATAATCGACACTACCTAGCCACATAGACGTCGGTTTTTTGCTAATAACCGGCGTTGTATGTCTTTATTGTCGGTTTTATACTGATAACTGACACCTATGTTCTGATTTTTTTTCTTATCAGTTTGCAGGCCTACTGTATGGCTGTTCAGTAGGATGTAAAACCTACAGTTCAGTTCTGAACTGTAGGTTTACAACATCCATTGATATCAGCCAACAACATGCCACAAACCTACAAAATTAACAAGATGGACAATATTATATATGGATCATGTGATTCACACACATGTATAGGAACATTTAATCATATGATTCATCACACACATGTATAAGAACATTTAATCACATGATTCATCACACGCATGTAGAAACCTGTAGTTTCATCATCATCATAATATAGTTATGAACATGCGACAGTGTTGTTGTCCAAAACAGTAACTAAACAAGGGGGTTGTTGTACCCCTAAACATACACATAAGTAAAATAATTGAGAAGAGAGAGACACTAGATTAGATACACAACTTAAACAACAACAACATGGTCTGGAATTAGCAATCATCATCATCACTATCCTTTGTAGAGTACTCAAATCGGACCAGATGATCAGGTGTCTTATTGTTGATGTTGGTTATCCAAACCTTGATGGTATTATGGCCAACCGGATGAAGAAAAATCTTGTCACTACGACCCAATAGCATCTTCCAAACCCACTCACACCAACTGGATGTGGATATAAGATTCCTATCAACATCATACTTAACGTCGATAACAGAAGTTGAAATTCCAAAATTTAGGGTCACTTCACCAGCCGTGTAGCGTCTTCTGTTTAGATAACTCCAATGTTTAGGTATAGTGAGTTGTGCTAATGAACGATCATCTAGAATGATGTCCAACTGTTCATCAACAAGGAATAGTAACATTGGGATAGAGGCCCAAGCCATTATGCCTACAACAATGTAAATTGTTGAGAAAAAGTAATATAAATGTAAGTATTAACAGCAAACAACAACAATGGGTTATTTCATATTCATTTAGGAGAAATAATTGACGATGATGAGGATGATGATGATGATAACTAAGTTATTCATTGCACTAAGTTATTCATTGTATCTGTTAAACTATCTATCCCACCCTACCCTCCTCCCCTAGCCCTCCCTCTACCCACCTATCCCACCCCTACCCTCCGTACACCACCCTACCTCCACACCCTCCTACCTCCACACCCTCCCCCTCCCCTGGCCATCCACCCTACCCCACCCCTACCCTCCTCCCACCCTACCACACCCCTCACCCTCCCCTGCCCCTCCACCCTACCCCACCCCTACCCTCCTCCCACCATACCACTTACCCTAGGGACCTAGACTTGACAAGTGCTATTAGAATTACAAGTCCTATTAGAATTACAAGTCTTATATCATTTTCCTTTTTGCTTATTTAATTCTAGTATAGCTTTGTTGCTTTTACTTCCTTCAATTGAATTGCCTAGTCTTGCTAGTTAGGGTTATTTAGGTTTTGCTTGCCTTAGTGCTTAGCTTAGTTCTTAGTTGTTAATTGTTTTTCTAAAATAGTGTAATTAAATCCATTCATGCATAATTAACCCTGATTAATCAATATTAATCAACTACACAATCTTAGAGAAACTAAGTACAAATCTAATTAATATAGTTCATTAATGCATCATTAACCCTAATTATTCAATAGTAATCAACTATATGGTGGCATCATTAATCGTAAGTTCAAATCTAGTACTGATTAATTAACCACTCACCGCATCGGTGGATCGAGCAGGCTGTGGTGGCGGTGGCCGGAGGTGGAGGTGGTCGGGCTGGAGGTGAAGGTGGTCGGTGTTGGAGGTGAAGTAGAGGAGGTGCAGGAGGTGGCCAGTGGTGGAAACTGGAACATCATCATCATCATCATCATCATAAAAAAGAAATAAAGAAAGCACTATCAATTAATTAAATTCATTCATGCATAATTAACCCTGATTAATCAATATTAATCAACTACACAATCTTAGAGAAACTAAGTACAAATCTAATTAATTAAGTTCATTAATGCATAATTAACCCTAATTATCAAATAGTAATCAACTATATGGTGGCATCATTAATCCTAAGTTCAAATCTAGTACAGATTAATTAACCACTCACTGTACTGGTGGATCGAGCAGACTGTGGTGGCGGTGGTCGGAGGTGGAGGTGGCCGAGCTGGAGGTAAAGGTGGCCGGTGCTGGAGATTAATCCCAGTAATGCATCCTGCCAGCTGGACCAGACCGAACCTACAGTCCTGAAGCCAAGAGCTACTCGGGATTACTCCACTCCTATTCATCTCAAATGTGTGGAAGAAAACTTATCCACTTAGGAAAGCTCATTCAAAGATCATTTCTAGTCTACTTGATACAAAGAATGTAATCAATAAATGCTACAATTGCATAGTGTACAACAAATCTTAAAGACCCATATATATTTCAAAATACTGAATATCTGAATTCAAACATATAAGAGCATTTCTATTCATCTCCAATAAAACAACAATATGAAATGAAAGTTCTATCTCATTTTATATTTATGCTCTTAATTCATGTTACTTATCTTGTTTCTAACCCTAATATTTCTAGGGTTACTCTCTAGCCCATCCTTCCACTGTATACCTGGATAGGGTATACATGAAAGAATAGACAGAGTAGCTTGATACTGGTTGATCCAAGTACTCAGATACCGGGCCAGGATATCCAAATACTCAAATACCTAGAGATAACATCATAAGATCTCCTATCTGCCACACTTATGACTCTAACTTACTAACTTAATGGTCCATGACAACTCAGCCTAAGCTCTGATACCAAAGATGTTACACCCTGATCTCATAATTACCATTAATCATGAGATTAGGGCATATATTGAGGATTTAACGTAATACAAAGATCACCCTTAACTTTTTCTTCTTTTTCAAACTCTTTGTTTTCTCGCATTGAATAACATAAACAAACTTTACAAGAGAAATAAACCTTGATTACTCTAATATGATCTCAACATTAACGATACACATCCATACATTCATTTTGTTTCTCACACTTCCATGTACATACAACATGATAATCAAATGCATTCTCTCTTATTAAGGAAACAAAGATACAAACATTATTTACAACTCTCTCACATCTATATAAGGACCTAGAGTGACAAGGACCGACTGAACTTTACTATACTCGGACTTAACTCTTGTGGCATATATACTATGATGCAATGACCTTCTTCAAGTCCATGTGATATCCCTAAAAATTGTGAGTAGAGGGGTCGGCCTACTCTCTCAGTGAATGAGTACTTCAAAGAAACAGTCTCAAGTACTGATATAATTATAGATATACTTTTGAGCAACTGATATCAATTATAACAACAATAAGCTTTAAAGAGACTGATCATTCACAATCATAAATATGGCTGGATACTCTAGATATCAACAAGAGCAAATCAATATATGAACATGCTTGATTAATTTTGAACAGAACTAATAATTCAGAAACATACAAAGAATAATTGTTGGGAAACTGTACTCGAATCTTTCTTAGCCTTTCTTACTTATAAGAAACTCTTTAAACCTATATGAACATATTTTAGCTTATGCCCTGATCATATGCAATGTACTCTACATATGAAGACTCATAATGAACTACAATCTCACCGTACAAGACTTAGCTTAAAACCCAGGAAGCTAAGCCTAGAACTGAATCCGGGTCTGCTTGACTCGAACCGTCACATCTGACTAAGGCGACTAAATAGATGGCATTTAACTAGACCTCTCCTCTAGGCTGAGTACACATGCGGAGGGTCTGAGATGCTCTGTGGGCCTCATCTTGGTACGCGCTATGGGTACCTCTGGGCTACCACTGGGATCTCCAATTCATGTTGGGTAACCTATCTTCTCTTAGGAGACTTCCTTAAGGGCTTCGTCTCCCCACACGCTCTGTGGGTGCGTTCCGATCACCATATACTGGTCGCTGCCAGGGTGGATTGTTTCCTACCTACAGTGCAGACATCCGTAGGGAATTTATAGTGTTCAGGGCACCTATGTCTATTATTTTCTTATTCTCGGAAAGCTCTTACTATATTGTATCTCTCTATTACTTATTCTTGACACTGGTATCTCTATGGTACCAAGTCTATTCATCTGAAACTTATAATACAACATGTATATCCTTCTAAACTTGGCAGAATAGTATATTCGAAACACCATAATATTCTGAGTAATCATCATACTATACATATAGGCAAACTAAAATTCTTAAATAAACAAAATACATGTCAACTTGGCACTTTATATACTAGAATCATGCAATTGAACTGTTAAGCATCACCACATCTCATACTGAGAACATTGATATCACAATACTTGATTCATTGAACACCCTATCCTTAGGGCTTCATTTACCTCATTCACTTATCACATGACTCTCATAAGGATTTCATACGACATAAATATTCACTGAATAAAGACTGATTTCAACAAATCATATACAATCAATATATGTATGAAACCTTGGAAATGAGATAAATTTAGGTTTCCATGCCATTCACTGAGATAGCATGCATCAAGAATAAAATTGAATAAATAAAGTCTATCATGTCAATAAAATCCCTTCAAATGGATTTCACGATATCTATTCGTAAATATCCAACTTTTCTCGCATCTAGGGTTTCACCCTCTTTACTGAGATATCAAACAAACACTATTCACCTTAAAGAAATCCAAGATAGTATTTGATATATATGTATTACACATTCAGATAAACAATCATTCATAACCAAGGGGATCCAGATAAACAAATTTCTCTATTTAATTATACAGCAATTTCAGTCATAGACAAACTCCCTATATTTTAGTTTACTCTTATAACCTCTGTGAGTACTTAGGGAATTCTCATTAGGATGTATTGTATACATTTATAAAATGATTTTATCATCTGAAATTCATCCAAACATAGGAAGAATCCATTTCATATCATTTTGCAACAGCTTAGATCAAACACACAATTTAGGGTTTGTAGTCTCATACTAAGCAATTAAAGATTATGGATGATTTAACCAATTTTCGTGCAATATACTATTTAAAGGAAGTTCCCACTCACCCTAAGGTGTGAAAACACCTTAAAAATGTATCTCATCCCAAAAAATCTCGATCTCATTATAAATCCCTAGCAATTCACCCAATTCTTCTTCCTTTCAACTCGGAAACCCTAAAAATGAGGGATTATGAAGAAAGAGTGAGAAGAGAGGAAGTTTTGATACCATTTTGGATCAAATCAAAGGAGGAACGGATTTTTGACATGTGAGAGAAGATTTGCCATGAAACTATATCCAAAGAAGCTAAACTTACATGATTTCATCATTCCTCGGACCGCAAAACCCTAGGTCAGCATCTCCATCAATTTCTCTTCTCAAACCCTAACTCTCCCTCTCTCTTTTGGATTTCGTTTTTCTGGATTGAATCACAAATTATGAGAGCTCCTTGTGTGTTAGCTTGACCATATAGAGCAATTGAGCTGCTTGGGTCAATTGCACTTTGACCCTTTACTATACTTTTTCTTATTTCAGCAAATTCTTTTCTGTCACAAAAAGGTTTCTATAAATTCATGTATTTGAGAGATAAAACCTCCTAAAAAATTATGAGAATTTATCATACTATGTATAATTGAGTTACAAAGCTTCATTTAAAATTTAAGATCATTCCAAGCTTCCATTA
Organism: Alisma plantago-aquatica; assembly: GCA_963693085.1. Lineage (NCBI taxonomy): Eukaryota > Viridiplantae > Streptophyta > Magnoliopsida > Alismatales > Alismataceae > Alisma > Alisma plantago-aquatica. The sequence continues at coordinate 1,049,724,182 of OY856413.1, read as the reverse complement.
AATAATAAAAAATCGAATAGTGCACTACTATCCAAAATTTTACAGAAATATCAGTTACTGTAATTCGTCTACTGATAAGGTCTAAACACATACAAAAATTATGAAAATTTTATATGCTCTACTTAAAATTTCAGATCATTTGGAGTCACCAATAAATAATAAAAAATAAAACACTACACTGTTGAAAAGCACTCTGTCAACATTTTGATCGAAGTATAGTTCGACCGAGAACCACATTCATAGAACACTCAAATATTCTTAAATTTTTCTCCAATATGAATGATTGCATTATACATATCATATCCAAAATTAAATTAAATACAAAATTTTTAGAAAATATGAAAAATCATTTACCACACTGCTATCCTGATCAAATTCCATATTCATGTACTATCAAAACCCTAATTTTGGTCGATTAGGGTTTACATTTCTCAAACCCTAATTTCTCAAACAATAGAACACGTAATGTTCTTTTTAGGTTTAAAACATCATAATTGAATTATCATCATTAATTAGATTTAAGCAATGATCAATCCAATTAAGCATATAATCATCCAGGTAAACTGTAGTTTACCAATTAAGCTTAGATGCGGTCATAACAAGAACAAGAGGAGGCATTGATGAAAGTATTGAAGAAGAACATCCAAGCCATTGGATAGTCTATAGCTGATTTGAGAGGTATTGACCCCTCCATCTGTGTGCACAAGATCTATTTAGAAGACGATGCAAGGCCAACCCTCCAAATGCAAAGGCGGTTGAATCTAAAGCTGAAAGAAGTTGTAAGTCAAGAGGTTGTGAAGTTGCTAGATGCTGGAATTATGTATCCCATTTCTGATAGTATATGGGTGAGTCCCATCCAAGTTGTGCCTAAGAAAGTTGGGATCACTGTAGTAGAAAATGCAGACGGTGAGCTTATGCCGGTAAGAGAACAATCAAAGTGGAGAATGTGTGTTGACAACTGAAAGCTCAATGAAAAGACCAAAAAGGATCACTACACTCTCCCAATTCTTGACCAGATTCTAGAGAGGCTAGCGGGCAAAGCTTCTATTATTTCCTTGATGGGTACTTGATGTGGTCTATTATCGCACTAACAAATTCATTCGGGGTTGAAATCCTAGAGTTTTTACCAAAACCCTATCCAATAATACCACCCGCAAGCGGACAGGTCTTATCACAGTATAGTTAAGGATCGAATCCCAAGGGACAACATTTTAAAGAATCATTTCTAGTCTAGTCTAGTTCAAGTAAGACTAATATTTAGAACCAAGGTTTGATTTTATTTTAACTAAACTAATTGCAAGAAAGTAAAGAGAAAAATTAAAGTTGAATCTAGATTAATGATATGGAATCAATGGGGTGGTCCCGGGTTTCACCACCACTACACATGAAAACATATCCAATCACAAACATCCAGGCAAGATCTAACTATCCAAATTGAATTGCTACAAACCATCCCAGAGGGATGTTTAGGTTAGCGTAAGCATCACCTTAGGCATCATATGTCTCGTTGCCATCTGGATCACGCACTTACAGTTCCAAAGATACATATATCCAACTAAAGTTGTGGGCTCCCTATACAGGCGTTAGGCACATAGAAGCATCACCATGGGCTAGATGGCTCATCCCCTCACGGATCATACACTTACGACCTCAAGGAATCCCTTTCTATTTCTAGTCAGGGAGTCAACCGCATTAATCGAAATCCTATCCTACATATTGAAGTTCTCGCAACATAGGAAAGAACAAGATAAAAGCAAGTAGGTGATCAATCTACAAGAAATCATCGATGATTAGCAATAAAATGAAAAGTTATATACATTGCCTAGGAATGTTAAAATGAAAAGACATGTAAGCATGGGAAGCAGGGCTAGTCCCCACACCCCAACGAAAAGGAACTACTCACTCATGATGCGAGGAACAAGAAGAACAAGAGAGAGGGAAGATTCTGCCATGAACATGATGTAGAAGGTGGGCACAACTCAGTGAAGATGATGCAGTCTTCTATGTCTTGTCAGGGCAGATCTGGATGAGGAGTGAGGGACACCAAGATAGACCAGACAGTTTTTCTCTCTCCACCTTCCTTCTCATCTCGACCTCCTTGCTCGTAATAGGAGGGGCAGGTTGTGGATGTTCAAGATGATCAGGATCAAACCTACGTTCAGGCAGCCTGACGACATCCCGGGTCTGGTACCCCCAAATGAGGACCCTGCTGGTCCTATTTATAGGCTTGGATGGGGACTACATGATTTGGACCCTCTTGCAATTTTTGAAGTTTGGACTCTTAATATTTCCTCATGGTCTTGAGTTTAAATGGTTTGGAAGACCTTTTGGTTTTTCTTAACGGTTTGAGGACTCACGTCCAAATGGTCTTGGAGATCGATTAATATCCTCATGGTCTTGTATACTGACCAAATGGTCTTGGATTTGATAAACCCTCACGGTTTGGACCTATTAGCATATCTTTAATAGTCTTAAGACCGATTGATCTCACACGGTTTGGAAACTGTGGTCTTCTCACGGTCTAGGGTTCTTCACGATTTTAGCTAACACGATCGTCAACCCTTCATAGTTTGGGAAACCAAATACTCCCTCACGATCTTGGGACTTCTAGGGGTCTTAACGGTTTTGTAAACTGCAAGGCATCTCACGATCTATAGCCTTCTCGATTTGGTAACCTTCTCGGTCTTGGACCTTGCATTCTTGAGATCGCGAGGAGCCTCGCGGTCCTGAGAATGCTTGTTGGCCTCATAGTCCTTGACTGGCAGTGTGTGAGGGTGATGATCAGGTGTAGAGGGTCTGCAAGGAGGCATAGTAGGGTGCAGGTGCAAGCCGTAGCTGAGGGTGAAAGGAGAAGGGAGGCTGCGATGGTGCCTTAGGGTTGCAGGTGTCGACGACCGTTGGTGAAGATGAAGGAGGGCCGATGCTGTAGGTGATGATCTTGGCAGTCTTGCAAGACCAAGCAACCACACGATCTCACCCCACCATTCTCTGTCCTCACAGTCTAGTGGTGAATGGTCTTGCGCCTCTACCATCATAGTTTGGGAGAACCATTTTCTTCTTCTTAACAGTTTGAGGACTCTCATCCATATGGTCTTGGATACCGATTAACATCTTCACGATCTTGCTTCCTCGCTCCTTCAACCGATCTTGGATTCTAACGATTTTGACGTGTTCCCAAACGGTCTTGTGCCCTTGTCGATCTCGCCTCGCGGTCTATAAGACCGATTGCAGGACTCGTGGTCTGTAGGCCTCACGGTCTTGGTGGTCTTCACAGTTTCGAGCGCTACCCTAACGGTTTTGAAGACCACTAGGGTGCTAGAGGGCAGGTGTAGGTTTGAGGTTAGGGATATGAAGCCACGGTCGTGGCTAGTTGCTGCTATGATGGTTGCGACGATGGAGGTGACTGAGCATTGTGGACACATCGGCGGAGGTGGAAGATGAAGTTGCAGGTGGCGGCGACCTGCTGCTAGGGGTGTGGTTGCAGGTCGTGAAGACCGTGAGGTCAAGGACGAAGAGGAAGGAGGCAGAGTGCTTGTGGTTGTTGACATTGTAAATGGATAAGAAGGCACTGTGGTGGGGTTGTAGGTGGAGATGATGGTCAGGGCAACAATCAATGGAAGAGGGGGCAGAAGGAAGGAAGCAGAGGATAAGGCCTCCATGCGGTCTTGAAACCGCTACGCTCCATGCGGTCTTGAGACTGTATGGAGGGGGAGACCATATGGATGCAAACCGAAAGGACCAAGATCATTTGGTTGGATGGATAGGGGATGTTGATCTGTGATCATGTGGTGAGGAGAAAGCCCAAGACTGAATGGGGTCAAAATTGTAATGAGGTCAAGACCGAATGGTGACCAGACTGAAAGAATGAAACCGAATGGATCAAGACAGGATGGTCAAGATCGATTGAGAATACCGAATAGGAAAACTGCTTGGTCAAGACCAATTGATCAAGACCAAGGTTGAGAGGTTCTTTATTGAAGGTGGGTCTGCAACCGATTGTTCCATTCAATCTGCATAAAGACAACAAATATAATCACAAGTTAATAACAATCTAGCAAATTAAGAAAAATTGAATATTATAGGGTTTCAAGTGATAAAAGTGAATGCATTGAGTTGAATTGGGCCCACGATGGCGACTGAAAATTATGATGGTTGTGCATTCATCAAAACACCCCAAACTTAAACGTTGCTCGTCCTCGAGTAACAAAAAATCTGAAACAATTGCCAAATGAATACTTTCAGATCATGTGATTGCCTCCTCTTCACATTACGATTGTTTCCTTTCTACTTATTATGACTAAGCATATCAACTTCCCGAGATCATTGAACACATCTTACCATATCTTTGTTCCTGAGTTTGTTTTCCAACATCACTTCCTCCTCACTTTTTCCAACAAAAAGCATTTCTAAGAGCTTTGTAAGAGTCCAGATACCCACAGAACAACAAGTGTGCACATGATCTGAGACTGGTGTTTTTCAGGACAGTGGAGGCATTCATTGTGCCTTTAGGTAGAAAAGGGAGTGAAGGGTGCTATGGAAGGAAGAAATAAATCTCTCCTCTATTCAACTCGAGATTTTTTATATGATTGTAATTTCATTTATTGCATTTTTTGTGCGAATCTCTCCTCTATTCGACTCGAATTCACATTTTTTGTGTGTGCGCTTTGGCATGTTTTCTTGGTGGTACACTCCTATTAATTTGTGAGGGGTATGGAAGAAGCGAATATAGAGGGAAGTGGCGTGCCACCCCGAACTTAGGGTTTGGCACTATTTTGGCTATTTTTGTTTCTTTTTGATGGATAGAGGGGTACAAAGATGATAGAAGAAGTGTAGAAGAGAGTTCAGATCAGAATGCAACTTGATTTACAATTTAGTGCACCAAGTCGTTCTCTTTACCGTAATCTGCTCAAATAATGACTTGATGAGGATCCGATAGAGATTCCATGCTATAGTTCCAGTTATCAGTTAGGAAGCACAATGTGTTTGATTCCTATCAGTTTGACAGACACTTGCCATTTTTGCAGAGGGATCATGGTGTTTGGATTCATAAGCTTCACAAGATGATTTCAATCAGTAGACTAGTTTTCAGAAAATGGCCCTTTTGAGGATCTGCTTCGAATAAGGAGGGTATAATGATAGAGAGAGAAACTAGCCATCTAGGTAATGGCTATTATTGAAAAGCATTAAAACTTCATCAAGTTCTATTCAATTTCTTTGAAAACTTAAAAAAATTGAAAATTTTGATAAAAAATGCAACGATGAAATCTTAAGTTCAAAATTGCAACAATGAAATCTTAAGTTTGAAAAAGATGAAAAAGGTGGGTTTAGGTGGAAAGTAAAGTACGTACCACCCACCCTCCACCCCGAACTTAGAAATTTGCTTGTCCCAAGCAAACTCTATATCCGAGATGGAGGGGAAAATTCATGCCGGTTGGACCACCATATGTGGTTGCGTTCCAATCAGTGTGCGTCCTCCATATAAAAATCTCAAAAATGAAGACCAGTCAAAACTTAAGATAGAAAGGTCAACAGAGAAGTTCTACAACTGGTGGACGGCCTAGCGAGACACCATCACAAAAATTATCAGGATGATCGATTATATATCGACCCTCCTATCGACCCAGTGGGTCAACCCATTCTCTACTTCCCCTGTACTGGTAGAAACCCTACCAAGTTTAAGTTTCCAGTAGGTACAATGTGTAATCTATGGATGTTTCCTGCAACTATAGAGCGGGAGGAATAAAATAACCCTGAGGAGGTTTTAAAAAAAAAAGATAGCATCTCGCGATGCGATTTTTATTTAGTGCAAAATTTTCTAAAAAGTAAAAAAAAAATTAAAGAATTTTTAATTCAAACTTAAAAGTAAAAATGAAATTATTGATCGGGTTGCCTCCCAATAAGCACCTTTGTTTTACGTCGATGGCTCGACGTGGATACTGTCACCATGGTGGGGCTCTAGGTGGAGCTTCAACTAGATTGACATATTTTTTTGTTGGTTTCTTTCTCAACCATTCATTAATATTCACTTTGATTTTAGCCTCTTGTATTCTTCCCCATAAAGAACGAGCAATGTCAGAGAACATAGGGAAACAACTTTGAATTGTTCTCTATTGTTAAATTTGAGGTGGAGAATAGTTTTAGGGAATCTAAACGACATCATTGATAATGTAGTGCTATTGAGGCTCAGAAGAAAAGTTCATTTGTTGATGCACTATCCCTTCATCGTAGCAATGCTGGTCATTAACATCTATCAGATATGGATCCGATGGATGTTCATTGTAGAAACCACAGTCTAAATCTTATTGCAGAGGGAAGATGAAATCAGTAATCTCTGTCTGTTGGGATACTGGTGCATTCTAGAGGATAGTTGTTTTTGGATGAGGAGGCTCATGGACACCTGAAAATGGTTTGGTATGTGTCATGATAGGGTTGATAGGTGCCTCCTCCTTTTCACAAATGTCTTCAATTGTTTCTATAGGCTAAAGTTCCTCAAACGTAGCTTCAACATCTTATTCTGTAGAGTCGAGAAATTCAATGCAATCCTTTACTTGTTTGTTAATAGGTTCATCAGCTGATGGGTCTGTTAGAGAAACTTCTAAAGGATTGTTTGATTCATGATTCTCTTGAGTGAGAAGTGACATCTTCTCTATGCAATCAATAAGATAGACTTATTCTTGCATGCTTGGTTTTTTTCATATTTTCAAAAACTTTGAACTTGAGAGTTTCTTTTCCTAGTCAAAGAAGCAAGGTTCCTGCTTCAACATCAATTAGAGCTCTTGTAGTGGAGAGGAACGAACATCCAAAGATGAGAGGATATCTGACATCTTCTTTTATGTCCATAATGACAAAGTCACACAGAACATATGCGTCCTTGCCTACCTTGACCGGGACATCTTTGAGGATTCCTAACATACGTTTTATCGAATTGTCTGCAAGCTGTATAGTTATGCCAGTAGGAAGAAATTCTAAAAATCCTAGCCTCTTGCAAAGGCTAAGCGGCATGATCAAAATGCTAGCACCAAGATCATCTAGTCCCTTCTTATATGTAGAATCACCAATATGGTATGAGATAACAAAAAATTCCAAGATCAGTTTATTTCTTGGGCATCTTGCTTTGAATAATATCAGAAGTAGTAGTTTCCAGTTTAACCATCTCATATTCTTCAGTTATATACTTCCTTGTAAGGAGAGACTTTAAATACTTTGTCCATGTTGGTATTTTAGCTAGCACATCAAGAAAGGGTATGTCAACATGAAGCTTTTTCATAGATTCCTTGAACTTATTGAATCGTGTGTCAAGCTTTGTCTGCCTCAAACAAGCTGGGAAAGGTATTCGAGGCTTGTATATTGGCACATCTGGCTTAGGTGTTTTTGTTTCTGTAGCAGTAGATTTTGCAAAACTTTCCTTATCTGTCTTATCATCAGTTATTGGCTCTTTTAGTTGAGACTCATGTGTTGTAGAGCCTTGGACTACCACAGAGTCATCCTTGTCAATAATATCCACAGGTGTCTCGATGGGAGGATCAAAATAATATTTTCCAGACCTGGTGGTGACAAACTTCAGTTGTTTTGGGTGCTTAGGATTTTTCTCTAGTTGGCCAACAAAGGTTTTAACAGGTGGCTTCATGCTAGTTGCAAGTTGAGCTAGTTGAGATTCAATAGCCTTATGATGGGGTTGCTGGTTAGCTATCATAGTCTGTTACGACTGTAACATCTTCTCAAAGGCTGAAAGCTTGTCATCAGGAGAGATGGGACTGCATTGCTGTCCTTGTTGTTGATAAGGGACTTGGTTGGGATTCTGGAACTGAGAATTGTTCTGATAATTGTTGTAGTTCCTGTTCTAAAAGTTACTTCTAAAATTTCCTTGATTTCCAAAATTTTGTTGTTGATTATACTGGAATCCTGGTGGGCCTCATTGTTGATTATTTGAACCAAGTTGTCGTGAGTTTTCCGCTCCTGAAGGATTTCCATATTGAAAACCAGGATGTTTCCTATTCTGATTCAGATTGTAGTATCCTAGACCAGGGATGGTGTTGATGGAATTAATATTTTCCATTTGACCATTATCTCCTTGGCCATAAACGTTGCTCAAAACAACATCATATAGAACATTACAAGCTAGCGTAGAATGATTAGTGCCTTTACATGCTTCACAAAATAGTATAGCTGACTTGATCTATTCTTGTTTTTGTGGGAGCAAGTGTCTTCTTTCATAGGCAGCAAGGGATGATTCAATATGGTCTTGATTGGCAACTAAGAGTTTGAGGGTTTCAGTGATAGACTTGTATTCAGGAATGGCTTCAGCCATAGCCACCTTCAATACTCATTTGCCTACTGATCTAACCCAATTAGCTTGATTTTCATCTCCAAGGGTGACAACTTTCCATGCACTGTCATAACTTTGATGCATGAAGTTTCCTCCTAATGAGGAGTCTAAGAACCTCTTGATATCGTCATCCACACCCATATAGAAGATCTCGATGAGATGATTCTTAGGAATTCCATGGTGTGGACATTTGTGTAGAAGCTCTTTGTATCTTTCCCATGCTTTAGCTAGGGATTCTCTAGGGACCTGAGTGAACATTGTTATTCTACCCCTGATTTCATATGTGAGTGAAGGCGGGTAGAATTTTTCCAGAAAAACATTTTGAAGTTGTTCCCAAGTAGTGATGGGTTCACATTGCAAAGAGTTGTACAAACTTATAGCTCTATCAACAAGAAAATACTTGAAGAGATGGAGTTGGATGGCATCATCTGTGACTCCATTTTGATTTGTCATAGCATATAGATCATCAAACCTCAGAAGATGTTCCTGACTATCTTCTCCTTATTTACCATAGAATGGGTTGTTTTGAAGCAAGGTGATCCAATGTGCTCAGATCTCGAAATTGGCAGCATTGATGGGAGGAGGTTGCACTGGGTGATGAACATCAACAACTTTAGAGATTGAGAACTCCCTAAGGTCCTTCTGCAGTTCTGCTGCTTGTGCTACTGCTTGAGCTACTCGGATCTTTGTTTCAACTATAGCTATGGCTTCTTGCATAAGCCTATCTCTTTGTGTAGCAAGGGCTTGAGCGACCCTTTGGGCTACTTCCTCCTCTTGAGCCATTCTTGCTTGGTTCTCTCTGTTCTGATGATGAAAAGTTCTATCTATCTCAGGATCAAAGCTAGCAGTGAGACTGGGATTGTTTGAGCGGTGCATGTACTAGTCTTTGTTGGCACTTGGGATGGAAAGATTTTTCAGAAGTGAGAATGAGAGAGTAGAATCGATTTCAAGTGAATGATCAATTGTATCAAAAGAAAAAGAAAAATCCTAGATTAGCCTCAAAAGAACTAGATTTGACTAACTGATTCCGTTGTCCCCGGCAACGGTGCCAGAATTTGATGTGGTCTATTATCGCACTAACAAATTCACTCGGGGTTGAAATCCCAGAGTTTTTACCAAAACCTTGTGCAATAATACCACCCGCAAGCGGATGGGTCTTATCACAATATAGTTAAGGATCGAATGCCAAGGGACACCATTTTAAAGAATCGTTGCTAGTCTAGTCTAGTTCAAGTAAGACTAATATTTAGAACCGAGGTTTGATTTGATTTCAACTAAACTAATTGCAAGAAAGTAAAGAGCAAAATTAAAGTTGAATCTAGATTAATGATATGGAATCACTAGGGTGGTCCTGAGTTTCACCACCACTACACATGCAAACATATCCAATCACAAACATCTAAGAAAGATCGAACTATCCAAATTGAACTACTATGAACCCTCCCAGAGGGATGTTTAGGTTCGCGTAAGCATCACCTTAGACATCAGATGTCTTGTCACCATTCAGATCATGCACTTACAGTTCTGAAGATACATATATCCAACTGAAGCTGTGGCCCCCCTATGCAGGAGTTCGGCACACAGAAGCATCATCGTGGACTAGATGGCCAGTCCCCTCATAGATCATACACTTACGACCTCAAGGAATCCCTTTCTATTTTGAGTCAGGGAGTCAACCACGTTAATCGACATCCTATCCTACATATTAAAGTTCTTGCAACATAGGGAAGAACATGATAAAAGCAAGCAGGCGATCAATCTACAAGCAATCAATGACGATTAACAACAAAATGAAAAGTTATATACATTGCCTTGGAATGTTAAAATGAAAAGACATGAAAGCATGGGCAGTGGGGCTAATCCCCGCACCCCAGCGAAATGGAACTACTTGCTCATGATGCGAGGAATAAGAAGAATAAGAGAGAGGGAAGATTTTTCCATGAGCATGATGCAGAAGGTGGTCGCAGCTCGGTGAAGATGATTCGGTCTTCTACATCACGTCAGGGCAGATATGGATGAGGAGTAAGGGACACCAAGACAGATCGGGCAGTCTTTCTCTCTCCACCTTCCTTCTCATCTCAACCTCCTTACTCGCAGCAGGAGGGGTAGGTTGTGGATGTTCGTGATGATCAGGATGAAACCTGCGTTCAGGCAGCCTGGCGGCATTCTGGGTTCGATGCCCCTAAATGAGGACCCTGCTGGTCCTATTATAGGCTTGGATGGGGTCTTCATGATTTGGACCCTCTTGCAATTTTCATAGTTTGGACTCTTAATATTTCCTCATGGTCTTGAGTTTAAACAGTTTGGAAGATCGTTTGCTTTTTCTTAACGGTTTGAGGACTCATGTCCAAACTGTCTTGGAGACCGATTAATATCCTCATGGTCTTGTATACTGACCAAACGGTCTTAGGTTTGATAAACCCTCACAGTTTGGACATGTTAGCATATCTTTAATGGTCTTAAGACCAATTGGTCTCACACAGTTTGGAAACTATGGTCTTCTCATGGTCTAGGGTTCTTTACAATTTTGGCTAACACGATCGTCTACCCTTCACATTTTGGGAAACCAAATACTCCCTCACAATCTTGGGACCTCTAGGGGTCTTAACAGTTTTGGAAACCGCAAGGCATCTCATGATCTTTAGACTTCTCGGTTTGGTTTCCTTCTCGATCTTGGACCTTGCGTTCTTGAGATCGCGAGGAGCCTCATGGTCCTGAGAACACTTGTTGGCCTCACGATCCTTAACTGGTGACGTGCGAGGGTGATGATCAGGTGTAGAGGGTCTACAACAAGGCATAGCAGGGTGTAGGTGCAATCCACAACTAAGGGTGGAAGGAGAAGGGTGGCTGTGGTGGTGCCTTAGGGTTGCAGGTGTCGATGACCATCGGTGAAGATGAAGGAGCGCCGATGCTATAGGTGATGATCTTTGCGGTCTTGCAAGACCCAACAACCACACAATCTCACCCTACCATTCTCTATCCTCACAGTCTAGGGGTGAACGATCTTCCACCTCTGCCATCACAGTTTGGGAGAACCGTTTTCTTCTTCTTAATGGTTTGATGACTCTCATCCATACAATCTTGGAGACCAATTAACATCTTCATGATCTTGCTTCCTCGCTGCTTCAACCGGTCTTGTGTCTTCTAACAATTTTGATGTGTGCCCAAACGGTCTTGGGCAATCGGTCTTGCGCCCTTATCGATCTCACCTCACCGTCTGCAAGACCGACCATAGGTCTCGCGGTCTGCAGGCCTCACGGTCTTCATGGTTTCAAGCGCTACCCTAATGGTTTCAAAGACCGCTAGGGTGCTAGCGGGCAGGTGTAGGTTTGAGGTTAGGGTTATGAAGCCATGGTCATGGCTAGTTGCTGCTATGATGGTCGTAATGGAAGTGACTAGGTGTTGTGGACACAATGGCAGAGGTAGAAGATGAAGTTGTAGGTGGCGGCGACCTACTGCTAGGGGTGTGGTTGCAGGTCGTGAAGACCATGAGGTCAAGGAGGAAGAGGAAGGAGGAGGAGTGCCTGTGATTGTTGATGTTGTAAATGGAGAAGAAGGTGCTGTGGTGGGGTTGCAAGTGGAGATGATGGTCATATCAACAGTCAATGGAAGAGGGGGCAGAAGGAAGGAAGCAGAGGATAGGGCCTCCATGTGGTCTTGAGACCACTACGCTCCATGTGGACTTGAGACCGTATGGAGGGGGAGACCGTATGGATGCAAACCAAAATGACCAAGATCGTTTGGTTGGATGGATAGGGGTCGTTGATCTGTGTTCGTGTGGTGAGGAGAAATCCCAAGACCAAATGGGGTCAAAATCAAAATGAGGTCAAGACCGAATGATGTCCAGACTGAAAGAATGAAACCGAATGGATCGAGACCGGATGGTCAAGATCAATTGAGCAGATCAAACAGGCAAACCTCTTGGTTAAGACCAATTGATCAAGACCAAGGCTGATATGTTCTTGATTGAAGGTAGGTCTGCAACCGATTGTTCCATTCAATCTGCATAAAGACAACAGATATAATCACAAGTTAATAACAATCCAGCAAATTAAGAAAAATTGAATATTATAGGGTTTCAGGTGATAAAAGTGAATGCATTGAGTTGAATTGGGCCCACGATGGTGACTAAAAATAATGAAGAATGTGCATTCATCAGTACTCTGGATACCTCCAAATTTTCGTGCATCCTACCAATCAAGAGAAGACAACATTCACTTGCCCAAGTGGCACATTTGCCTACCGAAGAAAGCCATTTGGGCTGTGTAATGCCCTTTCTACATTTCAAAGATGTGTGACCTCAATTTTTGCAGATATGCTTGATTCATCTTTGGGAGTGTTCATGGACGATTTCTCGATTTTGGTAAGACATTTGATGAGTGCTTGCCACATTTGGCTACTGTTCTTTAGAGATGCGTGAAGGTTCACCTAGAAATCTTGGGAAAAGAGTCACTTCATGGTACCCGATGGCATAGTTTTGGGTCACCAGGTTTCAAAGGACGAAATCGAAGTTGATAGGGCCAAGGTGGGCCTCATTTCTACTCTCACCATTCCTCCCTCTGTAAGATATGTTTGGTCTTTCTTGGGACATGCAAGTTTCTACCGCCGCTTCATCAAGAATTTTAGTAAAATCTCAAGACCTCTATGTCACTTGCTTGAGAAGGATGTTGAGTTTTATTTTGATGACAAGTGTGTCGAAGACTTCAACCACTTGAAGGAAAGACTAATTTCTACTCCTATCATGCAACCCCCGAATTTCTCTTTGCCATTAGAGATTATGACTGATGCATCCAACATGGCAGTGGGGGCTATGCTGGGCCAAAGAGTTGGCCGGATTCCACATGCTATCTACTATGCAAGAAAAACTCTAGATGAAGCCCAAAGAAACTACACAACCACTGAGAAGGAGTTGCTTGCAGTCATATTCACTCTTGACAAGTTTTGATCATATCTTTTGCAGAACAAAGTAGTGATATACACAGACCACACTGCACTAAAGTACCTCATGTCAAAGAAAGATTCAAATCCAAGGCTAATCAGATGGATTTTGTTGCTTTAAGAGTTGGATGTGGAGATCGTAGACAATAAGGGAGTGGAAAATGGTGCTACCAACCATCTCTCATGAATTGATGAGCCCTTTATTGATACAAATCAAATCAAGGAAATGATGCCACATGAACAACTCTTCCTACTCTTGTCTACTAAAAAGCCATGGTATAAACACATAGCTATTTTCTCAGCTAGTGAAAGGATACCTAGCACATGGACAAGCGAGGAAAGCAAAAGGTTATTTGCTATGGTCAAGAACTATGCTTGGGATGACTCACACCTCTTCAAATATTGTCCCGATCAGCTCATTAGGAGATGTGTTCTGGAGATAGAACAACAAGAAATCCTATCCATGTTCCATTTTGAGATATGTGGAGGTCATTTTGGAGGAAAGTGCACAGCTGCAAAGGTTCTCCAATGTGGGTTTTATTGGCCATCCTTGTTCAAATATTCCCATGAATTTTGCAAGAGTTGCTTGAAGTGTCAAAAAGTGGGCACTATCTCCAAGAGGGACATGATGCCTCTATCACCCATTCTTGAGGTGGAGGTGTTTGATGTTTGGAGAAATGACTTCATGGGTCCTTTTCCTCCCTCTTTTAGGTATGTCTACATTTTGGTTGTCATGGACTACGTGCCAAAGTGGATTGAGGCTGTTGCAACCCAGACGAATGATCACAAGGTGTTGTGTGACTTCATGAAATCGAACATTTTTAGCCGTTTTGGCATTTCAAGATCCATGATTAGTGACGGCGGAAGTCATTTCATTCATTGCAATTTTGAAGGATTGCTCAAGAAGCATGGGGTAAACCATCGTGTAGCCACTCCTTACCATCCTCAAACTAGTAGTCAAGTTGAGTTGGCCAATCGGGAGATAAATCTCATTCTAGAGAAAATGGTGAGACCAGATCACAAGGATTGGTCACTTCATCTCAATGAAGCTTTATGGGCATATCAGACTGCATACAAAGCCCCAATTGGCACTACATCATTCAAGCTTGTCTATGGAAAAAGTTGCCATTTGCCGATTGAAATGCAACACAAGGCACTATGGGCTTTGAAAACCATGGATTTTGATGGAAAATTTCGGAATAAAAAGGAAGTTTCAACTGAATGAGTTGGAGGAAATGCTCCATGAGGCGTATGACATGTTCAAGATCTACAAGGAGAGGACTAATTTTCTTCATGATAAGATGATCAAAAAGAAGGAATTTGATCCCGACAAGTGGGTATGGCTGTACAATTCAAGGATGAAGTTCTTTCTGATAAAACTCCAGTCTAGATGGGAAGGAACTTATCTCATCAACAAAAAGTATCCATCTGGGGCTGTTGTGATCTGTGAGAAAGAAGGATCAAAAGAGTTTGCCGTCAATGGACAAAAATTGAAGCCAGTTGTGGAAGTAGACCCAGACAAGGCCAACCAAAGTTTTGACGTTGTGATGCTTGTAGAAGAACAACAATCTAATGAAGAGATGTGTTTGGAAGCGGATGAGAAAGAAATTTACTACAAGGATGCTTTGAGAATCCCATGGAGATGACAGAAGCCAAGAATCAATAAGCCCAACTGAATGCGTAAAATTTAGCTCTAGTGGGAGGCAACCCACATGGTTTGAGATTCTCGAACCTTACTCTTTTTGATACTTTTTTTTCTTTCACACAAAAATACACACACACTAGTGTTAAATAGTTCTTTTTGAGTTTTGATGACATGGCACGTGGTAGGTACTAGAGAGAGAAGGATCAAAGTTGAGTCAGCGCCATTAAGGCAAATTTGTGGTGAAATACCAAAGAAAAAAAACGAAGTTCTTGATTTTGAGTTGAGAGAGTTGAAGGAATGACCACACCATGGCCATGGGGCTTAGCCATAGCCGTGATATAAGTGGCCAAACACGACCGTGGCCAGCCACCATGGCCGTGGGTTTTGCTTCACCAAAGTTGCAAAGATGTCAGAATTTTTGGATGAATGGCCACGAATGTGGCCACCCGCCATGGCCGTGTTGAAGATGCATTGCCACGACCATGGCCAGTCGCCACATTTGTGGGTTTTATTTCATCAAAGTTGCAAAGATGTAAGGGTTTTGGATAAATGGCCATGGACATGGCCACCCACCACGACCGTGTCAAAGACGGATGGCCACGATTGTGGCAAGGTCAGATAGGAACACTCGTCATTGACAACACGACTATGAAACCCTGCCACGACCGTGCTACCAAACCTTGGCCACAATTGTGGCCACCCACCACGGCTATGGCCTGACCCAGATTAGGAAAAAAATATAGCTTTTAAACGTCAAAACCCGACCCCCTCTTCATTTCACCCCTTCTCCCTTGCATGCACGACCATGGCAGCACACAACACCTCCGAGCTCCACCGTTCTCCACCTCCAACACCTCAAACCACCCCTAATCAACCTCCAATTGATACCTAATCATTCCCCAACCATCCCCCTTCCATTTCTGCCACCTTTCCTCTCTCAATCAGCCCTCCATCTCCACCTTCCTCTCTAATCTGCCCAACAACTTCCCTTCCCTAAACCTCCACTTACACCTTCCATTTTTTTCCCAAATCCATAGAAAACCACACATACACCATATAAACCTCCTTCTCCTTCCATTCCACACCTATATATACACCCATATCACCCCCTTCAAAAAAATCCGAATTTCACCCTCCATTCCCACACCCAACTATGAAGAAAATTGGGAAGGCAATCACCAAGGGTGCCACCATCATCACTGGAGGAAAGTGGTGTTCCGAAAATGCCTCCTCCGATGTTTCTGTGCCCTCACATACCCCATCCCCAAACAACTCCGCATACCAATCCCTCCGTCGCTCACAATCGGTAAGTGCATCCCACTCCCATTCATCCAAAAGCCACCACATCACCGACACCACATATGAGGGAGATGAAGAAGAACAAGAGGCACCCGAGGAAAATCTGGATGACTTGATTGATGAAGTTGAGCCGGAAATTGCAAAGAAAGTGTAGAAATCAAAAGTGGAACCATACTCATCAAAGCGCCCACCAATGCCTACGCCAACACACCACTCGACATCTCACATAACGGTGAAGCATAGTGAGCAGCCACAATCTACGTGACAGTTGCGTCGAGATGAAGAATAGTTAACACAATGGTACAATCTCGATATGAGTTTGGGGTCCCAATCTTATAGAATGGAGGAAGATGAAGATGAAAGTGATGAGGAAGAGGTAGAGATGATGCCTGAGGAAGATGATGTTCTGGCACATTTGGAGGTAGAAAAATTGAAGGCCTTAGGAAAGGCCCTAGTAGGAGTGTCCTATGGTAGAGGACATAAGCAAAGAAAGATTTCTCTCATATACCCAGAGTGCATGACGAGGAGAGTTTCCCCCACTAGATATGGTTGTGAGAAGGTCATTGATGATCTCAGAATCAAGGAGTGGTGGAAGGAAGTTTGAAGGAAATAAGGTTGTGGAATGCTCTTTTCAAACCCCAAATAACCTACCCCACTTTGACTCAGGAGTTCTTTGCCACTCTCGAGAAGACAAAGGTGAGAGGGAACGATGCTATCAAGTTTTCCATGATGGGCAACATGCACACTCTCACGTCAACCGAATTGAACTGCATTTTTGCTGCCAATCCGGAAGATGCCGAAAAGATGGAAGATGGCTTGCTTGAAAAGGAGTTTGATTTCAATTATGTACATTTCTAGAAGCTCTTGATAGGAAGAGAGGACTACAATGTAGGGAGTTCCAAAACTACCACCATAAGAAAACCCCTTTACCGTTATGTGCAAAAGGTCTTAGCCAATTCCCTTGTGGGGCGATATGACAATCAAGGTTTGATTTCATAGAAAGACATGTTTGTCATGATAGCCATGCATAAGAAGAAACATATGAACCTTCGGGTGATGTTAATTGATCATATGAGGTCCATACCCTCCAAGAGTAAAACATCTTTTGTTATGGAGGGTTTGTAACCTCAATCACACTTGCTTTGGGGTATGATCTTTCTAGAGTGGAGCACACGGTTGATCCCAATTTTTTTGACCTAAACTATCTTATCTGCTCCCACATTATTAAAGTCAAGGATAAAAGGATGATCTATTATACAACTAGTATGCCCAATTTTGAGCTTGAGTTGCCTTACCATGCTGTGCCACTTCTTTCTGTATTGGGGATCCTATATAAACTGGAGGATAAATTCTTGAAGTGTCAACAAGTCAACCCAAGAGAAACATACACTAGGGGAGCCACTGCCTCACAAGAAGAGATGGATGAATCAAATGTGCAAGGGTAGGAACAAGAAAGTGAAGGACATAGGCAGCCCCGAAGGAGAAGAAGGAGGGGTGAAGGAACATCCCAGCTGCAACTTCCCTCAACAAACGCCTACGACATGTCCACCATCCATGCCCAACTTGAGGGCATTCAGAAGACATAGAGAGACATGCAATTGATCCAACAATACATGTGGTAAGACCAACAACAAATGCACCACCAGGTCAACCACTTGTATCACTACTACCACCACACCTAAGCAGCAAGAAACCCCGAATGGGGTGGAGACTTTTGGGGTGGCATAGCTGGATATCCAGAGACATACCCTCCACCCCAGGACAACTACTGGGGACATTACTACCAGCACCCTCCTGCAGGCTCAGCTCCTCCTCTAGATCCTCCTCACTCATCCGACCAGCAACTACAAAGCCATGACACTTTCCCTATCTACCCTAAGATATAGTTTCATGCTGAGGACAACATGATTCTAAATTTTAGGGTGGGTAGGGAGGCATGCACCACCCTGTCTCTCTTTTAGTGATTTTGTTCCACCTTTTCCATCTAGTTTAGTTTTCCTATTCTTGCTCTTTTATTGCATTTTTGCATATAATGTAGTTAATTTCATGTACTTTTTGCCTATTTTTCAAAATTTTTGCTCCTTTTTGCCATGCATTGCATTTCATGTATATTTTTGGTATTTTTTTCATGTTTTAGCTAGGATTTGCCTATTTTACTGCTTTAAATTCAATAATGTAGGTTTAAGATGTGATTGAAGGCAAATTGGCACCATTTTGGCCAGTTTTTCCCAAGGTTGAATGTTCTTGCCCAAAAAGCATGTTTTGACTTGATCCCGTTTGAAATGAAATTTTTAATCCTTTGACAAATGCATGCTATTTTCCTAGATTTTATTGCTATATGGTCTTGATTGTTGACTTTTTACATGTGCACCACTTCTCTCAAGATTGTGAAAGTTGCGATTGTTTTGTGAAATGAGCAAGCTACAAACGCTTAAAGCCTATGGAATCACTTAATAGAAATGTGAATGTCATGTTGTTCTATCATGTGGTGTGGTATCATTTGATGAAGTATTGGACTAGCTTTCATGCAGGGAATATTATGTTGAAGATTACACTAATGACCCCTCTTTGATCTGACTATTCTTCCACCATCTTCATACCCATCTGCCTCATAAAAAGATGCCCTAGTGCACATAATCAGCCTTGGCCACCTCTAAAAGTTTGGGGTGGCCATATATTTACCTCCTCGCTTCACTCTATCCACCATATGCCCTATCTACACCAAGGGCAAAGAAAAGAAAAGAAAAGAAAAGAACATAAAAAGAAAGCAAAAAGAAAATAAAAGGATGCTCTCTATGTAACAACACTCCAAAAACCTTTTCGGAACCCTTTCTTCTACTTTCATACGCACTGAGCTAGAAAACATCAAATCTAGCTCACTTTACCCTTTTCCACAACCAAGTGGGTCATTTAGTGTGGTTCAAGGCATAAGATTTAATGCATGAAAGTGAAACAATACTCCTAGTCATCTTTGATTAACACCAACATGAAATGGTTTACCCAGAATGATATGAAGGACATATGGACAACTTGTGTGTTCTATGCTTTATATTTGAAGTTTGTATGCTCAATGCTCATTTCATGATTCGTAAGTGAAATAGGAGAGGAGAGAGGTGGAACACATGCACTCAGTCACTTCTAAGACCATGTAGTCAATAATTTTCTATTGCTATACATTTGTCATTCTTGTTGATTGAAGGAAAACTGATAAGAGAGATTGAGTTGGAGCATACTTGAGGACAAGCATGTTTTAAGTTTGGGGTGGTGATGTAGCCCTATTTTAGGGATCCATCTCATGCCATTTTGCACTTTAATCACATCTAAACAAGTAAGATTGCAAGTTAATTCCACTAATATGTGTTTTACTATCAAATGCACTTATCGATGTTCTTTGCACTATTTTCAAGTACTTGGACCATGTCTTGGATGGATGAGAGAGAAGGAATGAGTTCTAGGATTCCTCCACTCATGGAGTGGTACAAAGAAGGCCCCAAAACCTCCCTCAACCTATCCCCAATGGCCAAGAGTCGTCATCAAGCAAAGAAATCCATGGATGATGAAAGATGAAGTTCAATTGCCTACTACAAACCCCAAAATGGCCGTGGGCATACCCCCATGGCCATGGCTTTTATGGTAAAGAATCGACAGAATCAATAGGAATCTACCCCAACTTACCATGGCCGTGGCCATTAGCATGACCATGGTCCATTGAGGATACCACGACCGTGGCCACCAACACGATCATGGCCAGAAGAGTAGAAGACAGCTATGGCCACCCAAAACGGTCGTGGGAATTTTACGCAAAGACCCCTAAATCAATAGGGAGTTGCCTTAAACTCCCATGAACGTGGCCATCTACTACAACCGTGGCCTTTGAAGACCAAGTCACCCGTGCTGCTGCCCCATGATCAAGGTCCCCTCCTCTAAAATGGTCGTGGTACTCAACATGGTCGTGGTACTACTCACCCAACACGACCGTGGCACTCCGCCACAACCGTGGCCACCTCCTACTTAGTATTTTCACCACCCTTCCACACCATGCCCGTGTCCACTCTCCATGATCATTCTCATATCCACCCACCACGGCCGTGTTGCCCTACCACGACTGTGTTGCCACCCAAAACCTACCACTTTCTGCAATGATTTTCCCACAATACCCCTACTTACCCTAGTGCTTCCACCACCACCTATATATACATGGGTGGAAGCCACAACACTAGGTTAGCTTCCCTTAGCTACTACTACTCCTCTCCACCCACTCCTTGAGCATTTAGTGCATTCCCCTTGCATTTATGCTCTCCACCCACCATTTCCATCTCCATTTCACCTTGGAAACCTAGTTTTCTAGGTTTTCCTCCATAATCCCCCATATCTTCATGCTCATATGCACGTTTGGAGGAGAGAAGACATCCACAAGAAGCTAGGAGGTGAAGAAGAAGGCTTCTCCCACGAGCTCCATGGAGTTTCTTCCCCTTCTTCCCCATTCTTTTGCCATTTCATTGATTATGTGTAGCTAAGCCCCTCTTGGTGGGATGTTTGGGGATAAAATGTGACTTTGATACTGATGCAGCCCTATTTTAGGGCTCCATCCTATGCCATTTTGTATATAAGTTGCATCTAAACATGTTAGATTACAAGTATTTTCCCCCAATTTGATTATCATTGCAAATATGCTTATGGATGTTCTTTGCGCTGTTTTTCAGGTACTTGGACCACAATGGATGGAAGAGTGTGATGGAGGGACCCAAAGGAGGCCCCAAAGCTCCCCCAACCTACCTTAGTGGCCAAGGATCGTCTCCAAGCAAAAACATCCAAGAATTATGAAGTTTGAAGCCATGCTAGCACTAGAAGACCCCAGCACGACCATGGTGCCATGGAACGGCCGTGCTGGCAATTGAGCAGAATTACAGGTTGATCGACAAATTTTGGAAGTTCAAGCAAGTCACTCACCACGGCTGTGTTGACCAGCACGGCCGTGCTACGAAGACCACACCACGGCCGTGCTGACCAAAACAGCCGTGCTGGATGAAGATGGAACGGGCGTGCTGCTTAGAACGACCTCCTCCCAACTCCGCCACCACGGACGTGCTACCCAGCATGGCCGTTCTACCTAGTACCCAACATGGCTGTGCTGCCCAGCATGACCGTGCCACCAGCCTTCGTTTTCACCCACCAACCTATTAAATTAACACTTAGCCAACACGGCCGTTCCCCTCCACCACGACCGTGCTCACTCCTACCCAACACGGCCGTGCTGGCCAGCACGGCCGTGCCACCACCCCAAAACCTATACAACTTTCACTGATTTTCCTATTATACCCCCACTTAGCCCTAGCCCCTATATAAGCACTAGTTGCTTCTAGGGCTCGAGGGAGAGCACCCCTAGCCGACCCTAGCTACTTCCTTACCTCCATTACTCCAATCCACCTACTCCCTTGCATCTAACCCCATTTCCACCCACTTTCCACTCATTTCCACCATAGAAACCTAGTTTCTCTAGGTTTCTATCCATCCATTCCACCA
Source organism: Alisma plantago-aquatica (assembly GCA_963693085.1). Classification (NCBI taxonomy): domain Eukaryota; kingdom Viridiplantae; phylum Streptophyta; class Magnoliopsida; order Alismatales; family Alismataceae; genus Alisma; species Alisma plantago-aquatica. Next base: position 1,049,702,451 of record OY856413.1, on the reverse strand, counting down.
TTTTCATGCACCCCTGCACCTTTGGAGGAGGGAGGTCGTCTGAGCTGCTTGGAGGTGAAGAAGGAGGCCACTACATCGAGCTTCATGGCGTTTTCCCTTCTTCTATCCCCTTCTTTTCCTAGTTTGGTCATGTATAGCTAAGCCCCCTTGGGTGGGCTGTTTGGGGCAAAAATGTGACTTTGATACCATGTTGGGGGAATATAATTTGTAATGAACATATTTCATTTCTATGATGATTGCCTTTGCTTATATCTCATTTCCCATTACTTGTGCATGTGGTTGTTGTTTAATTACATTAATTGCTTGCCTTGTGGTGTTTGAAGACATTTTTCTCTAGGATGTTTTGGTTTCTATGTAGCTATCATAGGATTGGCTCCTAGGTCCTTAATTAGGATCCCTAGCTAGCCCCCTATCTTCCTACATAATCACCTTCTTCCTACATGCAAATGTGAGTTCTAAGTGACTAGTATAAGTGTGATTAGTGCAATTGCCTAGGATTTCCTAAAGGCTGAGGTGGGTAGTGGCATGAGGTCAAATACCCTCATCTCTACTCCCATCCTTACCCTTGGTCCTCAATCGACTAATACCACTTATCCTAGAGACCTAGACTTGGTACGTCCTATGAGAATTACACCTAGCCCTAGTTCTCCAATGGGTAGCTTAGGGTACATTCTCATAGCACCCACCTTGTTGTTTGGTTTGGTAATCTAGAATGAGATATGTTAACTGCTTATTATGGTGACATCCCCCAACTAATGTCAAGGTCACATTCCCAAACGACCCACCTCCTTCATCTGATTGCTTAAAATCCTAATTGCCTAGTTTTCTTATTAATGCTAGTATAGTTGATTTGCTTTAGTTAACTTAGTTAATTGCCTAGTTTTGTTAGCTAAGTGGTAATTTAAGTTTTTGATCTTGATTAGTGGTTAACTTAGGTTCTCAATTGCTAGTTGCTTGCTTAGTCTAGTATAGTCTGTTCTTGCTCTTGTTTAGATAGCTCGTTAACTCAGATTGCTAATTTAGTCTTTTGATAACTTAGTTTCACATTGCTTTTCATACTTTCTCTCTTAGCGTAATTAACAACCAATCAACCTTAAAACCCTAAAAACCCTACTCTCCGCACTAGGAACGTAGCTCACGCCATCTAACTCTAGTGCCCCCTTTATCCTCACGGATCGACCCCATACTTGCCACCTCACCTATACTACGACACGACCCCGTGCGCTTGCGGGTGTAATGTCTTAGTAGACGTAGGTAGTTAGTGTGGGACCATACAAATTTCGAAAGAAAAGATCCCATCTCATCCCGTGACGTGTTTGACTTGCACCGACTTGGTGGTTTACGACTCCGAGATTGGGAGGAGAAGACGTCAAGTTCGCCACAACCTACACCGAGAGGCCGAGATGGCCGAGAACAACCCACCACCGGATGTTCCACCTCCACCACCGCACCAACTCGTGAGCGAAGGGCTAAGAAAACTAATGAAGCTTCATCCTCATGCCTACCACCACGACCAGCTCCAGCAAGACATTCGACGTCATCGGCCCGACCCAGTGGAAGCATTGAAAGAGTGCCCTTGAACTGGGACACAAGTCCGGGGTCACATACCTATCAAGAAGAGGAAGTGGATGATACTGAGAGTGAGGAATTGGAGGATGAACCAGTGGATATCCTATCAAGACTAGAGGAAGACAGACTCACATGGGTGGGAAACCAACCACAAGGAACCACTTATGGTAGAGGAGTCGCAAGAAGGGCAGCAGTAAAACCCCTTCACCCCGAATGTATGACAAGAAGGGTGATTGCCACTAGATATGCATGTGTGCCCACAATGGAAGCTTTAGGTATCTTTTTCAGTTTTGAGTTTCATCTAAAACACTGTGGATTGTACGACATTTTAACTAAGGCCGAAGATGCATACTTGGAGATCACTCACGAGTTCTTCGCAACCTTAGAGAAGGTTCAGTTCCGAGGAGAGGATGCTCTCAGGTTCAAATTAAACGGCTCAACACATGTCCTCAACGCCTCTCAGATCAATGCAATCTTTGCCCCCAACCCAGAAATGGCAAGGAAATTCGACGGGGGAAGATTTGACAAGAATGGTAAGGCAGATTACGCCAAGATGTGGAAGACAGTCACAAGCGAATCCACTTTCACTTCAGGGAAATCCAAAACAAGCAAGATCCACAACCCATTCATGAGATATTTGCAAAAAGTGCTGGAAAATACCGTGTTTGGTCACTATGATAATCAAGGATCAGGCATCCAGAAAGACCTTTTTCTCATAGCTATAGTTGCAAGTGCAGGGTTCGTGAACGTGGGTGCCATGTTTATTGATCACGTGAAGACAATCCCATCCAAAAGTAAAAATCCATTCATCATGGGAGGGATTGTCACCACTTTGGCGAGGGCGTTGGGATGCAATCTGGAAGGGCTCACCAAGGTAGATGGAAACAAACATGTGGACCTAAACTATCTTGTGAGGTCACAGATGATTTCTGTCAAGGATGACAAAATGTTTTATGTGTTGAACCCCAGCTACCCTGGAATCACTTTGGAACTCACTTACCATGCCCTCCCTTTACTCAAGAATGCAGGGCCTGTGGATGATTTTCTCAATCGGTTATCACGATATGAGGAAGAAACCCCTAGAGAAGGATACAGAGCACCAAGTGTAGTCTTACCTGATGAGGAGGGGGAAACAAACGTGCCAGAACAGCAACGATCTTTGGAGCATCATCGCCGCACAAGGACGAGAATGGAAGAGTTTGAGGAACAGCCACCTACGACAAATGCATATGATATGGCATCCATCCATGCACAGTTGGAGGAGATTCAGAAAATGCAACAGGACATGTGGTTGGATCAGCAGCAGATGCGTCACCAAATCAACCACATGTATCAGTACCAGCATGCACAGACATAAAGAAACCCCCAGTGGGGGGAGGATTTCTGGGGATCAATTTCTGGCTACCAGGAGACATACCCGCCTCCACAGGCGGAGTACTGGGGCCACTACTACCAGCAGCCTCCTCCACAGTCTGGCCCGTCACAGGATTCCACACCACCACAACCCTGATTTCTACCCTATCACCCCTAAGCTTTAGTTTCATGCCGAGGACAACATGGTTCAAAAGTTTGGGGTGGTAGGGCGGTAAGCCCTATGTTTTCAGTTTATTTTGACAGTTGCCTGTTCCACCTGATCATTATTTGTTTGATGCTTAACCCACCTAGTATAGATTGTCTTCTTCTTGCATCCATGCATGTCATGTAGCTTTCATTCTCGTCATTTTTGCGTAATTTTTTAAAATTTCAGCCATGCATTGCATCTCATGTAGGTTTTTGCTAATTTTTGCATGTTTTAGCTAGGATTTACTTACTTTTTTCCCTAAAATAGGTTTAGATGTGATTTTGTGCAAAGTGGCACCATTTTGGCCAATTTTGCCCAGATTTGAATATTCTTGCTCTGATAGGATGTTTTGACTTAATCTCCAATGTTTGAAATGAAAAGGTTTACTCTTGTGACAAATGCATGCTACATTCTTAGATCTTATTGATATATGGTCTTGTTTGTGACTTTTTACATGTGAACCACATCTCTTAAGTCTGTGAATGTGTTGGTTGAATCATGAATTGAGCAAGCGACAAACGCTTAAAGCCAATGGAATCACTTGGTAGAAATATGAATATTGTGTTAATTCTATCATGTGATGTGATATTACTTGGTGAAGTGTTGAATTAACTTTCATGCAGGGAATCGTATGTTGAAAACTACATTGATGACCCCTCTTTGATCTGACTTTTCTTCCACCATCTTCATACCCCTCCGCCTCATAAAAAGATGCCAAAGTGCACATATTAGCCGTGGCCACCTCCAAAAGTTTGGGGTGGCCACATCTTTACCTCCCTGCTGCACTCCATCCACCATATGCTCTATCTATACCATGGGCAAAGAAAAAGAAAAAGAAAAGAAAAAATAAAATAAAAGGATGCTCCTGTTTAAGAGCATTCAAATAAAGAAAAGAAGAGTGTGTAAAAGCACTCCAAATCTTACCGCAACCCTTTCTTCTTCTTTTATACCCATTAAGCTAGAAAACATCAAATCTAGCTCACTTTACCCTTTCTACAGCCAAGTGGATCATCTAGTGTGGTTTGAAGCATAAGACCGAATGCATGAAAGCGAAACAACACTCCTAGTCACCTGTGATTAACATCAACATGAAACGGTTTACTCGGAATGACATAAAGGACATATGGACAACTTGTGTTTCTATGCTTTATATTTGAAGTTTGTATGCTTAGTGCTCAGTTCATGATTGGGTTGTGAAACAAGGAGAGGAGAGATGTGAGACACATGCACTTAGTCATTTCCAAGACCATATATAGTCAATAATCTTCTGCTGCTTTGCATTTGTCATTTGTTTTTGTTGAAAAGAACGGAAAAGAGAGATTAAGTTGGAGCATACTTGAGGACAAGTATGTTTTAAGTTTGGGGTGGTGATGCAGCCCTATTTTAGGGCTCCATCCTGTGCCATTTTGTATATAAGTTGCATCTAAACATGTTAGATTACAAGTATTTTCCCCCAATTTGATTATCATTGCAAATACACTTATGGATGTTCTTTGCGCTGTTTTTCAGGTACTTGGACCACAATGGATGGACGAGTGTGATGGAGGGACCCAAAGGAGTCCCCAAAGCTCCCCCAACCTACCTTAGTGGCCAAGGATCATCTCCAAGCAAAAACATCCAAGAATTATGAAGTTTGAAGCCATGCTAGCACTAGAAGACCCCAGCACGGCCGTGGTGCCATGGAACGGCCGTGCTGGCAATTGAGCACAATTAAGGTTGATCGACAAATTTTGGAAGTTCAAGCAAGTCAGTCACCACGGCCGTGTTGACCAGCACGGACGTGCTACGAAGACCACACCATGACTGTGCTGACCAAAATGGCCGTGCTGGATGAAGATGGAACGGGCGTGCTGCTCAGAACGACCTCCTCCCAACTCCGCCACCACGGCCGTGCTACCCAGCACGGCCGTTCTACCTAGTACCCAACACGGCCGTGCTGCCCAGCACGGCCGTGCCACCAGCCTTCATTTTCACCCACCAACCTGTTAAATTAACACTTAGCCAACACAGCCGTTCCCCTCCACCACGACCATGCTCACTCCTACCCAACACGGCCGTGCCACCACCCCAAAACCTATACAACTTTCACTGATTTTCCTATTATACCCCCACTTAGCCCTAGCCCCTATATAAGCACTAGTTGCTTCTAGGGGTCGAGGGAGAGCACCCCTAGCCGACCCTAGCTGCTTCCTTACCTCCATTACTCCAATCCACCTACTCCCTTGCATCTAACCCCATTTCCACCCACTTTCCACTCATTTCCACCATAGAAACCTAGTTTCTCTAGGTTTCTATCCATCCATTCCACCATTTTCATGCACCCCTGCACCTTTGGAGGAGGGAGGTCGTCTGAGCTGCTTGGAGGTGAAGAAGGAGGCAACTACATCGAGCTTCATGGCATTTTCCCTTCTTCTATCCCCTTCTTTTCCTAGTTTGATCATGTATAGCTAAGCCCCATTGGGTGGGCTGTTTGGGGCAAAAATGTGACTTTGATACCATGTTGGGGAAATATAATTTGTAATGAACATATTTCATTTCTATGATGATTGCCTTTGCTTATATCTCATTTCCCATTACTTGTGCATGTGGTTGTTGTTTAATTACATTAATTGCTTGCCTTGTGGTGTTTGAAGACATTTGTCTCTAGGATGTTTTGGTTTCTATGTAGCTATCATAGGATTGGCTCCTAGGTCCTTAATTCGGATCCCTAGCTAGCCCCCTATCTTCCTACATAATCACCTTCTTCCTACATGCAAATGTGAGTTCTAAGTGACTAGTATAAGTGTGATTAGTGCAATTGCCTAGGATTTCCTAAAGGCTGAGGTGGCTAGTGGCATGAGGTCAAATACCCTCATCTCTACTCCCATCCTTACCCTTGGTCCTCAATCGACTAATACCACTTATCCTAGAGACCTAGACTTGGTACGTCCTATGAGAATAACACCTAGCCCTAGTTCTCCAATTAGTAGCTTAGGGTACATTCTCATAGCACCCACCTTGTTGTTTGGTTTGGTAATCTAGAATGAGATATGTTAACTGCTTATTATGGTGACATCCCCCAACTAATGTCAAGGTCACATTCCCAAACGGCCCACCTCCTTCATCTAATTGCTTAAAACCCTAATTGCCTAGTTTGCTTGTTAATGCTAGTGTAGTTCATTTGCTTTAGTTAACTTAGTTAATTGCCTAGTTTTGTTAGCTAAGTGGTAATTTAGGTTTTTGATCTTGATTAGTGGTTAACTTAGGTTCTCAATTGCTAGTTGCTTTCTTAGTCTAGTATAGTCTGTTCTTGCTCTTGTTTAGATAGCTCATTAACTCAGATTGCTAATTTAGTCTTTTGATAACTTAGTTTCACATTGCTTTTCATACTTCTCTCTTAGCATAATTAACAACCAATCAACCTTAAAACCCTAAAAACCCTACTCTCCGCACTAGGAACGTAGCTCACACCATCTAACTCTAGTGCCCCCTTTATCCGCACGGATCGACCCCATACTTGCCACCTCACCTATACTACGACACGACCCCGTGCGCTTGCGGGTGTAATGTCTTAGTAGAAGTAGGTAGTTAGTGTGGGATGACGTGTATTTTACTACGCGCTAAAAAATGCAAGTATACACGTCGAGTAGTACAGGCCTTGTGAGGCCCGAGTCGAACACAGGGATACTCAGAATTGTCGGAGACTCCTACTAACTATTTGCGATCAGCTAAGCCGAATAACACATTGAGGTTTGTTGTCAAAATTAAAAGAAAATAAAAATAAAACAAAGCAAACAATTGATTAAAGGTTAATTTAATCAATTCAAAAATGTATCTTTAGGATTGCGGTTTCACCGTGGGTTTTTCATTGTATTAGATTTTATATAATGACTCAATCTTCTCTCTCTATCTGGGTAGTGGCCTGAAAATAGAATTGCCCACTGTCGTGGTACAATTCACTACTTAGATTTAGGTCGGTTCCACCGTCGTAGTAACCTATCCCCTAAACTAAGTGCATTACGAACGATCTCTCAGTATCCACCATTAATTTTACACCACCTTGTTCAAGGGATTTATCGATTAATGTAGGTTTCGTCTCTTTTCAGCCGTTAATCCTTCTTTCAAAGTGATTAAGGGCATTAGGTTATTATTATGGTGATCAAGCATAACAATATATGGAGAAAACGAAACTATACCACGGATTTAAGAGAGAAAATATGAATTACTATTATAAAACTGTCATACAATGAATTCCCAGGCTACTCCCGATCATAAAGATGGAGGGGATTAGCCCCGCATGTTCATCTCACACAAGTACATGGTAAAAATAGGGGAAATCATATGAAAAATGTGAATTGAATGGGAAAACCCCTGAACGGAGAAGAACCGATCGATCCTTTGCATAGAACACGTGCTTTCCCGCCTCTCGGTGGTGAAATCCGTCTTCGGCAGCGTCCGGATTGACTGGTATGAACTTCTGGCCTCCGTTCTCCTTTTTCTCGCTCCTTGGCACTTGTGCAATGGCTAATCCGATCCCCTTTTTGTCTGGGCAGCCGTCCTTAGGTATAAGTCCCTAATTAGGTCGCTAATTCTCCAGCCGTCCGATTGAGATCATTAGAAAGCAAACTCATATCCTACGGCGTCGATACCATCGACGCGAGTCGATGGTATCGACCCGCTACAGTAGAGGCTGGCTGCAAACCCTTCCTTTGTTGCGCCCGACATCATCTCGATACCATCGACTCGCGTCGATGGTATCGACTTCCTTTTGGCATTGGTTTTGTCATTTTGCGACGCTGTAGCCTCCATGTGTCAATGGTATCGACTTGGTGTCGATACTATCGACTGCTTCTTCTCCAGCAATCTGAAGATGTCTCGATACCATCGACATCAGCGTCGATGGTATCGACTCTTTGCTGCTCCTTTCGGTTGACAACCTGCGGTCTTGTCGATGGTATCGACTTTCGTCGATGGTATCGACGGAAGCAAATACTCGTTTGTTATGAAATTCAAAGACAAGATCAAATAAATCCACACAAATAATAATAATGTGATAATTAATGTTCAAAACAACGAAATAAAGGGAATTTGACATAAAATGATGGAAAAGACCAAAATGGATGAATTATGCAATATTAACCATAAAAATGACTAATAAAAGCACAAAACACATATCAAACAGGTCTATAAATGCGACTCAAAATCATCGCATCAAACTCCCCTAAGCTTGAATATTGCTCGCCCTCGAGCAACTCATTCTTAGAATAGAATTGCAAATGTCAATTGAAAAACAACAAACCAACCCAACATCCCATATGACTCCCATTGATCATTCACAAACCGGCCTTCTCTAACCACAGAACGGTAATTACCCTAAAGGCGACAGTAATCATCAATAAAAGAAATTAACTTCCTAACCGATGAACACTATCACATAAGGCAGTTAACATAATAAAACTCGCCGATTCAGCATTGGTGCATCTTGTGATCGCCTATACTACGTTGCTCGCCCTAACTACCATCTACATGGAAGCAGTTCTCCTGATATTCATTAGTGAGGAGAAATTCACGGTGGCCTACCAATCCGAGCAACGGGTGGATGAAGATGGGTAGCTCATAGAAGAAAGTGGAAGTATTGTACAGTTTCAACATGCATAATACAAAAATGTCCTATATGATGTAAATGCACATTAGAAATGCCCTAATGCCTAAACTTGGGTGGAATGATGCATGCACTAACCATCCATCTCAAAATGAGATGGATATCTAGTCAAGATACATCATGTACTCAATTATCCTGAAATGCAACTAATATCATGTTCCTTTCTCCTTCTTATTTCACTTTCTTCTAAATTCTTTTTCTTTTCCTCTTTTTTTTTCTATTACAGATTTTCAGATTTTTTTTCAGCCCACATATCCATAATTGCTTAAAGATAATTATGTAGGGCTATTTTCTTCATACTCAAATTTTTTTTTTACTATTTAGAAGGTATGGAACAATTAATTCACCATTGGGGAAAAATTTAGATACATGATATACTTTATGCATGAAAATCATGAATGCAACTACATGGCATGCACCTAAAGGTAATGTGCATGAATCACTATACATTTTTCTTTTTATGCAAACATATGGAAAATACCAATGCAAGTCCTATCTAAATGCTATGCACACAAAAAGGAATTAAAACTACACTTTACTTCCAATTCTTAGGTGGATTATAGAAAAAAAATGAAGTGGCACGATCACAAGACTAGATGACTGAACCTTAGAAAGATATTATGCGTCCCTCCATACTGACCTGTGTAGTAGTTTAGAGGGTTCTCTCTCTTACATCCAATTAAGGTCTCATTACCATTTGGTTAGGTTAGGCTCAAACAACCATTTCCGTCCACTTTCATGAATCATTAGGAGTACAGGTATGAAATGTTGTTTTAAAGTTGACATAATCAATCATTTTCATAGGATGTGTTCCCAAGGTCAAAACAAAACAAGCTATCCAAAGACACAATTTTTTCAAATTTCCCTTGAATTTCCCATGCACTAACAACAAGATGACACACTTGTATGACGTCCACAATTACACTAGATAGCACGTGGATCCTACAAAACTAAAATTGCAAGAAACAAATAACAAGAGAACAAAAGCAATAACGCTAAAAACTGAAAATAATAAAAGATAGAGTTGTTCCAACTACCCCCCTAAGCTTGAATTCGACTATGGCCTCATAGTAAAAAACAAAGTTAAAGATTGGAACATGGATACCCGATCATTCTTGTGGTGGTGGGGGCGGGTATTGCGGCGCCGTGGGGTCCCAAGACGGGTATTTCCCCTGAAAGGTCGGATCATACTGGGGCATCGGAGGAGGTTGTGGATACCCCCCAAAATAATACTGGCTCCAGTAATGATCGTAAAACGGTTGCTGCTGCTCCATCCTATGCAGCAATCATGGATGTTCTCCTGATTTGCAAAAAGAAGGCGTTCATTCTCGAAGATCACCTGCTGGTTGACAAAAAGCCGGTTGGTGGTATCTTGAATACCGGCGTACGCAGCGGTGTGGCTGTGCTGCGTCTACTGAATATCTTGGAGCATGCTGTACATGCCTTGCATGGAATAGGCATCCTCGCTAGGCTGCGAGGGCTGTGGTGACGGCGGCGTAGGCTGAGATGATGAAGACGCACCTGGATGCATCCGAGGACGCTTCCGGGGTGCTACTCGTGCTCAAAGAGGTGTAAATGCCTCTTCTTCCTCCTTAGCCTCATCGTCCTATCCGTCGTTGCCGCCGTCATTGCCACCTTCTTCATCATCGGAGTCGATGGCTATGATCGGCCATCTGAAATGTTGTGCGCCCGCGACGTTGAAGACGGGATATAGAAGCGCGCACTCCTGGTACGCTTGATTTACGTGGCAATGCGCAAAAGCCACGCCAGCTCGGAGAAGAACGAGATTGGCTCGGTGTAGATGTTGCAAGTTGACCTTGCTTCTCGTAGAAAGAGGAGTCAGCTGATCGAGATTCAAGCCCAAGTAGAGGGCTACCTTGGTGACAAGCCCCCCAAAATGAATCGGGGCTTTTCTCGTGCTTCTCTTCACCGCCAACACTCATTGTAGAAAGAATGCACCCCAGTTGCCTTCTTGGCGCTTCAGGAGCTGATATAAGAAGAAAAGATCCGTCTCCTGAAATTTTCTTAGCGCCAGATCACTTCGAGCAAAGATGGTGGAACTCAACATCCGGTGCAATACCCGAACAAATGGGTGCTCGAAGTCGGCTACCACAGCATTGTGGTAGCTCACCGACCTCCCTTGTGGCACCGTCACCAACTCGGAGAAGAGAGCGTCGTAGTTGGTGCGGTTATCCGGCCGCTGGTGGTCGTATGGAGAATGCATCCAATTGAAGATCCTGTTGAATTGGCGAAGCGTGAGGGTATAGTCACGGTTGTACAACCGGAAAGACACCCGACCCTTTATCCATTCACGGTCGGTGGCGACGATGTCGTTGGGCACGACGCAGATGTCAAGTGACGCCATGAACTCTGCCACCAACTCTTTGTAGGTTGGCCACTCACCGAAAAACGGCTGGCCATCTGCATGGTACTGTAACTCATCGAGCCTCCTGCTTGTACGTTTTGCCTGCCCCTGCAGAACATAGGCTAGATTGGCCTCGAATCTGAGGTCTCAGATCATTTCCCGGTCCACATACCGGGTGGGTTCGATCTTCCTTTTTAAGATCTCCTCATAGATCTTCTTCACCTCTGTGGAAGGATGCATCATGCACGGCCGTGCAACCGACCCGGGAGGAGGTGGCATAAACTCCTGAATCTCCTCTGGGTCCGTACGTGAAGAAGATGCTCCAACGAGGTGAACCATGTTGGCGACGAGAAAGGGATTAGAAAGAGAGATCTCGGTGCAGAATGGAGATATGAATCTCCGCTCGGTGACGATCGTCGCTCGGTGATGCTGGTCTTCACTCTTGGATGGCTCGGGGGAGTGCTCGGCGCAAAGGGAGGAAATCACTCTGAAGGTGTGACGTCAAATGACGTAATGATTCTACTTAAATAGACTTGGCCGGCGCTACTGTTGGCCCGTCGATACTATCGACGCGCGTCGATGGTATCGACTTGGGTCGATGCTATCCGCCCCTCAATGGTATCGACGGTCGTCGATTGCTGGATCTTATAACCTGGATCGCTATCGTGTCGATACCATCGACACGGGTCGATGGTATCGACACTGCACCCGGATCGATGACGTGGAAGCCGCGATCGCCGTCGATTTCTTTGCTCAGATCGGTGACATGTATGGTCGATACCATCGACCGGTGTCGATAGTATCGACTTGGCTTCATTGCGACACCGCCTTTTTGCATTTCAACCTGGAACCATGTCGATACCATCGACAAGGCCGTCGATGGTATCGAGTTGACTGAGACAAATCAATCTGAACTTCTCCAGATATCTCGATGGTGTCGACGCCTGTGTCGATACTATCGATGTTCCCTTCTCGACCACCTGTAGGTATGTCGATACCATCGACGAGGCCGTCGATGGTATCGACTCAGAATGAAATCTGTAGTTGTCAACCTGTACCCTTGTCGATACCATCGATAAGGGTGTCGATGGTATCGACTCTGCCTCAGCCTGCACAATGAACAAATGGATCAAGGTATCTTCTTTATACTAAAAATTGAACAAAAATAAAGCAACCTACGATTATAATTAAACTATCCAAATTACCGATGGTTGGGTTGCCTCCCAACAAGCGCCCTTCTTTAACGTCTTAGGCTAGACGGCTTCCGGTCATCTCATTCATCCAAAAGTGCAATGAGTTTAACCTCATTCACCTTCCTCTTGTAATTCTCACCAAAATAGAGCTTCAGCCTCTGTCCATTTACCAAAAACGTGGTATCACCATCACACACTAGAATCGCGCCGTGTGGTTTGACCTCTTCCACCACGAACGGTCCACTCCACTGGGATTTTAGCTTCCCGGGATGCAACTTGAGTCGGGAGTTGAACAACAAAACACTATCTCCTTTATTGAACATGCGCAACTCGATGAGGCGATCGTGGATCAGTTTTGTGCGCTCCTTGTATATCCGGGCATTCTCATATGCCGTCATCCGTAACTCATCCAGCTCATTCAATTCAAACATTCGCTTTCTCCCAGCTTCATCATAACTTAGATTTAGTCTTCTAAGCGCCCAATGGGCCTTGTGCTCCAACTCCACCAGTAGGTGACAAGCCCAGCCATACGCCAACCTAAAAGGCATGGTGCCTATAGGTGTTTTGTAGGCCGTTCTGTACGCCCACAGTGCATCCGGTAGTAGGACACTCCAGTTCTTCCTCGTGGATGCCACCGTTCGCTCTAGAATCTTCTTAATCTCACGGTTGGAGACCTCCACTTGGCCTTGAGTCTGCGGATGATATGGGGTGCCAATGTTGTGCTTGACCCCATATTTCTTCAATAATGTCGAGAACTTCTGATTCCTAAAATGTGTACCCCCATCACTGATTATCATTCGGGGTATCCCAAACCTGCAGAAAATATTCTCCTTCATGAACCTGCACACTACAGTGGAATCATTAGTCCTTGTGGGGATTGCTTCCACCCACTTCGACACATAATCAATTGCTAACAAGATATATAAATTGGAGTTCGAGGACACAAAGGGTCCCATGAAATCTATGCCCCACAAATCAAATACCTCAACTTCCTGAAATACATTTAGGGGCATCTCCTGTCGCTTTGAGATATTACCTGATCGTTGACAAGGATCACATTGCCTCACAAAATTGTAGGCATCCCGAAACAAAGTTGGCCAATAAAGGCCGCTTTTCAAAACTTTAGCTGTCGTTCGCGAGCTGGCGTGGTGTCCTCCCGTAGGTGATGCATGGAAATGATGGAGAACACTCTCGTACTCCACTTCAGGCACACACCTGCGTAAAATACCATCCCTGCATTGCTTAAGAAGAATTGGATCATCCCAAAAATAGTATCTCAAAGAGTGAAAGAATCTCTTCTTCTCCTGATATGACTAATCTTCCGGGATGATCCCACAAGCTAAATAATTTACTATTTCAGCGAACCAAGGCTCTTTAGAGTTAATTTTAAAAGCTGTTCATCTGGAAACGTCTCGGTTATGGGTATATGTAAATCTTTTTCATCCACCCTTTCTAACCTAGACAAATGATCAGCCACTACATTCTCAATCCCAGATTTATCCTTGATTTCAATGTCAAATTCCTGTAAGAGCAAAATCCACCTAATGAGTCTAGGCTTTGCATCTTTTTTTTCCATCAAGTATTTTATTGCAGCATGGTCAGTCCATACAACTACTTTAGATCCAACTAAATACTGCCGGAATTTTTCAAAAGCAAACACAACGACAAGTAATTCTTTTTCAGTAGTTGTATAATTCAATTGAGCATCATTCAGAGTTTTTGAAGCATAGAAAATCACAGCGGGCTTATTATCTACCCGTTGCCCCAATACGGCTCCTACCGCAAAATCCGAAGCGTCACACATCAATTCGAAAGGTTTTGTCCAATCCGGCGTTTGAACATCCGGGGCAGAAATCAATTTTTCTTTCAAAACATCGAATGCATGTAGACACTTATCATTGAAATCGAAAACCGCATCTTTCTCCAAAAGCTCGGATAAAGGTTTTGCAATTTTAGAAAAATCCTTTATGAATCGCCGATAGAACCCGGCGTGTCCCAGAAAACTTCTCACCCCTTTTACAGAATTTGGTTGGGGCAACTTGGAAATGACCTCGATTTTCACCGGGTCCACCTCAAGACCTTTGCTAGACACCTTGTGTCCTAGCACTATTCCCTCTATCACCATCATATGACATTTCTCCCAGTTAAGGACCAAGTGTGTGTCCTCACAACGCTGCAACACTTTGTCTAGGTTATAGAGACATTCATCAAACGATGCACCATAAACTGAGAAGTCATCCATAAAAACCTCAAGACAGCGCTCTACCATGTCAGAAAATATGGCGAGCATACAACGTTGAAACGTCGCCGGTGCATTGCATAAACTAAACGACATTCGACGGTAAGCAAAAGTCCCATAGGGACAAGTGAACGTAGATTTCTCTTGATCCAAAGGATCAATCGAGATCTGGTTGTACCCCGAGTACCCGTCTAGAAAACAAAAGTGTGATCGCCCGGCAAGACGTTCTAAAATTTGATCAATAAACGGTAAAGGAAAGTGATCCTTAAGTGTGGAAAAATTCAAACGACGGTAGTCAATACAAACTCGCCACCCGGTTACCAATCGGGTGGTGACAGGTTGATTCAATAAATTTTGAGTGACAGTAATTCCCCCCTTCTTAGGGACTACCTGTGTGGGACTCACCCATGTCGAGTCTGATATGGCATAGATAATCCCTGCAGCAAGAAGTTTAATGACCTCTTTCTTCACAACCTCCATCATGCTCGGATTTAGACGTCTCTGGGGCTGAATCACTGGCTTGGCTCCCTCCTCGAGCCGAATCTTGTGCTGACATAGAGTAGGGGAAATCCCCTTGATGTCTGCAACGGACCACCCAAAAGCTCCTCGGTGGTTTTTCAGCACTATCAACAGTTGCTCCTCCTCTTCCGCACTCAAATAAGAAGAAACGATCACCGGTAACTTGTCTTTCTCAGCTAGAAAGACATACTTGAGATGTGGGGGCAGCGGCTTTAATTCCAAATCCTGCGGGCTGATAAGAGATGATTGCAGCGGTGGGGGAAGTGCACCTAAATCTTCATAGTTCCTCGCATAGAAGCATGGAAGCATCTGAAGCATTTTAGCGCACTCCTTGAGTGATTTACTCCGCATCCAATCATATGTAATATTCAACAAACAAGCCTCCAGCGGTAATTCTGGATGTGCATCAACAACAGAAATAGCAATCGCATCATCCTCCCAAAAAGGCAGAATGTCCTCATTCTCATCATTCGGAAATCCCACAGCTTTACACAAAGAAACAACCTTAGTCTGCTCCATGATATCCACAACTAAGGTTCCATTATCCACCTTGCTCATCACATGAGCCATGTCCAGAAATGGTTTTCCAAGGCAGAGTGAGATACTGCGATCCATATGTTTCACCATATTACATTGTTCTTTTGCTTTAGATGGCGCAGTGCTAGAAGGCATGACCATATCAAAGCGGTCATCTGCTATGCCCAAGGTCAAGCGACCTCTCCCCATCTCTAAGATCATGTCGGCTGTAGCTTGGAAAGGACATCCAAGTAATAGCTCATTGCCATGCTCATCCTGCATCTCCATAACCACAAAATCAGCCGGAAAGACAAATCGATCCACCTTTACTAAGACATCTTCACAGATTCCATAAGGCTTCACCACAGAGTTGTCGGCCAATTGAATAGTCATATTGCTCGGCCGTGACTCCTTCAGTCCCAACTTTTTAAATGTCGAAAGGGGCATCAAGTTGATGCTTGCCCCTGAATCACACAATGCTTCTCCAAATTTACACTTCCCGATATACCAAGAAATGTTGAAACACCCTGGATCCTGTCTCTTTGGCGGCAAAGTGCCCATAATGAAGGCACTCACTTGCTCCTTTAGCACAACGACCTCAGTATCTGGTATTTTCCTCTTCTTGGTAATGACATCGTTTAGAAACTTCCCGTATGAAGGGATTTTCTCAATGGCTTCCAGTAACGGGATATTGACTGAAAGCTTCCTAAAACTGTCCAAGAACTTCTTGAACTGTGCATCTACCTTCCTTGCCTTCACGCTATTCGGATACGGGATAGGAACAACTTGTGCCCTTTGATGAGGTGGCACATAAGGCGTCTTTTTCTGCGGTTCCTCCTCATCATCCTGTTCTTCAGTACTCTCCACGGCTATGTCTTCAACTTGCCCTGAGACTGGTGTGGGCTGCTCCACATTGGTTTCACCTTCAACTTCATCTCACGGTGTGCTTGTTTCATCAGTTCTTGGATTCAACACTTTCTTACCGCTTCTCAACAGAATAGCCTTAGCTTGCTGGTTTCCCCCGGGAACATTGGTATTCCCCAGAAAACCCGGATGTGCCAGTTTCTTCAAACTAGCTATTTCGGCTGCCATCTGCACCATGGATGTCTCTATGGTCCTCATTTGAGCCCCATGACTCTGCAATGTCTGCCCAAATTGATTCATGTATTCTCCTTGTTGCTTGATTTGCTGCCCGAATGTATTCATTAACTCTTGATTTTGCTTGATGACCTGATTGAGCAACTCCGTGCTCTTGTCTTCTACAGCCGGCGCGGGCTTGGCTTCCGGATCCTGCAGAAAATTGTTCAGATCCTTCCATGAGAACTTTTTATCTTTTCTCCATGAATAGTCATTGTTCCTATATCCTTGCTGTTGTCTCATGTATTTGACTTGAGCCTCATACTCGGACTCATTTTCCTCCTTTTGCAGTAGCTTCTTTGCGAGAAGATCCATCTTCTCATTCATCTCTCTCATTGCCTTTGATTCACTGGCGACTCGTGCTTGCTCAACTGGGCCTCTCTCTCTTTCTCCCCAAGACTGCTTTCTAGCCATGTTCTTGAGTATTTCCCAGCATCTAGTGTCTGTGTTGTTTAGAAAAAATCCCGACCCGGCTGAATCCAGATTACTCCTATCATGCTCGGAGAGAGAAAAATAGAAGATTTTCACCTGCGTTTCCTTGTCCAAACCGTGATGCGGACACCTCCTCAACATAACCTGGAATCGCTCCCAGGTCTCAGAATATGTTTCACCAGCCTGTTGGTTGAAATTATGAATCTTCCGGATCATGTCGTTAGTCTTCTCAGGAGGGAAGAACCTCTCAAAGAAGACCTCCACCATATGGTCCCAAGATTCCACGAACTCATCGTCAAGATTATGTAGCCACTCTCTTACTGCTCCCGCCAAGGAACTTGGGAAAAGCTTGAGATACAATGCATCTTGTGGAAACCTGTCTATTTTTACCATGTCGCAGTTTTCAACGAACTGGCTGATGTGTGCAATAGGATCCTCATTCTTCAGCCCATGAAATGCATTTGATTTCACCAAATTAATCAACGCTGGATCGATCTTATATGTCGGTATGTTGATCGCCTGCTTCTTTATAGGCCCCTTTGAAGCTGATGAGGAAGAAGCTTTGATCTTCTCCCATATGGTCTGTGGCTCGGCCATCTCTTCTGGTTCAGATTCAGAATCTACCTCTTCTTGGTACTCTTGCTCGGAATGCTCCTCGTCCTCAGGTCTCGAAAATGGAACCTCGGGTGCGCGTTCCGCGTAGTCAGTACCACGCATCTGCACCATACAAAGTACCTAAAATGAGAAAATTCGAGTTCAATACAGTGCTATGATGAGTAACAAAATTATCAAAAAATTTAAAAATATTTGAAGTTGTTCAATCTAAATAAAAAAAATTGGCCTAGAGTGGCCGCTCGTAGCACTCAAAGTGCCAACAATTCGCCGTATCCCCGGCAACGAAGCCAAAAACTTGACGTGTATTTTACTACGCGCTAAAAAATGCAAGTATACGCGTCGAGTAGTACAGGCCTTGTGAGGCCCGAGTCGAACACAGGGATACTCCGAATTGTCGGAGACTCCTACTAACTATTTGCGATCAGCTAAGCCGAATAACAAATTGGGGTTTGTTGTCAAAATTAAAAGAAAATAAAAATAAAACAAAGCAAACAATCGATTAAAGGTTAATTTAATCAATTCAAAAAGGTATCTTTAGGATTGCGGTTTCACTGCGGGTTTTTCATTTTATTAGATTTTATATAATGCCTCAATCTTCTCTCTCTATCCGAGTAGTGGCCTGAAAACAGAATTGCCCACTGTCGTGGTACAATTCACTACTTAGATTTAGGTCGGTTCCACCGTTGTAGTAACCTTTCCCCTAAACTAAGTGCATTACGAACGATCTCTCAGTATCCACCATTAATTTTACACCACCTTGTTCAAGGGATTTATCGATTAATGTAGGTTTCGTCTCTTTTCAGCCGTTAATCCTTCTTTCAAAGTGATTAAGGGCATTAGGTTATTATTATGGTGATCAAGCATAACAATATATGGAGAAAACGAAACTATACCACGGATTTAAGAGAGAAAATATGAATTACTATTATAAAACTATCATACAATGAATTCCCGGGCTACTCCCAGTCCTAAAGATGGAGGGGATTAGCCCCGCATGTTCATCTCACACAAGTACATGGTAAAAATAGGGGAAATCATATGAAAAATGTGAATTGAATGGGAAAACCCCTGAACGGAGAAGAACCGATCGATCCTTTGCGTAGAACACGTGCTTTCCCGCCTCTCGATGGTGAAATCCATCTTCGGTAGCATCCGGATTGACTGGTATGTACTTCTGGCCTCCGTTCTCCTTTTTCTCGCTCCTTGGCACTTGTGCAATGGCTAATCCAATCCCCTTTTTGTCTGGGCGGCCGTCCTTAGGTATAAGTCCCTAATTAGGTCGCTAATTAACTCCAGCCGTCCGATTGAGATCATTAGAAAGCAAACTCATATCCTACGGCATCGATACCATCGATGCGAGTCGATGGTATTGACCCACTACAATAGCGGATGGCTGCAAACCCTTCCTTTGTCGCGCCCGACATCATCTCGATACCATCGACTTGCGTCGATGGTATCGACTTCCTTTTGGCGTCGGTTTTGTCATTTTGCGACGCTGTAGCCTCCATGTGTCGATGGTATCGACTTGGTGTCGATACTATCGACTGCTTCTTCGCCAGCAATCTGAAGACGTCTCGATACCATCGACATCAGCGTTGATGGTATCGACTCCTTGCTGCTCCTTTCGGCTGGCAACCTGTGGTCTTGTCGATGGTATCGACTTCCGTCGATGGTATCGACGGAAGCAAATACTCGTTTGTTCTGAAATTCAAAGACAAGATCAAATAAATCCACACAAATAATAATAATGTGATAATTAATGTTCAAAACAACGAAATAAAGGGAATTTGACATAAAATGATGGCAAAGACCAAAATGGATGAATTATGCAATATTAACCATAAAAATGACTAATAAAAGCACAAAACACATATCAAACAGGTCTATAAATGCGACTCAAAATCATCGCATCATGGGACCATACAAATTTCGAAAGCAAAGATCCCATCTCATCCCGTGCCTCCCGACCTCGTGGATTGCACTTGTTGCAAGCCTCTAGCGGGAGCGCACCAGATACCATGTTGGGGGAACTTTAGCTTGTAATGAACCTATTTTTATCTATGATGATTGCTCCATGCTTTTGTCTCTTATCCCGTTTCCATGCTTGTGATTTATGCTTTTTGCTATGAATTGCTTGTTTGATAGTGTTTGACAATACCATGTTTCTAGGAGAATTGGGATGCATGTGGAAATCTTAGGTATGACTCCTAGGTCCCAATAGGGGATCCCTAGCTAGTCCTCTTTGTTCCTACATGCCTACTCCCTCTCCTACTACTTGGTATGAGACCTAAGTTACTAGTATAAGTGGGATTGATGTGATTTCCTAGGGTTTTCTAAAGGCTAGAATGGGTAGTGGCATGAGGACAAATACCCGCATCTCTACTCCCATCTCTACCCTTGGCCCTCAATTGCTCAATACCACTTATCCTAGAAACCTAGATTTGGCTAATCCTATTAGAATTACACCTAACCCTAGTCTTCCACTAGTAGTATAGGGTACATTCTAATAGCATTTGCCTTATTGTTTGGTTTGGTAATCTAGATGAAAGATGAGAACCATGCTTTTCCAATAACCTCCTACAAATATTAAAATTACATTCCCAAACGGCCCACCTACCTTAATCATCTTATTTAAAACTCACCTTGCTCTGTTTGCTTGCTTATGCTAGTATAGTCTAGTTGTTCTTGCTTAACCTAGTCAATTGCTCAGTTTTGATAGTTAGGATTAATTTAGATATTTTCTTACTTTAGTGGTTAACTTAGTTTCTAAATTGCTTCTTGCTCTTATAGTGTAGTGCAACCTACCTTTGCTCTTGCTTAGTTAGTTAGTTTTATGATAAACTTGGTTAGGGCTGATATAAATTTTGAAAGATCCACATGAACGTTCGAGTTCCGTGGAGTGCATCTAATCACCCCTTGTTGGCTAGTGTGTACGCCTCTGGCTCAGATGCACCAATACTCACCTCCATTGTCGTCATATGTTGAAGTACTAACAAAGGAGATGGCAGATCAGCCCTCGACTTCCACGTTGATGTGGGATTAAGAGCTGATCTGAGCACTGAAGCTAGGTGGATAAAGTGTCAATGCACTAACCTCCTTAACTCCTCATCTCCAAGAATATGTCGATCCGCTCCAGCAACTATTAGAAAAGCAGGAGCATCAACTCCAAATAGCAACGAAGATTATAGACCACAATAGAAGTATACTTCAAACTATTGAACAAGGATTCATCTAAAAACATCAGTTTGATACAGCAGTTTCCCATCAGATGTGTATGGCAGAATTGACGGGTCTCGAAAGAATTACTGCTCAAGTACAACAACTTCATGATAAAAATGATGAATGAGGCAGCAGGCTCCAAGAGCTCATCGATTTGGTTACAATTCAGTTACAAATGCCATCACAAGATCATGAAGATTACAGTCATCAAAACCATTCCATTGGACCTGAAGTGGAGCTTATCCTACCATCCTATATAAACCATCAACTGGGTTCACCATGATTTTTCTGTGAAGAACCACCAACCTGGGGGAACTCTTCATTTTATCTAGATGATTCAGCTGATCAACTAATGGAAGATACTAGTATAACATATGAATGGTTAGATGATGATGATGATGACTCCTATCCTCACCAGGAACGTCAGACAACCTCACAATAGGGGGGTCAGTTTGAAGACCCTAAATAAAAAATTGATCCAGACCAAGGTGATAACTCTCACATTGAGACTTGTCACTTAGCAACCACCCACACACCTACTATGGTCTAGAATAACTTGTTCGAGGAGGAGGACGATGACAACTGTCTAAATTGGAGCAGTGAGTATACTGACAAAGATGAGTTGGAGTAGCATGAGAAGACTGACATCAAGATCATAGTAAACTCTAGATCTATCGACCTAGAGCCGTCGACCTTCCACTGTTGTCTAGGGTTGTTGACCTCTCCACCAAAAGAGCCACCAATCTCCAGAGTCAATGCCAGTGATCGACATATCTCTCCCTTCAGCAACTCCAAGCTGTCAACTTCCCTCTCTGGGTGAATGATCTCTTCACCGACCTACTATCTATCCACCTACTTCAACTACAAGATAGGGTTTGTACCTGGAAGAGATAAAAAGAAGGAATCTATCATCAAACACCACACCGAGCTACTTCTTCTATAGTCATGACCATGATTGTGTCATGTTCCTCTCATAGTGATATTAAACTTTCCATGTTGAGAGAGTAGTTCTTACACTGGGGTGTGGGGATTAGCCCCACTACCCGTTTCTTGCAATTTCATTCATATTATAATTCTTGTATGAACTCATTTAATATATAGATAATCACTTATTGCATGTCTTATGCATTGATCACCAACTTTTCATGATTTATTATATTTTTATTCTATGAGAACTTCAATGTTTAATATTTGACTATCTATTAGCTTTGGTTGACTCCCTGATGAGTACTTTTGACGGGTAGTCTCTAGAGTAGTGATTATAGGATTTGTAAGTAACGCGACATCGAGATTACAAGGATATCTACCCATGCAAGTTTCTACGTTGAAAGAGGAAAGTTGAATAACTCCAATTATATCTTTATACATGTTTTGATTTGAATGAATGCTATGATTCAAGTAGTGGCATTGCAACCCAGTTATATCCTAGAGTTTCCATCAATTAATAATTAGAATCTTAATCTATATCTTTTTATTCTTGCAATCTTAGTTAAATAAACCAACTCAACTCTTGTGATAAATACTACTTCTTGATAGGTTTCCTTGATTAGATATATTTAAACAAGTTTCCCTTTGGGGTTTGATCCTCAACAATATTACAATAAGACATGTCCACTTGTGGGCGACATTATTGCACATTAGTTTTAGTAAACTCTAGGAATTTCATTCATAGTGATTTTTTAGTGCAATAATTTCCACGTCAATCACTGACTCAGTACTATCACTAACATGTAAACAAAAACCCATTGCAACTCCATGTTTGAGTACATCCACAACCATAAAAACTAAAATTGTGTTGCTATCATCATTTTTCACTTCTAGCTTTCTTTCTACAATTTCCCTTTTATATATCCTATTAAATTTCATCACATGACTTGGATTGTTGTAATAATGACAAAACACCCTTTTCTTGGTCTTTGACATGTGCTTTAAATTTTCTCTCTCACCACTCTATCCATGATTTTGACTCATTTGCATGGACATAAACCTACATGAAACCAACCCAAAGTGGATCTAACCCACACAGATCTAACATGAGACCATCTTGAACCAACTTGACCCAAATATATAAAAAATATTCTACTATATAGTAAAAAATAGTTAACTAGAAACCTAACCTGACCCAAATAGATAAGACTCGAATCCAAAACTAGACAAACCCATAAAACCCACAATTTTGGGTTGGATGATTAAGGTAGATTTTCTCCATTCTTAGTTATTGGATACCAATTCTATTGCCAACTTATCATCTAGAAAATAGTTACTAATAGAAAGGAATAGAGTCTCCTAAGTATTTAGTAAAGAGCCAAGAAGTAGAAGCTCCTACAACTCATCATCAAGTGAATAGCGCATCATGGAAACATGATTTACCATGATTTTAAAGTCAGTCAAGCGCACATGTATATTTCCACCTTCATTGAACTTTAGATTGATAATTTTTTAATCACAAAATCATTGTTTCATACAACATTCTTTAGGAAAATACGGTAACAAAGTATAGTAGCGAAAATAAAATTTTATCTATTTGTATTCCCATAACAACAAGATCGCGTAAACTACTATGAAATAGGAAAGATGGTTTAACGAGTTATACTCGGTACTTGAGCAAGTCCAGTGACAACAACTCACTTCAATGCAATTATTTATAGTTTCTCTTGGATGGTGGTTGTACAACTCATGGTCTTCACCATGAACACCAAACATTACAACTTCTATAATGACTCCTATGGTCTCACAATGGACTCCAGACTGACTTTTCTTTCCTAGAAACAACCAAAGGACTCCTGCCTCTAGATTAGTCCACACAGACCAACTAGAACACTTGTCGTTTAACTAGAATAGACAAGAAGGAGTTATCCCTCCCGTTGGTATACTAGTCACCAACCTGCTCTACCACAACAATGATTTTTAGTTGTTCTCTCACATCGCTATCCCTCCCTTGTCGGGTAGGACTTGCTTGGGCTCTCACGGTTACCACAACTAGAGAGGAAAACAATCGTCAGAGCAATTGATTCTCATTTGTGTTGTTGTGCTATGGGAAGCCCCTTGTACCACTCTATCTATAGATGGGGTTTGGGCTAGGGTTCCTAGTATGTACGAGATTGTGCGAGAGTGGAAAGGACCGGAAGATCTTAAATTTTCACAACCTGCAAACTACAAAACA
The DNA here is from genome assembly GCA_963693085.1 of Alisma plantago-aquatica. Classification (NCBI taxonomy): domain Eukaryota; kingdom Viridiplantae; phylum Streptophyta; class Magnoliopsida; order Alismatales; family Alismataceae; genus Alisma; species Alisma plantago-aquatica. The sequence continues at coordinate 1,049,678,282 of OY856413.1, read as the reverse complement.
ATCGTCTTGTGATTAAAACGGTCATCAAGTCACATGAGATGATCATCTCATACTGCCAAACAGCCATCTGGCAGTTTCCCAATCGCATACAAAATTTGCATTTCAAATCCAATTAATGTTAAACATTAATTCCGTGCACCACAAGTATTACACAATCGAAACAAGTTTGGGAAACTTCCATAACATTCAATCGGGCCAACTGAGCCATCTCAAACATGTGAGATGCCCGTCTCACTCACCTAGATGGTCGTCTGGTGAGCCTAAGTCGAGCCGATAAGTTCAACAAACTGAATCGGTCAGTACACTCCTCAATTTGGACATAACTTACCCAATATGAACTCTGATCAGCCCAAAAACCCAAACAACCTTCTAAACACTTGAGACGCTCGTGTAGCTACCCAAACGGCCATCTCAACACTTGATGTGGTCGTTTGGAAGTTCACTCAGCCAATCTATTGCATGAATTGTATACCTAAATACTTTAGTAATCAATCCAATCACCATTCAAGATTAAACTCCTCTTCTAGATGAGTTCCTATGTTTGTGACCCTATAGGTCCTATATCACATTGACAGTGAATGTCCATAACTAACTTATGACGATCAAGGAGCGTTGCCTAGTCACACATCAATGATACCCAAGTGAATGGAAAGTTGGAGAACAGCTTCAACCTACAATATGTGTAAGGTGTTTTTGTGATTGTATAATTACTTTGTCACTGATATCTAGAGTGAAATCGAGACATGGAATCGTCATCCTCTCAACATTCAATCCATGTTCCTTGAACCAAGAGTGGAATATTTGAGATAATGTGACCTCAATATCATATATAGATTCACATGTGCATGTGCATGTATTTCTCAGTCTTTCTTATCAAGTGGCCATGACATCATACTACAGTAGGAGGGACAAATTCCATCTCTATCACTCACAGTCTATCCCCATGTGTTAAAGTCACCCAATCATCACCTTTATAACTACCGATGTTTCAAGACTATGTTTGATGATGTCAAAGCATACCCAACGACATGTGACGAGTGTAGTGATTTTAGGTCTAAGAATCACAATTAGCACCTTCACTAAGAGAGATGACTATGACCACCAATGATGGTTTCAATGTGTCACTCTCAAGGTGGGTCTGTCCGATACACTATTCTGTAACATGTATCTGTGTGATTGGTTTGATATTGCCATATAATGACTAATGAGATTTCGTCACCAACCAACCAACACTCTAGTCTTATGTGTTACCAATGTCTATCTACCTTCCACAGTAACAACTGACTAGGGACATAACAAGAATGTACACACTCTTAACATTCACATGATCCCATCCTCCAAGTGATGTACTTGAAGACATACACCATTGAGTATTTTCATTCTTTAGACATTCATAATATTTCCTCATTATCTCATAACTGAGTGAAAAAGAATGAAATGGAAACTTGCCTTTATGCGTATTAATTAAATCCTTCATGGTTTATGCCATTCCAATCATCATATGATTGGCTCTCTGGGCATACCTTACCAACAGACTCCCACTTGCACTTAGATGTAATCACCCATGAATCATATTCTTAGTGATCGAAACATGTCCACCATGTTTCTACTACTCAAGTGCTAATTTTGTGGGTTAGGAACACTTTTCTTATAGCTGGTATATTTCATGTTTCTTATATCTTCACTTTGAGATGAAACCACCGTAATATGGTATCTGATATTCCTTTATTATATTATTGTCACAATATCATTACTGAATCATCAATGGTTGGAACATCTACACGTTAACAGTATCACTATGTGTCCATAGAACAAGTATACACAGTTTCTATTGTAGAAAAGAATTAATGGCTATTAGTTCAGAGCCCTTCCAGCTAACAACATTTCTCATTTTAAACCAAACACACTTTAATTTGTGATCACTTTGTCAATATGGAAGTTTGCATTCATGTAACTCTTTACATCCAACTCTTCCTTTTATTTCTATCCTTATTGACTAGCAATATATCCCTAAGTACTTCATAAGCACTAATGGATGTCTTTAATGACTTTCTAATATCCCTTATTGGAATTTACCATCATCTTGTTATGTAAAATATGAACAAGATTATGTGGGGTAAGTACACTTATAGCATTTATGATAGATCCATTACTATAGCCTTAGGTATCTTAATCTTGTCATTTCCATTCTTTACAAGAATTAGAACATAAGGTTCATGAGAGAATAATCCAAATTCTCTCTCAATGAATCCTATATGTGTTGAACTCTTTCAACAATTTGATATTGTATGTGATCTAACTTCCATTATGAAACATTCAAGAACTATCTCTATAGATCTTGATCCTTATCTCATAAGATATTTCACTGAATTCTTCTTTTATGAAGGGATTTTCATGCCATATCTCAATATTCACAATATTGAGATGTCATTCCTCATCATATGTGGAATATTTAAATATGCTCCCACTAAATCTTTTTTAATCACATATTTCATCTTTTATCTTGATTCAAGTTGAACTCTTTGACTATCTTGTCAAAATCAAAATATCTCATCTCTGAGATGCTTGTTTCAATCCCAGATCAAACTTTGTAGTTTATAGAATTTATTTACATTCTCGAAGTTATCAAAACCTCTTAGGTTGTGTCATGTACACATAATTTGATGTATTCCCTTTAAGGAATTCAATTTTATCTTCATATGTCAAATCTCTTAGTGTATTTTAACTAAAACAACAAGCATGACAATTGGTAAAGGAGTTTTTATCATGTTCAACAACTTGAACTGATTTGAAAATCTTATTCAACCAAGTTGTCCTTTTATGTTATCCATGTAGGTCTTTGCCAAAAGACCCTATTGCACCCTTTAGGTATTACCCTTTGGGTGGCGCTATCAAGGTCCTATCATGTTAGATTACATGGACCCCATAATGGCCTTGTGCCATTACTCAGATTATTGTACTTAATAGCTTCTAGTTGATTAGTTGTCTCATCCTTTTATAACCAACCAATATGAGACGTTGGATTCACAATCCTCAATTTTAGATTTATTCTACTAGAACTATTTTATGCTATTTTACATGATGAACTTGAGATTCCCAACAACTTGTGATTCTCTTACTTCTCATTGTACCTCTTTGTTTCCTGAAAACATTTTGAGTTCTACTTTTACTCCCATTGATTCTTTCGGAACTCAGTTATCCTATCAACAAACATTTTGTTATTGGATTGGGATTAATAGTAGCATTCAATAATTATGATTTTTGGATAAACCTTTTCAAGAAATTACTTTTTCAATGTTGGTCTGAATCTTTTAGACATATTGCGACATTCTCAAATAATATCATATATGATGTCTTATAAACCATTTAGATGGTACTTTATTTAGTGATAGAATATTTATGAGGATATATGAAAACTATATTAGTTGATCATTATATCATGACTCATCATGGTACAATTCCTTCATTCTGAGACATCATCATGTTTGGATGGATTTGACTTGTGATACATTATCACAATCCTTTCTTTGAAGGTACTCAAAATATGTAAAGTATTTCAATATATGATCTCATCAAAGTTTCTTAATACTTTCATCAAAGTCATACTTCATTTATAATCTTCTTGGATATTTTAAGAGATTTCCATTTTACTGAGAACATATCATCATATTACCAGTAAATGAATATGAGGTATGAATAATTATCTATAGCATTTGTTCCATAAGATATTCATGCATCACATGTAAGGTCGAATGGAAGACTTGTCCTCCCACTACATCTAGTAAAGGATTTCATGTCACATTGTGCGTAAACAAGGCTTTGCATGTTTCCTTAGGTTCGACAACCAAGGGAATCTAGATCAACATCAATATGTATTCTAGATATGCATTTCTTATGTATACATACAATATGACTATTGCTAATCATAGTCTTGAGTTATCAATTATAATCCTTTGGTATTAATGTTATAAATATCCATCTCAAAGTCTTTCACACAAAGATCATTAGATGTTTGGGGCATTGCCATGCAAGATCATATCTTTTGAAACATAAACAACCTTTTATTGATTTTTCATCCTTGTCATACAAGATGCATAAAAGAATTTTTTATGGCATAATGAAATAGCAATTCAACTAATTCTATTACATTCCCAATGGGCTATTATAAATTTTAAATGTAGACTAAAGCTATCACAACACTCGCTCCACCTTTGTCCATCTTTGTCCTTCCATGAATGCCTTTACTTCTTGTCAGATCCTACACATCATTATGCCTTCCTTCTTCTTCTTTAATTCCTCTAACTAGAGTGGGAAATTTCTTTTCTAATATCCAAGCTAGTGATAATGGTGACAATTGTCTCTTATTTTATTTACACCTCCCTTTGCTTTGAGATCTGAAGACTTGGGCGTCTGGATGGCTTTAGAACCCTTCTTAGCTTTACCTTTGCCTTTTCCTTGAGACTTTCCCTTTGTCTTGCTGATCATCATCACAACTTGGGCTTGTCTTTCTTAATCTATCTCTGAGCTATTCTCAACATGCCTAACAACTCTGTCAATGACTTATCAAAGTCATTCATGTTGTAGTTCATGACAAATTGACGATATGACTATGGTAGAGACTGTAGAATAATGTTAGTGGCCAACTCTTGACCTAAGAGGAATCCAGTCTATCTAGGTTCTCCACATACCCAATGAGCTTGAGTACATGAGGACCTACTGGGTCACCTTCTACCACGTTATATTTGAGCAGTGCCTTGGTGACATTATATCTCTCTTGTCTTGCCTAATATTGGTACACGTTATTGATATGTGTGAACATCTCAATCACACCCATATTCTCACACTGCCTCTGCAACTCATAGTTCATGGAGCATAACATCAGACACTTGACATATATGATGACTTCCTATTAGTCTTTGGCGCATTTTTACGTGGTTCCTCTGGTTCTGACATCTTCAGGACATAAATCTTACATTCATGTGTGAGAATGATTCTCAATGTCCTAAACCAGATGTGGAATTTGTTCCTTGTTCGTTTATCCTTCTCAAGGATCGATCACAAAGAAAAGTGATTGTTGTTCATTGCCGTTTGATCCTACAAAAGAATTTGCAATTTTGTCAAAAAATCATTTGTGATTTCATTTGATTAAAATTTGGGCGATAACAATTAGGTCTTTAATTCATTATCATTCTCATTATATTATTCAAATTGACAACCCTCAAGTATCAATTCAGAAAACTACAATGAATAATTTTCTAATTAGACAAGATCCAAGTCTCATCAAATCATGAGTCAACTTTTGCTGATCGCCCACAACTTGACTATGTAGGTAGGCAATTTTTTCCAATTGTATTTATATGCAAATCTTGGATGGATGATATGTGAAACTCCTTGCCATGATCATCTACCTACCTCTGGGCTTAGGCTCTCTAAGTCACCAGTTAAGCCTGACCCAATAGCCAATACGATAGATATGCACCATGCTTTGTGCAAATCTACATGTATACCATCACACTTCCACGACATAGGCGGCACACCATGGTTTTTGCAAATCTACACTTGGTTGATCAAGCTTTTCATTTGTTTTGCTAATGGAAAACACTTTAGACTTAATATATTTGATTGAGGGATTTATATATATCATATATAAACATATACTGTATCCAATCACCACATATATAGTACATATCATATACATGCTATATTCCACAACATAAACATGCAATATCAAACAAAAAGCAATGGATATGGCCATCTGTACTTGTAATTCCTTGGATCCACAAGGAATTAATACCCCCTAGGTCAATCATCACATCACATGTATGAACATGTTTCCGGTGTAGACATGTGCTTGCCAATCAGGGTAGATCTATTCAACCCTTGAATCAAACGTCTCACCTCTTGGCTGGTCAGTTTGTCATTAGGGACAATCATCTGGCCTCCATTCCAACTAATGTTTGGACTCCTTCCAAATGGTTGGTTGGGTCCACTAGAAGGTTGTTTGGCTCCATCGTTTTGTCCTCCATGGTCCTCCTGACTGTCTGCTCCTCTCACTATCTGTTCGTCTCATCTGACGATGATCATCTTCCTCATCCTTGCAAGAAAAGAAAATATCCTATTACTACTTTATTACATTGCATAAAGAGAAACCTCCAGTTACATTCTAGGGGAGCAAAGGTAGGACACAATTAAATTTGTAATTGGAAGAGGAGGTAGAGGTTCGGTGTGTGGGCCGAGATAAATAGAAATAAAACCAAACCATCTAACCACACAAAGATATAAGGTTTAGGCCATAAGCACGCTACACATCCACCATCAAAACCACTTTTAGGGCGACGTGTGTATAATTGCATATATATCATATATATATATATTTGGGATTAAGTGGTCTTTGATTGGATAGACACATGAGACGGTTTAAATATTCACATCGTATGAAATAAATAAATGAGTAAACAAAAAATTTGATCATATCAATTATCCTAAAACATAGTAAATTGGTGTGGCTCTGAGACCATTGTTGGGAAATACGGGAACATAGTATAGAAATGGAAACAAAATTTTATCTGTCTGTATTCCCATAACATCAAGATCACATCAACTACTATGAAATATGAAGGATGGTCTAACAAGTTATACCTGGTCCTGGAGCAAGTCCAGTGACAACAAATCACTTCAATGCAACTATTTTCTAGTTGCTCTTGGATGGTGGTTGTACAGTTCTAGATTTTCACCATGAACAACGAACACGACATCTTCTATAATGACTCATGTGGTCTCGCCATAGACTACATGCTGATTTTGATCTCCTAGAAGCAGCCAAAGGACTCCTTCCTCTAGAGTAGTCCACATGGACCAACTAGAGTTCTTATCATTAAACTAGACTAGACATGAAGGAGTTGTCCCTCCCATTGGTATACTAGTCACCAACTTGCTCTCCTACAACAAAAATTCTCAGTTGTTATCTCCCGTCGTTATTCCTCCCTTGTCGGGTAGGACTTGCTTGGTCTCTCTTAGTTACCACAACCAAAGAGGACAAAAATTGTCATAGAAACTAATTCTCAGTTATGTTGTTGTTCTCTAGAAAGCCCCTAGTACCCCTCTATTTATTGGATGGGTTCCCAATCTGTACATGATTGTGCGGGAGTGGAAGGGACCGAAAGATATTGAATTTTTGCAACCTACAAACCATGAAACGATCATTTGTTGACCATATAGTCGTCTGGTAACCCAGACAATTGTCTCATACTGCCAAACGACTATCTGGTAGTTTCTTAATCATATACAAAATTGGAAATTTGATTCCAACTAATGTTAAACATTAATTCCTTGCACCACAAGTATTGTGCAATCGAAACAAGTTTGGGAAACTTCCAGAAAGTTCGTTCCGCCCAACCGATCCATCTCAGACATGTGAGATGCCCATCTCACTCACTTAGATGGCTGTCTGGTGAGCTTGAGTCGAGTCGATTGGTTCAACATATTGAACCAGTCGATTCACTCTTCAATTTGAGCAAAACTTAGCCAATTTAAACTCTAGTCAGCCTCACAACCCAGACGGCCGTCTCAACACCTGAGATGCTTGTCTGGCTACCCAAATAGCCATCTCAACACTTGATATGGACATTTGGTAGTTCAGTCAACCAATCCATTGCGTGAACTAAATATAAAGACTTTAGTAATCAATCCAATCATCATTCAAGATTACAAATCCTTCATCCATGAAAACACTGTGATGATTCCAGTCAATGGTAGGGACACAAATGCATGGACAGATAAATGGTGGGGCAGCCCTCACGTCCTTAAGGATCTGGTTATCAAACCTATCCCTGGAGAGCTGGAGGACCTTAAAGTTGCAAGTCTCATCAATTTTGAAAATACTTGGGAGAAGGAATTTCTGGAGGAATGGTTACCGCCAGACATAGTGAAGAAGGTGACTTGTACCATGTTACCTTTGAACACTGACATGACTTATGTTCGGGCCTGGTGTCATACTAACTCAGGTCAGTTTACTACTTGTAGTGCCTATGAGATTCTGAGGAAAGGGAAAGACATCATTTCCAATGGTAAGTGGAAGGTGATTTGGAAGTATAACATTGCAATGAAGTTGAGATATTTTATGTGGTTGGTTGGATATGGGGAAATTTTAACCAATTGCAGGAGGGCTGTGAGAAACATGTCAACTGATAAAACCTGCCCTCTCAGTGGACAAGACGATGAAACCACACTACATGCTCTTAGGGACTGCATACATGCCTCGCAGATCTGGAGGGAGGTTCTAGATGCGGGAACTTGGAGCAGTTTCTTTAGCGAAATGAATATCTGGAAAAGGATAGCATATAATTTATCGGCAACTAGGCCTCATGACATTATCTTTGCAGGAGGTTGCTGGCAGAACTGGAGGAATCAGAACTCACAAGTTTTAGAGAACAAGAGGAAGACCATGACTTACGTCAAAGTAATAATCATGAAGGATGTATACATCCATCTCCACACTTGGTCACACGATACTACACCTCAGCAATCTAACTCTACTGGAGTGAAGGGGAGGAAGCCATTGCAGAACTCTCTGAAGTTCAATACGGACGCAACCTTCAACTCACATACTCTTCAATCTTCTCTTGCTATTGTATGTTGGGATAATAATGGAAACTTGAGAGGAGGATGGGGCAAGACAACAATGGCCAGGAGTGCACTTGAGGCAGATTCTCAAGCCATTTCCCTTGCTTCGGAGGTAGGACTGGCGTTTGTAGGTAACATGCTATACTTTGAGTCGGATTCTAAGAATGTTATCAATGCACTGGAAAACAATACATTAGATAACCCTATGTTGGCAAGATGGATAGCAGCTGTCAGACATAATTGGAAACCTGACTAGTCTTATTCGTATGTTGGAAGAGAAGGTAATCAAGTGTTGATCGGTTAGCTAAGTTTCACCTCAAAAACACTGGAGGTTTTTATTTCTATAGAAATCCTCCATTAGTCTTAGTGAATGTAATCAACTTAGATGCTTGTAATGGTAGTAGTACTACCAGGTTTAATTCTGCTAATATTTTGGATGAGTGTACTGTCCATGACGATATTGCTTTCTTTAAAGGGGTGAGATAAATAGAAACCCTCTGGCTTATCTAAAAATAAAATAAAAAAATCCTCTTATAGATGAGTTCCTATGTGTGGGACCATATATGTCCCATATCAGATTGGTAGTGAATGTCCATAACTAACTTATGGCATCACACGAAAGGAGTGGTGCCTATTCGCACATCAGTGATACCTAATCGCACATCAGTGATACCCAATTGAATGGAAAGTTGGATAACAACTTCAACCTACAATTTGTGGTAGGTTTTGTAGTGGTTGTATAATTCCTTTGTCGCTGATATACGAAGTGAACTCAAAGTATGGAATCATCATCCTCTCAACATTCAATCCATGTTTCTTGAACCAAGAGAAGACTATATGATATAATGTGATCTCAATATCATATATAGATTCACATGTGCATGGGCATGCGTTTTCTCAATCTAGCTTATCAAGTGGCTAGGATATCATACTATAGTAGGAGGGACAAATCCCATATCTATCACTCACAATCTATCCCCATGTATCAAAGTCACCCAATCATCACCTTTATAACAACCCATGTTTCAAGATTGAGTTTGATGATGTCAAAGCGTACCCAACGACATGTGACAAGTGCAGTGATTCCAGGTCTAACAATCACAATCAACACCTTCACTATGAGAGATGACTATGACCACCAATGATGATTTCCATGTGTCACTCTCAAGGTGGGTTTGTCTGATACACCGTTCTCTAACATGTATATGTGTGATTGGTTTGATATTGCCATATCACGACTAATGAGATTCTATCATCAACCAACCCACACTCTAGTCTTATGTGTCATCGGTGTCTATCTACCTTCCACAGTAACAACTAACTAGGGACATAACAAGAATGTATAGACTCTTAAGATTTACATGATCTCATCCTCCAAGTCACGTACTTGAAGAAATATGCCATTGAGTATTGTCATCCTTTAGACATTCATAATATTTCCTCATTATCTCATAACTGAGTGAAAAAGAATGAATTGGAAGCTTGCCTTTATGCATATTAATCAAATCCTTTATGGTTTATGCCATGTCAATCATCATATGATTCTCCCTCTAGGCGTACCTTACCAATACCTTCCTCTCATACAACTACTTAAGTTATTGGTCTCCTTGGTGATGTAACTGAAGACTGACTTGTCAAACAAATGATGGACAACTCCCAAGATTTTTTTGCATTCATCTTTATCCAAACTCCTACTTCATTTTGATTGGATTTATAGCATCTCTCAGAATTTGGCTCATATAAATCATGATGGTATATATGATCATCCATCTTAATCTTCCACATATACCAATTACACAATGACAACTTACCTTTATTATTTGCACTCTCTATCTAGGCCACAAAACCAACCAAACTCTGACACCACATGAACACATGTCAAAGGTGCACACTAGTACAGAAATGGGTTATAACGTCACTACGTGTAGGGTCAGTTTTTCCAAATAACCGACCTTATATGTCTAAAAAAAATGTGGGCACCACTTAAGACCTCTTGGGTCGGTTTTCTTAAAAAAAATGACCTTGTAGTGTAACTCTGTAGGGTCAGTTTTCCAAATAACCGACCTTATATGTATATAAAAAATGCGGGCAACACTTAAGACCACTAGGGTCGCTTTTCTTAAAATGAATGACCTTGTAGTGTATCTCTATAGGGTCGGTTTTCATAAAATAAGTGACCTTATAGACAATTGGATTAGAAAGCCAATTACAGTTTCCTGCGGCAAAAATTTTCTCGATTTTGGCTTCGCGCTTCGATCTATACGGTCGGTTTTTCCAAATAACCGACCTTATGTGTCTACAAAAAATGCGGGAGACATCTTTATTAATCTAGTTTGCCTTCACACATGTATAAGCAGCTCTAGGGCTAGAAGTCCCTTCAGTCGACAATATTGTCAACTGAGATGAATTTTGGATCCAGTTTAGTTCATGCATGTATAAGCACCTCTAGCATCGATTTTTTTAGTTTTAACCGACCCTAGATCTCCCTCGATCGACGAATTTGTTGACCGAGAAGGAGCCAGATTTTGCTTTCGTGCGTGTATATGCACCTCTAGGGTCGATTGTTTCCTTATAACCGACCCTAGAGGGCTCCTCGGTCGACAATATTGTCGACCGAGATGAATTTTGGATCCAATTTAGTTCACGCATGTATAAGCACCTCTAGCGTCAGTTTTTTTTTACTTTTAACCGACCCTATAGCTCCCTCAATCGACGAATTTGTCGATCGATAACCTCTCGGTCGACAAATTCGTGGACCGAGAAGGAGCCAGATTTCCTTTCGTGCATGTATATGCACCTCTAGGGTCAGTTTTTTCCTTATAACCGACCCTAGAGGGCCCCTCGGTCGACAATATTGTCGACCGAGATGAATTTTGGATCCAGTTAACCACCGCTAGCATCGGTTTTTTTACTTTTAACTGACCCTAGAGCTCCCCTCGTTCGATGAATTTGTCGACCGATAACCTCTCGGTCGACAAATTCGTCGACCGAGAAGGAGAGCCAGATTTCCTTTCGTGCATGTATATGCACCTCTAGGGTCGGTTTTTTCATTATAGCCGACCCTAGAGGGCCCTCGGTCGACAGTATTGTCGACCGAGATGAATTTTGGATACAGTTTAGTTCACGCATGTATAAGCACCTCTAGCGTCTATTTTTTACTTTTAATCGACCCTAGATCTCCCTCGGTCGACAAATTTGTCGATCGATAACCCTCTCAGTCGATAAATTCGTCGACCGAGAAGGAGCCATATTTCCTTTCGTGTGTGTATATGCACCTCTAGGGTTGGTTTTTTCCTTATAACAGACCCTAGAAGGCCCCTCGGTCGACAATATTGTCGACCAAGATGAATTTTGGATCCATTTTAGTTCACACATGTATAAGCACCTCTAGCGTCAGTTTTTTACTTTTAACCGACCCTAGAGCTCCCTCAGTCGATGAATTTGTCGACCAATATCCTCTCGGTCGAGAAATTCATCGTCTGAGAAGGAGCCATATTTTCTTTCGTGCATGTATATGCGCCTTTAGGGTGAGTTTTTCCTTATAACCGACCCTAGAAGGCCCCTCAGTCGAAAATATTGTCGACCGAGATGAGTTTTGGATCCAGTTTAGTTCACGCATGTATAAGCACCTCTAGCGTCAATTTTTTACTTTTAACTGACCCTAGAGCTCCCCTCGGTCGACAAATTTGTCGACCGAGGATCCCTAGGTCGAGAAATTCATCGACCGAGAATGAGTTTGAGTATTTTTAAATAACCCAACACGTGCACTGCTTATCTCTAGCGTCGGTTTATTTGTAGTAACCGATGCTACAAGTCGGGCCCGGGGCTTGAAGTGGCCGAGACCTAGTCTTTCTCTACTGTGAAACATAAATTTCATTATCTTTTTCTCTCCCGCGGCGCTGAGACCTTTTCTTATTTCTCTCCTTGTATCATTCGGCCACCGATATCTTCTCTTCTTCTCTCCCGCGTCATCACTTTTCATTGTTGCCACGCCGCCAAAGCCTTTGCCAAGAAGCTCGTCGTCGTGTTCGAAGAGGATCGTGGTGTCCATGAAGCCCTTGCCCCCTCTCTGCGCCGCCAAAGCCCTTGCCTCCTCTTCGTGAAAAGAGCTTGTCATCGCCGCCTCTCCACACTTCCACAAAGGTCTCCGCCTCTCCGTGAAGGTCGTCACATCCTCCACGAAGGTCGCCGCCGTTTCCAGGTAAGGTCACCGCTTCCCTAGTTCCCGAGTTCGTTCTCGCCGCCATGGTAGCGTCTAGGTCAACTCTCGGTCGACAATATTGTCGACCGAGAGTCCACCTACGCACAGCGTCCAGGTCCACTCTCGGTCGATAATTTGTCGACCGAGAGTGGACCTGGACGCCGCACGCAGGTGGGCTCTCGATCGACTAATTGTCGATCGAGAGTGGACCTGTGCTCCTTTAACTACACAATTATATTGTTTTCCCATTTTATATGATTTGATAACCCAACCAATAATAAAAACATTTATTTTTTCGTATGTAATCATTATATAAATTCTAGAAATTAATACGAGATTGATGCATGATGTTTAACTTAATATATAAATATGAAAATAATGCATTTATATATTAACTTAGAAACCCGTTCAAAATTTACTCATTAGGAGTAAACTTTGGATAGTCCCCGGTTTGGGACTATTTTTGGATATTTACTCTCACTTAGGATGTAACTGTATAATGTATGTTTAGTTTTGTAGAAAATTTCAATAGGATTTCCTCATTTGTTCTCTGGGTACATATGTGAGTGGTGATTTGCTATTTACATCGGGGTACTTGGAGAACTTAGGGGAAATGCTGCTGAAATTTTCTTCAAAACTAAACATACATTTTAAAGTTACTAGTGAGATTAAATATTCAAAAATGGGATAGGTGGTACACTTTAGTATACAAGTAATTAACTTCCTATCAATAAAAACTTATACATTATAGTATCAATATTAAATGGTTAGTTTTATAATTAATTTTAATGTGATATAGAAAATGGATCGAAGTTGGATGTCTATCAAGAACCGTTGTAGTCCAGAGTTTGCCAAAGGTCTTGATGAATTTAAAAGATTTGCTGAGGAACTTAGGAAACTACCTACAGATAGGCTATATTGTCCATGTAGAAATTGTTGTAACAATTTGAAAGTTGATACTGGTGAGGAAATTAAGAAACATGTCATATGCAATGGGATCATACAAGGTTATAATGAATGGTATTTACATGGAGAGAAATTTAATTATGGATCAGAAAATGTCGATACTAAGACTTGTGGCATAGAAGATATAGATAATGATGATAATGTTAATGATGAACCAATTCAAGATGACCGGATTCAGGATGATATGGTTGATGAGATGCTACGTAGCTACATCGATGAAGTTAGCAGCTACATCACAAAACACAATGATCTTATCAAGAGAAATCATCCACGATCCAATTCAATGTGGCTTGCAAGAGAGCATAATCGAACATTTATTAGGTGGTTTGAAGAGAAAGTATTTAATCAACTATCTGAATCACCAAATAATGTTGTTGAGAACATAAAATGGCTCGCCTTCAAGCCAAAAATGGATGTCATGTCATATGAAGGTTATGACATAAACGGATTTTCATACTACAAAAAGCGTCAAGATGAAAGTAGTGTAGTTCAAAATAGTGGGGTCACTGTTCAAGCTTGTTCGTTGTATTTTTCTAGTGCTAAAGATAAAAGACCACGTGAAGTTGAGATGTCATATTACGACATCATTGAGGAAATATGGGAATTGGACTATAAAAATTTTAGAGTTCCTATATTTAGCTGTAATTGGGTTGACAACATCAATGGAGTTTTAGTGGATGAGTTGGGTTTCAAATTGGTGAATTTTGAAAAAATTGGTGAGAAAGATGAGCCATTCATCATGGCAGACCAAGCAAAACAAGTATTCTATATTGATGACCCTGCAAATAAAAATTGGTCTGTCGTTCTTCATGGAAAAAGTTAGTTTACTGTAGATCCTATAAATGAAGAAGAATACTACAAAAAGTATGATGATTCCAGTCCATTCTCAGTTGGTTTGCCAAGTGTAAATGTTGAAGATAACATCGATGAATATTATAAACATCATGACCATGCTGAAGGAATTTTACTTGACTAACAACTCAACCAATACTAAAGGCATGTATTCTTTGAATTATTTATTTTATTATCATTCAAGCAAGTAATCTTTTTAATATACATCATATATCATGTATACCTTATAACTTGTTCTTTTATTATCACTTTTTTTTTATCATGTATACTTGCAGGTTCTAAAATGGCGAGTGAAGATGAACATTCTGAGCATGAGCATGAGCACCATGAGGATGGTAGTGGTGATGCTAAGAAAAGTAGAGGTCCCACACTGATGCGTAGGCTGTAGGAGCTCAGGGCTAAAGGGGACAAATTGCCAATCCAGTTTGATATCACAGGAGCACCTGTTGGGGAACATGCTAGTGCTTTCAAGCATTACGTAGGAGCGAACGTACGCAGTAAGGTGCCAATAGATATAGAAAATTGGCATGATGTTCCTAATGCCAAAAAAGACCTCATATGGAAAGATATATCTATGAGTGGAAGTGATATTATTTTAATATATTTTTTATCTATTGATTCTAATTTAGTTTGCTTGGAATTAATTCCTTTTCAAAACAATATTATTAATTGCTTCTTTTGTATGTATAGGGTGTTTTTCATCTAAATGAAAAAGATCACAAGAAAAGAGTGCTACAATGTTGTGGTGTACGATGGAGGGGTTTTAAGACATATCTTGTAAGGGAATTTATAGATAATCCTAAACAAAAGAAGAAAGCAACATATGTATATATTTTTATAGATCCTCAGGTGTGGGAAAGATTTGTTGTAGCTAGGAGATCGGAAGAGTTTCAGGTAATAATGGTTGTGATGTATTGTATGAATCTTTAATTTTATACAATTAAGGAGGTGAATCTTTTTATACATATGTTTGCCAAGTCTAAATTACAGTACCTCATTTTAAATGATCAGGCTATCCACCAGGCTCAAAAGCAAAGACGGGCCAAAAATGTGCATGACCATCACTTGGGGCCCGGTGGTTATGCCTTCCGCCGCCAACTACAAGAGAAGCAATCCTCTTTTGGAGAAGAATCTAGTACAACTCAAGTAGAGCATCCACCCCGATACTTGACATGGATTGATGCTAGAAAGAATCGAGTAGGTGAAATTGTCAACCCTGCAACTAAGGAGGTGGCACAAAAGATGGTAGGTTTATCCCAACTAAGTAAAGAGTAACTCCCACAAACTTAGATTTATTTATATCTAATTGATATTGTGATTTAATATTTTTATCAACTATGAATAGATTGATCTCCACGAGCAAAGGAAGGAAGGAAAGTTCATCCCAACTGGCCACATGGATGAACTATCAATTGCTCTTAGTACGAAGGAGCATTCTGGCTGTGTTAGGGGATTAGGAGCTGGCATAGGATTCAAGTCTTATTTTGGCCCTTCGCAATCTAAAAGAGGTCGTGCAGGATGTCTTACACAAGAGGAGGTTGAAGCATTAGTAGCATAGAAAGTGAAAGAAATAATGTCTTCATTTTAGCCTACTCAACCTTCTCAACCTATTCATACTGTGCGTCTCTCAAGTGATGAGGTACAAGCCCATGCTCCAGTTGTAGAAGGTCATGGGAGCACTCCCAATGACCCACCACAACAATCTACAGTAAGTTTTTGTTCTATACGTTGTGTTATTAGTATGATATATATATGATAATATATATAGTTGTAACAGGTATCTGTTCTACTACTTCTTATATAACTTTTATTATTTCAATCTAGGTTGGTATGAACTGTAAACTTGTAGTGGAGGTTCTAGAATATAATGTTGTGGCAGTGGGCAAGGTGTACAACCTTGGTGGTACATTGCATTGCCAACAAATTACTAATGACATTTGCCGTGTGTCCATCCATCTTGTGTATGACGGAATGGGGGACAAACCACTACCCATACCTAATCCTGAATATAGTACAGTTGAAGAAGCTGAGGGTGCTAAGGTGGGTTGGCCTAGACACTTGGTTATCAATGACAAGGTATACCTTATTTCTACCATATTTTTCATATTTGACTGCATATATGAATTCGTGTTATATAAGTATGTAATTTAATTAATAGGTTTGTAAACCAAAAAGTAAAAATTCTACTAGTCATCCTCCTATGCCCAAGCCATCTTTCATTCCTGAAGCTACATTCGACAAATTGGGAAGTAAATGTAAATGTTTGTGTCGATACTTAGCCAACCAAAGCTCAGGATCACATATGTTGGTCAATTTAATAGAAGATGCAGTTGGGAGGGACTTTGAGAATTTTATTTTTCTTGATGATATTATAGAGTTGTTCCGGTATGATTGGCTAAGTACTTCGATAATAGAAGTATGGATAAGGTAAGGATCTATCAATATATATATATATATATATATATATATATATATATAATTCCAATACAAATTTTTAGCTTAGTTCTATATATGGAAATAATTACAAATGTTTTACAGCCATTTATATACTGAGATCACAAACCTTGATATAAGGAATGTTGGATTCTTAATTCCTTCAATTACTAGTCAAGTGGAGACAAATTTTGAGGATGTGAATGAGTACTTCTCTACTGCATTCAAATATTTTGCTAGTGAGGGGAAGGAAATTATCCTAATTCCTTTTAACGTCCAATGAGTATTATTATTCAATATAATTTTAATAATGAATAAAATTATTTATTTTAATATTTGTTTTATTCTTACTCAGAGATAGACATTGGGAATTAGTGGTGATTGCCCCTAAATTGATGACTCTTTATTATCTTGACCCAATGGGTAAAACAACAAGGAGTCACAAACTGAAATTGTTAGCTATGGAGTAAGCATAAATTTAGTCAATGCTTCAACATGATATTTCTATTTAAAATTTCTATTTTACCAACTATAATTTAAATGATAGGGGTATAAAGGCTTTTCGTGATGCTGGAGGACAAATACCCACAAAATTAAAGACATTGACTTTGAAAAATGTCAAGGTAGCTACTTTGACAATTGCTTAGTCTTATATGTATTAGTTTTCAATTCTAATATGTCAACTCTTATAGTTTTATCTCAACTGTTGTTTATAGTAGTTTACTAACATTAAGTATAATTTGTTATTTGTAGTGTCCTATGCAAAATAATGACTGGGCTGGTGGCTACTATGCAATGAAATATATGCAAGCTATTGTCAAACAAGCATCACATGACATTCAGACTATAAGTCAGGTAATAAAGAATAACATCATAAATTTACAAGTGATTGTAGTCATTTTATAAAATATTAGCATGTGCATTTTCTGTTACAGATCTTTACAACTCATCCTTACACAGTTGTGGACTTGAATGAATTCTGAGAAGAGTGGTCAGATTCTTTTCTAAATGAAGTCAATATAGCATTGGATTAAATATGTCAGCTCCATTTATGTATGTGGTTTGAGTACTCTTTCATATTTACTTTTATATCTGATTAATATCATCTCATACTTGCAATCTATCATTTTGTAAATTATGATGTGATTATGAATCATTTTTGTCATGAATGTGTGGTTTTGAATGGTGACGGTTGAGCATCAATGCTCCCCTCTCCCAGAATATATGAATCTTTTTGTTCTTCTATTCTATTTCATTTTCTGCAGAAATTTTAAAAAAATCGTAACTTCTAGTGTCTGTTATTTATAAAAATCGACCCTAAAGATAGAATAAATATTTCAGTGTACCCCTCGGTCGAGAAAATTGTCGACCGAAATATTTTCGGTCGACAATTTTCTCGACCGAGAGAGTTTACAGGGTTGGTTTTTTTGGAATAACCGACCCTAAAGATTGAATAAACATTTCAGTGTACCCCTAGTTCGACAATTTGCTCGACCGAGGGGTACACTGAAATGTTTATTCAATTTTTAGCATCAGTTATTCCAAAAAAACCGACCCTGTAAACTCTCTTGGTCGAAAAAATTGTCGACCGAAATATTTTCGGTCGATAATTTTCTCGACCGAGGTGTACACTGAAATGTTTATTCAATTTTAAGCGTCGGTTATTAAAAAAAAACCGATCCTGTAAACTCTCTCGGTCGAGAAAATTGTCGACCGAAAATATTTTCGGTCGATAATTTTCTCGACCGAGAGAGTTTACAGGGTCGATTTTTTTGGAATAACCGACCTTACAGGCTCCTTTTTTCTCGCCTGGGTCAGATTTTTTACAACCTTTTGCGTCGGTGTTTACTCTGTAAGGTCAGTTTTGTTTGGTCAAATAAACCGACGCTATAGAGCAAATTCTATAGCGACGACCACTTAGGAGTCGGTTATAAAGTGATGCTACAGTCTTAAAAAAACCGACGCTACAGACCATTCCCGTAGTAGTGGCACATTTCCTTTCACATACAATATATAGTAGAATATCCTATTTGTATAAAATACATACACAATATCCAACTTGTGTATGTGTATCACAAGGTGTAATCGACAAACTTTGTGCTTGATGAGCCCCTGCCCAACAAGACCTTTGTCATGTGGACTGATGACACTATATCTCAATGGGGCTTTAAAGTCGATGACCCCATGGGATGGGTCAAGTGGGTCATTGTTTATACAAAATGACGAGGCCCTAGATGATGTCCTAAACTTTATCAGATAAAGTTCCTTCTTGCATGAGTCTCCTAGTCAATGAAACCTCTACTTGAGGAAAATACACACTTGATAGTGTTTTCTCTCTATGAGAGTTATGCCCAATGAGGGATCTGCAACCAGCCTCAATTTGATAGCAACCCAATCATTGAGTAAGTCTATTCTATAAATACTATTGTAGGATATAAATAATACAATCCCAATAGTGTTGGCTTCTTAGATACTCCACATTCTAATTTTGATGCTACAAATATCTCCTACATGTGCTACTAATGTGTGAATTGAATTTTCTAGGTGATTAAGGAACTTAGACAAGATCCTATGACAAATAATATGCAATAATTCATGTGTTTGGATGTTTGGATATCATGTTTTACATAGACTATGCTTTGTAAGTAATTGTAGACATTGATAGGAATGGTGAAAATCAAGCTATGAATGGAATAAAAGAATCCAAAACCTAGTTGTATACTTGTATATACCCGATAGGAGGGGTAGATAATTTTCAATATTCATTTGAACCATTTTCTAATATTTTGGACTAAGCGTTTTAGGTCAAGGTATAATTCAATCAAAATGCTTTATGGTAAAACTTTAGATTGATTAAAACACAACTGTTAGACCAAATAGATTGTCGAGCATGTTTCAGTCGAACTTAAATTCTACCAGATGTATTTTTGTTGAATTATAATTCAACCAAAGATAGTTTTGTATAAAATCTGCTAGTATATAATTAACCATTCTAATCTCACCCAGTTATCCTATAATGACTAGTTTCCCCCTAAACTTGTCCTAAATACTCCCACCATGTATCTTAGAAATTTCTAATTGTACACTAATTATAGGAGTGATATATGGACACCCAAAGTACACTTGAGCATTACATCTACATGCGGTCTCTCTCAAACCTAGAATTCAAGTTTTCTACAATCAGTTGCTCCCAAGAAAGTCTAATTTTGGCCTAGATCTAGTATCCTACTCCACCAAATATAGATTTTCCTAAACCCATGTGGAGTTAATCATCACTTGTTCATAGTTCTATAATTGTATATCATGTGAAGATTGTGTTCTACTTTCCTTATTCTCTCTTGTTCCTTGTTTGATTTTTTTCTTCATGTTACTTTTGTTGAGAAGGTCATGATATAGTTGTTTAGAGCTACTTGTTTCAAGAAGACTGTGTCCAAATGTGGTAGAAGTATATTGTGATCTACTCCAAAGAGGGTGCTCTTCTACCATCTCGCAAAGAAGCAAAAAGTTATTTTTGAGCAGAAAATAGAGGATGATCTTGAGAGAAAAAAGTCAATGATATCTAAAATTTGTATTGGACTAAAAAAGGAATAAATTACATGTTAAGAAACTCAAATTTACAACAACTAGGTAGTGGAGCTAAGACATTTTAGGATGAAACCACTATACATTTTGTGTGTTTGTGGTTGCTTTCAATTGTTGATACTTGCTTAACTTTTTATTACATATATTCTTTAAACAAGTTACAATTTGCCTTCCTTGTGTTTTAGGTTGCATAAATCTAATTTTATCTATTCAACTCCTCTAGAGTTTTCAATTGGTATTAGATCAATAATTCAAGAGCAGTAGTGAGCCTTGAATATGGGGGAGAAGAATCTACTAGGCTAGCTCAACCTTGAAGGCACACATGTTAACCACTCTGTACTTTTTGATGAATCCAACTACATGTAATGGAAGTGGTGTATGCATATCTTCAGTAAATGTTCTAGCTTTAACCTTTTAGAAGATGGTCATCCAACCATACATGCCTTGAAAACTAGAGCATGAGCATCAAGATGCAGATACATCAAAGGTGCTACATTGAATGCTAAAGACGTAAGTATATATGTTCTTACTTATTTTCTAGTGAGTTCAATAGAATTTCCTTTTACGAAACAACTTGTGATGTTTGGATAAAACTATCTATTACTCATGAAAGAACCAAGAAAGTAAAGGATACTAAAATAAATATGATTAGTCATAAACTAGATTTATTTCAAAAGAAAAAATATGAAACTATTTCTAACATGTACTCTAGATTTACTTAAATTATCAATGCCTTGAAATCTCTTGGAAAATATATTACAGACGTTGATCTTGTTACTAACATTTTGATTTTTGTAACCTATAAGTATGAAAAGAAAGTTACTGCTATAGAAGAATATTTAGATATTTCTGCTTTACATATCAAAGAGATTATAGGTAACGTAGAGATTTAGAGATCAAGATCCAAGAATTTGAAATGGGAGATGAAGAAGAGAATCATGCGAAGAAAAAGAGTACACACCTCAAATCAAGGGTTTTAAAACAATCTTCTTCTCCATCAAGTGGATCATCTACCAGTGAGGAAGAAAATAACTCCAAAGGTAAGAACTAAAATTCCTCTTTTGACAAAATTAGTAGATACTTTTATACTAGATTTCCTACTTGCAGTGAAAAGGGACATTGGAAGGATGATGCTTGAAACTAAAGAATAAGAATAAGAAGAAGAAGAAGAAGAAATTCAAAGAAAAGAAGAAGGTATATCATCCGTCTTTGGATTCTACTCCAAAGCTAGGGTCAAGTTATGAGGATTAAATGTTTGCTCATGTTGTGGAATGCCTCCTTGCCAAACATGATGGAAATATGAACAAGAAAGGTGTATGAAGTGATGATAGTGAGGTATCTCTTTCAACTTTTCCCAAAAATGAGAATATTGAACTTGTTACCTACGTTGGAAAAGTTTGATAAATATAAGAAAAAAAATAGAAAATGTTTGGCTAGTTTTCTTGATTCTTTGAATTTATATCTTAGAAAGATAAATGATCAATATGCTAGTGAAAAGAAAAGAATAGATGATCTTGTTTCTCAAAATGCTTCTATGTAAACTCAAGTTTTGACTCTTTTATATAAGTTGATTAAAATGGAGAAACAACCTTGTGACAATGTGAGTTTTTACTCTTTTCTATCAATTAAACTAGTTTTCACCTTTATAATGATCTTTCATAACCTCTTTTGACTTATTGATCAGTATAGATACTCAAAATCAAATCCTTTTGTATTCTATGAATTTTATGCACTCTTGGACACTTTAATTTAACTTAATACACCTCTTTAAGAAAATGCTTAAGTTTGGCTAATTAACTTTATCCTTTGGTCTCCAAACTATTACACTTTATTCTACTCTTCATGTTGAAGTTATGGTCCAAATTTGAGAGCTTTCGGACCTTCCTATGAATTTATATGATTTTTCCAAGTTCTAAGCCTTTTTCCTTGATTTTTTTTTGCCGTTTTCCACCTTTTTCCTTGTTGGGCCCGGCCCTTTTCCTTTTTTTTTTGGGGCGCTGCTAGCCAAGGCGGAGTGACCCAGCAGCCTTGGATCTTGATCCAACGGCGCTGGGGGTCATCCCCTACCTTGCGCTCGTTTTGGCAAGGTCTGCAGTGGACCAAGCCAGCGATCGGCTCGACCCCGATCGAGCTACTTGCAGCGGTTGCACTCGTTTTCTCGACCAATGGATCCGCAGCTACTTCTCGAAACTTCCGCAAGGTTTAGATGGTAGAAACACGGATTGATCGCCAAGGAAACCATGGCCCATCTTGGGCGGCGCCGGCTCCCTCATCTAACCCTAACCCTAGCTTCGGGAGCCCTATAAAAGACCCCTTTGGGTTCGTCGCGCCCCCACAATCCCGAACGGCAGCCCCTTTGCTCCCGCTACACCCTCCTTCGATCACCCCTCTTTCTCCGGCCGCTACACCGCCGCGGAGCAGGTCTACTCGCGGGCGGGCTCTTTGGTTGGGGCAAGCAGCAGCAACCCCCCGATCCAAGCCCACGATGGTCCCGGCTAGGATCGAACGGCCACTGATCCCCGCACGATTCTTCCCTCTACCCTTTCTCTGAGAAGCACGTGCCTGGGAGCACGGCTCATCCCCGCCGCTGTTTGGCCGTGAGTCCACGGTAGTCCGCCGATCAACGACCCCAGAAGTTCAGTATTTCTCCCTCTCTGCCCTAAATTCCTTTTAATAGCCTTTTCTTGCAAAATTGATATCTTGAGATCCGTAACTCCAAAAATAGTAAATTTATAGTCTATCTTGATCAGAAAAATCCAACTAATCTGTTAAAAATATTTGTGAAGTCTGATTCTCGACTTTTATCACAGATATGCCATGATCTTGATCCTTTGCCTATTTAATTATATTATAAGATGATTAATCTTGAAGAAAACCATGTTCCTGTTTTCTAATGATCGTTCTGAGACACAAAATCATCTTTTGACAAGATTAAGGTTATATCTAATCTTTTTAACCCTTTGCCCTAAAATATAAATCATATACCTTGAAACAAGGGTTGTTAATGATATGATGGTGATCTACCCTAATCTAGAAAGGCCTTTTGATCATATGATCCCTGATCTAACTTGATCCAAATAATAATATTTTGTTCCCATACTGGAAATGATCTAGAATTTTGGATAATGCTTTGGATAATGATATTGATAATTAGGGTTGACATCTATTCCTAAAATTACCTAGGAAGGTCATCCATTCATGAAACATGTTTGATACTTGGATATTTGTTGGACTTATGGGAATGTTGTTGATGACCTAAACCTAAGGTAGAAATAGGGAAATGTAACCCTAATCTCGATTTGATCTTTTAAACTATGATCTTGACCCTTGATCCAATATTTTGATCTAGGATCTGACTCAAAGGGTTGATTTTACTCTCTCTCTTGGGATCTATACTCCAAGTACTCTTTTAGGAAGGTACGCTATTATACTACTCCTCCTTGGTTGCTTGATGATAATTTCTTAGGTATCTCTTGAATTATGCTTGGCTAATTATTTGGATGAAATATTGTTCCCTATGAATAGTCTTCCGTTTTTCTTCTATATTATATGTTGAGGAACATGAAATCTAAATCACTAGACCCATTATGACTGCCCGTATATTGATGTTGATAATGATGTTGGAAATATTGATAATGTTGATATTGGATATAAGCAAAACTCTTTCTTTGGAAGGAGGGATTTTGCACTTGGATCTCCTATCTCATATGGTGAGAAGGAGCTTGGTGACCCCCATCGCGTTGGGGTAATTGAGTCACCCAAATTAATATAAGCATGCTTCTTGAATTTCAACATAATGGGAAATTCGTAATAAAAATTTGTTGTTTGAATAACATTTTGGTTTTTGGAAATCGTTCGATAATGATTTGAAACATAAGTCCTGCCAAGCATACTAGTTTTCATTATAAAACCGTTTTACTTGTTTTTATATAGCGTACCGTGCAATTGCATTGACTTTGTGTCTTGATTTTCTCGATTTTAGGTAATGCAAGGAACTAGTTCCATCTACTCTTTCATCTACTGCAATAAGGACTGCTGCATCTTATGGACTCTACATGGGAAGCTAATTGTAAAAGGGATGTAGTTGTAGGCTAGTTCTTATCTCTTTCTTTTCCTGTTGCCTATGGGCCTGATGTATTAAACTTTTTGGTTCATTTTAATAAAGAAGGATGTTATTTCATTTTTGCATATTATCTGTGTGTGATTTTCGGGCCACTCAGGGACGGGCGCTCTCATCCCTCTAACACTGCCCTTTTGGACAGTGGGATTGGGATTAGGGTAAGAACGGATCCGTGACAGTTGGTATCAGATCCATAACACACTTCATATGCATTAGTGAAATGATATTCTTAATCGCTGAACCAAGGAAGCCCTAAAAATTCACTATGGTGAAAACTGAGGTGTCTAGAAAGAGCACAAAGGGGGTTCTGGCATAATTCTTCCTATCCGTCTTCACGGTGGTTGAGGTTCCTCCTGCTCCACCTGGCCTTAGTTGATCCAGAAATGGATGGAAGGACTTCCTATAACCCTAGAGAGTCTTCTAGCATCTTATCTCTTCTTTAAGGATTACCTAAGCCACCTATTAGAAGGAAATAGGATGACTCCTCATCTTCTCGTTCTCCTTAAGGTGTCATGACTTGATCAATATACTCTCTCTATTTTGGGTAAATTAAGGACGGGTACAACTAAAATTCGAAAATAAATTGAGAAAACTTGTTGCAATATTTCCATGATCTATCATATTCTTGCTTTGAAAGTAATAAATAAGAAAACTTATACTCGTTGAACTCTTACAGATGGCCCCAAAAACTAGGAACAACAGGGATGGTGAAGGGACCTCTGGTACTAAAGATAAGGGGAAAAAGCCCCGCATGGAGGATGATGAAGATGTCGGTTCTGCCAATAAGACCAACAATATGGGGGAATGGGAGTTAAAACAAAAAGCCATCATGGATGCCCTTCATGACCTAGCTGTTCGTACCGCATCTCTTGTACCAACCCAAAACCCAAAACCCACCACTATCCAGGATTTTCTGAAACTCAGCCCTGAAACCTTCTACGGGGAAGACAAAAATGATGTCCTAGACAAAGCTGATGCCTGGTTAGTGTCCATGGAAAACACCTTTAGGGTTTTGAGGTGCCCTGAACAAGACAAAGTTGGTTTTGCCACCTACCAGTTGAAGGGAGCAGCCAAATTGTGGTGGGAGAATTACATTCGATCACAACAGGTCATCCCTGTCAACTGGGAAGCCTTCAAACCCATTTTTACCAACCGTTTCCAACCCACATCTGAGAGAAAGGAAAAACAAAAACAATTCCTCACCCTGACCCAAGGAACCAACACAGTGGCTGAATACATCCGACAGTTTCGCTTGCTAGAGAGACATGTCACCAACCTCACTGAAGAACAAAAACTTGACCGTTACATTGATGGGCTTTTCATTACCCTAAAAGCTTTTGTATCCTCATCCAAACCTGCCACTTTCCAAGATGCCTATGACCATGCCTTGTCCATGGAGAGAACCCTCAGGATGGGACACGGGAAACCGTTACCTACACTTGCCTACCTAGGCCTGACTGAAGTTGCACCTGCAAAACCTGAACCCAAGGGAAAACCCTATGTTGGTGGCAATAAGAACAGAAACCGACAGAAGAACCAGAGGAATCCTCACGCCCAAGGCCAGAACCAGAACTACAACCGTGGTCCTGCACAAAACCAGAATCATGGCCAAAATAGGGGCCCAGGCCGGAATGCCAATATTCCTCGTTGCCGTAACTGTGGTAACTTCCACCCTGGCCAGTGCAAGTATCCGTCCCCGGTCTACCATTACTGCAAACAGGAGGGTCACTTCAGAGATAGCTGCCCCCACCCTCCTCCAGCATGGGCCAGGCAAGGTGAACATAGACAGGCTCGTGTCTTTGCTGTGAATGCAGATGAGGCGAAGGCCAATGAAAACAAACTCATGGAAGGTACCTTTTAAATTCAAGATTATTTCCAGAACTTTATATCGTGATTATCTTGTACATAGTCCTTACACAAAATATATGTATATGTAGGTATGATGCAAATCTACAATCATTTTGTTGTTACTCTTTTTGACTCTGGGTCGACAAACACCTTCATGTCTAAGAATCTTGCTTGTATGTTGAATCTTGAAATAAGGGACTTAGGTACGTACTTGATGTAACTACCCCAAGTGGGAAGATGAAAGTCTCCTACTATATTGTCAAGAAAGTCCCTCTATCTTATGCTGGACGTAGTTTTGAGTCAGATTTCATAATCTTAGACATGGAAGACTTTGACCTTATTCTAGGGATGGATTGGCTCCATAAAAATCATGCTCTAATCGATTGTCGTGCCAAGAAAGTCATTATTTCCAAACCCAATCTCCCTATTCTTGTAATCCCTGGAAGGAAAGATCGAAATCAAAATGTTGTCATTTCTCTGATCAAAGCCCAAAACTTGATAGCTAAAGGGTGCAAAGCCTACCTAGCAACTGTAACCATAGTCAATCCTGATACGAGTGCCCTAGAAAATATTGATATAGTGCGAGAGTACCCGAGTGTCTTTCCTGAGGAGCTCCCTGGGCTACCACCAGATCGTGATGTTGAGTTTTCTATTGATTTAGCACCTGGTACCGCACCTATCTCTCGGGCACCCTATCGGATGGCTCCTGCTGAATTGACCGAGCTGAAAAAGCAGTTGCAGGAATTGCTTGATAAGGGTTTCATCCGCCCTAGTACCTCTCCTTGGGGAGCCCCCGTTTTATTTGTCAAGAAAAAGGATGGTTCCCTTCGCATGTGTATTGACTATCGTATGATCAATCAAGCTACTGTGAAAAACAAGTATCCGCTGCCCAGAATTGATGACCTTTTCGATCAACTCCGTTCTGCTCATGTCTTTTCAAAAATTGATCTTCGTTCTGGATACCACCAACTCAAAGTTAAGGATGAAGACATTCCTAAAACAGCCTTTCGAACTCGATACGGGCATTATGAGTTCCTTGACATGCCTTTTGGGTTAACTAATGCCCCTGGTGTGTTCATGAATTTGATGAACAGTGTCTTCCAACCCTTCCTCGATGAGTTTGTAGTGGTCTTCATTGATGATATATTGATATATTTGAATGATATTGAATCACACCGTACCCACCTTCGCAAAGTTCTTGATATCCTCCAATCTCAGAAATTCTATGCAAAGTTGTCAAAATGTGAATTTTGGATTTCTGAAGTCATGTTCTTGGGCCACATAATTTCTGGTGGGAAAATTTCTGTTGACCCCGCCAAAGTCTCAGCTGTTCTTGAGTGGCAAGCCCCAAAGAATGTCTCAGAGATCCACAGCTTTCTAGGTCTTGCTGCCTATTATCGACGTTTTATCCAGAACTTTAGCAGGACTGCCTTGCCTCTCACTAAGCTCACCAGAAAAGGGGAACAATTTATCTGGTCAAAGGAGTGTGAGTCCAGTTTTCAAGAGCTAAAGACAAAGCTGACAACTGCACCTGTCTTGACTCTTCCCTCGGGAAATGATGGGTTCGTCATCTTCACCGACGCATCAAGGTTCGGTCTGGGTTGTGTTCCCATGCAAGAAAGAAAAGTAGTTGCTTATGCCTCTCGACAATTGAAGCCAAATGAGGTCAACTACCCAACCCATGACCTCGAGCTTGCCACCATCATATATGCTTTGAAGATATGGTGACACTACTTGTATGGTGCCACCTTCGACATCCTCACCGACCATAAAAGTTTGAAATACATCTTGACACAGAAAGATCTCAATCTCAGACAGAGGCGTTGGCTCGAGTACCTTAAAGACTATGACTTCACCATTGCCTACCACCCCGGTAAGGCAAATGTGGTGGCCGATACACTCAGTAGGAAGCAGGCTAAATGTGCTGCCGTCTTCACTACGGAATGGAAGAACATGGAAGTCATGTCACTTTGGGCCCCAAGGCGTATGGGCAACGTTCTTAGATTGGCCAATGTCCATGTAAAACCGGGCTTCCTGTCTGAAATCTTGTCAGCTCAAAAGAATAGCAAGGGCCTTGATGATATAACTAAGCTTTTCGAGAAGCCCCAAACTCATCTGACAGTCGGTACAGATGGTGGAATTCGATACAAACAGTGCATATGGGTCCCAGAAGATTCAGTCATGATAGATATGGTGTTACGAGAAGCTCACGGGTCGAAATATACTGTGCATCCTGGATCAAGAAAGATGTACAAGAATCTGCAAAGGCAATTTTGGTAGAGGAATATGAAGGCCGACATTGCTAATTTCATCTCCAAGTGTCTGACGTGCCAGCAAATCAAGGATGAACACCAACGTCCAGGAGGTCTTCTACAACCCCTACCTATCCCCGAGTGGAAATGGGAAAACATCACTATGGATTTTGTGGTGGGACTACCCAGAACCAGGAAAGGGAGTGACGCCATTTGGGTTGTAGTTGATCGTCTGACTAAATCAGTCCATTTTATTCCAATCAAGACAACAACCAAGGTTCCTGAGTTGGCAGAACTTTACGTTCGAGAGATCGTCAGGCTGCATGGAATTCATGTATCTATAGTATCTGATCGTGATGCAAAGTTCACTTCTCACTTGTGGCGACAAGTACAGGAAGAACTGGGAACTCAACTGAACTTCAGCACTGCTTATCACCCCCAAACTGACGGACAATCTGAGAGGACAATCCAGATTCTTGAAGACTTGCTGAGATCATGCGTCCTCGATTGGGGTGGTTCTTGGGACCACTACCTTCCTCTCGTCGAGTTTTCCTACAACAATAGCTACCAATCCAGTATCGGCATGCCTCCCTATGAAGCTCTGTATGGAAGACCGTGTAGATCTCCACTTTACTGGGATGAAGTAGGCGAAAGACGAATTCTGAAATTTGAGGAACTACAACTCTATTCGGATAATGTCAACCTAATCAAGCAAAGGTTAAAAAGGGCACAAGATCGTCAGAAGTCTTATGCTGATGCACACATGACTGACACTCAATTCTTAGTAGGTGATCATGTTTTCCTGAAGATTCGACCAATTCGAGCCATTGCAAAGAACAAAGGAAAACTCAGTCCTAGATATGTGGGTCCTTTTGAAATTCTGGATCGTATTGGGGAATGTGCTTACAGGTTGGATCTACCTCCACAATACAGCATGATGCATAACGTCTTTCATGTGTCGAACCTGAAGCGATATGTCAAAGACCCTAGCCATGTCCTCAATCATGAACCAATTGAATTAAAGGACACCCTCGTGTACCAAGAAACTCCAGTCAAGATACTTGATACTCGCACCAAGGAACTCAGAAATAAGAAGATCGATATGGTTAAGGTGTTGTGGAAGCACCATGGGAGTGATGATGCTACTTGGGAGTTGAAGTCAGACATGGAGGAACGTTTTCCTGACCTCTTCAAGGAAGTTTGAATTTTGGGGACAAAATTCCTTTTTAAGGAGGGGAGGATGTGACAATGTGAGTTTTTACTCTTTTCTATTAATTAAACTAGTTTTCACCTTTATAATGATCTTTCATAACCTCTTTTGACTTATTGATCAGTATAGATACTCAAAATCAAATCCTTTTGTATTCTATGAATTTTATGCACTCTTGGACACTTTAATTTAACTTAATACACCTCTTTGAGAAAATGCTTAAGTTTGTCTAATTAACTTTATCCTTTGGTCTCCAAACTCTTACACTTTATTCTACTTTTCATTTTGAAGTTATGGTCCAAATTTGAGAGCTTTCGGACCTTCCTATGAATTTATATGATTTTTCCAAGTTCTTAGCCTTTTTCCTTGATTTTTTTTGGCCGTTTTCCACCTTTTTCCTTGTTGGGCCCGACCCTTTTCCTTTTTTTTTTTGGGGCGCTGCTAGCCAAGGCGAGGTGACCCAGCAGCCTTGGATCTTGATCCAACGGCACTGGGGGTCATCCCCTACCTTGCGCTCGTTTTGGACCAAGCCAGCGATCGGCTCGACCCCGATCGAGCTACTCGCAGCGGTTGCACTCGTTTTCTCGACCAATGGATCCGTAGCTACTTCTCGAAACTTCTGCAAGGTTTAGATGGTAGAAACACGGATTGAGCGCCAAGGAAACCATGGCCCATCTTGGGCGGCGCCGGCTCCCTCATCTAACCCTAACCCTAGCTTCGGGAGCCCTATAAAAGACCCCTTTGGGTTCGTCACGCCCCCACAATCCCGAACGACAGCCCCTTTGCTCCCGCTACACCCTCCTTCGCTCACCCCTCTTTCTCCGGCCGCTACACCGCCGCGGAGCAGGTCTGCTCGCGGGCAAGCTCTTTGGTTGGGGCAAGCAGCAGCAACCGCCCGATCCAAGCCCACGCTGGTCCCGGCTAGGATCGAACGGCCACTGATCCCCGCGCGAGTCTTCCCTCTACCCTTTCTCTGAGAAGCACGTGCCTGGGAGCACGGCTCATCCCCGCCGCTATTTGGCCGTGAGTCCATGGTAGTCCGCCGATCAACGACCCCGAAAATTCGGTATTTCTCCCTCTCTGCCCTAAATTCCTTTTAATAGCCTTTTCTTGCAAAATTGATATCTTGAGATCCGTAACTCCAAAAATAGTAAATTTATAGTCTATCTTGATCAGATATGCCATGATCTTGATCCTTTGCCAAGATAAATCAGATATGCCTCCGTAACTCCAACTAATCTGTTAAAAATATTTGTGAAGTCTGATTCTCGACTTTTATCACAGATATGCCATGATCTTGATCCTTTGCCTATTTAATTATATTATAAGATGATTAATCTTGAAGAAAACCATGTTCCTGTTTTCTAATGATCATTCTGAGACACAAAATCATCTTTTGACAAGATTAAGGTTATATCTAATCTTCTTAACCCTTTGCCCTAAAATATAAATCATATACCTTGAAACAAGGGTTGTTAATGATATGATGGTGATCTACCCTAATCTAGAAAGGCCTTTTGATCATATGATCCCTGATCTAACTTGATCCAAATAATAATATTTTGTTCCCATACTGGAAATGATCTAGAATTTTGGATAATGCTTTGGATAATGATATTGATAATTAGGGTTGACATCTATTCCTAAAATTACCTAGGAAGGTCATCCATTCATGAAACATGTTTGATACTTGGATATTTGTTGGACTTATGGGAATGTTGTTGATGACCTAAACCTAAGGTAGAAATAGGGAAATGTAACCCTAATCTCGATTTGATCTTTTAAACTATGATCTTGACCCTTGATCCAATATTTTGATCTAGGATCTGACTCAAAGGGTTGATTTTACTCTCTCTCTTGGGATCTATACTCCAAGTACTCTTTTAGGAAGGTACGCTATTATACTACTCCTCCTTGGTTGCTTGATGATAATTTCTTAGGTATCTCTTGAATTATGCTTGGCTAATTATTTGGATGAAATATTGTTCCCTATGAATAGTCTTCTGTTTTTCTTCTATATTATATGTTGAGGAACATGAAATCTAAATCACTAGACCCATTATGACTGCCCGTATATTGATGTTGATAATGATGTTGGAAATATTGATAATGTTGATATTGGATATAAGCAAAACTCTTTCTTTGGAAGGAGGGATTTTGCACTTGGATCTCCTATCTCATATGGTGAGAAGGAGCTTGGTGACCCCCATCACGTTGGGGTAATTGAGTCACCCAAATTAATATAAGCATGCTTCTTGAATTACAGCATAATGGGAAATTCGTAATAAAAATTTGTTGTTTGAATAACATTTTGGTTTTTGGAAATCGTTCGATAATGATTTGAAGCATAAGTCCTGCCAAGCATACTAGTTTTCATTATAAAACTGTTTTACTTGTTTTTATATAGCGTACCGTGCAATTGCATTGACTTTATGTCTTGATTTTCTCGATTTTAGGTAATGCAAGGAACTAGTTCCATCTACTCTTTCATCTACTGCAATAAGGACTGCTGCATCTTATGGACTCTACATGGGAAGCTAATTGTAAAAGGGATGTAGTTGTAGGCTAGTTCTTATCTCTTTCTTTTCCTGTTGCCTACGGGCCTGATGTATTAAACGTTTTGGTTCATTTTAATAAAGAAGGATGTTATTTCATTTTTGCATATTATCTGTGTGTGATTTTCGGGCCACTCAGGGACGGGCGCTCTCATCCCTCTAACATTGCCCTTTTGGACAGTGGGATTGGGATTAGGGTAAGAACGGATCCGTGACAAACCTAGATTTATCTCACATGTTGAGTGTGATCTTATCCTTTATGTGAATGTTATCTTAATAATAAAATTTTTGTGCTTGATATAATATTTCTAGTACTAGAAGATGATAATTTCTACTACTAGACAATCATTAGCAATTTCAAAGGAATATAAAAATTAAAGAGATCTTTAGATAAATTTTCAAATGGCAAAAATATGTGGAAATATATATTGTGTTCTCACATGGTCATGTAGATACAAGTCTCGTTATGTTCCAAGACATGAAAATAGGAAGAATAAGAAATGTCCTATATTAGTAAAATCAAATTCTAGTTCTTCTTTATCCATTAACCAAGCTACTTGTTATGCTTGTAGAGGATTTGGTCACTATTCTTTCTCATGTCCATTTAAGAGGAAGAGTGACTACAACCGGTTTGGGTTCCAAGAATGTCTCTCTAGATGAGGTTTTGAAAGATCATGAGCTTTAATATATATCTATGTGTTTATTATTTTATTTCTTAAATTTAAATTGGTAAAAGTATAATGTGAATGGGTAGTTTTCCAATTGGTATATTATATATAATAAATTAGTAGAGGTATGTATTTTTTCTAGATTAATTTTTCCAATAGACTGCTTCTAGGTCAAAATGCAGTTCGGTCAAGGGGAAATTTGGTCAAAATGAAGTTTGACCTAGCAACTAACTATCATGTTTTATGTTGACTATCTTGAAACTGGTATTTAGTTTTAATTTGCTACATGTTTCTATGATCTTTAGAGTGTGAGATTAATTATTATACATGATGCAAGGTTTTTTTCCTTCTTAAATGAATACCCTTATCTTTATGGTTAGTTTCTTAGTTTGAGCTCAATTTATATGAATATGAGATTAAGGGGGAGCTCATTGTGACCCCCATTGCCACACAAAGTGAGATTACCCATATCTAAGTTTGGAGCTAATACTAACATCCAGGATTACCATAAAATAGGGTAAATAAAAACTGATTGCATATAAGCATAAAAGTGGAAACATATTACATCTGAGTCCACATGAATCCAGTTGTATTACATATTATGCCACAAGATGATATATATCATTGTTCACTTGAACAACTTGCCACAAAACCTGTTACATATGATAACATGTTTACATATACAAGTCATATATGTACAACCATGGCATACTACCAAAAACTCTTGTCAGTATACAATGTCTAGAAAACACCCCCAAGGACCTAAGAGTCCAGGAAAGGCACATAACACTCTACTACAAAACACTAGCAGCATATCCAACCTCTAATAGCTACTACTCCTCTTGCTGCTCAACCTCAACCGCATGATCTCTCCCTCATTGTATATGACCATCTAAAAGATGTGCAAACCCACGGAGTGAGACAAACATCCTATTGAGAGATATAACTCCTCTCCAACAACTATCATTAACACATATAAGCTTAAGTAGGAAGATAACATCATTATCAGATTGAGAAGATTCAACTAAATGATATGAGTTAAGCAATTAATACTGATTAAGAAATTTAGGCATCTACAACTGAGTAGTAGAACATCTTTTACTTTCAGAAGGAATATGAAGAACATGTATAATAGTTGATTTCTCTTACCATAATATAAATCAACTAAACAATATAGGAAACAAGGCATGGGGTCATCCAATGTGAATCACATTTTACCCTAAGCAAATTTACTACACGACTATATTACATCTTTAATTTTCCCTGAGGATTTGATTCATACCATCCAAATCCAGCTGGCCACTTCTAAGTCAAAATTAGTGCCATACAAGATCCATGGAAGAGTCAGACTCGATGATCTTCTCCTTCACTACTCAGTCAGTTCAAGTCTGCACTGTAGTGACATATCAGTCAAACTACAAAATAACAACTTATAGTCAAAGCTATAGTCATGTAGACAACAACTTATAGCCAAATCTATAGTCTTGTAAACACCTATCCCACCTTGGTATAGGTCACACCGGTAGAAATAAGGGTATATAACCCAATCACTGAGGTACAACTGTAGCTGTCTACTATTACACATATCACATTCTCATCATCACTGAGACCCGACCGTAGCCATTCTCAAAACACTTGGGATCAATATGTCAAGGGCACATAGTCATTTACACCTTGCATACTCAACCATATACACTTTGGGTTTCATGTGGGAATACTTGTTTCACCATCATGCAAAGTTCTAACTCTAGAATGGATCTATGACACATGGCACTACATGATTAGGGTTTCACTTGATTAGTTAAGACACTTGGGTGTCTTTTAGCACTAATCAAATTACAACATACAAACCCTAAATAGATTCTACAAAATAGCGGTAAAGGTACAACTCCAAAAGATATGAAAGGTAAGAGGTATCAACTTGTCATACCATCTCTTGATACCAGTTCCATACAAGGCCATCAACAATATCATATCACTAGGGGATAAAAATCCCACATATCATAATTGGAGGATACCACCTCACACTAGGCATTAAGCCTCTTCCAGTTTAAAAGACCCAATCACATAGTTCCTATACATCATCATTATCTCATCATGCCTCATAAAGGCTCACAACCAACACCATGTGTCATGTCAAACACACCATAGCAATAACTATCTATGATACTCATTCCACCAGCAAGGTTAGGACTACACAAGTAGGAGAGAGAAAACATAAACACATGCTATT
The DNA here is from genome assembly GCA_963693085.1 of Alisma plantago-aquatica. Taxonomy (NCBI): domain Eukaryota; kingdom Viridiplantae; phylum Streptophyta; class Magnoliopsida; order Alismatales; family Alismataceae; genus Alisma; species Alisma plantago-aquatica. The sequence goes on along the minus strand of OY856413.1, from coordinate 1,049,642,740 downwards.
CATTCAAGCAAGCTCAATAAGTACATGATACACTTGAGATTAGGGTTAGGGTTTCATATATAGCTGATTCTAGGGTTTCCACTTTAACACTTGACATCAAACCCTAGGCACATCATCTCCCACACTCATGGAGCACATTAGGGTTAGTCATCATAGTTATGATTGGTCAATCATCCCAAGTAGCACTATGTTGCCATCATACAAGAAAGCAAAGATGTAGCAACCAACACCATCACAATGTATTGACCAACATAGTTCACATGTGTAGCGACCAAACAAAACACATGGTGTAGCGATTGTAGGTGTATTCACCTTGTTGCGACCAAGTTAGGTGTGTGTGTCGACCAAATCAATGAAAGCAAGTGTTGTGACTACAAGAAGATCATTGGTAGCGACCCTTGTAGTGACCAAACAAGCTTTGGCACTGTAGCAACCACCCATTAGGATTAGGGTTTGTTGTGCCCGCAACGCCACATCAACTTGAAGAAATCTCAGGCACTATGGTGAGTGTAGTGACCACAAGTTCAGCCCACTCCAAACTACACATAACCAATCCAAAATAGAACTAAATCATGAGAAAAATAGATGATAACCATCAAGTAAACTAAGAAATCATCAAGGGGAAAATTCCATGAAAAGATGGACATCAAAACCCTAAAACAATTGCCACAACGTAAACATGGAAAACAATGCGTCCAACTCATGCATCCAAAGATCAAAATCTCCAACATCATATGATAACTAAAACATAACATGGTGATAAAACCAAGAATCATGTACATGTAAGAAACAACAACTTCAATATCACTTAGAAATTGGATGTATGAAATTAGGGTTTAGGAGAAAGAGTAATCTATACAAGAATACTTCAAAGTCTTAAACCCTAAATCATGAGAACATCATCTAGCATATTAGGTTCACATTTTATATATGAAATCAGCAACATGCAAGAAAGATGATGGTGAAATAATAGAAGAGGGGAAAGTTACATAACCCGCCTTAGGATGAAGTTCAAGCTCCAAAGCCACCAGCTTCAAGAGAGAGAAAGAAGCTCCAACTTGGATCAACATCACATCCACAAGGTCACCTCACGAAGAAGAAAATACACTATGGTCTAAGGAGAGCTCAAGAAGAAGAAATCTCAAACCCTAAGTCAAATAAGAGAGAAGAAATAAGAGAGAGGAGAAACATCATCTCACTTAGGTACTACCATGGTCAAACCATAGACTCCAACCTCTACGAGAGAAGGTCCCTCAAGATAGAAACCATGGTAATCCATAGTCTCACAGATAAGGGGATGAAGGAAGAAGGTAGGGTTCAAAGGAAATGAGATAAAAGGTAGACAACAACTTACCAAGAAGGAATATCACCAAGAATCACCACAAGAGAGATGATCAAGCTCAAGATCACCACATGCGAGGATGATCGACCACCAAAGACCCAAGATCAGCACCCTTTCAAGCACCACCAAGCTCAAGGCCAAACAAAAGGAAGAAGAGAGGACAAAGAGCTAAAAGAGATACTTGCATGTGAAAGAGAGAGTATATATACTCAATAGGTAGAGGGAAGTCAAGATATGAGGTGTCCAGGGAAGAGAGAAACAAAAGAACACTTGTTCACCAAAGAATCGGCCATGCAAACACTCTAGACATGCAAGCGAGAAAGTGTGATAAGAACAAGGTAGTGTAGAGACCAATTAGGTCCACTACACCCCTAGGTTAAAACAAAACAAGGAAACACCATGTAGAGAATGCTACACTAGGTCATCAAAGACATATAGTTGGAACACTCCACCAAAGCCAAACCCTAGAGACCCAAAACACATGCCCAAGGAACTAGGTCACAATAAAAATCCATCAAGAGAGTGTTGCGATAACAACACCTCAAAACCATCACACAAGGTCGATACACCATCAAACTCAGGCATCCATGTAAACCCTAACATCATCTCATGATGCCACCTCATCAACCTAGGTACAACAAGGTGCCCCTAAGCATAATTACCTCCCTCATGATTCTAAGGAACAAAAGGCATAACATAAATGAGACAAATTGCAAGATGGACCCTCATCATGGATAAATTGCAACTTGGTCCAAAACAAGCATAACTAGCTTAAACATCAACCAAACAGGACCAAACTGAAAACATAGACTTGCCACATGTTATTAAGGAATCTCAAGCAATTAGATTAAGGCTTAAGAAACTTATTAAGAAAAGAAAACACAATCAAGCACTAAGCTAGGTCAAGGGTCTTACACTCATATTATGTTTTTTTATCATGTTATCTTTGTTAGTTTCAGTTTTGATTGGCTTCTCTATATCAATTGTGGGATTAACATCCCTTAATATTGGTATAGAGATTATTTATTGTTTTCTATTTGGTTTTTTTGACATATTTCTACCATGGATGACTTAGTGTTTCTTGCATTAGTATTGAGTTATCTTTTAGAAAGATCATTGTTTTGTTTTATTATCTATCATTCACAATTATGCACTTAACATTCCTTATCATTAGATTAGAGAACCTTTGTTGATATCTTTATGTGCAAAATGGTATCTATTCATTGTGAGGGATTTTACATTCATATTGATTTATATTGGGGCATCTTTTTAAATGTCCCTTTATCTAATTGTGCCCTTTTATATCAATCACTGATATTCAATCACTACTTTGATTTGGTATTATCTTATTGCTTAGTATGAGTCCACCCTCCATATGATTATCTTCTTGAGAAGGAGTAACTCATTTAGGGGGAATTTGGTGAGTATGCCCGATCTTTTAGACTTCTAAAGGGATGGGGGAATATATGATATGAATTTTGTTTATATAGAAACTCTCAGGTGTGATGCTTTTACTTTGGCTAACTGAAATTTATCTTTTAGAAATATTACTCATCATGAAAAAGAGGGATACTATTGGTGTTTTGGATATGCCACACTCTAATTTTGATGATGAAAATATTTGGAGTTTGTGTTACTATGGTGTGAAATAAGTGTTGTCAAGGAACTCATAGAAGATACAATGACAAAGAACTTGCAATAATATGTGTGATTGGATGCTTGTACATCAAGTTGTACGTAGATTATGTTGTGTATATGTTCAAGTTGTACAAATTGATAGGAATTAAGTAAGACAAGTGAGGAATGACTGAAAAACATGCCAAATATAGCTTAACACTTGTATACACCGATAAGGGTAGGTAGATAGTTTATCCGTGTTCATTTGATCCATTTTCCAAAATGTAGGACCTTTTCGAATGAAATGTTTTTTGGTCAAAGTGTAACTCGAGTGGAATGTATTTGGATTGAACATTAGATGAATTGGGACATGTTTGTTAGACAAAAGGAGGTATTGGAATTGTTCTGGTCAAACTCTAATTTGACAAATGAATTTTGTTTGAACTAAAGTTTGACTGAGGATAGTTTTGTACAAAAATCTACTAGCACACAGTTATCCATTTTAATTCTACCCGACTATCCTAAAATGACTAGTTTCACACTAAAGTCATCCTAAACTCTCACAAGAACCATCTTATCTATTCCAAATTGTTTCATATATATAGGAGTGATATATGGACAACAAAGTGCTGAGCAATGCCTCTATGTGCTATCTTTCTCAATTTTAGAATTCAATTTTTCTACATTCATCTATTCCCAAGCAAGTCCAAGTTTAGCCTAGGTATCGTGTCCTACTCCACCACATATAGCCTTTCCTAAACCCATGTGGAGTTGATAATCACTTTCACATAGTGTTACAATTTAATATCTTGTGAAGATTGTGTTTTCCTTCTGTTATTGTCTCTTATCAAGTATTTGGTTTGTCGCTTTGTGCTACTTATTGTGAGAAGGTTGCATCAAAGTTCTATGGTTCTACTTTGTGACAAGTCTCTTTACAAAGATGGTGGAGGTAGATCAAAATATTCCCCAAAGAGGGTGGTCTTCTGACATCTTGCAAAGAAGGCAACAACTTATCTTTGAGATGAAGAGAAGGTTGGTATTGATCCATAAAGACACAAATATTTGTATTTGTACTGGTATAGAAAAGGAATAGTTAATAGGTTAAGAAATTATGATTGGCTACAACTCAGTAGTGGATTGTCAACATTTCAAACTAGAACTTCTATACATATGGTGTCTTTTATGGTTGCTTTCAATTATTGATTACTTGCTTTACATTTTGTGGCATATATTCTTTAAGAAAGTTGCAATTAACCTTCCTTGTGTTTTGAGTTGCATGAATGACATTTACTCTATTCACCCCCTCTCTAGATTTTTCAAATAGCCCAAGAAATCATCCTTTTTTTTAGTATGGGAATACAAATAGAGAAGATAATGCTCATGATATCAAGTAAGTAATGAATCAAAGAAAAGTTTGAGGTCCTCGAGGCTTCTATAAAAACCGAACCTTCAATCAAAATAACTTCATTCCTCAAAATTCTGGAATAATTTAATGAAAAGTGTAACTATGATGACCAGGGACAACTTATCCTTAGGTAGGGAAACCAATAGAATATGCCTTCCTCCAATTATCAAGGTCACCTATATGCTATTTAGAATCTATTGGCTAGTCAACATGAGTACAAAAAGGTTATGAAGGATCAACTTGCACAACTTGTTGCATCTATTCACCCTCATATTGGTTGTTTCACTAGTTAGCTTGAAAACAATCTAAACCATGAGGAGCGATTGAAGGATGTGACCACATGATATGGGTTTGTGGTTCTATAACCCCAAGTATATCTACAAAGGATGAAATTATTAATGAAGAGGACAATGATGTATTTACCCCACAAGTTGTGACAACTGATCCTATGGTATACGTTACAAATTTTGGAAGCATTGTTAACTCAGTTGTAATAGAAGATTCTTCATTGAGCACATCCACATCAGTGAACCTCTATGGTGCCTATATACAAGCCACATCCTCCCTACTAAAGCCATCTAGGTCAAATGAAGATATACACAAAATTCACTAAGTTCAAGGAAGCAATGAAGAAGTTGAATGTCAATATACACTCCATGGTTCTTTACTACATATCCCTTCTTGGTCCAAGTTTTTATGGTACATTGGCAAGTACACAATTGAGGAGTAAAATACTATGAAAGTGGAAAGTTAACATCATACATTGTCAAAAAAATCGTAAAAAAGTTAAAGACCCAAGATTATTTTGCGTATGTTTGTTGGGGACTCTACATGCCTAAAAATTTTGAAGACCCAAGATTCTTTTGCATATGTTTGTTGGGGACTCAATATGAAAAAAGTCACTAGATGACCCCTGGGTAAGTATTTCCATTATTCCCTATAGTTTATGCAAAAGGCTTGGCTTATCGACATCCTCCCCATCAAGATTGTTATACAACTTGTAGACTCTTCTATGACCAACCTTATGGAGATTTTTTAGAACATAATGGTGATAGTGGGGCACAAATCTTATGTCCCCTACAATTTTTTCATCATGGAAATCAAGGAAGACCTTGGATGCTCCCTCATTAGCCTGAACCCTCATCGACATTGAAGTTGGAATATTAATATCAACACTTGGTACAAACATTGTTGATTTCCTTATAAGAATAATTTTCCTTATGGATTTTATCGACAAAATATTGTAATTACAACATTAAACACCTACTTCATAAGGCCATGCTGAGATGAACTCATTGACCCTAATGATGACAAGATAAATGGCAAACAACTGGAGAAGTTTCTCTTTCACTTAGATAATGAAAAGGAAGATCCTGAAGCAAAGGTAGAAGAGCTCACTTAGACAATGCAAAGGAAGATCCTGAAGCAAAGGTCAAAGAGCTCAAATTTATGTCTATAATTGAAGAATAAGTCTACACACCACCACACTAGAAATGAAGCATATACATGAGGGTCTAAAGTTTGTCTTTCTTGAAATAAAAGGGTCTACCTATTCATCATCAATGTCAATCTCACTACTAAGAAATAAGATAGGTAGTTTACTGAACTTAATTATATTCAGAAAGAATTAGGCTACAAGATGACTGACCTTACCAAAGTTAACCAATCCCTTTATATGCAAAGTATCAATATGATCTCTAAATTCAAGCCCTCCATTTATCCCCAACATAAGTTTAAGCCAATTCTGACAGAGGTTGTACACAACAGAGCGATAAAGGTTCTATTGTTCTAGATCATCTACCCCATCTCTAATACACCTTCCTCAAGTATTGTGAAAGAAGTTCTATAGAAGGGAGGAATTACAATTATCATGAGCAAGAAGGATGAGCTTACCCCAACTGACATTGTGACTTGGTGGTTCATGTGCATTGACTGTCATAATATCACTAATGTCACTCAAAAAGACCACTTCCCACTTCCATTTCTTGATCCAATCCTTAATAGACTTGCACCCTAGAAATTCTTCTTCTACTTGGATGAGTAATCTAGATTCTAATAGTTATTCATCCACCTTTATGATCAAGAAAAGACCACCTTCACATCTCCTTTTGGCATGTATCCCTTTCATCGAATGCCCTCTGGACTATGCAATGCACCTACCACTGTCCAGCACTACATGTCAACCATCTTTGTCTGCCTTATCAAGATGATAGTGCAAATGTTCATGGATGATTTTTTGTGTATGAAGTTTTTTTAATGTATTTCTACATCATATATACCTAGTGTTAGCAAAGTTTGAAGATGCACACTTGGTTCTTAACTGAAAAATAATGTCACTTTAAGTGAAGGAGGGCATGGTTCTAGGACATCATGTCAATGCTCGAGGCATCACGGTTGAAATGATAATATAGAATTGATCATCAAATTGGCTTCTTTGACTACTCTTAAAGAAGTCTTGAAAATTCTAAGACATGCTTGATTTTAGAGGAAGTTCATTGGTGACTTTAGAAAGATCACTAAACCTGTTATGAATGTACTTCAGAAGGATGTGAACTTCATCTTTGAATGTTCAACTACATGGTTCATGCTAAAGTAATCTCTCATTTCTTCACACATTCTTTGTTACCCAGATCAGTTTCTTCCTTTTGAGATCATGTGTCATGCCAACAGCTGCATAGTTGGCACAGTTTTAGGGCAACATGTTGACAAGAAGCATCATATCATTTATTATGCCAAAAAGAAGCTAGAAGATGCACAAATGAATTTTGGAATCACTAAAAAGGAGCTTCTCACTATAGCATATGCCTTCAAAAAAAATGCTTTATATCTAATAGACTCACAAGTGATACTATATTGTGCTTTTCTATTATTCCTTGGTTAAATTACTAAATCCACACAATTCCCACTTCATGTATGGTTACCTGGTGCCATGGAAGAACCTACTCCTTTTTTTATGAACATGATACTATTAAGTACTTAATTTCAACTATGGATAAAAAGTATAAATTTATGAGATGGATCTTATTGCAACAAGAGTTTGATCTAGAAACTACGGACAAAATGAGAACCAAAGACACTGTTTCCAATCATCTCAGCCAATTGTTAATCTAAGATAGTGACCCAATACTTACCAATGACTACTTCTCTGACAAAGTGAGTTTTTATAATATTTTTTCCTCTCTCTTAAATTTTTTATTATCAAACTTTTTGACCAAAATACCCTCATATACTTTCCTCACTCAGTTGAATAAAGATGTATCACAAATTGCAAAGAAAAATGCAAACCCTAGTATGTTATGGTGTTAAAATACATGTGATAATTTATTTAGTAAATAAACATATCAAACTCCTGAAATTGGACCCCAAAATTATACCGTAGTCACATATTGACATCATGAAGCTTACCTTAAAATTTCATTCTAGTTGGATAAGTAATTTGGGAGATATAAGAGTTTTGAATCATGTATAGTACAACATTAATTTGAACCCTAGGATCTAAGTTTGGGAATTAAATGAATCAAATGAGTGACATTATGTGTCATGCAGCCCCTTTGAATCTTGGGCGCGGGCCTTGGTATAGGCCAAGTGATTTTTGGCCGTTGATCAACAACCCAATATGGGAGACTCCGTCTCCTACCTCCCGCAGGACCCGGGCATCAGCCCCAACTGAACGACGACCAATCCTCATTTCCTTGAGCTTATCTCACCAGTGTCCTCGCAAAAGGAATGGGATATTTCTCCTCTCCTCTCCAAACTGAGGTCAACCATCCCTATCTCAACCCTTCTCACCCTTTGGGTTGAGAGAACAAACTCTCGATTTTTCACCCTTCTCCTGGTGGCGGTAGGTTTGAGGGCTCCTCTCCCTCGACCACCCTGTTCCTATTTAAGGACTTTAATAGCTTCTTCGAACTCCCTTTTATCATATCTGGCCCTCAATTTGGACGAAGCGTACCCCTTTTTCCCTGACCTCAAGCACCTCAACTCGCATGACCTTGACTCCCCTCCCTCACTCCAGTAGCTCTCTCCATCCAATCGAGCACAGCTACACCATCAAGGGACCTCAGCGGGACGATCACCACCTTCAGCTAGTGTTGTGAAGGTCCAGAAGCTCAGGTCGACAAGCCTCACAACTAAGATCCAAAAGCTTCACCTCCGGCGAGGTTGGAGCCATCTTGAAGCTGTAGGAAGATCGCAAATCCATCAGTAGACATCCACGGAGTTTTTAACTCCCTCAATTCAACCCGAGGGAAGGTAAACCCCATCTTCACTCCTCGATCCATTTTTAGCCTTTTTTGATCGGAAAATGATGCCCAGACCACCATTGTCGACGAGCTCGACCTCCTCACAACCTTCGTGAGCCCACGAACTCAACCCAAATTCCAGCATAACCCAGCTCTCCCTAGAAACCACCTCCGATGGAATCGAATCTCCCCTGTTCCCTTGCTGCAACCATGGCGCGAGCAGGGAACATTTGGATGAGTGTTTTTACCTCCTCACCCTTACCCGAGCATGGGCCCAATAAGAGGAGTCAGGGGTATTCCTGACTTTCGACCACCACCTAACCCTCTTCGTCCGAGCGCCTACTCGCGGGTCAGTGGGAGGGTCCGGTTGGTCAGATCCCTCACATGATCCGCGAGGCAGAGCTCGCATTTTTTTCATTTAATTCCTTAGAAATTACATGATTGGTCAGAACTTATGAAAACCCTAGAAAATGATAGGATTATCAAAAAATATCGAACCAATATACCATTTTCATCAGAAAAATTGAAGCTATCTAAATAAACTATAAAAAGGACCTGGATCTTAACCCTTTTCAAAAAGTATGGCCTACAATCACTAATGACCTTTTAATGTATATTTGTGTAATAAAAGTCACCCCCATGATTAGATATGACTTATAGGCATCTTAAACTTAGATTGGGGTCCCTGATCATCATGATATTCTAAACCCTAATCCATGAAGGATATATGATTCAATAGTTGAGAAAAACCCTAATTTCTAGTTTTTCTCACCTTATTATGAATACTATATACAATTTATGTAAAACCCTAATAATTTAAATGTCCTTGAATAACCTAGATGGCCCTAACCTCAGAACCCAACTCTGAATCATAAGTATCCTAAAGTGATATCCCAAATAACCTAAACCCTAATAACAATCCCTAATGTGGATTGATGAGAACCCATGGTGACTTTAGGGTTTTGTTATATTTCAGGGTGATCTACTATCTTTCTCATAATCTAGGACTTGTGGAATCCAGATCTGAAAACTAAAGGTACATGGATATAATTATATGAATAGATTTTGCTGGATGCTAAATATATGTACTTGTTTGCATGTAATTGAAATACATTGATGGATATGGATATAAGAATGATTGCCAATTTTTCCGCCTTGAACACAAAAAACATAATTGAAGATAAATGAAATGTAGTTACTAGTGGTTCTCATTAAACTCCCTATTAGAAAGGGAAAGCTTTAATGTTGACTAGCACCTCCTTAGAGTACACGGTATACGGGGAGATCCCTAGAGTACGAGGTACACAGGGAAGGGCCCACTATTTATGTTTGTGCTAAGTCTACCATAGTAATGCATATTCATTCTAAATGTGGCTAATAACTTGGGATTACCTGATTTTCCACCTTTAAGTAAATTTTTCCTTCTCATTCTTCAAATTCGAGTATAATATATGCCAGCATAGTATGGCTTTTAATTCCACGTACCAACTTTGTTGATGTTTTTGTTTCTCATATTTTATAGGTACAAACAACATATGAAGCATTTCAAAGTACCATAAGCCACTAAATAATGAGCATGGAGGATATTAGATATATCTCCACTTCTTACCTTATTCTTTTCAGTTAGATAGTTTTTATTCTTCTATATGATGTAATAGGATATTATAGATCCTATGTAATAATCATATTCTCTTTCTCATAGACTTATTCTTTTTCCTTCTCAATTATTGGTATGTACAATTTTATCATTTATCAATGAATGAAGTGTTGTGTGGCTGCCTAATGATGATGTGAACATGATCTTGGCTTATCTCTAACTTTAGTTGACTATATTGATTTCTTATATTTTTCCCTTTTGACATTTATAGATATGAGTGCACGCATATCTGTGTATGTCACTAAGGAAAGTATATAGAAATTGGGGTCGTCACAACTTTTCTACGACCAAAGGTAACCACATTCCCTGATGGTTTGATGGTTTTATGAACTACCTACCTACATGAGTACTTCACCCATATTGTACTAGAAATGAAAAGAAGAAATTGTTGTCTAAGGACCACTATTACCATTAGGATGATCCTTATATATTCTAGTTGGATTGAGATAGTATCTACCACATGTGAACTTATGAGTAAGCTCCTCTCATTCTCAAACTATGTCATCCTGGCCCAACTAGTTGTCACATGATTCCAAATAAGACTACAACCTAGTTCTTCAGTGTAAGTTCTTCTGGCCTTCAATCTTAAAGGATACCCACAACTATGTCAAGTCATGTGATAAATGTCTAAGGACCAAAAACATATTAATGAGAGATGATACACCACTTCTACTTTATAAGGAAGTGAGATCATTGACACTTTGGGTGTGGATTATATGGGACCATTACCCTCATTTTATGGGTTCTACTACATCTTTCTTGTTGTTGATTATGTTTTCAAGTTGGTTGAAACCATCCCCATAATTTTTAAAAACTCCAAGCAAGTCATCAAGCTATTCATAGACATCATCTTTCCATAATTTGGAGTTCACCGTACTATCATTTCTTATGGAGGATATCACTTTCTCAAGCACAACTTCAAAGTAATTCTCCACCAACATGGTTTATCTCACCATGGAAACACTCCATAACACCCACAAATGAGTGTTCAAGTGGAGGTTTCCAACTTCCACATCAAAGCCATTCCAAAGAAGATAGTCAGTATAATGAGAATAGATTGGGTTCACAAGCTAAATGACAAACTCTTGGCCTACGAGACTTCCACAGGCATTACACCTTATGTATGATTTATGGGAAATCATGTCACATACTAGTGCCACTTGAAGATATAGCATTTTAGACCATAAACCAACTCAGATCTTTGAGTAGAAAAAGAAAACCATCAACTTCAATTATGAGAAATATAAGAGTTGCTTCTAATAACATACTAGAAAGCACATATGTAGAGAGAGTACACCAAGATGTTGGATGAAGGACACTTATAGAGGGAGGATAGGTGGGTCAGAGATCAAGTGTTACTAACATCTATCATATTTGACCCTTCCTGGGAAAACTCAGGATTGGTCGGGGCCTTTCCTCATAAAGACATCATTCCACACTACGTTTTCATTGTCTAGAGTGGAAAAACAAGAGAGTTCAATCTCAATGGCCAATGGCTCAAAAGTTATTTCAGGATGGTCGTCATGTACAATAACCATTGGCACTATCCCTGACTCCACAAAAGGTTTGAGTTACAAGCATCGAGTGATCCCTGTTAAACAAAGGTGCTTCTCAATATGCAATCCAACCATTATTTCAGTAGTTCATCCTTATATTTTAGACTTTACAATGATATTTGCATTATCTAGATAGCTAATATCATGATAATATCATAACTTTAACCATTTTAATTGTAGGTGGATGCATCTTGTTGAGTGCATAACAACCACAACTCGTGGTCTATCCAGATGAGTTATTCCACTCCATCTCAAATTTTGTGTTTTCTCAAGATGAGAAAATGTCTAAGTTTGAGGTAAATAGTGGGTGGAAAATATTCTACTTTCCACCACACCTATATATTTTGACTTAAGATCTCATCATTGTATTTATCAAAAAAATTTAAAATTTTGCCATTATCTATCCGACGATTCAAATTCTCTATTTTCATATATGCATATATTTATCAATTGACTCCCTTTATTTGAAGAAACACCTCATAATGAATGGTTTCTGAAACAAAATAGTGGTTAGACATCACCCTATGTGGCTAGGAACCCTAGCATCATGTTTCCCGAGAAAAGATAGCAAGTATTTGTCAAACTTAAAGGGATCAAACACATTGTCTTCCTACCGACTAGCAAAAATGATAATCGCATCATCACTTCTTCCCCCTATCTTGTTATTATATGAGAATAATGGTACTAGGAGAATAAATTGATGGGTTGAATTTAAAACCAAGTTGCATGCTAACCACAACCCTCTTATACATTGTTCTTCCATATTCTAAGTTTCCTACCACCAAAAAGAAAAAGGGAAACATAAAAGCCACATAAATGTTCAAACCCTAAGTTCGATGTGGCATGTCCTCCTTCCTAATGTATCCTCTTCCGATGTAGTAGGGGGTACCAGCAAAAATAAAACAAAAAAAGATGACAATATGCACAAAGCTTGTATACCATTCAAGGCAAAATGAAAAGGTTGCATTCTCAAGTCAGATAGAGGAGATATTCACCTCTTTCTTCCACATCCCCTTCTTGCCATTTTCAACCATGGATAAAATAAATGTATCATTTGACATCCTTTTAATGTAGCCCCATTGTCAGGCCATACACACACTTTGTTATCTAGGTTTATCTAAATTCTCATAGAATTCTGAGACCTACTTGGTATTGGGGAGAATGGAGCAGAAATATTTTTGGGAACCAAGATGTATCTATATGTGTTTTTTTATATCAGGAATTCGGAAAATTTGTCCATATCATGTGGTAGGGAAGCCAACACAATGTGAAGGCTACAAAATCACATGGGTTGAAAGTATTCGCTTGGTGTTTGTTTTATATTTTGTGTTACTTGAGGACAAGGGACATTTAAGTTAGGGGTTATGCAAATTTATACTCATTGTAGTCACAATTTTATCCTATTTTGTATATGAAGATTTCACATTTTTCTTTGGAATTAGCTTCCATTCGGTTTTCTTAGTTTTATGCCAATTTTTTAGGATTTTGAAATAATTAATCAATATTATGGCTGGTTTGATCTCTATACACCAACTTAGGATATTGACCGAAAGAAAATGTTGATTAATATTGTATTTCTTTTTAGTTTGATGCCCCATCTACCCCTTAGAATTTCCATTAACCCAAAACATAGGCCCACACCACTCACTAAACCCCCATATTCACACCAGTCTACATTCTCATTGGTATGCATTCTAATCAACTAATGAGGCATCAATTGATAATGTTCCTACTCTATGAGGCCTCATCTCACAAAACCTCTGCTATGTAGGCCCAATATATTACTTCTGGATGGGGCTTTAAGGTCGATGAACCCTCTACTTATTGGGCCACTTGGGTCGATGACTCTATAGCCAATGAGGCCCCCAATGTCTAGTGAGACTAGACCTGATGGGATTTCTTCTCAATGAAGCCTCCCAACCAATAGAACCTCCACATGATGAAATCCCACACTCTATAGGATTGCTTCTCTATTGAAGTTTCCCCCTATTAAGACTCCTCCTGAAAGGTATCTAAAACCAACAAAGACTCTAAGCAACACAATCTATAGGTACCTGAGTGACACTATGTCATCTTGTATTCTATCTACCTCCTCATTTGTGGACATCATTGCAATGGTTGTTAGGTAAGTGGGTAGTTTCAAACCTTAGTATCCGTTTATAAGTATTAGCATTTTCCTCCATAGAAAGACATCATTTTCCACACTTCCAGGCTATGTAACTCCATTGACGTCTAGTTTTCATCATTTAGTTGATTGACCTCATCAATCTACTTCATTGACTGCCACTCCATCACTCCTTGGTTTACTCTTGAGATAGGCAAGCTTGGTGCATCAACACGCAACCTCCAACAACTCTTCAAGGCTTAGTTCTATACTAAGGTTAAGCTAGTGAAGACTTACAATGTCTTTCTACCTTCAACGGATGCCATCCTCAAACCACCTACTCCATCCTCATAGGTACAAGTCCAGACCTCAAAAAAAGAAAACAATGACCATTACGGTCATCCTGATAAGAATCCAGGGTGTTCCTTAGTTCTTTATTGACCAACCTTGTCTCCAACGAGTGCACCTTTTATTCTATTGTGATGGTGCCTTTATTCCTTTTTTTCCATGTGGATCTCATTACTACAATGATGAGCAAGTAGTCCTCTCACTAAGGCGTAGGGAGTATCCGTACTTCCCACTTTTTATCTTTCCTATTGTATCTATGCATGAATGAATCATGTTACATTTCAAATTAATTATTTATTTATTTCCTTATGTGTTTGGATGACATATTTGTATGTTTATTAGTATTTGGGTATAAAGAACTTCAAACCAAAGATCAAGAATATCTTTTGATTCTTTTTAAACCTAAAATAAGAACTTTAGACCACAATTTTCTAAGGTGATGCATATGTGATTTCTAGGTGAACTTCAGACAAGTGTATTCTAGATATTGTTATGTGTTTTCCTATTAAACCATTGATATGAACTTTAGATAAGTGTTCTATGAGGCAATTGTATGTGATTCTAGGTAATGTGACAATGAGCCTTAGGTAATATCTATCCAAACTAAATTCTCATTTTGAAATGATTGGATCTACTCAAACTCAAACTATTTATTCATGCTTGTGCATGATGTAGTGAGAGAAAGAACACATGTAGTGGTAGTGGAAGTCATCTTTCATGGTGTCTCCATCCATCTATATATCTAGAATTTTTGTTTAGCATTTATATTTGCATTCTTAGCATAACCAAGCAATAATCAACTTCTTTGATAAATACTAGTTCTTACCTTGATTAGATAATTCTTAAATATGTTTTTCTTTGGGTTCAATCCTAAACTAAATCGTAATAAGATCTATTAGCTTGTGGGCGGGATTGTTGTACACATGGGTTAGGTAAAATGAATGAATTTCATCTGTATTGAATTTTTCAATGCAATATTTCCACATTACGCCCATGAGGGGTGAAATTCTAGAATTCTGGGTATATTGAGTCTTAGAAAGGTCAAAATGGTTCCACAAGTTTCCATAAAAA
Source organism: Alisma plantago-aquatica (assembly GCA_963693085.1). Lineage (NCBI taxonomy): Eukaryota > Viridiplantae > Streptophyta > Magnoliopsida > Alismatales > Alismataceae > Alisma > Alisma plantago-aquatica. Next base: position 1,049,627,399 of record OY856413.1, on the reverse strand, counting down.
TACAAGTCACTACACGTTCATGTCTTATTATACTCCAAAGTCTCATTGAATATTTGTTTGACTTTTTATACTCATTGATGCATATGGCATCTTGGGTTATACTAAAGGGAATTATTCCACAAAGATTTGATTATATGGACCAAGTACAAATGTATAAGTAAGGATTTTATGAGGAAAATTGAAATGTTTTACATCTTTAGACATGTAAAGCTATTTTATTTATGAAACAAAAGTTTCTAGTGTAAAATTAGCATAGGCTCAAGTTTCAGATCTTCAATAGGAAGCATACCAACTATAAACCTAGAGGTTTATGTGACCACTTACTTGACCCATGTGTATCATATCGACCCCCTAACTAGATCTTCACTTAGATTGTATAAACCTAACATAGGTAGACAAGGAAGGATAACATACATTGAATAGGAGAGGGGATAAACATGTCCTTTTCCCTCTTTACTTGTTCAACTTATAGTGGTATATTGTCTTCCACACTATCATTTCTTGGACTCCATCAAATTCCTTGAGACAATACAAGTAGTAACTAACTATAGGAGTGAGTACAAAGAAAGAAGAGGGCATTGTCACTAGAGATGAGATTTTAGAAAACTCAAGACCAAACTTCTTTAAATGTGTTGATGCAAAAATTAGTTCAATTGTTGTTCTTTGACTAGTTCAATTGGTATTGATTGAGGTTTATTCAATCTCTAAAATATAGTTGCAAACAATATCATTAAACATTTGACCTCAAGATTGTTGGGCTATCTAAAAACAATAATATCCTCTAACCTATTCATGCATTTTAGCCTACAATACTGATTCAACTCATCTATGACCAGACTCTTTATCCTATTGTAATTGTTATCCTTCTATTCCTAATTTATGTCAAAACTAATCATGTGACCACCTTTCTCAGTAACGCTACTACCAATGTTGGAAGTCATGATCAACAATGTGTTCTTGAAAGCCACAATGCAACCCTTACTATTTTTTTAGTGTACCATATTCTAATTAAGATCTTTAATATCGTGTTGAAACATTGGGTGTGCTTTCTCAATTTCATCAAATAACACCACCATATAAGGTCTTTAATGTAAGGCTTCTGTCAGCTAACAAATCTTATTGTAGCCCATGTACCTAGGTCGTGACGTCATGATCTTGGAAATGGTATGCCTCTCCATGAACTCACTCGTATCAAGATGAATCATGGATTATTTAGAACCAACGTAGTAGGAATCAACAATTTTTCCATCTCTAATTTCCCAACAATATTTGTACCAAAAAATATAAAGCTAGTAATTTTCCTTGAGACCAGAAATGAATACATGGGCACATCTAATAGCATGTCTGATAGGTTGACAACATGAATGCTAGTCCATGAAGATAGAATATGTTGTATGTCTCTTTTTGTAAAATCTAGAAATTGGCATGTTGGTATTCTTAAGACCAACATGGGCACATTGAATAGCATGACTGAAGGATTTGGAAACCTGATTCATCACCAAAAATCTCTCAACAGGAATGCCAGTTTAGGAAGATAGAAAATATTGTATGTATCTCTCTATAACCAGTGGACCTTCATCTCTAGCCTCACTTTCTAACTTACTCATATCCTTACCCTTATCAACTAGGGTAAACGTTTGTGCCTTCAACAACATTGATCACACAACTCTCCAGCCTTTTAAAAGTTCTTAGCTCACATGAATTTATCATTTGGATTTTCTTCCATTGCTTGAATTTTGTTCCATACAACTAGGGTACAAATTCTACCATGTTAGTGTGCATCATGTTAGCACTTGAATTTTCTTCAACTAAAAATATTTGACTGAATGGAGGCTCCAGCAATATAAGTTAAGCAAAAAAAATTTAAAAATATATTTTATTTTACTTTAAGAAATTGGATACATATTTAATACAATATAGGGATGGAATGGTTAGTAGGAAAATCTACTATATAAAATTTAGAAAAAAAAATAAAGGTTAAGTTGGCTTACCCTCCAAGAGTATTACCACTTTGGTTTTTCCATCTTTTCCATTTGAAAGAAGATTCACCATAGAAGATGATGTGATAGGGAGATGGGTACAACATTTACACAAATAAAATATTGGTGAAACTTGAATATGTGACAATATGTGATAACTACTTATTAAGGGCCAAGTCTAGAAAGACCAACTTAGATTTTAAACCAAATAATTAAGTTATTACTTTAAATCTATTGTATCAAACAAAAGAGAAGAAAAGAAAAGGGGAAGGGGAAACAATGTCCTACCATCTTTTCTTCATCCCTAGTCTCCCTAGGACATCATAGAAAGGATGAACAAACCAACAATTTCTTGACAATGACCTGAGGAGAATGTATATATGTATGCTCGTAATAGCCACAAATTATTGCACCTTCAGGTATCCTGAAATCCTGATAGAACCTTCAAGGAAACCACCATTTTCCTTCCAGCTAGAGCATCAATGAGTGTTATCTTTCTGGTCCCACTGACGACCATGTGTGGTGTCAAAACTAATCACTCACCTTGAAATTGGAGAGTAGTTGAAGAGACTAACTTTTGAAGATGTGTAGACACCTCAGGCCATCATTTTATTTACATAAAAGACATTGTACTATAAGGGAGAGGGAATACCCAACATCACCATATTCCCCACATGGGAATCATCTATGTTAGCACATAATCCAAAACTACAAGTTGGATATTTTCTCACAACTAATTAATGTTTAAAATACCCAAAAAACATACAATTTTTAATGGTAACAAGAAAGTAAAGCAATATCCTTAGGTAGGATGAATCCATCCAAGATAAAGAATATGAGGACAATAAGGCCCCCTCCAGTACTAGCAACAATCATGGACCTACAGATGCTAAGCATTGCCCTCAAGATCTCAAAAGCCATTTGGTAAACCAAGAATATGAGGGGCATTGTTTGAAGAACCTGTGGCAATAGGTAATCAAGAATGTGCATTGCCAAACAATGGATAAGGTTATTTAAGAGAATGGCCTTATAGAATGATGCAAATTACATATAATCAGGAAAAACCAATATATCTCCATTATAGACATAGCATAGAAAAGAAACTCAATCTTAGTAACATTGGAGCTTTATTTTGATGCCATTAGAAACATCTCTCTCTTTAGATATTGAGGCCCCATCACCACATAGTATGTAAATGAAAGTATGTTTTGTGATGTGATTTTTTATCTAAATAGCAAAAATACTTCACATTAAACCTTCTGAAAAGATTTTCTCTCTTTGGTAATAAAATCCGAAATATATCATATGAAAATTACACTTTAATATGAGGCAAACCTAGTCATTCCAGTTATGTATAAATAAACCCTTTAAAGTGATAAATTGCATAAATCATTATCCCATGATATATTAAAATGATACTCATGAAATTAGGGTATTTATAATCCAACCCAACAACTTGGAACTACAATTGAGATATTTATCACAATAGAATATTTATTGTTTCTAAGGTATGCACATAGGGCCAATCATATGATGATTGACATGGCATAATTACCATAAAGGATTTGATTAATAATAATAACATATTTAAAGGCAAGCTTCCAATTCATCATTTTCACTCAGTTATGAGATAATGAGGATTCAAAGTCAATATCTAGAGCATAATGTTACTCAATGACGTATGTCTTCAAGTGCATGCCTTAGAAGAGATGAGATCATACAGATGTTAAGAGTACGCATATACATTCTCATTATGTCCATGATCAGTTGTTATTGTGGAAGGTTGATAGACAACAATAACACATAAGATCAGAGTGTGAGTTGGTTGATGACTAAATCTCATTAGTCAAGATATGGAAATATCAAACCAAACACACAAATACATGTTAGAGAACATTGTATCAGACAGACCCATCTTGAGAGTGACATAATGTTTTGTAGTGACAGTCATCTCTCATAGTGAAGATGGTGATTGTGATTCTTAGACCTGAAATCACTATACTTGTCACATGTCAATGGGTATGCCTTGACATCATCTAACGCAGTCCCAAAACATGAGTTGGTATAATGGTGATGATTGGGTGAGTTTGACACATGGGGATAGATTGTGAGTGATAGATATGAAATTTGTTCCTCCTACAGGATTATGATATCCTGGCCACTTGATTAGTGAGACTGAGAAACACATGCGCATGCACATGTGTATCAATATATGATATTGAGTTTACATTATCTCAGATAATCTGCTTTTGGTTCAAGAAACATGGATTGAACATTGAGAGGATGATGAACCATGCCCTGAGTTCATCCCGAATATCAGAGATAAAGGAATTATACAATCATTGTAACACCTTACACAAATTGTAGGTTGAAGTTTTTTCTCCAACTTACCATTTCACTTGGGTAGCACTGATGTGCGACTAGGCACCACTCTTTTCTTGTGATGTCATAAGCTAGTTATGGACATTCACTGCCAACATGATATGTGACCTATAGGGTCACACACATAGGAACTCATCTAGAAGTGGAGTTTGATCTTGAACGACAATTGGATTGATTACTAAATTGTTTAGGTATTCAATTCACACAACTGATTGCTTGAATGGCTGGCCAGGTCTGCCAAATGACCATCTCACTGAGTGAGACAGCCGTTTGGGCAGCCAAATAGGCATCTCAAGTAGTTGAGACGTCCATTTGGGGGTCAGGCTTATCAGAGAGTGATTTGGCTTAGTTTTGACCTTGAACCAACGAGTTCAATATGACTGAACTGATCGGCTCATCTCAACTCACCAAACGACCGTCTGGGTGAGTGAGACGGGCATCTCGCTTGGGTGAGATGGCCTGATTGAATTGAATGAAGGTTCGGGATGTTTCCCGAATAGTTTTGATTGTTCTTTACTTGTGGAACAAGGAAATTAATATGAGATACTAATTGGATTCAAAATAGCCAAATTTGATTCAGATTGGAAACTGTCAAATGACCGTTTGGTAGTTCAAGATGACCATCACGCGCATTGGGTGACCGTCTGGGTGTGCAAAATGGTCATTTCAGTTGTCGCCTATTGCAAACTGTTGTGAAAAATCAAGATCTCTTAGTCCTTTCCACTCCCACTTTTAGACCTGCATTGACTGGGGACTGGGAACCCTGACCCTAACCCCTCCTATATATAGGGTATTGGGGGCTTCCCAAGATACAATAACAACTACACAGACAATAGAGAATCAATTTCTCTAACATGTGTCATCCTCTCTGGTTGTGGAAACCAGGAGAGCCCAGGCAAGTCCTACCCGACTAGGGAGGTATAGCCACGGTAGAGAACAACTGAGGGTTGTCATAGAGGGAGAGAAGGTTGGTGACTAGTACACCAATGGGGAGGACAACTCCTTCGTGTCCATTCTTGGTGAACGATAGGAGTTCATGTAGGTCTATGTGGACTAATCTAGAGGCATGAATCCTTTGGCTACTTCTTAGAGAGAAAAGTTAATCCACAGTCTGTGGCGAGACCACAGGAGTTACTGCAGAGGTTGTGCAGACATTCTTCATGGTAAAGACCAGGTGCTGCACAACCACCGTCCAAGAGCAACTTGTTGGCAGTTGCAAAGAAGCAAGTTTTATCACCAGACTTCCTCCAAGACCAGGTATAACTTGTTAAAACCATTCGTCCTATTTCATGGTAGTTGATGTGATCTTGTTATATTGGGGAATATGGATAGATAAAATTTTTGTTTCCGCTGCTATACTTTGTTCCCGTATTTCCCAAAAGTGGTATTAGAGCCACATCCATTTACTGTGTTTTAGGATAATTGATATGATCGGATTTGGTTTTATCATTTATTTATTGCATACGATGCAAATATTTAAACTACTCTAATATGCGTATCCGATCAAAGACCACATAATCCCAAACTAATATATATATATATATATATATATACATACATACATACATACATATATATATGATATATATGTAATTTACATGTCTCACCCTAAAAGCAGTTTTGATGGTGGATGTGTAGTGTGGTTATGGCCTAAACCCTAAATCTATGTGTGGTTTGGATGGTTTTGTTCTTATTTATCTCGATCTTCATACTGAGCCTCTCCCTCCTTCTTCCCAATGTAAAGTTAATGCTTTCCTATCTATGTTCCCCTTGAATGTAACTCGAGGTTTCTCTCATTCAATGTAGTAAGGTAGCAATAAGATAGTTTCTTTTCATGCAAAGCCGTCGAAAATGTTCATCGCCGGTTGAGGTGACCAATTCGTGAGACGATCCAACCATTTGGAGGATCATGGAAAGAGGACGATGGAACCAAACGACTACCTGGTGGGCCCAACCGACCGCCTAGAAGGAGTCTAGACATCGATGGGATAGCAGGCCATACGACCATCCCTGGAGACCCAGCTGACCATTTGGAAGGAGTCCAAACATTGGTTGGACAAGAGGATCGACCGACCAGCCAAGAGGTGAGACGACCGGTTCAAAGGTTGAATCGATCTAACCCAGATTGGCAAGCACAGATCTACATCAACTGCAGGTTCATACATGTGATGTGATGATTGACCTAGGTGATAGTAATTCCTTGTGGCTCCAAGGAATTACAAGTATACACGGCCATAACCATAACTTTTTGTTTTATATTGCATTTTTACGTTGTGGGATATAGCATTTATATGATACATACTATATATGTGGTGATTAGACACACACACACACACACACAGATATATATATATATATATATATAAAGTCTAAGATGATTTCCAATAGCAATACACATGAAAAACTTGATCGACCAAGTGTAGATTTGCACAAAGAATGGTGTTTCATCTATCTTGTGGAAGTGTGATGGTAGGTATGTAGATTTGCACAAAGCATGGTGCACATCTATCATATTGGCTGTCGGGTCGTGCTTAACTGGTGACCTAGAGAGCCCAGGACCAGTGGCATGCAGATGATCATGGAAAGGTGTTGCACATATCTTCTATCCAAGAGTTGCATATGATGCAATTGGCAAGTTGGCCTACCTAAATAGTCAGATTGTGGGCGATCAATAAAATTCAACTCATGACTTGATGAAATATGGATCTTGTCTCATTAGAAAATTGTTCACTACAATTTTCTAAATTGATACTTGAGGGTTGTCAATTTGAACAAAATAATGGGAGCGGTAATTAATTAAAGACCTAATTGTTATCGCCCAAATTTTAATCAAATCAAATCAAAATTGAGTTTTTGACAAAATTGCAAATTCTTTTGTAGAATCAAATGGCCACACCAAATGATCACTTCTCTCTATGATTGGTCCTAAAGAAGGACAAACTCGTTGGGAACAACTTCTACGACTAGTTCAGGATGTTGAGAATTGTTATCTCGCAGGAGCACAATCTCTATGTCCTAGAAATGCCAAAACCATAGGAACCTGCTCAAAATGCCCAAAGGGCTGTCAAGGATGCTTATAACAAGCATATTGAGGATGATGTGGATGTCAAATGTCTGATTCTTTGTTCAATGAACCATGAGTAGCAAAGGCAACATGAGAACATGGGGGTGATTGAGATGGTCACACATCTCAAGAACATGTATGAAGACTAGGCTAGACACGAGAGGTTTGATATCTCTAAGGCACTATTCAAATGTCACATGACTGAAGGAGATCTAGTAGGTCCTCATGTGCTCAACATGATCAGGTATGTGGAGAACCTAACCAGACAGTAATTACCCTTGGGCCAAGAGTTGGCCACTGACGTGATTCTACAATCTCTGCCTGAGTCATATAATCAGTTTGTCATGAACTACAACATGAACAACTTTGACAAGTCGTGGATAGAGTTGTTAGGCATGTTGAGAACAGTTGAGACACAAATGAAGATGGACAAGCCCAAGTCTGTGATGATGATTAGCAAGACACGGGGGAAATATAAAGGCAAAGACAAAGCTAAGAAAGGTTCTAAAGCTAACCAGAAGCCCAACTCATCATATCTCAAGGCAAAAGGTGGAGTAAAGAAACAAAGAGGCGATTGTGACCATTGTCATCAGCCTATACATTGGAAGAGAAATTGCCTACTCTAGTTAGAGAAACTAAAGAAGAAGAAGGATGGAATTGAGGTCTCCACTTCATGTATAAACAACATAAGACAAATTTTATTACTTATTCATTTTGGTATGTGATACCAAATAGATATCTGACATATTGATGTGCAGGATTTGACAAGAAGTAAAGGCCTTCATGGAAGGATGAAGATGGATAAGGAGGAGCAAATGTTGCATAATCCAGAGTCTGCATCTAAATTTATCTTATTCCAATGGGCATGTAAAGAGTTACTAGAACTGCTATTTCATTATGCCATTAGAATAGAAACATTTTCTTTAAGCATCTTGTATGGACAAGGATGAATATAAATAAAGATTCGTTGATGTTTCTATTTCAAATATATGATCTTGCATGGCATTGGCCCTAAAACATCTTGTGATATTTATGTGAAATGATCCAAAAATGAAAGTTTATGCCAAAGGAAAATAATTGATAACTCAAGATTATCAATAGCATTAGTCATCTTGTATGTACACATAAGAAATGCTTACCTAGAATACATATTGATGTCGATCTAGATTCCCTTAGTTATTGAACCTAAGGAAATATGAAAGTATTATTCACACACAGTATGACATGACATCCTTAACACTAAATATAGTGGGAGGATAAATCTTTCATTAGACCTTATGCATATGATGCATGAAGATCGTATGGAATGAATGCTATAGAAAATTATTACATCAATTTCATTTTTTTGGTAATATGATGATATGTACCAAAATGAAATGAAAAAACATTAATCTCTTGAAACTGTTCAAGGAGATTATAAATGAAGTGTGACTTTGATGAATGTATTAAGATACTTTGATATGATCAAATGTTAAAATACTTTATATCAATACCTTGAGTACCTTCAGGAATGAACTATGATAATGTATCACATGTCAAATTCATCTGAACATGATGATGTATCAGAATGAAGGAATCATACCATGATGAGTTATGATATAATTATCAATTAATATAGTCTTATTATATCCTCACAAACATATATCTATCACTAAATAATGTACCACATGAATGGTTTAAAAGGACATCATATATGATATGATTTAGGAACATCCCAATAGGTCTAAAGGATTGAAACCCACCTTAAGAAAGTAGTTTTTTGAGAAGGTTTATCCATAAATCGTGATAGTTGAACATTACTATTAATCTCAATCCAATAACAAAATTGTTTTGTTAATAGGATAACTGAGTTCGTAAAGATTCAGTGGGAGTAAAAGTAATACTTAAACTATTTGAGGTCAACAATAAGGGTACAATGTGAACGATGAGAATCACAAGTTGTTGTGCAGGTTCATCTTGTAACACAGAAAAAAATATTCTAGTAGAATACATATGAGATTGGAGGATTGTGAATCCAACAATTTAGATAGGTTGGTCATAAATGATGAACCAACTAACAAGGTATGACCTTGATAGTGCCACCTTAAAGAGTAACACCTAAAGGGTGCAATAGGGACTTGTTGCAAAGACATAAATGGATAACATGAAAGGAAAAATTGGTTGAATAAATCAAGTTCAAGTTGTTTGACATGATAGAAATTCATTTACCAATTGTAATGCTTGTTGTTGCAGTTATAATGGACTATGATATTTTGCATATGAAGATGGAAACCAGATTCCTTAAGGGAATACATCAGAGGATGTGTATGTGACATAGCCTAAAAGGTTTCATAACTTCATGAATGCAAATTAAGTCCATAAATAAGAAACTCAAAAGTGTGATCTTATGACTTGACAAGATAGTTAAAGAGTTTGACTTGAATCAAGAAAAAAGAAGAAATTTGTGTTTACAAAAGATTTACTGGGAGCATATATGAATATCCCACATATGATGAGATAATATCTTAATATTGCGAATACTGAGAACTAGCATAAAAAACTACTTCAGCGATATAGGACAAGGTGAAACCTCTTATGAGATAAGCACCAAGACCTATAAGATAGTTCTTGAAGGTTTCACAATGGAAGTTTAAGAATGCACAATAGTAATGTGTTGAAAGAGTTCAATATGGAAGGATTCAATGATAGATAATTTGGATTAGTCTCTCATGAAACCCATATTCCGATTCTTGTAAAGAATGGAAATGTCATGAATAAGATTCCATCAGTCGACCCAATAGTGGATTTATCATGGAATCTATTAACAAACTTATCCCATATAATGTTGTATGTAAATGGACATGAAAAGATGATATAAAATCCAATAAGGGTTATTGGAAAGTCATTAGAGATATACATTAGTACTTGAGAAGTGACTAAGGATAAAATTACTAGTCAATGATGATAGAAATAACAAGAAGAGTTTGATGTAAAGGGTTACATCGATGCAAGCTTCTATAAATGACAAAAGTGATCGCAAATTAAAATATGTTTTGATTCAAAAGAGAAAAGGATGTTATTAGTTGGGAGGGTTTCGAACTAATAAGCCATTAATGCTAATCTACAATAAAAGCCAAGTTTGCTTGTGTTGAGAACACAATGTGATACTATATGGATCTAATAGGTTCATATGATGAATTTCTAGATGTTCCGACCATTGATGACTCAGTAGAGATACTATGACAATAATAAAGCTAATAGTTAGGCAAGGAATATGAGACACCATATAACAGAAGTTTCATCTCAGTGTGAAGAGATAGGAAACGTGCAATATACTTACCATAAGCAAAGTGTTGCTAACCCGCTAAATCAGCACTAGCGCAGCAGAAGCATGTTGGACATGTTTAGATCACTAAAGATGAGATATGTTGGTGATTGGATCTAAGTTCAAGTGGGACTATGTTGGTAAGGTATGCCCATACAAACAATCATATGATGGTTGACATGGAATAATTACCATAAAGGATTTGATAAATAATAATAACATATATAAAGGCAAGCTTCCAATTCATCTATATCACTCAGTTATGATATAATGAGGATACAGAGTGAATGTCTAAAGAATCATGTTACTCAATGATGTATGTCTTAAAGTACATGACTTAACCATTTTTTAGATCAATTAATATATATTGTGTCATCAGTGGCTAGAGGATACTAATCTTATTCACCAATGCCTAAAAGCCAAAATTAATTCTAGTAGATTTAACAATGATCATATGTTGGCATGGTTCAAGGAGTGTCTGGATGGTTTCTGTGACGCCCCAACACACCACAAATGAGATAACTCAAACCAAAAGATGAAACAAAACTAAGAAAGCGAATTACCCAAAAATACATGAAATTCAAACCGATTTCACTCAAGCGCCATAAGACAAAAACTCATTACATATGAGTCTAGAAGCCTACTACCTGTAGGGAAGAATATATCACGTGGTGCTTACCTCTCTTTAGATAAACATTCATGTCATCAACATGTTACACAAGATACTGGTTCCACACATAGATATACAAGTACAACTATCATAACTATACAACCATGGCACACAAACCAAACCTCATATCACAAAACAACTCAAAGGATAACACCCCAAGGACCTAAGGTTGATAGACAACAATAACACATAAGATCAGAGTGTGAGTTGGTTGATGACTAAATCTCATTAGTCATGATATGGCAATATCAAACCAAGCACACAGATACATGTTAGAGAACAGTGTATCAGGCAAACCCACCTTGAGAGTGACACATGGTTGTTTGGTCACAGTCATCTCTCATAGTGAAGGTGGTGATTATGATTCTTAGACCTGAAACCATTATACTCATCACATTTTATTGTGTATGCCTTGACATCATCAAACGCAGCCCTAAAATATGGGTTGTTATAATGGTGATGATTGGGTGAGTTTGACACATGGGGATAGACTGTGAGTGATAGATATGGGATTTGTCCCTCCTATGGGAGTATGATATCCTGGCCACTTGATTATCAAGACTGAGAAACGCATGTGCATGCACATGCACATGTGAATCGATATATGATATTGAGGTCACATTATCACAGATAGTCTGCTCTTGGTTCAAGAAACATGGATTGAACATTGAGAGGATGACCAAATATGCCTCGAGTTCATCCCAAATATCAGAGACAAAGGAATTATACAATCATTGTAACACCTTACACAAATTGTAGGTTGAAGTTGTTCTCCAACTTTCCATTTCACTTGGGTAGCACTAATGTGTGACTAGGCACCACTCTTTGCTTGTGATGTCATAAGCCAGTTATGGACATTCACTGCCAACATGATATGGGACATGTAGCATCACACACATAGGAACTCATCCAGAAGAGGAGTTCGATCTTGAACGACAATTGGATTGATTACTAAAGTGTATAGGTATTCAATTCACGCATTTGATTGCTTGAATGGATGACTAGGTTTTTCAAACAACCATCTCACTGAGTGAGACGGCTGTTTGGGCAGCCAAACGGGCATCTCAAGTAGTTGAGACGGCCATTTGGGGGTTAGGCTTATTAGAGATTGATTTGGCTTAGTTCTGACCTAGAACTGTCCGGTTCAATATGATTGAACCAATCAACGCATCTCAACTCACCAGAAGACCATCTGGGTGAGTGAGATGGGTGTCTTGCTTAGGTGAGATGGCTCTATTGAATCGAACAAAGGTTTGGGATGTTTCTCGAATAGTTTCAGTTGTTCTTTACTTGACAAACAAGGAAATTAAAATGAGATAGTAATTGGATTTGAAATAGCCAAATTCGATTCAGATTGGAAACAACCAAACGGCCATTTGGCAGTGCGATACGACCATCTCATGCACCAAACGACCATCTAGGTGTGTGAATGGGCCGTTTTAGCCATTGTAGATTGCAAATTGTTGCAAAAAATCAAGATCTCTTAGTCCCTTCCACTCTCGCTTTTTATTCCATATTGACTGGGGACTGGAAACCCTAACCCTAACCCCTCTTATATATAGAGGGGTACTGGGGGCTTCCCAAGACATGATAACAACTACACAGACAAAAGAGAATTAGTTGCTCTGACAAGTGTTGTCCTCTATAGTTGTGGAAACTAGGAGAGCCCAGGCAAGTCCTACCCGACTAGGGAGGGATATCCATAGGAGAGAACAACTGAGGGTTATTGTTGTGGGAGAGTAGGTTGGTGACCAGTACCCAACAAGGAGGACCACTCCTTCCTGTCCATTCTTGGTGAATGATAGGAGTTCTAGTTGGTTTGTGTAGACTACTCTAGAGGAAGGAGTCCTTTAGTTGCTGCTCAAAGAGCAAAGTCAACCTAGAGTATGTGGCGAGACCATAGGAGTCACTGTAGAGGTTGCGCAGGCGTTGTTTGTGGTGAAGACCAGGAGATGCACAACCATCATCCAATAGAAACTTGTTAACATTTGAAAAGAAGCAAGTTTTGTCATTGGACTTGCTCCAGGAAGCTAAAACCATCCTTCCTATTTCATAGTAGTTGATGCAATCTTGTTGTATTGGGGAATTCAGATAGATAAAAAAAAATTCCACTACTATACTCTGTGTCCGTATTTCCCAACATTTATCACAATCTAAACTTTCTGACATAGATAGAAAACATTTGTATAAATGTGTCAGTAACGTAGTACTAACAATGTGAATACAACATTGACCTTACATTACCTTTTAGGTATCATACTGGTTTCGAAAGTATGAAAATCTCAACACAACAAGTTGAATAGAACAACTGAATAAATGCAGAGATGAAAATTTGGTTACAAAACATATAGGAAAAAAAAGTAGCACAGAAGAGAATTTTCAAATATGCATTTATGTCAAACTCAACATAGAAAAATATGCCTGAAGACAATTACGTAAAGTATTTAGTGAACCAAATGAGGATATATTATGATGTAGATGTGATGTATCAGATACAAATCATATACAACAAATATACAAATTTAAGAACACAAATAGATTTTTTATAGTATTGCAAACTCCAACGACATGTGTTAAGAGTTAAGAAAGTGAACTTCAAATGGAGTTTTAATGACAGTTAAACAATTGCAACCTTAGTCTAAAAAAATTCAAGTTCAAAATATCACATAAAATTCCACTCATCCATTAATTATACTAATAAAGAATATGGATCAAATATACACCTACGAAAGAACCACTTTCATAGATTTTATTCAAAACTCTAGGAGCATTCATAATTTATTTATTACAAAACTTAGTATTTGGAAAGGTTCTTATAATGGGATGCATTCTATACTAAATATTGAGAGGGTGCTTTATTTTTCAAAACACTCATTCTCTCAAACATAATTTTTCTATAAGTAAAGATTCTATAACATCTGAAACTTTTAAGAAAGAGATACAATATCTAGCATATACACATAATTTTTTATTAAATTATGGAAAAAGTGAGACATGAACTTATTCATAACATTTGTTGGCAGTTGACAAAAGCCTCCACTAAGAATTGTGTGTTTTATACCTTTTGTTTATATAGGAATTAATGAGTAACATTGTTTTAACTATGAAGCTTCATAATGACTAGATCTTCAAGTGACCTCTACCTATTGAATCTCTTATTTTCTAGTGTAAGAATTTCACAATTTATTTTATTTTCATCTTTCAGGGTCATGAGAAATGTAGGTGTTCAAATATTTCTCTCAATGCTATTTCTAGATTTAACTTTTTCCCCATATGTATGGATTGTACCTCTCATTGGAAAAATAAGTCAAATTAACATTGATAAGGATTACTTTTAGGTTTATAGTAGCTTTGTAGGACTTTCCACTTGGGTTTCCAATAACTCTCAACTAAAGATTCTATTCTGAAGGAAACTATTGGTTAACTTAGATAAACTAACTATCAAAAGAACACCTTGTAGTCCATAAATCATTTCATCAGATCATGTAATGGGCATATTGATGCATAGGTTTTTAGTCATTTTCAAAGGCATATTTTCCCTGATTTTATGTGTTGATTTGTCATTTATTTGATTAATTATGCATGAAATGTTGTCAATGGTGTGTTCTATCTAAATGCATCAAATTATATGATTTTATTGTTTAAGATGGTTTAATATTTATCTCGAGCATTTATCTACGTTCTTGTGCATTTTTAGATACAATTGAACTTCACAGACTCAATGCTACCGACACTAAAAGTTGGTGGTACTGACTTCACAATAGTACCAGACTAGAAAAGACTCGCATAGACTTGATACTGCTGACACTCAAATTCGGTAGTACCAAAACCTCGTCAGTAAAGCACAAGGATGAATCACAGAAACTCGATACTATTGAGTTCACAAACTTAGTACTACCGAGATAGAATTAGTAAAGCAATGCTCGGGTGACCTAAAGACTGAGTGCTATCAAGACAAGTCGATAGTACCGACATTGTTATGAATCATGGATACCCTAGGAACTTGGTACTACTGACTACCAAGTCAGTACTACTGAGTCTGCTCGATCAGGAAAATCTAAAGATAGCAATCTAATCTAATGGCTGACATTATTTCGTACTGTAAGTCACTCCTATGACCTAAGGGGAATTCGGCCAGACCCAAGGAGGCAACCATTTTCCATTACATGACACTAGAGAGAGAGAAGAGAAGAGAAAGGAACATTGTATGCACGACGTAGGGGATCATCTAGATCAACTATTCTCCAAGGGTTACTTAGTTTTTCTAATGTTTCCCACATTTTTCTCTTTATCTATCATGTATTCATCAATGAAAATAATGTGGGGCTAGACCTCTTGATTCCTTAGGATCCAGGAGTAGCCAGGATATGCATTGTAATTTATTTCCTTGCATTAATATCATCTTTGTCCCTATTTTATGGATATAACTCTGTGAAGTTGTCATGTTCTGTTTATGCCTGATCAACATAGATAGATTATTGAACCCTTAATCATTTCAGGGGAGAGGTTAAGGGTTGTAAACTATAAATTAACCCATTAGTTGCACCCCTTGGAAAAGGTGGAGAATAAATGGGAGGAGAAACCCAGAGTTTAATCATAAAGCACCTAACGAATCAAAAAATTGCTATGGAAATGGGATTAGCATTAGAATAGGTAGTGAACTATGCTGCGGGAGTGGGTAGTTTAGACTACAAGATCTTTATCCAGGGATAGGGGTAATAGATATTGGTGTGTGAAATGAATTGTAATGTTATATGAGGTGAAACCATAATCATGAGGAATTCCCTAAAATTTGGGTAATTTAAGCGTTAAGTTTGTTTCATTCTACTTTTGTTTCTGTTCTATCAAACCAATTCACTTTTACTGGCCTAGCTGATTAGACCATAGTTAGTAGTAGTCTTGTGGAAAACATTTCCATGTGTTCGACTCGGGCCTCAAAAGGGCCTATATTACTTTGATGCATTCACTTGTGTATAATGCACGATAAACATGTGTCAAGTTTTTGGCACCGTTGTTGGGGAAATGGCAACATCTAACACTATGAGCATTGTGGTCAGCCACTCTAGGCCAACCCTTTTTTTCATTTCACTTAAAGCTGAATCATAACTTCATTATTGCTTCTAGATCCACTACTGTACTCTAACAATTAATTTGCTAAATTTCAGGTACTAGTGTATGGTGCATACTCGAGCCCACAATTACGGAGAGCCATCTTTTCTGGGTTTTTGGCAAGCAGAACTCCTTCACAGAGAGAGGTAAGTTGGAAGGTATGTGGATAGATTCAACCAAACTCCACCATCGACACCTCCGCCTGAAAGACCTATAACACCAGAAGAACCTGAGTCAGTAGAAATGGGCGATGGAGCAGAAGAATAGATGATATGGGAGAGGATCAGAGCCTCTTCCTCGACAGATCAAAAAGGACCAATCAAAAGACAAGCCATCAGTGTGGGTAGCTACAAGATTAACCCAGGGTGGATCTCTTTAGTCAAATCCGAAACTTTTTCATGGCTATAGTTCTGAAGTCCCGATGGTGTACATCAGTAACTTTGTTGAGAACTGTGATATGGTAAAAATAGATAGAGTGTCAGCGACTGTCATATAAATCTGAAGCTTTTCCCGTCATCTTTGGAAGATATCACAAAGTCATGGTTTCATAATCTTGATGGTGAATGTATCGAAATCTGGGATCAGATGATCGACACCTTCTTCGAGCATTACTTTCCCCCACAAAAGACCAATGACTTGGTGAGAAGATCTATTATATCAGACAGCAAACTGATGAATCCTATTTTGAAGCATGTGAGAGATTTTGAAATAAGTTGTGGAAAGTACCTCATCATGGTATTGATATGTTGGGACAGGAAAAGATCTTCTATTATGGTCTGCACAAGGGAGAAATAACTACACTTGACAGCGTAGGAGTAGGGTTCTTCCTCAACAACAAACCCTCCCGCTATCATGAGATACTAAAGAATATGTCCAAAAATCAATGATGGGGTGATGAGAGAGAGCTACCGACAACAGTCAAAAGTGTCCATGAGTCTAAGGTCATCTATGTGTTAAATGAGAAGTTGGACCTAGTTGCTAAAAAGTTATGTGCTAACGACGGACCGCCTTCAGAAGAAGAAGATGAAGAGTGTAAGTTTGTGTGCCAACAACAACAATATAGGAGCAATGACTATGCATGGAGGAAGGATCCTAAGTTTTCATGGAAGGATCCTAACAATTTCCAATAAGACCCATCTCAGGCACAATAACCCGTGCCACAATAGTGTGGTGGCCAGGCACAATAACAACAAGAACAAAAGAAGATTGACCGTATTGAAGAAATTCTTGGAAAGCTGGTCAGTCAGAATGAAGTGCTTATTGGTCAAACTCAGAGAGAACTCCAAAACCAAGGGGAGAGGATCCATAGTATAGAATCCCCTTTTTTTCAAATAGTTGTGGATTTGGGTACTTTGTAGCAGCCAAACCAACATGGGTTCCCAACTAATACTAACATGCCTTCTGGAAATCAACATATCAAGGCAGTCTTACTCTACAGTGGTAAGACGTTGTTGAATAAGGCACCAACAAACACACATGCATGTGAATCTATAGGAACAACAACTCAGACTGTGACAATAGATGTAGCTGAGCTGAACATGTCGGGACAAGAGAAAACAACTGAACAACACACTGATGAGGTGGAGGATACTAGATCAAAAGCATATGTCCTGCCTCACCAGAGGACACCAGTGACTCCAGTGCCCTTTCCAAATAGCTTGAAGGCAACCAAAGCAGACCGACGTTCTAAAAATTCTTAGAGGGCTTTAAAAAATTATCTGTCAATATTCCACTCATTGATGCAATTGAGCAGATATCGTCATACGGAAAGTTCTTGAAAGAATCATCAATAAGAAGAAAAGGATACCTGAGGCTGATGTGGTAGTGTTAAAAGAGAAGGTGAGTGCTTTTTTCCTGGTAACAGTACCTCCTAAAAGATAGGATCCTAGTTGTTTCAACATCACATGCTTCATAGGAAAAACCAAGTTTAGTGAAGCTCTATGTGACTCAGGGGCTAGTATCAACCTCATGTCTTTATCAACTTTCAAGAATCTAGGTCTTAAGGAGATGATAAAAAGTTCTATGACTATTGAATTGGTAGACAACTCTTTGTTCAGGCCATATGGCATTTGTGAAGATGTCCTAGTGAAAGTGGATAGATTTGTTTTTCCTACGGATTTTGTGGTAATGGAAATGTAGGATGATAAAGGCAACAAACTTTTTCTAGGTAGGCCATTCCAAGACATTGCTGACATGATTATGGAAATGGGAAGAGGATGTCTAACAATGGGTACTCATGATGGTTGGTTTTGAAATTAAGATTCCTGAACACTCAAAAGAAAGAGGGGATACAAGACAGAGTAACATGTTGCAACACATGGAGGGCAAGATTTCTTTATGTCTGGGGAAGCCATTCCTCGACATGGCGCATGTGATGACTAAGGTGGAAAAAGACACTCTAGTAGTTGATATAAATGAAAACACTAAGGTGATCTCATTAAAAGAAGTGATTTGTTACCTAGATGATAGAGAATAAGACTATGACCCAACTACCATAAAGGAGGTCAGTGATGATTCCCTAATGCAAACATATCCATAGTTACCCTTGGAAGCATGTTTGATGAATAAGGTAGATGATAGCACACGTAGACACTCTCTGGAGGAGTGTGTATTGATGTTAAAGGTGGTACCCTGCTATTATACAAGATATTTTTAAGATTTGGGACCACCTCCCCCACCACTGGTTCCATCTCTACTGAGCTCACCTGAGTTGGAATTTAGGTTGTTGCCGCGGCATCTGAAGCATGTCTTCCTAGTTGCATAGGAGAAGCTTACAGTGATCATATCATCATACTTGAGCGGTGAAGAAGAGGGGAAGTTGCTTGTTGTGATAACCATTGAGCTACTTTTGGGTGGTCTATACCAGACATCAATGGAATCTCTCTAAGTTTGGACCAACACAAGACCTGACTGGAAGAAGGAGCTAAAGAAATAGTTCAACCTCAGTGGCGAATCAACCTGATCATGACTGAGGTAGTGAAGAAAGAAGTGGGCAAGCTCCTAACGACAAGTATCATTTATGAAATTTTAGATTCTATGTGGGTTAGCCCAACTCAGGTAGTTCCTAAGAAAGGGGGATCACTGTCACAACTAATGCAACTAATTAGTTGATATCAACTAGGTTGGTGATGGGGTGGCATGTATGCATAGACTATCATCGTTTGAATGTCGTCACTTAAAATATCATTTTCTGTTACCTTTCATTGATCAGATTTTAGAACGACTCACTGGTTGTTCACACTTTTGCTTCCTTGAGGGGTATTCTGGTTATAATCAAATTTTTGATCGAGCCAAAGGATCGGGAGAAATATACTTTCACATGTCCTTATGGAACGTTTGCATATAGACGGATGCCATTCGGCCTTTTAACGCCCCTGCCACCTTTCAACAACGTATGCTTGCCATCTTATCTGATATGGTAGAGCGGTGCTTGGAGGTGTTTATGGATGATTTTTCTGTGTATGCGGAGTCATTCAGTGATTGCCTGTACAATTTGGATAAGGTTTTACAAAGGTGTGAGGACACTCACTTAGTCTTGAATTGGGAGGTGTCATATGATGGTGAGTGAGGGCATTGTGCTTGGACTCAAGGTGTCCAACAAGGGTATGGAAGTAGACCCAGTCAAGATAGATGTCATCTCCAAGCTACCTCCATCAACATCGGTGAAGGGAGTAAGGATCTTTTTGGGACATGCTGGGTTTTACCATCATTTTATCAAAGATTTTTTGAAAATTGCTAAACCCTTGTCAGAACTTTTTCAAAAAGAGCTAAATTTTCTTTTGATGATCGATGATTGAATGATTTTGAAATACTAAAGGAGAATCTTAGCTCTACACCTATTGTACAGGCTCCTAATCGGAGCCTACCGTTGGAGTTGATGTGTGATGCAACAGACTATTTTGTGGGAGTTGTGCTGGGTCAACACAAGATAAAGCTCCTACAGTCATATATTATGCGTCCAAAACTTTGAATGATGCACAACTTAATTATACAACCATAGAAAAAGAACTCTTAGCAGTTGTTTTTGCATTTAAGAAGTTCCGCCAGTACCTAGTGGGGGCGAGGGTGATTGTTTGGACTGACCATGCTACCATCAAATACCTATTACAAAAGAAAGATGCAAAACCTAGATTGATTAGGTGGATTTTATTATTACGGGAACTTGACATAGAAATTAAAGACAAGGCAGGGGTGGAAAATGTGGTAGTGGATCACCGATCTAAGATGGAAAGAGTAAATGAAAAAGAGGTAGACATCCCTATTGTTGAGGATTTTCCAGATGAAAAACTTTTTGCTGTCAAGAATAAGGATCCTTGGTTTATAGACATTGTTAATTATTTATCCTGTAAAGAGATGCCTGCAGATTGGGGGTATCAAGAAAAGAAGATATTTTTCCACTCATTGAGGTTTTACATCTGGAATGACCTGATTCTTCTTAAATAATGAAGGAATGGACTTTTGAGGAAGTGTGTACTCGAGTCTAAGGTACAGAGCATTTTGTCACACTGCCATTCTTTACCTACAGAAGGGCATCATGCTAGATCTAGGACTGTGGCCAAAGTGCTAGAGGGTGAGTTTTATTTGCCAACATTGTTTAAAGATGCATATGATTTTGTTTGTCGTTGTGATACATGTCAACACACAGGTAACATTTCTAAGAGACATGAGATGCCATTAAATGTGTTTCAAGAGGTTGAAGTTTTTGATCTTTGGGGCATTGATTTCATGGGTCCATTTGTATTGTCTAATCATAATCTCTACATTTTACTTACGGTTGACTATGTACCTAAGTGGGTGGAAGCAATTCTAACCCACACCAATTACACTCAAGTTGTCTGTAGATTTGTGAAGGATAAAATTTTCTACAGTTTGGTGTCCCCCGACTGATCATTACTGATGGTGGATCACATTTCACCAATAGGAAATCTGGAGCCTTACTTAGTAAATATGGGGTGAAACACCGAGTGGGTACTCCTTACCACCCACAGACACAAGGCGAAGTTGAGGTGTCCAACAGATAAGTGAAGAAGATATTGGAAAAGATAGCCTTGACTAATAGGATAAATTGGAGTTTCATGCTTAAGGACACTCTGTGGGCATATAGGACAACCTATAAATCACCTATAGGGACGACACCTTTTAGGTTGGTCTATGGAAGTGCTTTCCATTTACCAGTAGAGCTTGAGCATAAGGTGAAGTGGGCATTGAGAAAACTAAACTTTGGATTGGATGAAGCAGGTAGGAAAAGACTGTTAGAGCTAAATGAACTGGATGAGCTTAGGATGGACGCTTATGAAAGTTCTAGGATTTATAAGGAGAGGATGAATAAAAATTGTGTAGACACGTCTTGAATAGGGTGTTTCTTCTAGGAAAAAGGATCTCCTTTTTAATTCTCTACTTCAGTTACATCCAGGAAAATTGAGGTCCAAATGAAGTGGACCATTTGTTATAGAGAAGGGTTTTCCCCATGGTGTTGTGACGATTTTAGATGGGACTAGGTCATTCCTTGTTAATGGCCAAATATTGAAGCACTACTATGGTGGGGAAGTGGAGAAGAGAATAGAAGAGGTACAACTTATTGAAATCCATCAGATCCTTGCTCTTAGGAACATCTAGTCTAGGACGTTAAATAATGGCGCTTGTTGGGAGGCAACTCAACCTTCTTTTCTCTTTATTCATGTTTATTATAGCATTGTAGTTGTCTTTTAATTCCTACTTCTTAAAAAAAGGTACCTTAACTCATTTGTGGAGTGTGCATATTTTTCCTAGGTCAATACTATTGAGTCACCAAGTTGGTAGTATTGACATTACATCAGCAAGTCCCCTGCATAAGAAAGACAAACTTGGTACTATCCACTTTCCTAGTCAGTACTACTAAGTTTCTAAAGATTTTTGAGCACTTAACTAATAAGCACTCGGTACTATCAACATCTGATTTGGTATGACTTTTTGGCACTCTGAGAATCAGAACACTGCGACAAAAATTCAAAAGTACCGAGCTAAAATTGCCAAATCGGTACTACCGACATTCAAGTCGGTAGTACCGAAGCATGACATCAACAATCCCTGGACGCTCAATTCAATGGCAGATGTGGTCTTCATCGTACGGTCGGTAGCACCGATCCACAACTCCAATCGGTACTACTGACTTGGACTCGGTACTACCGACTCTGAGTGATCTGTGCTCGGGACATCATCAAACATCAGTCATCGATACATCCGAGCCACAGATTTGTTCTTGCAACTCGGTACTACCGACACAAAAGTTGGTAGTACCAATTCTACCCAACTCAGCTATATAAGGAGGGGTGGTGAATCCATTTTCTTCACACCACTTCCTCCACTCCTTTTGTAACTCAGAGCAGAGCTACATCGGGTGCTGACGGTCTTCATTGAGCCATCCTCCTTTTTGCATTAGCATCATGGTACCAAGGAGAGGCCCTTCTATGTTTGTGGAGCAGGGTGAGTTGGCCCCTCGACCAACATGCATCCAGCATCCATCCTTAGAGATAAAAAAAGTTTATGTAGAGATACAGATGAGGCCAATGGCGCCAATGTGATATGGAGACCGCGCGTTGATTGAGCGAGTGGGCTTCACTGACAACATGCGATGGGTGTCTCAGAAGCAACTAATGGATGGTGACAATCCTTTCTTCAGCGACTGGTAGAGACTTACCCATAACTCATCCTTGAGTTCTTGGAGTCGCTAGAGGTTCTTGTCACCCATGAGCAACATTTAGGAGGTGAATGGTGGGAAGGCAAAGTCAACATTTTCCTTTTCAACAACAACTACTCCATCACTCTTTGGGCCTTCAACTACATCTTCAACTGGGCACGCATCCCAGAACACTCTGGCCCTTCTGATTTTGACTTTGACTTGGCTTCAGAGTAGTTGATTGAGGTGCTGGATGGCTTTCACATTAGCTGGCATGTCAACTCTAATACTGACATCGAGCACCCCTTTGCTTGAATCCTTCATCACCTCTGCACTAACACCATCTTTGCTCATTTTGTCCAAGCTCAAGAAAAGGTTCAACATTCGGACCTCTACTTCCTCTACAGGCTATAGGAGGGAGAGACCATAAACTTTGGAGCCTTCCTTCTTCTCCACATGATCTCAGTTTGGAGCAATGTGACAAAGAAGGTGTCGATTGTATTTGGGGGTCTCTTCACCCCCGTTGCGCTACATTTCTGCCTTGACTTTTTTACCCTCATGCCAATGGAAAATAAAAAGAAGATGGACCTCCTGCACTTCCAAAAGGTGACCATCCTCGGCTTCCACCACAATGTGTTGTATGCGACTTGAACACATCGAGGAAAGTTTTGGGAGCAGATCCTCCCTGGACCCATCTTCAACCTACAAGGAGTAGCATGTCTTCGGTGGCCGTTTGATGAGGGGGAGGGAAGACGCACCCAGAGCAGCAACTCAAGATGATAATGAGCATCATGCTGATGACAACTCTAATGACATTGAGGAGGCCACTATCCCCATCACTCAGAAAGTGGTCCCACACAAATGGGCCTGCACCTAAGCTGCCTCAACTTCTTTTGCCCCGCCTCGTTCTCCAGAGGAGCAAGAACCGTACAACATGGAGAGTATGTATGGGATAATATAGGAGATTCAGACTGGATAGCAGTAGCATCAGGCAACATTGGTTGGTGTGTAAGAAATATAAGGAAGGTTGTACCAAAACTAGAAGGCGATGTATGATAATGAGCACCTTCTCTTGGAAAACTAAGAGAATGTTCACATGTGCCTGCAACGGATGGAGAAGTACCAGCAACCCTTCTTCGACCACTACTGGAGCCAGGAGTACTTTGGAGGGTACCTGCAACCACCACAAATGCCACTGCCGGGTCTATCTTTTCAGGGGATGTTTCCCCCTCATGACCCCAACATGCCTCAACCACCTCCTCAATTTTGATCAATAGTGTTGTTGTTCCAACTCTTGAGTGTGAGTATTGATTATGTGGAGATAGTCATATTCAAGCTTGGTGGGTGTTGGAAAAACATTCTATCTTAGTTTTTATTGCATTTTTATCTTAGTTGTTTTATTTTTTTAGTTTTGTTTATGCATTGTTAGGATCCACGCCTATCTAGTGTAATCATGGAGCAGTAATGCATAGTTGCATATGTCAATTCATAGGTGTTTATGCAAAGAAATGGTTGTATTGTTATAGCTTAACTTGTGATATCTTTGTGCAACATCACTTGAGGAAGTGTTTGGTTAAGTCAGCCCTAGGATATAGGATATGAATGAACATTTAAATCAAATGGGAAAGTGAATGAAGATGTTGTTGAGCCTAAGCTTATCAAACTTTTAACAAGATATTAAGTGGAAATATAAGAAAGAAACCTTAAGATTAATCTGTTCACATGTCATTAAAGAGGGAGATATCATAATCCTATGAAAGGCATTGTCTCTTAGTTATGTGATTCCATCCATCCTTTCCATCCAATTTTGAATCACCACCTTAAAATAACTTATTTCTTTTGATTGCATTGAATGGCATGATAGGTGACATGATAGATTAGCTTATCCTTACTTGCATTTAAAAAAAATAACAAAGGTTGCATTTGTATGCACGAACAACTTTAGTGCATACCATCTTAGTTGCATAGAAATTGCATGTAGATTGCATACATTTCATCACATTCATTCCTTTTTTTTCATGTGGATTGTAGTCTCTATTTGTGAATATTGAAGTA
Source organism: Alisma plantago-aquatica (assembly GCA_963693085.1). NCBI lineage: Eukaryota > Viridiplantae > Streptophyta > Magnoliopsida > Alismatales > Alismataceae > Alisma > Alisma plantago-aquatica. The sequence continues at coordinate 1,049,602,181 of OY856413.1, read as the reverse complement.
GGGGCATACCTCCACATCAAAAAAAAGTATGAAGTGAAAGCTCGAGCATAGCCCAATCATGCCAAAGACAAGAAAAAAATTATGGGCTAGAAAAAAAAAACTAATCTCAAAATTTGTTAAGGAGTAAGTATGTCCCTAATTCCTCTTGAAGAGATGAATTAATTCACATGACACATTTGTTTGTTTGTGACAGTCTCAATATCTGTTATGAGATAGCATCATACATGCATCATGTGTCAAAAATAAAAAGAAAGAGAAAAATACAGTGGGCATTAGGAATCATGCATAACAATCTTTTCACTCATGTAGGTCATCATTCTTTTTGCATAAATAAGTTGGATGTACTTGTGATTATTCAATTTCCAACCGTCTCATATCATTAATTTCTCTCATTGGTAGGTCACTCAAATGATGTATCTCATCATCCATTATTATAAGGAGATATACTTCCAAGTATTTGGTAGTTAGGAGAGAGCCATTTAGATTAGGGAATCACATAGTGCACCAAGAGAATACCTAAATTATTATGATATTAATTGCTTTCTTGATAGTGTTCATTGATCAAAAGGTGGACATCTTCTATAGAATTTTTTGGACGTTGTAGAGCAGTTGTTGGTTTAGTGGTCATTGGAGGTCGGTTCAGGGACTGTTCAGTGAACATGATTAAGATAAGAGTTCACGTGTTATATCCTTTTGTTGACTTACATCAAACAAATCCTAAAGTAGTATTTCTCAAGGATGAGAAACAATTAATCATAGCGAAGTTTGATGCATGGGTTTTTAGTCATTTTCACATGCATATTTTCCTTGATTTTATGTGTTGATTTGTCATTTATTTGATTGATTATGCATGAAATGATATCAATGGCATGTTCTATCTAAATGCATCAAATTATATGATTTTTACTATTTAAGATGGATTAATATTTATCCCGAGCATTTATCTACAGTTGTGTGCATTTTTAGGTACAATTGAACTTCATAGACTCGATACTACCGACACCAAAAGTCAGTGGTACCGACTTCACATCAGTACTGGACCAGAAAAGACTCACATAGAATTGATACTACTGACACTCAAAGTCAGTAGTATCAAAACCTCGTCAGTAAAGCACAAGGATGAATCATGGAATCTTGGTACTACCGAGTTCTCAAACTCGACACTACCGAGATGGCATCAGTAAAGCAGTGCTCGGGCAACCTAAAGACTCGGTGCTATCAAGACAAGTCGATAGTACCAACATTGTTATGAATCATGGCTACCCTAGGAACTCAGTACTACCAACTACCAATTCGATACTACCGAGTCTACCCGATCAGGAAAATCTTGAAGATAGCAGTCTAGTCCAATGGTTGGCGTTATTTCGTACCATAAGTGACTAATAATTCCTAAGGGGAGTTCGACCAGACCAAAGGAGGCAGCCGATTTCCATTGCACGACACCAGAGAGATAGAAGAGAAGAGAAAGGAACTGAAGGCTTCACCCGAGATGATCCAAGCACCATCAGAAGGTGAATCTATAGCTGAAAGATAGAAGATTGCACGCATGATATAGGGGATCATACGAATTAGCTATTCTCTAGGGGTTACTTAGTTTTTTTAATGTTTCCCACATTTTTTTCTTTCTCTAGCATGTATTCATCAATGAAAACCATGCATGGATAAACCCCTAGATTCCTTAGGATCTAGGAGTAGCCTAGATATGCATTATAACTGATTTCCATGCATTAATATCATCTCTAATTGTCCCTATTTTTTGGATATAAATCTATGAAGTTGTCTTGTTCTATTTATGCCTGATCAACATAGATAGATCATTAGACTCTTAATCATTTCGGGAGAGAGGTTAAGGGTTAGAAAGTATAGATTTACCCATGTATTGTACCCCTTGGGAAAAGTGGAGAATAAACAGGAGGAGAAACCCAGAGTTTAATCATAAAGCACCTAACTAATCAACCAATTGCTATGGAAATGGGATTGGCATTATGAATAGGAAGTCAACTATGTTGCGGGAGTGGGTAGTTCTGACTACAATCTCTTTATCCATGCATAGGGGTAATAGATATTGGTGTGTGGAATGAATTGCAATGTTATATGTGGTGAAACCATAATCCTGAGGAATTCCCTAAAATTTGAGTAATTTAAGTGTTAAGTTTGTTTCGTTATGCTTTTGTTTTTGTTCTATCAAACCAATTCACTTTTACCGACCTAGATGATTAGACCATAGTTAGTAGTAGTCTTCTGGAGAATGCTTCCTGGTGTTCAACTCAGGCCTGAAAAAGGCCTAGATTACTTCAATATGTTCACTTGTGTATAACACACGGTAAACACATTGTTGTCTTAATTGGACATTATTAAAATACCTTTGTTTTGAAAATGACAAACATTTCATTCTTGGGGATCTAACGTGCTACTTGAGTACTTCAGGGATAAGAATACAAGGTGGTAGATGACAATGCTTTGGAAGATCTATATGCATAAATTGCTTTATTTTCATGATTGTAATAAAATGTAAAAACTTGTAAAAGTATATAATGTACAAGTACTTAGATATCATGTAAATAAAGCGGTTAGATCTTCCTATCCACACACAACACTTAGATAGGTCATCCCCTAAGTGAGCATCACACTTGCACATTCATTTTTACACTTAGCATACAATTTAAAGTATTAAAACAGAGTCTATCTCGGTCGAAACACTTCTCGATCGAGATACTTTCATTTGAATATTTTCTCGACTAAGAAATTCCTAAGTCTAAATGCATGTACACTGATGAATAGCCTGCACATAAGCCTACACAAGCACATATTCGGCCGAACTTAATTTTGACCAAGATTAAGTCTCGAGCAGGTTCTATAGCCATTAGACCTGGTGGGAAAAAGTGGTTGGGAGTTGAGTTGAACATTGCAATACACTTACTCCAGACTTACCGTCGATCGATGAAGTTCTTGGTCGAGAGACACTCGATCAACAAAATTCTCGACTGAGAAAGGTTATGTCTGCACTTTTTAGAATTAATTAACTAGTTGTTACAAACGTAATTAGTGGATACCTAACGGTTAGTTGAGCACTAAGAATGTCCTAGAAAGAGTCTAGAACGTCCCTAAGCACTAGTAGGCCATTCCTATAAATAGGACATGCCTTAGGACACCTAAACTCTTCAGTATACATAATTGCAATTGAGAATCAACTCTTGTGACAAATTGAGCAATCCTTCACTTACAGATCATTTCCATAAGCTGAGATTTCATGTCCTATAGGCTAGCATCTCCTACCCACTACACTTTCCCGTTCATACACATTGGATAGGAGATTAAAACACTTGATATAGGATTCAAGCCTTGTGATAAAGTGGTAAAGTGTATTTTTCCTTCTTCCCTTCTTGTTCCTTTTATTGCTTGTTTTCTCCTTTGCTACTCCTAGGTTGGAGGTTGTAGAAAGGAGGTTGTATGAGCTTCTTCGGTGGTGAAGGTAGCTCAATGTGACTTTGGACTACTTCTATAAGGTCTCAACAGGAAGCTACTTCAAGGATGAAGGCTACTTCAAGGGGGGATCTTGAAGTTACCTCAAGTGAAGGCTACTTCAAGGTTGGTGAGATGACTTTGGGGTGAAGGTTGTCCAAAGGGTTGTGAAGGTAGTTGTATCTTATGTAACATCCTTGCGAGGTAATAAAATACAATTGCTTTCAAAATCCCAATTGGAAACAATTGGGTAGTGGACTGACTCCCTTAGTATTTGCTAAGGGTGGAACCACTCTAAACACCTTGTCTCCTACAATATTTTTGTGTTTGTTTGTTGAATTAATTTTAAAAAATATAATAAAACCCTATTCACCCCCCTCTAGTGTTTTTCAATTGGTATCAGAGCGGGCTTCAAGGAGCTCTAATCGATTCTTGAAGATGGAGGGTGGTGATTTGTACAATCTTTACAAAGTAAGGAGAAACGTGAGTAAACCTTTAACAAGCAATAGGTGGTGCTTTGAATGTGAAGAAATGGGACACACAACACTTAGTTGTCCAAAGATGATAAAGAAAGAAAAGCTCTATAAAGAAAGCACTCACCAAAAGGAGGTATGTTGTTTTATTGCTACAAAAAGTGAAGAAGAAATTGAGGAAAGCCTATTTGATATATCAAAAGAAGATTTAATTGCTAGTCTTCAAGAAACACATGATAAGTACATTGATTGTAAGAAGAAATTAAAGAAATCTACGAAAGTAAATGATGATCTACATGTTAAACTTCTTGTTCTTACATTTGAAAATGAAGATCTTAAAAACACATTGAACTTAACCATCAAAGACCATGATATTAAGCAAAATCAATAGAAGCAAGTTGCAATCTTCTTTCTCAGGAAAAGCTCAAGTAAATGATCTTAAAAAACAACCTGTTTTGTGTACTCATTTAGATAATGATGCTATTGTGAAAAAAAGAGATAGTTTGTTGTCTAATCTAGAGCAAGCAAATTTAAATGTTAAAAATAGAATGGATGAGATTGCAAAATTACAAAAAGAAATTAGTAGCTTGAGAAATAATGATGTTCTTGATAAGATCCTAAAGAATTCTTTTGGTCATATTGGAAGAAGAGGTTTAGGATATGTTCCAAAATAAAAATCCTATCAACCAAAACCTAGGAGAACACAAGCACCCAAGACCAAGATCATGTATGTACCCAAGAACAACTCAACTCAAAGTCCTAGAAAGAGAAATGAAATTGATTACATTTTTTGTCACTATTGCCTGCATCTTGGACATTATTCTTTTTCATGTCCTTACAAGAAAAAGGATGTTGAGTTGGTATGGGTTCCAAAACCCCCGAACTAAATAAATATGAATTAATCAAGTTGAATCAAGTTGAGATATGACCAATAATCTTGATTTTAACATCCTTATGTCTATCTCAACTTAACATAATAGAATAATGAAATAAATCAAAGCAATTCAACTCATAACTTGAACAAACAAATTGTTGAATAAAATATGCAGATACACTCTCGGTCGATAAATACTTTGACTGAAAATAATTCGGTCGAGAAAGAGTTCGACCGATTAAGGGTTTAGAAAACCTATTTAACTATTTTCAATTTGCTATCAATTCAACAACAATGAAAATTGATTTAATTGAGAATGAAACACAACTCTTGGAGACCATCTTTTAAATCAAGACATATTGATCTTTTGCATCATGATTTGTTAAACAATGTAAATTTCATACCTGGATTTTACCTTTATAGATATATCCTTGCTTGCTTATGAAAGTTGGACATCTTAACAATGATTTTTTATTAGTCCCTTATTATTATTATTTATATTTGTTTCTTCCCCTTTGTCATTTCAAAAGGGGGAGAAACAAATATAAATAATAATAAGGGACTAATAAAAAATCATTGTTAAGATGTCCAAATTTCATAAGAAAGCAAGGGTATATCTATAAAGGTAAAATTCATGTATGGAATTTATATTATTTAACAAATCATGATGCAAAAGATCAATATGTCTTGATTTAAAAGATGGTCTCCAAGAGTTGTGTTTCATTCTCTATTAAATACTATAAGAATCAAACCTTTTTTTAAGGTACAAAATTTTCAATTGATATCCCCCTATTTAAGATATATAAAGGCTTTATATTAAATCATGTGGATCATTGTGAATGATTAAATTGGAAATCTACAGAAATTGCGTCTCGGTCGAAATCAAGTTTGACCGAGGGGCACCAAGGTCGAAGTCAAGGTCGACCTAAAATAAGCTTGACAAAATTCTTAATTGTAAATCATTTCTTTGCACTCAATATTAGTATATTGGTCCTAAACTTGCTCATCATTGATTGATATATCTTTCTTGATTCTAATATGTTCTTAAAAGGAATATCTTATCATTTCAAGGCTTAACATCCTTTGCAAATGGGGGAGAAATAAATACAAAAAATAATTATCGACAATAAATGAGAAATATATGAAAGTCAATCATTGAATAAATTCTATTATTTCTAATGGTCAATACTATAGTATGAATGAAATTACATGCTACTCCCCAAAATATACTCCCCTAAATATGAAAATTATACATTGGAAAATACTCTTAAGGAATGTGCTCCACACTGTTAAAATTTTATAGTCTCTTACTTACTTTTCATAATTGTTATTAAAAACAAGCTCAAATGTCCTTCACAATAATCACTCACAGTAGTCCCGTCAGTCTATAATAATCTCGACCGAGACAACCTCGGTCGACAAGTTTATCGACCGAGAGTCACTCAGTTGGTCACCTTTCTCGACTGACACTCACTGAGTATATTTTGAACATTCTAACTCAAAAATAGCCTCGGTCGACAAAATGTTCGACCGAGAACATCTTAGTGGACCCCCCATTCGACTGATTTTAAAAATCAATTTTTGATATAAAAAAAACCCAACGGCTATTTTTTTAAATTCCCGACCAAAATGACTGTTGGACAACCATGAGGAGCATCTACAAATTCGACCATTGCATCTCTCGGTCGAAAAATTCATCGACCAAGCAGGGTTTTGTTTTGCTATAAATAGAGCCCAAAACGGCCCCATTCTTCACCAATTCACATTCTAACTTCTCTAGCTCTTCTCTAATGCCTTCTTGTGTGAATTTTTAGCTCTTCTCCACCCCAATCTTGTCTTGCTTCTTCTCCACCTCAAATCTTCAAGATGGCTTCCTCATCCTTGTGTGGAAAGAAGAAGGTTGCAGCTAGGAAGGGAAGGAAGGTCTCCCCGACGCTGATGATCATCAATGACATTCCATTCAACGACGTAGCTGCCAAAGATCGCTACCTCAGGCTGTCCTCAAAGACTCCTCTTCCTTGACGGTCGGTGGACATCATGGACTTCATCAACATTGTTGATCTCGAATAACTCTTTGAGGTGTAACATCTTTATGAATTCCTAAATACATCCTTCCGTTCCTACTCCTCCCAAGCCGTCAATGAATTCTATGCCAATCTAGCCACACATCCTGACCATGATCATTCTTTGTCTTCTATGATTAGTGGGTATGGATTTCACTTTTCTGAGGAGGATGTTCTTACTATGCTTAACATTAATGTAGACGAATATAAGGGGTTTATTGATCTCACCACTGGAAATCCTCTCAATAAGCTAGCCCAAGATGACACTACCACTAGTTTGAGTGATATTAAGAAAGCCATTTTTCTATCCAATACAACTTGCCATGAAGAAAGGGGTACCTATTATTCCATCAATTTAAAACCCGAAGCTAGGATAGTCAATCTAATTTTTTCCACAAATATCTATCCTAGAGCAAACAAATCTGAAGTACCCACCTTTCGCATGTATCTTATTAATGCCATCCTAAATAGCATACCCATAAATTTTATTCATCTTATTCTTAAGAACATGGTTGAGTTTTCTACCAATCCACCCTATGTCGATTTTGTTTGCCAAATTACTCAACATTGTCTTAAGAAAAGCATTGAGGACCTAGGTTTCAAATGTGATAGGAAACCCTAAAAGATCACTAGAAATACACTAGAGAAGATGGGGATTGATTTTGGACACAACATGGCTAGGACTGAAGGGGAGCCATCCACCCAGGATACACCTCCACCACCTCCTCCTCCTAGCCTACCTTATGATCCTATCACAAATACATTAACATGCATTGTTGGTTCTCAATATCACTTAAGTAGGCAATTAGACTATAATCATCATGCCATGTCTTACTTGAATCAAAGGATGCAAGCTCTTTCTCATGATACACCTGACGCATATCCTTATTCACTTAATACTGACATGCTCTACCCCTACAACCCATCCTACAACTACACTCAAATCCCACCTCCACCATCTCATGACCTCAGCCACACTCAATTTTCTCCAATCCAACTCCAAGACATTGCTACCCACTTTCGATTTGATCATGTTCCCACCTTCTTGGAGGCTTCTGCTTTGACCAAGATAGGTGCCTTGGAGTGGCAGACGTTGGTCAAATACTATGGAGTTGAGCCTTTTCTTGGGAAAGACCCAGAAATTGATGTAATTCTTAGGTCTTTTTAGTGAGATCATGTGATGGCAATCTCTGTGATGAATGTAATGGTTATCTTTATGAAATGCATGTAATGGATATCTCTTTTATGAGCTTGTATGAGTATTGAGCTATCATGAATAAAAGTATTTCCTATGGCTTCAATTGGACATATCCTTGTTAAATAAGAGTATTATATTAAGGGGGAGCATTAAAAATCACATAATTAAGTGGGAGTAATATATGTCATGATTAAAATGGTTATCTTTTTGAAATGACAAAGGGGGAGAAACAAATATAAATAATAATAAGGGACTAATAAAAAATCATTGTTAAGATGTCCAACTTTCATAAGCAAGCAAGGGTATATCTATAAAGGTAAAATTCATGTATGAAATTGACATTGTTTAAATTTCATTTATTTATATTTTGAAAATGTTTGTCATATTCAAAAAGGGGGAGATTGTTGGCTTAATTGGACATTATTAATATCCTTTTGTTTTGAAAATGAAAAAAATTTCATTCTTGGGGATCTAACGTGCTACTTGAGTATTTCAGGAACAAGAATACAAGGTGGTGGATGACAAAGCTTTGGAAGATCTATATGCTTAAATTGCTTTATTTTCATGATTGTAATCAAATGTAAAAACATGTACAAGTATATAATGTACAAGTACTTATATATCATGTAAATCAAGTGGTTAGATCTTCCTATCCACACACAACACTTAGATAGGTCATCCCCTAAGTGAGCATCACAATTGCACATTTATGTTTACACTTAGCATATGATTTAAAGTATTAAAACAGAGTCTGTCTTGGTCGAAACACTTCTCGACTGAGATACTCTCGGTCAAATATTTTCTCAACCGAGAAACTCCTAAGTCTAAATGTACATACACTGATGAATAGCCTGTACATAAGCCTACACAAGCACATATTCAGTCGAACTTAATTTTGACCGAGACTAAGTCTCGAGTAGGTTCTATAGCCGTTAGACCTGGTGGGAAAAAGTGGTTGGGAGTTAAGTTGAACATTGCAATACACTTAATCTAGACTTATCCTCGGTCGACGAAGTTCTCGACTGAGAGACACTCGGTCGACAAACTTCTCGACCGAGAAAGGTTCTATCTGTACTTTTCAGAATTAATTAACTAGTCGTTATAAACGTAATTAGTGGATACCTCATGGCTAGTTGAGCACTATTAACACCCTAGAAAGAGTCTAGAACGTCCCTAAGCACTAGTAGGCCATTCCTATAAATAGGACACGCCTTAGGACACCTAAACTCACTTGAGTACACATACTTGCAATTGAGAATCAACTCTTATGAGCAATTGAGCAATCCTTCACTTGCAGATCATTTCGATAAGCTAAGATTCCGTGTCCTATAGGCTAGCATATCCTACCCACTACAATTTCACGTTCATACACATTGGATAGGAGATCAAAACGCTTGATATAGGATTCAAGCCTTGTGCTAAAGTGGTAAAGTGTATTTTTCCTTCTTCCCTTCTTGTTCCTTTTATTGCTTGTTTTCTCCTTTACTACTCCTAGGTTGGAGGCTATAGAAAGGAGGTTGTAGGAGCTTCTTTGGTGGTGATGTAGCTCGGCATGACTTTCGACTACTTATAGAAGGTCTCAACGGGAACCTACTTCAAGGAGGAAGGCTACTTTAAGGGGGAGCTTGAAGTTATTTCAAGTGAAGGTTACTTCAAGGTTGGTGAGATGACTTTGGGGTGAAGGTTGTCCAAAGGGTTGTGAAGGTAGTTGTATCTTATGTAACATCCTTGTGAGGTAATAAAATACAATTGCTTTCAAAATCCCAATTGGAAACAATTGGGTAGTGGACTGACTCCCTTAGTATTTGCTAAGGGTGGAACCACTCTAAACGCCTTGTCTCCTTCTACAATATTTTTGTGGTTGTTGTTGAATTAATTTTAAAAAATATCATAAAACCCTATTCACCCCCCTCTAGTGTTTTTCACACGTGTCACACATGCATTCAATATTACTGGGAAAAATGAGATGACAACACATCTATGGGTACAAAGATGAACGTTACCCTTACCAATATCCAAGGATATGATCAGAAACTTGTCCTCCTTAGACAACATGAAATTAACAAAATCTTCATAACCCATCATGCTTTCAACCTTGTAAACTTTCTTAGAATCTAAAAATAGCCATAGATAAAATAAAATGACCCATAAGAAGCATGTGTAAGATTAAATTTTAGTTGGTATCTATCTTAGGTCAAACCTAATTTTATGAAATTTGAGTGACATTCCCATACCTCAGTTCACTGTCTATCACATACAAAACCTCATTTCAAACACCCTCTACAATTTCACTAGTCTCCTTTTCCATTTAGATGACATAATTTAACATTTGAAATATAGGTGATGAAACCATGAACCAAATAAAACCATAGATATGTTCTTTTTATGTGGAATAGAGTAATGATTACTTAAAACTACTTATTACTCCATGTTCTCTTTATGAAAATATGTGTAAATATACCATAAGCTAGAAGAACTGCAATGAAAAACCAACTATTATCCCATCACTTCTTCCATATGTGTTGATACCTCCTCTATTAGAATGTTTGGTAGATTCTCATTGGTTAAGAGGTTTCAAGATCATCATTCCTAAAATAAACTAGGCAAAGGTATAAATAAGTTAACAAAAAAGGTTCTAAAATTGTATGATTATAAAATTGAGAGTTCATGTACATTCTCCATGGCCTTAACCCTTTCAAGATTCACACTAGTAAGTTGATTATCAGAAATATTTATACATATTTCACCATCTAGAAACATAGGGAAATGACACCAGTCTTCAAAAACATATAAAACTTCTCAAGATAGAAACTAGGTTTGTCACCAAATAAAAAAAATGAAGGCAACACCATCATGTTGCATTAACTCTAACATGTCAAGATCTGAGAAGACATTGTTCAGTTGATATGCTTGAGATCCACCTAAGATCATGAATGACTACTTGATTATATCCCTATCTCTTAACTATGTAACTCTTTCCAAAATAGTGATCTATAACGCATAATTCATAATGTCTCGAGCTTGAAAGGGAGAAACTATTTCATTGGAGCTTACCTTATAGATACAGAGGTGCACACAAGTCACTCCCACAACATGTGATCATGGAAAGGAACAAACAACAAATCGGCATGCACCTCAATCTCTGATACTTCATTGATCTCTATTTAGGATATAATTTTTTTCCACAATCCAAGCACAAAGAAAATTAATTTCAAACTCATTTTATAGGTAGCCATGATGGTTGTGTAAAAATAACATGGCAAAAAACTATAAATATAATTATATTTCATTAATATCCATCATCACAATTAATTAGGTTTTAGGGTATTAGGGATTGTGTTTCTAATGTTAGTTATATATACATATATTAGTTAGGGATGTACTTTTAGTGTCTTTTTCTATGTATAGGCAAAATTAGAGTTGAGCCTTCTTCCTAATATAGTTCAAACTTATATATGCTCTAAATTACACGATCTATATTTTCTTAATTGATAAAGAAATTTTCTTTTATGCCATACTAGAAACGTCTAACTCTTTCTCTTTCCATAGTACTTCATTCAACATATAATAAACTTAGTTCTAAATATTTCTTGCATGTCCACTGTATATGTTCTTCCATTTTCCCCTATTATAACGTGTTGAGTAAATAAAACATATCTATGTCTTACTATGATCTTTGTGATGTGTGGTCACTATATGTGATGAGACATAGTCCTACTAATGCTTGTCTAGCGTCTGATTTGGTTCCCCCATCCCCCACTCCCTCTTTGTTTTACTCTCAACTTCTTGGTTGACATTTAGCTAGCATGTCAGTAAAATAGGTGTCTTGTAAATAACATGCCATCTAAGAATAAAGTGGAGCTTAATGGAGTAAGGGGTGGTGCATTATATATGGAAGAGAATGAATGAAAATGAGAAGTTATGATAGAAAGTTCAGCGATATGTACATGTGAGGGCCTGTAGACATACATGAATTCACTTATATGTGTACAATTACACTTTTTTTTTACTTTTCTACATAGGTTATTAATACAAGAATGCATATTCTTGTATATATTCTTTAGTGAGTTAAAAGAGAAAAGACAAGTACCAACATGCCAATCATTGATCAAAACCATTCATTTAAAACAAACATATAAAAGTTGTGGTACTCAAAGTGAGAAAAATGATTATCTCACTCTAGCTCTTATGTGGATACATGGATTATGCATTCAAATGTTTTACCATTTGTGTGCCTTCAAATAGGTCCATTGTCACCTCATTACTAATCCAATGGACATGATTTCCTTAATCAAAATTCATAAGGTTAAAGGTGACTAATAGAAGTGGCAGCATGCAACATGATGGACACAATGTGTTGGGGACACAAAAGCTTTGGATACAGGCTTATATAAAATCCCCACAGTTGCATGATGTGTCAGTGTACATTTTTTATGAAACCAAAAAATAATTGAAATAGCTATATAGTTGTGGTTATGGTATCATTTGCATGGTGTGTCCATAATCGCGCTCCATCCAAATTTAGCAACTTTTTATTAATTGTTTGTAGTTAATGAGGCTCTTCACTTGTTTCAGTGCATTATTAACTTTGACTAGGGAACAATGTAGTGAAAGGTCACAAGTAGATATCCAAAATTGTTTTCTTGTATAAGGAAATTAGAATCAAAATATGCATATTACCAATAACCATGGGTTTCCAACAAACTTGAAAGAATTCCAATTGTCAATACACTATTCAAAACTAGACATACATTTAGATTTAAACCTTGTGGAGTCAATAAGAACTCCATCTTGAATACTACAATGTATTATCACCTACAACATGTTGAAAAAATAAGTTCAATTATACATGAATAAGTTAACCAATTTTGAATTTAGCCTTGTTATGCTATTGTACCTTGGCTTTATCCTTCAATGGTGATGAAGTCTTTTCAGGCAAAGGAGCTATATCATTAACCTCATCTTGTTTGTCGATAGAATCAAGTGATATTTCATTTATACCTGTCACTTTTTGGTTTCAGATATGGAAAATAGATTTGTATCCATTCCACACTTTGACATATCATACTTCAACTAGTCATTGTATAATCTTTTCATATATAGAATATCAATTATTCTCTTCAATCAAAAGAAGTCTATACTAAAATTTTTGAATGAAGCCCTTCTCATGAAGAATATGTGGGATTTGTTCATCATAGAGAACTAAATTGGAGGAAGCTAAGAAGCTACAAATACTCTCACAATGTCACTCAAGGCACCATATTTTATCGAAGCTTGTTTCGATGGTAAGCAATCACAAGATAAAGAATATTGTGCATCTAAATTTTTCCATAGTTATTATGAATGGAGAAACTGTTAACAAATGAAATGACACTTGGTTTCCAAATGGAAGTATAATAACCATAAATGTACACAACAACATTCATTTTGAGCTCCAAGATTTGATGACAAGCAGTGTGGTTTCATGTCACAACTCTTAGAACACCATGTTCATCCACTAGTGGTGGCTATAATATTTTGTGGAGCTAGTACTTACAGTCTTCCATTAGATGACCAATTTGGAATATAATGATTGGATATGGACTCCTTCAAAGATATGGACCCTTTAATAAAATATTTTCTTACCATGTTCTCACAAAGTTCTAGTACCCATCCATGCCAAGGCAATTGGAAGAAATTATGGAACACCAAAATGACAAACCAGTATAAGCTACTTACTTGGAAAGTGGAACACAAATGCTTGCTCACAAATGAGAAACACACCTACAAACACATCATCGCTTCCTCCATCTTCTCAAGATGTCATGCTGACGATGAAAGCATAACCCACTCCCAAAATGACTGTAAATGGAAAAAAACCATTTGGTTCAAGATTCTATCAGAAGACCAAGTTGATGTTTTCTTCGGCTACAATAGGGACAACTGCATGCAACCGAACTGCACCATTCAGAAAGCCAAAGGCATATTGGTCTTTAACATTCTATATTACATGTTGGTACATCTAGAAATGTAGGAAGATAGGGGTCTTTAAAAACACAAACCATCCTATTCCACATCATATCAAATTCATAACCAATAGAACAGATAAAATTAAAGAAGGGGTTAAGTTGAGAACTATAGCACCGAAACTAAATAACATATTGAAATCACCAACAAAGTCACTTGGAAGAGGTCACCTAATAGGTGGAACAAGATGAGAACAGATGCAACCAAACTCCACTCAAGTAGTGTCATGTTTGATTATAAGAAATGGTGTTGGGACTTGCTTGAAATGGAGGATGACCAAACTACATTTTACATATATAATATCATAATATTAATAACTAGGAATTTCCAAGCTAGCTACATGACTATTGAAGTCAAAAAAAGTTAGAAGAGACTTTTACAAATAAAAAATTAATTGAGTTACCCTTACCCACAAAGAGGAAGGCAGACTCTTGTCTAGCTATAGATGAGCACATGACTTTATCCCTTTATATATGATGCTAGAAAGAAAGGTTCTCTAATGAGAAGCAACATAGGAGATTCTTTAGGCATTATCACTCCATTTCTGACAATTGTCCTAAGTATGATGTATTTGTCAATAAATACCCAAAATTGATGAGGGGTATGGCAAGAATTATAGAAATAGCAAAACTAGTTAGTAGTACATTTGAGTGGTAGTCCACAACACTTGATTGCATAAATGCATCACACAAGCTCATTGTGTGAAGAAGATGTTTCATATATTTGTACAAAAAGTATTCTAGTAATAATTTGGTGCTCGATTGGATGAGTTTGTATATTAAAAAAGATCATTAAGTGCATTCATCAACTTGAAAATAAGAGATATGTGAAAAAGAATATAAATTATCGTATGGAAAATTAATAGTAAAGACCCTTACTTGATATTGCATGTGTGGATGTTTTATAACTAAATTTAGTAACTATATTAGTTATGAGATTAGTCATCCCTTCCATGTTGTGTTGTGGTCAATGGTGGTAAAATAAGGACCAAATCATGCAAATCACTGGAAACAGATATGGAAGGTCATATTTAATTCATTTCGACTGATGAGGAACCTGAGACCACACTAACTATGATGGTAAAAGAAAAATTAGTAGAGTAGGGTAGAAAAGGATTCCTCACATTCAACTCTCTCTAGATGCATTCCTAGCTGTAATCTACAGAAGAAGGAAAACTACATTCCTATCCTGATAAAAAATGTATTGGTCATTTTCTTGTTACAAATTTATTATAGTGGAACTGAATAATCGTATGTATCATACATGTACTAGAAAATTGTAGCACAATTTTTTTCCTTTTAATTTGAGGAGGTATGGAACTCCAACTGATAACACCTAAATTTAGGCATTTATGCTAATCATTTATTTATGGTTTTGTCTCATTATAGCCTTGATATGCCCAAAATAACCCTAGATTCTTATATTTGAGTACTTTATATCTTTTCATAGATAAAATTGCTCAACTAGCCAATTTTGGGACTTACAGGCTCCAAAATCAAGACGACATCAATTCTCCATATTCTGCCCCACTAGCGTCGTGTTATATGCACCAGATTCTGTCCCAAGAAACTTTTGATGTCTTGGACCCTATTTTTGACAGCCATTCCTTTATCAGAAAGCATCCTCATCAATCAGAAGGTTCATCGACGGGGGCCCATCGACCACCAGTAATAGCCCCCATGTGGGTTGTTCCTAAAGAGCAAAGGGTCACGACCGCTACACCATCTCGACCGTAACACTTGACACGACCGAAACCATCCTGACACGGTTGGTCCAAGGTCAAGGTGTAGTGATCTCTACACTCGTCGTGACCACTACAACCACAACTGCAACAAGACTGTCATGACCGCTACACTCGTCGCCACCACGCCACTCATTTCAACCATAGCATGAAGCAACTACTATCGAATCTTATCTGCGGCGACCGAGATGCCTGACACGACTGTGTCGAGCCTGGCACGATCGAACTGAAGACAAGGGCCAACAACCCTCTCGTCCGTGACAACCATCTCGACCTCTTCAAGATCTACATCTACAACATCAGTCTCGACCATGAAATATGTATCAAACACGACACTCGACATGACCGTGATGAGCCTGGCATGATCGGTCCAAGATTGGGGTAGTGACTGAGATAGGTGTCATGACCACTAATCACATACACTCCCCTTCACCTACAAATACCCACCCCTCGCTACCTGAAAAAGGGTTCCATGGCCCCCGGTTCTGCTGTTTTGAGATTTTTTGGTTCCACATTATAGATCTGCCTGTTTTGGTTCCCAGAGCCCCATGGAAGAGTTTTAAGGTCCGAAAAGGCTGAAGTGATCATCCTACACCCATCCCTTCAGTTTGCTTTCATCTACCACCATTCACCCATTTCCAGCCATCCCAACCATCTTCTACCTCCATATACCTACCGAGTTGTTGTTTGGGGCAGAATCAAAGAAAAAGGAGGCCAAGGAGTCCAGAAGACTAAGGAGGACGACCTAAATATGAGATTCAGCCCATACAGAGGCTAAGGAGTGAGAGCCACCTCTCCTCTATAGGATAAATCTCTTCTTCTTCTCCTTTGTTCTACTGTTCTCTTTAGTTTCTATACAAATGATGTTCTTCCATCTTTGTTCGGTGCCAAATATGGATGTCCATGGCTAGTTGAGCTCCTTCTTGGCTATGTATCCCGTTTTGGGCATGTTTATATACTTTTACCTTAAGCAAATGGTTTTATTCCAGATCTAGTACATTTTCTATTCTATCTACTCTATATAGTTATCATTGCTGGTTTGGTTGGTTTCTTTCTTGCTTGAACTTCTATTTCTGCCTATATCGAGATATTCTTATAGAAATAGATAAGAGAATATAGTTTGGATCAAAATCCGAAAAGAGAATGGTTCAAGGTGATTTGTAAAAAACCATAGACCTGGGCACAGTTGGGGGCCAACCCGGCATGGTTGGGTCCACTACCAGGTTCTGCCCAAATTACATTTATTCTTAGCATCTCAAAATATTCTAGACCTAAGAGGGTATCTAGAATATTCTAGGGTATTGATTTGTCATCCTTGAGAGAAGTTTCATATCATTGATGGATTCCAGTCACGCTGCACGAAAGCAAGTTGGATGACTCCATAGGAACATATACCACAGGACGTACTATGTTTGGATGTAGCTTGCTTACTGAGGTGTTCGAGGCTTTTCTATGCCTAAGAATAGGTGCATAGACTTCCCAACTTGTGGTTACATATACAGCAACTCCTTCTGTTTGATAAGTAGAATCCAACTGACTCTGTTTTGTTTCTTTTACTTTGTTTTATTTTATTTTATGGCAATCTGATAGACTAGTTTTAGTTCCAAACTTTTATCAACTATTAGATTGGCTTATCTGACTTAAGAGAGAGATCTTAATCATCCTAAATGTACCCATATCTCTGTGTTTGACCCTGTATATCTACTTTGACCCCGAAATAAAGTTGTTGGGGTCCTTGAAGGTTTCGAGTTATAAATTCAAAGTTTGATCCTTTTGAGTCTGTCTCTCTTTGACACGCATGATTGAGGCCATATCACCAACCCAATAGCCACTTCAACCAATTAAAACATTATATATCAAGCCATATAATCAAAAAGTGACCAAACTAAGTGATGTTCAGGGTCATCGGGTCCTCAATTGACATTTTATTTTTTAGCATTCAACCATTCAAAGTTGTCATCACTTTGTTGACACAAGTTTTTATTAAATTATGGATAATCAATCATAGTTCAATTGTCACAATTTGTATGAAAATGGTTCCTTCACACTTATTACCCATCCACAGTTCAAATACACTAACCATTCATTTACAAATAAAAATTAGGATTATTTTAAGGTTTTATGGTTTAAAGAATCTTAGAAAATTAGTTTAATTTATGTTTTTGAGTTTTAAGGTATTTCTTAGGTCCACAACCCTTTTCTTGAGACACACTACTCAATTGGGTATGTTTGTCATCATTGGAGATAAATTTGGATACCAACAATCATATTGCAAGCAGACTCATCTAGTTTATCACATATACCCATAATTCTAAATCTTAGAGGAGAAAATTGTCATTGATCTCTACCTTTCTCCCTCCCTTTGTTTTCACAATGACAATGACTAAATTGAGAAAACTATAGTCAATTTTTATGTGAAGTAGGTAAGTGCTACTTGCAATCAAAACATAGTAATGTCTTTAAGATACACAAAAGAAGAGTTTTTCACATGAAACTTTTTAGGTCAAAAAGAATACCTTAATGTTAGTAATCTATATTGATATATGCTAAAATTAACAAATGAATATTTAGTTGCTTGTTTGGGTGGTTTGGATCTATTTATTTGTGATAAAATAATACTAAAAAATGTCCTCATGAAATTTTCCTTATATGTTCTCAGATGGGTGCAAGGTGTTGCAAATATTTTCCAATAGAAAAATATTGCTAAGATCTAGAAAACTATGCTAATAATATATTTTATGAGAGAGAGAGCACACTTGCTTATTTTTGGTCCTATATTTCTTTCTCTTTTTAGGTTACTACAGAGAAATAAATCAATTCCCAAACAACCCCAATCAACAACTCTTCATAATTTTAGTTGGAGCATCACCAATTTTAGTTTTGGAGTGCTATAGTTTAGGTGAAAAATAGGATAGTAGTTAGTGTGAATCAAACTTGATCATTCAAATGGTTTAGTTGAAAGTGGGCTACTTGATTCATTATGTGAAACATACTTGAAAGAGTTGTTACTAGATTTAATAACACTCTAATGCATAGTAATGTGATGTGCACAACAATCCAAGACATATGCACCTCCATTTGAAGGTGGTGCCTCAGATGATAGTTATCAACCATGGTAAGGACTGTTAAAGCGCCATTTTTATTATTAATTACAAAAGCATTGAAGTGTCCTGTTATGACCCGTTTCAAAGTTTATTGGTATGCATCACGATTTGAGCATAATTAAAGTTATTGAGCTAACCAAAGTGCTCATGTGATGGTTAGTGCATTAATAACTTGATTTAGCTGAATCAAGCACATAAGATCAATTAGTGCATAATTAAGATGATTAATTTGAGTAAAGTGATGATTGTATACAATTTGAAACTTTGAACCAGTGAAATAGTAAAATTAGCATGATATATTGCTCTGAGGGCGTAGAGAATTTCGCACTTGAAATATTATTGTTATGACTCATTTCAAAGTTTATTGGTAAGCATCATGATTTGAGTATAATTAAAGTTATTGAGCTAACCTAAGTGCTCATGTGATGGTTAGTGCATATATAACTTGATTTAGCTGAATCAAGCACATAAGATCAATTAGTCCATAATTAAGATGATTAATTTGAGTAAAGTGATGATTGGATACAATTTGAAACTTTGAACCAGTGAAATAGTAAAATTAGCATGATATATTGCTCTGAGGGCGTAGAGAATTTTGCACTTGAAATATTGCAAGAAGAATTGACCAATTTGGACCCCCGAGGCCATAGTTATGGCAATTGTAAGAA
This sequence comes from Alisma plantago-aquatica, assembly GCA_963693085.1. Taxonomy (NCBI): domain Eukaryota; kingdom Viridiplantae; phylum Streptophyta; class Magnoliopsida; order Alismatales; family Alismataceae; genus Alisma; species Alisma plantago-aquatica. Next base: position 1,049,582,592 of record OY856413.1, on the reverse strand, counting down.
TCTTGGACTGAAATATAATTTTTCCAGTTTCAATTATATCTGATAGAGATCCTAAGTTCACATACAAATTTTGGAATCAGTTGCATCGTGCTTTGGGCACAAAGTTGAGATTCAGTACAACTTTTCACCCGCAGACGGATGGTCAGTCAGAAAGGACCATTCAGACTCTTGAGGACATGTTGAGAGCATGTGTTTTGCATTTCAGTGGAAGTTGGGAAGTACATTTAAGCCTTATAGAGTTTGCATACAAAAATAGTCACCATTCCAGTCTTGGTATGGCCCCGTATGAAGCTCTGTATGGTAGAAAGTGTAGATCACCCATATGTTGGTATGAGGTTGGTGAAAAGCATATTCTTGGACCTGAGATAGTGGATTTGACCACTGAAAAGATTACTGTGATCAAAGAATAGTTGAAAGTTGCACATGACAGGCAGAAGAGTTATGCTGAGAAAAGACGTAGACCTCTTGAGTTTGAAGTTGGTGATGAAGTGTACTTGAAAGTTTCACCATGGAAGGGAGTGCTGAGATTTGGTAAGAGAGGCAAACTGACTCCTAGGTTTATGGGCCCGTATCCTATCATTGAGAGGATTGGACCTGTAGCCTATAAGTTGGAATTGCCATCTGAATTGTCTAATCTACATGATGTGTTTCATGTATCTATGCTTAAGAAATGCTATCCTGGTACAGAGAAGATAATAGACCCAGAACCTGCACAGCTCAGATCAGATGTGTCCTATGTTGAGGGACCAATACAGATAGTTGATCGAAGGATCAAGAAACTCAAGAATCGTGAGATACCATTAGTGAAAGTTCTGTGGAGGATTCATAACCTAGAGGAATCTACGTGGGAGCTTGAATCTGAGATGCGTAACAAGTTTCCTTTTCTCTTTTAGGAATTTCGGGATGAAATTCTTATAAGGGAGGGAGATTGTTATGACCCGTTTCAAAGTTTATTGGTAAGCATCATGATTTGAGCATAATTAAAGTTATTGAGCTAACCTAAGTGCTCATGTGATGGTTAGTGCATTAATAACTTGATTTAGCATAATCAAGCACATAAGATCAATTAGTGCATAATTAAGATGATTAATTTGAGTAAAGTGATGATTGGATACAATTTGAAACTTTGAACCAGTGAAATAGTAAAATTAGCATGATATATTGCTCTGAGGGCGTAGAGAATTTTGCTCTTGAAATATTGCAAGAAGAATCGACCAATTTGGACCCTGTAGTTATGGCAATTGTAAGAATATTGGACTGAAATGTAATTTTTCCATTTAATTATTCTTTAAGTGGGTCGGCAACCTGTTTCTTTATCTCCTTCCTTTCTAGTTTATTTCCCGATAGAACCGTCAGTGAGCGGCGCTCACACAGCAGCCAGGAATCGTGATTGAGAAAAGAAGGCAGAGCGCAGGTGATTTCTTGGGAGTTCTTGAGCTCCTCACCTCCGACAGAGCTAGGGTGCTACCCCCTTCTTTCTTCTTCCTCTACCTCTCCCCCCAACCACCGCGTGCCATAGTTGGCCTGGACGTCGGCCGACCTGCAGCAACTGTTGCGCGGTGCACGACCAAGGAGGGTTTCGTTTGGCTAATCAGATACTCCGGGAAGGTACTCCCTATTTCCGATTCATGGCCATGGATCCGATTTTGCAGCTATTGATGTGTCAAGCATCAAGCACGATTCTCCTCTTTAACCTGTTAGTAATCGTAGATGTGCCTGTATGCAGGTCTGAACCAGGGCTCTATGGCGTGGGTTTTGTCAAGGGGATGATGCCCTTGAGCTTGGCCAAGATCCTAGAGAGGAAATCCGCAGCCTTAGCCTAAGATCTAGCTTTTGATTGAGCCAATTTCAGATCTGTGCGTGAAGAAGCTTTTCTGTTGTCGAGTTGCAGGAACAGTAAGCCAATAAATCTAAGGTTAAAGACAATCAAATTTCTCCCGGAATCAGGTCTTGGACGCATTTCCAGACGAATCCGGATAGACCAAATCAAAGTGAGTAGGGTTTCGTTCATTTATCATTAATTAACTCAGGCGTTTGAATAATTCTAGTTATTTGCGCGTTTTACACTGATAACGGCGTTGGGCAGCGTTGGGCGTCGCCCGACTTTTTATTTCATAAATTGCTTCTGGACATTTTTAAATGACTTAATTTAGCATCTGGTCAGTGTGGATTGAATCAATGAATTTATATGGTTCATCAGAACCTATATTGCTCACTTTGAACGTTGAAACATGTCGGAAAATGGCACGGTTTGGGTATGAACCCAGATCTGATAAATGATCAGATGTACGATTTCAAAGCAGATATGATTAAATAAATTTTGAAATAAAACCCTAATCGCATGTCTCTTTTACGTTAATGTGTGCGAATTGATATTTACATGAATTGGCACATTTTCTGAAATATTACTAGAAATTCTCAAGTATTGTTATTAAAATTGTGTTACACTTATCACACGAGATTTAGCTGTTGACACGCCCCGACCCATTCAAATTATAAGATTCTTCTTTAATATTACTTCGAAGTGAATAAAGAAAGAAAAATTTAAGTGTGATTTTGTGATAAGTGTAATCATCGTGTCACGCTCTAATCTCGTGATTAGTGATTAATCGTGGGGTCGGGGCGTCTCAACAGCTAAAACTAGACATTTTAAGTGTCGACAGCTAAATCTCGTGTGATAAATGTAACACATTTTAATAACAATACTTGAGGATTTCTAGTAATATTTCAGAAAATGTGCCCAATCATGTAAATATCAATTCGCACACATTAACGTAAAAGAGACATGCAATTAGGGTTTTATTTCAAAATTTATTTAATCATATCTACTTTGAAATTGTACATCTGATCTTTTATCAGAAATCTAAATTGTCTGGGTTCATACCCAAACTGTGCCATGTTCCGACATGTTTCAACGTTCAAAGTGAGCAATATAGGTTCTGATGAACCATATAAATTCATTGATTCAATCCACACTGACCAGATGCTAAATTAAGTCATTAAAAAATGTCCAGAAACAATTTATGAAATAAAAAGTCGGGCGACGCCCAACGCTGCCCAACGCCGTTATCAGTGTAAAACGCGCAAATAACTGAAATTATTCAAACGCCTGAGTTAATTAATGATAAATGAACGAAACCCTACTCACTTTGATTTGGTCTATCCGGATTCATCCGGAAATGCGTCCAAGACCTGATTTTGGGCGAAATTTGATTGTCTTTAACCTTAGATTTAGTGGCTTACTGTTCCTGCAACTCGACAGCAAAACAGCTTCTTCACGCACAGATCTGAAATTGGCTCAATCAAAAGCTAGATCTTAGGCTAAGGCTGTGGATTTCCTCTCTAGGATCTTGGCCAAGCTCAAGGGCATCATCCCCTTAACAAAACCCACGCCATAGAGCCCTGGTTCAGACCTGCATAAAGGCACATCTACGTTTACTAACAGGTTGAAGAGGAGAATCGTGCTTGATGCTTGACACATCAATAGCTGCAAAATCGGATCCATGGCCATGAATTCGAAATAGGGAGTACCTTCCCAGAGTATCTGATTAGCCAAACGAAACCCTCCTTGGTCGTGCGCCGCGCAGCAGTTGCTACAGGTCGGTCGATGTCCAGGCCAACTACGGCACGCGGTGGTTGGGGGGAGAGGTAGAGGAAGAAGAAAGAAGGGGGTAGCACCCTAGCTCTGTCGGAGGCGAGGAGCTCAAGAACTCCCAAGAAATCGCCAGCGCTCTGCCTTCTTTTCTCAATTGCGATTCCTGGATGCTGTGTGAGTGCCGCTCACTGACTGTTCTATCTGGAAATAAACTAGAAAGGAAGGAGATAAGGAAACAGGTTGCCGACCCACTTAAAGAATAATTAAATGGAAAAATTACCTTTCAGTCCAAGATTCTTACAATTGACATAACTATGGCCTCGAGGGTCTAAATTGGTCGATTCTTCTTGCAATATTTCAAGTGTGAAATTCTCTACGCCCTCAGAGAAATATATCATGCTAATTTTACTATTTCACTGGTTCAAAGTTTCAAATTGTATCCAATCATCACTTTACTCAAATTAATCATCTTAATTATGCACTAATTGATCTTATGTGCTTGATTCAGCTAAATCAAGTTATTAATGCACTAACCATCACATGAGCACTTAGGTTAGCTCAATAACTTTAATTATTCTCAAATCATGATGCTTACCAATAAACTTTGAAACGGGTCATAACATGTTCTCTTTAAATAGTTGTTGTAATGTTTCCTTCACATGCATAAAGAAGAAAGCATAACATAATATATGATGCTAGAACTCCTTTACTGGGTGGAGGTGTTGAGAAGAAGCAGAGGAGATCATGGAGACCCAAAGCTATTAGTGAAGACATTGAGATGATGAACCTCGGAGAAGAAAGATTTCTACAGAGGAGTAGAGAAGAAGACGTGTATGTGGAGCCGTTGTTGGGCAAAGATGTCGAGTGGAAGATGAGGATAATGATTGCACAGTGTGGTTTCCATGGATGAAAAGACTAGGGTAGAGATCATGATTTGGTTGGGTTAGAGTGTAGACTAAAAATGGGGTTGGGAATGGGAGTGGGGGTGGGGTGGAGAAGGAACATTGGGGAAATTGGAGAATGATATAGACAGACCCGAGATCAAAAGCCCAAAGAATTGATTTTTGTTTGAGATCAGATTATAAAGGTGAGGCTTTAGTTATGACTAAGAGAATTGGAATAGCTATAGCTGTTTATTTACATTTGAGAGAGAAGATAAGTGTAGTTATGTGTATGTAATTGAATTTACTACACTTTTTTTTATTTTCAATTTCATACTTTGCAACTACAAATAGTTTTAGCTACATATCAAATATATTCAATTACATCAATTGTAGTTAAATCACTTGTTTTTTGTTGTGTTCGTCAAAAGTTGTATATTCTGGTTAACATAGGTGTCACTTACCTTCTTTGATTCCATTGGGCCCTTACCTTTGGGACTGTTATAGGGTTGCGAATGGGAGTGGGGTGGAGTGGAGAAGGGACATTGGGGAAATTGGAGAATGATATAGACAAACCCGAGATCAAAAGCCCAAAGAATTGATTTTTGTTTGAGATCAGATTATAAAAGTGAGGCTTTAGTTATGACTAAGAGAATTGGAATAGCTATAGTTGTTTATTTACATTTGAGAGAGAAGATAAGTGTAGTTATGTGTATGTAATTCAATTTACTGTAGTTTTCTTATTTTCAATTTCATACTTTGCAACTACAAATAGTTTTAGCTACATATCAAATATATTCAATTAGATCAATTGTAGTCAAATCACTTATTTTTTGTAGTGTTCGTCAAAATTTGTATATTCTGGTTAACATAGGTGTCACTTACCTTCTTTGATCCCATTGGGCCCTAACCTTTGGGATTGTTATAGGGTTTCCAACCTAGAGGTTGGTGTATGAGGTGATATTTGAGTATAGGGTTCTGAACCTTACTGGAAACTTGCTAACTTGTCTAAATAATGGCCGAAAGGTTAATTTTTGTAGAGGTATAGGGACGGTTGATGATTCTAAAGGCATTGGACCTCTCTTGTTCGTGATTAACAAACGCTTCTAAGAAAATACACGAGTGTGTCGGGATCAGTCTGTCTACCTTGCATGGGACTTCTTGAATGTACACTAACAAATTTGATCAAATATGTTATTAGTAGGAAACGACCTAGGTGTGGGTAATTTATGAGAGTACACCTATGTGGTTTTTCATGATATTTAAGCGATATACGTAGGATAACAAAGTTTGTTTTGCGACAGGTTATTATGATATGTAATGTATGGGATATGTGTATGTCAATCCGGGTGTTTTGGGTATGTTTTTGCCGTAGGTTTTGATGGAATGGTTGAGTCTGTTGTGATAGGAGATTAAGATTATGGGCTCCGGTGACGTTGTCCAAGCAAGATATTCTGTGATGGAGTATCAATTATTTGGATACCTATTTTTCTAGATAGATAATTACCATTGTGAGAATTTGCTATTTGAATGTAATCCTGATTGTAGGAGAGTCTAGGACCATTACATATGGAACACGTGGAAAAATAATCAACGATAATCTTAACTACAATGGGCTTCTTCCTAGCCCAACCAAATGTTAGCATTGGCTAATCCGAGTCTAATCATGCTTGTGCGGCACGGAGAGACACGAACCATTGCCAAACATAGACTTAGGACGACGGGTCCGTTAGTAAACACATGATATAAACAAGTTTTAAAAACTTAATTACACCGAGATCGGGTCCGTTAGTCAACCTTTCTGAATAAGGGGAAAAAAAAAAAAGCAATTTGGTTGCTCATATATGCCCCACGTCCAAATGATCCGCTCCCGCTCAAGTGAGGACAAGGTGAAACAGAAGTACTGTGTATTTAGCAGTCCGAAACAAAATAAAATTTAAATAAGGCCCTGTTTGGTAGGAGGTAATTAGACCTCATTACATTTAAATGATACATTTTCTGCATTTTATTTCATTTGGTAGGGTGTAATTGAGGGAATTGGATTTCCACCAACTGCACAGTTGGCCCTAAAAGCGCTGAGTTGGTACCACGCCCGAATGGGGCGCAGTCAGGTGTAGATCCCATTCTCGTTGCCAGCTATCCACATCTGGTTGTAGGTCGCATGCACCGACGTGCCTTTGCCTTGATGTTGCGGCCACATGCCACTTTTTTTATCCATGTCCTCCCGTTTCAACTATAATTCCGGACGTAACCTGAGAACTGCACGGCATGGCTTATATCATACCAAATGAAACAGCAACCGTCCAAAACATACGATTTTCTTTGATAGGTTTTTAGATTCCACAAACGTCGTCCGATTAGGTCGTACCAAACCGGCCCTAAGAGGAGAAGTGTGTCTGAATCTTTTGGCAGAGAGCTAGGCATCCATCCACTCGTCGATTCTTAGCTGAATCTTTGCCCTGCAAAGACGGGTAGCCAGAGAGGGGATGACGAGACGAGAGTTAATTGGCAGTTCTTGGGATGGAAGGAGACATTAGGCCTTGCTTGCCTTCACCCCAATACTGCACTTCTCTGCACATATTACACAATGTTTGATCTTTGTTTTGTCTGGTTGCTATCCACCTGGCTTCCAGCATGAATATAGATGTATATCAAAGACTAGCGTGCGCTGCTCCAGGAAAACAACACAAAGTATAATAGATAGCAACACGATCGAGTTCCAGTCCAGCGCCGCTGTTGCTTGGCAACTTTGGTAGGTAGGGCGGACAAGGTGGACCCGAGGCGCCAGATGGGGCCTCCCTGCCGGCAGGGGCCATGATCGAACTCGATCGATCGCCTTCTCCAGCTGCACGCAGCTAGCGGCCGGCGCACCACAGAATTTCATTGGTTGTTGCCGCCGGTTGTGTGCAACAGCAGGCACGCACCAGCAGCTTGCTTTCCCCAGCCGCAGAGGGAGGGAGAGAAAGGGGATAACCGGACGATCAGGACGAGCCACTAGCGAGGCCATTCTTACGAAGCTGATGATGCCTTGCAATGAAATAGTGTCAGTACTAATTACTAACCACTGCTCCTGCCACAATGCAAAGATAGAGGGGAACAGTTCGTCTGGCCTCTCTCTTGCACTGTGCGCACCAGTACATTGGCTAATTGCCATCATCAATCATCGTCACTGAGGACACGCATCGAAATGAAATGAATCAAGTACTGAAGAGTAGCTGCAGACAGACCGCGACAGCTACTACTAGTACCTGCTGCCTTCTCCGGTTCACTCTCGCATCAATCTTCTCTAGCCACACTACTAGTACTACTACCCACTAGCCAGACCTGTCCTTACGCCATTAATGTCCCTCTCTCGCGCTTCTGCTGTAGGATTTAAAAATAGATATTTTATTCAAAATATTTCCACCTGACAATTTATAGGAAAAACTTGTAAAAAGCTGAATAAAAGATAAATTGTGTATGTCTACAAAAATTATGTTTTATAATCAGAATCTCTGAATTATGACAAATGGTTGAAATGGATAGATTAAATAGGTGAAAAATATGAAAAAAATAGTTAGAACAAGGAATTGACTTCAATATCAGCCATAGAGCTTATAAGATCTCAATCGTTGAATGAATGCCAAAAAAATAGGGTGACAGCTTATTGAAATGGAGAATTCAAGTCATGTCATGCATAGAGATCCAAGCTTGAAAAATAGACAGAATTATGTATAGTGCTTTACCGTAAATAATTTTATTCATTGCATGACTTGCAGTTATGATCAATCTTAAAGTACATGTTATTGTTACAAATAATTGAGATACTTTGAATCTTTGTAAATAACCGGAATAGATCGTGCCATTGGACAATTTTTCCCTCAGAAAAGTAAGCCCAGATAACTGTGAAGGTATTTTTTAATACCTGCTTCTGTTCAATTTATCTTGAGAAAATTTAGTCGGCGGTTAAAAGGCAAAGGACTATGGGGTGTTCCAATCGAGATTTCAAAGGAGGAACTCATCGGACTGACCTACTAAAATACCTCAAAACTAATCGTCCAAGTGTTTCCTGAGGAAATCAACGGCTTTTGTAGTAGCTATAGTTTTGTTTGTGAATGCTTAATTGATCGTAAAATATGAAAAAGTAAGTGGAACTAGATCCAATGAGTTTCTACCTAACCCTCCTAAAATGGCTAGAATTTTCTTAGAACTAGCCTACTATCTAGTAGGGATTCTTTATACGAGTAAACTACACGCTAAACGTAAGTGTACGTATTAATGTAATATAAGTTTTAAGTCGTCCAGATGTCGAACTTAGGGAACCGTTTATCCAAAAACTACTACTATTTGTATTGCGATCAGCTAGGCCGATAAAAATTTTGATTGGAGGTTTAATTAACTAGATGCAGAAATTAAATCTAAGATTATTGGTTATTGGGATCTCAAATGGAGTAAATTCTTTAGAATTATGATTTCACCACAGTTAATATTCCAATTAACATCATAACATCAATAAACATCTCTCCTACCTCTGGACTAAGAGACATGTAGACACGGATTGCCACGAGTCAGTAGTACCGACAGAAGTCGGTAGTACCAATTTGTGTGATGGATCGGTGGTACCGACCTTCGGATGCACTGAATCTCGATCGTCGTTGGCGCTCCCACGGTTTTTGGTCTTTAGATGTTGGCACTACCGACTTTGTGTCGGTAGTACCAAATCATTCAAATTGTTGATGGTTCCGAGCAAGATCCCGGTGTTTCGAACATGGGACTTCCATTTGTGTCGGTACTACCGAGTTAATGTCAATAGTATCAAGTCCTTATCAGCGTACTCGACCCCTTTTCTGCAAATGTCGGTGCTACTGAATTTATGGTCGGTAGTGTCGAGTTTCTTTGAATTTTTATGCCCTCCACCTTGATATGTTGTCGATATTATTGTCTATGTAGTCGGTTGCACATTTCCCCGAAAGATCATAGGCTCGACGATCTACGCAGAAAAGATCATTGAAGCTCAATGAGCTTCAACTCCTCTTCTTTCCTGACCACATTTCCCCCAAAGTAATGTTTAATACGTTGGCCATTAACAAGGAATGGCTCAGCCCCATTGCTTATCTTTAACGTCTCGTGGGGAAAAACCTTAACTACCTCAAAAGGCCCACTCCATCTAGATTTCAATTTACTAGGGTGTAATTTCAACCTAGAATCTAATAGAAGCACCTTCTGTCCCGGAGAGAATTCCCTATGTAAGATGTGGTGATCATGAATCTTTTTTATTCTCTCTTTGTAGATCCTTGAGCTTTCATAGGCATCAAACCTGAGCTCATCTAGCTCATTCAATTCTAACATCCGTTTTCTCCCTACAACATCCAAATTCTAGTTCAATTTCCTCAGGGCACATTTTGCTTTGTGCTATAATTCTATGGGTAAATGACATGCTCTCTCATTAACCAACCTTAAAGGAGTGGTTCCTATAGATGTCTTATAGGTTGACGTATATGCCCAAAGAGCATCATTTAGCAACATAGTCCAACTAGTCCTATTTGTTGAGATTGCCTTTTCTAAGATTTTCTTAATCTCCCCATTAGACACCTCAACCTGTCCTTGGATTTGGGGGTATTATGGAGTACCTACCCTATATTTCACTTCATATTTGCTCAAAAGTTCTATGAATTTCCTATTGGTGAAGTGAGGTCCACCATCACTAATAATTAATATGGGCACCCCAACCCTAAAAAAGATGTGATCTTTTATGAAACTTGGGCATCATTGGTGCGGGTTTGAATTGTGTCCACCCAATTAGAAACGTAGTCAATAGAAAGTAATATGTATAAATTAGAATTCGATGACATGAAAAGGCCCATAAAATCAATCCCCCATAAATCAAAGACTACAATTTCCTAAAAAACATTCAAGGGAATTTGATGTCTCTTTGAGATATTACCTCCACGTTAACACATATCACAATGAATAGCAAAGTTATATGCATCTTTAAAAAGTGTCAGACAATAAGAACCACATTCTAAAACTGTTACAACCCCACCTTCCGGTAACCTCCAATTAAGGGAGACCGAGAGGTCAAAGCCGTACCCATACTTTTCGGATCAAAGGTTCGACAATTAACCAAGAACAATTATTAAATTTTAACATACGAAACTGAAAAGTTGTAAGAAAATAAACTTTTTCATACGTTTTTGAAAACTTGGATCTCTAAACTTCTATCCACTTATGGATTCTACTCTAACTAATCCTCCTTGTATTTTACTTCATGTATTTCACAATATGACGATTTACTGTTTCTCCTTTTGGCTTGTACCTAAAATGCCGACAAACAAAACATCGGTCAGCCGAAGCTGGTATGTGGGGGAAACAATAATCATGCAATTATTCATAACAATGTATTGCAACCAATTATCACTTAACAAACAATTTTATGTTTTAAATATAACTATGCGATCCATTCATCCCCTATCCTCTGCGTTGTCCCTGCTGTGGACCTGGATGCTACTTTCCTTATAGTAGATCCCCATTAAACCCCTCATGGTCCCACCTATAGGTGAACCAGTTTCTAGGGTTGAGTCACATAGCACTACCCGTAGGTAGCCCACTCCTTAACTCATGGCATGCTCAAGGGTCTCATGGCACCACACTTGGTAGCCCAGTTTCTAACCCACGATAACCTAGACCTTACTCTAGGTTACCCCATTTTAGTCTCAACAAGCCACAGAGGTGGATTCAGATCTAGTCAGTTATATATACATATTCATGGTGATAATCATAGTCACTTTATAGTTGCATGAAATAAAAAGGCATCCAACATTTATTTTCAAGCAACCGATAAACACGTTCGGGAACTGCCGTGAAACTAAAGCGATTATTCATAAGTGTAACCACATACCCGATCTGATGATTTGAATAGAAATATCCATGCAATTAAGAATCCAAGCAAGCAAGCAATTTCAACAAGATCCTGAAATAATCATGTAATTCCCTTTTTATTATTCATGTCATCAAGATCTATTAAACCTAGCTCGCTTCCTAGGGTTTCTAATTCACTTTTAGGGTTTCTATTGCAATTAGGGTTTCCCTTCATCTTTTACTATTTCAACCCTAATTTTATACCATTACTCATAAACCATTATTATCTCTTCTTTTCTTCAATATTAAAGTTATCTTATCCACATATAACCCTATTCTCAGATTCAGAGTTCCATTAACCATCAATTACTCTTATTAAGCTTCTTTTACATTAAAGCTACTAATTTTATCCTTTTAATCCATGACAAGATCATTATACGCATTTATCTTTAATTCAAAGTTCATTATGGTTTAATTAACATATGAACTCGTTTTACCATCACTTCTACACTTTATTCATGAGAAAACCCTAATCACTACTTTTAGGGTATTTATACAGAATTAAGGACTTTTGTACTCTAAATAGTTAGAACCATCATATCTCAATTTTGTATATGAATTTGACCAATTAAAATCATTAAGGGTCATACTTACCACAATTAGGGTTCAAGGTTCATTAAATCATATGGAACCCTAAATTAATCAAATTATGCATGAAGATCATCCTTTTAGATATAATATGCCCTTTTATAAACAATAGGTTAATATCTATTTTAAACACCGACATAACCCCTTTCGAATTCCTTAATCATCAAAGGCTAGGGTTTTTCATTGATTAAACTACTAAAGATTGCATCTTGATATACTTTTTGAATAGAAAGTGAAATTAGGCCTCAACAATAATTTCTTTGTGTTCCTCTCATTCTAAGGATCAAGTTTCATATATTACTTGTCCTAATCGGAGTTACCAATATTTAATTACAAATTTAGTAAGATTTCACTTACTTGGCCAATCAGAGGTTGCCACGTCATCAGTTTCCATGCATGTTGGCTGATTGCAAACACAACGCAATTATGTGTTTACCCTCAGTTAAGTGAAGTGCTTCCTCAGCCCGTGGAGGGGCAGAAGTGACAAACACCCTGGTTCATCTCCTACCTTTGACCAGCAGCAACGACCGCCGAGGATGGCTCTTTACAGGGCTGCTCCTCCCTCTCCAAGGTCTGAAGCTTCACGCCAACCACTGCCCTATTTCCGCCTTACTAGGACGCACTCTGAGAGCCCTTAAAGCATGGCCAAGATGGCCGAGATTGGCAAGGTTTCCCACAAGAAGAAGCTGCCATGTACAACCATGTTGCTGCTAAGGCATGCTATCTAGGGCATGGTGATGTTGGCTAGGTCTTGCTCTGACCTCGGGGAATGTCCAACCTCCATTGTAATCCCACTTGGTCTCCTTATTGTGCCAAGATCACCTTGCTTTACCCTTCTAGGGTTTTGAATGAAAAAGGATGTAGAGGAAGAGGGAGATGAGAGAGGAAGGGATGCAGGGATTTCCTTGGGCTCGCCCCAGAGGTCCCAACCTTTTATAGAGGAGGGTACGAAGCCCTAGGTGGGTTATCCATGAGTTTAAGAGTCCCTTTCCAAGTAGGAAGTCAATTCCTTCAAAGAGAAGCAATATTCTCTCTCTCCTTTTTCTTCCTTGATATTCCTTATCTTATGGATACTTAGAAATACGAGAATTATTTCTTTCACTCTCTTTGTATTTGCCTTTTGTCCCATTGGCACAAAAATATGGTTTCCTTTAGTAGAAAATACTACTTCTTTAAGAAAACCATGAAATTAATTAATTAAGAATCATATTATCTTCTTATTTGACATTATCGGTATTTTCTCTTTCCTCTTCCTTCATTGGGGCTCCTTGTACCCCAAGAAACTCTATTATTTCAAAATTACTTTTTAAGGATACTTATTATCCTTCTAGATGCATCTATATGCATTATTTCACATTATCTTGTTTATTTCTCATTAAAAATATCTCTTTTTGAGGATTTCTCTTTATTTCTCTTTTATTTTCCTCATTGTCATTCCTTTTAATATTAGCAAACTCATGGATACTAAATTTCACCAAGAAATCTCATTTATGCCTCTTTTCACTCATTTTCCACATTTTATCATTATTTTCAATTTATTTCTTAATAAAGAAATACTTAATTAAACTTTTCTTTTCTTATTGCCTTCTCTATGCAACTTTGGACTCCTTGGAACCCAAGGAACCCAAGAGGCACGAAATCCTCTTTGGATGTGCCTTCTAGCGGTTTCCATATTTCTCTTTTTTTCAAATACTCAATTATTCATTTACTAATTGAATTTTCTTGTTATTCGGGCCCAATAGCCAATAAAGCCCACAACACAAACATCGAGGCTATTGTAAACGAAATCCATTTATTTGACCAAAATTATATCATTATTCATTCAAATATCTTTAATATGAGAAATTACATTTCTCACCAAATGAACCCAAAAATTGGGGTTGTAACATCCTTCCCCTCTTATAGGAATTTTGTCCTCAAAATTCTATCAAGCAAACAAACAATTTAGGATAAGACTTTTCCATGTCCATCATTGGCCCCTATGTGGCTTTACCGTACTCATGGCGCTTCCAAGGAACCTTTATCATCACATATTCTTTTCTCTGAGTTCTTTCATCCTTACGTCTATAAACTGCATAGGTGACTCAGGCCATTTCAGCCTCCCTTGGGGCTCACTAGGTTCATTGCTCAGCACAAGGTCGGGGTACCTCACATAGTGCTCTAAATTGGGCACATGGAACTCATCACACATTACTTTATCCTGAGGGGTAAGGTCAAATTTAACCTTCTCCACCAAACCATGTTAAAGGAACCCATGCATCGGGGACTCAACTCTCTTAGCTATAACTTAGAGGGGTTGGATTTTCATGTCACATATTCTCCCACAGTGAACTGCATGTCAGTCTACTTTGCATCTGCTCATGACTCACGTCATTTCTAGGCTCCTTTCAGCCATTGCACGATCAAAGTGACTTCATCTACACGCATTGTGACCCTTTTCTAACCATCATGTGGTCCTTTCACCAACATCACCTTACTGAAGTGGTGACCGACACAACCTCTCTTACAAAGCTTCTTTAAATCCTGATACTAGTTATGATGGTTATTGATCGGCCTTTTTCACGCGTCTGAAAATGAACACAGGACAAAGGAAGGAATCAAGCTTTAAATTTATAACCCGAAACCTTCTAGGCCCCCGCAACTTTATTACGGGGTCGAAGTAGATATACGGGGTCGAACACATGGACGTGGTGACGTTTAGGACGCCACAGATTTTGTTCTTTAGTCAGATAAGCCAAGACGATAGTCGATAAAAGTAATTGCTAGAACTAGTCTAGCGGGTTGTCACGATATAAAACAAAACAAAGAAAACAAAACAAAACAAAACAAAACAGAGCTCGTGAGTCTACTAATCAGAGAAAGAGAGTTCCTGGCTATGTAACCGTATCGGGCAACCGTATCGGCCAGGCCGTATCGGGCAACCGTATCGGCTAGCTGCTGGAATTCTTGTCTTTTCATGTTCGATACTTGAGAGTCCCAAAATTGGCTAGTTTCGGTGCCTGCAAGTCTAAAACAGGCTAATTAGCTACATTATTGGCTATTTTCACTACATTATCTAATGGAGAGACAGAAAACATAAAACATGAACAAAAGAGTGCATATTAAGACTAAAGTGGCACAAAACTATAGATAAAATGCATAGAAAATATACGCTAATTTGGGTGTTATCAGTTATCCTCACATCTTTCATAGGACAAGAACTGTCTCTAGCTATCACCCTGAATGAGCACATATGCTCTCATCAGACCCTTAGTCTAGATCATACTAACCATTAGTTATGGGTGATGAACTATACTAACATCGAGTCCTCCATGTACCTATTTCCACCTTTTTGGAAGGGAACCTTTAGGTCAAACTCAAGAACTTTTATACTCAACCTCATGGTGTAGTTGAGCCATCTCTCTCATATGTAGTTCAACCCGATCTTGTCCCTTGATAGTACTCTTTCTTTCTCATGTCATCTAGGTAAGGCGAACTACCATAACCCATATTGCATCTCGACCTTCCTTGATCCATGGGAGGATTACAACATCCATTGTGATGAACTCCCTTTCTCTTTCGGGGACTCTTTTGTCCTCTATATTGATACACTAGGTTACTGGGGTTCATCCTTTACCTCCTGGCTTGCATGGCCATATACCACATGCAACTTTATCCAAAGTCCTATTGTCACTAATTATCTGGGTGGTACGGTGTATGGTGATCTTAAAATCATGATCTCCTGTATGTCATGATTCCTCAAGATCGATTCCTCAGAGACCCTAAACCACTCTAGTCGGGGTTTCATCACCTTCTTTTCCAAAGAAGTGCATTTGAGGTTCTACCACCATCCTTTCATTGCATCAAGTACTAGACTGGCTAACCAAACAATCATTAACTTGTTCAACAAATCTCATTACATCGGAGTATTAGCCAAACATATCTCCTTTCCAAATTTAGGGTTAGACTAACAACCTCTTCTAGCTTCTAGCCAAACTAGGCAACTATATCTCAACCCGAGCATCCATTACCACTTCACATCCTTAGGTATTAGGTAATGTTGATGACATACACCTTCGTGTATGCCACTTATTATCTTATCTTAGCCCTAAGTCCATCTTCATCAAGAACATTCTGAGCTTATTCCTTTGGTTTTCGAACTCAATCTGGTATAACTCATAGCTCATGCTAAAAACATCCTTATAAGATGACTACCTTATCTCTATTTAGCGTTTGCAAACCATCCATGTATCATTCACTTTACCAGGGTATGTTATCTTCTCTGTCCCCATATCTTGTGGAAACGTTGCAAACCACGTCATCTTTTATCCTTGGTGTATGGCACACGTACTGTCCTATCTCTCACTCCTATAACAAGAAGAAATAAGCATTTGGCTGCAGTCCAAATATAGAGTTCTTCTTGTTCCAAGAGTAGAGATGGTACATCCCACCTTGCCAATACACCTTCAAATCTAGGTTGAAATGTGACACCTACGTCTCTACATCACAATCATCTTGATAACAAGGTTACTTCCATGGAACACTGGTTTCGAACCTACTTAGGTCACCTCACAATCCTTGGTCATCTCCTCTAGGTTTATAGGGTGTCGGCACTTTTAGGATCATCCCTCTTCCCTTTATGCATCCAGAGAGTGCCCTACTCATCTGCCCTTTGGGACCCATGAGTTCATGAAGGTGATCAATCTCCTAACCCATGTCCCTCAGACAATGATAGCGGTTACCTCCCGACCCTCTGGTCATGTGCAACTAGGGAATTAGGCAACTCCTACTTCCATCGGTCTTATCCCCACCTGACCTTAAGATAGACTTAGAATTCTCTTATAGTACATGTCCAACTTAGAACCTTTCCCAAGCCTTCATCATCTCTCTTTGTATACATGGGCTGACATCTATCCTTTCGTAGGGGTCATGGCAACCTGCCTACCTTGGTCAAGCCCCATACCAGTTACCTCCATGGTAACACATCATATGCACTTAAAGATGGCTATCTATGGGTCTAGAGGTTTGTCTTCAAACCATGTACTTTTCACTTAGCTTCTCAAGATCCTATGAGACCTCTTTAGGTTACTTAAACCAACAAAACTGGTAAACACCCCACCAAAGGGTCCCTTCTCCCAGGATGGGAGGAAAACTTCACCTTGATAAAATAGGTCACAAACGTCCTTATGCCTCGGGTTTACATCCACCTCAGCATGCTTAACCCTAGAAAGCCACTAAGGAACAAGCAGACCACCTACTAGACCATGATGGGTCATACTTGTTCTCATCCTCAACACTGGATCATGATCATACCTTCCCATGTCATCCACTTAGCCGTGAGGGGTTCATCAAACATACCCTTAACTTAAGGGGGTTTCCTTTACCTCTACACATGAGGAGTATCATGAAACTATAGTGACTCAAATCTTATCATGAGCATCCAATACACTGCTTCCCCTCTTAGGCCTAGGAACCCTAGGTTCTCCTTTGGGTATCCAACTGCATGCTCAATCTCTTAACCATGAATCAAGCATGTCTAAGGTATGTCATGTACTCCCATGATCCTTTTATATGAGAAACCCCTCAGATTTGAGTCCTCCTCAAGAACAACCAACTAGGTATAAAGCCTCAAAAGCACTCTTTGTCTCCACTTAGCAGGTAAACACCTATACCATAGGCACATAGGTACCAGGAGCATCATCCTCTCTCTAGGGTACCAGGAGCATCATCCTCAAGAACAACCAACTAGGTATAAAGCCTCAAAAGCACTCTTTGTCTCCACTTAGCAGGTAAACACCTATACCATAGGCACATAGGTACCAGGAGCATCATCCTCTCTCTAGGGTTTGGTTCCCCTAAAGGCAACCAAGATATCATCAGCCTCCAGGGATCATGCATGAGGCAACCACTATCATCCACTTAGGTTGCATCATCCTCGACTCCCTATTGTTCCTCATACCTCGGGGTTTAGGCTTCCAACCTTCTTGCTTGGTTCCAGCTCTCTCTCTAGAGCTAACTCCCCATTCAACCTTACTATGAGAGGCTCTCTCTCCAAGAGGGATCAAGCTCACAAGCATACCTCTACATGGGTGAAGCCTATGTTTGCTCATGGTTATCCCTAGCTCTTTACGCTTATCTCATAGGCTATTCCCTCATACTTTCCTAGCCAGGGTTTCAACCTACTGCTCGTACCACTGACGTACTATGGGTGTCTACTATACCATTCTCATATAAGATCATGGGGTTTCCATGGGTTCTTCTCTAACCTCATCAATTAAGGAGCTATCCTTCACTCTAACATGCACGACCCTTCCCAGGGTTGGGTCACCAAAGGTACTAGGTCATCCCACCTCTCATGGCTCATACGTTATCTAAGGCATGTCCATCCAAACACCTGGTCTAACTCATCATGCTATCTCTCTCTAACCTCCACTTAGGGTTAGGGTTATCATCATCCTCAAAGGATGTGCCAGGTCTCTACTTGTAATGGAGATCTCTATCTCCAAGACTAACTCTCTTTACTTATCCTCCAGACAAGAAGGTCTAGCCTCAGGTCTATTATGAGGACATGACAACTTATGTCATACGACCTAAGCATGTATCTATTCCTTTACACTTAATCTATTAAGCTTATGTCCATGACATCTTATTTAGATACTTTTTCATTAATTTGGTGGAGGATTCCTTTAGACCCTGTTAACCTTACCCATACCTCAAGAGGGTGAGGAAAAGAGAGGAAACCCTAATCCTTAAGGTCCTTAATAGAATTTGAGTTGAGAAGGGATGAATAAGATCAGAATGTCCTAAGGTATCTTATTTTGAATCATACCCTAAGACTTTGGCCAGGAAGTCACATGGATCCGGGAGTCCTCGTACTCCGACTAGCAGTGCAGAGGAAAATATTGCCAGCCCCCAGTCGTGTTCCTTTACTAGACACCTCCGTCTTTCAGATAATCCTCTAATAACTCCCTTGGGTTCTATGGAGTTTGTAAAATTTAATAATTATTAATGGTTAAGTGAGGAACCTATGCTCTGATACCAAATATTACGACCCCACCTTCCGGTAACCCCCAATTAAGGGAGACCGAGAGGTCGAAGCCGTACCCATACTTTACGGATCAAAGGTTCGACAATTAACCAAGAACAATTATTAAATTTTAACATATAAAACTAAAAAGATGTAAGAAAATAAACGTTTGCATACCTTTTTGAAAACTTGGATCTCTAAACTTTTATCCACTTATGGATTCTACTCTAACTAATCCTCCTTGTATTTTACTTCATGTATTTCACAATATGACAATTTACTGTTTATCCTTTTGGCTTGTACCTAAAACTCCGACAAACAAAACATTGGTCAGCCGAAGCTGGTATGTGGGGGAAACAATAATCATGCAATTATTCATAACAATGCATTGCAACCAATTATCACTTAACAAACAATTTTATGTTTTAAATATAAATGTGCAATCCATTCATCCCCTATCCTCTGTGTTGCCCCTGCAGTGGACCTGGATGCTACTTTCCTTATAGTAGATCCCCATTAAACCCCTCATGGTCCCACCTATAGGTGAACCCATTTCTAGGGTTGAGTCACATGGCACTACCCGTAGGTAGCCCACTCCTTAACTCATGGCATGCTCAAGGGTCTCATGGCACTACACTTGGTAGCCTAGTTTCTAACCCACGATAACCTAGACCTTACTCTAGGTTACCCCTTTTTAGCCTCAACAAGCCACAAAGGTGGATTCAGATCTAGCCAGTTATATATACATATTCATGGTGATAATCATAGTCACTTTATAGTTGCATGAAATAAAAAGGCATCCAACCGTTATTTTCAAGCAACCGGTAAACACGTTCGGTAATCGCCGTGAAACTAAAGTGATTATTCATAAGCGTAACCACATACCTGATCTAATTATTTGAATAGAAATATCCATGCAATTAAGAATCCAAGCAAGCAAGCAATTTCAACAAGATCCTGAAATAATCATGTAATTCGCTTTTTATTATTCATGTCATCAAGATCTATTAAACCTAGCTTGCTTCCTAGGGTTTCTAATTCACTTTTAGGGTTTCTATTGCAATTAGGGTTTCCCTTTATCTTTTACTATTTCAACCCTAATTTTATACCATTACTCATAAACCATTATTATTTCTTCTTTTCTTCAATATTAAAGTTATCTTATTCACATATAACTCTATTCTCAGATTCAGAGTACCATTAACCATCAATTACTCTTATTAAGCTTCTTTTACATTAAAGCTACTAATTTTATCCTTTTAATCCATGACAAGATCATTATACACATTTATCTTTAATTCAAAGTTCATTATGGTTTAATGAACATATGAACTCGCTTTACCATCACTTCTACCTTTTATTCATGAGAAAACCCTAATCACTACTTTTAGGGTATTTATCCAGAATTAAGGACTTTTGTACTCTAAATAGATTAGAACCATCATATCTCAGTTTTGTATATGAATTTGACCAATTAAAATCATTAAGGGTTCACTACTACAGAAATGGCTTAAAAAGTCACTTTTACAGGTGTCGGTTGTATAAATAAACCAACACTGAAACTATACAATGTCAGTTGATAACATAAACCAACATCCAATCTATGAAGGGCGCCCAGACACGGGTACCACTTCTATTCAGTGTCGGCTACTTAATAAAAAACCAACACCTAAAATTAACCGCCAAATCCAAAATTTCCAGCAGAAAAAATTACCTCCAAAATTTAACATATGGCGTCAGTTGATAAATAATAAACCGACCACTAAAGGTTATTCGCGAGATAGAAATTGGGTACATTTTAGTCGTCGATTTAACCACAATGACTGACGCTTATGAATTTTCCCGCGCTGTCCGCGGGGAATTTTTCACACCCTTTAAGCGTCGGTTTTCATAAGACACCGACAACTATGGTCATTAATCGAGAACAATTTTTTTAATCGACATATGTATTTAGACATCTGTTGTTTTGTATTTACAACTGATGACTATAGTTGAGAATTGGTGTCGGTTTTTGTGGAGAACCGACACTATTAATTTTATGTGTCGGTTTATTTGAATAACCAATGCCTATGGTACAGTTAATAGCCCCGCGAAACTGATCTTTTCCCCATTGTCTCTGTTTCATTGCGACTCTACTAGGTATGGCGATTCTGCTCCCCGCCGTCACCGCCGTCGTTGCCCCGGCCGTAGTTGCTCCCCCGCGCCACCACCACTCCTGGTCGACACCCTCGCCGCCGCTCCTGCTGCTCTCCATTCCGCCGTCGCTCCTCGCTGGCACCTCTCCTCTCCTCGCCGCTTCCCCCGCCGGTGGCTGCTGTCCTCTCCTCGCCGCCCTCGTCGCCGCTCCTCTCCTCTCCTTGCCACCGGCGCCGGCTGCCAGCTGCTGCTAGGTCTTGCTCTGGTCGATGCTCTCCTCTACCCTCAAGGTATGCCCGTCATGCCTTCTTCCTTCTTCCTCTACTCCGGTGGCTGCTTGGGCAGTGCCAACGCACGCCTAGGCTGCTGCTGGGCATTTTTTTATTTTTTTTAAAGTTATTTACTTATTTGTGTTTATTTATGTACTGATTTTGTTATGATTTAATCATCTACTTAATGAAATTTATTTATCAACTGATTTAACTACATTTTTCAATTGATCTGTATGTATTCATCTAATGTTTTTATTTATTTATGTACGGATTCAGCAATTAATTGATCATCAACTACTGATTTATATTAGTCTATCAATAGATTTGTATTTATTCATCTACTTATTTGTATTTTTTTGTCTACTATTTTTATTTAGTTATCTAATCATTTGAATTTATTTGTGTACTACTTTTGAAATTATATAATCATCTAGTGATGTAACTTTATAGTGATGTAACTTTATCACAAGCTCATTATGAACCATTAGATCTGCAAGATGATAAGAGTGTCGTCCAAAATAGTGGGGTCACCCTTCTAGCATCGACTATGTTTTTTGCAAGTGTAAAGGATAAGAGTCCACGTGAAGCTAAAATGTCATATTACAGTGTCATTGAAGACATATGGGAGTTTGACTACATAGATTTCAGAATTCCGCTCTTCAAATGTAATTGGGTTGATAACACCAAAGGAGTTATAGTGGATGAATTGGGTTTCACTTTAGTGAACTTTGAAAAGATTGGCAAGAAGGGTGAACCATTCATATTGGCATCACAGGAGAAACAAGTATTTTATATCGATGATCCTGCAAATGATAAATGGTCAGTTGTTCTTCATGGTAAAAGACAGTTCATTGAAGATCCTATAGATGAAGAACAGTACTATGATAAGTATGATGACTCCAGTCCATTCTCAGTTGGGTTTCCAACACTAGCAAATATTGAAGCTAATGATGACTTGTATGTGTGCGGAGATCACCATGAAGGATTGTTAATTGATAAAAAATCGCAATACTAGAGGCATGTTTATATTTTTTATATGGTTTATTTTTCCGAATATGTGAACTTTACAATGTGAATATGAACTTCTCGACAAAGGCGATTAATCTGTACAAAATTTATAATCTAGTAAAGCAAATAAACCTAGTAAAGATTTATAATCTATACATAATTTATAATAGAGTCCTATATACTCATTAAGGTGCTTGGAATAATTAATTATAAACATTTTTTAGTCTTTTTTATTTTTCCAAAAAAATATGGTCGGTCGATTTTGTCTCTCTCAGAACTCGACCGATCAAGGTTTTGTTGTGATACAAAATGTCTTCCAAAAATTCTAAAAATTTAATATGTTGTTCAAAACTAAGTATCTCCTGATGTGAACTTTACAATGTGAATGTGAACTTTACAATTTGAATTACTTTACAATTTGAATTACTTTACAATGTGAACTTTATAATGTGAATTACTTTACAATTTGAATTACTTTACAATGTGAACTTTACAATGTGAATGTGAATTTTCAGATGGCTGAGCATTCTCCTGATGACCATGCTGATGATTACCGTGAGGGTGAGGACATCAATGCATCGCCTCACAATGTAAGTTTTAAAAATATATCATATATTTATATCTATATGTCCATTTATAGTTATATCCTGTAAATGTGTTTATTTTGTCAAATTTTAGGTTGATGATGCACATGTGCCATCTGAAGCACTTGAGGCACTTGATCAGTAGCACCAAAAAGTTGACAAGAGAAGGGGCATCACTATGATGAAGAAGTTAATAGTGTAAAAGGGCAATGGACCCAAACTTGTTGTGGATTTTGATAATGCAGGAAATGCATCTGGTGTGAATCGCAATTCGTTTGTTTCATATCTTGGGTATGTTACTCGTAGCCATTGCGGTTGTAAGATAGATTCTTGGGATAAAGTTTCTAAGGAGAAGAAAGACGTAATATGGAAGGATTTATGCATGAGTTATTATTAATTTGCAATTCTATTTTGTAGATTACTAATTTTTTGGATACTAGTTAATAGCAATTCTATTTTGCAGAGTATATTTGAATTGGATGAAAAGCCGCATTGTAAATGTGTGATGCAACGTTGTGGGAGAGTCCTAAGGAACAATAGGACAAATCTCACCCGAGAATACATAAAAGAAGCTGACAAGAGGAAGAAGACAGCCACTGAAAAGTGGAACTTCCTGGACAAAGAAGAATGGGACGCGTTTGTTGCTTCAAGACAAACTGATGAATTCAAGGTATAAGGCGTCAGTCCCAATCTCATTAATTAATACAGTCAGGTTCGAGTAGGAGTCGTCAGTCCTGGTGCGACCAGGAGCTGCACAGACACCGTCGAAGACCGGATTTGAAGACCGCGCAAGGCGCGAGGTATTGTCGCCGAGCAAGCCTCGGGACAAGGTATGATTCCACAAACCATCCTTTCCTATTATATAGACATTGACGCGTTTCCTCGTGCTGGGTTTGGGGAGAAATTTTTTGTTTCCGCTGCCTTCTCTGCCTCCCCTAAAACCCAATAGGTATGGGACACTACCCATGTGAAACTTAAAATTGGTAATCAACATGGTGTGGTGGTATGGGGCACTGCCCATGTGAAACTTAAAATCATGAATAAGAAAGATAAGGGATGGTTTAGGTAACCCACTCTCCCATGCATGTGGGCATGAGGAGAATAAAACTTAGGTGATAAGTCTTAAGAGAAATAAAAACCCAATAGATGTATATATATAACAAAATGAAAAGGTTGGAATATAACTTGCTCAAACTCCTCATGTTGTCTCTAGAAGTTTAGTGATGGTGGCCAAGCCCCTGGAGGGGAAGGCCAAGGTAGCACCAAGCCCTGGAGGGAAGGTGACCCAAGTTTATTGAATGGACAGAGACTATGAGAGGGGGGTATTCTAGAGATTGAGTAAACATGGGTTGATGATAAGAGTTTTGCCTAATGAAAAAAAAACAAGGTGTCTAAGAAACCTTTAGGGTTAGTGAGCCAACCTGGGGTGGGTCAACCCAAAGAGTGGGAAGATGACCTAAGAGGGAGGCAAACCTAGATCTTGGGATCAGGTTGTGGCTAGAGAGCCTAACCCCCTCCTATGAGACAAGAAGGCACCCTAGGCTAGGACTTTCCCTTAAAAGGTAAGTGAATAAACATAGTTAAATATTGAGATAACCTTAATCCTCACCTAGAAGAGTGAAGAGTTAAAGATTAAAAAAAATGAAAGCACTTAAATTCTTTGAACCCAAGGATGCCAACTCTGAGTGACACAGTTGGTCAAGCCCAGGAGGGAAGACCAGTGAGGCACCAAGCCCAGGAGGGAAGGTGGCCTAAGTGGATGACCAAGCCCAGGAGGGAAGGTCATGAAATGGTCAAGCCCATGAGGGAAGACCAGGCAGGCACCAAGCCCATGAGGGAAGGTGGCCTAAGTCCACAATGCAGTTGTATAGGATCAAGCCCCTGGAGGGGAAGATCACAGAGGTCAATCCCAGGAGGGAAGACCAACATGGCACCAAGCCCTGGAGGGAAGGTGGCCCGAGCCCAATGATGGGACAACACTGCATTATGTGTACTCAAAAGAGAGATATGAAGGCAATTCTGGTTAAAGAATTAAATAAGAGAATAATGGGCTTAAAAGATGTGACATCTCAAAAGAAACCCTTAGGGAGGGTAGAGTCCTAATGCAATCCTAGGGTCAAGTAGGGTGTATTAGAGGTACATAGGACCAATGGGTTAGGAGTTGATTGTTCCCTGAATGCACATGACCATGTGGTCGGGAGGTAACAACTAGGTTTACCCAAGGTACATGACTCAGGAGATTAGCTACCTCCATGAGGATCATGTAGCCTAATGGGTGAACGTGAAAGGCACTCCCTTGATGCATGAGGATGAGATCACTCCAAAAGTACCTATACCCCTAGAGACCTCGAGGATTTGGCTAAGGCTCATAATGATACATGAGATGTAAATATAAAAGATGTAAAGAAGTCATGAAAAACTTAGAGAAGTTGTGTCCTAACTTAAAAGTAAGAAAAGGGACACTTGACTTCATGGAACATAAGAATGCTATAAAATTAAGAACAAGTAAGTTTAGAGTCATATAGAGTATGATTCAACTTAATGCGTGAAATTCCAAGGTAATATGTGGATGTACAATCTCCGCTCTTGGAATGGAATGAACTTTGTGTTTGGGCTGCAGTCAAATGCTTATTTCATCTCATTATGAGGAAGGGAGATTGGATAGACACACATTATGAAAAAAAAATATTGAGATAATGAGGTCGAATATCCTACATTTAATGTGTAATGACGTGACCTAGGGTTAGAGGTGTCACCTCACCCTTGTGAGAAAATAATAAATCATAGGTTGGAAACCTAGGTGAAATCACCAATAAGACTGGAATCATTAAAAGATGATGAGGTGCGAATACTAAAGATGGGGATATACTTGAATTTCAATTCGAGTGCCGATCTTAGTAATAAAATATGAAATTTGATATACTAAGGAAAAGTGTTAAAGCCATCCAAGTAGGGTGTTAACCATAAGTTTTGAAAATAAGATGAGATATCATTCACCTAGGCTTAGTAGGCTTGAATTTTGGGGACAAAATTCCTTTTAAGGAGGGGTGAATGTTATATCCTCAATTTTGGTAAAAAAAATTGGATTATATCAATGAATCAATTTGTAAATGAATCAATAGATTTATTGGTGGAATAACAATATGGATAACCTTTGGTTGCATGCGTCCTTGCAACATAAGTAAGAGAAAGGGGATTTGTACATTAATTAATACTAATGGCCTTTTGTTACGATAAATGAAATAATTGTAAAGTTGCCAAAAGAAATATGACTCATGGTATTTTTGATAATTAAATGATAATTATCTTAACGATTTGACAACACCATGGCTGTGTGTATTCCTTAAAGCTTTTGTTTCCAAAATTCAAATCTAAATCATACGGTGGTGTCTCTCGTGGCCTTTTGGAATAAAAGTAAGAGTTCATATAAAAAAGAGTACTTTCTTTCCTAGTTGGTGTTGAGATTAAATAGTCTTGGAAAATTGATATTCTGGATAGTCATAATACTCCTTGCCACTTTTTGATTACTTGAGCCCCAAGACTAAGGAAACTAAAGAGAGGTGTTTATCCTTGGCGTAATGTGAGAGAAAACCTAGTTGCTTTGGGATGGACTACCCCCGACACCTCTTTATCCGTGGCCTTTCACCACCCAAGTATTAGGGCTTCCCCGTAGGATCTATATAAGGAACCTAGGCGCCCAACCTAATGAGGAGGAGGGACGCCTTCATTCCTGGATCAATTAGAACTCTACCCCTTGACTTGCATCGCTGAACTCCATCTTTGATGGTTAAGCAAAGTCATCCTACGTGTAATTAGCTAGTTCCTTAGCTTATTTCCTGTTTTAATTTGTTCCTAAAAGCACGTCCATCTGTTGGATGGTGCTCGTAGTGTGCGGCAGGTGCGCTGCCTCTTGACCCCGTCTAGCTGATAAGTAGGATTGAGGTGGCCTAGCGAGTCAGTCATGGGATGGCACGACCTGATGTTTAGGTGCCGAAGATGCTGGGGATTAACCCCACGTCTTGTTTCCTTTCACTCTGTTTAAATAAAGAAGAAGCAAGAAGGAAAACGCTGCACGGATAGCGAGCAGCACCAAATCTCTGTGTGTTCTTGTGATTGTCTTTAACGTGTCCACGAGCCTGTGTTGTGTTTCTGTAGTATCGGTAACAACAATTGGTATCAGAGCCTCTTGGTGTTCGATCCATCATCTGTGTAGCTGTGCGGTGTTCGATCCGCAGCAACTATGTCCGATGTCGATGTCCAAATCGTGGAAAGAATTGCCCGGGAGACCGAATTCGGTCACCGCATCCCGCCTCTCACTCGCACAAATTACTCAGATTGGTCCATTCTCATGAAGGTCCATCTGCAGGCGAAAGGTCTGTGGGACGTCGTAGAAGACGGGCCCGGTGATAAACGCGAGGATCGGCGAGCCATGTCAGTGCTGCTCCAAGCAGTACCGCCGGAACTTGTCCAGACACTGGGCGTGAAGGAGACGGTGAAGGAGGCCTGGGACGCGCTCAAGATCATGAGGGTCGGCACTGAACGAGTCAGGGAGGCCAAGGCACAAACACGACGGAGGGAGTATGAAACTCTATCCTTCAAGGAGGGAGAGGGTGTCGAATCCTTCGGCATCCGTCTCATGTCTATCGTCAACGACCTCGACGTCCTTGGAGATCCCGTCACAGAGCACAAGGCTGTGCTCAAGTTCCTACGGTCTGTGCCACAAGCGTACAAGCAGATGGCCATGGCGATCGAATCGCTCGTGGATCTAAAGTCCCTATCCATCGAGGAGCTGATAGGGCGGCTCCAAGTCGTAGAGGAGCGCGGCGATTTGGAGCAACCGACACCGACCGGTGGTCGCTTACTTCTCACAGAGGAGGAGTGGACGGCTCGGCAACGACAACGCGATCGTGAACGCGGGCAAGGCAGGTCCGGCGGCGGTGACAAAAAGGGGAAGACTCACGTCAAACCCAAGAAGACAAGCAGTGGCGACAAGAAGGCCCCATCTGGCAGCGAGCGACGCAAGGGTGAGTGTCGGTACTGCGGCATCCCCGGCCACTGGGAGAAGGAATGTCGCAAGAAGATGCGAGATAAAGAGCGCGAGGAGAAAGCCAATCTCGCATGTGCTGAACCAGATGAGAATGAGGAACCGGATTTGCTTATGGCGCAAGTTTGTGCCGTGTCACAAGCGACGACAGATGATATATCCCAAGAGGTGTATCTAAACGAGGAGCGGGTGGTGCCAGTAAAGGTTGCCGATGGCGAATGGTATCTAGACACCGGCGCGAGTAGCCACATGACTGGGGATAGGGAGATGTTCTCCAGCCTGAACGAGACCGTGCATGGAACAGTCCGCTTTGGTGATGGATCTTTAGTGAGCATCCAAGGAAGGGGTTCGGTGGTATTCCAGTGCCTCACCGGTGACCAACGTGTGCTCTCCAGTGTCTATTACATCCCAAACCTACGCAGTAACATCGTCTCGCTCGGGCAGCTCGATGAGAATGGCTGCAAAATAGTCATAGAAAACGGTGTGCTCTGCATTTTGGATCGTGCACGCAAGGTGCTCGCTCGTGTGTCGCGGACACCGAACCGGCTGTACACTCTACATCTGAACTTGGGGGTGCCGGTGTGCTTGTTGGCTCAGAAGGACGATGTCGCTTGGCTGTGGCATGGTCGCTTTGGGCACTTGCACTTCCGAGCTCTGCAAAACCTCTCACGTAAGAAGATGGTGCGAGGCATTCCACACATTGAGCATGTGGAGGAGTTCTGTGACGGGTGTGCTTTAGGGAAACAACACCGGACGCCGTTCCCACGAGGCACCTCATTTCGAGCTAAACGCCTACTCGAGTTGGTCCACATGGATCTGTGCGGGCCGATCATACCACCAACTGCTGGCGGCAAGAGGTATTTCTTGCTCATCGTTGATGATCTTAGTCGTTTTATGTGGCTAGAGGTGCTCAGGACAAAGGATGAGGCACTCCGCTACTTTAAGAAGATCAAGGCAGCAGCTGAAGCAGAACGTGAGTGCAAACTACTTGCGTTCCGCTCAGACCGTGGAGGGGAATTCAACTCCGACGAGTTTGTCAAGTTCTGCGAGGAGCACGGCATCAACCACAACACCACCGCGCCCTATTCACCGCAGCAAAATGGCGTGGTGGAGAGGAGGAATCAGACGGTCGTCGAGATGGCACGATGTCTTCTGAAGTCCATGGCGATGCCGGCGGAATACTGGGGAGAGGCAGTCAAGACAGCCGTGTACATCCTTAATCGCTCTCCGACAAGAAGCGTGGATGGAAAGACGCCATATGAGGCGTGGTGGAGGAAGAAGCCCAGTGTGCACCATCTGAGGACGTTCGGATGTGTAGCACACGTGAAGAACCTTGGACCGGGACTGAACAAACTTGCAGATCGTTCGACGCCGGGGGTGTTCGTAGGGTACGAACCAGGTGCGAAGGCCTATCGGGTTTATGACCCGGTGGGAGAGCGGCTGTACGTCACTAGGGACGTCATCTTCGAAGAACGGCGCGCCTGGGACTGGGCTGCACAACGCGGCACGGCAAAGACCACCACACTAACCACATTCACCATGGTCTGCGACATCGAGTCCAGAGCGACTACATCAGCCGTGCTGCGGGGACCAACACCTGAACCAATCATTCACGAGGGAGAGCCACAAACACCCGCAGCCGCGACTCCAGAATCAGAGCCTCGTACGCCGGCACAATATGCTACTCCGCCGACGCAAGATGATGCACGAGACACTAATTCGCAGCCTCGACGCTATCGGCGGGTCACTGATCTCTACAACGACACGTCGGAAGTCGTAGAAGCCGAGGAGAGTGGTCTCTGTTTCCTGGCCGCCGAGGAGCCTAAAAGTGTGGAAGACGCACTCGCCGATGCATCCTGGAAAGGTGCCATGGAGGAGGAGATGAAGTCGATCATCGACAACAAGACGTGGGAGCTCACGTCACTTCCAGCCGGCCACCGTGCTATTGGGCTAAAGTGGGTTTTCAAAGTAAAGAAGGATCCTGCCGGAAATGTCATCAAGCACAAGGCGAGGCTCGTCGCCAAAGGGTACGCACAACGCCCGGGGGTGGACTTTGAGGAGGTCTTTGCTCCTGTGGCGCGCATGGAAACGGTGCGCCTGCTACTTGCACTCGCCGCGCACAACAAGTGGCAGGTGCACCACATGGACGTCAAGTCGGCTTTCTTGAACGGCGACCTCGTGGAGGAGGTGTACGTTCAGCAACCTCCAGGCTTCATCGACAATGGCAATGAGCGCAAGGTACTTAGGCTGCGCAAGGCACTGTACGGACTCCGTCAAGCTCCGCGTGCGTGGAATGCAAAACTGGACGCATCCCTCACCTCACTTGGGTTCACCAGAAGCCCACTCGAGCATGCTGTCTACCGCAGAGGTGATACTCATTCCCGCTTACTTGTGGGTGTGTATGTGGATGATCTAATCATCACGGGCACATGCGTTCGAGATATTGCTGAGTTCAAAGTGCAGATGAAGAGAAAATTTAGCATGAGCGATCTTGGTCTCCTTAATTATTATTTGGGGATCGAAGTGCATCAAGGAAATGGTGAAATTTCTCTATGTCAAGGAGCTTATGCAGCGAAGATCCTGGAGCTTGCCGGCATGACAAAGTGCAATCCCTGTCATACGCCAATGGAGAATCGACTCAAGCTGAGCAAGACGGATGGAGGTGCATCAGTAGATATGACTATGTATCGGAGTGTGATTGGAAGTCTCCGGTATCTAGTTAACTCACGGCCAGACATAGCTCATGCGGTGGGGATTTGCAGTCACTATATGGAGGCCCCAAGCAGTAAGCATTGGGCAGCGGTCAAGCAAATTCTTAGATACATCAAAGGCACTCTGAATTTTGGATGCTGCTACAAATCGGGAGAAGGAGGTGCTGCACTGGTTGGATACAGTGACAGTGACCTTGCCGGCGACGTGGATGACAGGAAAAGCACGTCCGGCATCGTCTTCTTCATTGGAAGCAGTATCATCAGCTGGACCTTGCAGAAACAAAAAATTGTTACCTTGTCCTCCTGCGAGGCAGAATATGTTGCGGCGGCGACCGCAGCGTGCCAGGGGGTGTGGCTGAGCCGCCTCATTGGAGAGCTGATCGGATGCGAGGAAAAACCATTCCGATTGATGGTAGACAACAAGTCTGCCATTGCACTCTGCAAAAACCCGGTATTCCATGACCGGAGTAAGCACATAGACACAAAATTCCATTACATCAGAGAGTGCATGGAGTCAGGAAAGATGGATATCGATCATGTCGGAACAAATGATCAGATGGCTGATATTCTGACCAAAGCGCTTGGGAGGAACAAGTTCATTGAACTGCGTCAAAGGCTGGGCATCAAGCAGCTTGGGCAGGATGCTTAGCTTAAGGGGGTGATTTGATGGTTAAGCAAAGTCATCCTACGTGTAATTAGCTAGTTCCTTAGCTTATTTCCTGTTTTAATTTGTTCCTAAAAGCACGTCCATCTGTTGGATGGTGCTCGTAGTGTGCGGCAGGTGCGCTGCCTCTTGACCCCGTCTAGCTGATAAGTAGGATTGAGGTGGCCTAGCGAGTCAGTCATGGGATGGCACGACCTGATGTTTAGGTGCCGAAGAAGCAAGAAGGAAAACGCTGCACGGATAGCGAGCAGCACCAAATCTCTGTGTGTTCTTGTGATTGTCTTTAACGTGTCCACGAGCCTGTGTTGTGTTTCTGTAGTATCGGTAACAACAATCTTGTGCTAGGAAGTCGCACGACAGCTAGAGCTTAATGGAGAAATGCCCGCCGACCCATGGGAGGTGTTTCCCCAGCAGTCAGGCGCTTGCCGGAGAGGCGGAAACTGCAGGCAAGCTTGCATCCTGGCGGAGTGTTGAGAAAAGAGGAAGGACATGCTGGGTGTAGGTGGTGATGGTGAGCCAGGAGACTGTCGGAGAGGAGGAGGTCATCTCTGCCACGAGACGACAGTGTTCTTGGTGTCGAAGCATCTGGTAGCGATCAGCAACAGCCAAGGAGGCCGCCGTAGTAGCACTGCACTGCTGTAAAATCAAGGTGGCAGTGGAGAGAGGACCGGACCCAACGGTCGACGCCATCAGGAGCACCGCATAGGCGGTCAGGAAGCGCGAGGTGGGAGAACACCATATGTTGGTCGCTGCCACCCAGTCAGAAGAATAGGTGCGTGTCGAGGCTAGCGTTGGGTATGAACTCATAGACGAGGACGATATCCCCTTCCGTGAGGAGCGCCAAGACAGAGGGACTCCTCCTCCCTAGAGTCGTCATCTAGAAGGAGACACGACTAGTGTTCCTAGCAGCCGTCAGCTCGGCCTTGCCACACATCATCGCTGGAGTTGAAGGCTAAGTGTACGGTACAGAGAGGAAGCTAGGGTGACCCTTGAAGCATGGTGAAGATCTATTTAGATCTTGGTTGTCCGACTGGTGTGAGCGTAGCATCAGAGGCACCGTGGGAGGACCAGCAACAATTTCTGTGTTTATGGGTCAGCCTGACGCCGTGCGACCAGGGGCTGTGGACCCTAGCTCCGATCATCACCGAGAAGAGACAGGACCATAGTAGGTCCGATAGCAGCTGGGGGATCATTCCCCATCTCCTCTGAGCCTCCAAACCCCGGGGTGCAGGGGTCGACGCAACGGCTACCCCACGCGGAGCGAGAAGTCGGACACCCGTGAGGTAGAGGGTGATCCAGGGTAAAAGGACCGAAGAACCCTGATGGGTAGGCGTTGAGCTTAGGGATAAGTAAGTCTTTTCACCTAAATCCTGTGCTTTTTTCCAGTAAGTTAATAAAAGGATATAAAGATGACGTGGCGGCCTTTGATTGGATCAAATAAGAGAAATCTTGAAATAATCATAGCTAAGTATAGGAAACTCGGATTGAGACAAGTCTTATATCAAAATTGATCAGGAGAATGAGAGGAATCTATATAAAATAGATTTAGAGTCTAATTATGCTTTATGTTCTAAAAGTATGTGTAATGCATAATTAGATCTGTTTAATGTAAAGGAAACTTAGATCTGCCTTAATCTGATGATTAATTGAATACTTTCATTCATGTTAGGCTAACACCTGATCTTGCCATGTATAATGATTAAAACCTTAATAACGTTGAATAATGGATGTTTCCAGATTAATAATCGTATTCATCCTGTTTTAGGGTTTTAAAACCAATATAGACATCTTGCTATAATCTTAATGCTAGAAATATGATTTAGGTGTCACGGGTAATCTAATGTGCTTATGTTGATAATTAGGGTTTCACCTAATATGCATAATTAGATTTGCAATCCTAGAAACCATAATGTGAGGAGTTAGGATTTGTAATCCTAATCCTTAGTCCAAACACGTGATAGCCCTAAACCCTAGTTTAGGAGCGAATCTAGATGTAAATAATGTAATGTGAATACATGGTGACACATGTGTAGTATGCTTTATTTCATATACTTGTTGATTACGTGCTTGGTTGATTGGATGTTTGGATTGCATTCCTAAAGTACATAATATGTTCTGCATGGTTTCTACGATTACATAAGGTACGTGGTTACGCTTATGATTACATGTATCGAATTCCGAGATTGCCGATGTTTCTCGATGAGGTTGAACGACAAATAAACTACTTGCTTGTTTATTTAGTTCTTGCAAACTATAAAGTTCATATGAGTATCATGTAAAGTAAATAATTACATTCTGAACCCTAGGTCAGACTGATCTTAAGGGTAATGCACACAAGCCCCGGAGGGACAGTGATTACACCTGAGGTAGTAGACCAGATAAGGGTTAGAATATGAAAATGATTTTTTGTTCTTATATTCAAGATAAAGATGTTTGCTTATATCTGTACTTGTGATTATTGTTTGAATCCACGTACCAGTATAGTAATATACTGACAGTGTATTTGTTTGTCAGTGTTTTAGGTATCAGATATACTTGATTTGTGGACATGAGGGTACAATTAAAGATGATGAACACACTACAATTTAATCATGAAGGTTTAGTCTTAATGGTTTATCTTTACACTTGTAAAAGTTAATTCTGTTTAAAAGTTATGTAACTCCTTACAGGAGCTTTTTATCTAAACATGTAAATATTTGTTCATTAATGGAAATTATTTACTATTTTGTATTATTTCATGAATTTGATCCTAGAAATTATGATTAACGATCTGTGACTTTAAGGTCTTTTAGACACTCAAAAGTGCGGGTCGTTACATTTGGTATCAGAGCCAATTCCCCTCCCGTAGGTGGGGCCCACATGGGCATGGCATGCCAGTCTTGAGCCGTGCGGTCCAGGCATGTAGGAAAGGGTTGTCCATGGTTGACGTAGCCACCCTTGCACTGGTATTCTATGATCGGGAGCTGGGTGTCCATGGGCCATTGTCGGTCTACACTGAAATGGGGAAGAGATTATGAGGCCTTATAGTTGAGCCTTGACGAGGACGTCAAGAGTCTAAGTGGGGGAGATTGTAACATCCCATATTTGAGGCCTCAGATAAAAACTCTTAAAAGGAATGATTGGACTACCCATATCACCAAGGTGCACCTCCTTTTCCGGGAGCCCATCACTAAAGAACTCCATGGTTAAGCGTGCTCGGCTTGGAGTAGTACTAGGATGGGTGACCAGTCAGGAAGTTGACCCCGGCTTGCGCATGAGTGTGGATAAAGTGCCCAGTTAAGGATAGTGGTGGTCTGTGGGGCCAGTCATCATTCCTAAAACTCTACTAGAGCCTAGGGCAGTGGGCCTAGGTTGTTACAAATGGTATCAAAGCACAGATTCATCAACTAATACTTAATATTTTATAATTTCATATCATCCTTAGAAAACTTAAGAGAAAAATTAGTAAAGACTAATGTGTCTTTAAGGTTTCTCATCTCACATTTTCATCTACTTCTCATCTCTTTCTTAAAAAGAAAATATTAATAAGAATGTGAAATTTAAAATCAGTAATCAACATGGTGTGGTGGTATTGTTGGTATGTATGCCCTGAGAGCCAATCATAGGATGATTGGTGGGATACATTAAGATTGATTTGATAAACACCAAAGGCAAGCTTCCAATTCTTTCTGGTTCAGTCATATGAGATAGTGATAGAACAGATTGAATGTCTAGAGAATGATAGTACTCAATGACGTATGCCTTCAGGTTCATGACCTAAACGATGAGATCATACGGATGCTAAGAGTTTGTACATTCTTGTTATGTCCCTAGTCGGATGTCATTGTGGAAGGTAGATAGACAGTAATAACACACAAGACTAGATTGTGGTGTTGGTTGATGACATAATCTCATTAGTCATGATATAGAGATATCAAACCAAACACATAGGTACTTGTTAGAGAACAAGTGTATTGGACAGACCCACCATGAGTTTGACACATGGAACCATGACATGGTAGTCACAGTCAGTACTCACAGTGATGGTGGTGAGTGTGATTCTTAGACCTGAAATCAGTACACTCAACACATGTCGTTGGGCACACTTTGACATCATCAAACGCAGTCCTGAAACATGGGTTGTTATAAAGGTGATGATTGGGTGGCTTTGACACATGGGGCTTTTGAGGGGTGAGTGATAGATATGGGATTTGTCCCTCCTGAGGGAGTTTGATGTGCATGGCCACTTGATGAGTAGGATTGAGAAAGGCGTACACGCATGTGTGAGTCAGTATATGATACTGATGTCATACGTATCTCTTCCAGTCTACTCTGAGATCAAGAAAGTGAATGAACGTTGACAGGATGACTGTTCCATGCCTTGAGTTCATTCGGGATATCAGTGATAAAGGAATTATACATTCACTGTAACACCATTCATGGATTGTAGGATGAAAGTTGTTCTCCAACTTTCTACTTTCACTTGGGTAGCACTGATGTGTGACTAGGCACCGCTCTTTGCTTGTGAAGTTATAAGTGTTATGGACTTTCACTGCCAATGTGAAATGGACCTGTAGGGTCACACACATAGGATTTAACCTAGAAGAGGAGTTTTGTCCACAAGCAATGTTTAGATTGATTATTAAAGGAGTTTAGTAGTTCAATTAAACACTCAATTGATTGATAGCTCAAAATCATAGTGTTCAAGGTGTTGGACAGATTGATTAGAGTATCAGATTGATTGAAATCGCAATTGACTGATTCTGCACAATCTGCACTCCCAACCGATCGGCTCATGTGATGAACCGATCAGCTCAGCTTGGTGAACCGGTCGGCTCAAGTGTTGAGTCGATCGGCTCATGTACAGAGTGAAACGATCGATTCAAGTGTTGAACTGATCGGTTCAACTGGTGCAACCGAGCAAGTTGGGAAAGTCAGGTCGGTGAGAATTTTCCTTGCGTTTCACTTGCCCAATTTGATTGGAACAAGGATTGGTATTCGATACCAGTTAGAAATAAAAGAAGGAAAGTCAATCGGGAACTGATCAGGACCACGAACCGACCGGTTCAGAAGTGAACCGATCGGCTCATGGGTCCCAACCGATCGGTTGAGGTGTCTACCGACCGGTTCAGGTCCCCAACTGACCGGTTCACTTGTGAACCGATCGGTTCAAGTTGCGAGTTGGTTGCTTTTTGTGGAAAATCTCGAACCCTTCTACTAGTGCTTTTTGTCCCGCATTGCCCAGGATGGAGAACCCTATCCCATGACCCTCCTATATATAGGGGTATTGGGGGCTTCTCAAAGTACAACTCAGTGCAACCAGTTGCTCTGCAAAGTTGTCATTCTCTCTAGTTTTGGTAACCGAGAGAGAGCCCGAGCAAGTGCTTCCCGCAAAAGGGAGGTGCAGCAAGGGAAGGACAACTGCAGTTGCAACTGGAGGCAGGAGAGTGTGTTGGCGACTAGTACGTCAATAGGAGGGTGTGACTCCTTCCACTTCCTTGTGAGACAAGGAGTGTGGAGTTCTAGGTGGTCCGTGTGGACTACTACAGAGGTGGGAGGTCACTTCCGCTTAGGAGGACAACTGTCATCCGACAGTCCAGTTCGAGTAGGAGTCGTCAGTCCCGGTGCGACCAGGAGCTGCACAAACACCGTCGAAGATCGAATTTGAAGACCGCACAAGGCGTGAGGTATTGTCTCTGAGCAAGCCTCAGGACAAGGTATGATTCCACAAACCATCCTTTCCTATTATATAGACGTTGACGCGTTTCCTCGTGCTGGGTTTGGGGAGAATTTTTTGTTTCCGCTGCCTTCTCTGCCTCCCCTAAAACCCAACAGTGGTATCAGAGCCACGTCAACTGCTCTTTATTTTGGGAATATCGATATGATTGATTTTGGTTTGTCGCCTTTATTTATTGCATGTGATGCGAATAATATTGGTTTTATGCATGTCCAATCCTAAATCCACAAATCCCAAATTACATATATGAAATGTATTATTAATGCACTCGATACGCGTCACCCTTAAATGAGTTTTGTGGTGGATGTGTGTAGCATGATTATGGCCTATAAACCCCTATCTGTGTGTGGTTGTTTGTGGTTTCTTGCATCTCGGTCTGCGCACCGATCTTCCCTCTCTTATTCCTGATGTAACTCGAAATAATTCAAGATTCTTTCCTACCTTTTCTCCCCCCGAATGTAACTCGGGGTTTCTTCTTTTAAGCAATGTAATAATAGGATAGATTTTATTTCCTGTTATGTCAAAGACCGTCGGACATCAAGACAACAGCTGAAATGATCGGTTCAAGGCGTGAACCGATCGGTTGACGTTCTAGACGGTCAGTTCAAGGAGTGAACCGATCGGTAGATGACCGATCGAGGAGCGATATGACCGGGTGGCGGACATGATGAGATGCACGATGTCCAGACAAACCGATCAGTTGGAGGAGCCAACCGATCGACTGGTGGCACCCAGACGACCGGCTGGAGAGTACAAATCATTCATGTGATGAGTTGATCAACTCGGATGGCAAGGCACATATGTTCATCTTGTACAGGTTGCATGTGATGTTGACCTAGATGACTGTGATTCCTCTTGGCTCGAGGAATCACATTAGGATGGCCATAATCATCGCTTTTTATCATTTTTGCATGTTTTCTGTGGGATATAGCATGTATATGATACATACTATGTATTGTGGTGATTGGATATGTATATGTATATAAAAACCAAATCCCTCATTAAAATATTAAGTTTTAGATGCCTTCCAAATGCGACACATGTGAAAAGCTTGATCGACCAAGTGTGGGCACACCCTAGCGTGGTGCACACCGTCTATCTCATGGAAGTGTGAAGGATGAATATGTGGGTCTGCCCTAGCAGGGTGCATATTCATCGTGTTTGCTTTGGGTCGGACTTAACAAGGTGATCTATATGGGATCTAGTACCTTGAGGCATGGAGATGATCATGGCAAGGAGTTGCATATGACATCTTATCAAGAGTTGCATATGATGCAATTGGCAAGAGTTGCCTACCTGAGAGATCTATGTTGTGGGTGACAACCCTACCTGGTCCATGACTTAGAGGATTTCAGGATCTTGCCCACTAGAAGGTTGTACGCTGCAATGTTTCGAATTGATGGTGAGGACTATCAATTTGAAGTAAAATAGTGGGAGCGATAATTATTTAAAGGCCTAATTATATCGTCAAATTTTCAAATCAATGAAATTAGTCAAAAATGAGTTTTTGGACTAAAATTGCATATTTCCTTTTTGTAGTACAAATGACGACAAACAACAATCACTTCTCATTGCGATCGGTCCTTGAAAAGGACAAGCTTAATGGGATGAACTTCCACGACTGGTATCGGACATTGAGAATTGTTCTCACTCAAGAGCGAAAGCTCTATGTCTTGGATACTCCAATTCTAGAGGAACCCGCTCCTAATGCACCAAAGGCAGAAAGGGATGCTTACAAGAAGCATGTTGATGATGCCATTGATGCTAAGTGCTTGATGTTATGTTCAATGAACCATGAGTTGTAGAGACAACATGAGAACATGGGTGTCATAGAGATGATTCAACATCTCAGGAACATGTATGAAGATCAGGCACGACAAGAGAGATACAATGTTTCTAGGGCGCTTTTCAAGTGTGTCATGACAGAAGGAGATCCAGTTGGTCCTCATACACTCAATATGATTGGGTATGTGGAGAACCTACAAAGACTGGGATTTCCACTGAGCCAAGAGTTGGCTACTGACGTGATACTGCAATCGTTGCCAGAATCATACAGTCAGTTTGTGATGAACTACAACATGAACAACTTTGATAGGCCACTGTCAGAGTTGTTGGGCATGTTGAGGACAGCCGAGATACAGATGAAGAAGGACAAGCCTAAGGCTGTGATGGTGATCACGAGCAAGAAAGGCAAGTCCAAGCGCAAGGGCAAGGGCAAAGCTAAGAAATGTTCTGATGCTAGCCAGGAGTCCAAGCCGTCTTCAGCTCTTAAGGCCAAGGGAGGCGTGACCAAGAAAGGAAATTGCCACCATTGTCAAAAGCCAGGACATTGGAAAAGGAATTGTCCTCTCTATCTGGAAGAACAAAAGAAGAAGGAGGCTACAGACGTCTCTACTTAAAAGGTGTCATGAAAGTAAACTTGTAACACTTTTTGAGGTATATGATACCAAGATGTAAAGTGTAAAGCACTCATAATTGGGGCAAGTGTTGTCGCCATAGATAGGAGTACTTTAGTTTATTTTCAGCCTATAAGTCATGTAATACAGTTATGAACTGCTATTTCATATTTGCCAATAGATAGAAACACTTTATTTTTGCATAGTGTATGACAATAATGGCAATCAATAAAGTTGATGTTTCAATCTTAAAAGATATGATCTTTGTGGCAATGCCTTGTTTATCTTGTGGTATTTGATATGCATGAGATAAAATGATACCTAAAATTTATAGATAACTCAAACAATCAAATTAGCATCAATCATGAGAAATTCATTTCTAGTTTCCATATGATGGATAAATCTAGACTCTTTTGGTTAGAGAACCAGTAAGAGATATGAATATCTTGGACATGATTAATCAATCTTCACTAATGGTAGTGGGAGAATGATTATCCTATTAGGTATAATACATGTGATGTATTTACATACCTATTGGAATAAATGCTAATACTTCTAATGGTGTTTAGAGAAATACCAATATGAATATCTTGAAGTGTTCAAGATTATCACAAATGAAGTGAAAATTTGGTAAAGTGTTAATTCTTGATGAGATCAATGAATGAAATACTTGGACCAAATGTTTGAGATCCTTTTGAGTGATTATGATAGTGTATCATAGTGAACTCATGATTAAGGCATGGTGATGTCTAAATCAAGAAGGAATCATACTCTAAGGAGTTAGATAATGATTATCGAATAACTGAATTCTTCTTAATAAAAGAATACCCCACACTAATAAAAGTAATTAAGAATCAAAAGGGTTGTGAGTTCTTATATCCTTAACAGATACACCTCAATTATCTATGTGATAAGTTGTTCATGTGATGAGTCAACTATCTAGATGAATATGAGGAATTGAATTCTGAATTATGGTTTATGACCATGGCATCCTAAATGACATCCATGTCAACCATAAGGTATGACCTTGATGGTAACACTCATTGGATGAAATCCATAAGTGCAAATGAGTCATAAGTGTTAAGACACATGGATAACATTTTGAGAAGGATGATGCTTGTTGATTGTAACTTAAGGACTAAGGCATTTGGCATATGGATACTAAAGCTGCATTCCTATGAGGAATAAAATAAGGATGTGTACGTGACACAATCTATAAGGTTCATGAATCCATTAATGCAAATGAAGTCTATAAGTCACAATGGACTAATCAATGTGATTGATTGAGTACAAGCAACTCGGAATTGGATCTTTACTTTGATGATATAGTCAAAGGGTTTGACTGATATGTCAAAGATAAAGAAGGGATCTGTGATTTAGTGGGAGCGTATTCACATTCCACATGTTGATGTGAAATGGAAATGTTCTAGAATGGAAATCCAAAAGTGGAAATTATCTTTAAGGAAGATAGATATGTTTCCTATGTGATAGGAATAGAGATCTCTAGAGATAGTTCTCAAAAATCTCTTGACCTGAAAAGAGAGAGCATACATTGGCAATCTGTACTGACGTGTTCAATGTACACAGACTCAGTGGGAGAAAACTTATCCATGCTACATGGAGTTAGTATCCCAAGGACTAGTGTCCAATTCTTATGAAGAATGGGAACACTAAGAATAGATATGGATCTATCATGTATGTAATCATCCCATTATCTTGCATGTATGGACATGGCAAGAATAAAATGCATTCATCATCTTGTTTGTATGACATGACAATATGATGTGCTCATCCTGATAACTCGTATGTGGGACATGACGAGTGGATGTCTGTCTACTACCAGTAAGGGTTACTGGAATACCATGAGAACTTGATAAGTAATTGTGAAGTACTAGTTCTATGGAGATAAGGAAGAGTTCGATGTAAAGAGTTACATTGATGAAAAACTTCCGAAAGGACAACAAATTAATCGCAAAACATATATAAGATATATAAAAGTGAAAGTTTGTTGATAATTGGAAGTGTTCCAATAAAACTGTTTGAAAGGAAATGCCGAGTATCTATGCGTTAGAGAACAGCAGTAGATACTATATGGATCTAGAAGTTCATGAGATGAACTTATAGATATTCCGCTCATTGATGACAAGTATGGAATCCTTGATCATGCAATGTGGCTAAAGGTTAGCAAAGGAATACTAGATCACATATTACGGCAACTCCATCTCATACGTATTACGTACAGCGAAGAGATGAGAGACATGCAACTTATACTGACTTTGGCAAGGTGTTGCCATTACTCACTATGACCACACGAGAGCACAATAACATGTGGGACATGTTTGAAGATCACTATGAATATGATTCAATTTTGATTGGCTCGCAGTGCAAGTGGGAGTCTGTTGGTATGTATGCCCTGAGAGCCAATCATGGGATGATTGGTGGGATACATTAAGATTGATTTGATAAACAACAAAGGCAAGCTTCCAATTCTTTCTGGTTCCGTCATATGAGATAGTGATAGAACAGATTGAATGTCTAGAGAATGACAGTACTCAATGACGTATGCCTTCAGGTTCATGACCTGAACAATGAGATCATACAGATGCTAAGAGTTTGTACATTCTTGTTATGTCCCTAGTCGGATGTCATTGTGGAAGGTAGATAGACCGCAATGACACACAAGACTAGATTGTGGTGTTGGTTGATGATAGAATCTCATTAGTCATGATATAGAGATATCAAACCAAACACATAGGTACTTGTTAGAGAACAAGTGTATCGGACAGACCCACCGTGAGTTTGACACATGGAACCATGACACGGTAGTCACAGTCAGTACTCACAGTGATGGTGGTGAGTGTGATTCTTAGACCTAAAATCACTACACTCAATACATGTCGTTGGGCACACTTTGACATCATCAAATGCAGTCCTGAAACATGGGTTGTTATAAAGGTGATGATTGGGTGGCTTTGACACATGGGGCTTTTGAGGGGTGAGTGATAGATATGAGATTTGTCCCTCCTGAGGGAGTTTGATGTTCATGGCCACTTGATGAGTAGGATTGAGAAAGGCATGCACGCATGTGTGAGTCAGTATATGATACTGATGTCATACATATCTCTTCCAGTCTACTCTGAGATCAAGAAAGTGAATGAACGTTGACAGGATGACTGTTCCATGCCTTGAGTTCATTCGGGATATCAGTGACAAAGGAATTATACATTCACTGTAACACCATTCATGGATTGTAGGATGAAAGTTGTTCTCCAACTTTCTACTTTCACTTGGGTAGCACTAATGTGTGACTAGGCACCACTCTTTGCTTGTGAAGTCATAAGTGTTATGGACTTTCACTACCAATGTGAAATGGACCTGTAGGGTCACACACATAGGATTTAACCTGGAAGAGGAGTTTTGTCCACAAGCAATGTTTAGAATGA
The DNA here is from genome assembly GCA_963693085.1 of Alisma plantago-aquatica. Taxonomy (NCBI): domain Eukaryota; kingdom Viridiplantae; phylum Streptophyta; class Magnoliopsida; order Alismatales; family Alismataceae; genus Alisma; species Alisma plantago-aquatica. The sequence continues at coordinate 1,049,539,651 of OY856413.1, read as the reverse complement.
TTAATAAAGGAGTTTAGTAGTTCAATTAAACACTCAATTGATTGATAGCTCAAAATCATAGTGTTCAAGGTGTTGGACAGATTGATTAGAGTATCGGATTGATTGCAATCACAATTGACTGATTCTGCACAATCTGCACTCCAAACCGATCAGCTCATGTGATGAACCGATCGGCTTAACTTGGTGAACCGGTCGGCTCAAGTGTTGAGTCAATTGGCTCATGTATAGAGTGAAACGAGTGGTTCAAGTGTTGAACCGATCGGTTCAACTGGTGCAACCGAGCAAGTTGGGAAAGTCAGGTCGGTGAGAATTTTCCTTGCGTTTCACTTGCCCAATTTGATTGGAACAAGGATTGGTATTCGATACCAATTAGAAACAAAAGAAGGAAAGTCAATCGGGAACTGATCAGGACCACGAACTGACCGATTCAGAAGTGAACCAATCAGATCATGGGTCCCAACCGATCGGTTGAGGTGTCAAACGATCGGTTCAGGTCCCCAACCTACTGGTTCACTTGTGAACCGATCGGTTCAAGTTGCGAGTTGGTTGCTTTTTGTGGAAAATCTCGAACCCTTCTACTCCTGCTTTTAGTCCCACATTGCCCGGGATGGAGAACCCTGTCCCATGACCCTCCTATATATAGGGGTATTGGGGGCTTCTCAAAGTACAACTCACTGAAACCAGTTGCTCTGCAAAGTTGTCGTTCTCTCTGGTTTTGGTAACCGAGAGAGAGCCCGAGCAAGTGCTTCCCGCAAAAGGGAGGTGCAACAAGGGAAGGACAACTGCAGTTGCAACTGGAGGTAGGAGAGTGTGTTGGTGACTAGTACGTCAACAGGAGGGTGCAACTCCTTCCACTTCCTTGTGGGACAAGGAGTGTGGAGTTCTAGGAGGTCCGTGTGGACTACTACAGAGGCGGGAGATCACTGCCGCTTAGGAGGACAACTGTCATCCGACAGTCCGGTTCGAGTAGGAGTCGTCAGTCCCGGTGCGACCAGGAGCTGCACAGACACCGTCGAAGACCGGATTTGAAGACCGCGCAAGGCGCGAGGTATTTTCGCTGAGCAAGCCTCGGGACAAGGTATGATTCCACAAACCATCCTTTCCTATTATATATACATTGACGCGTTTCCTCATGCTGGGTTTGGGGAGAATTTTTTTGTTTCTGCTGCCTTCTCTGCCTCCCCTAAAACCCAACAAGTATGGGACACTACCCATGTGAAACTTAAAATTGGTAATCAACATGGTGTGGTGGTATGGGGCACTGCCCATGTGAAACTTAAAATCATGAATAAGAAAGATAAGGGATGGTTTAGGTAACCCACTCTCCCATGCATGTGGGCATGAGGAGCATAAAACTTAGGTGATAAGTCTTAAGAGATATAAAAACCCAATAGATGTATATATATAACAAAATGAAAAGGTTGGAATATAACTTGCTCAAACTCCTCATGTTGTCTCTAGAAGTTTAGTAATGGTGGCCAAGCCCCTGGAGGGGAAGGCTGAGGTAGCACCAAGCCCTGGAGGGAAGGTGACCCAAGTTTATTGAATGGACAGAGACTATGAGCGGGGGGGGGGGGTATTCCAGAGATTGAGTAAACATGGGTTGATGATAAGAGTTTTGCCTAATGAAAAAAAAACAAGGTGTCTAAGAAACCTTTAGGGTTAGTGAGCCAACCTGGGGTGGGTCAACCCAAAGAGTGGGAAGATGACCTAAGAGGGAGGCAAACCTAGATCTTGGGATCAGGTTGTGGCTAGAGAGCCTAACCCCCTCCTATGAGCCAAGAAGGCACCCTAGGCTAGGACTTTCCCTTAAAAGGTAAGTGAATAAACATAGTTAAATATTGAGATAACCTTAATCCTCACCTAGAAGAGTGAAGAGTTAAAGATTAAAAAAAAATGAAAGCACTTAAATTCTTTGAACCCAAGGATGCCAACTCTGAGTGACACATCTGGTCAAGCCCAGGAGGGAAGACCAGTAAGGCACCAAGCCCAGGAGGGAAGGTGGCCTAAGTGGACGACCAAGCCCAGGAGGGAAGGTCATGAAATGGCCAAACCCAAGAGGGAAGACCAGGCAGGCACCAAGCCCAGGAGGGAAGGTGGCCTAAGTCCACAATGCAGTTGTGTAGGATCAAGCCCCTGGAGGGGAAGATCACAGAGGTCAAGCCCAGGAGGGAAGACCAACATGGCACCAAGCCCTGGAGGGAAGGTGGCCCGAGCCCAATGATGGGACAACACTGCATTGTGTGTACTCAAAAGAGAGATATGAAGGCAATTCTGGTTAAAGAATTAAATAAGAGAATAATGGGCTTAAAAGATGTGACATCTCAAAAGAAACCCTTAGGGAGGGTAGAGTCCTAATGCAATCCTAGGGTCAAGTAGGGTGTATTAGAGGTACATAGGACCAATGGGTTAGGAGTTGATTGTTCCCTGAATGCACATGACCATGTGGTCGAGAGGTAACAACTAGGTTTACCCAAGGTACATGACTCAGGAGATTAGCTACCTCCATGAGGATCATGTAGCCTAATGGGTGAACGTGAAAGGCACTCCCTTGATGCATGAGGATGAGATCACTCCAAAAGTACCTATACCACTATAGACCTCGAGGATTTGGATAAGGCTCATAATGATACATGAGATGTAAATATAAAAGATGTAAAGAAGTCATGAAAAACTTAGAGAAGTTGTGTCTTAACTTAAAAGTAAGAAAAGGGACACTTGACTTCATGGAACATAAGAATGCTATAAAATTAAGAACAAGTAAGTTTAGAGTCATATAGAGTATGATTCAACTTAATGTGTGAAATTGCAAGGTAATATGTGGATGTACAATCTCCGCTCTTGGAATGGAATAAACTTTGTGTTTGTGCTGCAGTCAAATGCTTATTTCATCTCATTATGAGGAAGGGAGATTGGATAGACACACATTATGAAAAAAAAATATTGAGATAATGAGGTCGAATATCCTACATTTAATGTGTAATGACGTGACCTAGGGTTAGAGGTGTCACCTCACCCTTGTGAGAAAATAATAAATCATAGGTTGGAAACCTAGGTGAAATCACCAATAAGACTGGAATCATCAAAAGATGATGAGGTGCGAATACTAAAGATGGGGATACACTTGAATTTCAATTCGAGTGCCGATCTTAGTAATAAAATATGAAATTTGATATACTAAGGAAAAGTGTTAAAGCCATCCAAGTAGGGTGTTAACCCTAAGTTTTGAAAATAAGATGAGGTATCATTCACCTAGGCTTAGTAGGCTTGAATTTTGGGGACAAAATTCCTTTTAAGGAGGGGTGAATGTTATATCCTCAATTTTGGTAAAAAAAAATTGGATTATATCAATGAATCAATTTGTAAATGAATCAATAGATTTTTTGGTGGAATAACAATATGGATAACCTTTGGTTGCATGCGTCCTTGCAACATAAGTAAGAGAAAGGGGATTTGTACATTAATTAATACTAATTGCCTTTTGTTGCGATAAATGAAATAATTGTAAAGTTGCCAAAAGAAATATGACTTATGATGTTTTTGATAATTAGATGATAATTATCTTAACAATTTGACAACACCATGGCTGTGTGTATTCCTTAAAGCTTTTGATTCTGAAATTCAAATCTAAATCATATGGTGGTGTCTCTCGTGGCCTTTTGGAATAAAAGCAAGAGTTCATATAAAAAAGAGTACTTTCTTTCCTAGTTGGTGTTGAGATTAAATAGTCTTGGAAAATTGATATTCTAGATAGTCATAATACTCCTTGCCACTTTTGGATTACTTGAGCCCCAAGACTAAGGAAACTAAAGAGAGGTTAAGAGAGGTGTTTATCCTTGGCGTAATGTGAGAGAAAACCTAGTTGCTTTGGGATGGACTACCCCTGACACCTCTTTATCCGTGGCCTTTCACCACCCAAGTATTAGGGCTTCCCTGTAGGATCTATATAAGGAACAAGGGGCCCAACCTAATGAGGAGGAGGGACACCTTCGTTCCTGGATCAATTAGACCTCTACCCCTTGACTTGCATCGCTGAACTCCATCTTGTGCTAGGAAGTCGCACGACAGCTAGAGCTTAACGGAGCAATGCCCGCCGACCCATGGGAGGTGTTTCCCCAGCAGTCAGGCGCTTGCCGGAGAGGTGGCAACTGTAGGCAAGCTTGCATCGTGGCGCAGTGTTGAGAAAAGAGGAGGGACATGCTGGGTGCAGGTGGTGATGGAGAGCCAGGAGACTTTGCCGGAGAGGAGGAGGTCGTCTCTGCTATGAGACGACAGTGTTCTTGGTGCCGAAGCATCTGGTCACGATCAGAAATAGCCAAGGAGGCCGCCGCAGTAGCGCTGCACTGCTGTAAAATTAAGGTGGCAGCAGAGACAGGACCGGACCCAACGGTCGACGCCATCAGGAGCACCGCATAGGCGGTCAGGAAGCACGAGGTGGGAGAACACCATATGTTGGTCGCTGCCACCCAGTTGGAAGAATAGGTGCGTGTCGAGGCTAGCGTTGGGTATGAACTCATAGACGAGGACGATATCCCCTTCTGTAAGGAGTGCCAAGATAGAGGGACTCCTCCTCCCTAGAGTCGCCATCTAGAAGGAGACACGACTAGTGTTCCTAGCAGCCGTCAGCTCGGCCTTGCCGCACATCATCGCTGGAGTTGAAGGCTAAGTGTGCGGTACAGAGAGGAATCTAGGGTGACCCTTGAAGCATGGTGAAGATCTATTTAGATCTTGGTTGTCCGACTGGTGCGAACGTAACATCAGAGGCATCGTGGGAGGACCATCAACAGTTTCTGTGTTTATGGGTCAGCCTGACGCCTTGCGACCAGGGGCTGTGAACCCTAGCTCCGATCATCACCGAGAAGAGACGGGGCCATAGCAGGTCCGATAGCGGCTGGGGGATCGTTCCCCATCTCCTCCGAACCTCCAAACCCTGGGGTGCAGGGGTCGACGCAGCGGCTACCCCGCGCGGAGCGAGAAGTCGGACACCCGTGAGGTAGAGGGTGATCCAGGGTAAAAGGACCGAAGAACCCTGATGGGTAGGCATTGAGCTTAGGGATAAGTAAGTCTTTTCACCTAAATCCTTTGCTTTTTTCCAGTAAGTTAATAAAAGGATATAAAGATGACGTGGCGGCCTTTGATTGGCTCAAATAAGAGAAATATTGAAATAATCATAGCTAAGTATAGGAAACTCAGATTGAGACAAGTCTTATATCAAAATTGATCAGGAGAACGAGAGGAATCTAAATAAAATAGATTTAGAGTCTAATTATGCTTTCTGTTCTAAAAGTATGTGTAATGCATTATTAGATCTGTTTAATGTAAAAGAAACTTAGATCTGCCTTAATCTGATGATTAATTGAATACTTTCATTCATGTTAGGCTAACACCTGATCTTTCCATGTATAATGATTAAAACCTTGATAACGTTGAATAATGGATGTTTCCAGATTAATAATCGTATTCATGCTATTTTAGGGTTTTAAAACCAATATAGACATCTTGCTATAATCTTAATGCTAGAAATATGATTTAGGTGTCACGGGTAATCTAATGTGCTTATGTTGATAATTAGGGTTTCACCTAATATGCATAATTAGATTTGCAATCCTAGAAACCATAATGTGAGGAGTTAGGATTTGTAATCCTAATCCTTAGTCCAAACACGTGATAGCCCTAAACCCTAGTTTAGGAGCGAATCTAGATGTAAATAATGTAATGTGAATACATGGTGACACACATGTAGTATGCTTTATTTCAAATACTTGTTGATTATGTGCTTGGTTGATTGGATGTTTGGATTGCATTCCTAAAGTACATAAGATGTTCTGCATGGTTTCTGTGATGGCATAAGGTATGTGGTTATGCTTATGATTACATGTATCGAATTCCGAGATTGCCGATGTTTCTCGATGAGGTTGAATGACAAATAAACTGCTTGCTTGTTTATTTAGTTCTTGCAAACTATAAAGTTCATATGAATATCATGTAAAGTAAATAATTACATTCTGAACCCTGGGTCAGACTGATCTTAAGGGTAATGCACACGAGCCCCAGAGGGACAGTGATTACACCTGAGGTAGTAGACCAGATAAGGGTTAGAATATGAAAATGAGTTTTTGTTCTTATATTCAAGATAAAGATGTTTGCTTATATCTGTACTTGTCATTATTGTTTGAATCCACATACCAGTATAGTAATATATTGAGCGTGTATTTGTTTGCTGACATTTTAGGTATCAGATATACTTGATTCGTGGACATGAGGGTACAATTAAAGATGATGAAGACACTACAGTTTAATCATGAAGGTTTATTCTTAATGGTTTATCTTTACACCTGTAAAAGTTAATTCTATTTAAAAGTTATGTAACTCCTTACAGGAGCTTTTTATCTAAACATGTAAATATTTGTTCATTAATGGAAATTATTTACTATTTTGTATTATTTATTGAATCTGATCCTAGAAATTATGATTAACGATATGTGACTTTAAGGTCTTTTAGACACTCAAAAGTGCGGGTCGTTACACTAGTAGCTAAAGACCCTACGTCAGTTCAACAATACTGCTGTGAGGCTTTTACAAATGTTTCTCAAAATAAGAAGACGGTGATAATAGCTCCATTCAATGTAGAGTAAGTTTACTTTGCTTATTATAATTTGGACTTAAAAAAAGTACATTTTTATTATGGATTTTGAGTTATTAATCTTTAACTTTTTTACCTCTAGTGGTATGCATTGGGAGTTACTAGTTATTGTCCCCGAGACGTTCACTGTCTATTATCTAGATCCTAAGGGGAGTAAATTGAATTCAAGATATGGACACAAAATGAAAATGGCATTATTCCGGTGAGAAATATTTCATTTTCATATCCGTTAACATATGTTATTACATTACTATTTAATTATGCAATGTACTGTGTTACATTAACATGTAGGGGTTTTGATGAGTTCAAAAAGGTGGGAGGAAATGTCCCCAAGAAAAAGAACCAGCAAATAATTTGGAAGAACGTGGAAGTAAGTTCCCGACTGCAATGTATATATTATTTATGCTTAATTAGTTGTATTTTTAATATTTTGTATGTTTCAATTTATAGTGTGCCACACAAGACAACGGATGGGCATGTGCATACTATGTGATGCGATTTATGCACATGATTATCAAATATGCCGCAATGGACATCGATTGTATTGCTGGGGTATTATATAATCTCATTAGATAATATGAAATATAGCAATCTTATTTATAGCTCATTAATTATATATATACATCATTCTCTTTGCAGGTGTTTAAAACTGACCACACTATAGGAACGCCTTACCAGATGTACATGCTCCCTATACGACGGGAGAATTAAATGAAGTAAGAGAAGAATGGGAAACAACCATACAAATAGTGGGACTTTTAACATATAATTGGGATGTTGATAGTGAATAATGACTAAAGAATGATATTTTGTAAATGAATTTTTGAATTATAATATATGTGTGAATGTTTCTACATGTGTCTGAGTGAAAATGAATGAAACTGTTCATAGCTATATGAATGTTTCTACATGTGTGAATGTGAAAATGAATGGAACTACAGATTGCTAGCTACATGAATGTTTCTAAATGTGTGAAAATCAAATGGAACTTCAGGTTGCATTGCTAAATGTGTGAATATTTTTGTTGTTAATTTTGCAGGTTTGTGGTGTGTTGTTGGCTGATATCAATGGATGTCGTAAAACCTGTAGTTCATAACTGAACTAGTTTCTCATCCTGCGACCAGCCACAGCCGGTCTGCAGACTGCAGAAAAAAAAGGCGTCGGTTATTTGTATACAACCGACGCCACATATTTACAATGTCAGTTTCTTATCTAATAATTGATGCCTATATTAGGCCATCACGGCCGTGGCAGTGGGTGATATGGCATCGGTTATTACTAATAAATCGACGCTGATAGTGCCCCAGATGGCACCCTTTCTATGGCGCGAAGGTATATGGCATCAGTTTCTTACCAAATAACCGACACCTATAGTCCCCTGCTAGTGCATTTTCGATGATGCGCGAAGGGTTTTGGCATCAGTTTTTGAACCGATGCATAACGATTGGTCTTTTAGCGTCACCCACATAGGTGTCGCTTAGAAACTGACACTAAAGGCCTTAAATAACTGACACTAAAGGTCGGTTATGTACTAGTGGTCATATTTACCACAATTAGGGTTCAAGGTTCATTAAATCATATGGAACCCTAAATTAATCAAATTATGCATGAAGATCATCCTTTTAGATATAATATGCCCTTTTATAAACAACAGGTTAATATCTATTTTAAACACCGACATAACCCCTTTCAAATTCCTTAATCATCAAAGGCTAGGGTTTTTCATCGATTAAACTACTAAAGATAGCATCTTGATATACTTTTTGAATAGAAAGCGAAATTAGGCCTCAATAATAATTTCTTTGTGTTCCTCTCGTTCTGAGGATCAAGTTTCATATATTACTTGTCCTAATCGGAGTTACCAATATTTAATTACGAATTTAGTAAGATTTCACTTACTTGGCCAATCGGAGGATGCCACGTCATCAGTTTCCATGCATGTTGGCTGATTGCAAACATAACACAATTACATGTTTACCCTCGTTTAAGTGAAGCGCTTCCTCAGCCCGTGGAGGGGCAGAAGCGTCAAACACCCCTGGTTCATCTCCTACCTTCGACCAGTAGCAACGGTCGTCGAGGATGGCTCTTTACAGGGCTGCTCCTCCCTCTCCAAGGTCTGAAGCTTCACACCAACCACTGCCCTACTTCCTCCGTACCAGGGCGCACTCAGAGAGCCCTTAAAGCATGGCCAAGATGGCCGAGATTGGCAAGGTTTCCCGCAAGAAGAAGCAGCCATGTACATCCATGCTGCTGCTAAGGTGCACTATCTAGGGCATGGCGATGCTGGCTAGGTCTTGCTCTGACCTCGGGGAACGTCCAACCTCCATTGTAATCCCACTAGGTCTCCTTGTTGTTCCAGGATCACCTTGCTTTACCCTGCTAGGGTTTTGAATGAAAAAGGATGTAGAGGAAGAGGGAGATGAGAGAAGAAGGGATGTAGGGATTTCCTTAGGCTCACCCCAGAGGTCCCAACCTTTTATAGAGGAGGGTACGAAACCCTAGGTGGGTTATCCACGAGTCTAAGAGTCCCTTTCCAAGTATAGGAAGTCAATTCCTTCAAAGAGAAGCAATATTCTCTCTCTCCTTTTTCTTCCTTGATATTCCTTATCCCATGGATACTTAGAAATATGAGAATTATTTCTTTCACTCTCTTTGTATTTGCCTTTTGTCCCATTGGCACGAAAATATGGTTTCCTTTAGTAGAAAATACTACTTCTTTAAGAAAACCATGAAATTAATTAATTAAGAATCATATTATCTTCTTATTTGACATTATTAATATTTTCTCTTTCCTCTTCCTTCATTGGGGCTCCTTGTACCCCAATAAACTCTATTATTTCGAAATTACTTTTTAAGGATACTTATTATCCTTCTAGATGCATCTATATGCATTATTTCACATTATCATGTTTATTTCTCATTAAAAATATCTCTTTTTGAGGATTTCTCTTTATTTTTCTTTTATTTTCCTCATTGTCATTCCTTTTAATATTAGCAACCTCATGGATACGAAATTTCACCAAGAAATCTCATTTATGCCTCTTTCCACTCATTTTCCACATTTTATCATTATTTTCAATTTATTTCTTAATAAAGAAATACTTAATTAAACTTTTCTTTTATTATTGTCTTCTCTATGCAACTTTGGACTCCTTGGAACCCAAGGAACCCAAGAGGCACGAAATCCTCTTTGGATGTGCCTTCTAGAGGTTTCCATATTTCCCTTTTTTTTCGAATATTCAATTATTCATTTACTAATTGAATTTTCTTGTTATTCGGGCCCAATAGCAAATAAAGCCCACAACACAAACATAGAGGCTATTGTAAACGAAATCCATTTATTTGACCCAAATTATATCATTATTCATTCAAATATCTTTAATATGAGAAATTACATTTCTCACCAAATGAACCCAAAAATTGGGGTTGTAACAAAAACCTTGGATGCAATCCTATAACTAGAGTGATGATCCTTAGTAGGTAGGGAGTGACAATGTGCCAAAATACTCTCAAACTCACAATCTGATGCACATTTCTGTAAAATACCATACCTACATTACTTCAACAAAATGGGATCATCCCAAATGTAATACCTTAAGGAATAGAAGAATTTCTTCTTCTCCTAATATCCCCAATCCTCCAAAAGCTTGCCACAAGCTAAGTAGTTCACAATGTTTGCAAACACAATAGATCCTTGCTTTTTATGGCAAAGAGTTTCTCATCTGGAAATTCTTCCAATATATATATCTCTTTCATCCTCCCTTTCAAGCCTATACAAGTGATCTTCTACTACATTCTCTATGCCTGCTTTATCTTTGAATTAAATATCAAATTTGTGCAGTAACAATATCCATCTATTCAACCTAAGATTTGTATATTTCTTCTACAGAAAATATTTGATTGCCGCATGATCGGTCAAAACAATGACCCCAACCCTTATCAAATATTGCCGAAATTTTTTAAAATAAAAAACTACCGCCAACAACTACTTTTAGTGGTTGTGTAATTTAATTGGGCATCGTTTAGGGTCTTGGATGCATAATAGATGATAATGGGAACCTTGTTTCAATGTTGGCCTAAACAACACCTACAACGTAATCTGATGTGTCACACATCAGCTCAAAGTGTTGGCTCCAGTCTAGAGCCTAGACAACAGGTGTGGAGACCAATTTCTCCTTTAACACCTCAAACACCTTCAAAATCGCTCGTTGAACTTAAATTCAGTGCCCTTTTCCAACAACTCTGAGAGCGGTTTAACAATTTTTGAAAAATATTTTATAAAACATCATTAAACTTTGACATGTCCTGAAAAGCTCCTCACTCCCTTCATCAATGATGGTGGAGGTAGCTTGGATATGACTTCTATTTTTATCGAGTCATCCTCCATTCCCTTATTGGACACCTTGTGTCTTAAAACAAATCCCTCACTCACCATCATGTGAAATCTTCCCAGTTCAAAACTAGGTGAGTGTCCTCTCATCTTTACAAAACTTAATCGAGATTGTCAAGGCAATCATAAAAACGATTCACCGTACACTAAAAAATTATCCATAAATACCTCTAGACATCGTTCCACCATATTGGAAAAAATGGAAAGAATGCATCTCTAAAAAGTAGTCGGTGCATTGCAAAGGCCGAATGACATCCGACGATACACAAAAGTGCCATAAGGAAAAGTGAAGGTAAACTTCTCTTGGTCTTGTGCTTTGATAGAAATTTGGTTGTATCCAGAATAACCATCGAGAAAATAAAAGTGAGAGCAATTGGTGATCCGCTTAAGAATCTAATCGATGAAGGGGAGCGGGAAATGGTCCTTCAAAGTGGCTATGTTCAAACATCGGTAATCAATACATACTCTCCACCTAGTCACCAACTTAGTATAAATCAATCATCATTTGAATTAGTTATGACCATTAGCCTCCCTTTCTTAGGAACTACCTGGGTTGGACTAACCTAGTTAAAGTCAGAGATAACATATATTATACCTACAGATAAAAGTTTTACTACCTCTTTCTTTACTACCTCAATAATGATGGGATTGAGTCGTCATTAAGGTTGCACTATGGGCTTGGATCCTTCTTCCAATATGATCTTGTTCTGGCAAAAACTAGGGGAGATTCCATGTATGCCTTCTACAGACCATCCAAATTTTGCACAGTGGTTTTTCAAAACCACAAGAAGTTGTTCCTCTTCCTGATTGCTCAATGAATCTGTGATGATGATTGGAAGCTTCTCTTCTACTACCAAGAAAATGTACTTTAAGTACAGAGGCAATGGGTTCAACTCTAAACTCGGAGGGCTCTGTAAAGATGGGACAAATGGTGGAGGAGGTGGTCCTAGATACTCAAAGTGCCTAGTGTAGTAACACGATAGTTCTTAGAGAAACAAGACACACTCCTCCAAAGAACATCATTGGGTATAGTCATCCACCAAATTCATTAGACATGCCTCTAAAGGTAATTGTGGATATGCTTGCACAAGAGTGGAAAATCTACCTCTTCAATTGTTGCTGGGCAATATTCCTCCTCTTCATCATCTAGATACTAAAATTCCTTTGTTAATGAAATCTCCTTTGTGTTCTCCAAAATGTTAACATCTAGTGTGCCTTTATGGACCTGTGTCATCACATAAGCCATATCTAGGAATTCCCTCCTAATAAATAAAGATATCCTTCATTGAACTTGCTGCAACATGTGACATTGTGCCTTCTCTTCAGTCGTCTTTGTGGATTCAGGCATCTTGATTTCAAAATGGTTGTCTTTAATATCTAGTGTCAATATTCCTCTACATATCTTGAGTATCATGTCCGTTGTGGCTTGAAATGGCCTCCCAAGTAGTAGTTCATTGTCGTGATCATCCTCCATCTCCATTACCACAAAATTTACCAGAAATACAAATCTGTCCACCTTGACAAGAACATCTTCGCATATACCATATGGACTAACCATTGAGTTATCCACCAATTGTATAGTCATATTGCTATTTTTTTGGACTCCTTAAGATCCAACTTCTTGAAGGTAGTCAAGGGAATACAATTAATGCTTTCCCCTGCATCACACAAAGGCTCTCTAAATTTGATCTTCCCATGGTAGCATTATATGTTGAAGTAACCAAGATCTTGCCTTTTTGGTGGCAAATGTTCCCAGAATGAAAGCGGTAACCTACTCCTTGAGTACCACTACATCCGAGTCAGCTATCCTCCTCCTTTTTATTGATTATATCCTTCAAAAATTTTCCATATCAAGGAATATGCTCAACTGAATCTATGAGAGGAATGTTGACATTCAATTTTCTAAAACTATCTAGAAACTTCTAAAATTGTTGCTTAGCCTTGGTTGACTTCAAGATATTTAGAAAGGGCACTGACTTCACCACTTTCCTTTGATGCGGTGGGATGTGTGTCTTCTTTCTTGTCTCCTATGGTTCATGAGTTTCTTTCATAGTCGTCTTGTCCTATGCTACAATATCTGTCTCAGTTGTATCAGCAGTCACTGTCGACCCTGTGTCATTTGTGCCATCCTTTGATTCTGGGATAGTCTATTTGTCATTAAGCACCTTCTTATCACTTTGAACCAACACTGGCGTGATGTGTTGCTTTCTAGATGGTATGTCAGTAATTCCTAGAAATCCCTGTTGGCTACATTTCCTCAAAGAAACTACTTCCAGTCCTATTTGAGAGATCTGAGTCTCTATACTGTGAATATGTGCTCTTTGATTCTGTAGTTCCCTCTGAGTCTGGCCAATGATATCTTCATTCTGGATGACCAACTTACCTAGAATGTCCTCAATGCAATCAATATTACTAGGTCCCCTTTGTGTTATTGTGCATTTCCTTGATGTTGTGCTTGTCATGGGTCGTGCTGGAAATTATTGGGGTCCTTCCAAGAATATTTGGGATCCTTCCTCTAGGAATAGTCATTACCCCTATAATTCTACTGCCATGTGAACATGCACTCTTCTTCCTCTCCTATGAAATATCTTCCATCCTTGGCACATAATTTCTTAGCAATCAAATCCAACTTCTCATTTAATGATGATATCACCTTGGACTCTCGAACACTATTATGGGTGTTCTCCTTATTCTCCCCAAGACTGATTTTTTACCATATTATTTAAGATCTCATGACACCTAGATGGCTTGTTGTTGAGAAAGAAACATGTTCCTGTACTGTCAAGTGTGGTCCTCTCCCCTTGATGCAACCCATAATAAAAAATATTTTCCTGACTATACAGATCGATCACATGATGAGGGACCTTCCTCAGCATATTCTTATATCTCTCGCATGCTTCAGTGTAAGACTCTTCTACCTTTTTCTTGAAGTTATATATCTTACTTTCCAGATCGTTAGTTTTTTGAGGTGGGAAGTAACACTCAAAGAAAGAATCTATCATCTCCTCCTATGTTTCTATCTACTCAAGCAACAAATTATAGAACCACAACTTTGCGTTTTCTTCCAATGACGGCAGAAAGAGCTTCAGATATATCAGAGTCATTGACACTCAATCAATATTTACTATATCACAACTTTCAACAAAATTGTTGATATGCGTCATCCGGTCTTCAGTATTGTGGCCATGGAAAGCCTATGATTTGACCAATGTGACCAACCCAGGGTCAATCTTGAAGCTACCCACATTTATATCTTGTCTTTCGATTGGCCCTAACTGAGTTGTTGAGGAAGATGGCTTGATCCTCTCCCAAATAGTTTATTCTTTTGTTGGTTCTTCCATTTGAGCCGGTTCTAGTACCTCTAGTAGAGGTATCAAAGTCTGAGGTGATGGTGTCTCAGGTGGTAGAGTCTAAATCAATTGAGGTGCAGACCCACTGTATCCATGTGCTCTACGTAGGAAATCCTCTTGAAAGCCACTTTGTGGCAATTAGTCTCTGTAATTGGTGCTTCTTGTTTGCACCATACACTAGTACCTGAAATAGTTAAAAACAATGTGAGAAAGGATACTAATGTTTGAGTAAATGATATTTGAAATTCAACTTAGAAAGAGCAAAAAGAAAAATAAAAGGTGTGGCCTAGAGTGGTCGATCACAACACTCATAATGTTGCAGTTGTTGTTTCCCTAGAAATGGCACCAAAAACTAGATACAAGTAAACTACACGCTAAACACAAGTGCACGTATCAATGTAATATATGCCTTAAGAGGCCCAGATATTGAACTTAGGGAAACATTAATCCAGAAACTACTACTAACTATAATGTGATCAACTAGGCTGATGAAAACTTTGATTTGAAGTTTAATTAACTAGATCCAAAAAATAAATCTAAGATTATTGGTTGTTTGATCTCAAATGGAATGAATTCGTTAGGATTATAATTTCACCACAGTTATCATTTCAACTAACATCATAACATTAATAAACATCTCTCCTAACCATGGACTAAGAGACCTATAGGAAGAATTGTGTTCTATCACAGTGTAATTCACTACCTAATCTAATACCAATCCCAATACCATAATAATAGTGTCATAAGTTAGGTACTTTATCGAAAACTCTGGGTAATTTGTTTACATTCGTAAGCCTCCTTTCTTGAAGGGTGTTATAGAACATGTACTTTTATGAATTTCCAACCTTAAATTCCTTTTTCAAAGCAATTAAAGACCAAATTAACTATTGATGGTGATCAAGAATGGATAGTCCATTATATTTTCATAGAAGAAAATCTAGAGATTAAGAGAAATAGATATATTAATACATAAAAGTCAATTACAATACATAATAGGGCTAAACATGGGTCCTAAAGAACAAGGGATTTAGCCTCACATGATTTCCATTGTCACATATATAGGAGAGAAGAGGAAAAACAAGGTAAACACTAGTAAAACCAAAGAACCTCTAAAGAATATGGTCCAGTTGATCCCCTTTGATGAACATGACGATTTACTACCTTCTGGCTACAATATGTCCACTGGAGGTGCCTGAATATCCTAAAATGTGGCCTTCTTCTGTGCTTTCTCCTCTACTTTCTCTTGGCAGCCGTCCAACAGAATAAAATGAGATTCTTAGGTCTGGCTGAAATCCCCCTAAGTCATAGAAATGACTTAAGGCATCATTAGTTGCCATCAATGTGATTAAAATTAATCTTCAGATTTGCCTAATTCCACCGTGTCGGTACTACCAACACCTTCAATAGTTGTTGTCACATATTAAGTGGTCGGTACTACTGAGTTGATTTCATTGACCGAGATTTCTTGATAAATGCTGAATTTTCCCTATAAGGTTGTCTGTAGTTTTGACTTCTCAACTGGTACTACAGAGTCTTCTAGATTTCAACATGTTCCATACTAAGCAAGTGTTAGTACCAGTGAAAACAAAATCGATAGTACCGAGCTGTGTAGATTCTTGTAGATTTACCTAAAAACCCACAAAAAATGAACTTAATCTCTCCTACTAAATCATTCAAAAGCATTAAAATTACACTTATTTGATGCAATTAAGTATCACATGCTGATGATAGTAAATGATGCACAAATTAATATGAAAATGAACAATAAGTGCACATAAATCAATAATAAATAACATGTGAAAATGAAAAGTATTCAGTGCATCAATCCTCAACTATAATTTGGAGTGACTTGAGATCATCTCAAGGTTACAAAATGGCCCGTATAGTATAGTTGAGAGATTTTTCCTTAAAGATCCCATAATCACTTCCTTGAGCTTTATCATTTACTTACATCAATGAAATAGAATAAGATATTTGTAAGAGAGCTAGGCTTAATTTCTTATTGTGAATATCTCCTATCTCTTACAATCTCGTTCTTATACAAATATTGGTGGAAGCTCTTCCTTAGGTAAGGTTATTGGTGTAGGGCAAGCAACCCTAGGTAAGGGAAGGTTTTTCCTTAGGTACGATTATTAGCTCCTTATGTGGTACAATAAGATATATACTCTTAATATCAAAAGAGTTGTATCCTTAGTGTATGAACTTGTGGTGATTAGTATAAAGTGGTACTCAATCTTTGAAAATCCTAGAGGTCAACCTCTCTGGGTAATGGATCTATAACATTTAAAGTGATAACCATTTGAAACACTTGCCTTCATATGTAGTTTTTTCAATGTCTATCAATCTTATAGTAACACTTGTTTCACTCATATTGTTATGTAATTTACAGTCTAATGAATTTGGTTTAAGTATTTCATATCTCAATCCACCCACCTCTTGAGCTTGTAGATACTATAAGTGGGATCAAACCAAAGTATTCTTTGACTAATACTCCCAGGAGTAGAAGAAAATGAGTGACAACATGCTTAAATTTCTCAATCTTTAGGGACCAATCTTCGATGGCTCCTACTACCAATGTTGGAAGCATATGTTGCAATTCCACATCCAAGGAAAATATTTGAGATGTGGAAGACCATGGATCTATCCTACATCATGCCTATCCATGAGTTGATAACATCAAATGAAGATGTTGGTAGTATGTCATATGTTGATTGTAATGGTGAACTTTGTAATTAATTTGATTATTAGTAAAGGCAATTCCAAATATTCTATTTTTTCAATACGAGATAATTAATAAATATATAAATGTCCTAAGAATGTATTGACTTGATGACATATGGTTTGGGTTGTGGACCTAAACATGATATCATGTGTATATATAAGAGTATGCATTCTTGTTATGTTCCTAGTTAGTTATTATTATGGAAGTTATTAGACAACAATAATACATAAGACTAGTGTGTATGTTGAGTGATGATGATGTCTTTTTAGTCATGATATAGGATATCAACTAAGGTACATGGGTACTTGTTAGATAACAATTTGTACTGGATAGACCCACTTTCAGATTGACACATGGAAGCCATATCATGGCATTCATATTCATATCTCAATGTGTGGTGGTGATTGCTGTCCTTGTACCTGAAGTCACTACAATGATCACATGTCTTTTGGTATGCTTTCACACCCCTCGATCTCTCCCGAAATAAGTGTTTCCATATAGGTAGTGCTTGGTTGCACTGTGACACAAGTGGATTAGTGTGAGTGATGAGATTGAATTTTTCCTTCCTATTAGAGTGTTACCTCAATCACATGATGAGTGAGACTATGAAATGTAGGGGCATGCTCATGTGAGTCAACATATGATGTTGAGATCATACATGTGTCAAAAATCCTACTCTAGATCAAGGAACAAATATGGAACATTAAGATAATAATGCTTCCAGGCCTCATATTCAATTAGGATATCAGAGATAAAGGGATTACGTTATCACTATAACACTGGTCATAATACTAGGTTAGAGTTGTTCTCCAACTTCTCTAATTACTTGGGTCGCAATGAAGTCTTGCTAGACACAAATCATTGTATGTGAAATGAAAATATGATTAGAGATATCGCTACCAACATAATTTGGAGCCTATAGGGTCACTCACATTGGATGTGCAAGAAAGAGGAGTATAATCATAGATTACAAAAAGTTTAGAGAATCATTTGAATGATAAATGGACTGACTAGAAGCCTAGTAATTCAAATAGAAAGTCTAGACACTTGACTAGATAGACTGGTCAATCAATTAGAATGTCTAGTTGATTATCTAGGCCGAGATCTACTCAATTGGTCAGCTAGATAGCTCGATCGAGGAACTAGACTAGATCAGCCAATTGGTCCACTGGCTGGGCTGGTCGATCGACTGTGTTGGATTAATGGATCAATCAATCTGATCTTGTAAATCCTAACATGGTCGAGTCAATCGACTAGACTGGCAAGTCATTTGAATGGATGTGCAGGGAGGCTACTATAAAGAAACCCAACCCAGGCCATTTGATTGACCAGAATATACCAATTGGTCAACCAGATTAATTTAGTCAACTGGTTGGATGTTTGTATGTAGTCTGCCAAAATACAACCATTATCTTTTCATTTCCCAATGTTTATTTGAAACTCTGCTCCCTACCTTCCTTATAAATATGGACATGATGGCTATGGTTTTGGTGAGACAGTTTTGTTACACCTTTAACTATCTATCAATACCATAATGAAAGATTGAGAATGTGAGATTGTACAACACTAGCACGTTTCCAATGAGAAGGCTTCTCATTCCACACTGACTATTAGAGCGCCAAGTGGAATTCCCATCATCTGTGTAGAGTACATAGAGATGTAGACACCTACATGAATATGTTGGGAGAACATCAACGACATCTTCCTCCATCTTATTCTCATTAGCACTATCACTAAATCTAGTCCATCACAAAGGTATAACTTCGCAAACTTCCCATCCTGATATATCATTATTGATGAGATTTTCTTATGGAAATGTGAATTTTTAAATTTGTTCTATTTCCACTGCACCCTTTGAGTCCAAAAAATCATTTAGAAGACACCATGAAGAGAATTCAACTAAATTATAATTAAGGTGACTGAAATTCTTTATGATGCTCTTTCACCCTCCAATTTCAATTAGATCTATTCTTGCAAATATGTGGTGGACATACTGGGGAAGCTTTCCATCAGTCATGAAGGTACATATCAAGTAATGAACTTAAAGATAAACATGCTTAAACACCAACTTGAGTTGTTACAAATGACTAAGGTGCCAAGTTATGCGTGAAGAAGATGCTACGAACTCCTACACGCCCAGAGCCAATAAACAAAATTTACACCAATACTTATTAAGGAAAACAAGATAGAAGCATGGGTTGAGCTATATAATTCATGCATGCATACATGGTAGTGGGGAAGGGGCTAGAAAAATGACATTATATTGGGAATCATCAACCCATGATGCTATTATCATTGTAGTCTGTGGGGGTCAAGAAAAATAGGGAAGTAATGATCTCCACTGTGACATGGACACTTCTAACTTGCTTGGATGTCATGTAGATGAAAGGAGTAAATCCGCATTCATCCTTCACTAAAACTAGTATATTCAAGTCAACATAGGTGTCACTTATGTTCTTTGATCCCATTAGGCCCTAACCTTATAGATTGTTCTAGGGTTTCCAATCTAGTGGATGTTGTTTGAGATGATCCTTGAGTGATATATTTCTAGGGTTATGAACCATATTGGAAAATTGCTAAGTTATCTAAATAATGAGTTAAGGGTCATTTTATTGGAGGTATAAATATGGTTTATGGTTATAAAGGCACAACATGTTTCTGATTAACAAAATATTCCAAGAAACTAAATGAGCACACTCCATGGGATTAGTGCACCCACATTGAATGGAACTTCTTGAATATACACCAACAAGCTTGGTGAAAGATATTATCATGAAACGACCTCAATGAGGGTGTGTAATTAGGGAGCACCAATGTGGTTATTAGAAATACTTATGCAATAAAGATAGGATAACAACATGTGTTTCATGATAAGTTAGATGATAGGGAACATGCGAGATATGTTTGAACGAATTTGGGTGTTTTGGTTATGTTTTTTAGTAGGTTTTGATAAAATGATTGAATATGTTGGGATATGAGATTAGGATTATGGGATATGATGATGATGTCCAAGAAAGCTATTACATGATGAAGTATCTTCTATTTAGATGCCCATTGTTAGATGGACAATTATTGTTGTGAGAATTTCTTTGAATTTATGATTGTAATCTTGATTGTAGGAGATACTAGGACCATTAATTGAAGTGCACATGGAAAAATGATTTACTATATCATGATTTGGAATCATATCATGTATTTGATCATATGATCATTCAAGAATCTTTCTTTGTTGGACTAGTCTAACTTTGCATAGGATCATCTCTCTTATGTCCTGACATCCTTTGATTTGTTATGTCACCTATGATGGAAAAGAACTCCAGTTGTAGTTGAATATATGTTACTATCATAGTTATAGGACCTTATCATAAAAAGAGACTACCTTAGCCACAACAAACAATGGAGTATAAGTTGAGAAACCTGGCTAGCTCCATGATCCACAATCGTCGCTCCAAATGAGATATGCATGACATAGTGAAGAAGAAGTATGAAGGGGATATTATTTCAGAGATCATGAGGTGGAGTAACTGGGATAAATTGATCAGGTCTGGCTTCTAGATGGGTTATCCTCAACATAGCAAATGACAAGGTTTATACCAGACCAGACCTCACAATTCAACTCAAAGGGCTTTGTTTTAGCCTAAAGAAATACTAGAATTGATTAATTAAAGTTGAAACATGCTTATCTAGCACAGAAAGATGAGATCCATTGCCAAATATAGATTTAGGACAACCCGGTCCCCTTAGTAAATGAATTGCAAGAAAGGATGCTTTTTGATAAAAGAAAAAAACATTTTTTTCGTATGTTCCTGTCCAAATGATCACTCAAGTGAGGACAATATGAAACATTTTTTTTTTGCATAAATGGTGTAGTGCATCTGAATATTTTGGTAGAGAGATATCCATTCATTTTCTCTTCAACTCTTGGAGGTGATTCTATCTTTACAATGCAAGAATGCTTAGGCTAAGAAGGGGGTCATAAGAGGAGAGTCGGTGGTGCTTGTAAGATAGGAATTAGGAAGGCAACATTAGCCCTCGCTAGCCAACTTGCCAATACTACACTTGTACAATATTGATCTTTCCTTTGTTTGGTTTCTCTTCACTCGGCTTCCAATATGAATACACACACACACACACATAGTATACCAACCCTTATTTGGGTTGTGATTGGATCCATATTAGTAGTGTCTTTTAGAGCCAACTCAGATCAATATTTATGTAGTGTGGGTTAGGGGGAATGATGTTAGGAAAACACTACAGTAATGAACCCCAATTAGGGTTTTATAATATGAAAATAGAAACCAAGTCAGTCCTAGTTTGGCTGGGATTACAGATCCTAGTCAATTTTAAGACTTTTTATCCAAAACTAGATTGACTTAGGGTAATGTGTTGGAAAAAATCAATACTCCTCCCGTTGGTCTCATTTCTAACCAAATCAAGTTTTGATTGTGTGACTCTCTCATCTCTTCAATTGTTGTTTTCTCTCTCGTCTATGTGATTAATCTTTCTGACGGTGTTGTGGTTGTTTTGGAGTGTGAATCTATGTGGCTATTTTGGAGTGTGAATCTATGTGTCATTCCATGATGGTGCCATCAAAAAAAAAGATGAGACATGTTTCTTTGTCGAACTCACATGAAGAGGAAGGAATCTTCTTAGGCTAGGGTTGTCTATGTGCTCACAAGCATGGGTCAGAACATCAAACCAAGGAGTCCTAGAATCATGGCCGGAAAAGTTACTACTGGGTGTCATCTATGCCATTCTAGTGAACCTTATCTTCTTGGTTTCCACATGCTTTCTTACTATTGTAAGTACCTTACAAAGAAAACCACAACAAAGCCCTATATCATGCTTGCTCTTGGTGAATGCCTTTAAAATGGGAGACATGTTAGTGGAGCCGATCACACTTCAGTCCCCTGATAACCTCCCATTTTGTGATGTTATCTTAATAGTTTTTTCTTAGTTTTCAATACTCTTTCTTAGACAAATTAGATAGAATAACTAACTTTCTGCTTTATCATGAATATACCAATAAACTAATATTTTCCCCTTTCTTCATACAGAAAAACACAAAAAATCGCAAAAGAACTCAAACGGTCCAAAGACCGTATGAACGCCAAACGATCCCATGACTGTATGAAGAACAAACGGTCCCAAGACCGTATGAAGGCCAAACGGTCCCAAGACCGTAAAGGACAAATGGTCCCAAGACCATATGAAGGGCAACCGGTCCCAAGATCGTATGGAACCCAAACGATCCTAAGACCGTATGAAGGCCAAACGGTCCCAAGGCCGCATAAAGACCAAATGGTCCCAAGACCGATTGGAAGCCAAATGGTCCCAAGACCATATGAACCTAAACGGTCCCAAAACCTTATGAACCTAAACGGTCCCAATACCGTATGGAACCCAAACGGTCCCAAAACCGAACAAAGGCCAAATAGTCTCCAAACCGTTTAAATCCAAATAACTCAAGATCATTTAAGACCCCTTTGATGCCTATAAATAGGACCCAAGGGGTCCTCATTAGGCATCGAATTCTTGGACGTCCAGAGGCTGCCCCAATCACTCCAGAGTTGTTCATCCTTCATCCTTCGCCCCAAGGCTTCCAGTCCAAGATCCACGTTCCATCCTCAAGCTACTTCCTCTCTCATCGACATAGAAGGTGGGAAGTGAAGGATTCTTCATCAAGGCAACCACGTGGTGTGAAGATAGTTGCTCTCTACTCCAAGGGGTCGACCTTCCTCCCTCCTATGTGGAGATGATGCTTTCTTTCTCTCTTCCCGCCTCCTTCTTTGTTCTTTCCATGAGCGAGTAGTCCCATACACTAGGGTGCGGGGAGTAACCCCACTACCCATGTTTTCATTTCACACATTGTAATTCATGAGTTTGCAATAGAAAAATACTATCTTTTCAGTTCAACATCAATCGTTTAATGAATGCTAGTTGCTTGATCACCAACTTGTGTTATCTATTATCTATTAGTGTGAATTGTCTATGTTTGCACTTCTAGATTAGAATATCGTCTGCTTGTTGGTTTCAGATGTATGTAGTCACCATACGTTTGGTTCGGTATCTAGGAACATTTTTCATGGAGTGGAGTAAACTCACCTCCATCATTGTACTTTCATGTTATGAAATGGAATCTGTTGACGTATGAAAGTACAACCTTGATAGGTCGAGGAACACACTTTGCGAGGGGAGTGATGCAAAGTAAGTGACCATTCATTTGGGGATGGCTGGCATTGCAACACTTCCACATTTCTCTTAGTTAGTTATCTAAAAGGAAGCTAAGTCTACAAAGATACTAACTATTTTGACTCTCTTCTTTGCAAGCCATGTTTTCATGATGTATGTTTTGATCCATGTGTAGTGGTGGTGAAACTCGATCACATCCTAGTGGTCCCCAAAATATTGTTTTCAACCTTAAATTTGCTTTCCTGTCATCGACTTTGCCTTGCACTTTAGTTTAATCATCAAATCAACTCTTTAATCTAAATATCAACTTTTAAGTAGATAAGTAGAATTATTACGTTTTCCATCTTGTTAAACTCTTAACAAGACCATTGTCTCGTGGATTCGACCCTTAACTGTACTATGATAAGACTTCCACGTATCTTAGCATACGTGGGTGGATATCTTATTATAGCACACGAAAGGCTAAACTTAGATACTTACTATCTCTAGGATTTTAGTAGTGAACACAACTCCATGCGAGTGGAGGCTCCATCAAAAATTGGCTCTGTTGCCAGGGATAACGGAACTTTTTAATTCTATTTGTCAACTTGCGAGTTGATTAAGACTTTACACTTTACCTTGATAATTACTTCATATATATTTTTGACCTCATCATTTCTCCACATCGTTTAAAGTGTGATTTTTCTTCAACTCGGGTAGAAAATGTGTATGAAACCTTCACATAATATCAGATTCTCCCCTAAACCAGAGTACGACTCTGAGGTAGAACGAAGCCTCCACTGACACATCAGACTTAACCACCAATGAGCCAGACAGATGGATGAAGAACAACGCCAGGCCGCGTTGGTACTGGAAAGAGTCAACACAGACATAGCAACTCAGAGAGCACAACTCATCACTAATACACGTGCTCAAATTCAAGATGAAGTTTGTGCTGAAGAGCAAGCCCGTATCCACGTTGAAAATGAAGCAGCTACATCAGCCACTCAACTTTTGACAAGGAAGAAGCAGCTTCGGGATTACGTTGTTCCTAAGAACTCTGAAGATAATCACCCAGTCCAACCACCTCTCATCAACGCTCCTAACTTTGAAATCCGAACACAATGGATCCAAATTATGCAAGGCATCTCATTCTCTGGGAACACTGGAGAGGATTGCATGGATCACCTGAAGTGATTCAAGACACTCTGTCGATTGGTACCACAGGCCGGAGCTACTAATGATGCAATCATGCTTTGAATTTTCAACTTTACTCTGTCTGGAAGGGCATTGAGTTGGTATAACTCATTAGATGGAGAGACAATCACCATCTGGGCTCCCTTGGAAGAAACATTTTTGGAAAAGTTCTTTCCTCCCTCTTTGACCTACCAGATTAGGGGACAGATCAACCAATTTTCCCAACTTCCTGGAGAATCTCTAGCAGACTCCTGGGAAACGTTTAAGGAATTACTAAGGAAATGTCCACATCACAAAATCTCACAACATCAGCTCATAGAAACATTCTATAGAGGAGTAAGTGATGACATTAAGAAGTTCTTGGATTCCTCATCTGGGGGGAATTTCATGCGAAAGAATTATGAAGATGCTTGGAAGATTGTCACACTCGAAGCCGAGAACCAATCTAATTGGGGAAGGCCATCTACTGGAGGAGTTCTAAAGGTTTGTAAAGCTGAAGAATCTGTAGAGTTGAAAGCCACCATCAAAGCTCTAAAAACCATAGCTCATAAGCAACAAGTTCTCGAAACATCGTTTGGGGAATATGATAGAAAGAAGAACTCCCAAGTTCAACAAATTAAAGCAGATACCAAAACTTACGAAGCTTGTCATGCATCTGATCACCCCACATTATCATGTGTTCTCTTATACAATGTAATGATGGATCTACAACCACCTCAACTACAATATGAACCTATTATTGAACATCCCGAGGATCAGCTACCATAGCAAGTGAATTCTATCATCTCCATAATAGGCCAAGTATATTATAATCCAGATCAACCAAGAAACCATCCCGATTTTCAGTATGGGAATCCAGTGGGAACTACCAACCCACATCATTAGACGTAAGGTGGGTCTTCCAATAGATTACCACCTGGATTTCAAAGCAATTATAATCAAAATCAAGGAAATTATAGGGGTGGACCTCAAAGGCTTGTCTACCCAAGAAATTCTTCTACATACTACCCTTCGTTGCATCCACAATTGCAACAAACTCAACTACAACAACCACAACAACCTCAATTACCAGCACCTCAGCAGCAACAACTGCAAGAGCAGCAACAAGTTACACAATATCAACAAAAGAATGCTCCACCTCTGCCAACAGATGAGTTATCCATGATTAGGCAAATGTTGCAATCTCAGCAGACCATGCTTTCCAATCAGCAAGCCCAACAAAAGGCTATGGAAACTCAATTGGCACAGATCGCAACCCAGCTGAAACCCCCAGTAGGTACTTTTGCTGGTCAGCCAGAAATAAACCCGAGACATGATCAACGCAGACCGGAACAACTGAACACAGTCACCACAAGGTCTGGTCGTGTCCTTGCTGAAGTCACCAATGTCATTCAAGAAGATGCAGATATAACTGAAGTCAACCCAATTGCAAGCACAAATCAAGAAACTAAAAAATTTGTAGAAGTTGGGAAGGAAAAGGAAAAAGAGCAAGTTACCAAGGAACCAGAAGTCCCACCAAAAATACTTCTTGTAAGAAAGGATTAGCTGATTTGGGGGCCAGCATATCCATTATGCCATTTTCCATGTGTAAAAGATTGGGTTTTACTGATTTGCTACCCACAACAATGACAATTCAATTCAATTGGCTGATTCAATTGGCTGATTCTACAACAATGACCGACCAAAAAAAACAATGATAATTCAATTGGCTGATTCTACCATCACTACACCCTTGGGAATTATTGAAGATATCCCAGTAAGAGTAGGGAAAGACTCGTATGTTCCCTGTGACTTTATTATTATGGATATAAAAGAAGACATGTGATACCCAATAATATTCAACAGACCCTTCCTTGCTACAGCCAGAGCTCTAATCGATGTTGAAGCTGGCACAATTACCTTAAGATTGGGAAAGGAATTCGTTCAATTCAGAGTCTTTGACAACTTAAAAGGCCCTAGAATCCACGAAGAAGTTTTTCTTCTAGAGGCAATTGATAAAATGTCTCAGTTAAAACAAGAACCTTTTGAACCATTTGATGATTTGGAAAACATTTTAACAAATCCAAAAGCTGAATTCTCAGTCGACGAACTGGTTCAACAATGTCTGCAATACCTTGAACAAGTTGAAGAAACCCCTGAAGCTACCTTTGAGGAGTTGAAATCTGTCACCGTTTTGGGAACCGAAGAAGTACCCAAGGCACCTAAAATGAAAGTTCTACTAGTTGGGTTCAAGCATGTCTTCCTTGACGAAGAAAAATTATGTTTGGTCATTATTAGTTCCACTTTAATAGATGACCAATAAGAAAGACTACTTATTGAGTTACGAAAGCAAAAGAAAGTCATTGGATACAAGATGACTGACCTAGCGGGAATAAATCCAGCTCTGTGCATGCAAAGATTACCCATGGTAGAAGAGTTTAAACCTTCACGGGAACACCAGAGGAAACTAAACCCAAATCTCAAAGAGGTGGTTTGCCTTGAGGTTCTTAAACTCCTAAAAGCTGGTATCATTTATCCAATTTTCGATTCTCAATGGGTTAGTCCAGTCCAAGTGGTCCCTAAAAAGGGGGGAACCACTATCATTTTGAATGATAAAAATGAACTGGTACCCACAAGTACTGTCACTGGATGGAGGATGTGTATCGATTACAGGAAACTGAACAAGGCAACGACAAAAGATCACTTCCCTCTACCTTTCCTTGATGATGTATTTGAACGTCTAGCCCACCAAAAAATCTTTTGCTATATTGACGTTTATTCAGGGTTTTATCAAATTCCGATACACCCTAAAGATCAAGAAAATACAACTTTTACTTGCCCCTTCGGAACTTATCCCTTTAGAAGGATGCCTTTTTGACTATGTAATGCACCCACAACATTTCAAATGTGTATGCCTGCCATACTCGAAAGGATTAACCGAGTCTATCATGGAAGTTTTCATGGATGGCTTTTCAGTTTATGGGGACTCTTTTGAGAACTATCTGCTTAACCTCGGTAGAGTGCTACAAAGATGTGCGGAAACAAATGTGATCCTTAATTGGGAAAAGTGTCATTTTATGGTGACAGAAGGAGTTGTCCTCGGGCATCGAGTGAGCAAAAGAGGGATTGAAGTGGACAAAGCAAAGATAGATGTCATCTCAAAACTGACACCACCAAAAGACATCAAGGGAGTACCATCCTTTTTTGGCCATGCCGGATTTTATCGAAGGTTTTTCAAAGATTTTTCAAAAATAGCAAAACCCATGTCTCACTTATTGATAAAAGATGTAGATTTTAATTTTGATCAAGAATGCTTACACAGTTTCAGGACTTTAAAGAATGCCCTAGTTTCTACACCTATACTAAGAGCCCCTGACTGGTCACAACCCTTCAAGATAATGTGTGACACCAGTGACTACGCTATAGGGGCAATATTAGGGCAGAGAATAGATAAGAAACCCTATGTGATATACTATGCATAAAAATGCTTGATGAAGCCCAAAAGAACTATACAACTACCGAAAAAGAGTTCTTGGCAGTCATCTATGCTTTTAAAAAATTTCTCTCTTATCTGATCGGATTAAAAGTCATAGTATACACAGACCACTCCATAATAAAATATATGATTCATAAACAAGACACAAAAACCCAGACTTATTCGTTGGGTGTTGATACTTCGAGAATTTGATTTTGAAATAAAAGATAAAAGTGGGGTAGAAAATGTCATCGCCGACCACTTAAGTCGTATTGAGCCTCAGGATGAAGACAATATACCTATCCGAGACTCTCTGCCCGACGATCAACTCATGAAAGTCGCCACCGGATTTCCTTGGTACGCTGATATAGTAAACTATCTGGCTACAGGAATCGTCCACTCTGCTGCTTCCTACCATGAAAGAAAGAAATTTCTTCATGACGTCAAGAAATAATTTTGGGATGAACCATATCTTTTCCGCTTATGCACATATGGATTATTCCGCCGTTGTCTCCCTGAAGAAGAAATTATTCTAGTCTTAGAACATTGTCATTCTGGCCCTACTGGAGGGCGCATGAGTTCGCAGAAGACCGCCCTTAAATTCCTACAGTCAGGATTCTTCTGTCCAACAATAGAGAAGGATGCCCATGAATTTGTGCAATCTTGCAATAAATGTCAACTGTCTAGAGGGATATCGAAACGAAACGAAATGCCACTAACTCTATGGCAGGAGATTGAACTTTTTGATGTATGGGGAGTGGACTATATGGGTCCATTTCCCCCATCTTATGGATTCTCTTATATTTTGGTTGTTGTGGACTATGAATCCAAATGGGTAGAAGCTATATTCACTGTATCTTGTGACTCTAAGCTGGTTATTAAGTTGTTCAAGGATATCATCTTTCCTAGATTCAGAGTCCCTAGAACGGTTATATCCGATGGGGGGTCACATTACTTAGAAAGAAGCTTTGAAGCTCTTCTACGAAGATATGAAGTAAAACATAAGGTTTCTATGCCTTATCATCCGTAGACTAGTGGCCAAGTTGAAGTCTGAAATAGACAATTGAAGGCTATCTTAGAGAAAACTGTAAAAAAAAACTGCACGGATTGGTCCACCAAACTTCCTGATGCTCTCTGGCATATCGTACTGCTTGCAAAACACCAATAGGAACAATGCCATTTCATTTGGTGTATGGGAAGTCGTGCCATCTCCCAATTGAATTAGAACACAAAGCATGGTGGGCTATCAAACAATTGAATTTCAATTTTAAAAGTGCCGGTGAATACAGACAACTCCAATTACAAGAGATGTAGGAACTAAGAATGACTGCCTACCAGAATGCCAAGATCTACAAAGAGCAAACTAAAATGTGGCGTGACAGCCACCTTAAAAGGAAAGATATCATTGTCGGAGACCAGGTCCTTCTTTTCAACTCCAAACTCAAAATGTTTCCTGGAAAACTGCGCACAAAATGGTCTGGGCCCTTCACTATCAAGCATATGTATCGAACTGGAGCTGTCATCATCTTTGATGACAATGGAGGAGAAAGAATTATTAATGGTCATAGACTAAAGAAATACTATACTCCAGCCGATAAAACTCCAAGACAAACCATTGAGATTCATGATCCAAATGCATCAACCTAACCAAACCAGAACTTCATCGAGCCAACGACGTAAAACCAAAGCACTACTTGGGAGGCAACCCAAGAACTCAATATCACTTTTCCATTTTATTTTGCTTAGTTTTGACAATTTTCTATTTTTCTTAACTACTTATTTTAAACTTATCATCTCTTTTCAGAAAATATAAAAATTTACATAAGCAACTAAAACAAATATAAAAATATAAAAACCAAAAACCAAAATAATCTTATCCTAATGGTCTCAAAACCGTTTGGTCCAAACGGTCTTGAAACTGTTTGGACCCTATAGTCTCGAAACTATTTGATCCAAACGGTCTTGAAACCATTTGGACTCAAACAGTCTCGAAACCGTTTGATCCAAATGGTCTTGAAACTGTTTGGACTCAAACGGTCTCGAAACCATTTGCTCCAAACGGTCTCAAAACTATTTGCTCATGAGAATTTGTACCACCACCCCTCCCTTTCCTATAAATATCTCCTGACCCCCTCCCTTTCTCTTTCCCTCAGTTTCTCAAAATTTCTCTCTCAAGCGATTCCTGTTACATTCCTCCCATTTCTCCTGCTCCTGTGCGACTACCACCTCCATCACCTCTCACGTGATGTTCTGTTCCACATTTACCGCCGTCTCTGTGAACTTTTGTGGATGTTGCACCATCCTTCTCCGCCGTTTACTGCAGAAACTGTCATTGTCACCTTCATCGCCGATGCTACCACACGTTTCACGTCCTTCTTTTCATCGCCACTGTTATAATTGATGCCTCCACCGTTTGCACCATTTTTCACCGTAGCTCTAGTCGCTCGCAGCCTCTGCCGCTTCACCTTCCTTACAGTTTCATTTCAAATGGTCTCGAACCCAAATGGTCTTGCAAAACCATTTGGTTCAAAAACCGTTTGGATCCAAACGGTCATAAAACCATTTGGACCCAAACGCTCATGAAACTGGTTGGACCCAAACGGTCTTGAAACTGTTTAGACCCGAACGGTCCTGAAAACTGTTTGAACCCAAATGGTCGTAAAACCATTTGGAGTGAAACCATTTGGACCCAAACGGTCATGAAACTGTTTGGAGTGAAACCATTTTGTTCCAAATAGTCTTGAAAATGTTTGGACCCAAATGGCCGTAAAACCATTTGGAGCCAAATGGTCTTGAAAACGTTTGGACCCAAATGGTCTTGAAAATCACAATTTCACCCTTAACAGTTTCTCTCATACAATTTTTCTTCAATATTGCAATTCTTTCAACATATATACCAAATTTTAATCTTTTCTAACATATATGATTTCTTGTTCAAAATTATAGAAATGGCCTCACCTGCAAAGGATGTCACAAGAGCAGCTGAAACCCCATCCTGGACCAGGGAGCAACTGTTGGAGCACCACTCAAAGCTTCAACGCATCCTTGACATATACAAAAAAACTAGAAAGACACCATCAAAGGTTAACTTACCCAAGGTCATCCATGCCCTTGAGCTAGTCAACAAATGTCTAGCAGAAGATCCTGATGAAGAAATCAAAGATATCTCCTCCACTGATGAAGGCTCAGAGTACGCACCAAATTCTGAGGAGGAATCCCCAGTCACCGAGTGTAAGGGCAAAAGGAAGACCCACGAAGCTGCCAAGGGACAACCAACCAAGAAATGGGCACGGAAACAAGTCCAACCCACAACAGTAAGAGAATAAATCCTAGTAGGATATATTTCACCCCCTGCTACCACCACCATAGAACCAGCATCATCTGACCTATATATCCAAAACCTACAGGTTGGTGACAAAGTGTTGCACCCAACAAAGTATGTCTGCTCGAACATACTAAAAAGAATGGGAATTTATGATAGAGTTCTCACCTTGCTCGACAATGTGAATCTCTCAAAACTCTACTTTGTCAAACAAACTTCCTACATTTAGCCCACGATAGAGTTCTTCACCTACCTTAATAAATAAAGTGTGGACACAAAAGATAAATTAAAGGATGGAGGCGACCGCAGACTGGTAACCTCACTTTTTGAAAAAAAAGGTGGTCTTGACTAAGAATATGTGAAATGAAATCTTTATCGACAACCAAGAACAGCTAAAGAAAGCTAAGGAGGCAGGCCTAGATCACTCCTAGTTCAACATGCACACCTTCTAGAAGTCCTTGACAGGGATTCAAAGCTACGAGGCAAAGACTTGCAAGGCCTCCAACATACATCCTGGCCTAGTGCGCACTTTGCACAAAATCATAACAGGCACTCTTTTCCCCAGGATAGAGAGTGGGAACATCATTATTTCAGACCTCTTTGTCCTATGGTCCATTCTCAAAGGGCAACCAGTCAACATAGGATGACATTTGATTCAAAAACACACATCTTTTGCCCTTGGAAAGGAAATCTATGTGGGTGGTCACATGACATCAATTCTGAAATATCTTAAGATCGGCAGACCACTTCCCAAGTGCATGGTGATGAAGGGCAACATCCTAACAAATGAGCAGAGTCTAAAGAACTCATATATCATAAAGGAGAAGGATTCCAAACTTCATTATATCTTCTGCCCAACTGTCAAAGCATCCCGGACACTAATACTGCTTCCAAAACTGACTGACTATGACAAAGAAAAGCTTCTCTTCATTGAAGAGGAGCTTTCCAACCTCCTAGCCTCAGTCAAAGAAAAAGAGAAAAAAAATCAAAGACAGGGCAGACAGAGCATAATGTCACTGCCCCAACAACAAGGCCAAAGAAAATACCAGTGACATGGCTTTCAAAACTACACATACAACAACAATAGCAGTCAGGGACACCCACATCAAAGATCAACCCATAGGCTGACCCACCACATAGTGCAGAGAACATAGTACACCAAACACTAAAACCCTTTATTTTCAATTTGGTTGTTGGGCTTACCTCTACAAACACTGCCACCACACTACCACCTTCCACCATTCTGCCATCCACCACTTTTCCACCATTTTCAACAATAATGCCCACCACAATTTCTTCCTCCACAACCACAACTTCACCCACATCTTCCGCCTCACTCATTTTCTCTTCGGGCATCCCATTCTCCACCTCGACGCCCGATCTCACCTTCACTTCAACCACCTTCCCCTCGACATTCTCAGTTCCACCTTTTTCACCCGAGATGTCACCACCATTCTCATCCACCACCACCCCGATACCGCTGGTGACTCCATCTACAGTCACCATGCAATTCGCGGGTCCATCAATAGTGTCTCTTTCGCAAGGCACTACCACCTTCCCACCTCGACCCCAACCATCCCACCCATCCATCCTTGGGGTCCCCTTTTCACAAGTCGGTGAGGAATTTGTACGTCAATTTGACGCCATTCGAAACCTCCTCACCGACCCTTCTAATATATTACAATCCATTTTTTCCTGTGTGTAGGGGCTTGATACATAGGTCTCCAAGATCGATGAGTGGAACCACACCTTACCAGGCATCCTCTCAAGCATTCAACAAAGGTAGGAAGCAGCGACCAAGCAAGTCGACTGCATCGATGACCGCTTAAAACACCTGCCGAAGTTGGTACTTGGGATGAAAGGCCAGCAAGAAGCGTTGGCTCAGAAAGTTGACAGGGTCTCTAAGAAAACTCAACCTTTTCCTGATACCCTTCGCGAGCTTCAACAACAACAAACAACCCTAACCACACACTTGGATGACATCAACAACAACCTCATGCAGCTCATCTTCCGCAAAGAGGAGCAATCAAATGATGAAATCAATCACCTATGTGCACAAGTAACAAATCTATCGTTACGACTCCTCTCTGCCGAAACGAGATATAATGATATTAAAGAAAGCCCCGACGCACTGCTCAAAACCCACGAGCACGTGCAAGTGGCACTCAAAGAATTCCAAGCCATCAATCAGTAGTGCAAGAAAACATCGATCAAGAAAATAATATATAAGGAAGCGGATGAAGATGAAGATGAAAGTGAAGATGACAATGAGGATTTTGATTCCTCGACTGACTCCAACAACGACAGCTCCTCATACGATCAACCTGATGACCCAGGAAATGCTGGAGAGGGAACCAACTGAGGGGCAGAACTTGCAGAGAAGGGAAATACTAGAGACCACCAAGAAGGTAGAAACAAAGATACCACATCCCCTGATAATAATGAAAATGTAACAATGTCATATGGGGATCAATTCTTTAATTTCTCAGCTATGGGATCCCTAGGGGATGCTGCAAAAGAAGCTGCCTTTGCTGAGTTTCAACAATGCATAATGGGAACCAAAATTAGCCCTCCCACATTAGCCATTCATCAACATTCCATCTGGAGCAATTTGCACCCCTCCCCCCAGAATAGGAGGAATCCGACAGAGTGAGTCTCGAAACAAATGATAGACTCGACTCTAGAGATAACTCTATCAAGGATGCAGATCTGCCTCAATTTTTGGACGATAGCAATCAGACTTCACTTCCTCCACTACAAGACCTTCCCCCGCCACCACCTCTACCTTACAAGATGAAAGACTTGGACCTGGCAGCCATCTCTACATTATATGTTCAGGACATCTTTATCCTGAACACTATTGTAGATGATGTCAAGAACGGGGGGGACATCATCTATAACAATACAAAAACAAAGCGCAGGTTGCCATGTGAAGACTTTCATATTCTCCTTCGACCACAATCGAAGGTGAAGATGGCTATCTTTTGCATCCTCCTTGCTAACTCTATAGAGGAATTCCGGAGCCCAAAGAAGTTACAACCTATTTTCAACACTTCACCTGCTCTATCCTTATCCTTATTACACAAGGACTTATAGGCAAAGTCCATAGAGCGACTGCGAACTGGTCTTGCACAGAAAGAACGCTATATCACAGTGCCCTTTAGAGTTTCCAGACACTGGCTACTAATGATCATCAACATTGACTCCCATGACGCCAAGGTGTACAACTTTTGTGCCAGTGAGCTAAAGGCCGAATAGATAAATTTTGCTAGTTTAGAAGCCGGAGAAGCACGATGCATTCCTTTCTGGCTTCTCAAAGTAATATGGGCTTCCTGCCCATGTCGCGGAACCAACCATGGTTCCAAATCATCAACCCAATAGTCCAAACACTAGAAGGTTCAGGGGATTGCGCTTTCTGTACAATAAGATTCACAGAAACACTCAATAGAAAAATCTCCTTTACTGAGTTAGCCACAAAGGATATGCACTCTCTACGAGGATGTTACACCATGGAGCTTATCTGTGACAGACGGTTCTTCAATGACCCGACAATGGCACAAAGACGACATCCCTCGACACCTTTTTTCTGCTATTCAACGTCCGCAAAAGCATCCATACAGAAAAATTCTATAGGAGTTGGAGAAAAAGCAACAACAGACCGCCAAGGTCCTAGAACAATGCCAATGGGACCCTTATACTTTCGATATGGTGGATGACAAAGGGGACATCAATTTGTTAACCGGGGCCACCATCAATAGACTATACCAACCGATGGTGCCTCTATTTGCCATACAACCAACGTTTCCAAACTTTGACCTCACCGCAAGCAAAATCCTTTCAAACTCATCATGTATAGGCTATACACAAAGAATGATGAGCTTGTTTTCCTGAAAGGAAATATTCTAATAATGACATATTCACTCAGAGAAATCGTACAAGTTAAAGATTCTTTATCTGTGAGAATGATGACCGCATACAAGTTTCTTATAGCACGGGACCTGCCTACGGTTTATATGGCGTCAGCATACATGAAGGATGATTTACTTGGATCCAAGAACTTCAGAACCACGTAGGCCCTTATCTTGTACCTTCAAAATATGACTCTAAAGTTCATTATGTTTCCTTTTCTACACTTTGAGCACTGGATGCTACTGGCAACAAACCTACATGAAGGAACGACAACCAGTTTGATCCAAACCAAAAATTGTATGTTGTGACAGCAAAGACACCCATGGAGGAAGTGGCAAAAGACTGTGCCGAATGACTGCATGATCTTCTCAGCAAGCACACAAAGCCGTACAACAATGATCATTTTCACCGCCCAGCCTTCAGCCATAGATGTCCCCAGTAGATCAAAGAATCTAATGACTGTGGTTTCCACGTCCTTTATTGGATGTATACCCTTACTGTCCTCGGTAAGCACATGGAGGACACGAAGGATGTGGATTATCACTCTTTACGTGGAAAGTTTGCAGCTAATCTCCTATGATCATATGGAGAAAACAAGGGATTAAAAGAATTGTGATACCCTTGCCCATGTACTTCTCAACCTATCACCTTGACACTCTGAGGATGGAGTGGATGATAAGTTGGGGGGGTACACTACGCAAGGGCGAGGTATTATTTTCAAACCTTCTACTCTCTACTTTTTCTTTTACCTTTATTCTTTCATACAATTTCTTTTCTTTTTCTGACAATTAGTTCTTCTGATAATTTCTTTGATAGAATAACTATTGTACATAAGTAAACATTCATTTTGGAAAAGGGACACCTCTAGATAAATTGGAGACAGAGTAGTCCTCATAAGCAATTAAATAAGTAGCATCTAGGCATGTAATGGAAAATTAATAAATCACTTTCATACTCGATTCTCATACTTTTGCTTCAATTCTACGCCAGACTCTCCATAGGTTAGCATCATGGCCAAAAACAAGCCAAACACTCTCAAGGACGAGAGGGAACCAGGCGAAATCCAAGTCAAGGAACCTCGCAGGTGGACCACCAAGTACAAAAATCGACACAAGTGCATGTCGAGAAACTCCATGGAACAATTTTCTTCTTTTCAAAAAGAGGCTTGGCAGCCCAAACAAAATCCCTAAAATACCCAATTCCTAAACCGGTGAGTATTTGAATAAAAGCCAAAGTGTTGAATAAAAACATGAGAGTTGTGCCATGCATAAAGACCTATATGAAGAGCCAATAAAGGTCTTTCCCGGCCGGTAAATTTAGCTTCCCTCACAAAGGCAGATGTGTCGCACCCGGTAGTGAGATCCTAAGGTCTCCAAATATATGAAAGCTGATAAAGGTCTCGCCTGGCCGATACATTCAGCTGCCCTCACAAAGGCAGATGTGTCACACCCGGTAGTGAGTTCCTAAAAGTATAGATAAACCCTCCCCCCTTTGAAGGGGGAGTTACATAGAAAGCCTTCAAGCCAACCCTCGTACCCATCTTAGTTTCTGGTAGGATCTACAAGGAAGTATAAAATTGTTTAGAGTCAAAGACATGCACAAAATGCGATTAAGGAAAAGGTGGTCCCAATGCGAGTTACACGACACGGAAGAAACCTGAGATCCACGCAACTCTCGATACCTAAAAGAGTTAGTGCAAGTAGAAGCCCCGATAAGGCCCTGGGAGATCTCTGGGTTAGAATTGAAGCAAGACTATTGAAATCTTCACTAAATAAAATCACCTCACCACTACGTGCCTTAGCTCTATCCAGCTTGAGGACAAGCTAGACTCTAAGTTAGGGGGTGATAACCTCCCATTTGTGATGTTATCTTACTAGTTTTTTCTTATCTTTCCATACTCTTTCTTAGATAAATTAGATAGAATAATTAACTTTCCACTTTATCGTGAATATACCAATAAACAAATATTTTCCCCTTTCTTCTTACAAAAAAACACAAAAAAATTGCAAAAGAACTCAAACAGTCCCAAGACCGTATGAAGGCCAAACAGTCCCAAGACCGTATAAAAGCCAAACAGTCCCAAGACCGTATGAAGGCCAAATGGTCCCAAGACCGTAAAGGACAAATGGTCACAAGACCGTATGAAGGCCAATCGTTCCCAAGACCGTATGGAACCCAAACGGTGCTAAGACCGTATGAAGGCCAAACAGTCCCAAGACCGCATAAAGACCAAACAGTC
Organism: Alisma plantago-aquatica; assembly: GCA_963693085.1. Classification (NCBI taxonomy): domain Eukaryota; kingdom Viridiplantae; phylum Streptophyta; class Magnoliopsida; order Alismatales; family Alismataceae; genus Alisma; species Alisma plantago-aquatica. The sequence continues at coordinate 1,049,502,254 of OY856413.1, read as the reverse complement.
CCAAGACCGAATGGAAGCCAAACGGTCCGAAGACAATATGGAACCCAAACAGTCCCAAAACCGAATGAAGGCCAAATGGTCTCCAAACCGTTTGAATCCAAATAACTCAAGACCGTTTAAGACCCCTTTGGAGCCTATAATTAAGACCCAAGGGGTCCTCATTAGGCATCAAATTATTAGACGTCCAGAGGCTGCCCTAATCACTCTAGAGTTGTTCATCCTTCATCCTTCGCCCCAAGGCTTCCGGTCCAAGATCCACATTCCATCCTCAAGCTACTTCCTCTCTCATCGACATAGAAAGTGGGAAGTGAAGGATTCTTCATCAAGGCAACCACATGGTGTGAAGATAGTTTCTCTCTACTCCAAAGGGTCAACCTTCCTCCCTCCTACATGGAGATGATGCTTTCTTCCTCTCTTCCTGCCTCCTTTGTTCTTGCCATGAGCGAGTAGTCCCATACAGTAGGGTGTGAGGAGTAGCCTCACTACCCATGTTTTCATTTCACACATTGTAATTCATGAGTTTGCAATAGAAAAATACTATCTTTTCAGTTCAACATCAATCGTTTAATGAATGCTAGTTGCTTGATCACCAACTTGTGTTATCTATTATCTATTAGTGCGAATTGTCTATGTTTGCACTTCTAGATTCGAATATCGACTGCTTTTTGGTTTCAGATGTATGTAGTCACCATACGTTTGGTTCGGTATCTAGGATCATTTCTCAAGGAGTGGAGTAAACTCACCTCCATCATTATACTTTCATGCTATGAAATGGAATCAGTTGACGTATGAAAGTACAACCTTGATAGGTCAAGGAACACACTCTGTGAGGGGAGTAATGCAAAGTGACCATTCATTTGGGGATGGCTGGCATTGCAACGCTTCCACATTTCTCATAGTTAGTTATCTGAAAGGAAGCTAAGTCTACAAAGATACTAATTGTTTTGACTCTCTTCTTTGCAAGCCATGTTTTCATGATGTATGTTTTGATCCATGTGTAGTGGTGGTGAAACTCGATCACATCCTAGTGGTCCCCAAAATATTGTTTTCAGCCTTAAATTTACTTTACTGTCATCTACTTTGCCTTGCACTTTAGTTTAATCATCAAATCAACTCTTCAATCTAAATATCAACTTTTAAGTAGATAAGTAGAATTATTATGTTTTCCATCTTGTTAAACTCTTGACAAGACCGTTGTCTTATGGATTTGACCCTTAACTATACTACGATAAGACTTCCACATATCTTAGCATACGTGGGTGGAGATCTTATTATAGCACACGAAAGGCTACACTTAGAGACTTACTATCTCTAGGATTTTTAGTCAGGCACACAACTCCATGCGAGTGGAGGCTCCATCATCCCCCCTTGTACTCCATATCTTATCCCAATTTCTTGGGACTGATACAATTGGGTGTTGAGAGATCTACATTGGTATATGAGTAGGACATTATGCCTAGAACAAATGTCATTTTGATTTGCTTGTTTTGTTTTATTTATGGTCTCTGTTTGATACTAACCCCATCTCTGGTTTTGTTTGTCTTGAATCAGTTTAGGATGATCATTGCTATGGATATGAAATTCCTTTGCACTATCCATGAACCTCCTCTCTATTAGGGCATATTCTACTTATTTCAAATAGTGATCTACAATTTTGTGCTAATCATGTTTAACGAATGTGCTTTTTCATGCGTTTCTTAGACATCGTTATTTTCACACACATACATTCCACTTGAGTTGTGTTCATATGTGGCCATTTATGCTCAATGTTGTATTCACTGTTGTATAACTTACCCCTAGATACCACTTGTTTCATGATGTGACCCTGTAAGTGGGAGATTACCTGCCTTAACATAGTAGTGGTCAAGTTTGTATGGTCATTTTATTCATAATGCTACTTATTTTAATATCGTTTTAGTTTTCAAATTCTAAGTTTAGTAGATATCATTTTAGTCATAATGCTACTAAACTCAAGGAAGGCCATTAAACTAAAAATGGTCTATTTATGGCTACATGAATGGCCTTCCTTGAGTTTAGTAGCCATAAACAGATCATTTTCTTGCTCACATATTATGCGACTAGCCTAACATATAGGATGTGTCAAGGTTATTAGACTTAGCCTAGCCTAGCACATATTATTAGTCAGTTTGTTATTAGGCCAAACATTTAAGGTTATAAGATCTAGCCTACATGACTTTATGCAATGAACCTAGGAAAAGTCATTTCGACCAGGAACCTTAGAAGAATTATTCATAAAATGGTTTTGGTGTACTATATCATATGATCTCCTACAAATATGTTTCACTATAATTCTTATATTTCCAACCCTGATTATTGGATTGTTCCTTCTCTATGTAATCATAACAATGAGACTTGAAACATATTTCCTTATGAAACTTCTTATATACAATTAGGTCAAAAATAATGGTCAATAAACTTTACTATATCATGTCGATTCTTGTATTTCCTAACTATCATGATTTGACAAGGGTAGATCAATATATGATGCTCTACATGAATGATATTGAGATTTACAAGTTATACTAGAATGTTGAACTAGTTAAAGCCCCTGAATCCATTGATTTTGATCAATGTCATTTTGATTCCAGAGAAAATACTTTTTCATTGGATTTAACTAGCTTGATTTTTTGGACTTTGAATTCTACTAAGTTCCTAGTTCTTGTTTATGTCCTACTACCTAATATATTTTACCTATGTATTGCCATAAGACATAAGCCCATTACCACCATACCCATATATAATTTCCACGTCAGCCTTTTATATAATGATGAAGTTTGTTGAAGCTAACAATCTTTTTTTTCCTACTATTTTTTCTAAAACACCTCATCAATGTATCTCGTTTATTATTTTTTGTTGATGTCATGCTTCTCTTAACATTTACCCAAACTCCTAGTATTGCAGAAACACTTTTTGTTGTGAACATTTTTTCCCACTAAATGTCTCTTCTAGCGTAACAATCTATCAACCAATAATTCATTGGTCCTACATTATTCCTATTCATTGTTCTAGTCCCAATATTTTGGTCAACTTTATGGATGCTAATGTGAAGTAGTTTTGTAGTGGTATGACATCTAGTTCCCGTACATTTTCTAAATCCACTATCAATTTTAACATCCAATTCCTAATGTATTTTTTAGTTATGGGCCTAATCATAAGTAGCTTGAGTTCCGTATAGTATGCATTTAGTTCTTAGTATGCATTTTTCTAAACATGTTGTGCATTTTAAATTTTGATTTTCTTAACCACATTCTGCATTTCTTATGGGTCTATTTTTTAAAGTGTTAGGCCCTACCTGAATAAGTACATATGTGTATGATTTTGAAAATGGTATGCCCTACCTGTAATATATTCACATATCTGTTAGGTGTAGTTTTTGTCCATACCACATATTGATGATCATTTTCTTCACTATACCTACTTCAATATAATTACCCTAGTTATGGGTCTGGTTTTCCGTATGGTATGAATTACTTGACCATGCAATTGTTGTTCAAAACATCCACCAAGGTTTCAGAATCATTGTCATGTCCAAGGATTCCTTATTTACATTAGTGTTGATCGAATTAGGGTTGACCACATTACAATTTTTGACATGGACTTAACCTATTTGATGAACAAATGGATGACAATGGAAAGTTAGTGAACTATCCCTACTAGGTCTGAAATCCAATTGATGTAACATTCAATGGGTCAATATGTTTCTTATTAGGCCAAGGGTTATTGGACCTACCCTAACAAACACTTATAAAGTATCACATTATTACCTAAGTAGAAGTGTGACCTATTTAATGTGTGCCCATTCAATTCAGTTGTGCCAATATGCAATTTCCCTAATTAAATTTAGTATCAGTTAGCATTCATATACAAATATGCATTTTCATAGTATTCATATTGGATGTGTCATTTTGGATGTTTCATGTTTTTTGGGGTGAGATAGGCCATGTTCAATATATGCAATGCAAGATCTTTCATATTTAGGACTGACACTTATTCGTAATGTAGACAATGACAATAAAGAAAAATTAGAATGAGAGGAATCGGGTAATGAAGGGAAAGCATGAATACCATGAGATGCCATATTCTTTATATGATAACATTACAATTGTAGATCTAGGCTTAACCTTTTTGATAAACAAGTGGATGTCAATGGAAAGTCAAACAATTGTCTGCACTAGGGCCTGGCATCTAGTATGGATCAATATGTTTCTTATTAAGTGATGCTAACCCATTATGAAGTGAAAAAATACAAATTAGACTTATTCATTAAGTATGTGCATGTTTACGCATAAGAACAACAAGTACATGCTCTTTCTAAGGAAGTCAATTGACGTAAAATTAGGAATCAAAATGTGTAACATAGAAAAGCATATAATAATCCCAAATTTAGAAAATGAAACCTGACAAAATGACATTAAATTCTATGTAAGGTATCACATTAAGTGTAATTAAGGTTTCATACATCCCACACCTATATTCACCCTGGTATTTTCTAACCATTATGTTGGCCACTTCTTTAAATATTAGACTTCCTTTACTAAATTTGTTTTTCTTTATGTATAAACCCATTGTCATAAAATAAACAAAAAAAAACTTGCCTTAGCTTGATCAATAATTGAAATTAGTATAGTATGAGTTTATAGGTCCGTCAGTTTCTTGCCCTATTTATTTCCCCATTGTCTCACTTACTTTTTTTATGATTTTTGTTATGTAAACATTTGTAAGTGTCGATGATGTACATCAATATAACTGAAATAGTTGTCATAGTGCATTCCAAGACAAATCAAGTTATGTCATGCACCATTTTCCACTTGCTGACCATCCATTCATAATCAACACTACGCCTCCTAAATTTCAATTCTGACCAACAATAGTTCAATTGACATGCTCATTACAACTACAGTTCAGTTGTAATCAACACTACCACTCCTACTATACTGATGAATGGGTGATCCATTTATACAGTAAACTTCATGGTATAGAGGAAGAATATCTCTCAATTCATCTCTTCTTGGATCAAGGAGAATCAAGTGTGCATAATGGACTTTGTCTTGGTTGATCTTTTCTTCTCTTGGATCATGCATTTTAAACTATTTCATTTAGATGATAGATTAATCGTTGTTCATTATGAGTCAATTGGTTAATAAGGATCCACGGGTCTCATGTATTTGGTATTTTAATGTCATTTAATTGGTTAATTAATTTTTGCTAATCTATCTAGTTTTCATCTCTTTGGCATTTTTTGGCTTTCTATATGACTCTTCTTCATGGGTAAATCATTTTTATGAATTGCCTCATGGATTTGAATCTTTGACATTCCCTATCTAGGAAGTAAATAAATACCCTATCCTATTGTAAAGGAACTCTTTTTTTCCAACCCAAGAGTTTTCATTCATCCTGACTCCCGTTAAGCCAGAACATCACAAAAAGGAGATAACAAAATCCTCATCTCCCTATGTCCCTATACATATCAAAATATATAGCTGTCCAAGAATATTTGAAATAAGGAACTACCATTCTATCAAAGGATAACAATCCTCTCACCCTACTTGGAAGGCTGCCTTGATCTTTAATCACCACTATCTTTCTATCCATCCTTCTCCATCTTCCCAATACTCCAGCGGAAGCATTCACTTCTGGGTTGATATAGCTACCCAAGATCATCTATTCTTTACATGCGACTTGATCTCCTGATACTGTTGGTTGAACCTCCAATGATGTGAGGTATCCTCCCTCACTTTTTCCACTAAGAATTGATCATCCATTTCCATGGTAGAAAAAGTAATTAGTTCGTCATCACAGATCTTGAGGGCCACAATCACGGCTTGAGTACCCACTTCCTCATAATCCAAGCCTTAGAAAGACAGATTCAATCTACCACTACTAGATCTAACAAGGCCCACACACTACCATCTCCTACCCTCTCCAACGACGCCAGATTTAATTTCTAGCTTTGGAAATCAGGATGTTGCCATCTAACTAGGTCTAGCCACCTAATCTTCATCTTCAGTTCAATCAAACCTCCATACAGAGCAAAGAATAGAAATCTCCCATCCGTGAATCTTTTAAAAGATTAACCTTTAAGTAATCCATTGATATAATCTACCACTTTCTTCCATAAAGTATCCTCCAGAGTCCTACATCCTTCATACTTCCTCTGACATCTCTCCCTCAAAATGACCCAGATGAGAATTCCTAGAACCATACAAGATATCCATTCCTTCATATCTTGGTTGTTGGTATTCACCCAGAAAGTATTGATGCAATCCATGATAGACAACTGATTTCCTTGGTCCTCATACCTCAGCAATGATCTCTCCTTACTCCATAGACCCACACCTAAGTCTATCACACCCCAAATTTTAGACCTAATTTAATCCTTAGAATGGGGTTTTACTAAATAAAAGTAGTTGATGGCCTTAATGCAAAAGACTATGAAATGAAATTCCTTAAAGGCTATTAAAGTGAGAAGAATAAAATAGGACCCAAAATACCTTTTCCTCTTATATACGTGCATTATGTGTAACATTAGTTTCCTTTTATCTTTCCTACCATTAATTATGATTAAAAGACATAATAGATCAAGATAAGAGATTTGAAATTTGAAAACATACATTGAACAACTTAAGCAAGGAGTTTTTCTTTTCTTTTTACATAAAAAGAAAGTATCATTAACTTTATTCTCTCTTCTAGAAGAAAAGTTCTCAGAAAGGCATAGAATATATATGACATAACCATGGAGTGAGTAATAAGCATTGATCTTGAAATTTGACTTCAAAAAACATAAGGAAAAAACATTATCTGATTATTTCATCTATTAATGTATTAAAATAAAGTGAAGTGACACTTATTAAAATAATGGTCAAAGAATGCGAAAAATGGAAACTGAATTATATGGGAATAATCTAGATTCCTTATTGGGCGTGTGGTCCAAATTTGGACAAGTTTTGACCATGTTCTACTCTTCAAATTGATTATACAAGTTTCCATATAGTTTTGTATACAATTTAATGAGAAATGCATTTAATGTCTGATTAAATCCAAGATTCGTGAATTATGCATATGTCATTCCTTACTCGTATTTAAATCCTTCTTATGTGTGTCATTGGAAGGTCATGATTTGATATTTTCATGATCTTATGGTCGGGAAGTCATCAACTACCTCCTGCTTCGATCGTGGTCCAAACGCATTCACAATAAGTCCTCTCCCAGCCTGGTTCTCCCTCTAAAGTGCTCTATTTTCCAAAATTTCTTTACCAGAAAAATTGTAGCATCCACGAGAGTCTAACCATCCCTACTTTCTAGGGATTTTTTCCCTATGGACGAAACACCCTTCTAGGGCTAGAATCCCCTTGCCATCGAAAATCACCGCCGCCACCCCAATGTATTGTTCTCCTATATTAAGATCCCAGAAATAAACACCAGACCCCACACAACTCTCCTCCTATTCCTATTTTATTTTTTTCTCTTGAGTCACCTCTGCCTACTCGAGCTGTCTTCAGTGACCCCTCCTCTTTGTCGCTGCCCTCTTCGACACCAACAATGAAATTGGAACGTTAGAACTTAGAATTTGGCCAAGATCAAAGGAACCAAGTTAGGATTTTCTTTGCTCTAGGTAAGCGAGTCATGCCACTATATAGAATTACCTTGGTTGATTTGTATTTTATGTATGATTTAGGATTTATTCTTTCAATTTCAAGTTTAATGCTCTAATCATGTTCATATAAATGAACTACTTGATGATTTCTAAATCATGTGTCTTATGGCTATCATGCTCATTAATATTTGAGATTATGATCAATCATTAATGATTATGGATTAATGAATTGGGATTTCAAGTCTCAAGATGGATAAATCCCATCATACTAAAGTTTTAATGTTCAAGTTAATGCTAATTTTCAAATTAAGAATCATGTTATAAGAATTTGACTAAGTTTTATATGCTCTTGCCATCATGGACCTAAAGGGGTCATTATGGACGTTCATGCCAATTATTGGATTTTAAAGCTAATTATGGACCTCAAGGGGTCGTTATGGGATTTTAGCCAAATCATGGGTATGCATGCCAATTATGAGCTTTTAAGTTGGAAAATAATAGAGAGTGTGTATTTTACTTATTCAATTCTTCATGTTATAATGTTCAAGTAATCAAGAATGCTCAAGTCCAATAAATGTCAAGATTTTCTTTCAAGTCATGTATATATATGCTTATTGTTTTCAGTTATTATAAAATGTATACTGCCACTTACTGATGTATGTCTTTGTTTTTTCATGGTACTGGGATGATATGTCCTTAGATCAAGGATCAAAGGAGAACTGAAGTGAGCCCTTCAATGTAGCTGACATAAAAGGAGACTTTAGCTTGGTGGGGTGCCATCTACTACTCAATAGACAGTCTAGTCTAGTTTATCATTTCATGTTTTAGATTTACTATAGCCTACATGTATTAGGTTTGAGATTAAGATGTGAAAAATTATGTTTCCCCTTTTATGAACAATGTATGAATATATATTTTTAGTAATGCATGGTATTTTATTTATCTTGTTGCTATGTATATCGTGTTTTGTAATGTTCCTCCAAGACAAGTGACCCATGTTATGGACAACATAGGGTTTCCTTCCATTTATGTATATATACTTGGAAGGGTATTACAATATGGTATTAGAGACACAAGTAGATGGCTACTAAGCTAAACATTCACATGTTCTAACCCTAGGTTTACCTTGTTTTTCTAGGTGGATCCTAAGAAAGAAGACAAGGGAAAAGAGAAGGATGATGGTGCTAGTTCTTCTACTAAGTGAAGTGGGCAAATAAGGAGCCCTAAGGAAACATTGGAGGACTTAGTCCAAATGCTCACCAATGCCCTAGGACAAGGGCACGTCAACCTAGACACCACGAGATGACTTTAGTGGACTTCTTCAAGAACAATCCTGACTCCTTTGTTTGAGAAGGAGAAGATGATGTCATCACTAAGGGAGAAGAGTGGATTAGAAGCATGGAGAACTTATTTCGTGACCTAGATTGTCTCCCACATTCTAGGTTTCATTTTACAACCCATATGTTTAAAGGAGTTGCTCATACATGGTGGGAGAATTTGTTCAATTCAAGAGAAGTTGATGTACCTGCACTCACATGGGAAGGGTTTTTGGAGGCCTTCCAAGAGTACTATATGTCTGAAGCCATGATTGAGAAGAAGGAGGTAGAATTTTCCAATCTAGCTTAGGTGGGTGACATGACAGTTACCCAATATTCCATGAAGTTTAGGATCCTATAGAAGTATGGTTACAATTATGATGAATGACACAAAACAAAGAAGTTCATCCAAGGATTCAAGATATACCTAAGCTTTGCCCTATCAGGAAGAGGTCATAGGACCCTTCAGGTTGCTCTGGATGCAGCCCTAGAGCTAGAAGACCACCCCAGAAGGTCCTACTGGAAGGAAGCTGCTCAGAAGAATAACCAGTATCAACCTCTCAACAACCACAAGAGGAAGGCACCGAAGCCTATTGTAGAAGGTGAGAAGCCCTTATGCCCAACATGCAAGAAGAACCATGCATGCTCATGCATATATGGTACAAGAGCATGCTTCTACTATGGAGACAATGGGCACCACAAGTCGAATTGCCCTATTCTCATGAAGAAAGACCAGAACCAGAATAAGGATTAGAATCCACCTCTCAAGCGACAATTTAGGGTTTTTACTATGGAAGTAGAAAAAGAAGATGAGGAATGATGTAACAATTAATTTATGTCTGCACGAACCCTTTTATGAAATATATTTTTTTTCTTGAAAATTTTAGGATGCAATCTTTCAATGAATGGAGAAGTAAGAAAAACCCTAAGGTGGGTAGTACCCTAGAAAATTTTGAGGACAAAATTCATTTTAAGGTTGGTAGAATTGTCACACCCCAATTTTTACACCTAATTTAACCCTTCGAATGGGGTTTTCCTAAACTAGTTGAGGGTCTTAAGGAAAAAGACCATGAGATCAAATTCCTTAAAGGATAATAAAGTGAGAAGAATAAAATAGTACTCAAAATACTTTTTCCTCTTTTATATGTGCATTATGTGTAACATTAGTTTCCTAATCTCTTTCCTACTATTCATGATGCTTAAAGGACATAAAAGAATAAGATAAGAGATTTGAAATTCGGAAACATACATTGAACAACTTAAGAAAGGAGTTTTCCTTTTCTTTTGACATAAGAAGAAGGTATCTTTAACTTCATTTCTCTCTCCTACAAGAAAAGGTTTAAAAAAGGCATAGAATATAGATGACATATCATGGAGTGAGTAATACGTATTGATCTCAAAATTTGACTATAAGAAACACAAGGGAAATGTCTTATCCAATTACAACTATTAATGTATTAAAATCAAGTGAAGTGACATTTATAGAAATAATGGTCAAACATGTGAAAAATGGAAATGTAATTGTATGGGGAGAATCTAGACTCCTTATTGGGTGTGTAGTCCAAATTTGGTCAAGTTTTGACCATGTTTGACCCTTCAAATTGATTATATAAGTTTCAATATAATTTCATATACAAGTTAATGAGAAATGCATTTAATGTCTGACTAAACCTAAGATTTGAGAATTATGCATTTGTATTTAAATCCCTATTATGTGCACCATCCAACAGTCATGATTTGAGCTTTTCATGATCTGACGGTTGGAAAGTTGTCAACTACCTCTAGCTTTAATCACAATCTGAATGTAGTCACAGTAAATCCTCTCCCGACCTCGTTCTCCCTCCACAATGCTCTATTTTCCAAAATTTCTTTGCCAAAGAAACTGTATCATCCACGTGAGTCTGACAATTCCTACTTTTTAGGAGTTTCATGCCCTATAGATGAAAATCCCTTCTAGGGTTGGACACCCCTTGGCATTGGAAATCACTGCCGCCACCATGGTGTATTTTTCTCCTATATTAAGGCCTAGAAACGATCACCAGACCCAACGCAATGCTCCTCCTCTTCCAATTTTATCTTCTGCGCCCTGAGCCGCATCGGCCTACTAGAGTTGTCTCTAGTGACCCTCCTCTTTCTCACTTCCCTCTTCGACACCAGAAGTGAAATTGGAATGCTGGAACTTAGGATCTGACCAAGCCCAAGGAACCAAGTTAGGATTTGCTTTTCTCCTGGTAGGAAGGTCATGCTACTATACATGAGCACCTTGGTTGAGTTGTATGATATGCATGATTTACACTACTACAGAAATAGCATTCAGTGACACTTTTCTGGGCGTCGGTTATTAAGAAAAACCGACGCCTTCTATGTTAGGCGTCGGTTGTTTACGAAAACCGACGTCTATATTCGAAGACCAGCCAGACACGGGTACCGCTTTGTCTTCAGTGTCGGTTGTTTATAACAAACCGACGCTTAAAGTCGCCCGCGAAAAATAGTGTCCTTTTCAGCGTCGGTTATTTAGGTAGAAACCGACGCCTATGTCTGATGAAAATTTGCGCGAAAAGTGTCACCTTCAGCGTCGGTGATTAAAGGATAACCGACGCTGAAGGTGGTTCCCGCCAAACAATTTCATGAAATTATCGCCCAGTTGGACGTCGGTTTTCTCAGACAACCGACGCTAAAGACGTTTAGGCGTCGGTTGTTGTAAAAAACCGACGCTATTTGGGACTTTATAACCCGCGATGCCCGACTCTTCCTCTTCTTCTGTTTCATTGCGAGCCCTTTTTCTGCTTCTCCGTCGATTTCCCACCCTGTCGCCGTCGATTCTCTTCTCCTTCTTCTCCACGACAGCGCCGTCGTGCCGCCACTGCTACTCCGGCGCCCCCTTCTCCGCCGCCACTACTGCTGGAGCTCGCCGCCGACGCCTGACGAGCCTGGAGCTCGCCGCCTCAGCCTGCCTGACGCCTGGAGCTGATCGCTGCCGCGGCCTGCCTGACTGGAGCTCGCCGCCGACGGCGCCGCCGACGCCTGCTTGACACCTGGAGCTCGCCGCCACGCCATCAGCTTCCACCTGACTCCCGCTGCCTCCCGCGCCAACAGGTATGCGCCAACTGGTTTTCTGGAGTCAGTGTTCTTAGACAATTATAAAAAAAGAACTATATACTAGAAATTTTGATAACTGTTCTTAGACACATCTTTATCTCTGACTAAGGTAGTTTTCATTTGATATCATATTCATCATGTTGTTGTTTTTTATTGCAATTTTATGTAGATATTCTCCTTTAAATCCTAAGAAAATTATACACCCTTTAATTACAAACCCTAATTCACCTCTAGTCACTCACTTCTATCGATTATCCAAATGTAAATTGCCCCTTACTATGTCACCATTCATTCCAATGCAAAACTGGACCTTCCTACGCCACCATTTACTCAAAAGGTAGTTTTCATTTGATATCTAATTATTACATTAAGGATACTGAAAAAACTATATGAGTTACACCTTCATAGGAATGCATACAACTTCTATCTGAAAGAGATCTAAACATGATAAAAAATAATCTAAGATACAACTTTCTTCATTTAGGACTAGTCCAAGTATCTACAAAATCCTTAACTAGAAAAGGTATAAATTATTCCTTACTTCTATCCCTTAGAGACTGTAAGCATCTAAAATTCTCAGATTCCCTTCTTAGACTTCTAGAATCAACACTACATGAAGAATATGTTTCCTTCGATAATATGTTATAACATAGTATGATCTTAATCTGATCTGGATGTTCAAAATAATGTAGTATGTTAAATATGATGATTAGGGATACATATAATGTCTAGTAAAGATTCCTAGACCTTTTGTTTGAAACTATTGATTTCTTGATTTATTATTTAATAATGCTCTGTTGATTAGGATTAACCATGTTGCATGTAGTTTATAGACAATTATTATATATAAGAATGCAACACATGTATTTGTTGGCCTAGAAACCCGTCCAAGATTTACTCATTAGGAGTAAATCTTGGATAGTCCCCGGTTTGGGACTGTTCTTGAACACCTAATCTCACTTAGGATGTAAGTGTATAATGTGTATTGGGTTTTTGAGAAACTTTCAGTAGCATTTCCCTGTTTGTTCTCTAAGTACATATGTACTTAGAGAACAGCGGGGAAATGCTGCCGAAATTTTCTTGAAAACCAATTACGCATTATACACTTACTAGTGAGATTAGGTGTTCAAGGATGGGATAGGTGGTACACATTTATTATATATAAGAATGACATCAAATGTGTTTGTTGGCCTAGAAACCCGTCCAAGATTGACTCATTAGGAGTAAATCTTGGATAGTCCCCGGTTTGGGACTGTTCTTGAACACCTAATCTCACTTAGGATGTAAGTGTATAATGTGTATTGGGTTTTCGAGAAAATTTTGGTAGCATTTCCCCGTTTGTTCTCTAAGTACATATGTACTTAGAGAACAGCGGGGAAATGCTGCCGAAATTTTCTCGAAAACCCAATACACATTATACACTTACTAGTGAGATTAGGTGTTCAAGGATGGGATAGGTGGTACACATTTATTATATATAAGAATGACATCACATGTGTTTGTTGGCCTAGAATGTGAACAATCATTGTTTTTTATATTACTTGTACATTGGTATAAATTAGAATGAACAATCACTAAATTATATACTGTTTGTATGGAATCCGGCTTCATTGTAGATATCTATTATTGTTGGCCTAGAAACCCATCCAAGATTGACTCATTAGGAGTAAATCTTGGATAGTCCCCGGTTTGGGACTGTTCTTGAACACCTAATCTCACTTAGGATGTAAGTGTATAATGTGTATTGGGTTTTCGAGAAAATTTTGGTAGCATTTCCCCGTTTGTTCTCTAAGTACATATGTACTTAGAGAACAGCGGGGAAATGCTGCCGAAATTTTCTCGAAAACCCAATACACATTATACACTTACTAGTGAGATTAGGTGTTCAAGGATGGGATAGGTGGTACACATTTATTATATACTAGGGAAATGTTGCCTAATCTTTTCCTAATATATACTTGTTTTCTCTGATCATAGAATGGATAGATCATGGATGTCGATTCGTAATCGTTGCACCCCAGAGTTTATATCTGGTCTTGATCAGTTTATTAGATTTGCCGAGGAACATAGGAAAAAACCTACAGATAGGTTCTACTGTCCATGTAGGCATTGCGGTAACAACTTGAAAGTCAACACTGGTGAGGAAATCAAAAGTCATGTCATGTGCAACGGGATTGTACAAGGCTATACAGAATGGCACTGGCATGGAGAGATTTCAAAATCGAAACCAGTAGATGTCGATAGCACTGCTTGGGTGGAAGAAGAAATTGCCTCTGATGACGTAAATGTGAACGAACCAGTTCCAGCAGACATCGTTGATGCGATGCTAGATAGTTGTAGGGTAGAGCACACCGATCCACCTCCTATCTTTACAAACATTGTGCATGATGCTGAGATACCGTTATACACAGGTTGTGCTAAGTTTACGAAGCTTAGCGCTGTCTTGAGATTGTATAAGTTAAAAGCTAACAATAGATGGAGCGACAAAAGCTTCACTTCATTGTTGACTTTGTTGAAAGAAATGCTTCCTGAAGGAAACGAGCTTCCAATCTCAACATACCAGGTAAAGAAAATGTTGTGCCCAATGGGAATGGAGGCCAAGAAGATACACGCATGCCCGAATGATTGTGTATTATTTCAAAAGGACTATGTAGATTTGAAAGATTGTCCAAAATGTGGTGCGTCACGGTATAAATTGACGACTTCGGGGGAGTCCAAAACTGGTTCTCCTGCCAAGGTGTTGTGGTATCTACCTATAATATCACGGTTTCAACGCTTGTTTGCAAATCCGAAAGATGCGAAGAATCTGAGGTGGCATGCAGATGTTAAGAAAAATAATGATGGGATCCTACGACATGCGTCTGATTCCCCACAGTGGAAGAAGATTGATCTATTGTACCCTAAATTTGGTGAAGAAGATAGGAATCTAAGACTTGGGCTTTGTACAGATGGAATGAATCCGTACGGGACATTGAGCAGCCAACATAGCACTTGGCCAGTCATGCTTGTTATATACAATCTTCCTCCCTGGATGTGTATGAAAAATAAGTATGTTATGTTGTCATTGTTGATATCGGGCCCTAAACAACCCGGAAATGATATCGATGTTTATCTTGAACCTTTGATTGATGACTTAAAGAAACTTTGGGCTGAAGGTGTGATGACCTATGATGCTTCAGCAAGAGAGACATTTCGTTTGCACGCTATGTTGTTTTGCACTATTAATGACTTTCCAGCATATGGGAATTTGTCTGGATATAGTGTCAAAGGAGCTAAAGCGTGTCCTATATGTGAAGAAAACACTGATTCAATAAGACTAAAACATGGCGGCAAGACTATATATCTTGGTCATCGAAGGTTTCTTTCAAAATTCCATCCGTATCGTAGGAAGCGCAAAGCATTCAATGGATGGAATGATGAACGAAGTGCACCTAAACCTATACCAGGGGATGTTGTTTATGAAAGAGTAAAAGACATTGTCAATGAATTTGGTAAGAAATCACAATGTAGTATGGCCACACGGAGTGACAATTCTTCATTCAAGAAGAAGTCAATATTTTGGGATCTTCCTTATTGGAGTTCTTTGACAGTCAGGCATTGTATCGATGTAATGCACGTTGAGAAAAATGTCTGTGATAGCATCACTGGTACTCTATTAAATATACCAGGTAAGACTAAAGATGGGATAAAATCCAGACTGGACCTACGTGAAATGGGAATAAGGTCAGAATTAACAGAATTACGTGAAATGGGTAATAAAAGAACATACTTACCTCCCGCTTGTTACACGTTGTCTAGAAAGGAGAAGAAAACTTTTTGTGAATGCTTGGTAAATGTTAAGGTGCCACATGGTTACTCATCCAACATCCGTAGATTGGTATCAATGAAAGATCTGAAGTTGATAGGTCTTAAATCTCATGATTGTCACACTCTAATGCAACAAATATTGCCCGTGGCAATTCGATCTATATTGCCGAAGCATGTAAGGTTTGCGATTACCAGACTTTGTTTCTTTTTCAACAGTCTATGCAGCAAAGTTATTGACCCTGATACTCTCGATAATTTGCAAAGAGAAGTGGTTGTTACCCTATGTCAGCTTGAGATGTATTTCCCTCCTTCGTTCTTTGATATCATGGTACATCTTGTTGTCCACTTGACTAGGGAAGTGAAAATGTTGGGACCAGTTTTCTTGCATTGGATGTATCCCTTTGAACGATACATGAGCGTTTTTAAAGGTGATGTTCGAAACCGTTATCGGCCTGAAGGGAGTATTATTGAAGGTTATGTGGCGAGAGAGGTTATGGATTTTTGCAATGACTTTCTCAGTGGTAATGACACTCCTGATAATGACAAGAATATTGAGGAGGGCAAAGGAATTTTGGGATCACGGGTGAAAGTAATCAGCCGTGAGCAGTTGGAACAAGCTCACTTGTATATTTTACACAATATGGATGAAGTGAGTGTTTATATCGAGGAACATACCAATTTCATAAAGAGACAACATCCTCGAGCAAGTTCAATGTGGCTTGCTAGAGAGCATAATAAGACTTTTACTAAGTGGTTTGAAGATAAAGTCTTACATCAACTATCTCAAACACCACATGATATTACAGAAACTATCAAATGCCTCGCCTTTAAACCAAAACCGAATGTTATGTCTTATGAAGGGTTTGACATTAATGGATTCACATATTACACAAAGCGCCAAGATGATAAGAGTGTCGTCCAAAATAGTGGGGTCACTCTTCAAGCGTCGACTATGTACTTTGCAAGTGCAAAGGATAAGAGTCCACGTGAAGCTAAAATGTCATATTACGGTGTCATTGAGGACATTTGGGAGTTTGACTACATAGATTTCAAAATTCCGCTCTTTAAATGTAATTGGGTTGATAACACCAAAGGAGTTATAGTGGATGAATTGGGTTTCACTTTGGTGAACTTTGAAAAGATTGGCGAGAAGGGTGAACCATTCATATTGGCATCACAGGCGAAACAAATATTCTATATCGATGATCCTGCAAATGAGAAATGGTTGGTTGTTCTTCATGGTAAAAGACAGCTCATTGAAGATCCTATAGATGAAGAAGAGTACTATGATAAGTATGATGACTCCAGTCCATTCTCAGTTGGGTTGCCAACTCCACAAAATATTGAAGCTAATGATGACTTATATGTGCGCGGAGATCACAATGAAGGATTGTTAATTGATAAAAGATCACAATTTTAGAGACATGTATGTTTATACAAATGCTAAATGTTTGCCTTTTTCTAGTTAATACAAATGCTAAATGTTTGCCTTTTTCTAGTTAATACAAATGCTAAATGTTTGCCTTTTTCTAGTTAATAGAAATGCTAAATGTTTGCCTTTTTAATGACATTTTCAGATGGCTGACCATGATGAGCATGATGTCCATGATGAGCATGAAGTCCATGATGAGCATGCTGTCCATGACGAGCATGGCGAGGATACTAATGTAAGTTCTAAAAACATATCTTGTATTTCTATAAAATTCATTATCTTCTAGTTATGTCATATATCCTATATTTCTATATTGGGCTAAGTTAGTGTGTTTTATTTTTGTCAAATTTTAGGTTGATGCACCTGTACCCACTGAAGCACTGGAGCAACTTGATGCGCAACACCAGACACTTAACAAGAAAAGGGGCATCACTCTGTTGAAGAAGTTATTAGCGCTAAGTGGTAGTGGATCTAAATTGGTGGTGGAGTTTGATAATGGAGGAAATCCAATTGGAGTGAACCGCAATAATTTTGTGAACTATCTTGGGTGTACCACTCGGAGCCATTGTGGTGTTAAGTATGACAATTGGCATAAAGTTCCTCAAGGGAAAAAAGACTTGATATGGAAGGATTTATGCGTGAGTTATTATTATTTGCAATTCTATTTTGTAGATTACAAATTCTATTATTTGCAATTCTATTTTGGATACTAGTTAATAACATTTCTATTTTACAGAATCTGTTTGCATTGGATGAGAAGTTGCATCGTAAAAATGTGATGCAACGCGCTGGAAAGATGCTTAGGAATTATAGGACAAATCTAAACAGAGAATACATAAAAGAGGGTGATAAGAAGAAGAAGTCAGCCCTTGAACAATGGAACTTCTTGGACAAAGAAGATTGGGACAATTTTGTTGCTTCAAGAAAATCTGAAGAATTCAAGGTATTAGGCGTCACTCCTAATTTAATTAATATACATTGTATTCACCTATTCAAGATTAGCATTTAGTGCTACTAACCAAATCATTAATGTGCATACTAACTAGGCCCTCAGTGACGCACAAAAAGCAAGGCGTGCACTGAATGTGCATGACCACACTATGGGTCCAAAAGGCTATGCAAGCGTTCGCCAAAGACTACAGGCGGAGTCTGCGGCTACTCAGGAGTCTGCTCCTACTCAGGAGTCTGCCACACCCATGCCTCGCCATGATATCTGGATAGCTGGCAGGCAAAACAAGAAGGGTGAAATAAAGAAGCCTGTAACTGCTGAGGCGGCTGCAAAAATGGTAAAATACAACTCTTAGAGAAATCGTTTGAATATTGATTATTTGTGGTGTTAACTTACCAATTTCTGTTTATGGTGATTAGCGGGAGCTGCACGAGCAGAGGAAACAAGGCACGTTCATCCCTCAGGGCACAAGGGATGAATTGACAGTTGCTCTGGGTAACCCAGAGCATCCTGGATGTGTTAGAGGTGCCGGCGCTGGTGTTGGCATCAAAGCATTCTTTGGGCCATCCCAGCGCAAACCCAGAGCGGGACTTTCTCAAGAAGAGGTAACCTATTCTTTTTTTAGAATGTTACTGCAAAAGGAAATTCATTAATAAGAAGCTAATGTTTCTTTTATCCATGTATAGGAGAATAAGAGAGTTGAGGATTTAGTTGCTAAGAAGATCAACGATGTAGTTGCTGAGAAGGTCAAGGAAGAATTGCTGCGGTGGCAGGCATCTCAGGCTTCCAATACGCCTATGGCGACCCACTCTTCTCCTGATGCACAGACTGCGAGTAATCCTGGAGACCCATCGCCTAGCACGTCTGCTGTAAGTATTGTTTATGACATTGTAGTTAGTCTTTTCAAGTTGTTATGTTTTCAAGATGATATGTATATATGTATAATATTCTTTACGTAAATTTGTAGGCATTGAAGCCATGCCGCTTAAGAATGCAAGACTACGTTGTTGCAGAGGCGCAGGCTTACCCGTCCCTTCCTGGGGCAATGTTTCACGGGACTCCAATGCCACAGGGCTACGTTCGTGTGAGCCCGATACGTGTGTTACCTGATTGGAGAGAAGCTACATTGCCATATACCCACCCGGATATTGATAGACTTGCTGATGCAGAAGGCGGGGTGATATTGTGGCCCAAAGCAGATGTCGTCTACACGACTGAAATTGTAAGATAAATTTACATTGATTTAGACTGTTAATGTGTATATATGATGTCAACTGATCTGAAATTATATGTACAGGTTAAAAAGAAGACACCAGGAGCACCTAGGCCTCCACTTCCACTTCCCGCATTACCCGATTGGGTTCCAACTGACCTAACATACCCGTTAGGTCCTGCTTGTAGGGGAATGGCATGTTGGCTACGGGCACATAATGTACATTGCCCTATAATTATTTCTTTAGATGCAGATTATGCAGGTCAATCATACGATAGCTCTTTATTTATACAAGATATTATTGAGCTGTTTATGTATGATTGGCTGAATACATCAATGATAGAGACATGGATAAGGTGAGATCTTGTTTATACATCCATATACCTTGTGTAAGATCCGGTGATCTGGTTTCTTATATATTAATGCATACGCCTATATGTTTTGCAGCTACCTAGTCGAAGATCATTGCAAACAATTTGCATTTGATCATGTGGGATTTTTGATTCCATCATTGATTAGTTTGGTAGCTAAAGACCCTGATAATGTTCAACAATACTGTATAGATGCTTTTACAATTTTTGGTCAGCAAAAGAAGACGATAATAATAGCTCCATTCAATGTCAAGTAAGTTTACTTTATTTATAATTTGGACTTAAGAAAATTCCATTTTTATTTTGCATTTTGAGTTATTAATTGTTAACTTCTTACTTCTAGCGGTAGACATTGGGAGTTACTAGTCATTGTCCCCGGGACATTCACTGTTTATTATCTAGATCCTGCGGGGAGTACATTGAACACTAAAATTGGACACGTAATGAGAATGACATTATTCTGGTGAGAAATATTTCATTTTTATATCCGTTAACATCTTTTATTACATTACTATTTACTTATGCAATTTATTGTGTTATATTAACATGTAGGGGTTTAGATGCATTCAAAAAGGCTGGAGGAACGGTCCCAAGGAAAAAGAACCAGCCAATAAATTGGCAGAACGTACAAGTAAGTTCCCGACTCAAATATATATATTATTGATGTGAATTGTGCTTAGTTGTATTATTTTGTATGTTTCAATTTATAGTGTGCTACACAAGACAATGGATGGGCATGCGCATACTATGTGATGCGATTTATGCAGATGATTATCAAATATGCCGCATTGGACATCGATACCATACATGAGGTATTATATATATTCTCATTAGTTAGTATGCAATATATCAATCTTATATTATTTTTATATTATTACTTATATATATACATCATTCTCTTTGCAGGTGTTTAAAACTGACAACACTACAGGTAAACGTTTAAAAAATATACATGCTCCATATACGATGGAAGCATTAAATGAAGTAAGAGAAGAATGGGCAAAAGCCATACAAGCAGTGGCAACTGTAAGATATAATTGGGATGTTGATAGCGATAATGAATGATACTATGTAAATGAATATTTCTGAATGTTAATACATGTATTTGAATGTTTCTATATGTGTGTGAATGTGAGAATTGAATTGATGTCTGAATGTATGTACTTGTGTAGAATTTTGCTTGTGACTTTTGCAGGTTTGCGGCCTGTTTGTAGGCTGATATCAATGGATGTCGTAAACCTGCAGTTCAGAAAACTGAACTGCAGGTTCTCATCCTGCTGACCAGCCACAGCAGGCCTGCAAACTGATATGAAAAAAAAATATATAAATAGGCGTCGGTTATTTATAGAAAACCGTCAGGAAAGACCTACAGCGTCGGTTTTTTCAATAAACCGACGCCTGATGTGGCCAAAGCAGTCCTGGAAATGGCGTCGGATATTCATATCAAACCGACGCCTATTTAACATATAGGCGTCGGTCGTTTAGTATATAACCGACGCCAAAAGTGTTCGCGCCACAAAAAATGGCGTCATCTAGGGCACTTTATGCGTCGGTCATCTACTAAAAGACCGACGCTATATTCCATAGTGGCGTCGGTTATTTACTAAAACACCGACGCAGAAAGTGCCCTAGATGATGCCGTTTTCTGTGGCGCGAACCCTTTTGGCGTCGGTTATCTACTAAACGACCGACGCCTATATGTTAAATAGGCGTCGGTTAAAAAACCGACGCCGAAGTGTTCGACCTTTAGCGGCGCCCACATAGGCGTCGGTCGGAAACCGACGCCAAATGGGGTTAAACGACCGACGCCAAAGGCCGTTTCTGTAGTAGTGTTAGGATTTATGCTTTCAATTTCAAGTCCAATGCTCTAATCATGTTCACATATATGAATTGTTTGATGATTTCTATATCCTATGTCTTATGGTAATTATGATCATTAAGATTAGAGTTTAGGATCAACAATTAATGATTAATGATTAATGAATTTGAACTTCAAGGTTCAAGAGGAAGGAATCCCATCATGTTAAAGGTTTAATGTTCAAGATTATGCTAAACTTTATATTACGAATCATGTTATTAGAATTTGATTAAGTTTTATATGCTCTCGTCATCATGGACCTCAACGGGTCGTTATGGGCTTTCTGCCAATTATGGGCTTTTATAACCAATTATGGACCTCAAGGGGTCGTTATGGGATTTTAGCCAAATCATGGGCATTTGTGCCAATTATGCGCTCTTAATTGGGAAATTCATAGATAGTGCATATTTTACTTATTCAATTCTTCATGCTATAATGTTCAAGTAATCCAAAATGCTTTAGTCTAATACATGTCAATATTTTCTTTCAAGTCAAGTATATTTATGCTTATTTTTTCATTTGTACTGTAAAATGTATAATTCCTCTTACTGATGTATGTCTTTGTTTTTGCATGACTGTGGGACGAGATGTCCTTAGATCAAGGAGCAAAGGATAAATAAAGTGAGCCCTTCAGTGTAGCTGACATCAAAAGAGACTTTAGATTGGTGGGGTGCCATCTACTATTCAATAGATTATCTAGACTAGTTTATCATTTCATGCTTTAGATTTACTTAGCCTACATGTATTAGGTTTGAGATTAAGATGTGACACTTATGTTTCCCCTCTTGTGAACAATGTATGAATCCATATTTTGAGTAACGCATGGTGTTTCATTTATCTTGTTTCTATGTATATCATGTTTTGTAATGTTCATCCAATCCAAGTGACCCATGTTATGGACAACATAGGATTTTCTTCCGCTGAGGTGTATATACTTGGAAGGATGTTACAAAGTTACTATGAAGGAAGAGGTGAGTGTTGGACTCTGCTGCAGGCGCTACACAACAAGAGCACTTGGAGGCGAGTTGAATTCTACATCTTATATCATTATCATCAGACTTGGTAGGGGCTTGTTTAGAAGTCTCCAAAGCACTGCATTCACACGAGGGATCTCATCCTTGTACCATATCAGGAAACTATACTATAGGATTGGGGCATCCACCGACTCCTGTAACATATTCTTGGTCGACTTTAAGGAGAAACAGTCATTGCACGCCTAAGACCAAATCAGCCTATCTATGAGGTCATGGGACAACGCTTGGAGAGGTTGCATAACCAGTTGACTACCCTCCTCATCAAAGACCAGAGAGAAGGAATTCCAATCCCACCCTCCCTTTTCTAAACTAGAATCAACTACCTGAAACCTACAAACGACGTCCATAGGCCTTCTAGAAAATGTAGCAAGAGGCCAATCTCACCATATGTCCCACCAGAATGATAAATTGCCTCTTCCAATCATCCACCTGATGGGTGGCCATACTAGTGGGAGAACCATCGACAATTTCCTCTAGAATTTAAAAGGACCAGCCAAGATTTGTATCATGTATGGAAGATTAGGGTTATTGCGCCTCCTTATCCTACTATATTCGTCACGACCTAAGACCGCCCATATAGATGTCCCTTGAATAACTTCCCAAGCCGATTTCAACACAAAGGCACTGGCAGATATCTTGAGCGGTGTGATCCCCAAACCTCCTAGATTGACATGCTATGCAACTGTGGACCAGGCTACCCACGTCCACCTTGTCGAACCATCTCTTGCACTCCATAGTAATTTTACAAAAACTTTCTCCAACTCCTTGAGAACATGTATTGGAATCCCACAGGAAGCTAGAGCTTATACTTGCATAGACATCAACACATGTCTTATCAAGGTGAGCCATCTTGCAATGGATAGAAATCAGGATTTCCATGATGTCATCATCTCCTGGATGCTTTCCTTCAAGTAATCAAAATGAGTTACCTTCAACCTATTTCTTAAAATTGATACCCCCAGATACATAGATGTATCCTCCATCATGGGAATTCCCAGCGTCTTGTGTACCCACCTCCACACCCTCATTGTTGGGTTTTCCATAATAAAGCCATACCTTTTTGTATTCAAATTCTAACTCAAGATCATTTCATATCGACCCAAAATCACAACAACAACTTGTAATCCTGTGTTAGAGGTAGAGGTGAACAAGACTATGTCATCCATGTACATAAGAATAGGGGGAGCCTCAACATATCCCCTAGTCCCATATCGTGGGATTCAATTCAAGGTCAGCTCACTACTACAGAAATAGCGTTCAGTGTCGCTTTTATGGGCGTCGGTTATTTCGGACAACCGACGCCTATAATATTAGGTGTTGGTTATTTATGCAAACTGAAGTCTATATTCGAAGACCAGCCAGACACGGGTACCGCTTTGTATTCACCGCCGGCTGAGTATAACCAACCGATGCCTAAAGGCGCCCGCGAAATCCAATTTTCGAGCAAAAAAAATTTGGGTCACATACATCGTCGATTGTTTAACGATTCACCGACGCCTATGTGAAATGAAATTTTGCGCAAAAAGTTCCACTTTCGGTGCCAGTTATCTTTGGATAACCGATGCTGATAATAGTTCCCGCCAATTAATTTGGGGTAAAGATTGTCTAATTGGACGTCGGTTATTACGATCAACCGACGCTGAAGATAATAGGCGTCGGTTGTCGTAGATAACCGACGCCGTTGACCAACTTAATAGAGGCCCGATCACTCGACTCTTCCCCCTTTCTTCCTGTTTCATCGATTCTCCTGTGCGCTGCTCGTCGCCACTCTCCCAAAATCGCCGCCTGGTGCCTGGTGCCTACTGCTTCTCGCTCGCCGCTGACGATCCCTGCTGCTGCTCTACGTCGCCGCCACCGCCCGCCGCCTTCCTCCTTGCGCCACCGCCGCCCGCTCCTTCCTCCCTGCTCATGCCCTACTGCGGCGTTGTCTTCTTGCTTGCCTCTGATGCTCACAAGGTATTAGCCGTAGCACCTTCTTCCTTGCCGCCCGCTGCTCTGCTCTGCTTGTTGCTCTGACTTCAAAACCTAAGACTAGTTAGTGTTCTACTTCTTTCACTGAGAATTGAGAAGAATGGCCTACCACGGCCGTACTGAGACTAGCCGTGTTTGATTTGATTTAAACCCTAATTTGATTTAAACTTGTCCATTCTAGCATCCTAATTTGATTTGATTAAACCCTAACATTGATGAAACCCTAACATCAATTGTGATGAAACCCTAACATGTACATATCTATTATTGTGTTTGTTGGCCTAGAAACCCGTCCAAGATTGACTCATTAGGAGTAAATCTTGGATAGTCCCCGGTTTGGGACTGTTCTTGAACACCTAATCTCACTTAGGATGTAAGTGTATAATGTGTATTGGGTTTTTGAGAAAATTTCGGTAGCATTTCCCCGTTTGTTCTCTAAGTACATATGTACTTAGAGAACAGTGGGGAAATGCTGCCGAAATTTTCTTGAAAACCCAATACACATTATACACTTACTAGTGAGATTAGGTGTTCAAGGATGGGATAGGTGGTACACATTTATTATATATAAGAATGACATCACATGTGTTTGTTGGCCTAGAAAGTGAACAATCATTGTTCTTTATATTACTTGTACATTGGTATAAATTAGAATGAACAATCACTAAATTATATATTGTTTGTATGGAGTCCGGCTTCATTGTAGATATCTATTATTGTGTTTGTTGGCCTAGAAACCCGTCCAAGATTGACTCATTAGGAGTAAATCTTGGATAGTCCCCGGTTTGGGACTGTTCTTGAACACCTAATCTCACTTAGGATGTAAGTGTATAATGTGTATTGTGTTTTCGAGAAAATTTTGGCAGCATTTCCCCGTTTGTTCTCTAAGTACATATGTACTTAGAGAACAGCGGGGAAATGCTGCCGAAATTTTCTCGAAAACCCAATACACATTATACACTTACTAGTGAGATTAGGTGTTCAAGGATGGGATAGGTGGTACACATTTATTATATATAAGAATGACATCACATGTGTTTGTTGGCCTAGAAAGTGAACAATCATTGTTCTTTATTTTACTTGTACATTGGTATAAATTAGAATGAACAATCACTAAATTATATACTGTTTGTATGGAGTCCGGCTTCATTGTAGATATCTATTATTGTGTTTGTTGGCCTAGAAACCCGTCCAAGATTGAATCATTAGGAGTAAATCTTGGATAGTCCCCAGTTTGGGACTATTCTTGAACACCTAATCTCACTTAGGATGTAAGTGTATAATGTGTATTGGGTTTTTGAGAAAATTTCGGTAGCATTTCCCCGTTTGTTCTCTAAGTACATATGTACTTAGAGAACAGCGGGGAAATGCTGCCGAAATTTTCTTGAAAACCCAATACACATTATACACTTACTAGTGAGATTAGGTGTTCAAGGATGGGATAGGTGGTACACATTTATTATATATAAGAATGAAAAAGTGGGGTCACTCTTCAAGTGTCGACTATGCACTTTGCAAGTGCAAAGGATAAGAGTCCACGTGAAGCTAAAATATCATATTACGGTGTCATTGAAGACATTTTGGAGTTTGACTACATAGATTTCAAAATTCCGCTCTTTAAATGTAATTGGGTTGATAACACCAAAGGAGTTATAGTGGATGAATTGGGTTTCACTTTGGTGAACTTTGAAAAGATTGGCGAGAAGGGTGAACCATTCATATTGGCATCACAGGCGAAACAAATATTCTATATCGATGATCCTGCAAATGATAAATTGTCGGTTGTTCTTCATGGTAAAAGACAGTTCATTGAAGATCCTATAGATGAAGAAGAGTACTATGATAAGTATGATGACTCCAGTCCATTCTCAGTTGGGTTGCCAACTCCACAAAATATTGAAGCTAATGATGACTTATATGTGCGCGGAGATCAAAATGAAGGATTGTTAATTGATAAAAGATCACAATTTTAGAGACATGTATGTTTATACAAATGCTAAATGTTTGCCTTTTTCTAGTTAATACAAATGCTAAATGTTTGCCTTTTTCTAGTTAATACAAATGCTAAATGTTTGCCTTTTTAATGACATTTTCAGATGACTGACCATGATGAGCATGATGTCCATGATGAGCATGAATTCCATGATGAGCATGTTGTCCATGACGAGCATGGCGAGGATACCAATGTAAGTTCTAAAAACATATCCTGTATTTCTATAAAATTCATTATCTTCTAGTTATGTCATATATCCTATATTTCTATATTGGGCTAATTCAATGTGTTTATTTTTGTCAAATTTTAGGTTGATGATGCACATGTACCCACTGAAGCACTGGAGCAACTTGATGCGTAACACCAAACACTTAACAAGAAAAGGGGCATCACTCTGTTGAAGAAGTTAATAGCCCTAAGTGGCAGTGGATCCAAATTGGTTGTGGAGTTTGATAATGGAGGAAATGCAATTGGAGTGAACCGCAATAATTTTGTAAACTATCTTAGGTGTACCACTCGGAGCCATTGTGGTGTTAAGTATGATAATTGCCATAAAGTTCCTCAGGGGAAAAAAGACTTGATATGGAAGGATTTATGCGTGAGTTATTATTATTTGCAATTCTATTTTGTAGATTACAAATTCTATTATTTGCAATTCTATTTTGGATACTAGTTAATAACATTTCTATTTTATAGAATCTGTTTGCATTGGATGAGAAGTTGCATCGTAAAAGTGTGATGCAACATGCTGAAAAGATGCTTAGGAATTATAGGACAAATCTGAACAGTGAATACATAAAAGAGGGTGATAAGAAGAAGAAGTCAGCCCTTGAACAATGGAACTTCTTGGACTAAGAAGATTGGGACAATTTTGTTGCTTCAAGAAAATATGAAGAATTCAAAGTATTAGGCGTCACTCCCAATTTAATTAATATACATTGTATTCACCTATTCAAGATTAACATTTAGTGCTACTAACCAAATCATTAATGTGCATACTAACTAGGCCCTCAGTGACGCACAAAAAGCAAGGCGTGCACTGAATGTGCATGGCCACACTATGGGTCCAAAAGGCTATGCAAGCGTTCGCCAAAGACTACAGGCGGAGTCTGCGGCTACTCAGGAGTCTGCTCCTACTCAGGAGTCTGCCACACCCATGCCTCGCCATGATATCTGGATAGCTGGGAGGCAAAACAAGAAGGGTGAAATAAAGAAGCCCGTAACTGCTAAGGTGGTTGCGAAAATGGTGAAATACAACTCTTAGAGCAATCGTTTGAATATTGATTATTTGTGGTGTTAACTTACCAATTTCTGTTGATGGTGATTAGCGGGAGCTGCACGAGCAGAGGAAACAAGGCTCGTTCATCCCTCAGGGCACAAGGGATGAATTGACAGTTGCTCTGGGTAACCTAGAGCATCCTGGACGTGTTACGGGTGCAGGCACTGGTGTGGGCATCAAAGCATTCTTTGGGCCATCCCAGCATAAACCCAGAGCAGGACTTTCTCAAGAAGAGGTAACCTATTCTTTTTTTAGAATGTTACTGCAAAAGGAAATTCAATAATAAGAAGCTAATGTTTCTTTTATCCATGTATAGGAGAATAAGAGAGTCGAGGATATAGTTGCTAAGAAGGTCAACGATGTAGTTGCTGAGAAGGTCAAGGAAGAATTGCTGCGGTGGCAGGCATCTCAGGCTTCCAATCAGCCTATGGCGACCCACTCTTCTCCTGATGCACAGACTGCGAGTAATCCTGGAGACCCATCGCCTAACACGTCTGCTGTAAGTATTGTTTATGACATTGTAGCTAGTCTTTTCAAGATGATATGTTTTCAAGATGATATGTATATATGTATAACATTCTTTACGTAATTTTGTAGGCATTAAAGCCATGCCGCTTAAGAATGCAAGACTATGTTTTTGCAGAGGCACAGGCTTACCCGTCCCTTCCTGGGGAAAAGTTTCACGGGACTCCAATGCCACAGGGCTACGTTTGTGTGGGCCCATTACGTGTGTTACTCGATTGGAGGGAAGCTACATTACCATATCCCCACCCGAATATTGATACACTTGCTGAGGCAGAAGGCGGGGTCATATTGTGGCCCAAAGCAGATGTCGTCTACACTACTGAAATTGTAAGATAAATTTACATTGATTTAGACTGTTAATGTGTATATATGAGGTCAACTGATCTGAAATTATATATACAAGTTAAAAAGAAGACACTAGGAGCACCTAGGCCTCCACCTCCACTTCCCGCATTACCAAGTTGGGTTCCAACTGACCTAACATACCCGTTAGGTCCTTCTTATAGGGGAATGGCATGTTGGCTACAGGCACATAATATACATTGCCCTATAATTGTTTCTTTAGATGCAGATTATGCAGGTCAATCATACGATAGCTCTTTATTTATACAAGATATTATTGAGCTGTTTATGTATGCTTGGCTGAATACATCAATGATAGAGACATGGATAAGGTGAGATCTTATTTATACATCCATATACCTTGTGTAAGATCCGGTGATCTGGTTTCTTATATATTAATGCATACGTAATACATGTTTTGCAGCTACTTAGTCGAAGATCAATGCAAACAATTTGCATTTGATCATGTGGGATTTTTGATTCCATTATTGATTAGTATGGTAGATAAAGACCCTGATAGTGTTCAACAATATTGTATAGATGCTTTTACAATTTTTGGTCAGCAAAAGAAGACGATAATAATAGCTCCATTCAATGTCAAGTAAGTTTACTTTATTTATAATTTGGACTTAAGAAAATTCCATTTTTATTGTGCATTTTGAGTTATTAATTGTTAACTTTTTACCTCTAGCGGTAGACATTGGGAGTTACTAGTTATTGTCCCCGGGACATTCACTGTTTATTATCTAGATCCCGCGGGAAGTACATTAAACACTAAAATTGGACACGTAATGAGAATGCCATTATTCTGGTGAGAAATATTTCATTTTTGTATCTGTTAACATCTGTTATTACATTACTATTTACTTATGCAATTTACTGTGTTATATTAACATGTAGGGGTTTAGATGCATTCAAAAAGGCTGGAGGAACGGTCCCAAGGAAAAAGAACCAGCCAATAAATTGGCAGAACGTACAAGTAATGTTCCCGACTCCAATGGATATATTATTGATGTGAATTGTGCTTAGTTGTATAATTTTGTATGTTTCAATTTATAGTGCGCTACACAAGACAACGGATGGGCATGCGCATACTATGTGATGCGATTTATGCAGATGATTATCCGACATGCCGCATTGGACATCGATACCATACATGAGGTATTATATATAATCTCATTAGTTAGTATGAAATATATCAATCTTATTTTTATATTATTACTAATATATATACATCATTCTCTTTGCAGGTGTTTAAAACTGACCACACTATAGGTAAACGCTTAAAAAATATACATGCTCCATATACGATGGAAGCATTAAATGAAATAAGAGAAGAATGGACAAAAGCCATACAAGCAGTGGCAATTGTAAGATATAATTGGGATGTTGATAGCGATAATGAATGATACTTTGTAAATAAATATTTATGAATGTTAATACATGTATTTGAATGTTTCTATATGTGTGAATGTGAGAATTGAATTGATGTCTGAATGTATCTACTTGTGTGAATTTTTTTTTGTTAATTTTACAGGTTTGTGGCCTATTTGTAGGCTGATATCAATGGATGTCGTAAACCTACAGTTCAGAAAACTGAACTGCAGGTTCTCATCCTACTGACCAGCCACAGCAGGCCTGCAAACTGATATGAAAAAAAAAAGATATAGGCGTCGGTTATTTACAGAAAACTGTCAGCAAAGACCTACAACGTCGGTTTTTTGAAAAAAATTGACGCCTCATGTGGCCACGGCCATGCTGGAAATGGCCACGCCTATAATACATATAGCGTCGGTTGTTTAGTTGATCACTAAAGCCAAAAGGGTTCGCGCCACAGAAAACGGCGTCATCTAGGACACTTTCTGCGTCGGTTACCAGTTAAACAACCGACGCAGAATGTGTCCTAGATGACGTCGTTTTCTGTGGCGCGAACCCTTTTGGCGTCGGTTTTCTATAAACAACCGACACATGTACGTTAAATAGGCGTCGGTTAAAAAACCGACGCCAAAGTGTTCGACGGGCGCCGCTCGGAAACCGACGCCAAATGTAATAGTGGCTACTTCTTCATCACCCTACATAAGGTCTCTTGGGCTAAAATAAACATGGATGGGGACAATGAGTTTCCTTGCTTTAGCCTTTTTCATAGGGAAGAAACGAGAGGAGACACCATTCAGCATCACAGACGCCCACGATCCTTCAAAGAAAGCCGTACACAGCTCAACTGTCTCATCCATCATCCCAAATTTTTTCAATACTCGGCGTAAGAAGGTCCTATTAACCATATCATACGATTTTTTGATGTCCAACTTAATCACCACATTACCATCCATATTATCCACTAATAGGTAGTGCACTAGTTCATTTGTCAATTTGATTTGATTTTCTATGTCTCTACCGTGAACAAAACCCCCTTGTTCTGGAGATACCATCATAGGGAGTAGTCCTGCCAGCCTATTATTCAATACCTGAGCTAATAAACGCATGGACACATTTTTTGCTGAGATTGGTCTAAAATCATATGACAAAGATTGTGCTTTTTCAACTTTTGGAATCAGACACAATCTATTGCACTTTAGGATACGATAGGCTGACTTGTTAATGAAGAAATATCTAGCAAGATTAACTAGGTCAGTCTTCACAATATCCCAAGCCGCGATATAGAAGGTGACTATGAAATTGTGCAGGCATGACATGCTATTCTTATCCATCTGTTTTAAAGTGTTAAAGATTTCCTCCTCTGACGAGAGGTCCATCAATAAAAGGGTATCATTTAATGATAACAACTCAGGGACAACTTCAAGAAAAGGACCACCTTCCTCCACGTGACCAATATCTATTGTATTGTAGAACTCCTTGAATAATCTTGATTCTTTTGCCATAATTTGTGCATGTGACTCAATCAAAGTACCATTCTCTAGGACTAACTTATGGATATGGTTTCTCTTCCTTCGACTTTAACGACCACATGATAAAACTGTGTCACAGTCTCCATCCTGGAGCCACAAAATCTTTGATTTTTCTTTCCATTGTAATTCCTCTTTCACAATGATATCTTCAAGTTCATTCTTTTCTACCTTTAAAAGCCTTTCAATCGTTATCGAAGGGCTCTGATCAAAGGTAACTATTGGTTACGAATCACGTCCCCTAAATCAGCTTTCTTTTGTATAAGACAACCAAAAATTGATTTGCTCCATTTTTTCAAGTAGCGTCTCATATTTGATAATTTTGCATATAACATAAAAGAGGGGTCGCCCCATCCCTCGGCACTCCAACCACGTGTTATAGATGGAAGGCAATCTGGATGATGTAACCATACTGGTAGGAAGGAGAAAGCGGAGGGGGCTCAAGCATAACCATCTTCCTAATTACAAATTAGGAGGGGACAATGATCAGAGGATCTCTTGTGAGTCATATGTTTCAACTTTGTTTTCAGAGACATTGACAACCAAGATGGACTGACAAATCCACTGTCCAATATCTCCCATGCAGAGAGAAACTAGGACTGTTTATCCACCCAAGTGAACACGCTACCTTAAATCCAACTCTTTAACATTTACATCAGCGATCCATTTATTGAAGTCTCACATCCCTATGAAATCATGTACCAGAATGCCTCATTGTTAACTAATGTCTCTAATAAAATGTTAAAAGATCATACTTGTCATTTTAGTTATATACATATACACTGTCTGCGATTAATTTTCAAGTAAAATATCTAGGCGGATTGGTAGAAGCGGTGCTTTCATAGAATGTAGACCCGGGTTTAAGCCCTGGTGGTTGCAATTTTTATATACTCAGCCCCTCCTCTTTCAACTAATAGCTGGTAAATATAATCCAGCCCCCCTGTTCTCAGTTTCTAGTTCCGCCCCTGATTGGCTCGTCACCGCTATAAACAAAGGTTTATGTTGTCTACACATCCTTCCAAGTATTTTCGTAGTTTTATCATTTGCCGCTCCTCTTATATTCCACAAGACAAACTTACGCATGCAAACACAAAGCCATCATTTTCTTCATAGTTACCCATGTTTATCACCTATAATAACCCCTCTTCCTATGAAATCTAGAGCCCTCCATCGAATTTTAACTATCTCCATAGAAATCCCCTCCGACGCTTTGTACCTCTTCGTCTGACCAAGCCACCAATCTCTGTGAGATAGCACTATCACATACTATAAAAGCGCTGCCCTCCTATCCATGTCACTTCTCCATTCTTAGTCTTCCAGTAGTGTGTCAGACTCTTCTATTCCGGCCCCAACGGAGTGATAGATCCATAAAATCCCGGAGTGATGTTGGTGGAAAATATCGGTGAACTCCTTGCTGATCCATAACCCATCTGTGAGACATAGAGCTGTCTTGGTCCTGTCCACTGATAACCCAGGTCGCCTCCCTGTTTGAATTTGCCTCCTTTCCGTCCTCCCCATGTCACTCCATAACAAAGGGATTTTGTTCCACAGCGTGTATTGATCACAGAGAGAACGTTGCGATCAGGATATCCAATCTATTGGCCATCTTAGTTGGGGCAAACCGATCATCAGAAATCGCCAAAGTGGCAACTTTCATCAATTTGGCATGAAATCTAATGTTGTCCACTATAACAACTAGGAATTGAGGAATATCCTCATTCAAGGTCTCCACTAAGATAAGGACCCTCGATACATCATCCCCTAATCTTTTCCATCGTTAAATCCCAATCATATCCCCAAATACCTTCATCATCTCTTGTAGGGATAATTCATCTCTGAAAGGAAGGGGTATATCCTCAATCCAGATCCACATTCTAGATTTGTTCATGCCCATTTCCATGCTATCTATTGCAAAGAGTTTAAAAGCCACTCCATACCGTATTGGTATTACAGCCAAAGCAGATATAACCTCGTCCCTAGACTCAAAGAAAATCACAGCTCTGCAGTTTTCCACCAGAACAATCTTTGAGGCCTTCTATCGTTCACTGAGGAGATAGTCTTTCATCTTGGTCCATGAGACTTCTTCCGTCTAGTCTACCTACAAAGTATCTCACATCTAAATAACCCCCTAGGCTCTACCCTCATTCTGCTCTATCAGCCATACCGACACCCGTTTCAGCATGTGGTCTCTATCATCAATCTGTGTAGAATGATCCCCACCCCCTATTCAGGGATGGGAACTCGGAGTAATTCTGTAGATCCAGAGACAGTCTAACAGGTGGGCACATCTTACATTGACCTATCAAGTGACCCGATTTATGACATCAGTAGCAGACCTTTGATGAGGTACATTGTGCTTGCCAATGTCCAGGATGCATACATTTATAGCAAACATTTATGGGAATGTTATAAAAAGGCTTCCTTCTAGAGGTTTCCTTATCTGGCAAAGGTGTGCTTCGCCTGCTTCTACAATTGCAAACTGTGATGAAACCTTCTTCATCAACTCCTTGAAAAGTGCTTGGAACCACCGTCTCTATATTTGTAGGGACTTTCGTCAAACAGTTGAAGTGCATCCTGCACAGCAGTCTCTGGATCCACATGATTTTTAGCCGATCTACGGTTGGATATTATGGTACGAACCACATGACTCCTTTGTCGATTCCCATACAGGCCCTCTGTTGGCGGTGGGAGATGTAAAGGAGTAGTCACCATTCTAGGCAAACCCGAATGGATTTCCACAAACTCCCCACCCAGATCCAAAAGTCCTATGGTCACGTGGTATGGGTTTGGTGTTCAGATACATACCTTTTCTGGACTCTGCCAGAGTATTAGTATCTGAAATGAAACCCACCCCAAGGCCCTGTAGCGGTGATGTTTGGGCACCTTATCCGGATACCACTCATAACTCATATTAGAGTGGTTCATTGAACAATAAAATCAAATTTGTAAAACCCTTGTATATGCATTCTTTTCTTATACATCTTATTTCATGATACATGTTTACCTATCAATGCTTGTCAGTCAATTTTCCCACCCATACTCGTCGATATTTGTCTACCAATTTACTAATTGCACTTTCAGTTTCTAACATCCAAATTCTTAATGTATACTTAATTTTGGACCTGACCATAAGTAGCTTGACTTCCACATAGCATGGATTTTTTTCTTAGTATCCAAAAATTAGATTTATTAAGTGTGACTATTTCAAGCAAATTACAAAAAAGAACATTTAAAGGCATATCATGTGGGAGATTTGGGCATTATGCTTTTTCATGCCTATTTATAAAGAAAAGGGACAAAAACATGGTTTGGCTCCCTCAAACCTCCCTTTAAATGAGGTTTGAAAGATCACAAGCTTAAATGAATATCTTTTTGATCTTTCTTGTAAATTAAGTTTTTTTTGGCAAGATTATTATGTGTTTAAAGAAAAAGTTGGATAGAGCTCATGAATTGACTTTGAATATTTTTCTTGGTTATCTTTAAAATTGGTTTTTAGATACATTCCATTTTTGAGTCACATGTTATATATATATATATATATATATATATATATATATATATATATATATATAGAGAGAGAGAGAGAGAGAGAGAGAGAGAGAGAGAGAGTCAGGCTAGAATACACTCGAGTGTACGGATCACACGAATACACTCAAGTGTGTTTTCATATCAAGACTATTTTTTGCAAAATGTAAACCGTTGACCTTCACCGTCATACTATAATTAGGCTACATACAAATTTTGAGCCCATTTGGATGAGTGTAAGTCACTCATCCAAGGGCAACAAAATCGACGCGCGAAACTAATTCGAAATGTATAATTTTTGCAGTCTTCATAACATGAGCAATACATATCCAAATGTGCTCAAATTTTGCGTATGAGTTGTTCACGAGATGTTTAAGAAGATCAACGGATTAGATTTTCAAAAAAAAAACATTGCATCATGAAAAACTACTTGAGTGTATTCCACTCCGGATACACTCGAGTGTATTCTAGCCTGACTCTCTCTCTCTCTCTCTATATATATATATATACAAATATAAATATATATATATATATAAATACAAATATATATATATATAAATACAAATATATATATATATACAAATATATATATACAAATATATATACATATAAATACACACACACAGATATATATATATATATATATATATATATATATATATATAAGGTTCAATTCTTAGTTTGAGCTCAATTTTTAAGATCATGAGATTAAGGGGGAGCTTAAATTTATTTGTTATAAACTTGCATATCTATATCATTTTTTTCCTTAATGACTTCTCTATATCAATATGGGCTTAACATCCCTTATATTTGGTCTTAGGATTATTTTTTCCTCATTTTGTGCTTAATGGATTTGCTATCATTTATGGGCTTAACATCCCTTGAAAATGATTGAAAAGTCACTTTTTATTTTGTTTTGTTTTTTTAATAAAATCTCCATACCATGTAGGACAACATTCCTTGCATTGATATTGAGATATTACTAAAATGGTGTTTTTCATGACATCTATATATCATGGCGGACTTAACATTCCTTACCATTGGTATAGAGTATCCTTTCAATAATTTTGCTTGATGGGATCTTTTTATCATGGAGTACTTAACATTCATTTCAATGGTAATTACACAAATTTTTAATGTTCCTTGATCAAATATGGCTTTTTGTCTATACACTATATGCTCTTTTATGAAATGTATCTAATTTCTTTTTTTTTACATCATTATTTCAATTATTAAATCTTTATTGTTCATTGAGTATATATTCCCTCCCCAAAATAATCATCTTATTGAGGGGAAGTGTCTCCTTGAGAGGTATCATTGATAAGCATAAACCCCTTTTTGATTTTAACAAAGGGGAAGAAAAATCCCATGAGGTAATTTTGATTATTTAAAGGTCTGATGATCTAAATTGTCCTATTTCAAATTATATTATGTAAATATTTGTCATCATCAAAAAGGGGGATATTGTTATTTTTTAGATATGCCACACTCTAGATTTGATGATTCAAATATTTTTCATTTATATTAATAAAAATGTGAATTTGGTATTTCAGGTTATCAAGGAGCTTAGACACGTTTCCACATCAAGTTGTGCCATGAATATACCTTGTATTAATACTTTATGTATAACTTTAATTGCTAGGAATGATGTAAGAACAAGTGAAGATCAACCCAATCCTATCCTAAACCTCTTTTAACACATATATCAAATCTTTAGGAAAGATAGTTATCATTAGAAAAATCATTTAATATATTTTCCAAAAGTTTAAAATTGTATTTATGGACACATTTTTGGTCAAACTACACTTCAACCGAGAAAAGCGGTTGTAGAAAATAGCCATTGGAAATTTTGAGAGGAGAAAGACTCACGATCGAGCTACATTTCTACTAAGATGGATCTCAATCAAAGTTAAATTCAATCAAGAATCAGTCTGTGACACTCCATCACAGTTATCAAGATTACTTAAAACAAAACACATCATCGATCACTAATTAACCACATAACTAGAAAAGAGGCTAAATTAAAACCAATTTAAACATTACCATCATGTTCAGAAATATTTACATAAAGGTCAAACAACTTTCATGTCCACACATATCATATCAGGTATTTACATGTATGTCTAGTGGACTCAGCCAGAACCTATATACAAAAGCTTTTGTTCCACATATACATGCCATATACAAACACCAACACACTGTCTAAAACTTGATTTGATGTACATATCATCTACAAAACATCCCTTGCGCAAACTTGAGTGTACAGGGACGATTCTAGGACACACTAACGTCTATCCAACCTTCTGTTCCTACTCCTCTTTAGACTGCTCTTCCTCACCACCATGATCCTGATGACATCGTTGACGATCACCTACAAAGATGTGGTGACCCATGAGGTGAGACCAATGTCCCAATGAGAGATAAAACTCTCAACAATGGTTATTAATTAAAACAAGTTATATTATTAAACAAGTTAAGTAGATTAAATAGGTCAAGCAAGTTAAACAGATAGGCATACAAACATGCATGATAATAAGTATGTAAAGAAACAGATAAGACTATCATTTAGGGAAGATCTGCCTTATCCTACTACATTTTATAACAACTTAAGAAAAATAGGAAACAAGGTAAGGGTTATCTACCAATGTGAGTCGTGTTTAACCCTAAATAGATATACTACATCGCTAGATTACACCTTTTATTAACCCCTGGGGAGTTTGAGGTATATCATTCAGACTCTAACAGACCACTGCTAAGTCAAAATTATTCCATACAAGATCTAGGAGAGCCAGAATCCTAAGACCTTATCCTCCCTCGATCAGTACAAGTCATCCCCAATGACATATATAGTCAATTTGCAAAAAAAACTAGTCCTCCCTTGGTATATAGGTCATGACACTAGTAACTAGGGTATACAAACCCTAGCATCCGAGGTACAACCATTTCTGTCCTCAAAACATCATATAAGATGAATCCATAATCATATGAGATATGGCCTCAAAAGTTCTCATGTCAAGGTATGACCACAACCATCTTCAAAACATGCATATACTCAACATCATATGACTCTGAGCTTCCACTAGAGGAATACTCATTTCACCATCTAGAAAATCCTGACACTAGGATGGATTTACGACACATGAAACTAGATGATGAGGTATTCTATTGATTAGTTAATTTCAATTGGGTGAGTTAAGACGGCATCACAAGTTACATACAAAACCTAAAAAGTTCTACAAAAAAGGGTAGATTGCAACTTCAGAAGATATAAACATATGAAATGAAATTCTTATCACATCATCACATTATACTATTCCTTATCACATCATGAGGAGAGATACACCTCCATTAGTGCTTAAAACATGCCCAAGGGCCAATAAGACCATCACATCATTTCTTGAAAGAACATCATTATCTTTCCATGCCTTACCAAAGGCTCATCAAACCATCACCATACATGTGTCACATAAGTTCAACATAACTTTTGTATTTAAGGGCTTATGATGTTCATATGGCAACATATTTGGGTTAGTATTGCTCAACATACCAACCATACAAGAAAGTTAAGTATGATTAACCATCATCACCTATTTGTATTAGGGTTAGGTTCAACATGATAGGTTGAATGAATATTACAAATCACCCATCAAGGATAAACACTGATTCTTAATATTTTCAAGTGATCATGAATGCATAAGGTTAAACAACACCATTTGATTTCGTACAACTAAACTCATGGCCCTTACTCATAGGATCAGAAAACCCATCAATCATAGGTTAGGAAAACATAGAGACCACATTGATCAGAAATTTCATCGACCACTAGGATAAAGAATCCTTGACGACCGCTAGGGTTATGATCCTTGGTGTCCACTAAGAGTCCAACATCTCCATCGACCACTGAGTGTCCAAAACATAGAGACCACTATGGTTATCTATCTCATTGACCACTAGGGTTTGAGATCTTAGTGACCACTAGGGTTATCTATCGCATCGACCACTAGGGTTAGAGATCATAGAGACCAATAGGGTTAGCCATCTCATCGACCACTAGGGTTAGAGATCTTAACAAACACTAGGGTTAACCATCTCATCAACCACTAGGGTTAGAGATATTAGCAACCAACATGAGATATAAAATCTTAGAGAACACTTTAGATTAAAAACTCATCAACCACACAAGTTTAAAACTTGGATACCATTAAGGAATTCAAAACCTTGGCATCCAATTTGAAACCAAAAGCTTATTGACCACATAGTGATACAAAACTTGGTAACTATATGAAAATACAAAATCTTAGCACCACTATAGATTAGAAACTTGGTGACCATCACGAGGTACAAAGCTTCATCGACCACATAAGAGTAACAATCTTGGTGACCATTCATGGTGTCAAAATCTTGGCAACCATTACAGAAATAAAATCTTATTGACCACTTAGAGATACAAAACTTGGCGACCATATGAAAATATGAAATCTTAGTAACCACTACAGATTAGAAACATGGTGACCATTATGAGGTACAAAATTCAGTGACCATATAAGAGAAACAATTTTGGCGATCACTCATGGTGTCAAAATCTTGGCGACCATCATAGAATTCAAATCTCATAGACCACTTAGAGATACAAAACTTGGCGACCACACAACATCACACACCTGTGCATGATCTAGGGTTTTTATCTTCAAGGAAGAAACATGCATCAGGTTTAGGAGTACATCAAGATGGATTATCTACTCAAGATCTATCATCTAAGATCAACCCTAGGTAAAATGTCATCTTTTTACTTGGAACAACATTTTAGAGCAACATATGTGCTAGGTAAGAGTAAGCAATAATAATGGTGAAAGTTATATAATTCACTTTAGAGATGATGAAGAAACTCTAAACACAAAGGTAGCTTGAGGATGGAAGAAGGAAACCCTAGCGTGAGCACTCCACTCAGCCAAGCTAGCTTCTTCTTCAAAAAGTAAGCAAACTCTTGGTAAAGGAAGCAAGAAAGAAGTGTTCTTCAACCACTTGATCAAGCTCCACAACGGATATGACCAAGAAGAAGAGAGAGGGAGGTAGGATAGAAAGAAAAATGAAGGAAAAGAGGGAGATCTCACTTACTATGACCAATAACCAAAGGAAGGAAGCACCACACGACATCAACAAGGGTGGATCCAAACCCTAGGTGCACATGCAAGCAATATAAACCACCTTCTTCAACCTTGGATCCTTCTTCTCCACCAAGTAAGGGGGGACGGGATACAAGTACAAGGAAGAAGAGAGAAAAAATAGGTGTAAAGAGCTTGTTTGCATGCAAGGAGGGAGGTATATATAGGGTTAGGGTGAGAGAGAAAGGAAAGGAGGGCTGTAAAGCCATGCATGCCATGTGTCCAATGTTAAAGCATCTCACACATGCAACCAGGTCAAACATGTTGGCCACAAAACCAATGACCATAACAAGAAAACTCATTGAACAAGATGACCAGAAATCATAGTGTCCACTTTGAAATTCCTAGCGATCATGGTGATCAGAAAACCAAACGATTGCCAACCCTAGGAAAGTTGGCGACCAAGAGAGTTTGAAAGTCTCATCAACTGCCTATCCTAGATGGCTCAATAAGCCTTGGCGACCGACAACACTAGATACCTCATGAGAACAACCTTGGAGACCACCAAGACTAGTTGTCTCATGGCGTCCAACACTCAGTGAACCATGTGAGTTAGGGCATCCATGAGGACAAACCCTAATCAACATATGAATTGACTTCACCACTCAAACCAAGGTGTACAAGGTGACCCAAAGCACAAATATATCAAACATAATATGAAAACATGTGAGACACAACAAGAATGTGACAAATTGCAGGAAAAATCCTAGATATGGGTAAATTGCATAAAAAGTCAAAACAAGCACATAAATACATAACTTTCTCTAGGTGTGTAAAGAGCTTATTTGCATGCAAGGAGGGATGTATATAACGGGTTAGGGTGAGAGATAAAGAAAAAGAGGGGCTTCAAGCCATGAATGCCATGTATCCAAGGTTAAAGCATCTCGCCCATAGAAGCATCTCACACATGCAACCAGGTCAAATATGTTGACAACAAAACCAATGACCACAACACTTGAGATGCTCATCTTTTTGCCGAAACGGCTGTCTCAACACTTGAGATGGTCATTTGGAAGCTGAGTCACCTAATCTATCGATATGTTGTGTGAATTAAATACCTACGCATTTCAGTAATCAATCCAATCATCATCTAAGATCAAACTCATATTCTAGATGAGTTCCTATGTGTGTGACCATATAGGTTACATATCACGTTGGTAGTGAATGTACATAACTAACTTATGATATCACAAGCAAGGAGCGATGCCTAGTCACACATCAGTGCTACCCAATTGAATGGAAAGTTGGAGAACACCTTCAACCTACAATATGTGAAAGGTGTTGCAGCGATTGCATAATTGCTTTGTCTCTGATATCCAGAAAGAACATGAGGCATGGAATCATCATCCTCTCAACATTCATTCCATGCTCCTTGAACCAAAAGCAGACTATCTGTGATAATGTGACCTCAATATCATATATTGATTGACATGTGCATGCGCATGATTTTCTCACTCTCGCTTATGAAGTGGCCAGGATATCATGGTCCAATAGGAGGAGTAAATCTGATATCTATCACTCACAGTCTATCCCCATGTGTCAAAGTCAGCCAACCATCACCTTTATAACAAACCATGTTTCAAGACTGTGTTTGATGATGTTAAAGCATATCCAATGACATGTGATGAGTGTAGTGATTTCAGGTCTAAGAATCACAATCACCACCTTCACTATGAGAGCTAACTATGACCACCAAGAATGGTTTCCATGTGTCACTCTCAAGGTGGGTCTGTCTGTTATACTGTTCTCTAACATGTATATGTGTGCTTGGTTTGATATTGACATATCATGACTAATGATATTTTGTCATCAACCAACCCACACTCTAGTCTGTAGTGTTACTGGTGTCTATCTTCCTTCCACGGTAACAACCGACTGAGGACATAATAAGAATGTACACACTCTTAACATTCATATGATCTCATCCTCCAAGTCACGTACTTGAAGACAAACATCATTGATTATTGTCATTCTTTAGACATTCATAATATTTCCTCATTATCTCATAACTGAGTGAAACAAAATTAATTGGAAGCTTTCCTTTATGAGTATTAATCAAATCTTCTATGGTATATGCCATGTCAATCATCACATGATTGTCTATCTAGGTATACCTTACCAACATACCAATCATACAAGAAAGCTAAGTATGATTAACCAACATCACTTATTTGTATTAGGGTTACATTAAACATGAAAAGTTGAATGAATGTTACAGATCACCACTCAAGGCTAAACCCTAATTCTTAATATTTCAAGTGATCATGAATGCATAAGTTTAAACATCACCATTTGATTTCATACAACTAAACTCATGACCCATACTCATTGGAACATAAAATCCATTGATAAGAGGTCAGTAAAACATAGTGACCACATAGACCGGAAATTTCATCGACCACTAGGATCAAGAATCCTAGGCGACCACTAGGGTTAGGATCCTTGGCATCCACTAAGAGTCCAACATATTTATCGAGCACTGAGGGTCCAAAACATAGTGACCACTAGTATTAGATATCTCATTGAACCACTAGGGTTAGAGATCTTAGCAACCACTAGGGTTATCTATCTCATTGTCCACTAGGGTTAGAGATCTTTGTGACAGCTAGGGTTACCATCTCATCAACAACTAGGGTTAGCGATCTTAGCGACCCCTATGGTTAGCCATCTCATCGACCACTAGGGTTAGAGATCTTAGCAACCAACATTAGATACAAAATATTAGCGACCACTATAGATTAAAAACTCATCAACAACACAAGTTTAAAACTTGGTGACCATCAAGGAATTCAAAATCTTGGTGCCCACATAGAGATACAAAACTTGTCGGCGAGATGAAAACATAAAATCTTAGTGACCACTATAGATTAGAAACATGGAAAGCATCATGAGGTACAAAATTTCATCAACCACTTAAGAGTAAAAATCTTGGAAACCTCTCATGGAGTCAAAATCTTGGGTACCATCATAGAAATCAAATATCATCGACCAGTAAGAGATACAAAACTCGGCGGTCATCATAGAACTCAAATATCATCGACCAGTTAGAGATAAAAAACTTGGTTACCATACCAAAATACAAAATCACAGTGACCACTATATATTATAAACTTGGCAATCATCATGAGGTATGAAACTCTATCGTACACATAAGTATAACAATCTCGGTGACCACTCATGGTGCCAAAATCTTGGAAACCACCATAGAAATTAAATATCATCGATCACTTGAAGATAAAAAAACTTGGCGACCACATAGCATCACACACATGTGCAAGATCTACGGTTTCTATCTTCAAGGAAGAAATGTGCATAGGATTTAAGGGTACATCAAAATGGATTACCTACTTAACATCTATCATATAATCTCAACCCTAGGAAAACATGTCATCCTTCTACTTGGAACAACATTTTAGAGAAAGATCATGTACATGCAAGGTAAAAGTAAGAAATAATCATGGAGAAAGTTATATAACTGACCTTAGAGATGATGAAGAAACTCCAAACAACAAGGTAGCTCAAGAATGGAGGTATGAAACCCTAGATTGAGAATTCCACTCGGCCAATCTATCTCCTTCTCTATAAAGGAAGAAAACTCTAGGTCAAGGAAGCAAGAAAGAAGTGTTCTTCATCCACTAGATCAAGCTCCACCATGGATCTGACCAAGAAGAAGAGAGAGGAAGGTAGGGAAGCAAGAAAAATGAAGGAAAGCAAAGAGATATCACTTA
This sequence comes from Alisma plantago-aquatica, assembly GCA_963693085.1. Taxonomy (NCBI): domain Eukaryota; kingdom Viridiplantae; phylum Streptophyta; class Magnoliopsida; order Alismatales; family Alismataceae; genus Alisma; species Alisma plantago-aquatica. Next base: position 1,049,458,132 of record OY856413.1, on the reverse strand, counting down.
CTAATACCAAGAAGAAAAATAAGGAAGAACCACACAACCTCAATAAGGGTGGATCCAAACCCTAGGTCCACATGCAAGCAAGATCTGCCACCTTCTTCAACCTTAGATCATTCCGCACCAAGCATGGGGGGACGGGCTCCAAGCACAAGGAAGAAGAGAGAGAAAGCTCGATGTGTAAAGAGCTTACTTTCATGCAAAGAGGGAGGTATATATAGGGTAAGGGTGAGAGAGAAAGGAAAGGAGGGGCATTAAGCCATTCATACCTTATGTCCAAGGTTAAAGCATCTTGCCAATGTAAGCATCTCACACATGCAACTAGGTCAAACATGTTGACAACAAAACAAATGACCACAACAAGAAAACTCATCAACCAAGATTATCATAAATCATAGAGGCCACATTTAAATTCCTAGAGACCATGCTGATCAGAAAACCAAACCACCGCCAACACTACAAAAGCTGGCAAACAAGAGAATTCAAAAGTCTCATCGACTACCAATCCTAGATGGCTCAAGAAACCTTGCCAACCTCCAATACTAGAGACTTCATGAGAACAACCTTGGTGACTACCAACACTAGCTGACTCATCGGGTCCAACACTCAAAGTCAATCATGCGAGTTTGGGCACCATGAGGGCAAATTGTAATATCAACATATGCAAAAAGAATATGACAAATTGCAAAAAAATAGATATAGGTAAATTACATAAAAACCCAAAATAAGCACATAAATGCATAGCTTGCTCAAACAATGTCCAAACTGGACCAAACATGAAACTTAAGCTTATCACATGATACCAAAACACATATTATGGTTTAATTAGGTTTTTAAGCATCCAACTATGATAACAATGCATGCTCATCTAAAAGCAAGGTAAGGGGTCTTACACAGTCCCTAGTCAAAATTAGGAATTTATTATTCTATCCATTGGAAACTAAAATTTTGACATCCTAATAGTTAGTTTAGCATTTAACTTGGTCAAAACTCTCCCAACGACCATATTGACCATTACTAAATGTTTCATGTGTATAAGAGTGCCTTATGAACACTTAGGATACCCAATTGACACACATACATTTGAGCAAACTATTTATGTGCTATCTCTCTCAAAGCTTAGAATTCTATATTGCTATATTTAGATCTAAGCCATAGCTCAAAATATTTTCATACTCTGCCAAATATAGGCTTATCTATCCTTGTGGAGAGATTGATCATTATTTGTTCGTACATAGGTTCATATTGCATATTTTGAAGAGTTGTAAATTCCTTCTTCCTCTCTTATTGATAGTTATTGTTGTTGGTTCTTCTTACTACTTCTTGAGAGAAGGATGTGAAGAAGCTTCTTGGTGCTACTAATTGTAAAAGGTTTCTTCCAAGGAGGAGTATGATCGAATCTACTCTCTTATATTTCTTCCAACTATTTTTTGGGAAGAAGGCTATTGGGAAGTGTATTGGAAGTACTTCTACTGACAAGATTGCATCCAAGGAGGAGGGTAATTGTGATCTACTCCATAGTGTTTCTTCCAATGAATTCTTGGGAAGAAGTTTGTTAGGAACCATTAGTGGAGCTAATTCTTGTGATGAAGTTGCGACCAAGGTGGGAGTCTGATTGTGATCTACTCCCTTGTACACGTTCTACTTGATCTTTAAAAGGAGGGTTGCCTTGAAAAACAAAAGATGCCAGTTGATTTTCTATATTTTTTATCTATTAAACAAAAGGAATAAAAAACATGTTGAAAAACCCTGGTCAGGAACAAATAGGCAGTGGACGACTATAACAAAACCATGCTACATCAGGTATCTCTTTTGGTTTTCTTTATTTATCCATATAACTTGCTTTAAATTTCCATCGCATTATCTTTTTAACCAAGTTACAATACCTTATTGTGTTTTAAATTGAATACATTTTTATATAAGATATATTCACTCCCCCTCTAGATGTATAAAGTGGTACTAGAGTGAGTATTCAAATAGCTTTAACAAGTCTTAGAGATGGGGGAAACTTCTTGGAGCAACTCAATTTTGAAGGATCACACATCAACCGACCGGCTATCTTTGATGGATCCAACTACACTCATTAGAAGAAAGATATCCAATTCTTCATTGAAAGTGTTAGCCCTAATCTTTGGAAAATGTTCATCTATCCATATGTGTCTCCTGTAGTAGATGTTGAGGAATGTGATGCGACTATTGAAAATGCTAGAGTCATATACTTACTTTATAATTCTCCTTCTATGATGAACTTAATCATATTTCCTCTTGTGAAAGTGCTTATGATATTTGGAGGAAATTATATGTTATTCATGAAGAATCAAGAAAGTTAATGATTATATAATTAATATTCTTACTCATAGACTAGAGTTATTTCACTAGGAAAAACATGATACTATTTCTGAAATGAATTCTTGATTTGCCTCTACTAGAAATAGAATAAAATCCTTTGGATAGAATATTGTAGAATGTGAGATAGAAGAAAATTGTCATCATACAGTTCAATGCCTAATCACTAAAAATGATGAACAAAAGTGATGAAAATATTGTATCTTCATCAACTTTTTGCAAAAATGAACTTGTTGAATTTAAATTAGATAAAGTTGACAAATATAAGAAAAAGAAATTGTTCGATATTGTTAATTACTTAAATATAGAAGTAAATGATATAAATGATGAAAATCTTGTTCTATTTACTTGCTCTAAATTGGTTGAAAATAGATAAAATTTCTGGTAGAATAACTCTTGATCTAATACAATTCAATCGAGGGGTAGATTGATCAAAATACAATTGGATCAAAATACTGACTTTAAGTTTTAATTTGGTTGTCTTGATTTTCTACACATTTATTTGGTCTATCAAGTCTAAAATGATCTAATTTAATACTGTAAATGTGATATTTTCACATGTGCTCGATCAATGCAACTCAGTCAAATATGCTTGGTAAAAAGTGATAAAATTAGAATTTAACACCTTGATAGCATTCTATTATTGGTGCTTTACAATTATAATTTTTTATATGCATTTAATTGTGCCATATATGGAAAGGTTTTGTTACATTATTTATTGTGCAAGAGAATAATGAAATCCAAGAAATAAATTTGGAGAGATGCCCAGTCTCAATATACTTTTCCTGGCACCAAAGTGTTGTTTGAAAATTGGCAACAAATCATTTTATATTTGTTTCTTTTTTCTCCAATCAGCCAACAAAATAGATGTCATTACTATTTTTTTTTTCAAATTGCAGTCAACCAATGGTTGTTGAACATCCTTAATGAGATGTGATTATATACGAAAGAGTGAATACAACAAGATTTAAATGCTCCAAGAAATTGTTTGGCAACATATTTGCTGTTGCTAAATTGCCATAATGAAATATGAATTCCTTTCTATGAATTTTTCTCTCTTCTAGTCTTTCTATGACTGCTCTTAAATTTGATCACATGAGCTTGGGAAAAGTTTACAACTTTCCATTGCGATAAATTTTTGTATGACATTGGATGATGTCACACCCTAATTTGGAACCTAGTAAGTATCTGATAATGTTATTCAAGAAGTCAATATAAGATTGATTCATGGTTATATTAAGGTTCCATCCAATATTCATGATAGTTGGATATAAGGGAAAAAGTAGGTAGAAAGATTCTTTTGTGCAAATTGGTCAATTGTTATGCTAAAAATCATCAAATCTTAACTTGGGAATGCTCATATGCTTGTTAAGAAAAAATAAGATCATGTTTTAGATATGGTAAAGCTTGATGTTAATTTGGTCATTCAATTTGAAGATGTATAGTTGGATTATGTAATCATGTTAAACTAAGTTAAGGATAGTTAATGGTTTTAAATTGATAATGAATGTGAAGTAGGATCACATGCCTATAATGATGAAACTAGGAGTGACATTGTGTTCATTATGATAGGTACTAGACATGGTACAATTTTGGTGAACTTTAGAGTTAATTTGGTAATTCAATGTGTTGATCTAGGCCAGGAGACAAGTGAACTCACACACAATATATTAGAATAGTCTAGGTAGTGAAGTAGGCCATGAGGATTTTTCTACAAGAAGATAACATGTATATGCGGTGTTGGTCAAATTTTGGGACCAATCGAGATTAAGGAGTAGCCTATGGAAACTGTATAAGAAATAAGAATGATTGCATCATTTTATGGCCTAATTGATCAATGAACCATAGAAAATGAAGTTAAACTCGGGTTCATACCCAATTTTAAAGCTCAACGTAGAAATGGACAACTTCAGCAGGCACTCATGAAAAAAAGGGAAGTAAAGGACACTCACGAGGCCTGTTTTGGAAAGAACATGACTCAAATAGAAATTGTTGGAAAGATGGGTCTATCTGTGGAATCTCGAAGAAGAAAGGCCATCAAACTCCTCAATCTATAAAGCTTGATGATGGCCGAACTCAATGCTAGGGTTTGATAGAAGAGTGAGTGAAATAGAAATTGAGGAAGATGTGAGGAAGGGGAGGTGGCGGTTGTAGGACCACACATCACACATCTTCAATCCTAGCCTAGATACAACTAGAGGTGGTGTCGCCCCAGGCAAGGAAGTCGGCCAGAGCGGTGGCCAGCCTCATAGTTTGTTGCAACATCCTCGAAGACAAGATTAGATAAATGATAGTGAGTGATGGCACATACATGGGAGATGGAGGCACAATGGTGGTTGGGAGGGACACACTTGGGGATCTTTGATCTCGGCTGCCATGGGTATGGCGACATCACTACAGATTCGTGGAGGACTAGAGCTTCCATCAGAGTCTTGTGGCCAAGAAGTCAAGCAACACCACATTGGAGTTGCCCCTATGGTGATGCTCTACTTTTCCCATGATATAGGGGATTCACGGTTCCCCTCTACATGTGTCTACAAGATGAGAAGAATCCATTATTTTATAAGGTTGTTTTAAGCCTTTAGATTGAGCATGAAGGGCTCATGTCATCGTAAAATGTATCTTTTTGAAAAAATCATAACTTGGGATGTGGTAGTTTGTTTTTAATGAATAAGGTATAAGTGGAAAGGTTTTCAAATTTTACTATTCCCTAAAAATATTTTTAGGATATGGTTTTGACGTTTGTTATTCAATTTATGTTGTGTCTTGAAATCTATATGAATTTAATGTTATGTACATTAAAATAGAAAACAACTTTCAAAATTAGTGAATATTTTACCTAAGGTGTATTTTGATATGTTTAACATGATTCCATATCTTGGTCATTGTGATTTGAAGTTTTACCAAGATTTTTGATGTAAACCCGAATAAGGGTAGTTTTTGTATTTCACCCATGAGATGACTATAAAACATCATGATATTTTTATGTGGACTCTAATACAGTATATGATTAGTATTTCCAAGGTTTTTTTGAATTATATATATACACATATATATACATATATATACATATATACATATATATATTTGTATTAGTATTTAGTTTTTGGGCCTTAATGGCCATTATGTAAGATGATATATAATTATTTGTGAGAAAACATGTATCTTATGTGCCTATTTAGCATAAAAAATAATTCTTATTAAATTTTATTCTAATTTTATAAGTACATCAGTAACAGAACTATATGTGAGTATGTTTGGAGTTAACTTTTTGTATTTTAGGTGTATACTCATATTTTAGTGCATATGATGTTTTTTGGTTTATATGGATATATCATTATCTGTATGCTATATAATGTGTAAATTGAGTTGAATTTAATGTTTAGACATTAAATATGCTTTATACCAGAGTTAGTTTAAGTAAATGAGATTCCTAAGTTGGTATATAAGGTTAGGTTGTTGGCTTGACAATAGAAAATGAAGAAGGGAAACATACATGGAATTATAGAAATTTGTTGATGTCCAGGTTATTGGTTATGAAAAAATTGAATTAAGAATGCATTAAAGAAATCATCAATATCAAATGTAAGTGGGCCATGTCCTTGAATTCAAAAAATATATTGATAGTCTAATTATCATGTTTAGAGTAATCCATTTGACATGTGGACTAATGTTTATATGTAGAGCATTACTTTCTAGTACAATAAAAACCTACCACAAATAGATCATATCTAGATTTTATCAATTATCAACTTCAAGTTGACATTCAAGTATAAATGGTAGAAATTGACATGAGAATCTTTAGAATCATAATATACGACTAGAATTTATTTCAGTATGTTAATATCTTGCTGTGATTTAGAAGTTCGATATCTTTCTGAATATCAGATTTAGACACAGAATCTAGAATTTAGACTCATCATAGTTCTTTTCTAACTGAATGGAAATATCCAAATTTATCTCTACATTTTAGTTCCTTTTTTCTATACCAAAATTTAGATTATTCATAAAATTCAAAAAATAATTTAGAATAAAAAATGCAAGAACATAATACATACTTTAGAATCTATCTCAACTATTTGAGATACAAACTTAGAAGAGAATAAGAATAGAATCAAAACTAGAAATAGAATAAGAATAGGAAAGAATGGAAAATGACACCAGAACATAATTTGATATTATATAATAAGTCCTCATAGAATAGAAGTATCACAGTACATAGAAAAAAAGGCATTTATGCCACAGAAGGTGTGTTGAACCATAGAAGGCATTTAAACTATAGAAGATGCATTGCACCATATAAGGCACTTCGTGCCATAGAAGACACCTCAGTGTCACCAGAAGGCTTTCACGCCACAAAAGGTGTATTGCACATTAGAAGGCACATGGTGCCACATAAGATGACTTATTGTATGATAGTGGCCACATAATGGTAATAGAAGTAAATAAAAGTTATTTACTTTAGTATATATTTATAGTTTTCATAATGATCTTATTTTCTTCTAGTTATTAGAATTATACGCCACTTACTCTAATCTAGGTTTCCTTTTGTGCATAGTTGGGAACAAGATGTCCATAGGTTTCAAGATTCATAAAGAATAAGAAGTCAAAGTTTGCAAAGTGTAGAGTTAAGAGGATTGCTTGGTGAGGTGCCTTCTACATGATCCAAGATTGATTTTTAGATTGCAGAATTTATACTCTTGTATTATGTTTTATTTCTCATAATTTATGATGACACATTTTAACAATAGTTTGTTATATTTCTATTATATTATTATTATAATGATTATCATGTTTGTGACACTCACAAGAAGAAGAAGAAAAGTATTCATCTTCCACTCATGCAATAAAGAAAATTAGGGTGTTACAAATGCTTTCCAAATAACATAAAACAAGCATTGAATGTAATAATATATTAATGACTTTGGTATTCTTTGGTAAAAAAAAGGTTTTGATATGCATTGAATGTATTTTTGGAATTTATTGACAACATGTCCATAATTGACAAATTCAAGGAATTGTCATAATTCATATTGTTCATATTTTTCCATGTGGTTTGTCTACATTTTTCTTTAAAATATTACACTTTCCATTCTAGTCAAATATAGCTATGAGATTTTCATGATTTTCAAACAACCTGAAAATGTTGGTTTATTTATTTTCATTACTACGACCACCTTAACATGAATATTATTTAATGGATACATATGTGTTGTTGGTGCATTCTAGATAAATAAATAAATTTATTTAGCATGAGTATTTAGAACAAAATACAAAAAACATAAAGAATTAATTAATTAAAGGCATATCATTTTGGAGATTTGGGTATTCTACTGTTTCTTTCCCATTTAGAATGAAAAGGGGACAAAAACATGGTTTGGGTCCCTAAAAATTCCCTTTAAATGAGGTTTGAAAGATCATGAGCTTAAATGGAGATCTTTTTTATCTTTCTCATAAATTAAGATTTTCTTGACAAGTTTGTTGTTGCATTTAAAAAAAGGTTTGATAGAGCTCATAAATTGATTGAAACAATAATTCTTGGTTATCTTTAAATTTGGTTTTTAGATTCATTCTATTTTTTGACTTCATTAATTTTAAAATCTAAAATGTTGGGTGTTACATGCTATATATAAATATTTTTGTTCTTAATGGATATCTCTATCTTAATGGTTAAATTCTTACTTTGAGTTAAATTTTTAAGAGCATGAGATTAATAGGGAGCTCAAATTTATTTCTTACAAACTTGCACATCTATATCATTTTTTTCTTAATGGATTCTCTATATCAAAATGGCCCTAATATCCCTTATATTTGATCTTAAGTTTCTTTTTTTCCTCATTTTGTGTTTAATGGATTATGTATTATTTATGATCTTAACATCCCTTCAAAATGAGTGAGAAATAACTTTTTGTATTGTCTTAGTTTTCATGAAAATCTCGATGTCGTGTAGGACTTAACGGTCCTTGCATTGATATTGAGATATTATTAAAAGATGGTGTTCTTCATGACATCTCTATATCATAATGGACTTAAAATTCCTTACAATTGGTTTAGAGTAATCTTTCAATAATTTATGCTTGATGGGACATTTTTATCGTGGATGATTTAACATTCCTTGCATTAGTAATAACAAAACCCTTCAATGTTCCTTTATTAAATATGGAGTTTTGTCTATAAACTATACTCTCTTTTATGATGTATCCAATTTCTTTCTAGTACATCATTGTTTCAATTGGTACAACTTTATTGTTGATTGAGTATATATTCCCTCCCCAAAATAATTATCTTATCAAGGGGGAGTGACTCCTTGAGAGGGAGAATTTGTAAGCATAAAACCCTTTTGCACTTTGACAAAGGGGGAGAAAAATCACATGAAGATAATTTTAATTATTTAAAGGTATAATGACCTAAATTGTTCTAACTTTCAAATTATCTTATGGAAATATTTGTCAAGATAAAAATAGTGAGGATGGTTGGCTTTATGAATACGCCACACTTTTATTTTGACGATGAAGATATTTCCCATTTATGTTACTAACAATATGAATTTAATAATTTAGGTGATTGAGGAACTTAGACAAGTTTCCACTTCAACTTGTGCCATGAATGTACCTTGTATTAATACTTTTTGTACAACTTGCTTGGAATGATGTAAGAATAAGTGATGATCAACCCTATCCTATCCTAAACTCTTTAACACATATATCAAATCATTATGATAGAAATGTGTCATTAGAAAAATGATTTAATATGTTTTCCAAAAGTTTAAATATTTATTTAGTGACACAATTTCAGTCAGACTACACTTCAACCAAGAAAGAGTCATTAGAAAAAGAGTCATTGTAGAAACTAGTATTTGTGAATTTTGAGAGGAGGCTGAGTCTTAATCAAACAACTATTCGACCAAGATGGATTTCAGTCGAAGTACAATTCAACCGAGAATCAATCCAAAGTCAAAAACATTTTTTTATATGTTGTAAGCTCAATTTTTCACATCCCAACGGTTAGTTTAGCATTTAACTTGATCAAAACTCTCCCAAAAACTATGATGACCATTCCTAAGTGTTTTCTATATATAGGAGTGGCTTATGAACACTTAATATACCCAATTGACACACATACATTTGAGCAATTTATTTTATGCTATATGTCTCAAAGTTTAGAATTCTATATTGCTATCTTCAAATCTAAGTCATAGCTCAAAATAGGTCATACTTTACCTAATATAGCCTTTCAATCCGAATGGAGAGATTGAACATCACTTATCCATAGAGAGATTCATATTGTATATCTTGAAGAGTTATAAATTCCTTTTAACTCTCTTACATTATTGTTTTTGGTGTTTCTTACTACTTATTGGGAGAAGGATGTGAAGAAGCTTATTGGAGCTACTACTTGAAAGAAAGTTTCATCTAACAAGGAGGTTGATTGAATCTACTCAATTTTGTTGCTTCCAAATACTTCTTGGGAAGAAGGTTCTTTGGAACTATATTGGAGCTACTTCTGGTGTGAAGTTTGCGTCTAAGGAGGAGGGTGATTGTAATATACTCCATAGTGTTGCTTCCAACTACTTCCTAGGAAGAAGTCTGTTGGGAAGCATTATTGGAGCTACTTCTTGTGATAAAGTTGCACCAAGGTGGGAGACTGGTTGTGATCTACTCCCTCATTCAAGTTCTTTAAAAGGAGGGTTGTCTTGAGCCATAATAGACACCAATTGATTTTATGTATTTTGTATTGATTAAACAAAAGGAATAAAATACAGGTTGAAATACCCCATTTGGGAACAATCAGGTAGTGGATTATGATCTTTTGACAGAACTGGTCTACATTGGCTATCTCTTGTGCTTTTCTTTCTTTATCTATATATTTTTTGTATTTCCACTATACTATCTTTTTAATCAAGTTACAATCTAGCCTCCTTGTGTTTTGGATCGAATACCTTTTTATATAAGATCTATTTACCCCCTCTACATCTACCAGTCGTAACCGAAGATATAATATTGTCAAATTCAGTTAGGCGTTGTTGATTTCTAGACCAAAATGGTTGATCCATTTCAATTGTGGACCTTGACGTAACCTATTTGTTAAACATATGGATGTCAATGGTAAGTCAATCAACTATCCTTAATAGGTCTTGACATCCAATTGATGTAGCATCTAGTGGATGTCTACTATGCCCACTGTGTCTTATTGGCTAGCCTTTTGGTAGTAAATCGGGTCACCATGCAATGTGTATGACATCCAATTGGTAGGGACTCCATGGTCTGACATCTAATTATCATACATTTCCTATATGTAACACTATCAATGTTCACTACATCCAATTGGTAAGGGACACCAATGCAAGTTATTTGCACACACAAATTCACTAAGAAGGATTATCCTAGGTTTTAAAGCCTTAACATAATTGCAACTAACTCTCCTACAAGTGGATGGGTCAACTACTGTATAGTAAAGGGTCACATGCCAAAGGACAACATTATTGAGAAATCACTTAGAAACCAATCATTGAGAACAATATTTAAATTCAACTCTTTGAGAATTGTTATGACTAATTGCCAAATTCAAGATTGCAAGGAAAGAATAGATGAAAAAAATAGTTGGATTGAATACTGAAAGACACTAGGACTTCTAGGTGTCACCACCATCACCTGTGTTCCTATCTGAAATCTTATAATTCAATAATACATCAATGATTAAAATATAACTTAGTAAATCCAATCCTTTCTGAAGATAGATTACAACAAACTAATTTTTTGTGGGATCGGGATCTCTTTACCTATAGTTCATGATTCAATCATCTTATAAAATCCCTTTTGTGATTGCATCTGGAATTCTACACTTTCATTTGGCAATCTAATCCTAGGTTTCATGGTCTCTATGCTTAGCCTTATATCAAACATGCTAGATGAAATATCAATTCAAAAAGTAATCACAAAGTGAAAGGAGAGAAGTTAATAATATGAGGAAAAATGAGTTTGATAACATTCAAGATAGAGTACATGATGGGGCTATTCCCCATGCCCCAACGATGATGTCTAGTCACTCATGTTTGAGACAAGAATACAAATACAAAAAGTGGGAGGAGAAATCATGTCACGGATGACGAAGAGAGAAGCAACCAGTGGTCTCAGACTACTACAATGTTTTCTGGCCTTGATGAATCCGAAGAACTTTTCTAAGATGATCTTCTTCCTTATAGCCTCCCCGGACTCCTTGTTCTAGAACTTGCTCTGGTTCCCTAGAGAATAGAGTGAATGATATTTTGGGCTAGCCGTTGTTTTTTTTTTACTTTCTTACTTTGGCCAGAGGTTGTGTAATATTGTGTTGTCTGTCCTATTGATTAGATGATCTGTAGATCAAATCAATTGATCTATCACTTGGTGTGATGAATGGTACTCTTCTAATTGTTTATCAACAAGGGATATCAACCAATCATCTTCTAATAAGCTTTTTGAATAGAATGTAGGATCAATCAATCTTCAAAGGAGATTGCCTGATAAAAAAGTAAGCCCAAAATTCTAAAAGTGTTGGGGGAGAAATTTTGGATTTTATCATATCAACAAATTTGGTGTTTCTTTGTGACATTGTGCTATAGGAAGATCGAATGATCTTGATAGTAGATTGTGTGATCATTTGGTGTCAATAAATCAATAGAGTCCCTATCATTTTGGGTGACTTTGGATAGGCCGATCATTGATCCAGATCCCCTGATCTGGAGTTCATTTGGGAAAGCGTTGAAATGGGTGTGATGATTGGGTGATCAAGAGGTATGTTCACCCAAATCTACCTGCCTAAATGTATTGGTGAGCTTGAGTTTGGATGTGAATTTCCTTTGAATATTGAATGTGATCTCCAAGAAGAGATTCTTGAATGCCCTAAAGTTTATGTGTGCTTTCATCTACATAAGAGAAATAAACCTGGTAAAAAGTCATAGTTATTGGAGAACAAGGACAACAATTATAAAATCAAGAAAATGATGAAGTAAGTGACAACTAAAATGAATAAAGATATCCTAGAAACTACAAAGAAAAAGGTGATGAATATGCATTCATACAAATACCCAGAGCTTGAACATCACGTGTCCTTAAGCACATTGAATCAAAACAACCTACCAAATAATACTTGTACCTTATCATTCTCTCTTCCATAATATCACTTGGTTCCCTAAAACCAAATATGGCTATGAAACCATGATCTCCTGGAATCACAAAATTTCATCTTTGAATTCCCAACATTCACTTTCCAGGAAAGTTTCCATTCTAAAACATCTACATCACAATCATGATATCAATAGTGTCATAGAAGGTTCCACATATACTAACAAGATTTTACACAGGTAAAAGATTCAATTGCAACATGAAGTATTTTTTTGGAGTGATTGTTGCTCCATGGGAGAAGATTGAATTGAATGGAGACATGGTAGGGAAGATTGAGGATTTCTCCTCTATTTGACTCGAGTTTTCCATATATTTTTGTTATAATTACATATATTAATTTTTTTGTGCACATGCGCATCTTTTTGTCATGGTAAATCCCTATCATATAAGAGGGGTATGGAAAAAACAAAGCGGTGAGAGAAGAGGTGCCACCCAGAACATGGAGTTTGGCACATTATTTTTGACCTTTTGATTTTTTTATGGTAGATGATGGGGTAAGAGGATGATGGAAGAAGTGTAGAAGATGTTGAACATGCACATCTCATATTGAGGAATTCAAAAGTATAGGAACAAACATTGGCAACCAGTTTAATCATATTATATGAATTGCAAAATAATAAAAACTCCATAAGAAGCTTATGTTGATCAATTTAGGGAGACATTAAAATTTGATTCCTCTAAATTCAATATAGTTTGCCATCATTTCCAAGGATTGATATTATTTTTATTATTGGGAAGAATATAGGTTATAAAAATTGGAACGTGAGATTTATTTTTTGCATCAAGGATTTATTTTTTATTCAAATCTAGGGGTACTTTGCTGATATTTTCAAACTAAAAGCAAATAGGAAATGAATATAGGATGACTAGATAAAACCAATTACTTGAAGCTAATTATGAATTTTGAAACGAAATAGAAAGAAAGTAATGTAAAGCTAATCTAGAAAGAAAATCACAAAAAAGGGAAAGATAATAACGGTGGAATGGATACATACCAATGACCATCCACCCAAAACTTCTAAATTTGCTTGTTCTGGAGCAAAATATAAATTCATAATGGATTGGAAGATGATCACTGGATACTCCACCAACTATCATGATCACCCGATGGTGGTGGCTGGCCTTAGAAACAATATGAGTTTGGTCTTTCAGACCAATCCTGACTTGCTGGATGTTGTGCAGGATCCCCAAGAGGTGGCTTTGTGTAGTAACTTCCATGCTAGAGTTCGGGGAAGGATATGTAGAAAATGCATTGTAACTAGAATAGTGAGTTTGTACTAGATTGTAGTCACCTCAGTTGACATTCCATTCCTCATGAACCCACAACATCAGGTACATGTAGTTTAGTAGATATCCGTAGTGTTGCTACTCTCACTCAATGCGGGTTTGGTTGCCCAATTTCTTATCCAATTGTTGGTGGAGGTTGGTGAGATTGTAGGGCCCTGATGGTCCTATAGTCGTGAGCATGCATTGCTTCATGTAACATGTATAAGTGGGAGGAAAAGGGCTATACTCCTTGTTATTCACCTCCATGAAGGCATTTATTCTCCTAGTCATCAAATCAAAAACTCCACCCTTGACACATGGATGCTTCCTCATGTAACGTTGGATGTTCACTCTCAATTCAGTGAGGTCATAAACGAGATTCTCTACTACATAGGCACTAGTGGGTAGTGATAGGGTGGTTCAGTTGTCCATCCACAAGCATTGATAGATGTTTGTCTTCTTGACCACCAATTACTTTGTCGATAGAGTATGATATCTTTGACATTGTGATTTTTAATGGGATGTGGGTGTAGATATGGTAGGAGTGACAACTATGATGATGCCTTCCTTGAAGAACTCATAGGATTTATTACAACTCTACTAGTGAGCACATGGTTGATGAGTGCACTCCCCCAATTGTATGGCTTGTTGTTCATTAGACACCACAAAGAATAGAGGTTCATTGCTGAGATGAATCCTATTAAGTCGATGCTCTAATAGATGATGCATGCCAGAATGAGGTGGAGGTAAGGGATCATCATGATGTGAATGTATAATGCCTTGGTGTAGTGTGGGAAGGAGGGGAGCATCCCAGTGATCTCCCTAGAATTTTTTGGTATTGTACTTCTTAGTGGGCAGTTGTAGTTCTCACCAATGCACTGTTTTTCTGATACTTGTTGATGTAGACGATGAGACCAATGAGAGTGTCATCATCCAAGATGTGCTCCCCCCCAAACATGTAAAAGGAGTAGGTATACTCCTGCTTGTCATTGAAGTGCTTCATGTACGAATCTAAGACATTGAGGGTGAGCTCCTTGGATACCAACCACACACAAAGGATGAAGAGACATAAGCATGCATGATGTAGGATGAACATCAAGGGCTCAAAGATGTCCAAGCTCTTCAACATTTTGGGGTAGTCATATTAAATCAGCTGCATGTCAAGGGTCTAGATGAATTTGTGTCACTTCCAGTGCTCAGTGGTGATGAGGGCCTTGTATTTGGATAAGAGAGGAGAAAACCAAGATGGAAAAGTAGGGGATATGCATGTGGCTCACCCCTACCCTAGGCTGGCTACGTCAGGGTGCAAAAGAAGAAGTGTCCTAGCCCCAGGAGGTGTTGCCATGCTAAATGTCAAGGTCAACTATCGACTCCTCAACTATAGAAACACCATCATCCATGGCTTCCTCATACTCCATGTCATTAGAGGTGTGTGACTCTTGAATGTGTATGGCTACAAAGTAGCAAGAAGAATGAGAGTGGGAGAGAGGTGTTGTCATTGTGGTCACCTTTTTTTGCCTTCTGAGATTGCAAGGGGTTCAATTTATTTACGAGTATGTGACACGACCCTAAAAATGGGTGCTCAATTGTGTCCCCTTGGGTCCTTGGCATCCTTTCTTTTTCTAGAGTTGTAGATTGAGCAATATATAGAGGTTGTTTAGAAGTCTACTACCAGTTAGCAAACTCTATGGCACCAAGATTGGGCGATATGGGAAGCAAGTCAAACAATCTGGCAATGGGGAGGATCCTTTGGAGCATTAATCCAATGATCATCTGAATGTGATCGATAAATATGTAGAGTGACAGTGAACTCTTTGAAGGTGAAGTTGGGCAATTCAAAAGGGTGATTAGGGGATCTCAAAGGTGTCGCATGCCTACTCAACATTGATTGTTTATTCATTCTAATTGAACGGATTGAGAGATTGACGAGGAGAAGGCTTTAGTAGATGTCAATGAAGTAGTGGGAATGTTGCATTTTGGGTGCATACTCTACACACAATCGACTAATTAGCTGAGAGATTAGATGATCTTCAGGCTAGTCAAGGGTGTTCTAGGGTTTTAGCATTGTACCTTTGTGAAGAATAATGGGGGGCATGGTCGAGCTGTTTATTGTTGGTGTTTGGGTGATTGATAGTGATGAGATCAACTAATTAAGTGGAGTTAGGTCAGGAAAGTTCTAGACTTGAACAAAGGTGATAGGTACTAGATTGGGGGATTCTCACAAGCATAGCATGAGATTTGGGCTTTAGGGATAGGGTAAGGGAAGCCTCAAGGTATGTGGTAACTCCCTCACCCCTAGACCTTGCTTTTAAGATCATGTCAGTCATGATTGGGAAATATGGTTGTACCTAGTTAGTCGATCTACATCACTTGTCTCATTGCAAATAAAGTGTTGATCATGCAATCTACTAAGTGATGATCGGCTGATCTGCATGGATGGGTTTCGATGAATTCAACATGTTGATCGAATGATCAACATGTATGATAGACAACGTGAAGTTGCCTATGTTTATTGATGATTTTCCTTCTCTTGTTGATTGACCAATTTAGAAGTTGGATCATTCAATATAAAATAATTCTCACATCCAATGGCCAAGGATGATTCCAACCCCCATGTGATTGCTCAGTCTGAACAAGAGATTGGTCGATTTGCTAGATGAAGTAATTACCTACTATGGGAAAATCAAGAAATCAAGGAGAATGATCAACTGATATTTTGGAAGTTGGTTCCCTATAAATAATGGAACATGTGATCAGCCAATCTAGAATGCAGATCACCTGATCTACAGATCACTAGGGTCCTTGTTTGAAAGAGTTAGATTACAAATTTTTTTTTTAATAAGAGACTGAATGAAGGGAATGCTCAACCTAGGAAATTGAACTAACACAATGGGAATGAAAATAAATATATCTAAGAAAATTAAAGTTGATCTATATAAATATCGGGTTGCCTCTCAACAACCACCTTTCATAATATTATGGCTTGATGCGTGTTTCTTCAGATTGTAACCCGAGTAGAAAGAGGAAGTGGATATGCTTTCTTTGTTACAAGATCTTGAGTTGATGTATCTATTCAGTTTTTGGATTCTTGCAATAAATTCACCCTTTATCTTTTCCTACAACACAAATGCACCATATGGGCAGATCTTCTTAACAAGGTATGTTTATGCCATTGGGATCTTGAATTTTTGGGAAACAATCTCAAGCGGGAGTTGTAAACTAGAACTCAGTCTCCCATTTGAATGTCTTTTCGCTTGACGTGACTGTCATGCCACATCCCCGTCCTCTCCTTGTAGATACATACATTTTCATATGCAACCATGTGCAATTACTCTAACTCAAGTAGTTGAAGGATGTGTTTCTCACTAGAGAGAGAGAGCTTGAAATTTAGGAACCAAATAGCCCATTCAACTTTGTGATCCATCTCTACTGGTAGGTGAGATGACTTGTAGTAGGTCAACCATAATGGAGTAGTTCCCAAAGGGGTCTTGAAAGTGGTCTAGTATGCCCACAAGGCATCATTGAGCTTCAATTCCCAATTTTTCCTTGTCCATCAAACTGTATTATCAAGGATGGTCTCGATGTTTTTTATTATACACCTCAAATTTATGGGTGATATGGACTGGATACTCAATGAGTACGCTATACTTTTTCAACCACAATTCAAACTTCTTTTCTAGGAAGTTTGACCCTCTATCGGAGACGACATTGGGAAGGACTCCAAACTAGGAAAGAATAATATCTTGATTGAGTTTCAAAATAGATTTAGAGTCACTTGTAACATCATTGATCTCCTCAACCACTTACATACATAGCCCACTGCAACAAGAATGTATTATCCACAAGGAGGGAATGAACTATTGTAGTTCACAACCCAAACATCAAATATCTCGACTTCCTACCAAGATGTCAAAGGAATATCATAATTCTTATATATGTTTCTCAATATCTGTCATTGATTGTATGAAAGAATGTACTCATTAGCTTCCATGAAAATAGTGGGCCAATAGAACCCATATTGTAGAACTTTTTAGCAGTCTTATTGGCACTCATGTGGCCATCTGTTGGACTTGAGTGGCTTGCTCAAGGATCGCATGACCTTATTCTTTAGTAACACAATGACAATAGAGGCCACTACCACTAAGGAAAAAGAGACATGGCTCATCCCAATATTAGTGTTAACATCATGAAGAAATTTCTTCTTAGAGAAGGTGATGCTCTCAGGATGTAGGATTATTCAAGAAATGTATTCACAAAATTTGTCAGACCATGGGATGATGAAGGAGACCTTCATGATATGATTATCAAGATAGAGTCATCAATGGTGCTGATGTCATTTTCAAAGAGATTAATATGAAATAGGTGACTAGCCACCACATTCTCGCTTCCCTTCTTGTCCCAAATCTCAAGGTCAAATTATTGCAGTAAGAGGACCCAACGATTCAGTCTTGGTTTGGTGTCCTTCTTGGTCACCAGATAATGGATGGTTATGTGGTTGGTATAGATGACAAACTTGGAGTTAACAATATAGGATCTAATTTATCAAAGGTGTAAACGATAGAAAATATCTCATTCTCTATCATGTGTAGTTCCAATGCACTTTATTATAAGTATTGGAGGCATAGTAGATGATATGGTACTTCTTGTCAATGCTCTACCCCAAGACTGCCTCCATTGCGTAATCACTAGCATCCCACATGAACTCAAAAATTTGAGACAAGTGTGGTGCTTGAGTGATAAGGTGTGGTGGTAAGAGTGGCCTTCAAAGTGTAGAAGCTTTCCATATAGGAATAACCAAAGTAGAATATGGCTTCCTTCAATAGAATATTGGTCATTGGCTAGGAAATTTTGGAGAAGTCCTTGATCAAATGGTGATATAACGTGACATGTTCCACGCAGTCTCAAACTGGCTTGACATTTGAGATAAGTTAAAGCTTTACAATTACTTCAATCTTCACTTTGTCAGCTTCAATTCTTCTATTTCTCAATATGCGACCAACAACTATGCCCTCCTTCACCATGAAGTGGCATTTCTTCAAATTTAGCACTAGATCTTCCTTTTTGCATTTTTTCTGAACAATATATAGGTGATGCAAATAGGAAATAAATGAATTGCATATATGGAAAAACTCCATGGAAATTTCCATAATAGTTTTCGTCAAGTCTGCAAAAATGGTATCCACACAATGTTGGGAAGTAGAGAGTGTGTTGCATAGACCGAAGGCATCGTCTTGAAGGCATAAGTGTCAAATGGGAAAATAAATATGGTCTTCTTGATGGTATGTGTGAATAGGAATCTGATAAAAGACCAAATATCCATAAATTTAGACAAAAATTTCTTTTTGTGCCAATTGCTCAAGGACCTGATCAAGGAAGGGAAGAAGGAAGTGGTCCTTCCGTGTAGCTTTCTTCATATTTATATAATCTATGGACGTCTACCACCCCATGATAGTTTGAGTGGGAATGTGTTCATTCCATTCATTCTTCACCATAGTGGTACCACCTTTCTTAGAAAAAACTTGCATGGGCCTGACCTAAAGAGGATTTAGGATTGAGTAAACAATTCCTACAATGACCAACTTAATGACATGTATACATACTACCTCCTTTATGTTGAGATTCAATTTGCAGTGAGGAACACTATACATATTGTAGTCCTCCATTATGGGTATTTTGTGCATGTACATGGCTTGATTAACACCTGTCAAATCAATCATTTTTTAACCCAAGGCTACCTTTCTCTTCTTCAGTTCTGCCAACAATTTGCCTTCCTATTCTTACGTGAGATCTAAATATATGATTATTGGGGAAGTTTTCTACTCATCAAGGAAGACTTATTTCATCCCCTTAGGTAGGTCCTTTATCTCCTAGTGTCTCAAATTTCTCTTTGACAACAGATAATATTTTCAAGTCTTTGAATTCAGCATGAGGTGCTTCCTCAAATGTGTCAGATGGAACCGACATTTGGCAACTTGGTCATCATCAAAATTTGAACCACCATGGATGGTAAGGCATGCTTGAATGGGTCATCTGAAACATCACCTTACTATTTACGCTTGGATAACTTGTCAATGCAATCAAGTAGGAACACTTCCTCATGGATGCTAGGGGCTTTGATGTTGTCAAACACCTTCTTTCCCTAACCCTAGAAGAATGGTGCGTGTTTCTACATCAATTAGATCTTAGACTATGGTAAGGAATTGATAACCATAGATGAGGAGTTATGGGAGATCTTCCTTGATGTCAATAATCACAAAGTTGTAATGGACATAAGCATCTTTGTAAACTTCAAATGAATGTCTTCAATGATACCCATGGATTGTTTTCATGGAGGAGTCGAATAGATAGATGGTCATGGAAGTAGGGAGAATCTCAATGAGTCTCAGCCTTTGGCAAAAGCTATATGGTAATTAAAAGATGTATGCACCTTAGTCTACAAGCCCTTTTCTACAAGTGTTGTCATCTAGATAGGAGTCAATCCCAAAAGAAATGGGATCCTTCAGTATCTTTAGCATCTTATTTATAATGATGTCAGAAGTAGTTCTAGCCGATTTCACTGGCGCATACTCTTCAATAGTGTATTTCTTGGCCAATAAGGTCTTCGAATATTTTGACCAAGCAAGGATTTCAGAAAGGGCATCCAAGAAGGGGATGCTGACATGAAGCATCTTCAATTTATTTCTTGACTCTAATGTTCTTGTGTATCAATTGTCATCTGATGTTGACCGGCTGCCCTTTTACAATGGACCAGAGGATGAAAAGATCGGAAATGCTAAAATTTCCGCCCTCTGTACTGGGGAAAAGTGCACCTGTAAGAATTTTGTGCAATGTGCGCACCAGGCCAGATTGAATATTGGAGACCTTGTAGGTTTTTGCCTCATAGGCCGGGATCCCTGTCAGGGATTTCTAGAAGATATGCTTGTTGAACTCGAAGCTTTCTACGCCTATAGTTTTGTCCTTCTTCAGCTACTCCTGGTTGTCTATAAATATTTCATTCAACAGGTTTTCCGTTATGACAACCTTGTTGCCAAAGAGTTTTGTGACCAGCCTACGGTCACCTCCTTCCCTTGATCTATCCGTAATGTCCAAAACTTCTTTGTTGAGATGTGTGAAGAATTTAGTTGTGGGCTCAACATAAGAAATCTTAGGGACAAAGCAGAGTCTTGAAAGGTTGGCGTTATCGAGAAGAGTGAGGATTCTATCATATATCCCCATCTTTAGTAGTACACTGGAGCAAACATACTTTGTTGGCTTCAGGGTCTTGTCAACAAACGGTAGGGTGTGGATGAAAAGATTTGCTGGTGGTGGTGCTGTGGTGGTGATGGTGGTGAAAGCAGGGGTAGTGGTGGTGGCGGGATCGATAGTGGTTGATGGAATGTATCCCTCCAAGGTTTGTTCCCTTGCAGTGGCAGGATGTACCTACTTCCTTGCTCGTTTCTTTGTTGGTTGTTCTTTTGCAACTTGCTGGGTCTTCCATTTCCCATTTGTCTTTGTGGATGGGGATTCCTCCTCGGGAGTTGGCTCGTATTCTGAGGCATCATCGGATGAGGAGATATCTTGGGCCTATTCCTCAGGATCGACTGCTAATAGTTGGTTGATTTGTTCGAGGTCTTGGATGACCATGGGTAGGTCAGTCAGAGTTTTTCCAGTGTTTTCACATGAGTTGATGATGCACTAGAGCTTAGTTCTGCACGCCATCAACTGTTCTGTAGTCCAGGTGGTGATTTCCTTTGTAGGTGATGCCATTCTGAAAGTTGACAAGGAATCTTGAAGTTAATTTTTTTTTGATGGAACCAAATGATTTGGAGTGTGAAGGTGAAAACCGTTTGGGTTTAAATGGTTTGAAGACTGTTTGGGTCCAAACGGTCCTGAGCTCAAATGGTTTTAGGACCGTTTGGGTCCAAATGGTCCCAAGCTCAAATGGTTTTAGGACCATTTGTCACCAAACGGTTTTAGGACCGTTTGGGTCCAAACGGTCCCGAGCTCAAATGGTTTTAGGACCGTTTGAGCTGAGATTGTTAGGAAGGCGAAGCATCTGGATGGTTGAAAATGGGTGGAAGAAGCGGACGACGTCGGCGGCGCGCGCGTCGGTGGCGAAGATGGCACTGATGAAAGAAGAACTCATCGTTAGCGTTATAATGGACAACTTTGGTTGGTTCTACCTTGCTATTGCGGATGAAGAAGAGGATGGTGCTGAGGGTGAAGGTGACGACGATGACGACGAAGCGACGAATGAAGATAATGATGGAGATGAAGTCACGAAGGGGCGTGGAGATATGGTTGCGTCGGAAGTGACGTTGGCAGTGGTCGTAGAACGAACATGAGTCAGGAGCAGAGAAATAGAATGGAACATGGTTCACATGAGGGTTTAGAGAAATCGAAAATCTAGGGAAAGAAAATGATGGGGGGGTTATATTTATAGAAAATGTTGGGTGTCTCTACAAATTCCCAAGGTAAAACGGTCTTGAGACAGTTTGGGGTCCAAATGGTTTCGGGACCGTTTGGGTTCCAAACAGTTTCGAGACCTTTTGGGTTCCAAACAGTTTTAGGACCGAAAGGACCAAACAGTTTCGAGATCGAAAGGGCCAATCGGTTTTGAGACCGTTTGAGTCCAAATGGTTTCGAAACCGTTAGGTTAAGATTTAATTAGGTTTTTGGATTTTATATTTTAATGTTTGTTTTGGTTATTTATGTGAATTTTTATATTTTCAGATTAAAGATGATAAGTCTAAATCAAATGAAGATATTAGAAAATTAGCAAAACTAGGAAAAATAAAATGGTGGTACTCAGATCTTGGGTTGCCTACCAAGTAGCGCTTGGGTTTTACATCGATGGCTCGACGAAAATCCGATTTGGTTATGTCGATGCTGAGGGATCATGGATCTCGATAGTTTGTCTTGGTATTTTATCTGTTGGTGTGTATTATCTCTTCAATCTTTGGCCATTAACAGTCCGTTCTCCCCCATTATTATCAAGGATGATGACTGCTCCGGTGGGGTAGATGTGTTTAATTGTGAAAGGTCCAGACCATTTCCTGCAGAGCTTTCCAGGAAACATGTTAAGTCTGGAATTGAAGAGGAGGAACTTATCTCTGAAAGCGATGTATTTTCTTTTGAGGTGGCCGTCATGCCATATCTTTGTTTGTTCTTTATAGATTCAGGCACTTTGGTAAGCTGTCATTCTAAGCTCCTCAAGTTCTTGTAGTTGAAGTTGTCTATATTCACCAACACTTTTGAGATCAAAGTTCAGTTGTTTGATGGCTCACCAAGCTTTATGATCTAGTTCAACTGGTAGATGACACAAATTTCCATACACTAGATGGAACAGGGTTGTTCCTATCGATGTTTTGTAAGATGTACGGTATGCCCAAAGGGCATCAGGGAGCTTGGTAGACCAATCAGTACGATGTCTATTGACTGTTTTTTCTAAGATAGCTTTCAATTGTCTATTTGAAACTTCAAGTTGGCCACTTGTTTGTGGATGGTAAGGTGTAGAAACCTTATGGTTGACCCCATATTTTCCCAGGAGGGCTTCGAAGCTTCTTTCTAGAAAATGGGTTCCTCCGTCTGATATGCTAGTTCGGGGGACTCCAAATCTGGGGAAGATGATATCTTTGAACATCTTGATGACTGGCTTGGAATCGCAGGATACAGTGGGTATATCTTCTACCCATTTCGAAACATAATCCACATCGACCAATATGTAAGAGAATCCATAAGATGAGGGGAAGGGACCCATGTAGTCTATTGCCCAAACATCAAAAAGTTCAATTTCTTGCCATAAAGTGAGAGGCATTTCATTCTATTTAGTTATACTGCCAGAAAGCTGACATTTATTGTAGGATCTTACAAAATCATAGGAATATCTTGCTATTGTTGGCCAAAAGAAACCCGATTGTAGAACTTTGAGAGCAGTCTTCTTCGAACTCATGTGCCCCCCAGTGGGGCCAGAATGACAGTGCTCTAAGACAGGGGTAATTTCCTCTTCTGGTAGGCAGCGACGGAAAAGTCTGTCTGCACATAGACGAAAAACATAGGGTTCATCCCTGAAGTATTGCTTAACATCATGGGGGAATTTATTTTTATCATGGTGAGAGGCGGAAGGGTGGATGATTCCTCTAGCCAGATAGTTCACTATGTCGGCATACCAGGGAAATCCAGTGGTAATTTTCATAAGCTAGTCGTCAGGGAGGGAGTCTCAGATAGGTACATTGTCATCCTCTTGACACTCAATGCGACTTAGGTGGTCAGTGACGACATTTTCCACTCCGCTCTTGTCTTTTATTTCAAGATCAAATTCTTGCAGCATCAATACCCAATGGATGAGTCTGGGTTTTGCATCCTATTTCTGAATAAGATATTTGATGGCGGAGTGGTCTGTATATACTACGACCTTTGATCCAATTAGACAAGAACGAAATTTTTCAAAGGCGTAGATGATGGCTAAGAATTCCTTTTCAGTAGTAGTATAATTCTTTTGCGCCTCATCTAACGTCTTGGATGCATAGTATATTACATATGGCTTTTTGTCTATTCTCTGCCCCAACACTGTCCCTATAGCATAGTCACTAGCGTCACACATTATTTCAAAAGGTTGTGACAAGTCAGGTGCTCTCAGAATAGGTGCAGAGATTAGAGCATTCTTCAAGGTTGTAAATCTATGCAGAGATTTATGGTCAAAGTTTAAATCAACATCCTTGGTCAATAGGTAAGTCATAGGTTTTGCTATTTTTGAGAAGTCTTTGATAAATCTCTAGTAGAACCCAGCATGACCCAAGAAATCTCGCACTCCCCTTATGTCTTTGGGCGGTGACAACTTTGAGATGACATCGATTTTTTCCTTGTCTACTCCAATTCCTCTTTCACTCACTCGATGTCCGAGGACAACACCTTCGGTCACCATAAAGTGACATTTTTTCCAGTTTAGGATAAGGTTTGTTTCCTCGCATCTCTATAAGACTTTACTTAGGTTGAGCAGACAGTTGTCAAAAGAGTCTCCGTATACTGAAAAATCATCATGAACACCTCCATAATGGTTTCGGTTAATCCCGCGAAGATAGCAATTATGCACCTTTGGAAGGTTGTGGGTGAGTTGCATAGCCCGAAGGGCATCCTTCTGGAGGCGTATGTTCCAAAAGGACAAGTAAATGTCATTTTTTCTTGGTCTTTGGGGTGAATTGGGATTTGGTAAAACCTAGAATATCCGTCACGGTAGCAGAAATGTTTTTGGTGGGCTAGCCACTCAAGGACTTCGTCAAGGAAGGGTAAGGGAAAATGGTCTTTCCATGTTGATTTGTTCAGTTTTCTATAATTAATGCACATTCTCCAACCAGTAACGGTCCTTGTAGGTAGTAGTTCATTCTTATCATTTAAGACAACAATGGTTCCCCCCTTTTAGGGACCACTTGGACAGGACTAACCCACTAAGAGTTAGAAATTGGATAGATAATACCTGCTTTTAAGAGTTTAAGAACCTCGAGCGAACTACCTCTTTCAGATTTGGGTTCAGTTTTCTCTGGTGCTCCCTTGAGGGTTTGAACTCTTCTATCATAGGTAGCTTATGCATGCATAGACCTGGGTTAATGCTTGTTAGGATAGTCATCTTGTTCCCAATTACTTTCTTGTGCTTCCTTAGTTTAGTGAGAAGCCTTTCTTTCTGATCGTTAACCAGAGAGGAGCTAATGATAACTGGACATAATTTTTCTTCATCTAGGAAGACATGTTTGAGCCCAGTTGGTAGAGTTTTCATTTTCGGGGCTTTGGGTACTTCTGTTGTCTCTAATATGGTGACAAATTTCAGTTCTTCAAAACTAGCTTCTGGGGCTTTTTCAGCCTGCTCCAAGTATTTGCTGAACTAACTCGTTGGTTGAAAATTCAGCTTCTGGATTTATTAGAGCGTCCTCTAGGGCATCTTCTGGTTTTGGATTTGCTTGAGTTGAGACATTTTATCAATTGCTTCAAGTAGAAAAACCTCTTCATGGATACTAGGGCTCTTCAGACTGTTAAAAACCCTAAATTGAACGGTTTCTTTACCCAACCTCAAGGTAATTGTGCCATCCTCAACAACAATTAATGCTCTAGCTGTGGCGAGGAAGAGTCTACCGAATATTATCAGGTACCTTAGGTCTTATTTTATATCCATAATGACAAAATCACAAGGGACATAAGAGTCCCTCCCCACTCTTACTGGAATATCTTCAATGATTCCCAGGGGTACAATAATGGTGGAATCAACGAGCAGGATGGTCATTACTATAGGAAACAAGTCAGTGAACCCCAATCTTTTGCACATGGAAAATGGCATAATTGATATGCTGGCTCCCAAGTCGGCCAATCCCTTTTTACAAGAAGTGTTCCAATAGAGCATTGTATGCCAAAGGAGCCAGGGTCCTTCTATTTTTTCGACATTTTATTCAAAATGATATCACAAGTGGTTTGGGCTAACTTGACAGTTTCATGCTTCTCTGTAATATATTTCTTTGACATCAAGGTCTTCAGATATTTGGACCAGGATGGGATTTCAGATAAGGCTTCGAGAAAGGGAATATCAACATAAAGTTCCTTCATTGCCTCTTTGAATTTCTGGAATCTAGAGTCTAGTCTGGTTTCCTTTAACCTTCCAGGATAGGGTATCCTTGGTTTATATTGTGGAGCCTTTGGTTCTTTGGGACCTTATTCCTTTTCTTTCCTTTCTTCAGCTTCTTGACCTGATTCTTCTGTTGCGATGATTTCAGTTACATCCCTGTCTTCTTGATTAACCGAGATGGCTTCAGTGAGAGCACGACCAGACCTTGTTGTAACAACATTTAATTGTTCTAGTCTATATTGATCGTGTCTTGGATTTGCTTCTGGATGGCCAATGAAAGTGCCCACTAGAGGTTTTAGTTGAGATGCTATCTGTGCTAACTGGGTTTCCACAACTTTTTGTTGGGCTTACTGGTTAGCCAGCATGGTTTGCTGTGATTGCAACATCTACCTTATAAAGAACAGTTCATCAGTCTGCTGTGGTGGGGCATTCTTCTATTGAAATTGAGTGAGTCATTACTGCCCTTGAGGTGATTGTTGTTGAGGTGCTGGCAACTAAGGTTGTTGCGGCTGTTGCAGCTGAGTTTGTTGTAATTGCAGGTGCAAAGGAGGGTGAGTATATTGGTAGTATGCAGATGGATTTCTTGGGTAGTTGGATCTCTGGAAATTGTTTCTAAAATTCCCTTGATTTTGGTTGTAGTTGCTTTGAAATCCAGGTGGTAGTCTGTTGGAAGATCCACCTTGTGTTTGATGTTGCGGGTTACAGTCCCCAAAAGATTTCCATATTGAAACTCGGGATGGTTTCTCGGTTGATTTGGATTGTAGAAAGCTTGTCCTGGTATAGAATGGATGGAATTTACTTGTTTTGGCATCTGATCCTCAGGGTGTTCAATGATCGGCTCATACTATGGTTGAGGTGGTTGCAAATCCATCATTACATTGTATAGGAGACCACATGACAATGTGGGATGATCAGATGCATGACAGGCCTCGCAAGTTCCTGTAGTTGCTTTATCTTTTTGGGGGTTCTTCTTTTTGTCATACTCCCCAAATGATGCTTTGAGGGCTTGTTGTTTGTTGACTATGGTTTTCAAAGATTCAGCCATGGCTTTCATTTCCATAGATTCTTCAGCTTTACAAACCTTTAGAACTCCTCCTGTGGTCGCCCTCCCCCAATTGGATAGATTTTCGGCTCCAAGAGTGACGATCCTCCAGGCGTCTTCTTAGTTCTGTCTCATAAAGTTTCCTCCAGATGAGGAATCTAAGAACTTCTTAATTTCATCACTTACTCCCCTATAAAAAGTTTCTATGAGTTGATTTTGTGAGATTCCATGGTGAGGGCATTTCCTCAAGAGTTCCTTAAACCTTTCCCATGAGTCAGCCAGTGACTCTCCCGATAGTTGAAGGAATTGGTTGATTTGTCCTCTGATTTGGTAGGTTAGTGAAGGGGGAAAGAATTTCTCCAAGAACTTCTCTTCTAAGGGAGCCCAGGTGGTGATTGGCTCCCCATCCAAAGAATTGTACCAGCTTAGTGCACTTACAGACAAGGTGAAGTTTAAGAGTCTGAGCATGACTGCGTCCATGGTTGTTCCAACTTGTGGTACCAACCTACAAAGAGCTTTGAACCTCTTCAAATGGTCCATGCAGTCATCTCCGACACTTCCAGAGAATGAGATGATTTGCATTATTTGGATCCATTGTGTTCTAATCTCAAAATTAGGAGTGTTGATGAGTGGTGGTTGGACTGGATGGTTGTCTTCGTAGTTCTTGGGAACAACATAATCCCATAATTGTTTGCTTCTTACCAATAGTTGATCAGCAACCATGGCTGCTTCATTCTCAGCACAGATGCGGGCTTGCTCTTCAGCCCGTACTTCAGCCTGAACTTGGGCGCGTGTGTCGGCAATGAGTTGTGCTCACTAGGGTGCTATGGCAGCATTGACCCTTTCCATCACTAGTGCAGCTTGGCATTGTTCTTCGGCCACTTGTCTGGCTCTTTGACGATTAAGTCTAATGCGGCGGTGGAAGCTTCTCTCTACCTCAGAGTCATACTCTGGATCAGGGGAGAATCTGAGATTATGCGATGGTTGCATACACGTCTTCTACCTGAGTAGAGGAAGAAACACACTTTTCAAATGATGCAGGAGATATGATGAAATTAAGAGAATATGGGGCAATGTTTAAAGAAAAAGTGTAAAACCCTAACCAACTAGCAAGATGATAAATGAAATTAAAACATTCCGTTGTACCCGATAACGGTGCCAATTTTTTGATGGAGCTTCCACTAGTGTGGAGTTGCGTGCACCACTAAAAATCCTAAAGATAGTAAGTATTTAGGTTTAGCCTTGCTTATACTAGATTAAAAACTCCACCCACATATTCTAGGATATGTGGAAGTCTTATCGTAGTACAGTTAAGGGTCGAATCCACAGAACAACAGTCTTGTTAAGATCAACAAGATAGAAAATGTTAGAATTTCATTTAACTCCTTAACAATTGGTATTTAGATCAAAGAGTTGGTTTGGTTGTTTAAACTAAGTGCAAGTAAAGTAAAAGCAAGAAAGTAAATTTAAAGTTGTGAACAATGTTAAGAAACCACTAGGATGTGATCAGCTTTCACCACCACTACACATGGATCAAAACATGCAACATAGTAACATAGCTTGTAGTAGGAGTCTAAATAGTTAGTATCTTTGTAGATTTAGTTTCCTTTCAGAGAACTAACTACGATAAGTGTGAGAATTTTGCAAAGCCAGCCATCCCCAAACGAATGGTCACTTACTTTGCATCATTCCCTTTACAAAGCGTGTTCCTCAACTTAAAAAGGTTGTACTTTTATACGTCAACTGATTCCATTTCATAGTATGAAAGTACAATGATGGAAGTGAGTTTACTCCACTCCTTTAAAAACACCCCTAGATACCAAAACAGATGCATGGTGACTACATACATCAAGAACCAACATTCAATCGAGATTTGAATCTAATAGTACAAACATAGACAATTCATACTAATAGATAATAAGTAACACAAGTTGGTGATCAAGCAAAAAACATTCATTAAACGATTGATGTTGAACTGAAAAGAAAGTATATCTCTATTGTAAACTCATGAATTACATTGCATGAAATGAAAACATGGGTAGCGGGGCTACTCCCCACACCCTAGTGTATGACACTACTCACTCATGGTAAGAAAAAAGAAGGGGGTGAGAAGAGAGAGAGAGAGCGTCATCTCCACGAAGGAGGGAGGAAGGTCATCCCCTTGGAGGAGAGAGAGCAACGATCTTCACACTTCATAGCTTGCTTGATGATGAATCCTCCTCTTCCCACCTTCTTTGTCAATGAGAGAGAAAGTAGCTTGGAGATGGAGTATGGATCTCAGACTAGCAGCCTCGTGGCAGTGGGTGAAGGATGGAATGTCTCTGGAACAATAGAGGAAGCCTTTGGATGTCTAAGACTTGATGATTTGTGAGGACCCCTTTGGGTTCTATTTATAGGATTTTGAGTGAGCCTTAAACAGTTTGGGGTATGTGGGTCCAAACGGTCTTGGAGACCATTTATATTTTCACATGGTTTGGAAATCATTTGTACTCTCTCAGTTTGAAACCATTTGCTTTCATTCGATCTTGGGGTCGTGTGGCTTCATACGGTCTCGAGACCGGTTGATCTCCATTCGGTCTTGGGACCGTTTGGCTTCATACAGTCTCGGGACCATTTGGCTTCACACAGTCTCATGACCGTTTGACCTTTATTCGGTCTTGGGACCGTGTGGCTTCATATGGTCTCGGGACCGTTTGTCTTCACATGGTCTTGGGACCGTTTGACCTTTATTCGGTCTTGAGACCGTGTGGCTTCATACGGTCTTGGAACCGGTTGATCTCTGTTCGGTCTTGGGATCGTTTGGCTTCATACGGTCTCGGGATCGTTTGCCTTCACACGGTCTTGGGACCGTTTGATATTTATTCAGTCCTGGGACCGTTCGGCTTCCATTCGGTCTTGGGACCGTTTGGCTTCCATTTGGTCTTGGGACCCTTTGAGGGTTTTGTAATGTTTTTGTGCTTTTCTATAAGAAGTGAACAGGAGAAGTTAATCTAATGGTATATTTACAAAAAGGTGGAAATTTAAAGATTCTATCTAATTTAACAAATAAAGAGTATGGAAAATTGAGGAAAACTAGTAAGATAACATCGCAAAATGGGAGGTTATCAGCATCCAAGAAGGGAATGCTGATGTGAAGCTTCTTCAATTTATTTCTTGACTCCAATGTATTTGGAATCAAGCCTTGTTTGCTTGAGGTGTGCTTGGTAGGGGGTCTCTATCTATAAATAGGTACCTCACGCTTGACAAAAGTTTTAATGACGGTAGGTGCTTTGTGGGAATCAATGCCAAAAGTGGGATCTAGCACTTGGTCCTTCTCAACTGACAATGTAAAATCATCATTCAAGTCAATCGGTATGGTTCCTGGCTTCACTGAAGGGGTTGGTGCATACATGTTCCTTGAGTGTGTAAAAACGGCCTTAAGCTGCTTGAAATGCTTCAGATTGTTCTCAATTTTCCCAGAAAAGGTAACTATAGGAGGGTGGAGGCCAGAAGAAAGTTGGACCAATTTAGAATCAATCAACTTCTGGTATTCTTGTTTGTTATCTAGCATTGTTTGCTGAGTCAAAAAACATATGTTCTATGGCAATGGTCTTGTCATTATTTGATGTTTGATTGCTAGACTATTGCAATTGTGACACTTGGATGGGATTTAGAAAGTGTTTTCCTTGGTGAGTGACATGATTCTAGAAGTTTCCCCAATAATTATCTTGGTTCCCAAAATTTTGTTGTTGGTTTGTATTGGAAGGGAGGGCTACAACCTTAGTTTCCTGAGGTGGTTGTTTTTGTGATGCATTCTCTACAGTGGCTGGACTCTATATTGGAATCTAGGGTGATTTATAGTCTAGTTAGGATTATAAAAACCTTGGTCATGAATGTTGTGGATGGATTTAAGGTCCACCATCTGCTTCTCATCTTCATCTTGAATTGGGCATTGTTCACAATGAAATTGTCAAGTAGTTGGCACCATATGGTCAATGCCTTGGGAAGCTTCACAATAAAGATATGCATACTTCACTTGTTGTGGAAGTTTTTGTGGTTGTTGATGCTATCATATTCTTTCATATGCATTGAAAGATGACTCAAGGATATATTGATTCAAGGAAATCTTCTTGAGATATTTAACTATGGACCTAGGCTCAGATACATCTTTTTATTTGGCCACCTTGAGAATGCATCCATGTCCTTAGTCATATTGGTACTAGGTTTTATATTTTTTTGACAACTTCCCAAGCATTGCCAAAGTTCTAGAACATGAAGTGTCCTCTAAAAGACTCTAGAGGGGGGGTGAATAGAGGCAAAGAAACTTTTCCCCAATATTAAAATGCAAACACGTTAATTGCACCTTGCTTAAAGAATGCATAAATATGAAGCAAGTTAGTGGACAAAAGAAGAAATCACAAGAACACAAAGATTTAGAGTGGTTCCGTTAAATGATGGCAGTGCACTACCTAGTTGTTTCTAACCATGATTTCTAAACCATGTATTTTTTTCCTTTTGTATACCGATACACAATACATATAAATTAATCAATGCCTTTTAAGGAGCAACACAAATCCTCCTTTTTAGTACAAGTAGAACTATAACCTTGTTTGATGGGCCACCAGAAGGTCACCCACTTCCCTCTTCTTTAATAGACGTGGAAGAGCACCATACATCACCTCTTCTTTAATGACCATGGAAGAGCACAATTTTGAGTAGACACCTTATTCTCTCACAGGTTCCTGGACAACCTTCACTCTAAGAAGTAGTCCAAGAGAAATACAACATTGGAGAAAGAGATTGGAGAAGGGAACAACCAATTAAGCTCACAAGTATCCTATATCAAGCATATGGACCAAAACCACAGTAAATACGGCACAATTATGTGGTGGTATTGGGATTCTTTGAGTAGGACACAAAATTATAGTTGTTAGAAGATTGCAAGTAGAGTGCTTTGCTCAATTCTCTCAAGAATAGAATAATCAAGTGTTCAAGTTGTTTTCTAGGTGACCTACGACCACTCCTATATATATGAATTTCCTACAAGAGGTTTGGGTGATTGTTGGAAGTGTTGAGAGCGTTCTAAGTAGTTAACTAGTTGTTAGGATTAGGTTAGTTGAGTTGTAATGACTAATTTGATTCTTAACATATTTAGTTTCCAGAACATTATTGATCAATAAAAGTTTGGACATGGAACTATCTCAGTCAAACAATTAGTCGACCAAGAAGTGTTCTACGAGTGTAACTGGGTATAACAGCTAAGTGACGGTCAAAATTCTTGTCTCAGATAGGTAATACAACTCTTTGTCGATCAAACTTTTCCTTGACCAAAAATCTTGGTCGAGAAATATTTTGATCGAGATTGACCCAGGGCTCAAGTATATTATCTCTTTCCCAGTCATCTAAGCCTTCAACTCAGTGGATTTCGGTTAAAATAGACTCTGATCGAGAAGGACTATGTAAGAGGATATGCAAAATGTAGGAAAACTAATGTTTAATGACTTTTCCAGTAAAATCTAGTAACCCTAAAGGCTTCGTATGAGTGCGGAATATAGTTTTTGATTGGTGGGATTGATCCCTATCTTGATTTTACATGAATTCTAAGTACGTGTACAAGATACTTTTATACACGTGCATTACAAATGAGTACATATGAAAAACCCAAGCATTTCATACAACTTTCTTGATCAACCTTTGCCAAGATAGTTATATTCACCAAACTTTGACAAGATAGTTCTATTCACTTGAAACAACTAGATAGTACATTAGATCCACAATTAGGAGATGTTTTTCATTATCGTAAGAGAAGATAAGATAATATCCAATTTAGCCAACAATATCCCCATTTTGAAGATGAAAAACATTTCTAATTATAATAAAAAAACTTGAAACGAAAATTGTATACCTTAGTGAGTTTTTCCTTGAGAATCTTTAGAATGTGTTCAAATTTACATTAGAGAGACATGAAACATATCATCCAACTCTGAAAGTATATGTCCAACAATTTATAGCAAAATAAATTATTTCTTTGGCTAAGATAGGATATTAATTATCCATATTATTTAAGAGAATAAACTTATAAATCTCTAGGAATTAATTTTTTCTAAATTATCTCACCTCATTGTCATCTCAAAAAGGTATACAATAGTAAATATAAGATGACTCCCCCTTAGTGAGATACACCCCCCTAGATATGATGCCCATGTTTATATATAGTAGTGAGATACACCCCCTAGATATGATGCCCATGTTTAGATATAGTAGTACAAATAGCAAATCATCAGTTTTAGAATGAAGATACAAAATAATCTAAGAGTAATTTAGTGCAAATAGTATGTGGAATATAATATCAATGTGAAAAGATATCAAAATATACATTTTCAAGATGAACAATTTTTAACTTGTCTCTAATTACTCTAAATTATTACAAAGCAAGGGGTTTTGTAAGAATATCACCTAATTTATATTCAGTGTCAACATGATGGAGACATATGTCACTTTTATAAATTTGATCTTGAAGAAAATTATGTATGGTTTCAATATGCTTGGCATAATAATGTAAGATAGGATTATGAGATAAATTGATGGCACTATTGTTATCACAAAAAATTGGAGTTAAAGATGATGAAAATCCATGATCATATTAAAACTTGTTGCATCCATAACACTTGTACACAACATGAGTCGACTGCCATATATTCCTCTTCAGTGGTA
Source organism: Alisma plantago-aquatica (assembly GCA_963693085.1). Lineage (NCBI taxonomy): Eukaryota > Viridiplantae > Streptophyta > Magnoliopsida > Alismatales > Alismataceae > Alisma > Alisma plantago-aquatica. The sequence goes on along the minus strand of OY856413.1, from coordinate 1,049,424,045 downwards.
GATAAAACAACTGCATTTTGTTTCTTACTAAACCAAGATACGAGTGATTTTCCAAGTAAGAAACAATCACCACTAGTACTTTTGTGATCAAGACAATAGTCAACATACTCAACATAGGTATGTTGTATACCAAATACCATAGTTGATTGTACCATCTAGATATCTCAATATTCCTTTAGCAATGACTACGTGTGTGTTCATAGATATGGATTGAAAATGAGCACATAAACTGAAGGCAAACATTATATACATTGTATATGCACTTAAGTATAATACATTACCAATTATATGCCTATATAAATAGTTTTCAATGGGTTCACCATCCTCGTCTTTGTTAATTTTGGTGGAGGTGGACATTGGAGTGGACACATACTTACAATTATGATATTAAAACATTTCAAGAGTTCTTTTGTATATTTTTCTTGGTTGAGGAAAATATCATGATTAGTTTGTTTAATTTGAAATCCTAAGAAGAATGTCAACTCATCCAAGAGACTTATTTCAAAATCGTTTTGCATGATATCAAAAATTTTGTGCAATTTGATTAATTTGAAGCACCAAAAGTAATATCATTAACATATATCAGAACAATGAGAAAATTTGATTCACAATTTTTGATAAACAATGTAGTGTGTGATCCTCCCATAGAGAAATCATTTTCAAAAAGAAAATCTTTAAGACGTTTGTACCAATTTCTAGGGTCTTGTCTTGAACCATATAGTTATTTCTATAATTTGTAGACATGATCAATATGTTTTGGATCTTTAAACCCGGGAGGTTGAGCACCGTAAACTTCTTCTTCTATTATTCCATTTAAAAATGCAATTTTAACATCCATATGAAAGTGATTGATATTTTATTTATAGCTAGGGATAATAGCATAGGAATTGATTCAAGTCTATATACTAACACATAGGTTTCATTAGAGTCAATTCCTTCTTGTTGACTATACCCTTGAGCAACCAACCTAGCTTTGTTTCTATCAACTAACCCAACTTCATTTAATTTGTAATGAAATAACCATTTAGTTACAATGATGGTTTTATCTTTAGGTCTTAGAACCAAATATCATACATCATTTTAGTGAATTGATTTAGTTCTTCTTGCATATAAATTTTCCAATAATCATCTTTAAGAGCTTCATCAAACTTTTTAGGTTCAATTATGGATACAAAGGCAATGCTATTTACATCTCTAAAAGAAAATCTCATTTTACTTTATCAAAAGGATCACCGATTATTAGATCATGTGGATGATCTTTGATTATTTATGGAATAGGTTGATGTGATTCCTCATTTGATTTTGATTTTGTTCAAAAATCAGCATTGTTACCAACTTTAGGTGATATGGTTAAACCTTCATTTAATGATGGAATATAATTTTCTATTGCATTATTTGTTGTATTTTCATTAAATGTTATAGAATTGGTTCTTCTACTTTCTTTGAGACATTATTAAAGATTCTATAGGCCTTACTTGAGGTTTATTAGCATAATAAGAACCCTTTTTGTGATCTAGAATCAAATTTATCTCTATCATCTTTGGTTTTTAAAACATAGAATGGAGTTCCACAGGTATGAAAGTAATCTGCTTATGGTTTCTTAGAAAAGAGTATTTCATAAGGAGAATTGTTTAAGTTTTGGATGGATTGAGATTCTATTTTGAACCCAATATGCAATATTAATGGCTTCAACCCAAACTGTTTTAGGTGTGTCATGTTCTGATGGCATGGTTCTAGCCATTTCTTGTAAAGAACAAATTTTTCTTTCAACGATACCATTTTGTTGAGGAGTGCAGGGAGCAAAAAAATGGTGTGTATAACCTTTAGATGAGAAAAATTCTTGAAAATATGGTTTTAAAATTCTCCCCCATGATCACTCCTTATAGTTCAAATTGTATTTTGAAGTTGATTTTCAATTTATGAGAAAAATGAATAAATATTTAATATTATCATCTTTTCCAAAAAGAAAATGCACCCAAACATATCTACTATAGTCATCAACGACTACAAAGGAATATTTCTTTCCACCTATAAATTTTGTTTTCATAGGTCCAAATAAATTCATATGTATGAGTTCAAGAGGTTTTAATGTACTAAGAATTGATTTTGTTTTAAAATAGGTTTTAATTATTTGCCTAATGTACAAGGTTCAGAATTTTCTAGATTATCAAAAGAAATTGTACGCAATCCACTAACTAGAACATGTTTAATTCACTTTATAATCACATGCTTACTTGCATGTCCTAACCTTCTATGCCATATATTTTGAGTATTACCTTTTGTAATAATGCATTTACCAACAATTGATTTCATAGAGTTAGGAAGGATATAAATATTTCCTATTCTTTTTCCTTCATATTTTATATTACTTATGTCTTCTACAAGCAATTTGCAACAAGTTTTATGAAAAATCACATCATAACCATTGTCACATAATTGATTAACACTTGGAAAATTATGTTGCAAGACATATATTAACAACACATTCTTAATTGTTAGATTAGTTCCAATATTACCTATTTTCATCATAGTGCTTTTGCCATTGTCTCGTCTCCAAATGTGATTGATCCTCCCTTATTCTTTTTGAGTGTATTGAAAGCATTTACATCTCCAGTCATATGCTTGGATCATCCACTATTAACCACACAATCCTACAAAGTTGAGAAGGTTTTTGGTACCCAAGTAGAGTCCATTATGGTTAAAATAGAATAAGATAAATATTATGGATGGAAATAATATTATTAAAGCTAGAACAATTTTATAGACATGAAATTAAAACATTTTCTTACAATGATTTAAATATCCAAGTTAATTTTCTGACAGACTTATCCTCAATCAAATTGTTTTTCGATCGTGGGACCCCTTGATCAAAGCTTTTTTTCGACTGAGAGATAGTTCTAGAGAATCCAAAATTTTTGTTTAACAATTTAAGTAATAAATGAAATATATGCAAATAAAAAATGATATGCACATTTACATCAAATTTGTTTCAGATAAGACACAAATCAAAACTATGAGCAGGTCAAATCTCAACATGTTATCCTTTTTTGCTTAAGTTGGGAGTTTGGAACCCAAACCATGCCAATGGCTCCTTTCTTTTGATAATCACGTGAAAAGGAATAATGTCTAAGATGTTGACAGTAATGGCATGAAATATAAATATATTTGATTTCACTTTTCAATATTTTGGAATTCTACAATTTTACTTTTAGGCACATATATAGTTCTAGTCTTGGGAACATATGTCTTTTTGGTTTTAGGCATATGTGAAGATTTTTTCTTTGGAACATAACCTAAACCTATCCTTCCTACTTGTTTAGAAGCATTAACTAAGATATTATCAAGCCTTTTGTTTCCTTGTGTTAGCTAGAAAATTATTTTTGTAACTCAAAATTTTCAGCTAGCTTTTTGGATATATCTAAGTTTTCTTGCATAAGATCTGAAAGCAAAGTATCTCTTTCTTTTATTTAAACATAATAATCTGAATGAGTACACAAAATAGGTTAAGTATCATAATCATTTAGTTTAGCAAGCATATCAACCTTTCTTGAGAGAGAAGACTACTGTTATTTTCAATAACATGTATTTTAGTCTTAACACTCTCTATCTGAAGATTTTGAAGTATCATTTTAAGAACTAAGATTATTTAGATTATCATGTAGTTCATCAATAGTTTTGGCAAGTTCTTTTGTCTTTTGCAATCAATATACTTGGCATGAAATTCTTCAAAACTACTAGCTAATTCTTCTTTAGATAATTCAAAAATGTCTACCTCATTGGTTTCTTCTGTTGGATTGAAGGGATGTAGAGGGGGGTTAATAGATCCAAAAATCACTTAAATAAATCTATTAGACCTTCAAATTACTTCAAGAAGTAGGATTACAAATATGTAATTTGATGTGCATCTAAACATACATAGAAAGTATGACAGATATTGAACAAGCATAAGAACATTATATGTCAAGTGGTTTCAATCTCCAAACTAGGAGAAAGTCAGTCCACTGCCTAGAGAGGTCAAGCCCTAGGATTTTTCAACCATTGCATACTTATATTCCATTATATGACATACGATAAGGCCTTCCTTTTTTAGGTAAAGGATACCTAGCCTTCCTTTTTCAGGATCAAAAGGAGGCAATAAACCATACAATTCTTGCCTATACTATGAGCAAGAGTCTTCAACCTCTATAAGGGCTTACCCACTTTTGCAAGTAGCTGGAAACCTTCAACAAGGATCTCCCTTTCTTGCAACATGTCTTCCACGCTGAAGGAATTACCCACTCTTCTCAAGGATCTTCACCCTTCACCTTCTCCTTCAACTTGGAGAAGCTTTCACCAACATAGTTTGAAGAAAGGGGTTGGGGTAAGAGGAGATTGAGAGCTTGACAAGATTACAATGAATTAACTCTCTCACACACATCATATCTCATTCATATGGACATTTGTATTTGCAAGAAAGAGAGATAAAGGGGATCTAGTGGAAGAAATGCACTAAACTATGGCTAGGATCTTGAATAGCATTACAGACAAACTTGGGATGAAGCCTAAGGGGTCCTATTCATAGTTGAGAATGTCCACTAGCCACTAGAAGCACCTGGGTATGGAATCTAGTCATTTGGGGTGTGTCAATGGATCTTTTTTTGATGTTTGCAACACTCCAATGGCTAGAATCACTTTTTTTCACACTTTGTACAGTGCAATCATTTGAATTTCCATAAAGGTAACTCGGCCAATAGCACTATGCGACAAGATAATTTTGAGTTTTTGATCGAGTTTTTCCTAGATGAAACTTGACCAATGGCTTAAAATCAGTTTGCCAATGCAAGGTGTCGATTGAGTTTATCCTAAGGTAAACTTGGCAGATCCTGGACATTTCCTAGACCCATCCTAGACGTCGGTCGAGTTTCTGGGAGGGAAACTCGGCCGATCAAAGAGCATGCGATGCATTTTGGAAAATGTTATTAAACAAATCAAACATTCAAATTAAGTGCTCCTAATTTTTTCTCATCTTAGTTACAAGTCATAACATCGACACAAATGGTTACAAAATTGTCCTAAGTCGTGTAGGTCTATTTAAAAAAAAAGCATTTGTATTGACTTTGGCTTATAGTAAGTCAAGTTTGAACTTGATTGAAATGATCCTTTCTTTTACCAAATACCTAGAATCATTCTCAGATAGGCATAGTATATACATATGAATGGAATGGCTAAGTCATTATCAAAATATGGACAATATATAACTATTAGGCCAATATTCTCCTCCTTTTTTAGAATTAAAAACCATTCCTCAACTTATTGAAAAGGACATGGAAATTAAACTTTAACCTTGTGAATTGTAAGGGGATGCATGAATTAACAATTGCAATTGCTCCCCCTCAATTCATGCTTACCTTTGCGTGCATGGTTACCTTCTCCAAAAATCAACCATAGGACATATATATTATTGAGTCCTCTTACAAGTCACATGATATTTCTAAGAATAGACTATAAAATGGATCACAATACAATATGATTGATATCGCTTCTCTCCCTTTGTCATATCAAAAATGCAGGGGGTAAAAGAACTAAGAAACACATATCTTATCCACAAACACAAACTACACAAGCGACCACCATGGAAAGCACCAAAATAGAAAACTCAAAAAGAACAAGCATGTCAAAGTCATAATTAAACTATGGAAGCACATACCAAGAACTCATAAAGTAAAATCCAAACATAGATTTAAGGTACATGTAATCAAATTAAAACACCATATATGTTCTCTCTAGATGAAAACTACAAAATAATGAAAAACAATAAGATATGAAAATTGTACGCCTCAGATACAATGCCCAAACATTATGTACATAATAGTCTACAAAAAGAGATATATATATATATATGAGAACCCATAGACTAAGAACTAAACATTTAAGACATAGATATCAATAGCCTTATGACCATCATCATCTGGCTGATAGTCCTCATTTCCATCGAAATGTGATTTGGTGGCAGTAGGTGTAGCATCACCATCATATCCATATGAAGAACCATCGACACCATCTTCATCCTCATTTTCATCAACATCCTCATTCTCAACATCACCAACAACCATCTCCTCATTCTCAAGAGGTCCAAATGAGTGAGCAGTAGGCCACTTGGCATGTTTCTTAACCAAAGACACACCACATGTAGCTAAAGCATTCTAAAGCATTTTCTTGCTCTAAGATGGGTGTAGAAACCCCATAAAAGCTAGCAAGTAGGGTAGAGGTAGGTTTTGGAGGTAGAGAAATAAGCGGAGTGTCAGTCGAATGAGGATTAATAGGGGAATGTACACCATCAGAGGTAGGGGGTATAATACAAGAAGCAGGTGTAGGGGTAGGGTAGAACTGACTGTATGCATAGGAAGCATAGTCAGCACCTGGGTAGGGTGGTAGTTGGGGTAGGGATGGGTGCATCATAAGTTAATGTTTGACATAATGTGAACTAGATCCTAATGTATGTAGTCATGAACTTGGAGGTTGCATGCATGTTGGTGTATCATGTAGCCCATTAGGGTTTCATTGGACACTGAGAACAAGGCACAATTAGGTCTAGTAGGAGGTGGAGGTGGAAGACCCATGTGTGTTAGAGGAGGTAGGATGAAAAGACTTCTTGATAGTGGTTTTTCTAATGTGAATACATTTCCTACTTGTTTCGTATTCAATATCATGGAAAAGGGATTTCTTAGAATGGTGAGCAAATACACCACAAATCAAGTTGGGATGAGGTGGGTGGGTACCAATGGTGTTCTTCCCTGAATCAAATTAGGTCATTTGGTGAAGAATGTAATGGGCCCATTTGACTCTGACATCATTCAAGAGACATTAAATTACATAAAATCATTCTCTGCAATATCCATTTGGTTTTTCTTTAGGTGGATATTGAAGTTGACAACTTATGTAATGAGGTGAGTCTTGATGTAAATGGAAGAAGAAGGAAGGATGGATTTATTCCTATATGGAACATCAGGTTCCTTCAAAAACTTGTGGATGTCAGGTTGGGTAAGATTGGGATCAAAGCTTTTGTAGAACTTCTCATGGTCAAGCAGGCCAATATATTCATGATAGGAGGTCATCCGTGTATTTGGAAATTCGATACCATTGAAGTAGGAATTCAAGGAATCCTCAAAGATGGTAAACTTTATACCTGCAATCATGGAGGTCAAGATAAATTGGGTTCTAGGTGGTGGCACAAGGGTAGTGTAGTTCCATGTGAGATTAGCATAGAATTTTTGGACTACTTTTTTGCTAGAAAGAGAATTGGTATAATACAATTTCTATACAAAAAGTTCACTAAGGTGATGAGTTCTGAAAGAATCAACAACCTCTTGCATCAAACCACTAGGCGATTCAAGAAAAACATAAATAGGAAAAGGGTTTCTAGGAAGAAGTTCCTTACACCTATTCACAATTTGAGTGGAAATGAATGAAGTAACATCAAAGGAAATGTGCCTTAAAGAAGTGGAGGACAAAGGAAGTCCAGCTGGTCCAGTCCATATTTTGACAGTTTGAGGCCATGAAGGCTAAAGGAGATGGAATGATAACAAATCAAAGAAGATGCCACAAGCTGCAGGCTGCCTAAGGTTCTAGCTCGAGGTTGAAAGGGATAGGATAGGTGATCCAGGGCTAGAGAATGTATGGGAGAGGTTTGAGTAGCCCTAGAGTTTAAGGACAAACAAGAAGAAGTGTCTATCGATCGATTTTCTCTAGGTAAAAGGAAGAAAAGTCGATTGATTGTCTATATATTTTTGACCCAACAGTCTTCCTGGTCAAGTTTGTAGTTTGGGGAACTTGGTTGACACTATTGTTTTGTACAATCCTTGGCTTGTTGTCAGTCGAGTTACTCCTAAAACAAATTCAATCGATAAGCCAGTCTATCCAAAAGATAAGAAAATTTGACTCTAGGTCACTAGAGTTCTATATAAATTTATTTTTCTAGGCTGTCATGTATTTTGAACATATTGAGGCACATTTCACTCATCATTGGCTACTATTTTGAGGTAAAACATTTGTTTGCGAAAAATAGCTAAAATAAGTAAAAACAATGCATATATATTAGTCAAATTTAGCCCAAACAAGTAAGATATGAGAAATTAAAGAGCAAGAACATATAGGTATGAGAACATCTAGCTAGAAGACATGTCAATATCATCATGAGAAGTAATAAGTAGTTCTGATCTAATAAGATAAATTTCTCTCTAGCTAGAAGTTTCATGAAAATGTCTGCAAGTTGATTTTCCATGTCTACATGCTTGATATAAATATCCTTTTTAGCAATGTGGTCACAAAGGAAGTGATGGCAGACCTTTATATGTTTGGATCTACTATGCAATACAAGATTGAAAGAAAGATTTATTGCACTAGAATTATTATAGTAGATAGGAGAAGCATCAAAATGAATGTTAAAGTCTTGGAGCATTTGCTTCATCCATAGGACTTGGGCACAACAACTCCTGCTGCAATGTATTCAGCCTTAGTAGTTGAAAGGGCCAATGTGCTTTGTTTCTTAGAGAACCAAGATACTAAGCATGACCATAAGAGGAAACAAGTGTCACTTGTGAACTTTGTATCAATTAAGCACAATGAATAATCCACACCACTATAAGCAGTAAGAGCAAAGTCCCTTGACTTGGGATACCATAGTCCAAAATCTTGTGCTTTGGCTAGATACCTCAAAATCCTCTTAGCCAGTGTAAGATGGGATTTTATAGGACTTGACTGAAGTCTAGCACATAATCTAACACTAAACATAATCTCAAATCTAGAGGCATTTCAATAAAGCAAGATACAATCATACCTCTATAGAGCTTCACATCCACCTTATCGCCTTCCTCATATCTATCAATTTTGGCAGTGCCTGACATGGGGGTGTCCATCAACCTGGTGTTCTCCATCCCAAAGAGCTTCAAGAGTTCACTTTTATACTTGCCTTGGTTGATGATGATTTCTTCCTTTGTTTATTTGATTTGAAATTCATGGAAAAAAGTAATCTCTCCCATCATACTCATCTTGAACTCACTCTGCATAAGAGAACTAAACTCCTTGCAATGATCCAGATCAGTTCTTCCAAATATGATATCATAAACAATTAATTGAATGATCAAAAACTTGTTAGAGTGTGTTTGAGAAATAGAGTAGAATTTACTTTTCCCATGACATAGCCATTGTCTATGAATGAGCTCTTTAATTTCTCATACCAAGCTCTATGGGATTGTTTGAGTCCATAGAGAGCATTTTGCAACATTAAACATGGTTAGGAAGCTTGTCATGTTAAACAAATTTCCCTTGTCAACATGTTGAACTCTTTCAAGTGAGGAATAACATAATTTACCACATCATCATTTACAATATTCTTGGAAATAGGGGGTTAGTTTCAAAAACATTAACATTGATAGATTCTTTTACTTTAGAAAATTCAATGCTAAACACCCTATAAGCTTTTTTAGTAGTGCTACAGCCAAGAACAAAAGCCTTGTACAATTTCACATCAAACTTGTTGAGAGAATCCTTGGTGTTTTAAAAAAAAAAAGGAAAATTGAAAACATGAAAGAAATCAATAGAGGGATTTCTACCATGCCATAACTCATAGGGGGTTTCCTTTAAAGAAGGATGAGTGAAAACCCAGTTTTGCAAAAAACATGAAGTATTAATAGCTTTGGCCCAAATCTTCTTTGGAGTATCATACTCTAGATGTTGGTGTGTATACCCAGAGAACCAATAATATGATGATTGTAATGTCATAACTTATAAATGATTTAATATTAACAAAGGTAAGCTTCGAATTTGTTCTGTTATTCAATTTTGAGATAATGAAATAACATAATGAATGTCTAGAGAATGATATTACTCAATGATATATGTCTTCTGGTTGATGACCTGAAGAATGAGATCATACAGATGTTAAGAGTATATGCATTCTTAGTATGTCCCTTATCGGTTGTTATTGTGGAAGGTAAATAGAAAACAATGACACATCAGATCAGAGGGGGAGTTGGTTTATGATAAAATCTCATTAGTTATAATATGGCGATATCAAACCAAGCACACAAATACATATTAGAGAGTAGTATATTGGACAAACCCACCATAAGAGTGATACATGGAAACATTAACTAGGTAAGTTGGAATCATGTCTTATAGTGATGGTGGTGTTTGTGGTTCTTAGACCTGAAATCACTACACTCATCACATGTCGTTCAATACACTTTGACATCATCAAATGCAATCTTGAAACATGGGTTGTTATAAAGGTGATGATTGGGTGACTGTGACACATGGGACTGGCTATGAGTGACAGAGATGGGATTTGTCCCTCCTATGGGAGTGTGATATCCATGGCCACTTAAATTAGTGAGATTGAGAAATACATGGCCATGTAAGTGTGAGTCAATATATGATATTGAGCTTACACATTTCTCATAGAGTCTGCTATAGCAAGAAACATAAATTGAATGTTGAAGAGGAAGACAGATCCATGCCTCGAGTTCAATCTGGATATTTGTGACAAAAGAATTATAAAAACACTATAACACCATACACATATTGTAGGTTGAAGTTGTTCTCCAACTTTCCATTTACTTGGGTAGCAATGATGTGTGACAAGGCACTTCTCATTGCTTAAGATGTCATAAGATTTTATGGACATTCATTACTAATGTAATATGGGACCTATAGGGCCACACACATAAGAACTCATTTAGCAGAGGAGTTTGATCTTGAATGATTATTGAATTGATTGCTAAAGTGTTTAGGTACTCAATTCATGCAACAAATCAGCTGAATGGATTGCCAAATGATCAGTTCAAGTGTTTAGACAATATTTGGAGTGTCATGTTGATTGTATTGTACATTGGCTTGAATTCAGCCTGATCTGACCTATGATAATGTGTCGAAGTGCACTACAATCTCTAAGATATTAATTCTAGATTTTAACCCTTTTTGCTGTCCAATTAAGACTAGTATAGAAGGGTCGATCCCAAAGGACAACATCTTTAAGATGGTAGACTCTAATCGAAATTGGTTTTTGTTTGAACTTTTATTTCTTTTTGGTATTTTTATTTGGGGAACAAGAAAAAGAAATCAAATTTGAGTTTGATGGTTTATGCTAGCACATGAAATACAATGCAAAAGTATAGGTTTCACTAGCAAGGAAGCAAGGTTATACTATCACAAGAAAAAGAGAGACTATTAGCACAATAAAAATATTGAGAATGAAAAAAAACTAGAACTTAGAAGAAATGGATCAAACAATGTTTATGGAATGGTTAAATTCAGACTAAGGGAATATCGAGGCTATTAGGGGTTTTCACCACCTTAACCTAGGCGAGAATGAACCAAATGCTTAAAACAACAAAACATACGAAGGTATGTAAATTAAATAAATCCACAAAAGATGAACTCCACATGAGACCATTGGTCCTGGTTCTCATGTTTCTTATTTCATCATTCAAAAAGGTATAAATCCACGGTCATTTAAAAATCTCTATGCGAGTTGGTTTTATCATTCTAAATCCCAATTTTCATGGTCATTTTCATCGGGATTAACATAAAATCTAATCGAGTAATCACTTCGATAGATCATTGATTTCTAAACCAAAAAGTTGTCTAATAAGAGTCATCTTTAAAACTTAGTTCGATTCAAACCATGTCAAAGGGGCTATTCCCCTTGCCTTGATAGAGCAACTACTCACTCATGATTGTGGAGTAGAGGGAGGCACAGGAAGAAAGTATTCTAGCCATAGTCTAGACTTAGAAAGGAATTTAATCCTTAGGCTAGAGACTATTAAATAATTGAATCCTTAGTCCCTTGCTCCAGAGTTTTAGAAAGGGAAGAAGAAGAATAACTAGATCTAATGTCAATTGAAAGTATATGGTAACAAGAACAATCTAAAATGCACTTAACTTTGAGAACGAACAAAATATCTTTATTGCTAATCTGAATGCAAAGTACAAGAGAATAATCACTCTGAATAATTCCGTACAAAAGATGATGGTGAACCCCCCCTCCTTTTATAGGAGATGGACGGGATAGGATTCTCTCAAAAGAGGGGAAAAGGGGGGGGCAGCAATTTGAGTTTTTTAGATCCATACAATAGACTCTTGATTGTCTTTAATTATGTTGACCATATTACTCTCTTTATTGCATATTCTCGCAGTAGAGATTTCAAGTGAATTATCGCTGTCCAGAGAATTTAAAGTACACCTAAAAATATGATTTTCCTATAGGCCTTTGAATTTTTTTCAAAATCATATTTGAACATTAAATTTCACCTTGGGATGTGAGAGTTATGCCAATTTTGGTGTAGGATATATACTTAAATCAGTACTGCGGGAAAACTGAAATGTAACCTACATTCATCTCTTCTTATCTTCAATAATTCATGAAAATTGAAAGAAATCTTATAAGAATTCATAAAAGGAATATTGAGAGGATGAAAGTGAAATTGATTTCTGAATTAAATTAAAATTACCAAAAAAGTCTTGATTAATTATCCTAAATGATGCACAAATAAATGATGAATATATATTCATTAAAATACTCCGGACTTGAATCTTTACTTATCCTCAAGCAAATTAAATTACAAATAAAGTCAGATTTATACAATAAAAAAGAGAACAAAATGTTGCATTCTACGAAAGACAATTCTCTCTCTTTGATTTGCTCTGCCTTCTCTCTAGGGTAGGCAATTCATGGTGGGCGGGGGCGTTTGACCCCCTCCTTCTTCTACCTCATCTTCTTTGGCTGCTTCTCCGCTCGACAAGGATGGTTGGTTCTTCGCTTCCATGACATTATGGTTGCGGGAGAGTGGGTTCGTGTTGTGGTTGGGCCACTTACTACTCTACGGGGCATTGGAGCGGAGGACCCCAAAATCCCCTCCAGGCAAGAAGGGGACCAAAGGCTCTAGATGAGGATGGCCGACATTATCCTGGAGGAGATGGAGGACTATCACCATCACTCGGAGATAGTCCAAATACTTGGGAAGAAATGCCACTCGATGCAGCTCAGAGGGTTAATGCTATAATTTTGGAGGTCGAGAGGTGCATTGGAGCTGTTCGCACTTCATGGCGGCTTGTACCTGGCTCGATTCTCCAATGAAACTGATCTAAAGAAAGCTACCGAGGGTGGACCGTGGCTTTTTGATGATCAACTAGTCCTTGTGAGGAAATGAATGAGGGAGGCTGACACCAGGAGGGAGACCTTCACTACTTCCCCGGCGTGGGTTTCTCTGCCTGATCTCGGGCAACATTGGACCCCGTGTGCCATTGATGTGATTTCCCATGCCATCGGGGTACCCAGAGCTATAGATAAAAGGTTTGATGGAACCAACATGGGGTGCACAAGGTTCTGTGTTGATATCTTGACAAACATCGAGCCGCCTAATGAAGTTATGATAGAGTTACCAAATGGGGAGGAATGGGAAGTCAAGGTTAGGTATGAATCTTTACCTAATTGATGTAATGACAGTACAGTTTTTAGGCATGAAATCAGACAGTGCCCAAGAGCTAGGAGAGCTATTAAAGTTGAGCCGCCTATTGTCCCTAAACCAGTGAGGGGACAGTAGTGTAGGATAGGAAAATCAAGACCGCCTAACCTGAACAGGAAAGGAAAGGAGAAGGTCCAAAATACAGTTACATGTGTGGCCTCAATGATACCTAATGGGGATAGTGTCACTATTCCTATTGTACAGGTGCTTGATGATCATGTGGTGTTAGAATTCCTTGCTGAGGCTCTAGAAGAAGGCGACGTGATCGGGGTTATGCCTGAGACAAGAGTCGAATCCAATGGAAACAAGAGTAGTGTGGTGGAAGCTCTGTGGCGGAACATGGATTCAATGGGTTTTTTAGAATCTTGGATCTATTGGATGAAAGAGTGTACGGAGACGAAATATTTTTCAATTTTGGTGAATGGCACACCTGTTGGTCTGTTCTGTGCTGCTAACGGACTTAGACAAGGGGATCCCTTGTCTCCTCTCCTTTTCACAATAATGATGGAGGGGCTTACTAATGCCATCAAGGTGGTGGAAGGACAGGGAAAAAATAAAAGCTTCTGTATCAAAGGTAGCAAAGTGATGACTCATCTAATCTTCACTGATGATGTGTTCCTTTCCTCTATGGACCATGTTAGTAGATTGAAAGAGTACAAGAAAGTGCTTATCAATTTTAGGTGAGCAACAGGGTTGTACATTAATGCAATCAAATCTCAGATCTTCAACTCCAAGTCCTACGATTCAAGAAGAGGAAGATTGAAAATAGTCATGTGAGTTTAGATAGGTGTCTTGCCTATGAGGTACCTTGGGGTTCCCATCATGGGGGGCAGAGGTACGGTGAAAGAGTTTAGTATGCTAGTGAACAAAGTGAAAGATAAAGTGGATAAATGGTCAGGGATCAATATATCTATGGTTGGGCATATAGTCTTAATCAGAACAGTTAACCAGAGTATGGTGAGGTATTGGGGTGATCTGTGTGATACAGCTTTAACTTGTCTGAATAGGGTCACAACCATGTCTGTGTCATTCTTATGGGGTGGTCAAAGACATGGAGTGGCCTGGGGTAATTTGGCTGAGACGTATAGGAAAGGGGGTCTTCAGATTACTGATGGCCACAAAATTATGGAGCATTGTACGTTGAAATGTATTGATAAATTTTGTAATCAGTCTAATAATATGTGGGTGCAGTGGATGAGAAACATTTATGGGCTTATCCTTACCTTGGCGGGGTGCTCTAATCCTTCCAGGATTTGGAGAAGGATATGTAACCTATATGAGGAAAGATTTAGGTCACCACATGTTGATACTTTGGGTCATGCTGGGGTAGTCCTACGTTACACATCATCAACATTAGTGTTGAACCTAATGTGCCCTAGTTTCATGGTATATGGGGTTTGTTTCACTGCCCAAAGTGGACCACCCTTCTGTATAGAGCTATGCTGGATAGATTTCCCACCAAGGAGAGGCTTGCTGGTTGGGGTATTCCAATGGATACTCAATGTTGTCCTACAACACAGGGGTTAAAATGAATGATCACCTATTTTTTGAGTGCTAGTTCACTAAGAACATATGGCAAATCCCATGATTGAGAAACAAATGGGGGCATCAGACTCCTAACAACTTAGCAGACACTACCAATTGGATTCTTAGTTGGTTATGCAACAAGGTGAAGGAGGTCATCTTTGGGGGATCATTCCTTGCTTGCATCTGCTATCACATCTGGAGGGAGAGGAATAGAAGGGTGCACAACAATGGTGCCATGGACTACAAGTGCTAGTTGAAATATATTAGCAGGGACATTTGTTGGGATTTTGCTGCTAGACCCAAAATGACAACAAACCTAAGTACAAGATCTAAAATTGTATTGGGGATTTTATAGATAATACCCCCAGTTAGTTTTGATGGCATTCGTCCTATTTTGTAAGTGTATAGCTTTCTATATTGTCTTTTGGCAATACTATTTACCTATTTTAAAAAAAAGTCCAATTTATACTCCCAATATGTCATTCCTCACCCTTGTAACATCACTATAATCCTTACCTCTAATTTTGGCCAAATGACCCAATCTCCTAGAACCACATAGCATAAAGTTATATATTCCCAATCAAACAATTATCACATCTTGCTTAAAAATGAGATTTTGTAGAAAAATAGGCTTCATCTTACTTTCACTTTGACTCACTCAATTTTTATTTTATTTATGTAAGTTTTTTTGCATAAGAACAAGACAAAATGGGGGGGGGTGTGAAAATAGAGAAAGAAGTGATGAAAAAATATTGATTCCTCCACTATTTGACTCGGGGTATGAATTTGTGGAGTTGTGGCTACATTGGTCACATTTGTTTTCATGTGCACTTTTGGCATCTTTTAATGGTATGCCCCTTTGTGGGGTATGTAGTTTTTATTTTGGGAAGCATGCCACCCCGGACTTGATTTTTGTCTGGTGGTGATTCTTTGATTCTCTTTTTTAAAAAAAAATAGAGGGAAGGAAGTGATGTTCTTGTGCTTATAACTTCAACATTTTTTGCATATATTTTTATTAGAGAGTGTCATTGCTCTAGTTAGAGTATCTTGTAAATCACATCATACAAATTTTATAACAAGATAATCCATTGCTTAGATATAGGGAAAAATTATGCTTGGTTCTGAACGATTCCTTATGACTTGCCAACTATTCCAAGGAGTGATGTTATTTAGGGGTCCTAGGTGACACAGTGGTTTTAGACATGGCAATTTGTAATAGATTTTGCAAAAAAATTTAACTAAATTCAAGGGGATAAAATGATAAATATCTATTCAAATTGGCTGACTAGGTAATGGACTTTTTATAATAAAAGAAACTAAAACATGGCTGACTAGATAATGGCAATAAAAGAAGAAAATATAAAAGCTACTATATGCAAAACAAAGGAAAACAAGATGTTGAAAGGAAACAATAAGGAGTTGGAAACGTAACACCCACCCCACCCCAAACTTAAAACTTTGCTCATCCCAAGAAAAATCAAAATTCAAGATGGGGGAAGAGGAATCACTGCGGTGGATGATGAAGGATGGTAGAGGAGTCTCCCCCAAAAGAGAAAAAAAGTAAAACAAAGTGGTGATGTTAGAAAAAAAAATAAAAAAAACATAAACATACAAAAATTGTTTGGGTTGCCTCCCAAAAAGCACCATGTTTTTACGTCGAAGGCCAGACGCATGCAAGAAAAATTCAACATGTTGGTTTGGGCTGAGGTTCTAGGAGGGACAGGGGGTCGATTAAATTGAGGTCTTCCAAGAATGAGCATTTATTGGTATCTGAAGCAACAAGGTCTTCAGTGGTTATGTATCTTTTGATTTGATGCCCATTTACTTTAAATTCACCAAAAAGCTTATCCTAGAGGAGAAAAGTACCACATGGATAGGCACATTTGATGAGGTAGGGGCCATACCATCTTGACTTAAGCTTTCCATTAAAAAGCCTTAACCTGGAGTTATACACTAGAACATGGTCGCCTTCTCTATTGTCCTTGCATTTGATGTGACCATCATGCCATAGTTTAGTTCGGTCTTTGTAGATTCTTGCATTCTCATAAGCACTCATTCTAAGTTCATCTAATTCATTCATTTGGAGAAGACATTTTCCTCCCACTGTTGAAAGATCAAAATTCAAGCTTTTGATGGCCCAACTGGCCTTGTGTTCTAATTCTATCGGCAGATGGCATGATTTTCCATAAATAAGCCTAAAAGGAGTAGTGCCTATGGGTGTTTTGTATGCAGTTCTATATGCCCACAATGCGTCATTGATTTTCAAGGCCCAATCTTTTCTAGTGCGACCAACGGTTTTTTTGTAAGATGGACATGATTTGCCTATTGTATACTTCAACTTGCCCACTAGCCACTAGTCTGAGGATGGTAAGGGGTGGAGACTTTGTGGTAGAGTCTGTATTTTTTCAATAAATCCTTAAAGCTTTTTTTCTAGAAAATGGGATCCCCCGTAAAAAATCACAGAGTGTGGGACTCCAAATATAGGAAAAATAACGTCTTTAACGAGTTTTTTTAATAGGTTTGGAATAAATAGTTTTAGTGGGTATAGCCTCAACCCACTTTGACACATAATCGACAACAATTAATATGTATTCATACCCATAAGAAGAAGGAAATGAGCCCATGTAGTCTATTCCCCAGACGTCAAAGATTTCTAATTCCTGCCAAGAAGTTAAGGGCATTTGGTCATGTTTGGAGATGTTACCCGTCCTTTGACATTGGTAACATGAGGGCACATATTCATAAGAGTCTTTGAAGATGGTGGGCTAAAAGAACCCACACTACATAACTACTCTAGTTGTTTTCTGGGAACCTATGTGCCCACCGTAGGGGTCAGAATGACATTGTTCCAGAATGTCAGAACTTTCTTCTTGGGAAACACAAAAAATATACAGATTGTCGACACAAAGTCTAAACTAATAAGGTTCATCCCAATAGTAGTTTTGACATCATGTAAAAATTTAGCTTTAGAATGTCCCTTGTATTCAGGGTGCAGTACACCAACAACTAGATAATTTACGAAGTCAGCAAACTAAGGAAATTGGAAGTCAACCTTAAGCAGTTGATCATCGGGTAGGGATTCATTTATGGGGGTATCATCACTTTGTCTATAGCTAAGTCGACTTAGGTGGTTAGCCATGATGTTTTCAAACCCCTTTTTATCTAAGATTTCTAGGTCAAACTCCTGCAACAACATGATCCACCTTATGAGTCTAGGTTTGGCATATTTCTTGGTCATAAGGTAATGAATGGATACATGGTCAGTGTAAATGATGACTTTGGAGCCAACCAAGTACGATCAAAATTTGTCAAAAGCATAGACAATGGCTAGCATTTCTTTTTCGGTGACAGTGTAATTTTGTTGAGCTTCATCTAAGGTCTTGGGTGCATATTATATGACATGGTGTTTCTTGTCAACTTGATGTCCTAGGATGGCACCTACGGAAAAGTCAATGGCATCACACATGATTTCAAAAGGTAGGGCCTAGTCTGGTGCACAAATGATTTGAGTGGATGTAAGAGCATTTTTAAAACACATAAAACTATCCATGCAAGCTTTTTCAAATTTGAAGGGCACCTCCTTTTGAAGAAGGTTGGTGAGAGGTTTGGTGATCATGGAGAAGTCATGGATAAATTGCCGATAGAAATCGGCATGTGTCCCAAAAAGACTCGAATGTCTTTGATTGAGGTCGGGGATGGAAGCTTGGTGATGACCTTGATTTTAGCCTTATCAACTTCTATGCCTTGGTTACTTACTCTATGGCCTAGAATAATTCCCACCTTAACCATGAAGTGACACTTCTCCCAATTAAGGACTAAGTGTGACTCAACACATCTATCAAGAACAAGAGCTAGGTTTCTAAGGAAAGAGTCAAAACTATCTCCATAACTGAAGAAGTCATCCATGAACACCTCCATGATGGTTTTGGTTAATCCTACAGAGATGGCTAACATACACCGTTGGAAGGTGGCTGGTGCATTGCACAAACTGAAGGACATTCGTCTAAACACGTAAGTGTCAAAAGGACATATGAAAGTTGCTTTCTCTTGGTCTTTAATATGGATAGGAATCTGATAAAATCTTGAGTAGCCATCTAGATAAAAAAATATTATTAATGGGCTAAGCACTCAAGAACTTGGTCTAGGAAGGGAAGTGGTCTTTCCTATTTGTCTTGTTGAGATTCCTATAGTCAATACACATTATCCATCCTGTAACGATGCAAGGATTAATTAGTTTATTTTTATCATTTCTAATGATAGTGGTCCCCCCATTTCGGGAATAACTTAGACAGGATTGGCCCACGGGGAGTCAGAGATGGGGTAGATGATTCCTGTAGTCAAAAGTTTGATCACCTTTAGATAAACAACTTCCTTCATGTTTGCATTGAGTTTTAATTGCAGCTCTCAGGAGGGTTTGTTTTCTTCTATCATTAGGATTTTGTGAATGAAAATGGATTGATCTATCCTGACTAAATCTATTATTTTATACCCTAAGGCAGTTTTCCTTTTTCTAAGTTCCACCATAAGTTTGTTTTCTTGTTCAAGGGTAAGATCGGAATTTATGATGTCAGGGCACAATTGTTGTTCATCAAGTAATACATATTTCAAACCTATGGGAATAGTTTTCATTTTTGGGGCCTTGGGTGGTTCAGGTTTATCTTCTATGATGGAGATCATTTTAAGGTCCTCAATTTCAGCATCAAGAATTTCCTCATAATCATCTAAATGGGCCCTACATTGGTCAAATTGTTCATTGTCATTTGTCAAGGTCACATTTAGGAGGGGAAGTGAGGGCCATGTGTAGGGGATCATCAACTAACTCCCATTCTTGCCTCAGTTGGGATAGTTTATCAATACAATCAAGGAGATAGACCTATTTTTAGAAACTAGGGCCTTTCATGCTTTCAAACACCCTAAACTCTAGCATTTGTTTCCCTAATCTTAATAGAATTGTTCCAACCTCAACATCAATCTAGGCCCAGGAAGTGGCTAGGAAGGGACAACAAAAAATGAGTGGGTAACAAATTCTTATTTTATCTCCATGATCACAAAGTCACATGGGACATATGCATCTTTCCCAACCTTAACTGGAATGTCTTCTATGATTCCCATGGGTTTGGTCATGGACGAGTCTACTAATTGAATAGTCATGGTTGTGGGTAACATTTCAGTGAATCTTAATCTTTTGTAGAGACTATAAGGCATGATGGATATGCTGGCTCCTTGGCTAGGCCCTTTATGCAAGCATTATCACATAAGTAACAACCTATTCCGAAGGAACCAGGGTCCTTCTATTTTTAGGCATTTTACTTTGGATGATGTCTGAAGTGGTCCTAGTAAGTTTGACAGTCTCATATTCTTCTGTGGCATCATGTATTTGGACCAGGAGGGCATTTCTTCTAAAGCATCAAGGAAACAAATAGCAACATGTAATTTTTTCATGGCTTCCCTAAACTTTATGAAATGGGTGTCGAGCCTTGGTTATTTGAGGTGGGCTTGTGATAACACCCAAATCTATGCATATTATCTGTGCATTTTATCTATAGCTTCGTGTCACTTTAGTCTTAATTTTCCCAATAAAGCTCATGTTTTATGCTTTCTATCTCTGCTTAGGTAATGTAGTTAGAGTAGCCAATAAAGTAGCTAAATAGCCAGTGTTAGACTTGCATGCACCGAACAAAGTTGAACAACCTCTTATCTTTGATCTCTCTCCCCTAAACTGAGGCCTAGTGAATTGTATTTCTTGATATTTCGTCTAACGACGAATACATAATCATCATGGTCTAGTCATTACTTTGGGCCCAGTTTAACTCTCTGATCAATTGCTTTCGTGGTCTAATTCACTTTGTACACCTATGCTCAACCCATGTGGTTTAATCTCGATTTTTTATTGGTTTTATTCTTGATATGCAGGTAGGATTCTAGCTATTAAGCCCATGAGCACCTTGGCCCATCTCAACAGCATGCGACCCTCTCCACCTTTCTTCATCCACGTTCCCACCAGCAACCGCGATCTTCCCTACCTCCATCAGATCGCGGTTCTCAACCCTAATTGTGGCCCAACCCTCTTCTACCCAGGAATTGCGACCGTACTGCCCCTTAGACCGCGACCCGTAGTGTTCTTCCCTCCTAATTGTGATTTGCTTGACTCCCTTCTACCCTAATCACAAACTCTCCACAAACTGCGGTCGTGATTGTTATTCCCCAACACCGCGACCACCGCTTCACTACGCCTGTGGCTCGCCTCAACTACAACCACCGTGACATACCCTAAATGACAAACAACCGTAACCAGCCTATGGTCTCTTGTCTCTATCCAGAGTGTGGCTCCATCTCCTCATATCGCGGCCTCGCTCCCACCGCGATCGCGACCTCCACACCTCCCATGGTCTGCCTCCACCTACAGCCTCTGCGATGCCTTCTAGCCACCCTACCAACTATGGTATTTCCAAACCACACTCGCGGTTCCCTGCTAGCAACCACCCACGATTGGCACCCAGACTTATCCGATGCACCCCTACAGAAGTCGCGACCCCTGCCGCATGCAGACCACGACCTCCATTTCCCCTAACTGCGGTCGTGGTTTCCTGCTACCTTCCACCCCATGCCATCACACCTCCATCAGCGTTGCAGCCGCAACAGTAGCTCCTCACCTCCATCGCCTCCCTCTTAGTCCACCTTCCCCGCATGGGTTGCTGCAGGCATCATCTTCTCCACAAGCAACGATGACTGCACGACAACACCACACCTCTTCCGCAGTGCATCCCCCACGTCTTCCATCATCACAACAACGACAACAACCCTCTGCTCTCACGATCACTACACCCCATCAAGTAACCACAATGCTATTGTCTCATCTCACCTCGAAGCTCACCCCTCCGCTACCTACTGCCTCACCGTCCATCACCTTCCCACCACGGCCGCAGCCTTGCCCCTACCGCGGTCGCGGTTTCTATCTGTCTGCCTATGATCCTCCCTTCTCAGCCTCTCACAACCCGTGATCGTGATTCACAAAGATCATGACTCCCCTCAGAACACAAGATCGCGACCACAGTTTTGATTTACCGCGACCTCACAGGGTCGCGACCCATGCAATTGAAAAAAAGGGGCCCACAGTCAGTATTATAAGAAAATGTTATAAAATGGAATTTTGAGATTATTGGATAGCCATTTTGGATAAATGGAATGATGACATGAACTTCTTTGATTTTATACACTCATAAAGCTAATTATGAAGATAGGGGATTTCATGAATTAGTGTGATATAATGATAGCCTTCAAAGTGTGTCGACCAAGCAAAGGCATATCTCTTGGTTTGATGGAGTCTGAATATCTTTTGAGGTTAATTCTATGCTTAAAGTTTTATGAAATTCGGAGGTTCCTAGAGAAGATATAAGGGCTTATATATGATGAACTGTTGAGTATATTTTTTTTGTATATGATATTGTATCACTCTTTGTCACACGGCCTAGTGGCTTTCAGCCTAGCGAGATCCCTGATTGTGGGCTTTGGATATGATCAAACAGCTAGGAGCAATATCGTCGTAGTAGCAGTTATGACCAGCCTTGGAGCATGGTAGTCACCACGATGCCATGTTGAGAGAGGTCGTGGGATGAGGAGCGGTTTTCCTTGACTCAGTGTGTGCTCTTTGACGAGGGGATCACAGTGATGCCTCTTTTGTAGCAGACGAACCTGACGAGAGAGAGAACCACCTCCCACCCATCTTTGTCGCTCTGCGGTAGGGAGAATTTGGTAGCAGAGGTAGAATCTGGAGAGGAGAGCTCAACGGAGGAGCACGCTTGCACAAAGGAACGATGTGGAGCACCTCAAGTCAGTGGGTAGCTCGCTGGAACCCAACTCGGCAACGCTCACGCCCTGCGTGGAGCGGCACACCAGCGAAGCCCCACGGAGACAACCTCCTTGAACTACAAGCAAGAGCGACCAGCAGCAACCCTAAGAGATCGGAGGTGCAGGATAGGGTGCAGAGCAGGCGGTGGGCAAGGAATTCACCGGCGTCGAGGCCTAGTGGTCAGCATGACGGCACTTGGGAAGAGGCAGAGCTCCCCTTGACCCCCGTTGCAGCTACGAATGTTGCCAGTGAGCCGACTCGGGTAGAGCTTTGGAGGCGAGGAGGAGGAACCTCGAGGTCGGAGGCACCAAAGAAGGAAGGTCGAAGATGGAGGTCATAGGAGTTGACAGGGAGCCTAGAGCTCGCTCCGATTCCCCACCGGAATTCAGCTTGTGCCGTGATGCCCTTGCGGAACAAAGGACGGCTGGCTCTACGTTTGGGCATCCATCAAGAGAGAAGGTGGAGGAGAGATCGTCGGCCTGTTGCCACTGGAGACCGCAGCTATGCGGTCGCGATCCCTGCGACGAGCTCTGGAGTTGGATCTCACCAGCGGAGACCCAGCCATGGAGGCGGCCGCGTTGCAGATAGCAAGGGAGCCGCGTATCGATCTGAACTGGGAGAAAGAGAGACGCAGACTCGGTCCAGGCAAGTAGACCGGACCAGCTCAGGCCATGAGCAGCGCCAGACCTGCAGGGCTACGTGGCAATCCCTGATAGGCCCGGCCCGTAAAGGTAAATTGAGTCCAAAATATTGGTAAATACCTTTATCTTGTAAAATGCATAATAAATAGCTTGATCATCAGAAAAATACAAACAAGGTACCAAAACGTTCAGAAAAATACGTAGAACATAATAGAACTATAATATCAGGCTTTTGATGCATTAATAATAGTGATATCAAATAAGATGTGTTATGCTTGTTTCATGGATAATAAATATCAAACGATGTTCTAAAATTATGATAACATGTCAGTAAGTCTATAATCATGTTTATCATGCACCTGATGTCAACGATGATCATGTTGATGCATGAAATTATGTAATTACTTAATATGACTAGTTAGGGCTAATAATCCTAAATAATATGTAATTAATGCATACGTGCTCAATAAATCAGAGAAACTACAGAAACCCTGCATACCTGTAACTTGAAGATAATATATAAATCTGTGATCAGTTTTATAAACAAAAACCATGTTATATGAAGATGACCCATAATACATGTGATGTAACCCTAATATGGTTAATGAATGTGACATAATGTTAAGTATGTTCACATAATAATGCGACACATGAGTATATCCAGTTGATGAATCATAATATGGAAAATGACATCAGTAAGATAAATATAAGACAAGAATGCAAGTAATGATGAGAATATCATAATGAGTTAAGTAAACCCTAAAATGAACTTAACTAGGGTTATGACGATGAGAACCAGATGATAGTATATGGTCTTGTCTTGATCAGGTTTGACCAAGCTTATAGTTGACATCAGTGATATATGATTAGTATGATCTATCTCTTGATCAAGGTATGCCATTACCTCTTACTTGGCTTATTATACAATATGTTTGTGTAATACGTGTAGTAAAATACTTGGCATATGGTATTGGATGAAATGATTGTTATGGTATGATATGTTGCATGATTTTCCATACTTATTGCTATGAACACATGAAACATAATATATCTGTTCCATTATATCTAAGCACTTCAACTCTTTGGTAGTAAAGTGCTGGAAATAAGTACTTCAACTCTTTGGTAGTAAAGTACTTGGAAGTGATCCAACTCTTTGGTAGTAGATCACATTGTGAAATGATCTAACTCTTTGGTAGTAGATCATAAAGGCCTTAATGCATTCAACTCTCAAGTAGTAAATGCATGGATGATATAATGGAAAATATGCCTAAAAGTTATGTGTTCTCTTTTGTTGATAAACATTTTTGTTCAAGTATGATTTTCTTATATTCTTCTATTACTGCCAAGTATATTAGTTTTATCTTATTGCCAAGATATGATGAGAGGTATATAAAAGACACGTAGGCGTACTCAGTACAATATTCTTGAAATATTGTGCTGACGTGTACCGCATGTAATCTTTTGTTTAGGTTGTGGTTATGCTCTTGAAGATCTAGGATGTTGAGAGTTGTGTGGCGAGCTGATGTATAGGTGGACCTGTTGTCTTAAGATCCTGTTGTTTAGCTGTAGCACATGTATATGTATAGTTTGCTGTTCAATATGTAATATCAAATGTTGTAACAATTCATGTTGTAATTATATGTTGAATGGTGAACATGTGTGTATGGTTTTATTATTGTTCATGTACATGTGCCACTGTGTTTCCTTCTGACTTCCTCTGATTTTCTTCTTCTTAGCCTCATGTGGGATGTTTGAATTGGAATTCTCACTGAGGTGAGGGTTTCAATTTGGACGTCGCACATCAGATTAAGTTTTAGAAAATCCAGGGACGTCACAGGTGGTATCAGAGCATGAACAGTAGAAAAGCCTGACATTTGCTCATTATGCAACTCAAAACTAAAGAAGCTTGACCTTAATAATCTTTAGGGTTATATTAGTCATCTTTTAGAAACTAGATCTGACCTAGCCTCTAGGTTAGCACCTAGATGTCCGAGAACTAGGTCTAGACTGGTGCTTGTTGAGTAGAAAGTCCTTAGATGTCGTTCTTTCCTTGTAGTGCAGTGGTATGGGACGTTGCACTATTTGGAAATGACGTGCATCAAGGGAAGAGAAACCCTAGACATATGGCGCTCGTTGTCTAGAGTAGCTATGCTAGTCTACACCATGTTCTCACCCTTTTCATTAGTTTTCATGACACTGGACTCTCTACTATGTGTGGGACACTCATTTTCTAGATTTGGTTTTTGATTCCAATCGGATCAAACCTTGGTAGTTTTCTCTGACGCTTGTTTTATCGGAGAAAAACTATATAATATTTTATTATATATATGTATTACAAAAATGTGTCCCCACACATGTACGAGTAGGAGGTGGTCATGTAACCTAAGTGAAAGTTAATGACATCAGTCTAGAAGAGAGAGTAGTTCTAGATTAGATGTCTAGAGCCTTGTTTGGAATATGTGATAGATTGAGTAGATGAAATAGGTTTTGATATGATGTAAGTCTTATATAGATGATATAAGATGATTAAAAGGATTTAGGTTTGTCTTTGAGGACTTAAGTTCAGTTTGAGGATTTGAGATAAGTTTTGGTGATGCAAGTATGGGTTCTTTTATGAGATGAGATAAGTTAAGTTAAGACAAGGTTGTGAGTCAGCATGAGCCTCAAGCTCTTTTATAAAGGAGGACCTCTAGTGTTAGGACCATTTTTGGGGTTATCTCAAGAGAGAGCGAGACCCACATGGAGAAGGTCAGAGAACCTAGACTCCACGATATGAGAAATATGAGATATGTGATATGATATGTCCTAAACTAGACTGCTCATGAGTAATTGAGATGAGTTTCTTTATGCATGATTCCTATAGTCTTGTAGAACCCTAGATGTCCTTGGGAAGACCAAACCCTAGAGACAGAGAGAGGCTGGTATTATGTGCATGCGAGTATGAATATGAGTGCCTGCCATCTGGGTGAGGGAGAGAGCCCAAGACCCTGGAGGAGGTACCTATGTTAGTTCTGTGAAGCCTCATGCTCGGGTTGGTGGTTTCCCACATAGGAATCTAGTGGTATATATAAGAAAGTTTTAAGTAAGATGTTTCATGGGTAGAAGACCTATGAAGAGTATGTCATAGCATGTTTCAGTTTGTGCTTTGTGGCTAGATCTTATGAAGTTAATCACTAGTACCAATGAGGTAATCCGAGAACCCTAGACTAAGAGAGGAAAGATAAAGTATATGCGTATGAGACACTCATAGAAATGAGTGAGCTCAGAGAGACTGAGCATGACACTACCCTCATGATATGGGATAGGAGAACCTCAATTGGACTATATAAAGTTTTGATACATGTTTCATGAGCCACATGTATAATTGTTTAGTACAACCATGATATAATAGATGCAAGGATGTGAACTAATCTCGAGACATGATATATAGACATGATATGATGGAAAACTAGAAATAGTTTAAAGAATATCAAAGTATAAATGGTTAACCATATGCTTTAATAATGATGATAATGTGTTAGTGTTGGTTAATCTTGTGATGAAATCACTAGTAAATGTTGTAATTTGTTATGAGCAATGAAATAAGATTATATGAATGGAACATGTTCCACGAGGTGTTAATCTTAGTGCTTAATAAAGATGAAAAATATAGTTTGATAGTTAGCACAACATAAAATGTTGATGACACCTTGATGTATGGGTTAACTTGGGTTAACTCCCTGGGAACATGGTAATATGATGTGGGAACCCTAATGCACGGGTTAAGATAAGGATGCAGCCCTGATATATGAGATATGTCATGACATAACCTAAGTTTCTAAACCTTGAGTTTAACCTTGAATGGAGTGTTTGTGCACCAAGATGGTTGCAAACCCCCCCCCCCCTAACAGTGCTTTGGATACATGGTTCTAGGTAACCTTTGCAGATATGTTTCACATAGAATAGTGCCTACATGTGGATGAAGACATGGTAGTCTTCCTTGGAGTATGAGTATGGTTTACTTTCGAGGATGAAAGTTCTTTTAAGATGTATATGATGTGACAATGTGGTTTTTCTGGCTTATACCGAGGACGGAATTTGTTTTAAGGTGTGTAGGATGTTATAAAATGGAATTTTGAGATTATTGGATAGCCATTTTGGATAAATGGAATGATGACATGAACTTCTTTGATTTTATACACTCATAAAGCTAATTATGAAGATAGGGGATTTCATGAATTAGTGTGATATAATGATAGCCTTCAAAGTGTGTCGAACATGCAAAGGCATATCTCTTGGTTTGATGGAGTCTGAATATCTTTTGAGGTTAATTCTATGCTTAAAGTTTTATGAAATTCGGAGGTTCCTAGAGAAGATATAAGGGCTTATATATGATGAACTGTTGAGTATATTTTTTTTGTATATGATATTGTATCACTCTTTGTCACACGGCCTAGTGGATTTCAGCCTAGCGAGATCCCTGATTGTGGGCTTTGGATATGATCAAACAGATAGGAGAAATATCGTCGTAGTAGCAGTTATGACCAGCCTTGGAGCATGGTAGTCACCACGATGCCATGTTGAGAGAGGTCGTGGGATGAGGAGCGGTTTTCCTTGACTCAGTGTGCGCTCTTTGACGAGGGGATCACAGTGATGCCTCTTTTGTAGCAGACGAACCTGACGAGAGAGAGAACCACCTCCCACCCATCTTTGTCGCTCTGCGGTAGGGAGAATTTGGTAGCAGAGGTAGAATCCGGAGAGGAGAGCTCAACGGAGGAGCACGCTTGCACAAAGGAAGGATGTGGAGCACCTCAAGTCAGTGGGTAGCTCGCTGGAACCCAACTCGGCAATGCTCACGCCCTGCGTGGAGCGGCAGACCAGTGAAGCCCCACGGCGACGACCTCCTTGAACTACAAGCAAGAGCGACCAGCAGCAACCCTAAGAGATCGGAGGTGCAGGAGAGGGTGCAGAGCAGGCGGTGGGCAAGGAATTCACCGGCGTCGAGGCCTGGTGGTCAGCATGGCGGTGCTTGGGAAGAGGCAGCGCTCCCCTTGACCCCCGTTGCAGCTACGAATGTTGCCAGTGAGCCGACTCGGGTAGAGCTTTGGAGGCAAGGAGGAGGAACCTCGAGGTCGGAGGCACCAAAGCAGGAAGGTCGAAGATGGAGGTCATAGGAGTTGACAGGGAGCCTAGAGCTCGCTCCGATTCCCCACCGGAACTCAGCTTGTGCCGCGATGCCCTTGCGGAACAATGGACGGCTGGCTCTACGTTTGGGCATCCATCAAGAGAGAAGGTGGAGGAGAGACCATCAGCCTGTTGCCACTGGAGACCAGAGCTATGCGGTCGCGATTCCTGCGACAAGCTCTGGAGTTGGATCTCACCAGCGGAGACCCAGCCATGGAGGCGGCCGTGTTGCAGATAGCAAGGGAGCCGCGTATCGATCTGAACTGGGAGAAAGAGAGACGCAGACCCGGTCCAGGCAAGTAGACCGGACCGGCTCAGGCCATGAGCAGCGCCAGACCTGCAGGGCTACGTGGCAATCCCTGATAGGCCCGGCCTGTAAAGGTAAATTGAGTCCAAAATATTGGTAAATACCTTTATCTTGTAAAATGCATAATAAATAGCTTGATCATCAGAAAAATACAAACAAGGTACCAAAACGTTCAGAAAAATACGTAGAACATAATAGAACTATAATATCAGGCTTTTGATGCATTAATAATAGTGATATCAAATAAGATGTGTTATGCTTGTTTCATGGATAATAAATATCAAATGATGTTCTAAAATTATGATAACATGTCAGTAAGTCTATAATCATGTTTATCATGCACCTGATTTCAACGATGATCATGTTGATGCATGAAATTATGTAATTACTTAATATGGCTAGTTAGGGCTAATAATCCTAAATAATATGTAATTAATGCATACATGCTCAATAAATCAGAGAAACTACAGAAACCCTGCATACCTGTAACTTGAAGATAATATATAAATCTGTGATCAGTTTTATAAACAAAATCCATGTTATATGAAGATGACCCATAATACATGTGATGTAACCCTAATATGGTTAATGAATGTGACATAATGTTAAGTATGTTCACATAATAATGCGACACATGAGTATATCCAGTTGATGAATCACAATATGGAAAATGACATCAGTAAGATAAATATAAGACAAGAATGCAAGTAATGATGAGAATATCATAATGAGTTAAGTAAACCCTAAAATGAACTTAACTAGGGTTATGACGATGAGAACCAGATGATAGTATATGGTCTTGTCTTGATCAGGTTTGACCAAGCTTATAGTTGACATCAGTGATATATGATTAGTACGATCTATCTCTTGATCAAGGTACGCCATTACCTCTTACTTGGCTTATTATACAATATGTTTGTGTTATACGTGTAGTAAAATACTTGGCATATGGTGTTGGATGAAATGATTGTTCTAGTATGATATGTTGCATGATTTTCCATACTTATTGCTATGAACACATGAAACATAATATATCTGTTCCATTATATCTAAGCACTTCAACTCTTTGGTAGTAAAGTGCTGGAAATAAGTACTTCAACTCTTTGGTAGTAAAGTACTTGGAAGTGATCCAACTCTTTGGTAGTAGATCACATTGTGAAATGATCTAACTCTTTGGTAGTAGATCATAAAGGCCTTAATGCATTCAACTCTCAAGTAGTAAATGCATGGATGATATAATGGAAAATATGCCTAAAAGTTATGTGTTCTCTTTTGTTGATAAACATTTTTGTTCAAGTATGATTTTCTTATATTCTTCTATTACTGCCAAGTATATTAGTTTTATCTTATTGCCAAGATATGATGAGAGGTATATAAAAGACACGAAGGCGTACTCAGTACAATATTCTTGAAATATTGTGCTGACGTGTACCACATGTAATCTTTTGTTTAGGTTGTGGTTATGCTCTTGAAGATCTAGGATGTTGAGAGTTGTGTGGCGAGCTGATGTACAGGTGGACCTGTTGTCTTAAGATCTTGTTGTTTAGCTGTAGCACATGTATATGTATAGTTTGTTGTTCAATATGTAATATCAAATGTTGTAACAATTCATGTTGTAATTATATGTTGAATGGTGAACATGTGTGTATGGTTTTATTATTGTTCATGTACATGTGCTACTGTGTTTCCTTATGACTTCCTCTGATTTTATTCTTCTTAGCCTCATGTGGGATGTTTGAATTGGAATTCTCGCTGAGGTGAGGGTTTCAATTTGGACGTCCCACAACAGATTAAGTTTTAGAAAATCCGGGGAAGTCACAAAAAACCTCGACCGAGGTCTTTAAAAGGGTAGCCAACAACCCAACTCTATAAATACCTCCCCCATCAGTCCCAAAGGGGGAGATCTGGACCTAGAGTCCATACAGTAGGTCAAGGAAGGAGTCCAAACCCCAGGCATCCAGCCTTGAGGCCAAAAGGTCGCTGGATCGTGTCCAGATGCCAGAAGGCTGCCAGGTTGGAGCCGGAGCCTCGGGGAAGCATCCCAAGGTTCGAGAGGACCAAGGCAGCCAGTCTACATGCTCCAACAGACACCAGCCTTCACTCTCTCTCCTCCATCTCCATCTCCATCTCAGATCTACTCTCTCCAAGGATGGAAGTTGAGGAGAGAGGAGATCTGTGCTATGTTCACCTCCACCACTAAGGAGACAGAAGATCTGCATCATCGCCCTCCTCTACCACTGGTCTACAATCTCAAAAGGTAGAAGTTGAGGAGAGAGAAGATCAGTCTCCACTGCCATTCTCTCACCTCCACTGGGCTGCTGTTCAGAGAAGATCTAGAGAGAGAGAGAGAGAACCAAGGAGTCTAGAAGAACGAAGAGGGGGACCAAGGAACGAGATCCAGCCTGCACAGAGGCCAAGGAGCGAGAGCCACCTCTCCTCTACGGGCTATATCTCTTTCTTCTTCTCTTTCATCCTATTACATTCCTTTGTTTCTTGTACAAATGATGTTCATCCGTCTTTTTGCGGTGCTAACCATGCTTGTCTATGGCTAGTTAGCTCTTTCTTAGCTATGTAGCCTGATCTGGGCATGTATATGTACTTTTTCCTTAAGTGAGTAGATTCATTTCAGATCTAGTATGTTGCATGTTCTATTTTGTCTTTCCAAGTTATGATTGCTAGTTTGGTTGATCTCTTACTAGTTTGAACTGCTATTTCTGCCTTTATCGCGAGATCCGTGTAGGAATGGTTAAGAGAAGATAGTTTGGATCCGAACTAGAGAGGAGGATGATCCAAGGTATTTTGTTCCTAACATCCCGGAATATCCTAAGACCAGAGAGGGAACTTAGCATATTCCTAGGTATTGATATGTCATTCCTTGAGATAGGGTCAATGATATATTGTTGATGGTTTTAGTCACGCAATGTGAGAGTGAGTGGGACGACCCACAAGAACAGACACAATAGTACGTACTATGTTTGATATAGGTTGCTTTCTCAGGTGTTCGAGGGTTGTCTATTCCCGAGAATGGGTTCATAGACTGCCCAACTTGTGGTTACATTGCTAGGAACTCTCTTTCTCTAATTTGTAGAACCACGAGCTCTGTTTTATTTTACTTTTCTTTTCTTTGTTTTATTTTAAATCGTGACGACCCTCTAGAATAGTTCTAGCACTTACTTTTATCGACTATCATTTTGACTTATCTGGCTAAAGAAAAAATTATGTGGTGTCCTAAACATCCCCACGTCCCTGTGTTCGACCCCGTATATCTATTTCGACCCCGTAATAAAGCTTGCGGGGGCCTAGAAGGTTTCAGGTTATAAATTTAAAAGCTTGATTTCTTCCTTTGTCCCATGTTCATATCCAGACGCGACAAAAAGGTCGATCAACTTTTTGGCGCCATTGCCGAGGATGTGGTTTTCCACATTTACACGCCTAAAGGATTTTGTTCTATCACTATAAGCCTGCATATATATGCATAGTTTTTCTTTTGTTTTAAACATACTTGTTCATATATACTGAATAACTTTTCTTTTTTTTTCTTATACCTTTTTTTCAGCCATGGATCTCACTTCTGCGAGACAAGTCATCTTGTCCACCTATCCTCCTGAGTTTTTCAGCAGTTCCGACTGCTTGCAAATAATTGAAGGTCGTGCTCTATAGCTAGTCGAGTTATACTTACCTCCACCCTCGTCATATGTCAAGATTCCAACAATAGAGACCGCCATGCATCCTTAGACTCCCATGCTATCATGGGATCAAGAACTGATTAAGGCAGTGGAGTTGGCTAGGGAAAGTATTCACACACTCACCTCCTTAGCCCCTCACCTCCAAGAAGATGTCGATCAAAGTAGCCATCGAAGATGCAGACCGCAGTAGAAGCCTACTTCAAGCTGTTGAGAAAGGATTCATCCAAGCATGCCAGTTTGATATAGCGAGTCTACAGTGACATTGTGAGGCATAATTGATGAACCTTGAAGGTGTTGCTGCACAAGCCTGACAACTTCATGAATATGTTGAACAATGTAGTAGGATTCAAGAGCCCATCAATTGGGTTACCATGCAATCACAATCTCTACCACCTAGCAATGAAGAAGCCAGTTATCAAGACCATTCAATTGGGTTTGAAGAGGAGTATGCTTCACCATCCGATTCAGATCATCAACTAGATGCACTGGGGTTTTTCTGTGAAGACCAACCTACGCCGGGAAGTTCTTCATTCTATCCAGATGAGCCAGATAATGAACCAATGGAGGAAAAAGAATGGGTCTATGAAGATGATGACTCCTGTCCTCACTGGGAAAGTCAAACAAACTCACTATCATAAAGTGAAACTTGTTCTGACGAATCTGATTCAGATAGTGATCCAGACCAGAGTGATAACCCTCATATTGAGACTTGTCACTTAGCTTCAAGTAGTATGCCGATCATGGTTTGGAACAATCTACATGGTGAGGATGACGATGACTATTCATCTCAGTGGAGCGAATACATCGACGGCGATGAGATGGAATAACACGAGCTTACAATCACCACCATCCCTCCTCAAGGCTTGGTGGAACTCAAGGGAGGTAGATGGATGGTTCACTACAACATGGTTGCTGAGCATGAAGATACCCCTGACTCCACGCCAAGTGATAAGCTTGGGGTGGTAGAACCACAAATTGATTCTTCAGGGAGTACTTCTTGTTCATAAGATGATTGGATGACTCAGACTGTATATAGTAGCTTATATGAGCATCCAACCTCCTGTTCAGAGATGGGAGGAGAAATGGATCATACCCAAGTCATTCAACCTATCCCCTCCATCTCATCCTGTGTCGACATCCCAGGACCTTCATATTCAGATTCATATGATGAAAGATGCCTTGAGGATGATATGCTGAAGAAATCATCCCAGTGCAGTTCAAACCACTTCCAACACAAAGATGACTTCACCGAGTCGTCGGATTTCACTTCGCTTGTTCGGACTCCGCAGGGTGAACACATCTTCCTATTCTACTCCTATTATGTGGCGGAACCCGTCGGCAAGATACATGTGACACTGGTCCCAAAACTTAAGATTTGGGATCCCAGTGTCGTTATCGTGGGACAACCACCCCCTTTTCTCTTACCCACTCTCCCGCCCTTTTATTGCAATAAATTTTTCTTTTCTTGTTCTTGTTAGTTAGTTTCTTCCCTCTAACTGTTTTTATATCCTTGCATCCATGCATCATCTTTAGAACTTCAATAACTTCCATTAAAATAATGCATTCCTGCTTCACTATTTCAAGTTTAAGTCTTGCTCGAGGACGGGCAAAATTTTAAGCTTGGGGTAGTAGGTGGGCTTCGCCCTTCTTTCTCTTCACCCTTCTTGCATGCATGTTTATTTCCTACACTTAGTTTTAAATTTTCAATTTTTTTTCTTTTTATCTTTGCAATTATGTCTATATGGTGTGAATCTAATAGATAAATGCTTGACTTTATGCCTAGATGCACAGTTTTCATCTTAAAAAATACTGGACCTTTTGCTTGACTTACTCTTTGAATCTTTCCTTTTGTTTGGTAATAAATCTAAGGTTATGTGCCTTTTTCATAGCTTAAAGCTAAATTCCCTTGATCTATGTTGTGAATGGAAAATCCATGGTAAAGGACCGATGGAATGAGATAAAACACAATCAAAGAATCCTAGCTATGGATTCTCAAGATTGTCTCTATCCTAAGGATTCTTGAATCATAATTGCAACTTTTCACACAGGTGTCAAGCGGATTATGATGGGATTTGAGTGATAATCATGATGAAATGTTTTCCTTGATGGACTACATGCCCTCTCACCTTAGATTGAGTCAAAAAGATGAAAAATATAAAAATGTTCAAAAGAGGCTTGACCGCCCACAAAATATCTATATAGTTCTCACCCAAGCCTACAAATAGAATGCAGATGATAAAAGCCTGAGTGTGAACAATAAATGAGTGTTGTTTTCTCTTTTAGGAGAGTTGAGGATGGTGCCCAACCGGTGTATGACTGTGCTCATGAACTCAGGTATGTCGTGCCTAGTAGTACCACTCTAAAAGCTCATTAGAGAGTCACTAGGAACCCCTAGGTAACCTATGAGATCATCTCAGTAGCAGGGTTGGTCCGAGCATAGTATGAGGAGTTTGTCTCAATACTCTGGGCCAAATGGCTCAGACTGCAGGGACTATTGCTCATTACATGGACCAACCTGACGCAGATCGGGATCCTCAGAAGTTATTAGAGTCTTTTTGCTTTGTTTCTTAGGACATGAATAAGTGAGAGGCACGTTGTTCCTGATTGGTATGCATGGATTCATTGTGATAGCTCATTACTCATCACCGGCTTGATCACCTATGTGACAACTCTTTCATGTTTAAATAATCATGATTCAAACCCTCATGAGTATCGACAAGCTATAGTGAATTTTCTTAATCTTGCCTGGAAACTCTTTGATCTTGCTTTGGCAAGACTGAGGTTGATTGGTGGTGGTTTGTTATGAAATGACACAGATCAAGAGTATTGATGCTTTAAACTATTTTTTTAACCTTAGCATCTATTTCCAAGCTTAATTTGGATGTTACCTTTTTTATTCTTTGAGCACAGTATTTCTTGAGGACAAGCAAGTTTTAAGCTTGGGGTAGTTGATAACACCCAAATCTACACATATTATTTGTGCATTTTATGTATAGCTTCGTGTCACTTTAGTCTTAGTTTGCCCAATAAAGCTCATGTTTTATGCTTTCTATCTCTTCTTAGGTAATGTAGTTAGAGTAGCCAATAACGTAGCTAAATATCCAGTGTTAGACTTGCATGCACCGAACAAAGTTGAACAACCTCTTATCTTTGCTCTCTCTCTCCTAAACTGAGGCCTAGTGAATTGTATTGCTTGATATTTCATCTAATGATGAATACATAATCATCATAGTCTAATCATTACTTTGGGCCCAGTTTAACTCTCTAATCAATTGCTTTTGTGGTCTAATTCACTTTGTACACCTATGCTCAACCCATGTGGTTTAATCTCAAATTTTATTGGTTTTATTCTTGATATGCATGTAGGATTCTAGCTATTGGGCCCACGAGCACCTGGGCCCATCTCCACAGCACGCGACCCTCTCCACCTTTCTTCATCCATGTTCCCACTAACAACTGCGATCTTCCCTGCCTCCATCAGATTGCGATTCTCAACCCTAATCACGGCCCAACCCTCTTCTACCCAGGAATCGTGACCACACTGCCCCTCAGACCGTGACCCGCAATGTTCTTCCCTCCTAACTGTGATATGCTCGACTCCCTTCTACCCTAATCACATCCTCTCCACAAACCATGGTCGCGGTTGTTATTCCCCAACACCGCGACCATTGCTTCACCGCATCCGTGGCTCACCTCAACTACAACCACCGCGACCGCCTATTCAACACTGCGACCTACCCTAAATGACAAACAACCGCAACCAGCCTACGGTCTCTTCTCTCTATCCAGACCGCGACTCCATATCCTCAAATCATGGCCTCACTCCCACCGCGATCGTGGCCTCCACACCTCCCACGGTCCGCCTCCACCTGTAGCCTTCGCGATGCCTTCTAGCCACCCCGCCATCTGTGGTATCTCCAAACCACACCTGCGGTTCCCTGCAAGAAACCACCCATGACCGGTGCCTAGACTTATCCGCTACACTCCTACAGAAGTCACGACCCCTGCCGCATGCAGACTGTGACCTCCATTTCCCCTAACCGCGGTCGCAGTTTCCTCCTACCTTCCACCCCTCACCATCATGCCTCCATCAGCGCTGCAACCACAATAGCAGGAATTCTCCACCATCGTCTCCCTCTCAGTCCACCTTCCCCGCATGGGTTGCTACAATCATCATCTTCTCTACAAGCAACGATGACTGCACGACAACACCACACCTCTTCCACAGCGCATCCTCCACGTCTTCCATCATCACAACATCGACATCAACCCTCTCCTCTCATGATCACTGCACCCCATCAAGTAACCACAATGCCGTCATCTCATCTCACCTCAAAGCTCACCCCTTTGCTGCCTGCTACCTCTCCATCCGTCACCTTCCCACCGCGGTCATGGCCTTACCCCTGCCGCGGTCGTGGTTTCTATCTATCTGCTCGTGATCCTCCCTTCTCAGCCTCTCACAAATCACGATCGCGATTCACAAAGATTGTGACTCCCCTCAGCACACAAGATCCTGACTGCATTTTTGACTTACCACGACCTCACAGGGCCGCGGCCCATGCAATTGAAAAAAAGGGTCCCACGGTCAGTATTATAAGAAAACCTCGACCAAGGTCTTTAAAAGGGGAGCCAACAACCCAGCTCTATAAATACCTCCCCCATCAATCCCAAAAGGGGAGATCCAGACCTGGAGTCCGTACAGCGGGTCAAGGAAGGAGTCCAGACCCCAGGCATCCAGCCTCGAGGCCAAAGGGCCACTGTGTCGTATCCAGATGCTGGAAGGTTGCTGGGTTGGAACCAAAGCCTCGGGGAAGCATCCCAAGGTCCTAGAGGACCAATGCATCCGGTCTACGTGCTCCAACAGACACCGGCCTTCACTCTCTCTTCTCCATCTCCATCTCAGATCTACTCTCTCCAAGGACGGAAGTTGAGGAGAGAGGAGATCTGTGCTACGTTCATCTCCACCACCAAGGAGAGAGAAGATCTGCATCACCGCCCTCCTCTAGCACTAGTCTATGATCTCCAAAGGCAGAAGCTGAGGAGAGAGAAGATCAACCTCCATCGCCATTCTCTCACCTCCACTGGGCTGCTATTCGGAGCAGATCTAGAGAGAGAGAACCAAGGAGTCCAGAAGAATGAAGAGGGGGACCAAGGAACGAGATCCAGCCTGCACGGAGGCCGATGAGTGAGAGCCACCTCTCCTCTACGGGCTATATCTCTTTCTTCTTCTCTTTCATCCTATTGCATTCCTTTGTTTCTTGTACAAATGATGTTCATCCATCTTTGTTCGGTGCTAACCATGCTTGTCTATGGCTAGTTAGCTCCTTCTTGGTTATGTAGCCCGATCTGAGCATGTATATGTACTTTTTCCTTAAGCGAGTACATTCATTTCAGATCTAGAATCATGCATGTTCTATTTTCTGTTTCCAAGTTATGATTGCTAGTTTGGTTGATCTCTTACTAGTTTGAACTGCTATTTCTTCCTGTATCGTGAGATCCGTGTAGGAATGGTTAAGAGAAGATAGTTTGGATCCGAACCTGAGAGGAGGATGATCCAAGTTATTTTGTTCCTAACATCCTGAAAAATCCTAAGACCTGAGAGGGAACTTAGCATATTCCAAGGTATTGATATGTCATTCCTCAAGATAGGGTCGATGATATATTTTTGATGGTTTTAGTCACGCAATGCGAGAGTTAGTGGGACAACCCATAAGAACAGACACGACAATACATACTATGTTTGATATAGGTTGCTTTCTTAGGTGTTCGAGGGTTGTCTATGCCCGAGAACAGGTGTGTAGACTGCCCAACTTGTGGTTACATAGATAGGAATTCTCTTTCTCTAATTTGTAGAACCACACGCTCTGTTTTGTTTTACTTTTTTTCTTGTTTTATTTTAAATCGTGACAACCTGCTAGACTAGTTCTAGCACTTACTTTTATCGACTATCGTTTTGACTTATCTGACTAAAGAACAAAATCTGTGGCATCCTAAACGTCCCCACGCCCCAGTATTCAACCCTGTATATCTACTTCAACCCCGTAATAAAAGTTGTGGGGGCCTAGAAGGTTCCAGGTTATAAATTTAAAAGCTTGATTCCTTCCTTTGTCCTGCGTTCGTATTCAGATGCGAGAAAAAGGCTAATCAGCTTGGTAGGGAGATCCTGGTTTGTAGATGGTTTATTTAGCTTCTACCTGTGGGGGTTCAGGTGTGGATGGTTCATGAGGAGTTTTAGGTTCAACAGCTACCATGTCTTCATCCTCAAAATCTAACTGTATGGTTGAAGGTTTTTTTGGAAGAGGAAGAGAATGTACTTTTCCTGAATGAGTAGAGACAACCTTGAGTTGTTTGGGATGTATGGGATTGTTTTCAGGCTGCCCAACTAAAGTGCTAAAAGGGGGTTTTCGTTGGGCAAGCAAGCGTGCTAACTGTACTTCAATTGCTTTTTGGTGAGCTTGTTGAGCAAGAATGATTTGCTCCAAAGTGTCTATTCTTTTATTAGTTGAGGGAGGGGGAGTAGGAACATTTTGTGGTGGTTGAGGAGGTGGTTGATTGATATTTTGAGGAGTAAGGTTCAAGTTTTGAAATTGTTGTCCTTGGTAGGGTGGTTGGTTTTGGTGGTTGCCTTGATAGGTCCCTTGGTTCCCAAAATTTCTTTGATTGTTTTATGGGAAGCCATGTGGTGGCCGATTATTGTTTTGAGGATAGGGAGGTCTTTGTTGGGATGGAAGTTGGCTTGAGTTTTTAGCACCAGAAGGGTTCCCATATTGGAATCCATGATGGTTTCTAGTTTGATTAGGGTTGTAGTAACCTTGTCCTGGTATGGTGTGAATATAGTTGAGGTCCTCCAATTGTTGTCCTATTTCTGGATACATGGGGGTGTTGTAGAGATATTGGCAATGTAAGGTGGTGTGATCATATCCTTGGCAGATGCCACAAAGAGATTCTACAACTTTTTTTTGTTGGTGTATCTCTCTATAGGTGCCAAGGGATTACTCTAAGCGGTCTTGTTTTAGGGAAATTAATTAAAGGCTTTCTACTATGCTTTGGATGTTTAAATTAATTTTATCTTTAGCTACCTTGAGGACCCCACTAGCCCCCCATCTATCGTTTGTTTTAGAAGCACATTTAACAACCTCCCACGTACTAGTTAGGCTTTGGTGCATGAAATTTCCTCTAGATGAGGAATCAAGGAAACATTTGGTGTCATTGTCAACACCGCGATAAAAACTTTCTATGAGTTGGGCTTGAAAAATGTCATGATGAGGGAATTTTTGAAGAAAGTCTTTGAACCTTTCCCAAGATTCTCCTAGGGTTTCTCCTGGGGACATAGAAAAATGAGTGATTTGTCCCCTGATTTCATAAGTGAGGGAAGCAGGGTAAATTTTT
This sequence comes from Alisma plantago-aquatica, assembly GCA_963693085.1. Taxonomy (NCBI): domain Eukaryota; kingdom Viridiplantae; phylum Streptophyta; class Magnoliopsida; order Alismatales; family Alismataceae; genus Alisma; species Alisma plantago-aquatica. The sequence continues at coordinate 1,049,383,981 of OY856413.1, read as the reverse complement.
TCAAGACACTTATTTTGTAGGACTTCCCAAGTTGTAACATGTTCCTCACTCTCCATGGTGTTGTACCCGCCACTAGCTTGGACGGTGAGAGAATATTTGGACAATATAAGGTGGATTGGAACTTCAAAGATGCCTGGTAGTTTGTTCAAGGAACAAAGGTCAATGAACCTTTGAAGATGATCTTGGCAACTTTCCCCATTGTTGCCAGAGAAAGGGTTGGATTGGATCATGGTGATACATTGGGTTTGGATTTCAAATTGTGGGGCAATGATGTTGAGAGGCACTACTGGATGATGTGCATAGGAGGTCTTGGGAACATAAAAATCCTTTAATTGTTTTTGCCTTTCAGCTTCCCTCCTACTGGCCTCTAACGTTTCTTGTTCAGCCATGTAGGTTGATAAAAAAGAAGCCTCTCTAGCCGCTTGATCAGCTAAGATGTGCTCTCTTAGAGCCGCAAGAGCATGGTTGATCCTATGACTGACTTCTTCTTTGTCTAACCTAATTCGGTTTTGATGACTTAGACGATGGAAGGTTCTATCTATCTTAGGATCGAAGTTGAACGGTGTAAATTGGGCATTTGAGCGTCGCATGCACAAATAAGCAGTTAATCGTGTGTAGAAAAAAATGGATTGCTGGAAAGGAAACTCAGCAAAAAGAGGATTAAGGCTTTTAGAATTTTACTGAGAAGCCATAAAAAATGAAAAAAAAATATTTTTCAAAAAAAATTAGGGTTTGAGAACTATCTGTTGTCCCCACAATGACGCCAAAATGATAATGTTTCGAAGTGCACTACAATATCTAAGATATTAATCCTAGATTTTAACCTTTTTTACTGTCCAATTAAGGCTAGTATAGAAGGGTCGATCACACATGACAACGTTTTTAAGATGGTAGACTCTAATCCCAATTGGTTTTTGTTTGAACTTTTATTTCTTTTTGGTATTTTTCTTTAGGAATAAAGAAAAACAAATCAGATTTGAGTTCAGTTGTTTATGCTAGAATAGGAAATACAATGCAAAAGTAAAGGTTACACTAGCAAGGAAGCAAGGTTATACAATCACAAGAAAAAGAGAGATTGTTAGAACAATAAAAATATTGAGAATGAAAAAACTAAAACTTTGAAGAAATGGATCAAACAATGTTTATAGAATGGTTGAATTCAAATTAAGGGAATATCGAGGCTTTTAGGGGTTTTCACCACCTTAGCCTAGGTGAGAATGAACCAATTATTTAAAACAACAAAACATACGAAGGTATGTGAACTCCACATGAGCCCATTGGTCCTGGTGCTCATGTTTCTTAGTTCATCATCTGAAAAGACATAAATCCACGTTCATTTCAAAATCTCTATGTGATTTGTTTTTATCATTCTAAATCCCAATTTCCATGGTCATTACTGTCGGGATTAACATAAGATCTAATCAAGTAATCAGTTTGATAGATAATTGATTTCTAAACCAAAATGCCGTCTCATAAGAGTCATCTTCAAAACATAGTTCGATTCAAACCATGGCTAAGGGGCTATTCCCCTTGCCTCGATAGAGCAACTACTTGCACATGATTGTGGAGTAGAGGGAGGCTGAAGAAGAAAGTATTCTATCCATAGTCTAGACTTAGAAAGGAGTTTAATCCTTAGGCTAGAGACTATTAAATGGTTGAATCCTTAGTCCCTTGCTCTAGAGTTATAGAAGGGGAATAAGAAGAAGAACTAGATCTAATGGAGATTAAAAGTAAAGGGAAATAAGAACAATCTAAAATACACTTAACTTTGAGAACGAGAAAAAGATCTTTATTGCTAATCCGAATGCAAAGTAAAAGAGAATAATCGTTCTGAATAATTCCCTATAAAAGATGATGGTGAAAGATGGAGAACCCCCCCTCCTTTTATAGGAGAAGGATGGGGTAGGCTTCTTTCAAAAGAGGGGAAAAAAGAGGGGGGGGACTGGCAGTTTGATTTTTTAGATCTAGTCAATAGACTCTTGATTGTCTTTAATTATCTTGACCATATAACTCTCTTTAATGCAGATTCTCGCATAAGTGATTTTGACCAAATTTCGTCTATCTAGAGAATTTAAAGTACATCGAAAAATATGATTTTCCTTTAGTCCATTGAATTTTCTTTTCAAATCATATTTTAACATTAAATTCCTCCTTGGGATGTGATAGTTATGCCAATTGTGTTGCATGATATATATTTAAATCAGCATTGCGGGAAAACTGAAATGCATCCTACCTTCATTTCTTCTTATCTTCAATAATTCCTAAAAATTGAGAGAATCTCATAAGAACTCAGAAAAATAACATTGAGAAGATGAAAGTGCAATTGATTTCTGAATTAAAATAAAATAACCAAAAAGGTCTTGATTAACTATCCTAAATGATGCACAAATAAATGATGAATATACATTCATCATCCAACAAGACGCCCATCTCAGGTGGTGTGATATGCCCGTCTCACATGCACCAAATGGTCATTTTGGGGGTGCAATTTGATTACATTTAGGATTGGTTCTACTCATGACATGCACTAATTGGAATTAAATTGTCGACATATGCACAAAATTTGGAAACTGCAAAACAACCATCTCGCAGTGTGAGACGATCGTATTGCATGCCAGATGACCGTTTGGGTTTTCCAGACAAACATTTTGGTTGTCGCAGGCTGCAAAGTTTTCACAATTGTTGCAAATATTTGAGATCTTCCGGTCTCTTCAAATTCCCACAAAGACTGGGAACCCTGACCCGAATCCCAATTATAAATAGAGGGTATTGGGCATGTCCCAGAACACAACATAGACAATTGAGAATTAGTTGATTTGATAATTATTCCTCTTTGGTTGTGGTAACCAAGAGAGTCCAAGCAAGTACTACCTGGTTAGGGAGGGATAGCTATAAGAGAGAAACAATTGAGGGTCATTGTTGTGGGAGAGTAGGTTTGTGACTAGTACACCAACAAGACGGACAACTCCTTCCTATATATTGTATTTGGATAACATGAGTTCTAGTGGGTCTGTGTGGGCTTCTTTAGAGGTGAGGTGGCCTTTTCCCATCTCTAAGGAGGATGACATTAGCCAGCAGTCCATGATGAGGAGTTGCTGAGACGACGATGTTCGAGTCTGTTGTCTATGGAGGAGTAGTTAGATGAGTCCCAATGGAACTAGGAGTTGCACAAAAATTGTCCAAGATAGAGTGCACATCTACATCAATGAATATTGTCACTGTACTTGCTCTAGGGCTAGGTATATATTCATGAAACCATATTTTCCATTTCATTTTTATTGTCATGAATGGATGCTTAATGAAAAATATGTCAGTAGATTTTTGTTTTTGCTACCTATCTAATCTCATACTTTCCTATAATGGTATCAGAGTCATGTCAATTAATTATGTTTAGGCATAATCAATATGATCAGATGTTTTTTTATTTTAGCATGTTTATTTATTGCATGTGATGTGAATATTTAAATCGGTTGATGTTTATGTCTGACTAATTGCCACATAATAACCCAAAGGAATATACATATATATGATATGATATGATATGATATGATATGATATGATATGCAACTTACACGTGTCACCCTAAAAGTGAGTTTTGATGGTGGATATGTAGCACGGTTATGACCAATAACCTTATTATCTATTCATGATTGTATGGATGGTTAATCTTATTTATCTCATTCTGTGAATTGATCCTCTCTATTATCTTCCCAATGTAAAAGTATTATTCTCTTCTATCTTTTCTCCCCTCAAATGTAACTCGAGGTTTCTCAATAATTATGTAAAAGTAAGATAGTTTATTTTCTTATTTTGACAAAGAAGATAGATGCCAACTGACCACACAGAGGAGTCGAGCCAGCCGGCTGGAGGGTCTGAGCCGACTGGCTGGTGGGGCCGAGACGACCATATGGTGGGGACAAGACGATCAGTTGGCTATCCAAACAGAAGCCTGAAGGACCAGACAAGGCGACCATTTGGAGGAGTCAAATGATCATCTATAGGATGACCAACCGGTCGTTTGGAGGATCCAGACGACTGGCTAGAGGTGACCAATCGACCGGCCAGGAGGCGAGCCAACCAGTTCAAAGGTTGAACCAGTCCACTCAAATTGAAAAGCACATATCTTCATCAACAACATGTTTATGCATGTGATGTGGACCTAAATTGTGGTAATTTCATTTTGGATCCAAGGAATTACATTAGGATGGCCATAACCATCACATATTGATCATTTCATGTTTTCGTTGTGGGTTATAGAATGTATAAGATATGTACTATATATGTTGTGATTGGTTAACGTATATGTATTATACAAAATCCCTCAATAAAATATTAAGTCTAAGATGCTTTCCTTTAGAAGCACACATGAAAAGATTGATCAACCAAGCGTGGGAACCCCAAGCATGGTACACAGTCTATCTCGTGGAAGTGTGATAGTAATAATGTGGGCCTATCGAGTAGGGTGCATTATTATCATGTTGGCTAGTGAGTTGGGCTTAACTAGTGATTCATAGAGAGTCTAAGCTCAGAAGCATGCATATGATTATGACAAGGAGTTACGCATATAATCTATCCAAGAGTTTCATAAGATGTAATTGGAAAATGTTTCCTACCTTAATAATTGGTCATGAGCGCCAATGTTGGTTGGGTATTTATGGCATTATTTTGGATTTTGGCCCACTAGAAGATTGTACATTGCAACCTTCCAAATTGATATTGAGGGATATCAATTTGAATAAAATGGTAGGAGTGATAGTTAATCAAAGGACTAATTAATATCGACTTTTCAAATCAAATCAAATTGAATCAAAAAGAGTTTTTGAAAAATGCATATTTTTTTCTTTTAGAATCAAATGGAAAACACCAATCATTGCAATTGGATGTATTAAATGGGATTTATTTCCATAACTGGTTCAAGACCTTAAGAAGTGTTTTGCATGTTCCAGAAACACCAGTGCCAGTTTCCATTCTAAATTCACTTAAGACTAACATGGATTCTTCTTTGAAGCATGCCAATGATGTTGTGAACATCAAGAACCTTATGTTGGGTTGTATGAATTATGAGTTGCATAAACAACATGATAAGCATGAAAGGTATAATGTCTCTAAGGCTCTATTTGATTGCAAACTGACAGAGGGAGATCTAGTAGAGCCTCATGTACTCAATATGATTGGACATATGAAACATCTTGAGAGACTAGGATTTTCTTTAGGCCAAGAGTTAGCCACTGATATGATTTTACAGTCGTTGCCTGCATCATATAGCCAATTTATCCAGTGTTATCACTTGAGTAACATGGCTAGACCACTATCAAAGTTGCTTGAAATTTTGGTAAGTGCCTCCATGATGATGATTAGTGGAGTTGAGTCCAAGCACAAAGGCAAAGAAAAGAAGCATTTTGTGGCTAAGCTGAAGTCCAAGTCCTCTGCGCTCAAAATAAGGAGAATGATAAGGCCCCTAAGGAAGATGAAGCAAGGGATTGAGATCTCTACTTCTGGTGTATATGTTATTGAGGTTAACTTTATTACTTCCTCATCATGGGTACTAGATACCATATGTGGATCGTAGATTTGCTCAAATGTGAAGGATTTGAAAAGAAGTAGACCTTAGAGAAAGGGGAGGTAGTGCAACTAGGGCATGAGTTGTGGCCAGTGCAGTTGGAACCTATGAGTTATCTCTACCAAGTGAGCTAGTAATAGAGTTAGAGAACTACTATTATGTACCTTCCTTTAATAGGAACACCATATTTTTATCTTGTTTGGACAAGAACGGATTTGAATTTCTTATAAAGAATTGAAGATGTTCTTTTAGTAAGGATGGGATCTTTTATGGTAGGAGCTCAATGTCTTATGGTTTATACTTGATAGATCTAGAGAGAAGTGTATATACTTTAAATACCAAAAGACAAAAACTCAACGGCTCAAATAAGACATACCTTTGGCATTTTCGTCTAGGGAACATAAATGAGAATAACATATCTAGACTCCATAAAGATGGTTATCTGGACTCTTTTGATTTCAAGTCAATAGAGGCATGTGAATCTTGTTTATTGAGCAATATGACTAAGACCCCTTTCACTTGTAACAATGAGAGGGCTAGTGATACATTAGGTCTCATACATATTGATGTTTGCGGACCTTTTAGAACAACTTCTAGAGGTGGGTATCAGTACTTCATTACCTTTACTGATGATTTCAGTAGGTATTGCTACGTTTACCAGATGAAACATAAGTCAGAAGTTCTTGAAAAGTTCACAGAGTTCATGAATGAAGTACATAACCAACTTGGTAATAGTATTAAGCCACTTCATTCTGATCAACGTGAACAATACTTAAACCAAGAGTTTGAGAAACTTCTTAGAAACCATGGGATTGCATCCCAATGGACTCCAACTGGAACACCATGTCATAATTTTAATGCCCCTCCAAGCTCATATATGTTAGCAGAAGCAAACCCTGTGTTGTCCATAACATGGGTCACTTGGCTTGGAAGAACATTACAAAACATGATATTCAATAGAACAAAGATAAATGAAACACCATACATTAAAATTGAAATTGATGCATACATTGTTTACATTTGGGTTCTTGAATTGAAACCAAGTAGCATTACATTATTTATACATGAATTTATCTATAAACATTAAGATCTTCTATCGTAGATGGCACCCCACCATATATGTATTTTGGAAACCTTGATAAGTTCCTTAAGATGACCTTCATATGACCCTTTCCTGGAAGTTGCTTTGTACATGCGTGCATCACGCCCCCAACCATTCATGCAATAAAACCACATTAGAGTAAGTGGCATTGAGTATTATTATAACAACATGATAACTTGGAAATAAGGAAAATATGAAACTAATTGAGCAGTAGATTGGATCCACATAACTTAATCTTAGTGGTTGATTAACGTATCCTCAGTAGTTATGCACCAATAGTACTCATAAGGCCCGTAGGCTCAACATTAACATGATGAAGATAAAATAATACATCTTATTACAAGATTCATCATTATCTTGGAATAATTACTCAAACGGATTCTACATGAACATGACATGAATTGTTAAAATAACATTGAATCATAATATTAGACTAATAATTTTAGGGGATCTTTCATGCAGTTAGGATTTCATTTGAAACACATAACTATTCATATAATTTCATGTTGATCGTCATAATAATTATAAGGCGATGAAAACCAATACTAAGTACTCAAAATGAATGAACCCGCTTACAGGATTTAGTCGGAACACTATTTCCTAGGTTCTTAATTTCTGGACTCCCAAAACCCTAATCATTATCTCATAAACCCTAATTAGGTCAAGTCTTGGAATCTAAAAAAAACATAGTGAGAAACATGACTCTTAACCTAGCCTAATGGCTAGATCTCAAAAAACGGATGACGATTCATATATAACTCAACTTCATCTGACATACCAATTATTTTTTATGATTTATGAAACATAAAAACCTTAATTGAATAACTCCAACACTAATTACCTCATTGGGGTTTATATGGGTCGAGGTGGGATCCTCCTGGCCTGGTCCTCCCTTCGTCCCCAAAGGATCACGGAAGGGGGTGGGACACTCCTCTATTTCCTATGTTTAAGAGAGGTCTCCCCATCATGGTCTTTGCAGTGGGAGGAGTGTCGGCTCTCTGGCCACCGTAGGTTCATGGAAGGAACAAGTCTATCCACACTGCCTATCCTCCTTGCATACGACCATGGTCGAGGTCCCCAATCATCCATGTCAAGCTGCAAAGTGCAGCCACTACAAGCCTTACCAGATCTCAGCCTTACTGAACGGCCACCATCAGAGTCTGCAATACCACTTGTGTTGTGTATGGTCAAGCTCTAACCCCTTACAGTCCTTTGCCTCTTCCCTCTTCTTCCTTCAATCGAGTGCCACCACTAGGAAGGATCATGGCAAACTCCTATGGAAACTCTATGCATGGAAGCCAACCGATCTACTTGACGTGTATGTAAAACTCCATCCGTTGTAGCTCCTCTAGGGTGGCATCAGGTAGAAGGCAAGGAAGCCACCACCTTTCAAGTGCGAGTCAATGTTGATTGTGTGTTGGACTTGCTTCTCCAATCAAGATGTAGTTCACATGGTTTAGGAAGGTCTGGCGTCTATGACCTTGTCCATGGATATTCTATCACCATTGCAACCTGGGGGCACCTTGATCCCTTTTTGTTACATTAGGTGGTTCCATGGTGATGAACTATAACAATGATGGATAATGGTGATTCCGTCTAGTATTCCAAATATTGTATATATAGAGGTTCTATTCAGGAGTCCAACCCTATCAGGTTATATGTTATCGTACATAAATAGTTACTATTAGGTTTCATATTGGATACAAATACCCATCTGTCCTTACATGTACCTATTGGTAAATTTCCAGCTACCATTATTCCTAATGACCTATTCTATAAAAGAGTCTAATCATGAGATGTACATGTACAAAAAAAGTAGCAAACTTGGGTAATTAACTTACAAGTTCCCAGAACACCTCAAAATATTTTAAAGCATATCACATCTTTGAATTCCTTTTGTGATCTCTAGAAGAAAATGTCTGTGACATAAATATGTACTAAGAAATTGCAATGACTACTCAAATATTAGGGATAAGTATCTACTAACATAATCCCATGAGTGTGATTTCAGGATTTGATCCTTATCCTTTTTCATCACTCATAACATGATAAGATCGATCCTAGATAATTGTATACGGTCTTTCATCTCATAGAGGTATCTGTTGGGTTCTAAGGGAGGCAGAGAAGCAGCGGAAACAAAAATTTTCTCCCCAAAACCCAGAACAAAAGGAATCACGTCAACGTCTATACAATAGGAAAGATTGTTTGTGAATTCATACCTTGTCCCGAGGCTTGCTCGGCGACAGTACCTCTCGCCTTGTGTGGTCTTCACCTCCGATCTTAGACGGTGTCTGTGCAGCTCCTGGTCACACCAGGACTGAAGACTCCTGGTCTCATCGGGACTGTCGGGATTGACAGTTGCCCTCCGAGCGACAGAGGTCTCCCGCATCTGCAGTCGTCCACACGGACTGCCTGGAACTCCGATCTCCTTGTCCCACAAGGAATCGTAAGGAGTCGCACCCTCCTGTCGGCGTTCTAGTCGCCAACACACTCTCCTACCACTAGTCGCTTTCTGTAGTTGTCCTTCCCTTGCTGTACCTCCCATATCGGGTATCACTTGCTCGGGCTCTCTCAATTACCAAAACCAGAGAGAACGACAACTTCATAGAGCAACTGGTTGCACTGAGTTGTACTTTGAGAAGCCCCCAATACCCCTATATATAGGAGGGTCATGGGGTAGGGTTCTCTATCCCGGGCAATGTGGGACTAAAGTAAGAGTAGAAGGGTTCGAGAATTTCCACAAAAACAACAAACTCGCAACTTGAACCCATCGTTTCACAACTAAAATGGTCGGTTGGGGATCTGAGCCGGTCGGTTGACATCTCAACCGATCGGTTGGGACCCATGAACCGGTCGGTTCACATCTGAATCGGTCGGTTCACATCTGAACCGGTCGGTTCGTGGTCCTGATCAGTTCCCGATCGACTTTCCTTCTTTTCTTTCTAATTGGTATCAAATACCAATCCTTGTTCCAATCAAATTTGGTAAGTGAAACAAAAGGAAATTTCTCATCAATCCTACTTTCCCAACTTGCTCGGTTGCAACAGTTGAACTGATCATTTCAACACTTGAAGCAATCATTCACCCTGTCCATGAGCCGATCGACTCACCAGTTGAGCCGATCGGTTCACCAAGCTCAGTTGATCGGTTCATCACATGAGCCCATCGGTTGGGAGTACAGATTGTGCAGAATCAGTCAATTGCGGTTACAATCAATATGATACTCTAATCAATCAGTCCAACACCTTGAACACTATGATATTGAGCTATCAATTAATTGAGTGTTTAATTGAACTACTAAACTCCTTTAGTAATCAATCTAAACATGTTTGTGGACAAACTCCTATTCCATGTTAAATCCTATGTGTGTGACCCTGCAGGTCCATTTCACGTTGGCAGTGAAAGTCCATAACATTTATGACTTCACAAGCAAAGAGTGGTGCCTAGTCACACATCAGTGATACCCAAGTAAAATATCAAGTTGGAGAACAACTTTCAATCCTACAATCCGTGAATGGTGTTACAATGAATGTATAATTCCTTTTTCACTGATATCTTGAATGAACTTGAGGCATGGAACAGTCATCTTGTCAACATTCATTCATTTCCTTGATCTCAGAGCAGACTGGGTGAGATGTGTGTGACATCAATATCACATATTGATTCACACGTGCATGTGCATGCCTTTCTCAATCCTACTCATCAAGTGGACAAGGACATCAAACTCCCTCAGGAGGGAAAAATCCCATATCTATCACTCACCCCTCAAAAGCCCCATGTGTCAAAGCCACCCAATCATCACCTTTATAACAACCCATGTTTTAGGACTGCGTTTGATGAAGTCAAAGTGTACCCAACGACATGTGTTGAGTGTAGTGATTTCAGGTCTAAGAATCACACTCACCACCATCACTGTGAGAGCTGAGTGTGACTACCAAGTCATGGTTCCATGTGTCACTCTCACGGTGGGTCTGTCTGGTACCTTGTTCTCTAACAAGTACCTATGTGCTTGGTTTGATATCACTATATCATGACTAATGAGATTCTATCATCAACCAACACACAATCTAGTCTTTAGTGTTATTGATGTCTATGGTTATTTCCACAATAACAACCGACTAGGGACCAAACAAGAATGTATACTCTTGACATCCGCATGATCTCATCGTTTAGGTCCTTAACCTAAAAGCATACGTCATTGAGTAAAATCATTCTTTAGACATCTATCATGTTACACCATCATCTCAGAAATAGTTTAAACATATAGATCAGAAATTTCCTTTATTATTATTCAAATCATTTACAAAGTATCCCATTACAATCATCATATGACTTGCTCTATGGGCATACATACCAACACACTCCCACTTGCACTTAGAGCCAGTCACCAAGGAACCTTAGTCCTTGTGACCTAGCATGACCATCATGCTTCTGCTGAGAAAGGGCCTTAGTCAGTGGATCAGCTATGTTGTCTTCAGTTGGTACTTTGCAAATCTTCACATCTCCTCGTTGTACGATCTCTCGTATGAGATGGAAGCACCGCAGTTTGTACTTGGACCGCTGATGTGATCTGGCTTCCTTAGCTTGTGCAATAGCTCCATTATTGTCACAATAAAGCTCAATTGCATCATAGCTACTGGGAACTACACCAAGTTCAGAGATGAACTTCCTGATCCACACAACCTCCTTTGCTACATGTGAAGTAGCAATATACTCGACCTCTATAGTAGAATCAGCAACTGTTTCTTGTTTGGAACTCTTCCAACTCACAGCTCCATTATTAAGGTAAAATACAAATCCTGACTGCGATCTGTAATCATCTTTATCGGTTTGGAAGCTTGCATCAGTGTAACCCTTTACAACCAGCTCTTCCTCACCGCCGTAAACAAGAAACCAATCCTTAGTCCTTCGCAAGTACTTGAGGATGTTCTTCACGGTTGTCCAGTGAGCATCCCCAGGATCTGACTGGTACCTGCTCGTCATGCTGAGATCATACGAGACATCTGGGTGCGTGCACAACATAGCATACATGATTGATCTGATGGCTGATGCATACAGGATCCCATTCATACGCTCCCTCTCTTCACAAGATTGGGGACATTGAGCTCTAGAGACGGTGACTCCATGTAGCATGGGGATGTTGCCTCTCTTTGATTTCTCCATGTTGAACCGCTTCAACACTTTGTCAATGTACGTGCTCTAACTTAGTCCGAGAAGCCTTCTAGATCTATCTCTATAGATCTTAATTCCTAGAATGTAGGATGCTTCTCCTAAGTCCTTCATTGATAAAGTATTCCCAAGACAAGTCTTTACCTTCTTTAAGGCTAAGACATCATTCCCCATCAGAAGTATGTCATCCACATACAATATGAGGAATGTGGTCGAGCTCCCACTGACCTTCTTGTACACACAAGGTTCATCTTCATTTTGAATAAAGCCAAACACTTTGACTTCCTCATCAAATCGAAGATTCCAACTACGAGATGCTTGCTTCAATCCATAGATTGACCTTTGCAGCTTATAGACTTTATTGGCATTATTTGGATCTACAAAACCTTCAGGCTATGTCATGTACACATCCTCATTTATATTCCCATTAAGGAATGCGGTATTAACATCCATTTGCCAAATCTCATAGTCATAATAAGATGCAATAGCAATCATGATCCTGATTGACTTAATCATGGCAACTGGAGAAAAGGTTTTGTTATAGTCAACACCTTGAACTTGTCGAAATCCCTTCGCAACCAATCTGCCTTTATAAGTTTGCACATTGCCATCCATGTCGGTCTTTTTCTTAAAGACCCACTTGCACACTATGGGTTTTACCCCTTCGGGTGGTTCCACCAAAGTCCATACTTTGTTGGAGTACATGGATTCCATCTCAGATCTCCTGGTTTCAAGCCATTTCTCAGAATCTGGTCCCTCCATAGCTTCTACGTAGGTAGTTGAATCATCATCTATGATCAACTCACCACCTTCCTGAGTTACAAGGTATCCAAACCTCTCAGGTTCAAGGCGGGTCCTACTAGATCTACAAGGTCCTTGTGTTACCTAAGGAGACTGAGATTCCACAACACCTTGTGAATCTCCATTTTCCTCTTGTACATCTACCGATTCTATGTTTTCTTGTTGGGCTTGAACCTCTTCAAGCTCTATTTTCCTCCCACTGCTTCCTTTGGAAATAAATTCCTTCTCTAGGAACACAGCTGTCCTGGCAACAAACACTTTGTTGTCAGTAGGGTGGTATAGATAATATCCCCTCGTTTCCTTGGGGTATCCAACAAAATAACATTTATCGGATTTGGGTCCAAGCTTATCAGGAAACATTTTCCTAATGTAAGCCTCACTCCCCCAAATCTTCAGAAAAGACAAACCGGGACGCTTCCCAGTCCATATCTCATATGGTGTCTTTTGAACCGATTTAGATGGTACTCGGTTAAGTGTAAACACGGCGATTTCAAGAGCATGACCCCATAAGGAAATTGGAAGATCAGCAAAACTCATCATTGATCACACCATATCCAACAATGTGTGATTCCTTCTTTCAGACACACCATTATGTTGTGGTGTTCCAGGCGGAGTCCATTGTGATACAATACCACGGGCTTGTAGAAGGTCCTCAAACTCCTGGCTTAAGTATTCCCCACCTCGATCGGATTGAAGTGCCTTAATACTTTTACCAAGTTGGTTCTGTACTTCATTCATGAAATCCTTGAACCTTTCAAGGGTTTCTGACTTATGCTTCATCAGGTACACATATCAATATCTACTGAAATCATCAGTGAAGGTAATGAAGTACTGATACCCATTTCTGGCATTAGTTCTAAAAGGCCCACATACATCAGTATGTATGAGTCCTAATAGATCACTAGATCTCTCACCTTTACTTGAAAAGGGAGTCTTGGTCATCTTGCCCAACAAACAAGATTCACATGTCTCTATTGATTCATAATCAAAAGAGTCTAGATAACCATCTTTATGGAGTCTAGAAATGTGATTCTCATTTATGTGCCCTAGACGACAATGCCAAAGATATGTTTCATTTGAGTTGTTGAGTTTTTGCCTTTTGGTATATACGTTGTATACATTTGTCTCTAGATCTATCAAGTATAGAGCATAAGACATTGCGGCACTGCCATAAAAGATCCCATCTTTAGAAATGGAACAATTTCCATTCTTAATAAGAAATTCAAATCCATCATTGTCCAAACAAGAGACGGAAATGATATTCCTATTTATGGCAGGTACATAATAGCAGTTCTTCAACTCTATTATTAGCCCACTTGGTAGATTTAACTCATAGGTTCCTATGGCACTGGCGGCAACCCTTGCCCCATTGGCAACACGTAGTTCAACCTCGCCTTTCCCCAAAGGCCTACTTCTCTTAAGATCCTTCACATTTGAACAAATGTGAGATCCGCATCCGGTATCAAGTACCCATGACGAAGAAGTAGTAAAGTTAATATCTATCACGTATACACCATAAGTAGAGATCTCTATCTTTGACTTCTTCTTCCATCGTTCCTTCCATCCTCTCCATGTAGAAGAAATTGGTTTGGCGAGAGAACCCTTCTCTCCCTTACCTTTCATTCCATTGATCTCTATCAATGAACTTTCTTTCTTCTTCACCAACGCATTAAGCGTACATAGAGTGGATTCAAAGGCTCCTGGTATATCTGGATTGTGCAGAACACTTCTCACAGTCCTCAACCAGTTATGGAATTTGTTCTCAATTAATTTGCCCATTTTAAAAGATGATTCTTTTGCCATTCTACAAGAGAAAATTTCATTTGTCAAAACTCCTTTTTATTTGATTTGAATAAAATTTGACGATAGTTAATTAGGCCTTTAATTAATTACCGCTCCCACTATTTTGATTCAAATTGACAGCCCTCACCATCAATTCAGAAGATTGCAACGTACAATCTTCTAGTGGGTCAAGATCCTGAAATCCTCTGAGCCATGGACCAGTTTGGGCTGTCACCCACAACTCAGATCTTCCAGGTAGGCAACTCTTGCTAATTGCATCATATGCAACTCTTGAAAGATGTCATATGCAACTCCTTGCCATGATCATCTCCATTCCTCAAGGTGCTAGATCCTATCTAGGTCACCTTGTTAAGTCCGACCCAAAGCCAACACGATGAACATGCACCCTGCTTGGGAAGACCCACACATTCATCCTTCATGCTTCCATGAGATAGACGATGCACCACGCTTGGGAATGCCCACACTTGGTCGATCAAGATTTTCATGTGTGTCGCATTTTAAGGCATCTAAAACTTTAATATTTAATGAGGGATTTGGGTTTTATATACATATACATATCCAATCACCACAATATATAGTATGTATCATATACATGATGTATCCCACAGAAAACATGCAAAACAATAAAAGCAATGATTATGGCCATCCTATTGTGATTCCTTGAGCCAAGAGGAATCACAGTCATCTAGGTCTACATCACATGTAACCTGTACACGATGAAATCAGTGCCTGCTGTTCTGGGTTTGATCAGCTCATCTCCATGACTGATCGTCTCGCCATCAAGTTGGTTGTTCGGGTGCCACTAGCCGATCGATTGGCACCTCTATCCGATCGGTTCACCGGTCGTCGTGCATCTCCTTAGGTCGCCACCCGCTCGTCTCGCACCTCGAACCGGTCGTCGGGAACACCAACCGATCGGTTCATGCCTTGAATCGATCGTCTCAGGTCGTCCTCCAGTCTTTGACATAATAGGAAATAAAATCTATCCTGTTTACAATTGAATTGTGAAACCCTGACTTACATTCGGGGGGAGCAAAGGTAGGAAAAGAAATCTCAAATTATTTCGAGTTACATCAGGAATAGGAGAAAGGGAATCGGTGCGTAGACTAAGATGCAAGAAACCACATACAACCACACACAGATATAGGGTTTATAGTCCATAACCATGCTACACATCCACCACAAAACTCATTTAAGGGTGACACGTATCGAGTGCGTTAATATTACATATCATATATGTATATTTGGGATTTGTGGATTGGACATGCATAAAGCCAATTTTATTTGCATCGTATGCAATAAATAAAGGCGACAAACCAAAATCGATCATATCGATAATCCTAAAATATAAAGCAGTTGACGTGGCTCTGATACCACTGTTGGGTTCTAAGGGAGGCAGAGAAGCAGCGGAAACAAAAATTTTCTCCCCGAACCCCAGAACAAAAGGAATCACGTCAACGTCTATACAATAGGAAAGATGGTTTGTGAATTCATACCTTGTCTCGAGGCTTGCTCAGCGATAGTACCTCGCGCCTTGCGCGGTCTTCACCTCTGGTCTTGGACGATGTCTTTGCAGCTCCTGGTCGCACCGGGACTGAAGACTCCTGGTATCACCAGGACTGTCGGGATTGACAGTTGCCCTCCGAGCGATAGAAGTCCCGCGCCTCTGCAGTCGTCCACACAGACTGCCTGAAACTCCGATCTCCTTGTCCCACAAGGAATCAGAAGGAGTCACACCCTCTTGTCGACGTACTAGTTGCCAACACACTCTCCTACCACCAGACGCTTTCTGCAGTTGTCCTTCCCTTGTTGTGCCTCCCTTATCGGGTAGCACTTGCTCGGGCTCTCTCGGTTACCAAAACTAGAGAGAACGACAACTTCACAGAGCAACTGGTTGCACTGAGTTGTACTTTGAGAAGCCCCCAATACCCCTATATATATAGGAGGGTCATGGGATAGGGTTCTCTATCCCGGGCAATGCGGGACTAAAGCAAGAGTAGAAGGGTTCGAGATTTTCCACAAAAACAACCAAATCGCAACCTGAACCGATCGTTTCACAACTAAAACGGTCGGTTGGGGATCTAAGCCGGTCGGTTGACATCTCAATCGATCGGTTGGGACCCATGAACCGGTCGGTTCACATCTGAACCGGTCGGTTCATGGTCCTGATCAGTTCCCGATCGACTTTCCTTCTTTTGTTTCTAATTGGTATCAAATACCAATCCTTGTTCCAATCAAATTGGGCAAGTGAAACGAAAGGAAATTTCTCACCAATCCTACTTTCCCAACTTGCTCGGTTGCAACAATTGAACCGATCGTTTCAACACTTGAAGCAATCTTCACCCTGTCCATGAGCCGATCGACTCACCAGTTGAGCCGATCGACTCACCAGTTGAGCCGATCGGTTCACCAAGCTCAGCCAATCGGTTCATCACATGAGCCGATCAGTTGGGAGAACAGATTGTGCAGAATCAGTCAATTGTGGTTACAATCAATCTGATACTCTAATCAATCAGTCCAACACCTTGAACACTATGATATTGAGCTATCAATTAATTGAGTGTTTAATTGAACTACTAAACTCCTTTAGTAATCAATCTAAACATGTTTGTGGACAAACTCCTATTCCAGGTTAAATCCTATGTGTGTGACCCTACAGGTCCATTTCACGTTGGCAGTGAAAGTCCATAACATTTATGACTTCACAAGCAAAGAGCGGTGCCTAGTCACACATCAGTGCTACCCAAGTGAAATAGAAAGTTGGATAACAACTTTCAATCCTACAATCTGTGAATGGTGTTACAGTGAATCTATAATTCCTTTGTCACTGATATCCTGAATGAACTCGAGGCATGGAACAGTCATCCTGTCAACATTCATTCATTTCCTTGATCTCAGAGAAGACTGGGTGAGATTTGTGTGACATCAATATCACATATTGATTCAAACGTGCATGTGCATGCCTTTCTCAATCCTACTCATCAAGTGGCCAAGGACATCAAACTCCCTCAGGAGGGAAAAATCCCATATCTATCACTCACCCCTCAAAAGCCCCATGTGTCAAAGCCACCCAATCATCACCTTTATAACAACCCATGTTTCAGGACTGCATTTGATGATGTCAAAGTGTACCCAATGACATGTGTTGAGTGTAGTGATTTCAGGTCTAAGAATCACACTCACCACCATCACTGTGAGAGCTAACTGTGACTACAAAGTCATGGTTCCATGTGTCACTCTCACGGTGGGTCTGTCCGGTACCTTGTTCTCTAACAAGTACCTATGTGCTTGGTTTGATATCACTATATCATGACTAATGAGATTCTGTCATCAACAAACACACAATCTAGTCTTTAGTGTTATTGATGTCTATGGTTATTTCCATAATAACAACCAACTAGGGACCAAACAAGAATGTATACTCTTGACATCCGCATGATCTCATCGTTTAGGTCCTTAACCTAAAAGCATACGTCATTGAGTAAAATCATTCTTTAGACATCTATCATGTTACACCATCATCTCAGAAATAGTTTAAACATATAGATCGGAAATTGCCTTTATTATTATTCAAATCATTTACAAAGTATCCCATTACAATCATCATATGACTTGCTCTATGGGCATACATACCAACAATATCCTCTTCTGTGATTCAAGATTGGAATATCCCTTGATTATGCCTTATCGAGAAGATTATGAAGTCTACTAGTATAAGTGGATGTTTTGGTTATGAATTACTAAAATAAGGATGTTACATTTCTACCCACCTTAAATAAATTCCATCCTCAAAATTTTAAAAGACTACCCACCTTAGGGTATTACTTATTCTATGTATTCTAACTCTCTAAAGTCATCCTAAAGTCTCATTATCATACTTAAGACATGACTTAGTCATAGTTAATGTAATTTCATGAGAACTTGGCTAACTTGATACGATTTCATAATAAGATGGATTTTTACTTGAGTTGATATAGTCACTCTCTTGATTGCACCCACAATGCTCATAAGGTCGGTTAAGTCTCTCATAATGCTCCCATGTAGCTCATAAGGTCCATTAAGTCTCACATAGTGCTCCCACAGAGCTCATAAGGCCAATTAAGGTTCACATAAGGCCGTTAAGGCTCACATAATGCTCCCACAGAGCTCATAAGGATAATTTATGGCTCACATAAAGCTAGTTAAGGCTCACATAATGCTCCCACAAAGCTAAGGTCGATTAAGGCTCACATAGGGCCAGCTAAGGCTCACATAACATGATGGAGAGGACAATATCAGCATAACATGATATCCTATACTTAAACATGATTTTAATAATTTCATAATTAATAGACATAGGAGTAATACATGATATTCATTTGGACACATAATCATAAAATGGTAGAGAACATTATTTATTAGTATGCACATGATGTTTTTTTCTTTATTTATTAGTAACCCCTTTTATGCGTGCTTGGTCTAGTTATGTATCTAAGTAGGTTTAGGTGACTACATATCTCAAACTTTTAATGTCATCTCTTATTTTCGTTGTTGCGTTTAGATACATGTTGGCCGCTCATGCATTCAGCGGTGACATATTTTATCACACTTATCTCAACACCTCCCGCACGCACATGTCCCATACGATATAAACTTGAAAGGACAACACAAGAATGATTATGCATATAACATTCTCTCTAAAAAACCCCATGAGCCTGTGTCCCATAATAAAAACACGTGGGAAAAAGAGAGAGCATGCTATATACAATTCTAGATTTAACATAAAAGTTCAAAACTTCTAGGCACATAACCCTAATTCTAATTTAAACATACATCTCTTGGCTAGACCTCGACCTTGAATTCTAATATCTTTCAAGTTATTTATCTATGCACCATAACCCTAACATCTTTCACTTACTTATCTGTACCAAGGGCTTAGACCAATGTGAATCATTTGCTTAGTGGTCATCTACTCATTGCTCTGATACCATATTGTAATCTCTCCTCCAAGCTCATATATGTTAGTGGAAACAAATCCTATTTTGTCCATATCATGGGTCACTTGGCTAGGAAGAACATTACAAAACATGATATTCAATAGCAAAAAGATAAATGAAACACCATACATTAGAATTAAACTTGATTCATACATTGTTTATAGTTGAGTTTTTGAATTGAAACTAACTACCATTACAATATTATTTATACATGAAGTTATCTATAAACATTAGGATCTTCTATCGTACATGATACCCCACCATATATGTCTTTTGGAAACCTTGATCTATTCCTTAAGATGACTTTCATATGGTTCTTTCCTGGAAGTTACTTTGTACCTGCAGGCATCGCTCCCTCAACTATGCATGCTTTGTACCTGCAGGCATCGCTCCCTCAACTATGCATGTAATGAAAACCACATTAGAGTAAGCAAAATTGAGTATTATTATAACAACATGATAACTTGGCAATAAGGAAAAATATGAAACTAATTGAGCAGTAGATTTGGATTCACATAACTTAATCTTAGGGGTTTATTAAAGTATCTTTGGTACTTATGCACCAATAGTGCTCATAAGGCACGTAGGCTAACTTTAACATGATGAGGATAAAATAATATAACACATTACATGATTCGTCATCGTCTTGGAATAATTACTCAAATTGATTCTACATGAACATGACATGAATTCTTAAAATAGCATTGAAGCATAATATTAAACCAATAACTTTAGGGGATCTTTCATGCAGTTAGGATACACATAACTATGCATATAATTTCATCTTGATCATTATAATAATATAAGGAGATGAAAACTAATAATAAATACTCAAAGTGCATGAACCCACTTACACAATTCAGTAGGTTCTTGATTTCAAGACTTCAATATTTTCTTGACATTAAAAACTAAAACCCTAATCATTATCTTATAAACCCTAATTAGAGCAAGCCTTGGAATCTAAAAAATCATAGTGAAAAACATGACTCCTAACCTAGCCTAATGGCTAGATCTAAAAAAAATGATGAATATTCATACACAACTCAACTTCATCTGACATATCAATTAAGTTTATGATTTATGAAACATAAAAACCTTAATTGAATAACTCCAACACCAATTACCTCATTGGGGTTTATATGGTTCGGGGCGGGATCCTCCTGACCCGATCCTCCCTTCGTCTCCAGAGGATCGTGGAAGGGGGGGTGGGATGCTCCTATGTTTCCTCTGTTTAACAGAGGTCTCCTCGTCGTGGTTTCTCCAGCAGGAGGAGTCGGCTCTCTGGCCACCCAGGTTCACAGAAGGAACAACTCCGTCTGCACTGCCTATCCTCCTCAGATACGGCCCTGGTCAAGGTCCCCAATCGTCCCTCTCAAGCCACAAAGTGGAGCCACTACAACACCTTACCATATCTCAACCTTACTGAACGTTCTCCGTCAGAGTCAGCAACACCACCAGCCTCGTGTTCGGTCAAGCTCTAACCCCTTATAGTCATTCGCCTCTGCCCTCTTCTTCCTTCAATCGAGTGTCGCCACCAGGAAGGGTCACGAAAAACTCCTACGCCAATCGATATACTTGACGTGTCTGTAAAGACTCCAACTGTTGTGCCTCCTCTAGGGTAGCTCCGTGTAGCAGGCAAGGAAGCCACCACCTTTCAAGTGCGAGTCGACGTTGAGTGGTTGTCAAACTTGCTCCTCTATTCAAGACGTTGTTCACATGGTTTAGGCAGGTCTGGAATCTATGACCTAGTTCATGGATCTTCCGCCGCCATTGCAACCTGAGGGGCACCTCGATCCCTTTCTCTTCCGTTAGGTGGTTCCATGGTGACGAATTGTAACTATGACAGATGATGGTGATTCCGTCAACGTATTCCACATCTTGTATATATAGAGGTGCTATTCTAGAGTCCAACCCTATAGGGTTATATGTTATCATACATCAATAGTTACTGTTACATTTCATATTGGATACAAATACTCATCTGTCCTTATATGTACTAGTTGGTAAATTTCCAACTACCATTATGCCTGATAACCTATTCCGTCAAAGGAGTCTAATCATGAGATGTACATGTACAAAAAAATTAACAAACTTGGGCATAAAATTAACTTACAAGTTCCCAGAACACCTCAAAATATTTTCAAGCATATCACATCTTTGAACCCCGTTTTTGATCTATAGAAGAAAATGTATGTGACATAAATATGTACTAAGAAATTGAAATGACTACTCAACTATTAGGAATAAGTATCAACTAACACAATGTCGTTAGTGTGATTTGAGGACTTGATCCTTATCCTTATTCATCACTCATAATATGATAATATCGATCCTAGATAATTATATACGATCTTTCATCTGATAGTGGTATCCTCTTTTGTGATTTGAGATTGAAATATCCCTCGATTATGCCTTATCTAGATTTTTAAAGATTATAAAGTCTACTAGTATAAGAGGATGTTGTAGTTATGAATTCCTAAAATAAGTATGTTACAATAATGTTGTATCAAAAAGAAGGAACCACACATTGCTAGATATGGTGTGATCCATGATGAGTTTTGCTGATCTTCCAACTTTATTATGGGGGTATGCTCTTGAGATTGCCACATATACACTAAATTGAGTACCATATAAATCGGTTCAAAAGACACCATATGGGATATTGTATGGGAAGCGTCACAATGTGTCTTTTATGAAGCTTTGGGGATGTGAAGATTATGTTAGAAAAATGTTTTCTGAAAATCTTGGCCCTATGTCCGATGAATGTTAATTTGTTGGATATCCTAAGGAGACCAAAGGAAATTACTTTCATTCCAAATATGACAATAAAGTATTTGTTGCTAGAGAGGTTGTATTCCTAAAAAAGGAATTTATTTTCAAAGGAAACAGTGGGAGGAAAGTAGAACTCAAAGAGGTTCACGACCAATAAGAGATCATTGAACCAATAGATGTACAAGAGGAACACTGGAGACTAAAACATTGTTGTGGAATCTCAAATTCCTCATGTGGCACAAGAAGCTCGTAGATCTAGTAGGACACGCCTTGAACCTGAAAGATACATATATCTTGTGACTCAGGAAAGCAATGAATCGATCATAGATGATGATCCAATATCCTATCAAGATGCTATTGTGGGACCAGAGTTTGAGAAATGGCTTGAGGCCATGAGATTTGAGATGGAATCCATGTATACCAACAAAGTATGGACTTTGGTGGATCCACCTAAAGGGGTAAAACCCATAGGGTGCATATAGATCTTCAAGAAGAAGACTGACATGGATGAAAAAGTTCAAACCTATAAGAGTAGATTGGTTGCAAAGGGTTTCAGACAAGTTCAAGGTGTTGATTATGACAAAACCTTTTCTCCAGTGGCCATGGTTAATTCCATTAGGATCATGCTTTCTATTGCATATTATCATGACTATGAGATTTAGAAAATAGATGTTAAAACAACATTCCTTAAAATGAATCTTATTGAGGATGTGTATATGACACAACCTGAGAGTTTTATAGATCCAAAGTGTTATGACCGTATCTGAGCTTAATTGGTAAACTAGGGTTTACCTAGATGATTATATGCTTAATTTGATTGATCATTGCTTAAATATAATTAATTATGATAATTCAATTATGATGATTTAAACCTAATAATAACGTTAAGTGTTCTATTGTTTGGGAAATTAGAGTTTGAGAAATATAAACCCTAGTTGGCTGATATTAGGGTTTTGATGGTACACGAGTATGGAATTTGATCAGGATAGCAGTGTGGTAAATGATTTTTCGTATTTTCTAAATTTTTTTATTTAATTTAATTTTGGTTATGATATGGATAACTAAATCATGCATATTGGAGAAAAATTTCAGAATATTTCAGTGTTCTTTGAATGTGGTTCTCGGTCAAACTATACTTCTACCAAAATGTTGACAGAGTGCTTTTTAGTAGTGTAGTGTTTTATTTTTCATTATTTATTGGTAACTCTAAATGATCTGAAATTTTCACTAGAGATATGAAACTCAATAATAAACAACATGTAAAATTTTCATAATTTTTGGATGTGTTTACACCTTATCAGTAGATGAATTACAGTAATATTTTTATGACAGAAAATTCAGCTGAAATAAGATAAAGTATAGTGAGTGGTCAATGTGAAATTGACCCAAGAAGCTCAATTTCTCTATATGGTAAACCTAACACAAAAGGATCTCTTATAATTCGTGATTCAGTCTAGAGAAATGAAATCCTAGAGAGAGAGGGAGAGTTAGGATTTGAGAGGAGAAAGTGATGGAGATGCTGACCTAGGGTTTTGCGGTCTCAGGAATGATGAAATCATGTAAGTTTAGCTTCTTTGGATATAGTTTTATGGTGAATCTTCTCTCACATGTCAAGATTCCATCTCTCCTATGATTTGATCCAAAATGGTGTCAAAATTTCCCCTTTTCTCACTCTTCCTTCATAATCCCTTATTTTTAGGGTTTTCGAGTTGAAAGGAAGAAGAATCAGGTGAATTGATAGGGAATTGATATGAGATTGAGATTTTCAGGGATGAGCTACATTTTTAAGGTGTTTTCACACCTTAGGGTGAGCGGGAACTTCCTTTAAGCAGTATATAGCACAAAAATTGGTTTAATCATCCATAATCTTTAATTGCTTAGTATGCAACAACAAACCCTGAATTGTCTATTTGTTTTGTAAAATGATATGAAATGGATTATTCCTCTGTTTGGATGAATTTCAGATAATAAAATCATATTAGAAATGTATACAATACATCCTAATGAGAATTCCCTAAGTATTCACAGAGGTTATAAGAGTAAACTGAAATATAAGGAATTTGTCTATGACAGAAATTTGTTGTATAAGTAAATAGAGAAAGTTGCTTATCTAGATCCCCTTGGTTTTGAATGATTGTTTATCTAAATTCATAGTAAATATATGTTAGGTACTATCTTGGATTTCATTTAAAGTGAGTAGTGTTTGTTTGGTGTCTCAGTGAAGAAGGTGAAACCTTAGATGCGAGGAAAGTTGGATATTTGCGAATAGATATCGTGAAATCCATTTGAAGGGTTTTTCTTGGCATAATATACTTTATTTTTTCAGTGTTATTATTAATGCATGATAACTCAATGAATGGTATGGAAACCCAAATTTAGCTAAATTCCAAGGTTTCATACATGTATTGATTTTATATGATTTGTTGATAGTAGTCTTTATTCAGTGAATGTTTATGTCGCATGAAATATTTATGGGAGACATGGGAATAAGTTGTTGCCTAGTGAGAGGTGACAAGATGTGTGATGGCCTTGTGAGCCATGAGAATACTTATACAACCAGTGAAATGAATACCTTGGTCTAAGGACCTAGAGGTAATGTTTACTTGTTATAGAGGTAACAATGTTATGTGATGATCTAAGGGTTCGAATACCCAGAACCAGTAATTATGATAATGATGTCAAGGGATGAGATTTCCCAGTAATGTGATAAGGGATTGAGGTCCCAGGTATCATGTGTTGTAAAGAATTGAAAAATATGTGATAGATGTATTACACCTTTCTTTGTAGAATTTGTTGTGATTAAATGAAACCCTAAGGGTAGGGTGTTCAAAGAATCAAGTATTGTGATATCAATGTTCTCAGTTATTATTAATAATTCTTGCCATGATAAGAAATTAACTCTTAATTAAGTTATGTGATGCATAACTCAAGATTAGGGTTGATGTGCACGTTTTTACAATTAAATCTTGATGTGTCAAGTAAATTGACTTTTAATTGAGTTATGTGATGCATAACTTAGAATTTGGGTTGATGTGCTCAATTTTCGAGGAATTACAGATAATTTACAACTACTTCTGACAATTTCTAATATATCGAGTAATTAACTCTTATTAGTGTGTTACAATGATCAATTGTATAATTCCAGTGTATATGAGCCAAGTTGATATGAGTTTAGTTTATTTAAGAAATTTCAATCTGCCTGCATGCATGGTATATGGATTACTCTATAAATTACAATGCTTTTGAGTATACTGCTCTGTCAGGTCTAGAATGATATTCATGTTGTGATTTGAACTACAATTAAATAGATGGGATGTCATAGAAATACTAGAGTCGAGTATAAGTAAGAAAAAGGTTCAACATAGTAAGAGTTTTCTAGGAAATAATGAAATTATAGATTAAGGGCCCTAACATCATAGAAACTCTATGTGAGGTCTGCGCCTTAGGGGTGAAATGACCCAACCCTGGCACCGTCCAGTATACGGGGGTCAAAACATGCTATCAGGTGGCACGGGGGACGAAGCCTAGTGGAAGTCTCCTTAAATTATAGTTTGCAGTGTCCAACAACAACCAAAAGTCCTAGTGGCATTAGAGTACAGAAAAGCGTATCCAACATCAACCAGAAGTCCTGGTGGCACTAGAGTATAGAAAAATCCAAGAGGTGGCTTGATCTCCACATGTGTGCTCAGGTTAGAGGAGGAGTCCAGTTTAGGCCAGAGAACCATTTCCCTGTTGTAGACCAGGAGAGTAGTCAGACTTAGCATTTCCTAGGTGTGTCTGCTAAGTCTTGTACGGTGTGATCGTAGTGCACTACGAGTCTTCATATGTAGAGTACACTGCATATGATCAAGGCATAATAAAATAAATGAGAGGTCAAACAAGTGTGTAAAGTTATTGAATTATTCTTTGTATGTTTCTGAATTATTAGTTCTCTTTATGATCAATCAAGCATTTCAAATATTGATTCACTCTTATAGATATCTAGAGTATCCTGCCATATTTATGATTGTCAATTATTAGACTCTTTGAAGCTTACCGCTGTTATAATTGATATCAGTTGCTTAAAAGTATATCTGTAATTATATCAGTGCTTTAGACTGTTTCTTTGAAGTACTCATTCTCTGAGTGAGTAGGCTCACCCCTCTACTCAAAATTTTTAGGGAAATCACGTGGACTTGAAGAAGATATCATTGCATCAGAGTAGATCTGCCACAAGAGTTAAGTCTGAGTATAGTAGGAAGTGTGAGAAACAAAATGAATGTATGGATGTGTATCATTAATGTTGAGATCATATTAGAGTAATCAAGGTTTCATTCTCTTATAAAGTTTGTTTATGTGATTCAATGCGAGAAAACAAAGAGTTTGAAAAAGAAGAAAAAGTTCAGGGTGATCTTTGTATTACGATAAATCCTCAATTTCTAATCTCATGATTAGTGATTGGGGTGTAACATTTTGGTATCAGAGCTTAGGCTGAGTTGTCAGGGACCATTAAGTTAGTAAGTTAGAGTCATAAGTATGGTAGATAGGAGATGTTATGATGTTAGCTCTGGGGATTTGAGTATTTGGATATCATGGCCCAGTATCTGAGTACTTGGATCAACCAGTATCAAGATACTCTGTCTATTCTTTCATGTATACCCTGGCCAGGTATATAGTGGAAGGATGGTCTAGAGAGGAACCCTAGAAATATTAGGGTTAGAAACAAGATAAGTAACATGAATAAAGAGCATAAATATAAAATGAGATAGAACTTTCATTTCATATTGTTGTTTTATTGGAGATTAATAGAAAAGCTCTTATATGTTTGAATTCAGATATTCAATATTTTGAAATATATATTAGTCTTTAAGATTTGTTGTACACTATGCAATTATAGCATTTATTGATTACATTCTTTGTATCAAGTAGACTAGAAATGATCTTTGAATGAGCTTTCCTAAGTGGATAAGTTTTCTTCCACACATTTGAGATGAATGAGAGTTGAGTAATCCTGAGTAGCTCTTGGCTTTAGGACTACAGGTTTGTCCTGGTCCGGCTGGCAGGATGCATTACTGGGATCTAATGACTCCTATTAGTAACATAACAAGAGTAAATTATGGATAGATTAGATCCAAATTCTAGTATGAATGTACATACTCTAAGATTTTGAAATATAAGGGAAAGACTGGGATAACTAAGAATCAGTTGGAACTGATATCTGATATCCAAGTTTGGGGCCTCATATGAGAAACCCTTAATTGGGAATAAAGTAACACAACATAAGGTTCAGATTAAGTTTAATTATTAGTATTATATGAACTCTAAATATGAAATATGGA
This sequence comes from Alisma plantago-aquatica, assembly GCA_963693085.1. NCBI lineage: Eukaryota > Viridiplantae > Streptophyta > Magnoliopsida > Alismatales > Alismataceae > Alisma > Alisma plantago-aquatica. The sequence goes on along the minus strand of OY856413.1, from coordinate 1,049,356,480 downwards.
AAAGATATGAGAAAAGTATGTAAGGGGCCAAGATAGTAAGAATCAATCATGAGTAATGGATTATATAACTGAGTACAATGTTTTATGTCTCCAAAGCAAAAGGAAAATAGAAGAAAAGAGATATGTATACAATAAGTACATAGAAGTGAAGATTCTTCAAATGCGTTAAAGTGAAGAGAACTAGATGAGCATGTAAATCATAAAACTAGGATAAGAAACTTAGTTGAACCAAAGAGAAATGTTGGAAATAATGAGCTTTATTAAGGAATGAGGGTTATGATATAATTGAGAGCATGGAATGTATACCTTTATTAATAAGTTTAATACATTCATCCTTACTACCTTTGGATTCTAAGTCTTCATAGAACAACAAACTAGTTTCTAAAAGAAGAACAAAAGTTTAGATAAATAAATGAATAAGTCATACAAAGGTAGACTATATTCAGGAAGGAAAAACTTGATTGAAAGAGAAACTATGTTTCACCCATGCATGATCCGTTTGATTTAAAATGAAGGATATGTAATGTATTAAACATGAGGTGATACTAGTAGAGAGATTATTGATTTAGAATTTCAACTTCACATTAGTATAAGGATAAAAGGAAATATATGCAACATGGTATACATGATCATACACATAAAAGAAGAAACATGATCATAAGAGAAAACTAGAAGTTGAAGATGACATGAGGAATAGTAGTATATGGTAAGGGGATTATGGAAAGTAAAGAAGGGTTTGAAACATAAATAGAGTAATATAGATTATAAAAGAAAGAGGTTAGGAGATTCAATTAAGTGCTAATTAGTCAAGTATCCTTGTTGATAACTAATTAAACCTACATATGACAAATGTATTAATGGGATGTTTGAAGATAAGAATTCTAAGTCTCAGAACCGTCTTTTCTTCCATATATTACTTAATGAGAGAAATGTGGGAATGAAGTGATAAGAAAACGAATCATATCTGACGCATAACCACTATGGTAGAGACATCTAATGAATGTAATAATGACACACAATATGATGATGAAACCCTAGAAGGGTAAATTGAGAATGTAATCTATCTGAATGGCCAATTAAGATGAAGGAAATTCAATTGATAAGATAAGGAAGACTTTAGTAAAAACTTGTGAGATCCAAAGTTTGAATTTCAAATTAAGAGAGCAAAGTCACACCACAATAATGCCATGCTACTGATAAAGGCCAAACCCTAGAATGGTTAGAGTTGTAGTATTTCAAGGGTTGTCACTAGTGATTTGACCTTGCATACTAGCATATCTATAAAACAATATCATGAAATTTGCACTATGAGAAGTAATCTAGCACTGATAGTAATCGTAGCTAATCTAAAAGATAGATAAACAATATGGAAAGGATTTAGAGAAAAGGATAAGAAATAGATTTGAGATATAAGATGTGTGTTTTGAACAAAAGGAGAAATACAATATGAGTGAAATGTGATATGAGATAAATTCTTGCAGTGATGGAAAGAATGATGAATAATCTATTTGTACCTTGTATGTTTCAATTTTAGGAATGTTTAATCTACATGATTAAAATGAGAAGGATAAGTAGAAAAAAGTAAGTAGTAGTGAATGAGGAGAGAGATAAGACAAAACAATGGCTTTTAGTAATATGTGAATTTGTTTTTAGAAGTATAATTTGTTGAAGGTATATTAAGGGATGTAAATTGGTTCTACGTATGATTTCAGTGTACATGTGCAAGCAATATGTTAATTAAAGGTGTCTGATAGTTGTAGTCATTCATACCAGTAATCCATCTTAGTATTATACAATTGTGGTATGGTGATATGGGTTGAATGATGATGGAACAAATGGAGGGTTACCCTAAATAAGGTAGTATTACCTATTCACTCATATGAATACAAGGGATGATAACCATATTGTATTGATATGTAACCCTAATGAGGTGTAGCTTGTTATACCTAGCTTTAATATAACTAAGTGATGGTAATTGGGTATGAATAGTCCTTGAATGACTGATACAATTATGGAGTACTCTGTTACTATTGTTGAAACCCTAGTATGCTATAACCCGATGGTTACACCTTGAATTATGTGTGGGTTCATACTTGAGAATAGTATGGAATGTGATGGTAATGCTTCACCTTATACATCCATGATCCAATGGGGATGTCGTGAGTAGTAATGTACAATTGTTGTTGAATCTACTCTTTTAACTCAAGACTATTTTTCTATTTGAGTAGCACAATAGTAAAATTCAAAAGAACATGGTGAACTCCCTTTCGTGATTTAGAGGTAATACATAAAAATAGTACATATTTAGCAGTATGAATTGAGATAGTTGGATCAGATTATCCATGTTGAGGTAACACCTCAAGAGTATGAAAATATTGAAATGGTTGTTTCTCTCTCTATCCTATGATTGATTGTGGCATAGATAATTTGTTTGTTATCATTGAGAACTATTTCAAACATGTTGTGATTTAGTAAAGGAATAAAGGACTTAATGTTGAAAACTGCATTCAAGTATGAAATACAAGAATATAATGACATGTAAGATTTTAGAAGCTTAAAATAAACCTTGAATGTACTTTACTTGCATATTTCTGTTTTGGGGGATGAAACATTTTAAAAGGGGGGAGAATTGTTATGACCGTATCTGAGCCTAATTGGTAAACTAGGGTTTACCTGGATGATTATATGCTTAATTGGATTGATCATTGCTTAAATCCAATTAATGATGATAATTCAATTATGATGGTTTAAACCTAATAACAACGTTAAGTGTTCTATTGTTTGAGAAATTAGGTTTTGAGAAATATAAACCCTAGTTGGCTAAAATTAGGGTTTTGATGGTACATGAGTATGGAATTTGATCAGGATAGCAGTGTGGTAAATGATTTTTCGTATTTTCTACAAACTTTTTATTTAATTGAATTTCATATATGATATGGATAACTCAATCATGAATATTGGAGAAAAATTTCAGAATATTTGAGTGTTCTTTGAATGCGGTTCTCAATCGAACTATACTTTGATCGAAATGCTAACAGAGTGCTTTTCAGAAGTGTAGTGTTTTATTTTATTTATTTAATGGTGATTCCAAATGCTCTGAAATTTTAACTAGATATCTACAACACAATCATAAACAACATGTAAAATTTTCATAAATTTTGGAGGCGTTTAAACCTTATCAGTAGATGAATTACAGTAATATTTTTATGACAGAAAATTCAGTTGAAATAAGAAAAAGTATAGTGAGGGATCAATGTGCTATTGAACCAAGAAACTCAATTGCTCTATATGGTCAACCTAACACACAAGGAGATCTCATAATTCTTGATTCAATCCAGAGAAATGAAATCCTAGAGAGAGAGGGAGAGTTAGGGTTTGAGAGGAAAAAGTGATGGAGATGCTGACCTAGGGTTTTGCGGTCTGAGGAATGATGAAATCATGTAAGTTTAGCTTGTTTGGATATAGTTTAATGGTGCATCTTCTATCACATGTCAAGATTCCATCCCTCCTCGGATTTGATCTGAAATGGTGTCAAAATTTCCCATTTTCTCACTCTTCCTTCATAATTCCTCATTTTTAGGGTTTCTGAGTTGAAAGGGAGAAGAATCGGTCGAATTGCTAGGAATTTGATATGAGATCAAGATTTTCAGGGATGAGATGCGTTTTTAAGGTGTTTTCACACCTTAGGGTAAGTGGGAACTTCGTTTAAATAGTATATAGAATGAAAATTGGTTTAATCATCCATAATCTTTAGTTTCTTAGTATGCGACTACAAACCCTGAATTATCTATTTGTTCTAAGTTGTTGCAAAATGATATGAAATAGATTATTCCTCTATTTGGATGAATTTCAGATGATAAAATCATATTAGAAATGTATACAATACATCCTAATGAGAATTCTCTAAGTATTCACAGAGGTTATAAGAGTCAACTGAAATATAGGGAATTTGTCTATGACTGAAATTTGTTGTATAAGTAAATAGAGAAAGTTTCTTATGTAGATCCCCTTGGTTTGGAATGATTGTTTATTTAAATTCATAGTACATATATGTCAGATGCTATCTTGGATTTCATTTAAAGTGAGTAGTGTTTTTTTGGTATCTCATTGAAGAGGGTGAAACCCTAGATGCGAGGAAAGTTGGATATTTGTGAATAGATATCGTGAAATCCATTTGAAGGGATTTTCTTGGCATAATAGACTTTTTTTATTCAATGTTATTATTGATGCATGATATCCCAGTGCATGGTATGGAAACCCAAATTCAGCTCAGTTCCAAGGTTTCATACATATATTGATTTTATATGATTTGTTGATAGTAGTCTTTATTCAGTGAATGTTTATGTCGCATGAAATCTTTATGGGAGCCATGGGAATAAGTTGTTTCCCAGTGAGAGGTGACAAGATGTGTGATGGCCTTGTGAGCCATGAGAATACTTGTACAACCAGTGAAATGAATACCTTAGTCTAAGGACCTAGAGGTAATGGTTACCTGTTATAGAGGTAACAATGCTATGTGATGATCTAAGGGTTTGAATACCCAGATCCAGTAATTATGATAATGATATGAAGGGATGAGAATTCCCAGTAATGTGATAAGGGATTGAGGTCCCAGGTATCATGTGTTGTAAAGATTTGAAAAGTACATGATAGATGTATTACACCTTTCTTTGTAGCATTTGTTGTGACTAAATGAAACCCTAAGGGAAGGGTGTTCAATGAATCAAGTATTGTGATATCAATGTTCTCAGTTATTATTAATAATTCTTGCCATGATAAGAAATTAAATCTTAATTAAGTTATGTGATGCATAACTCAAGATTAGGGTTCATGTACTTGTTTTTAAAATTAAATCTTGTCGTGTCAAGTAAATTGACTTTTAATGGAGTTATGTGATGCATAACATAGAATGTGGGTTGATGTGCTCGATTTTTGAGGAATTACAGATAATTTACAAGTGCTTATGATGATTTCTAATATATCGAATAATTAACTCTTGTTAGTGTGTTACGATGATCAATTGTATAATTCCAGCATATATGAGCCAAGTTGATATGAGTTTAGTTTATTTAAGAAATTTCAATCTGCCTGCATGCATGGTATATGGATTACTCAGTAAATTACAATGTTTTTGAGTATACTACTTTGTCAAGTCTAGAATGATATTCATGTTGTGATTTGAACTACAATTAAATAGACAAGATGTCATACAAATACCAGAGTCGAGTATAAGTAAGAAAAAGGTTCAACATAGTAAGAGTTTTCTAGGAAATAATGAAATTATAGATTTAAGGGCCCTGACATCATAGAACCCCTATGTGAGGTCTGTGCCTTAGGGGTGAAAATGACCTAACCCTAGAAACATTCAGTATACGGGGGTTGGAACGTGCTATCAGGTGGCACGGGGGACGAAGCCTAGTGGAAGTCTCCTTAAATTATAGTTTGTAGTGTCCAACAACAACTGGAAGTCTTAGTGGCACTAGAGTACGGAAAAGCATGTCCAACATCAACCAGAAGTCCTGGTGGCACTAGAGTATAGAAAAATCCAAGAGGTGGCTTGACTCTCCACATGTGTGCTCAGGTTAGAGGAGGAGTCCAATTTAGGCCAGAGAGCCATTTCCCTATTGCTGACCAGGAGAGTAGTCAGACTTAGCATTTCCTAGGTGTGTCTGCTATGTCTTGTACGGTGTGATCGTAGTGCACTACGAGTCTTCATATGTAGAGTACACTACATATGATCAAGGAATAATAAAATGAATGAGAGGTTAAACAAGTGTGTAAAGTCATTGAATTATTCTTTGTATGTTTCGGAATTATTAGTTCTCTTTATGATCAATCAAGCATTTCATATATTGATTCACTCTTATAGATATCTAGAGTACCCTGCCATATTTATGATTGTCAATTATTAGACTCTTTAAAGCTTACTTCTATTATAATTGATATCAGTTTCTCAAAAGTATATATGTAATTATATCAGTGCTTTAGACTATTTCTTTGAAGTACTCATTCACTGAGCGAGTAGGCTCACCCCTCTATTCAAATTTTTTAGGGAAATCACATGGAAATGAAGAAGATATCATTGCATCAGAGTAGATTTTCCACAAGAGTTAAGTCTGAGTATAGTTAAGTTTAGTCGGTCCATGTCATTCTAGGTCCTTGTATAGATGTGAGAGAATTGTGAATGGTGGTTGTATCTTTGTTTCCTTAATAAGAGAGAATGCATTTGATTATCATGTCATATGTACATGGAAGTGTGAGAAACAAAATGAATGTATGGATGTGTATCATTAATGTTGAGATCATATTAGAGTAATCAAGGTTTAATTCTCTTATAAAGTTTGTTTATGTGATTCAATGTGAGAAAACAAAGAATTTGAAAAAGAAAAAAAAGTTAAGGGTGATCTTTGTATTACGATAAATCCTTAATTTTATGCCCTAATCTCATGATTAGTGGTAATTGTGAGATCGAGGTGTAACACAAAGTTTGCAAATAAAGTGTGTAAGATGCAAAGGTCAACCTATGGATTGAGCCAAGCATCTCAGACCTGGAATGAGTTTGGCTTTGTTCAAAATGAAGATGAACCTTGTGTGTACAAGAATGTTAGTGGGATCATGGTAGTATTCATCATATTGTATGTGGATGACATACTATTGATGGGGAATGACATCCCTACTTTACAAAAGGTAAAGACATGGCTTGGAAATAAATTCTCTATGAAAGACATGGGAGAATCATCCTACATCTTGGGAATAGAGATCTATAGAAATAGATCAAGAAGGATTCTTGGACTAAGGCAGAGCACTTACATTGACAAAGTGTTGAAGAGGTTCAGTATGGAAAACTCAAAGAGAGGAAACCTGCCCATGCTGCATGGAGTTACCATCTCTAAAGTTCAATGTCCCCATTCTTGTGAAGAAAGGGAGATCATGAGTATGATTCCATATGCATAGGAAATTGGACCATCATGTATGTGATGTTGTGGACCCATCCAGATGTCTCATATACTTTGAGCATGATGAGCAGAAATCAATTAGATCCAGGTGCTTCTCAGTGGACAGATGTGAAGAACATCCTCAAGTACTTGAGAAGGACTAAGGATCAGTTCTTAGTATATGGAGGAGAGGAAGAGTTGATGGTAAGAGGTTATACCGATGCAAGCTTCCAGACTGACAAAGATGATTACAAATCAAAATTAAGATTTGTGTTTTACCTAAACAACAAAGTTGTAAGTTGGAAGAGTTCCAAGTAAGAAATAGTTGTTGATTCTATGACAGAGGTCAAGTATATTGATTGATCAAATGCAGCAAAGGAGGTTGTAAGGATCAAGAAGTTCATTACAGAACTTAAGGTCATTCCAAGCATCAACAACACAATTGAGCTATATTGTAACAACAGTGGAGCTATTGCACAAGCAAAGGAACCCATATCTCATCAGTGCTCAAAGCACAAACAAAGGTGGTATCATCTCATACGAGAGATCGTACAACGAGGAGATGTAAAGATTTCTAGAGTATCAATAGAGAACAATGTTGTTGATCCCTTAACAAAGGCACTTTCACAACAGAAGCATGATGGTCATGTTAGGTCAATCGGAATAAGATTTGTGGTGATTGGCTCTAAGTGCAAGTGGGAATCTTTTGGTATGTATGTCTCGAGAGCCAATCATATGATGATTGTAATGGCATAGCTTGTAAATGATTTGATTATTAATAAAGGAAATCTTCCAATTTATTCTATTTGTTCAGTTTTGAGATAATGAAATAACATAATAAATGTCTAGAGAATGATATTACTCAATGATGTATGTCTTCAGGTTGAGGACTTGAAGAATGAGATCATATAGATGTTAAGAGTATATGAATTCTTGTTATGTCCCTGATCGATTGTTATTGTAGAAGGTAAATAGACAACAATGACACATAAGATCAGAGTGTGAGTTGGTTGATCACAGAATCTCATTTTTCATGATATGGCTATATTAAACCAAGCAGACAGATATATATTAGAGAATAGTGTATCAGACAGACCCACCATAAGAGTGATACATGGAAGCCTTAACTAGGTAAGTCCAAATCATGTATTATAGTGATGGTGGTTTTTTTGGTTCTTAGACATGAAATCACTACACTCATCACATGTTGTTCAGTACACTTTGATATCATCAAATGCAATTCTCAAACATGGGTTGTTATAAAGGTGATGACTGGGTGACAGTGACACATGGGGACTGACTGTGAGTGATAGAGATGGGATTTGTACCTCCTATGGGAGTGTGATATTCATGGCCACTTGAATTAGCAAGACTGAAAAATACATGGACATGTACATGTGAGTCAATATATGATATTGAGCTTACACATATCTCATATCATCTGCTATAGCAAGAAACAAAGATTGAATGACAAAGAGGATGACAAATCCATGCCTCGAGTTCAATTTGGATATCAGTGCCAAAGGAATTATACAAACACTGTAACACTACACATAGATTGTAGGTTGAATTTGTTCTCCAACTTTCTATTTACTTGGGTAGCAATGATGTGTAACTAGGCAGTACTCATTGCTTGTGATGTCATAAGTTGTTATGGATATTCACCATTAATGTAATATGGGACCTATACGGTCACACACATCTACAAGAGAAGTTTGAATTTTTTTGATTATTGAATTGATTACTAAAGTGTTTAGGTAGTCAATTCACACAACAAATCAGCTGACCTGACTGCCAAACAATCAGTCCAAGTGTCGAGATAGTCATTTGGAGTGTCATGTTGATTGTAATGTGCATTGGCTATAATCTAGCCTGATTCGGCCTACAAGACGTCCATCTCACTTGTGCGAGACAATCTTCTCAGGTTGTGTGAGGTGCCCATCTCACATGCACAAAACGGTCGTTTCAGGGGTGCAATTCGATTACATCTAGGATTGGTGGTAATGTCATGAAGTGCACAAATTGTAACTGAATTGTCAACATATGTACAAAATTGGGAAACTACAAAATGACCGTCTCACTGTGTGAGATCATTGTCTAGCATGCCATAAGACGTTCTGGGTTTTCCAAATGGTCGTTTCAGCTGTCGTATGTTGTGAAGTTTTTAGAATTGTTGTGAAAATTTGAGATTTTCTGGTTCCTTCCACTCCCGCACAAACTAGGGACCCTGACCCTAACCTAGAATATAAATAGAGGGGTATTGGGGGCTTCCTAGAATACAACACAGAAAATTGAGAATCACTTTCTCTGAAAATTGTTGTCCTCTCTGGTTGTGGTAACCAACAAAGTCCAAGTAAGTACTACCCGACTAGGGAGGGATAGCTACGGGAGAGAAAGAACTGAGGGTCATTGTTGTGGGAGAGTGGACTGGTGACTAGTACACCAACAGGAGGGACAACTCCTTCCTAATGGTTCTAGTTGGATGATAGGAGTTCTTTTGGTCTGTTTGAACTTCTATATAGGCGAGGCTACATTTTCTCATCTCTCTCAACCATCATTCTATGACAAGGAGTTGCTGATACGATGGCGTTCGTGTTTGTTGTCTGTGGAGGAGCATTCTGATGAGTTCCAATGCAACTAGGAATTGCACATACACCGTCCAAGACAGAGTGTTATATACATCGATGAGGATTGTCGTTGAACTTGCACCAGGGCCTGATATATCTTCGTTAAACCATCTTTTTCATTGCATAGTTATTGACGAGATCCACTGGTTAATGGGAAATATGTCAGTAAGTTTTTGTTTCCACTGCCTATCTGATCCCATATTTCCCTACACTAGAAGCATGGTCCTAGCCATCTCTCATAGCGACCTATTCTTTCTATCTACAACCTCATTTTTAAGACATATGAGGGGTAGAAAAGTTGTGCATGTAACCAGATTCCTTACAAAACCTTTCAAACATATCATTTTCAAATTCCTCCCCCCACCATGGTCATTGTGGATATAGATGATCTGATCGAAGTTTTATTTTTAACTCGTTTGCAAAAATTAGAGAAAACATCGAGAGTATCACTTTTTGAAGCTAAGAAGAAGGTCCAAGTATACTGAGAAAAATCATTGACAATCATGAGGCAATACTTGCTATCATGAAGTGATTGATTTCTCATATGTCTGAATAGAACAATAAGAAGAAGTTCAAGATCTCTCTTTGTACTAAGGAATCCTTTGTATTTAAAGGAGGATTTGGTTTGCTTTCCTTATTTACAAGGTTGGCAATCCTCATCCTTCTCAAAATCCAATTTAGGAAGTCCCTTTACCAATTCCTTTTTTGCTCAACTTCTTCAATTGATGCATACTCAAATGACCAAATCTATGGTTCCATAAAGTTATATCACTCGTATAAAAAACAAGGAATACACCAATAAGAGGCTTAAGACAATCAAGAACAATAACATAAAGACTTCCATTTCTAGTTCCATTATATATAACATTGTAGGAGAGGAAATCTAGAAGCAAGCATTCAAGTGAGGTAAATCAAACATGATAACCATTCTCACATAATTGGCTAATACAAATTAAATTGTGATGTAAGACATCCACAAGGAGAACATTCTTGATGCATAGTGAATCACCTACATCACCCCCACCAATCACTTTACCTTTGTTGTTGCCACCAAATCACTGATCCTTCTTTCTTCTTTGTGAAGTTGTTGAAGTGTCTTATCTCACCGGTCATACGCTTGGAGAAACCACTATCAAAAATCCATTTTCCTTTTACCTATAAGAAAGGAAGATGTCGGTGCCCAACTCAAACCTTGCTATCAACGTTATTTTGGGGACCCATTTCATCTTTGGGTTGGTCCCCTTTTCCTTATAAGGAAAATAATGAATAATGATCATCACTCTTACAATGTGCACAAACCATAGGGTTCTTAGATCTGGATGACTCTCCATGGAAGATAGGAGGTCCCTTGCTCTTTTTAATTCCCTTTCTCTTGCTCTTTGGAGCTCCCTCATATCCCAAACCACTTTTACCACTATGTTTGGTAGAATGAACTAGAATTTCATTCATGGACTTTATCCCTTTGAGTAATTTTAGCAAGGAATCTCTAAGGTTGTTATTATTGTTACTAAGTGTGATGATAGTAGAAGAAAGACTAGATAAAACATCTTGAGCATGAATCACGTTGGCCTCTAAATAGAGGGCTTTAGTATGATAAGAATCTCTCTCAAGTGTAATGCTAGCTACTTCATTACTAGGCAATAAAGGTATAGAAGAAAGATCATTTATTTGATAAATCAATCTAGAATTTTATTTCTGGGCATGATAAGCTCATCAAGATAGATCTCAATTCCTTCTGGTTGTTGTGTCAAGTTGAGCACTCAGGGTCCCAGATCAGGTGATTGTCGTTTGATGAAGAGGGGCTAGATACCCACCTAGATCCCACACTTTTAGGGAATGGTGCAAACACTAGTGGTGAATAGGTTGGTGTCTAGATCAAGGACATCATTTGAAGGTCAGCTAAGAGAAGGGCCTTGCACTGCAAATAGATTTCTATGCTTCATCTTGGTTTGGAACACCTTCAAGGTGTTTGATGGAATGCCTTGCTGCAGTCAGGGTGATGTTCCTACCACTGTTGTGCAAACAACAACATTCGATGCTTGGTCTCTGGTTCTTGCATAAAGAAATAACCAGGTCCTCTTGGTAGTTTTCCTTTTCTTTCCAGAAACTCGAAGACCTAGATGATAGTAGTGGAGGTTCTTGCTATATTGCTCCTGAGATTCCCAGGTTGCTGAAGTGATGTTTCGGCTGCCCATGTTGCCACAATTTTAGAGGATGAGTCTATTTCCAGTGTTGGCATGTGTAGTTTGGATAGTCATTTCAGTTTCTCTGTTATCTCTTGAGTTAGTATTGCGGGTTTGTTTTCTTCTTTTATCTAGGTAGATGGCTACTGTGTAGCTTGTGTTTAGCTTGTTTCTTTGGTTGTTTGGATGTCTTCATCCAGCGCTGTAATGGGGGCGTAAACTCTTTTGTGCCCAAAGTTTTGGTAATACAGTAACACACTTTTTGGACCGACCAAAAAAATCTCATCAAGATAGATCCTATTTTCATGTTTAACAACATAACAAGCATGTATAAGATCATTACACTTGGTAACAAGTGTATCATTTTCAGTTCTAATTAAGACAACATCATCAAGGCAATTTTTTTTTCATCCTTAAGACTACTTGTGTTCTTAAGGTAAATACCATTCACTACTTCAACTCCATTGTATTGGAGATCAAGATCAAGAAACTGGCCTTGTAAAGAATCAATACTATTAAGATGAATCTTCTCATTTTGCTCTAGGAAATCAATCTTAGCATAGAAGTCATCAATAATATTCCATAACCTCCTCTTCTTGGATTTGCAGTTAGAGTAAAAAGAGTGGGAAGCATTAAGAATATTAATGAGGGCTTCTTTTGGATAGTTCATTTAAACCTACGTCACTTACCTCACATATTTCATCACTAGTTGAGTCCATGAGAGAGAGGTGGCATTCTCCCTTGTTGGAGCTGAAATCACTAGAATAAGACTATTCCCATACGACATGGGCTGCAGTCTTGCTTCTTCTTTCGTTCTTGTCATTTCTCTTGTACTTGCCATCCTTCTTGTAGTCCTCCTTCTTCTTGGAGCTGCTCTTGTATTAGGACTTCTTTGCCTTGGGGTAATCATTCTTGTAGTGTCCTTTTTGGCCACATTCATAGCACCTTGGAGTAGAGGATGAGGATGGACTTTATTTAAAGTGTTTTTCCTTGGAGTAGTGAGCTTCATGATAACTAGGGGCTTCATCTTCACTTCAAAAAGGAGGAGTTGTCTGAAAATCTAGTTGTTGTTGGAGAACAATGACCTTCACTTGAGCTTTGAATGCATTGTCCTTGATCTTCTTTGAATCTTTGCCTTCTTGCTTCTTATCTTCCTCTTGCTTATCAAGTCTTGGAGAATAAGCGTGAAGATTACCACTAAGATATTAGGTGGAAAGCACCAATGATTCTAATTTCTTCAATTGAAGTAACCTTGGATTCCCACCTTTTAGGAAGAGACCTTAGGATTTTGGAGTTGATGGTGCCTTGGTCCATCAGATGGCCCAAAGAACCAAGTCTATTAATGATGGTGTTGAGTCGTGAGTACATCTCGGCCAGTCTCCTTGTTCCCCATCTTAAAGTTCTCAAGGAGACCTTTGAGCATGTAGATCTTAGACTCCTTGACAAGATTCGTTCCTTCATACATGATCCAAATTTTGTTCAATATCCCATTGGTTGTATCCCAAGAAGAGATCTAGTTTAACTCTAAAGGAGTGAGGGATGCATAAGTGATGATTATGGCTTTCCATTCAGATATGCCTTCTTTAATAAGGCTTAATCCCAAGTGACTATATCTCTGGATGACTCCTTGTAGGGAAGGATGACTACTTTCCATATGTCGTATCTCATCCAATACAAGTAGAATTGCATTTGTTGCTTCGAATTAAGGAAGTTTGCATCATTGATGATTGGAGGCCTCATGGAGAATCCAACTCCAATTTTAGTGAAACTAATAGGTTATATCCCATCTTCTTGTCTCGTGGGAGATCTTTTAGGAGAAGATTGTGGCTTTATACCACTTGTTGGATCAAAGGGCTCTAGGGTCGGGGGTGAATAGAGCTTAAAAGCACTAAAAAAATCAATTATACCTTCAAATTACTTCAAGAAGTAGTATTGAAAATATGAAACTTGATGTGCAACTAAACATACACAACAAGGATTAGAGATATTGAACAAGTACAAGAACAAGATATGTAGAGTGGTTCCAATCTCCAAACTAGGAGAAAGTCAGTCCACTAAATAGAGAGGTCAAGCCCTAGGATTTTGCAACCATTTCATACTTATATTCCATTATAATACATATAATAAGGCCTTCTTTTTTTAGGGAAAGGATACCTAGCCTTCCTTTTTAAGGATCAAAAGGAGGCAATAAACCAAGAAATTCTTACCTATACTATGAGGAAGAGTCTTCAACCTCTATAAGGGCTTACCCACTTTTATAAGGAGCTGGACACCTTTACCAAGCAACTCCCCTTCTTGCAACAAGTCTTCCACCTTACGTGAATTACTCACTCTTCTCAAGGACCTTCAGCCTTCACCTTCTCCTTCAACTTGGATAAGCTTTCACCAACATAGCTTGCAAAAAAGGCCAGAGAAAGAGAAGATTGAGAGATTTACAAGATTAAAATGAAGTATCTCTCTCACACACAACCTATCTCACTCATATGGAAGTTTGGATTTGTAAGCAAGAGAGAGAAAGGGGTTCTAGTGGACAAAATACACTCAAATATAGCTAGGAGCTTAAATAACATAAAGGAACAAACTTGGGATGAAGCCCAAGGGGTCCTATTAATAGTTGGGGATGTTTACTAGCCTCTCAAAGCAGTTGGGAAAGAAATCTAGTCATTTGGGGTGTTGCAAGTGATCTATTTTTTATGTTTGCAACACTCCAAGGGCTAGAACCACTTTTTCTACACTCTATTCAGTATAATCGATTGAGTTTTCATAAAGGTAATTCGCGATAGCAATGTGTGATGATTTATCAGATGAGTTTGTCCTATATGAAAATCAATCGATGGCGTAAAATCAATTTTCCAGTGCAAGGTGTCGATCGAGTTTATCTTGAGGTAAACTCGACAAATCTTGGAAATTTCCAAGACCCATCATAGGCATCAGTCGAGTTTTTGGGAGGGAAACTCTGTCAACCAAACAACCTGTGATGCATTTTGGAAAATGTCATTAAAGTGATCAAACACTCAAGTTAAGTGTTGCTAATTTTTTCTCATCTTAGTTACAAGTCATAACATAAATACAAAAAGTTACAAAAATTGTCCTAAGTCATTTTAGGCTATTTTCACAAAAGTACATTTGTATTGACTTTGGGTTGTATTAATTCAAGTTTAAACTTGATTGGAATGATCATTTTCTTATACCAAATACATGAAATCAATCTCAAATAGACATATTAGATACATATGAATGGAATGGTTAAGTCATTATCAAAATATGATGTATAATTGTTAGGTCAACATCTTCTTCATCCTCTTTCTCAATGAGGCATTCTACCTCCTCCCCTTTGTTGCTTTCATTATCATCACTTGATTGATCCCAAGAAGCTTTGTAGGCTTTGTCTCATTTGCCCTTCTTCTTGAGTGATGACTTCTTACCTTTCTTGAGCTTTGGGAATTCACTCTTCAAGTATCCTTTCTTTCCACATTCAAAGCACCTGGAAGAATGAAAGCTTTGATATTTCTTACCATTTACAATCAAGGAATTTTCATCATCATCACTGCTTGGGTCACTACTTTCTTGAGTGATGCTATTGAATGTCACTTTGGTGGCATCTTTAAGAGAAAAATCCTTCTTTCTTCCTTTTTTTTTGGCTTCCATTTTTTCTTCTTCCTCAAGAGTGACTTCATGCATTTCCAAATTCCCTATGAGCTTTTCCATCTTCATTGTTGTAAGATCCTTTGCCTCATCTATTTTTGTGACCTTTGATTTGTACTTGGGTGGCAAAGACCTAAGTATTTTTGAAACTTGGTCTCCTTTGAATATGTTTTTCCCAACACACTCAAGCTATTGATAATGTTAGAAAATCTAATGTATATCTCTATGATAGATTCATTAGGCTGCATATGAGATAACTCAACTTTGTGTTTTAGCATGTTAATCTTTGTATTCTTTATTGTGTAGTACCCTCATGAGTTATAGACAATTTATGCCAAATCTCATAAGCTATTTCACAAGAATATATGTGATAAAATTCACTTCAAGATAGAGAACAATAAAGAATACTTACAAAACCTTAGCACTAAGGTAGCTCTCTTTATTGTTTTATCATCTCGTTGTTTTAACTCTATGGTTGTAAGTGCATAAGGACAAGAAATCATCTTCCATAGATCGAAGCTAATGTATTGAAAGTAAAATTTCATCATCCTCTTCCAATATATGTAGTTGGATCCATTGAACACTGATGGCCAGCTCACATGTGATTCCTCAAGGTTGAGATGGCTAAGCACATTGGCCCCCAACCTTCAAAACCTATTACGGCTCCTTGAAGTCCTGCTCTAGTACCAATTGAAAGACTCTAGAGGGTTGTGAATAGACACTAAGAAACTTTTTGCAATATTAAAACATAAACATGGTTAATTTCACCTTGCTTGAAGAATGCTGAAATATGAAGCAAGTTAGTGGACAAAAGAAGTAACCATGAGAAAACAAAGATTAAGAGAAATTCAGCCAAATGACGTCAATCTACTACCTAGTTGTTTCCAACCAGGATTTCTAAACCAAGTATTTTATTCCTTTTCTATATCGATACACAATATATAAAATTTATTGGTGCCTTTTGATGAGAAAAACAAACTATTCTTTTCAGCTCAAGGATAATTTCACCATTTTTGACGGGCCATCAGAAGGTCACCCAATTCACCTCTTATTTAATGGACACCAAAGAGAAACATACCTTACCTCTTCTTAAATGGCCTTGGAAGAGCACCAATTTGAGAAGAGACATTCTTCTCTCACATGTTCCTAGACAATCTTCACTCCAAGAAGTAGTAAAAGAGAAATACAACAATGGAGAAAGAGATTGGAGAAGGAAACAACCAATTAAGGTCTTAAGTACTGTATGTTAAGCATACAGACCAAAATCATGGTAAATAAGGCAAGATTGAGTGGTGGTGTTGGGATTCTTTGAGTAGGACACATAATTGTAGTTGTCAGAAGATTGCAAGTAGAGTGTTTTGTTCATTTCTCTCAAGGACAGAATCCTCAAGTGTTCAAGTTGTGTTCTTGGTGTCATAAGACCACTCATATATATAGGAATTGCTTACAAGTGGTTAGGGTGATTGTGGAGAGTGTTTAGGGTATTATTAGTAGTTAACTAGCCATTATGATTATGTTATTTGAGTTGCAATAGCTAATTTGATCGTTAACATATTTTGTTTCTGGAACTTTCTCAGTCGAGAAAAATTTTGATCGACAAATGTCTTGGTCGAATAATTAGTCAACCGAGAAGTGTTCTATAAGTGAAAATGGGCTTAATGGCTATGTGACGTTTGAACTTCTTGGTTCAGATAGGTACAATAGCTCTTTATCGATGGAACTTTTCTTTGACCAACAATATCATTCAAAAGACATTTTGACAAGAATGACCCAGGTTTCAAGTGATATAATGGCTCTTTCTCGATCATCTGAGTCTTTGACTGAGTGGATTTTAGTTTAAATAGACTTTGACCGATAAGGACTCTATAAGAAGATATAAAAAATGTAGGGAACCCCATCTAATGACTTTTCCAATAAAACCTAATAATGTTAAGGCTTCATATGAGTGAAGAATAGGGTTTTCGGTAGGTGGGGTTGATCCATAGCTTGCTTTTGCATGAATTCTAAGTACTTGTACATTATACTTTTGTACAAGTGTATTACAAATGAGTACATAGAAAAACTCAAGAATTTGGTACAATTTTCTTGATCAACCTTTGCCAAGATAGTTATTTTCACCTCTAACAATTAGATAGCATGTTAGATCCACAATTAGGAAATGTTTTTCATCATCAAAAGATAAGATAAGATAACATCCAATTTAGCCAACATCCTCTAGATGAGCAATCAACAAAGTGCTTGGTCCTATCATCAACACCATGATAGAACATCTCTATCAACTACACGTGGGAAATATCATGGTGCAGGAAATGAGGAGAACTTCCTTGAATTTCTCCCTAGCTTCATCCAAGGTCTCTCCAGGAACCATACTGAACTATGTGGTATACCCCTTGATATGATAGGTGAGAGACTAGGGGTTAGCAATTCTTAAAAAAATGGACTAGAGATCCTACCTAGTGGTGATGCAGTCTCCCTCAATGGAATTGTACCAACTATTGGCTTGATCAATCAACATATATTTGAATAGTTGAAGAATGATGGAATCTTCATAATTGCATGGTATTTTATGCAAGGCAGAAATGTCAAAGAAGTGTTGGAGATGATCTTGGCAATTATCGTGTTGGAGAAAAGTGTTCCACTATGTGTGAATCTTGAACTGGGGGCGGTGATGGTAAAAGGCACAATCGGATGACATGCGGTAGTTGGCTTAGGGACTGAGATGTCCTTAAGCTACTCCTATAGATCTTACTCAAGTGTTGTGACATCTCATACTCCCTATTTGGTAGTCATGGTTCTCTTATTTATTAGATAAGAGCCTCCCTCTATGTGACTGGAGACTGGTTCACCATGTGGTTGATTTCTTCCTCATCCTTTCTATTCTAAAAAACTCAATTTAGACAACAAAAAGTCTGATCAATCTATGGATCAAATTTGAAAGGTGTGGATTCAATGCTTTGTAAGTGTCACATACAACTTGAGACCTAAGAAGGAGAATTGGAAAACTCAAAAGTCGAGGAAAGAATTGTTTGAGTATATTTGAGTGGCTATCAATTGACCATAAAAATTCTAATTATTCAAAACAATGGGGTTTGGAGGTTATTCCATTATGTTCACCGTTGGATTTAAAATTTGATGCAAGTTATTGGCACACACAAATTCCCTAAGAAGGATTATCCTAGGTTTTAAAGCCTTAACACAATTACAACTAACTCACTTGGAAGAACATGGATCAATTGCATTATAGTAAAGGGTTGATCCCCAAAGGATAATATTGTTAAGAAATCATTTCAAAACTAATTGTTGAGAGCAATATTTAAATTTGATTGTTTGAGAATGGTTATGGATAATCGATGAATTAAAGATTGCAAGGAATGAACACATTAATATAGACTTGAATTCACATTAAAATACAATGGGACATTCACATTTCACCACCATCACATGCGTACCTATCTCAAATGTTAGACTACTCAATAATTAAACTAGGACCAAGTGAATCCACTACTTTCAGAAGATGGATTACACCATGATTAGATTCCCCATAGCCTCGATCTCTCGTTACCCATAATTCATGATTTTGTCATCCTATAGGATCTCTTTTGTGACTGCATCTAGAATTCTATGTTTTCATTAGATAATATAATCCTAAGTTTCTTGGTATATACTCTTGGGATTATATCAAATGTTCTGGATGAGATCATATCAAAATGAATGAATAATAGTTAATCATATGAGGAAAACTGAGTTTGATAAGATTCAAGATAGAGTATTGAAGATGGGGCTATTCCACATGCCCTAGTGAGAAGGTCTACTCACTCATGTTTGAGAAAAGTACACAAATATAAAAAGAGGGTGGAAAAGTCATGTTACTGATAGAGAAGAGAGAAACAACAAGTGGCCTATGACTACTACAGTCTACTCTGGATTGAAAAAATATAAAGAACTCTGCTAAAGTGATCTTCTTCTTGATCGTCTCCCTGAGCTCATTGCTTTGGAACTTGTTGTAGATAATTAGAGAATATAGTGAATGATCTTTTGGTCCAGCCTCTATTTTTATTACTTCATTCCCTATTTTGCACTTGTGTAATCTTGTGTTGGTTTTCACACTGATCAGACAATCTACATATCAGATTGCCTAATCTGTCACTTGGTGGTGCAAAAATGGTCTTTTGATCATTGATCATCAAAGGAGATTGGTCGATCATCTTATGATAAGCTTTATGAAAAGGATGTAGGATCAACCAATCTTTAAAGTAAATCACTCGATCAAAAGTCATCCCAAAACTCTAAAGTTACTAATTTTAGGGGAACAATTTCATATTTAATTAGATCAGCCAATCTACAAAGGAGATCAAACGATCTGGTATTTTTTGTTACACTGTGCTAAAGAAGATCTTTATAGTAGAGTGATCGATCTGATATTTTTGATCACCCAATCATTTGGTGTCAATAAATCAATAGAATCCCAAACATTTTGGATGATCTTCTTATTGTTTAACCACTAGAGACGATTTGGATATGCTTTCAAATGGGCATCTCAATCAGAAATTGTTTAACCACCAGATGATCGGAAATTGTTTAACCACCAGATGATTTGGAAATTGTTTAACCACCAGATGATCTTCTTATTGTTTAACCTACCATGAGTGGTTCATTTAAATGAAGTGTGCCCATTAATTATGTATTTACAACCCGATCATTCTTTGATATCCATGTTTGTGTTAACTGTAATCGTTTGAGGTGTGATATTTGTTTAAGCTTTGCTCATTATTTCATGTTGTCTAACTTTTTGGTATTAAATCAGACCTTCATCCCTAATGCATACATTCTGAGATTGTTATGCAAGTACTATTGTCATTGGTTGACTTAAAATGAGTTTTTCCCAATTATGAGTGTTTACACACCCAATTGTGTTATTCCATGCATATCAAATATGGTTCTGATTTTCCATTTCATAAGACCTTGAGACTACTTTCAAATATTGTGGGTCAGATAGGTCATGCTTAGTACATGTATTTATCATTTTTGTTAGCTATGATGAAATTAAGGTTTAACCACATTATTGATGATCCAAGGATTCCTTATAAACCAGACAAAAAATGATAGTTCATTATTAAACCCTCAACATTGTAATCTATTGCAAGACAATTTGTGACATGGCTTCTTTAGACATGAGGCTCCATGTTGTATGAACTAGGGAGGTTGATGAGGCTCTAGTTGTTGAATTGAGATGCCAAATAATATAGGTAGATGTATATATGAACATTTCACTCATGTTGCATGAAGGGGGACACTTCATTATTGCAAATCTAGAATGGGGAGGTCTGACATCGGATTGGAGCAGGTGAAAACCTGATTGAATAATCTCATGAAAGATTTGTCAAGTTAAAATAGTGACTAACATTAGTGATGTTGGTGGGGACAATTTAAGGAACCAAATCATTCTTTCCAATACCCAAGAATGGAAGGACACCCTTCAAGAATGTCACACGTTACGCCAGCAACTAACATTAGGTTTGAGAAATACATGTAGATGTAACCTCCTAATTAACAATCTTGGCATATTAGGGATAATGGAGCTATAAAAAATTTCTTATCCATCCATTCTATCATTACCATGATACCAAGTTGATGAGGGGCAAAAACATTGCTAGGGGTCACCAAACAATGTTATAAACTTTAAAACACCTGCCAATAGATGTTGCCTCAAAGGTTGAAGTTGCATTTGACATAGATGCATTTGATAGCTGTAACAACCCCACCTTCCGGTAACCCCCAATTAAGGGAGACTGGTAGGTTGGTGCCGTTATCAATTTCCAGATCAAGGTTCAGCAATTAATTGATAACAATTATTAAATTCTACCAGACTAAACTGAAAAGTTGTAATAAATAAAATTTTGCATACCTTAGAAAATTTTGGATTTCTAACCTCTATCCAGAACTAGGACTAGATAACTAATCCTCCTTTGGATTTAATTCGTGTATTTCACAAATGACAGTTTACTATTTGTCCTTTTTGTTTGTACCTAAAACGCCGACAAACAAAATTTCGGTCAGCCAAAGTTGGTATGTGGGAGATTGCATTTATCTATAACAATGTATTGCACTCAATTATCATTTAACAAACAATTTTACATTTTAAGTATAACTATGCGATCCATGGGTCTCATATTCCCTTTATACCCCTCATGACTTCACCTATCAAGTGAATCAATTTCTAGGGCGGAGTCACATGGCACTACCCATAGGTAGCCCACTCCTTAACTCATGGTATGCTAAGAGTCTCATGACACTACACATGGGTAGCCCAGTTTCTAACTCATGATGCCCTAAACCTTGCTCTAGGTTATCCTTAGCCTTTGCATAGCCACAGGGGTGGACTCGAATCTAGCTAGTTATACATGTATACTCATAGTGGTAGTCATAATCACTTTATAGTTGCATGAATTGAACATCCAACAGTTATTTCAAGCATTGAGGGAAACGTCGATAAAATCCTCAGAAAACTAATCGATGTAGTCATAAGCATAACCACATACCTCTTATTGCAGTTTCAGATATAGAATCAAATGTGAAGAGAGAGAATATCCAAGCAATCAAACAATGTGCACAGAATACCCTGAAATAACAGTACACGTTTACTTTTATTAATATTTATCCAATATCATCATGTCCCTTAGGGTTTCTATCCAATTTTAGGGTTTTCTTGAAAATTAGGGTTTTGCCTCCATTTTTAATTATTATGAACCCTAATTCATCAAATCCACTTAAAACCTTTAAATCCTCTCCTTTTAATATTCCTAACAGTTTTAGGGTCATTATTTAGCAATTTATTAAAATAACAAGGTTTCCTTCCTAAATTAGGGTTTCATGTACATTATCTTTCATTCATAGACATAAACCCTAATTTAGCCATATTTGCATTCAATACGGATGAAAACTTCATATTATTAATTAACAGGTTTATAATCCTCCACTTAACCCATTACGTTACAAAGAAACATCTTTTATATGTAATTAGAGTTTCCAATTAACTTAAAATGCATTTTACTAGCAAATTAAAGTACTTTTGCAAAACTAACTAGAAACAGGTTATACAATCATTTTTATCAAGTTCCTTGCATTTTTCTACCCAACTTTCATATATGAAGTTCTTTTATACGAGATTCCTAGCTATTTCTATGATTTTAGCAAGGAAAAGCTATTTTTCTGTAATTTCATTCAGAGAGGAGAATTATCAGATTATTCTAGATCGTCGGATCAGTGCGCCTATGGACCACCTTTGAATCTGACGCTCTGCGTCAAATGCCCCCACTAACTAGGTGGCGTGCCCCACTGCTCGCCCTCAGACGCTGGATCTCAATCAAACGCTCAGAATCGCGAGCGTCTCCACTTAACCGGCTGCTTCTAGCGCCGTTAGATCCTTGCCTGGATCAAGGTGCTCCCTGATCGAACGACGGTTGCACATCGTCTTCCTCCTTCTTTTGTTCTTAGAACACGGCGGCGTCGCGGCAGTAACCTCACCTGAGCAAGGGCAATCGAGGGAGAGAGATGGCTCTGAGGTGTAATAGGTGGCCGCTAGAGTTCGCTAGGGAACAAGGACTCGAGTGGTGACCTATTTATAGGACGTGGAGGGTCCCCTATAGGGTTTCTGATCCTGCTGCCAAATCTTGCTCCAACCGAATTGGGAGTTTAGCCTAGAAGCTTCCAACGATCACAAAACTAGGGTTGTGATGGTTCGGGGTCCCCTCCCAAACCCAATGGGAGAGTTTCCAAGATTGCACATTGAATAGATCGCGAGAAAACGATGGGGAAAAATTCCATGTGGTCGTGCTACAGTCGGTGTCCCTCTGGGACTCTGGATGATGCACCAGGTCAGTTGGATTAAGATCTAACGGCCCCAATCATTCGCGTTCAAACAAAGAAGGAAAGATTTCCCAATTATTCGAATTATCTTCCAATATAATGATAATCTTGGAAAAATCATAACTCCTAATTATTAACTCCATTTTTATTCAAATTTTGAGGAAAGCTCGTTCATGCCTTTATCTTTCATTATGCAAAAATTGGAGTCATTATCCAAAGGAAACGAGCCCTTTTCTTCAGTTTTAAGTTATCCCTTATTTAATTGTATTTTCCACATATTCTTTATTTCCTTTTCCATTATCTAATTATCCTGAGTTCCTTGAACCCCAGGGAACCTTTATAACTCGAAAACTTATTTTGGGAGAATATCGTTTAGCCGTTTAATCATCCTTTAACCCTTTTCATATATATTCCATTTTCCCATTGTAATTCTTTATTAAATGGAATTCCTTTTTCATTTCCTTTTTTTTTCAATTGGGCTTAATGGCCAATAAGGCCCATCAAGATAGCATGCAAGGCTATTATTCACGAAATTTATTCAAATAAAACCATAAAATCAAACTTTGATCTTATTTATACATTTTAGAGAGATTTACAAATCTCATTACATGTATTGGAAAATGAGGTTATAACAATAGCACTCCTTCACCTCAACTACAATAGTCATCTCACCGTCAATCAGGTGAGAACATAGGACTTTCATGTGACATGGGAAATGTTTCCTTTGAAAGCAAGGAAAATAGTGTGAGAACAGATTACCATACTGGTGGGACAAAGAAACCTTCTAGTCAAATTCATAGGAAGCAAGGAGCACACACACCTAAATGGTTTTCTTTGTCAAATTATGTGGTAAATTAATTCACCCAAGGGTATGTGAGGTGCATGAACTAGGAAATAGTGTTCCCAAATGCTTTGTGGACAAAGAGGAGTACACACAAATTTTTTAACATTTTGATGACACATTTCCAGATACATGAATGGTTGTTTTAACTGGTTTGTATATGGCATGAAAGGAGGCCATGAATATCATAATATACCTCAACCTTTTCCAAAGCCTCAATAAACCTATGGATATGGTTGCAGGACCTTTATTTTAGGAACTATAGAGGTTTATGCCTCAGTGGATAGTGACTTGTTTCAACTTCAGGGCTTCATTTACTACAAAAATGCTGCCAACAAAAGTAACATCAATGATGTCACCAATTTATGTGCCTCAACAATGAGGAGTACGTTCACAAACCTCGTCCTCACCATTCACCACCACTTCTAGTATTTCATCCATGTTGTAGACATATACTAGTGATGCAGGAGTTAGTTTGCCTCCTTTTACTAGGTCCTATGCAAGCACTTTTTCCTAGTGGAATTGTAGTCAAGGTGTCTATACAGGTGTCCATATAGGTCCTTCACCATATTAAGTAGGTATGAAAGTCATTATTGTGTTATTTTCATGGAAGGACATATATCCCATGCACTATCAATTTCATTCTTGTCTTACCACTTTATGGCATGTTGTAATGATGACTATGTGAACATCTTTGTACTACTTTGGTAGTCTATGGTAATCTTACTACTGTTCAATATTTATAATTTAAGTACACAACAATTCATTTCAATTTTCACATTCAAGTACACCTTTGCAAGTACACTGAATAACTCAAGTGTTTTCTCACATTTGTATAAATGGTTTGTTGTCACTTTAATTGTAGGAACCATGGAAGGGAAAATTCAAAAAGAAACACAAGACTTACTCATAAACATGTTCGATGATATTTCACAACCATCAAACTTTTTTTTTCTTTTGAAAATAGAGGCCATTCTGTTTCTCTTGTGTTTGGGGGTCAAACTTTAGACCTCTTGGTAAATAGACAAGCATCCAACCAACTATCACGACAAACAAACCTAATTGTTAAATGAACTATAGATCATGTACAAATACAATGTATTTGATGAAGAATCAAGTACTTCAACACCTAGGACTATAAGTGTTATGAGTGATCATGAAAAGGTTTTGGAAACAATTATGAGGCATAGAAAGAGGGAATGTCACCTTTATAGAATGGAACATCACACTCTTCTAGCGTTGGTTGATAAGATTGAAAGTAATGATTTGTTAAGAAGTAGTTGTGTTGTATTATCGATCAAGATTGTTTTCTATTGATTGTTTATGATTTACACATTCAAAATGGAGGAAAATTTAAAGTATTCAAACTTTAAGTTTATATGCATACCTTAGACACACGCACCTATATTATGGGATCCTAATTAGTAAACGGGGTCAAACACTAGAAAATAGGTGACATGTTGTTTAAGAATAGAGGCATTCACTTAGCTATGACAAACCAAAAGGTATAATAAGTGTTTCTTAAGAAATAAAGTGATCAACCAAGAATAAGGAAACAAAAGTAAAATAAAGCTAAATTTAACAAAGAAAAATATAATTTGATCTTTTGGTATATTTTGATATATGGATCGACCTTGGATTAGGTTTCACCATCTAATTACTCTCACCAATATGCAACACTCACACCCATTCTATACCCTTACCATGGTTTACAAGCAGTCATCGTAACTGTCTATTCCCTTCTCTCTCAAGATTGGGTTGGATCTAAATCATAATCATGTCTCCTTCTCAAGATGACAAACAAACAAATGAACATACAAATATATGACCATCAACTCTAGTATTCCAATATTTTCTTGAGCGCAAGCCAGGATCAACTTCCCGATTGGTCACCCATCCTAGTACTACTCCAAGCCGAGCACGCTTAACTATGGAGTTCTTTAGAGATGGGCTCCCTGAAAAGGAGGTGCACCTTGGTGATATGGGTAGTCCAATCATTCCTTTTAAGAGTGTTTTATCCGAGGCCTCAAATCGTGGGATGTTACAATCTCCTCCACTTAGACTCTTGACGTCCTCGTCAAGGCTCAACTATATGGCCTCATAATCTGACCCCATTTCAGTGCAGACCCACAATGACCCATGGACATCTAGATCCCGTCCACGGCTACCAGCGCAAGGGAGGCTCCATCTCGTCTCTACGGATAGCCCTTTCCAACTTGCCTGGACCGCACAGCTCAAGACTGGCATGCCACTTGCCCATGTGGGCCCCACCTACTGGAGGGGTTATGGCTCTGATACCATTTGTAATGCCCGGGCCCACTGCCCAATGCTCTAGTAGAGTTTCAGGAATGACGACTGGCCCCATAGACCACCACTAGCCTTAAGCTTGATTGAGAGCATTTAGACCTAGGTTTGGTTTAAGTCTAGATATCTCTTCAATTGGATTAAAACCCTAGTGAGATCTCAGTTAGGTTAAACCCTAATTACATCATACAATATGAATCAGAAAGGCATTCTTTCTAGAATGTGTTGTATACATTTCTAATATGATTCTATCATCATAGAGTCGTTCAAACAGGGAAGGAGCCCATTTCATATCAAATTGCAACTACACAGAACAAATGGACATTCAGGGTTTAGAATCACATACTAAGCAATTAGGGATTTGGATGCTATAATCAAATTTCGTGCATTACACTGTTTGAAGGAAGAACCCACTCACCCTAAGGTGTGAAAACACCTCAAAACTACAGCTCAACTCAGGGGATCTCGAACTCATATCAAATCCCTAGCAAATCTCCCAATTCTTCTTCCATTCAACTCGGAAACCTTGAAAATGAGGGATTATGAAGAAAGGGTGAGAAAAGAGGGAATTTCGACATCATCTTGGATCAAATCAGAGCATGGATGGAATCTTGACATGAGAGAGAAGATTCACCATAAAAGTCTATGCAAAGAATCCAAACTTACTTGATTTCACCATTCCTCGGACCGCAAAACCCTAGGTCAGCAATTCCTCCTCTTTCTCCACTCAAGCCCTAACTCTCCCTCTCTCTGTAGATTTTCATTTCTCTGGGGTGGATGACGAATAATGAGAGCTGTGTGTGTGTGTGTGGTCGATCATATAAGTCAATTTGAGCTGCTTGGGTCAATTGCATATTGACCCAACACTCAACTTTAATTATATTGGCTGAATATTCAGTTTCACAATAGTTTCTGTAATTCGCCTACTGAATAGCTAACAGAAGCTCCAAAAATTCTGGAAATTTTATATGTTATACCTAATGAAGTTTCAGACCTCAAGTAAAAATTTGAGATCATTTCTAGTTACCAATAAATAAATAAAAATCAAACAGTGCACTGCTATATTGCAGTCTGTAGCAGATTCGGTCAAGTTGCAAACTCGACCAACAAACAGGTCTGAACATTCTTCATAAATTCTGATATTTTTCAGTGGTGTTCCTATTTGAGGTATCCAAATCATATCCAAATTTGAGATAAATCAGAGTTACACATAATATACTAAAAATCATTTATCGAGACACTATACTTATCAAATTTTGTATCCATGTATCATTAAAACCCTATTTTGGGCCGATTAGGGTCTATGCTTCTCAAACCCTGATTCTCAAGACAAAAGAACATTTAGACTACTTATCATAGTTAAAACATCCTAATTGTGTTATCGTCATTAATTAGATTTCAAGAATGATTATTCCAATTAATCTTTGCAATTGTCTAGGTAAACCCTAGTTTACCAATTAAGCTCAGATGGGGTCGTAACAACTCTCCCCCCCTAGAATGTTTCGTCCTCGAAACATAAACCTACAAGAAAGATACATTCAAGGTTATTCTAAGATTCTAAAGCCTTCCATGTCATTATATTCTTGTATTTCATACCTGAATGTAGTTTTCAACATTAGATCTTTTAATTCTTTACTAAATCACAACATATTTCAAATAGTTCTCAATGATATCAAGAAAATTCTTTATGCCACAGTCAAACATAGAATGCAAAGATAAACCACCACGCTTTCGCTGCGCAACTCTGATACTCTGATACAACCATCTCAATTTATGCGGCTCAGAAAGTTCTATTGTTCTGTATCACCTTTAAGTGACAAAAGCGAGTTCACCATGCTGTTTTAAACTTTAATAACGTGCTACTCAGATAGCGAAATAGTCTTGAGTTGAAAAACTAGGTTCAATAACAATTTTAAATTATTACTCTTGGCATCCCCATTGGTTCACGGAAGCATTACTATCGCATTCCATACTATCCTCAGTATGAACCCACACATAAGTCAAGGTGTAACCATCAGGTTATATCATACTAGGGTTTCAACAACAGTAACAAAGTAATCCACGATTGTATTAGTCATTCAAGCTTTGTTCATACCTAGTTACCATCACTTAGTTAGATTAAAGCTAGGTATAACAAGATATACCTCATTAGGGTTACTTATCAACACAATTTGATTAACATCCCTTCTATTAATATGAGTGAGTAGGTATAACTACCTTATTCAGGATATCCCTCCATGTCTTCCGTCATCATCCAAACTGTATCACCATATCACAAATACACAATACTAGGATGCATATCTGGTATGAATTACTACAACTATCATACACCTTTAATTAACATATAGCTTGCACAAATACACTGAAATCATACATAGAACCAACTTACATACCTTAGTATGCCTTCAACAAAGCATACTTCTAAAAACGAGTTCACATATTACACAAAACTAGTGTTTTCCTTTATCTCTCTCCTCATTCTTTACTACTTATGTTTTGCTACCTCTCCTTCTCATTTTGATCATATACAATAAACATCCCTAACATTAAAACATTCAAGGTAAGAATAGATTATTCATCATTCTTGCTATCACACAAGAATTTATTTCTTATCGCACTTCATTGTAATGTATGCCACTATTACATTCACTAGATGACCCTACCAAGGTAGTTATGCATCATATATGATTCATTTTCTTATCATTTCATTCCCACCTTGCTATTGTTAAGGAATATATGAGAGAGAAGATGATTTTGAAACTTAGAATTCTTGTATTCAAACATTCCCTTAATACCTTAAATATTCTTCATTTTTAAATCAAAGGGATCATGCATGAATCAAACACAGTTTCTCTTTCAATCAAGTTTTCCCTCCTGAATATAGTCTACCCTTGTATGACTTATTCATTCGTTAAACTACACCTATGTTCTTCACTTAGGAACTAGTTTGTTGTTCTAGTCTTATGAATTATATGATCATATGATTCTTTTCACTTTTACTCTTTTGAAGACTCTTCACTTCTATGGACCTATTGAATGCTCAACTCTATTCTTCTACTTAGTATTTGCTTTAGAGTTCATAAAAGCATTATACTCAATTATATGATCCATTCTTCATGATCGATTCTTGCTATCTAGAATCATACATACATTTCACATATCTTTTCTATATTTCATATGTATAGTTCATATAATATTAATCAATAAACTGATCATGAACTTCATATCATGTTCTATTATTCCCAATTAAGGGTTTCACATTTGAGACCCCAAAGTTGAACCTCAGATATCAGTTTCAACTAATTCTTAGTTGTTCTGATCTTGCCCATATGTTTCAACATCTTACTGTATGTACATTCTTACTCTGATGTGGGTCTGACTATTCAAATTCTATTCTTATTATACTATTGATAGGATTCATTAGATCCTAGTAACGCATCCTGCCAACCGGACCAGGACAAACCTGAAGTCCTGAAGCCAAGAACTACAAAGGATTACTCAACTCCTATTCATCTCAGAAGTGTGGAAGAAAACTTATCCACTAACAAAAGCTCATTCAAAGGTCAATTCTAGTCTACTTGTTACAAAGAATGAAATCAATAAATGCTACAACCGCATAGTGTACAACAGATATTAAAGACCCATATTTCAAAGTATTGAATATTTCAATTCAAACATATAAGAGCATTTCTATACATTTCCAACAAAAAGAACATTATGAAATGTAAGTTCTATCTCTTTTACATTTATGCTCTTAATTCTTGTTTCTTTTCTCATTTTCTAACCCTAACATTTCTAGGGTTCCTCTCTAGCCCATTCTTCCAATGTATACCTGGCCAGGGTATACGTGAGAGAATAGACAGAGTAGCTTGTACTGGTTGATCCAAGTACTCAGACATCGGGCCAGGATATCCAAATACTCAAATCCCCAAAGCTAACATCAAAACATCTCCTATCTGCCACACTTATGACTCTAACTTACTAACTTAATGGTCCTTGACAACTCACCCTAAGCTCTGATACCAAGCTGTAATGCCCGGGCCCACTGCCCAATGCTCTAGTAGAGTTTCAGGAATGACGACTGGCCCCACAGACCACCACTAGCCTTAACTACGCACTTTGTCCACACTGACGTGTAAGCCAGGATCAACTTCCCGACTGGTCACCCATCCTAGTACTACTCCAAGCCGAGCACGCTTAACTATGGAGTTCTTTAGAGATGGGCTCCCTGAAAAGGAGGTGAACCTTGGTGATATGGGTAGTCCAATCATTCCTTTTAAGAGTGTTTTATCTGAGGCCTCAAATCCTGGGATGTTACAATACCACTCCTTAAGTCCAGATCTAAACTAATACCACTCTTTCGAGGAATCAGAAACCAAACATCACAAGATGGTAGCTAATAGTGCAAGTAAACCACTCAAAAATAAGAACAAGGATATAAACATTGCTAAGAGCATATACATCCAGTGGGATATGGATATTTACATGTTTATAGAGCCTTAGTGGCTACTCCCTACCCAAGTAAGTTGTCTATTCTTATGGATTTACAAATGATGAAGGCCCTTAGCGGGAGATGAGACTATCTTTGTAAATGAATACACCTCTCGATAGATAGTGGTTCCTCGACAGAGGAGGAAGGAATTAATATATCTTAGTTGTAATGCAATTTGTTGTAATAGAAATTGTCATCATTTGTATGTTTCAAACTTGATTTTATAAATAAATACATGAATTCACAATCAATATTTTGACAAATTTATCACATCAATAATGAAGTATATTCTATCATAGCTTTATGGATATGTCACAAGTTCATAGGTGCGTGCGTGTGGTCATGTTTCCGCATGGGAAGGAACATTCATAAAGATAGAAATGCACTAATATCTAAACTATGAGTTTGTTGTCATTAATCCAAACCAACTACATTATAGGGTAAAGACCAGTGTCAATACTTTCATCAGCCAGTTGGTCTCCCCACAACATTTCAATCTCTATAGGATGAGGTTAAGTTAATAAACGATGGATGTAAGTTGGTATCATGGCAGACAATGATGGGATTTGTTAGCACTTCTTATTTTGAATGAATTTGTAAGTAATTATAATTTCAAACACACATTTTATACCAATAGATATTAATTTCTTACATTAATGTTTATCAAATTCTTTTACAATTGTTTCACAAGAAAATGAATCACTTTCAATGGGATGAAGAGGTACATGCAACACTAGGCATGGTATTAGTACATGATACTATTTGGGTTGAATGCATGGGCATTTGCTACATCAGGCTTGACGTGATGTCCTTCATATGTTAACACATCAACAAGAACGAATGATATCTCCATGAACATGCTAAAAAAGAGGTGGAAAGTTCTAAAACATTTAGTAATTCTACATACTTTCTAGGCCTACAAAAACAACCTCTTCAATTGGGAAACTCTCAACCAAATGCAATGGTTATTAAAAATTAATCATTGCACTAAATGAAGTTGAGCACATTACTAATATTTTTGAAGGCGTTAAAGGCAATATCATTGAATGAAGTCACAACTATCACTACCTAAATGATGTACTAAATACATATTTGCACAAATGCATTACGTTGTACTTTGTTATCACCTTCATTGCACTTAATTTCGTAGTTGGTCAAATGATTATGAATTTCTATATGTAATTTTATGTACCCTGATTAATAGTTGAAAAATATTAAATTGATGTCACAGTTAGTAGACTCTAAAGTGTGATATTATTTGTATTAAGTTGGGAATTTCATGTTGTATTGTTTGGTTGTTATCACTAAGTTGGAAGATGAGGTTACCATACTCTAAAGCTATCCATAGAATATCACATGTTGCATGTGTACCTTAGACATAGATTCTATCAAAATTGTGCTTCAGATGCAAACAACAATACAATTTTAATTGTATATAAGATGAATAATATTTAGGTTGAATGTTACTAATATTGTAATCCCAACACAATCAATGTAAATATTGTGATAGCTATTACCGAACTGAAAACGTCATATTATTGTGAAAAGTAGCCTAGTCAAAACTACTTATAAAAATATTTAAAATCTGATATTCATGTGTGTGTATGTATGTATGTATCTATATCTATCTATCTATATCTATATCTATATATATATATATATATATATATATATATATGTATATATATATATATATATATATATGACAACAATCCAGTGAGAAACAAATCTTGGTGAGAGCATGAGAGGCATTTGAATTACTTCCCACAATGATAAAATTTTCATAATCCAACCGTACAGATTCAAAGTATATATTAATACTTGCCTTCCAACAAAATTTCATCACCGTTCGATTCGTATAGCATTCACAACAATACAATACATTTCAACATTCTAAAATGAATTTCAGACTGATTGTTGGATATTAAAAGTATATATTGTACATATGGACAAGTACAAAGTACCTCATTGCACTAATATTTTGTGGGCAGATAAATAAATTGATGATCTTTCTATTAATAAAGTTGAATTGAAAAGTTATTCAGAAATTTTAGTTATTCAAATGCCTCTCATGCTCTCATCTTAAGATGTTTCTCGCTATATTGTTATCATATATATATATATATATATATATTTTTTATTTATTTATTTATATATATATAAATATATATATACATATATATACATATATACATATACATATATATACATATATATGTTTATATCTATATATATATGTATGTATATATACACATATATATTTGTATATATATATATATATATATATATATATATATTTGTATGTATGTATGTATGTATACACACACACACTTGAGTGTATTCAGAGCAGAATACACTCAATTCTTTTTTCATGATGCAATATATTTTTCAAAAATCTAATCCATTGATCTTCTTGAACATCTTTTGAATAGCTCACATACAAAATTTGAGCACATTTGGACATTTATAGGTTATGTTATAAAGACTGCAAATATTATACATTTCAAATTAGTTTCACACGTCGATTTTGTTGTCCTTGGATGAGTGACTTAAAACCCATCCAAATGGTCTCAAAATATGTATGTAGACTGGTTATAGTATGAAAATGAAGATCAATGGTTTACATTTTACAAAAAATATTCTTGACATGCAAACACACTTGAGTGTATTCATGCGATCTGTACACTCGGGTGTATTCTAGCCTGACTGTGTTGCACCTCGTCCTCCAGAGAGGAATTTGGTCACCTCTTCTTCCAAAGCCAGATCACATCTTTCTTTTGGGACAAGTATACTGATATTATGAACGTGACATCATCGTGTAATGTTACGGAGTTTTTGAGAGCATGCGAGAACACCTCATCATCCTCAACAATGAGCTGGATAGGGGTAGGATTTGGTATTATCATCCCATCGTCCATCTGGCGAGCCCGATGTAGAGTGGGATACGATGATCGGTGGCCATCTTTGCTGTCGGAATGTCACACCATTATTTTCATCATCAACCAGTGGCTTGAGAATGTTTCATTCAGATGTAGTTAGACTCCAGGCTTCTATGCCACCCTTGCAGTGCATAACATCTCGGCACCCCGGTCCATGTTGCAGCGTGTTTCTCTTGCCCGATGGGAACCACCTGATATGGCTAATATCAAGTTAAACCTCGCTATTGGCTGGTCGACCTGCACTGAAGGTGGTCAGCACACTCAGTAGGCCAGGATTTTATGAAACTTCCATGGCTACGTCAGATTATCTTTTCGATGCAGCATCAGGGAGGAGGAATTTCATAGTGCTTACATTTCATCCTGCCTAATCGCCCTAAAGGTCGCTGACGTGAACATCCACCTCTCTATCATTGAAGTTGATAACGAGAGGGTGGTGGACATATTATGGGGGACCAGTCGATATCCCTGGCATATGGCGTCCATCACTAATGAGGTCAAGCAGACGCTTGTGGATCTTGTTGTTATTGGCTTCTATGTACACAAGCCTATTAACTCCACTGTGAGGGAGCTTGGTAACACCACTGGCCTCGGATATGGTCTTTTCCTATTCACGAAACCATGCCAGCTGCCCATGAGAGTTAGAGGGTTAATGAACATGGAACGTTGGGGTACCCCTTACGTTATTAAATCCTGGGATATTGCCGATTGATGTAATCTTCCCTTCCCCACCCCTTTCACCACTTGGACTTGGACTTTTCTTTGCGACGCCCATAATTTGGGGAGGGGATGAATAGATGTCCCCCCATTGCGTAAACAAACAAAAAATACATCACCACCACCATTACATTAAATATATCTATACTACTATAAAAAGAGTGAATAACTTTTCACAATTACAAAAATGACACTAGCCAATCAGATTCCAGCAATTTGAAAATGCAAGACTCTCCTAGTTTCTCTCTCTTCTCTCCTTTTTTATAGGATTTTATTAGTTTGTTTTGCTATTATATTTCACTGTTCCTTCAAAAGGTGACTCACCATCCACTCCCTCCTCCACAAATCTATCAAAACAACTTTCAAACTCCCTTCCCCATGCTTCCCCATGATTACCATATCTTAATTAGTGGGGAGATGATAAAAATCACCCGTCTCATAACTGACACCCACCATGCCATGTGACCATTTTTCTTCTCTCAAACTGGCTTCTCATTCCTAAAATTGAAATAACAGGCAAACAACCCATGTTTTCTTATCAGAAGTTGAATGTAGGTGAGAAGCATTCAGTTCTTCATTCAATCCACCTCAAGGCATACCACTCCATCTCATGCACCGACTGTGAAAATTGCTTCTTAGAAGAAGTAGAGGCCCTGCCAACTATGTTCTCGACTTCCAAGCCGTGCTAGAACATGAAGTGAACATCCAACGCAACCATCAGACGTCTGTCGAAGATCATTCTTCCATTAACGTTGTGTTCATCCCCCACAACCCCACAGATGCTAAGGGAAGAGGAGTGGGTGATGGCTCAAAGAGGTATACTATTATAAAAAGTGTGAATAGCTTTTCACAATTACAAAACTGCCACTAGCCAATCAGATTCCAACAATTTGAAAATGCAAGACTCTCCTAGTTTCTCTCTCTTCTCTCCTTTTTTTATGATTTTATTGTTTGTTTTCCTATTGTATTTCACTGTTCCTTCAAAAGGTGACTCACCATCCACTCTCTCCTCCACAAATCTATCACAACAACTTTGCAACTCCCTTCCCCACGCTTCCCCATGATTACTATATCTTAATTAGTGGGGAGCTGATAAAAACCACTCGTCTCATAACTGACACCCACCATGCCATGTGACTATTTTTCTTCTCTCAAACTGCCTTCTCATTCCTAAAATTGAAATAACGGGCAAACAACCCATGTTTTCTTATCAGAAGTTGAATGTGGGTGAGAAGCATTCAATTCTTCATTCAATCTGCCTCAAGGCATCCCACTCCATCTCATGCACCGACTGCGACAATTGCTTCTTGGAAGAAGTAGATGCCCGTCCCATCATGTTCCCAACTTCCTAGCCGTGCTAGAATAGGTGGTGAACATCTGACGCAACCATCAGACGTATGTGGAAGATCATTATTCCATTAACATTGTGTTCATCCCCCACAAACCCACAGACGCTAAGGGAATAGGAGTGGGTGATGGCTCGAAGAGGTATACTACTAGAAAAAGAGTGAATAACTTTTCACAATTACAAAACTGCCACTAGCCAATCAGATTCTAGCAATTTGAAAATGCAAGATTCTCCTTGTTTCTCTCTCTTCTCTCCATTTTTCTAGTATTTTATTAGTTTTTTTTTCTATTGTATTTCAATTTTCCTTCAAAAGGTGACTCACCATCCAGTCTCTCCTCCATGAATCTATCACAACAACTTTGTAACTCCCTTCCCCACGCTTCCCCATAATTACCATATCTTAATTAGTGGGGAGCTGATAAAAAACACCAGTCTCATAACTGACACCCACCATGCCATGTGACTATTTTTCTTCTCTCAAACTGCCTTCTCATTCCTAAAATTGAAATAACGGGCAAGCAACCCATGTTTTCTTATCAGAAGTTGAATGTGGGTGAGAAGCATTCAGTTCTTCATTCAATTTGCCTCAAGGCATCCCACTCCATCTCATGCACCGACTGTGACAATTGCTTATTGGAAGAAGTAGAGGCCCCGTCCACCATGTTCTCGACTTCCTAGACGCGCTAGAATAGGCGGTGAACATATGACGCAACCATCAGAAGTCTGTAGAAGATCATTCTTCCATTAATGTTGTGTTCATCCCCCACAACACCACGGATGCTAAGGGAAGAGGAGTGGGTGATGGCTCGAAGAGGTCATCTCTAACATGTCTAGGACAAGTAGCTTCAAGCTCTACTACGAGTCTGTGATGATTGAGTTCATTTCAGACTGCTCCCCTCCTCTCATACGTGTCCAACATTATGATGAAAACATATTTTTGTTGGCTTCTATAGCAGCCTGCCGAGATTAAGATCAATTGCACATGGAGACGTAAGCACCCTCTAGCGCTCAAGGCCGCAGTAAAGTCCATGCCCACAATTGAGATCACTACACGGGCAAGCAAGGAGGCGTTCGAGCAAGGTACTGAGGCTAGAGAATATTCATTGCAAACACTTATACCCCAGAGGACTGCATTTCATAAATCTTGTTGCAGAACTCCTGCTATGTGTGTCGTTAGAAGCCAGGACTACAGTGATGTGGGAACCATGCATCAGAATGGATCTTGAGCAACACACCCTACCACCTGCATGAGCAGCAGCAACGACACCTATGATCACCGTCGATCTGGGGCTCTTGCGGTGGAGCATTCATAGTTGGGAGGTGACCTACGGAGGGAGATCCATGATGTACACGGAGGTGGATGGCACAGTGGGTTGGAAATGTTAGAAAATCTAATATATATCTCTACGATAGATTCATTAGGCTGCATACGAGATAACTCAACTTTGTGTTTTAGCATGTTAATCTTTGTATTGTTTATTGTGTAGTACCCTCATGAGTTATAGATAATTTATGCCAAATCTCATAAGCTATTTCATAAGAATATATGTGATTAAATTCACTTCAAGATAGAGAACAATAATGAATACTTACAAAACCTTTGCACTAAGGTTTCTCTCTTTATTGTTTCATCCTCTCATTGTTTTAACTCTATGTTTGGAAGTGCAAAAGGATGAGAAATCATCTTCCATAGATCGAAGCTAATGTCTTGAAAGTAAAATTTCATCATCCTCTTCCAATATATGTAGTTGGATCCATTGAACACTGATGGCCAACTCACATGTGATTCCTCAAGGTTGAGATGGCTAAGCACATTGGCCCCCAACCTTCAAAACCTATTACGGCTCCTTGAAGTCCTGCTCTAGTACCAATTGAGAGACTCTAGAGGGGTGTGAATAGACACTATGAAACTTTTTGAAATATTAAAACATAAACATGGTTAATTTCACCTTGCTTGAAGAATGCAAAAATATGAAGCAAGTTAGTGGACAAAAGAAGTAACCAGAAGAAAACAAAGATTAAGAGCAGTTCTGCCCAATGTCATCAATCCACTACCTAGTTGTTTCCAACCAAGATTTCTAAACCAAGTATTTTGTTCCTTTTCTATATCGATACACAATATGTAAAATTTATTGGTGCCTTTTGAGGAGAAAAACAAACTATTCTTTTTAGCTCAAGGATAAGTATCACCATTTTTATGGGCCACCAGAAGGTCACCCACTTCACCTCTTATTTAATGGACACCAAAGAGCAACATACCTTACCTCTTCTTAAATGTCCTTGGTAGAGCACCAATTTGAGAAGAGACCTTCATCTCTCACATGTTCCTAGACAATCTTCACTCCAAGAAGTAGTCCAAGAGAAATACAATAATGGAGAAAGAGATTGGAGAAGGAAACAACCAATTAAGGTTGCAAGTACTGTATGTCAAGCATACAGACCAAAATCATGGTAAACATGGCAAGATTGAGTTGTGGTTTTGGGATGCTTTGAGTAGGCCACAAAATTATAGCTTTCATAAGATTGCAAGTAGAGTGTTTTGTTTATTTCTCTCAAGGACAGAATGCTCAACTGTTCAAGTTGTGTTCTAGGTGTCATAAGACCACTCGTATATATAGAAATTTCTTACAAGTGGTTAGGGTGACTGTGGAGAGTATTTAGGGTGTTATTAGTAGTTAACTAGCCATTAGGATTAGGTTATTTGAGTTGCAATAGCTAATTTGATCGTTAACATATTTTGTTTTTGGACTTTCTTAGTCGAGAAACATTTCGATCGACAAATGTCTTGGTCGAATAACTAGTCAACCGAGAAGTGTTCTATAAGTGAAAATGGGCTTAATGGCTATGTGACGTTTGAACTTCTTGGTTCAGATAGGTACAATGGCTCTTTATCGGTTGAACTTTTCTTTGACCAACAATATCATTCAAAAGACATATTTATGAGAATGACCCAGGTTTCAAGTGATATAATGGCTCTTTCCCGATCGTCTGAGTCTTTGACTGAGTGAATTTCAGTTTAAATAGACTTTGACCGAGAAGGACTCTATAAGGAGATATAGAAAATGTAGGAAAACCTATCTAATGACTTTTCCAATAAAACATAATAATGTTAAGGCTTCATATGAGTGAAGAATAGGGTTTTCGGTAGGTGGGGTTGATCCATATCTTGCTTTTACATGAATTCTAAGTACTTGTACATTATACTTTTGTACAAGTGTATTACAAATGAGTACATAGAAAAATTCAAGCATTTGATACAACTTTCTTGATCAACCTTTGCCAAGATAGTTATTTTCACCTCAAACAATTAGATAGCACGTTAGATCCACAATTAGGAAATGTTTTTCATCATCAAAAGAGAAGATAAGATAACGTCCAATTGAACCAACATCCTCTAGATGAGCAATCAAGAAAGTGATTGGTCCTATCATCAACACCACGATAGAACATCTCTATCAAATACACGTGGGAAATATCATGGTGCAGGAAATGAGGAGAACTTCCTTGAATTTCTCCCTAGCTTCATCCAAGGTCTCTCCAGGAACCATGGTGAACTATATGGTGTACCCCTTGATATGATAGGTGAGAGACTAGGGGTTAGCACTTCTTAAAAAAAAGGACTAGAGATCCTACCTAGTGGTGATGCAGTCTCCCTCAATGGAATTGTACCAACTATTGGCTTGATCAATCAACATATATTTGAATAGTTGTAGTATGATGGAATCTTCATAATTGCATGGTATCTTATGCAAGGCAGAAATGTCAAAGAAGTGTTGGAGATGATCTTGGCAATTATCTTGTTGGAGCAAAGTGTTCCACTATGTGTGAATCTTGAACTGGGGGCGGTGATGGTAAAAGGCACAATCGGATGACATGTGACAGTGGGCTTAGGGATTGAGAAGTCCTTAAGCTACTCCTATAGCTCTTACTCAAGTGTCGTGACATCTCAGACTCCCTATTTGGTAGTCATGGCTTATCTTATTTATTAGATAAGAGCCCCCTCTATGGGACCAGAGACGGGTTCACCATGTGGTTGATTTCTTCCTCATCCATTCTATTCTAAAAAGATCAATTTAGACAACAAAAAGTCCTATCAATCTATGGATCAAATTTGAAAGGTGTGGATTCAATGCTTTGTAAGTGTCACATACAACATGAGACCTAAAAAGGAGAATTGGAAAACTCAAAAGTCGAGAAAATAATTGTTTGAGTATATTTGAGTGTCTATCAATTGACCATAAAAATTCTAATTATTCAAAACAATGGGGTGTGAAGGTTATTCCATTGTGCCCGACATTGGATTTAAAATCTGATGCAAGTTATTGAGACACACAAATTCTCTAAGAAGATTATCCTAGGTTTTAAAGCCTTAACACAATTACAACTAACTCACCTAGAAGCGGATGGATCAATTGCATTATAGTAAAGGGTTGATCCCCAAAGGATAACATTGTTAAGAAATCATTTCAAAACCAATTGTTGAGAGCAATATTTAAATTTTATTGTTTGAGAATGGTTATGGCTAATCAATGAATTAAAGACGGCAAGGCACAAACACATTAAAATAGATTTTAATTCATATTAAAAGACAACGGGATGTTCGCATTTCACCACCATCACATGTGTACCTATCTCATATGTTAGACTACTCAACAATTAAACTAGGACCAAGTGAATCCACTCCTTTCAGAAGATGGATTACACCAGGATTAGATTCCCCATAGCCTCGAGCTCTCATTACCCACAATTCATGATTTTGTCATCCTATAGGATCTCTTTTGTGACTGCATATAGAATCCTATGTTTTCATTAGATAATATAATCCTAAGTTTCTTGGTATCTACTCTTGGGATTATATCAAATGTTCTGGATGAGATCATATCAAAATGAATGAATAATAGTTAATCATATGAGGAAAACTGAGTTTGATAAGATTCAAGATAGAGTATGGGAGATGGGGCTATTCCACATGCCCTAGTGAGAAGGTCTACTCACTCATGTTTGAGACAAGTACACAAATATAAAAAGAGGGTGAAAAAGTCATGTTACTGATAGAGAAGAGAGAAATAACAAGTGGCTTCTGACTACTGTAGTCTTCTCTAGACTCAAAAAATTTAAAGAACTCTGCTAAAGTGATCTTCTTCCTGATCGTCTCCTTGAGCTCATTTCTTTGGAACTTGTTGTAGATAATTAGAGAATATAGTGAATGATCTTTTGGTCTAGACTCTATTTTTATTACATAATTCCCTATTTGGTACTTGTGTAATCTTATGTTGGTTTTCCTACTGATCATACAATCTACATATCAGATTGCCTAATCTATCACTTGGTGGTGCGAAAATGGTCTTTTGATCATTGATCATCAAAGGAGATTGGTCGATCATCTTATGATAAGCTTTATGAAAAGGGTGTAGGATCGGCCAATCTTTAAAGTAAATCACTCGATCAAAAGGCATCCCAAAACTCTAAAGTTACTAATTTTAGGGGAACAATTTCATATTTAATTAGATCGTCCAATCTACAAAGGAGATCGAACGATCTAGTATTTTTTGTGACACAGTGCTACAGAAGATCTTCATAGTAGAGTGACAGGTCTGATATTTTTGATCACCCAATCATTTGGTGTTAATAAATCAATAGAATCCTTGACATTTTGGAT
The DNA here is from genome assembly GCA_963693085.1 of Alisma plantago-aquatica. Classification (NCBI taxonomy): domain Eukaryota; kingdom Viridiplantae; phylum Streptophyta; class Magnoliopsida; order Alismatales; family Alismataceae; genus Alisma; species Alisma plantago-aquatica. The sequence continues at coordinate 1,049,314,927 of OY856413.1, read as the reverse complement.
GATCTTCTTATTGTTTAACCACCAGAGATGATTTGGAAATGCTTTCAAATGGGCATCTTGATCAAACGATCTGGCGGTCTACTCTCCCAATATACCTGCCAGAATGTGCTGGTAGTATCAAACTATGATGTGAATTGGCTTTGTATCTTGTATATGAATTCGCGGAAGAGATTCGTGAATACTTTGGAGTTGATGCATGCTTTCAACTACATAGGAGCAGGAAAATTGGTAGAAATCCTAGTTATTGGAGAACAAGGACAAGAATGATGGAACTAAGAAAAATATGATGCAATTGTCAACTAAAATGGATAAAAATAAGCTAGAAACCACAATTAAAAAGGTGATGAATATGAATTCACTAGACACCATGGTAAGTTAGATCAGTTTTTTGGCTACTCACACCATACTTATGGAGCCTTTCGTGGGTGAGATAGGACATGTTTAATACATTGATTGTTTAGTACATGCAAGTTTTATTAGGTGAAGGGTTATTAGCCCGACCCTAACAAACATGCACTGAATTTATTCTGGTATGCATGGACCTTCTATATTGTATTTGTTAAATTTTTATCACATAATTTCCATGAATGTCCTTGCATGAGGGGTTAATGAAAACATTATGATGTATCCTTGTGAATGTCCTACCATGAGTGGTTCATTTAAATGAAGTGTGCCCATTAATTATGCATGTACAAACCAATCATTCTTTGGTATCCATGTTTGTGTTAACTGTAATCATTTGAGGTGTGACATTTGTTTAAGCTTTGCTCATTATGTCATGTTGTCTAACTTTTTGGTATTAAATTAGACCTTCATCCCTAATGCAGGCATTCTGATAAATTGTTATGCAAGTACTATTGTCATTGGTTGACTTAAAATGAGTTTTTACCAATTATGAGTGTTTACACACCCAATTGTGTTGTTCCATGCATATCAAATACGGTTCTGATTTTCCATTTCATATGACCTTGAGACTACTTTCAAATATTATGGGTCAGATAGATCATGCTTAGTACATATATTTATCATTTTTGTTAGCTATGATGAAATTAAGGTTTAACCACATTATTGATGATCCAAGGATTCCTTATAAATCACACAAAAAATGTTAGTTCATTATTAAACCCTCAACATTGTAATCTATTGCAAGACAATTTGTGACATGGCTTCTCTAGACAGGAGGCTCCATGTTGTATGAACTAGGGAGGTTGATGAGGCTCTAGTTGTTGAATTGAGATGTCAAATAATATAGGTAGATGTGTAGATGAACAGTTCACTCATGATGCATGAAGGGGGACACTTCATCATTGGAAATTCATAATGGGTAGGTATGACATCATATTGGAGCAGGTGAAAACTTGATTGAAGAATCTCATGAAAGATTTTGTCAAGTTAAAATAGTGACTAACATTAGTGATGTTGGTGGGGACAATTTAAGGAACCAAACCATTCTTTCCAATACCCAAGAATGGAAGGACACCCTTCAAGAATGTCACACGTTATGCCAACAACTAAAATTAGGTCTGAGAAATACATGTAGATGTAACCTCCTAATTAACAATCTTGAAATATTAGGGATAATGGAGCAAGAAAAATTTTCTTATCCATCCATTCTATCATTACCATGATACCGAGTTGATGAGAGGTGAAAACATTGCTAGGGGTCACCAAACAATGTTATAAACTGCAAAACACCTAACAATAGATGTTGCCTCAAAGGATGAAGTTGCATTTGATAGCACTCCTTCACCTCAACTACAATAGTTATCTCACCGTCAATCAGGCGAGAACATAGGACTTTCATGTGACATGGGAAACGTTTCCTTTGAAAGCAAGGGTAATAGTGTGAGAACAGATTACCATATTGGTGGGACAAAGAAACCTTCTAGTCAAAGTCATAGGAAGCAAGGAGCACACACACCTAAATGGTTTTCTTTGTCAAATTATGTGGTAAATTAATTCACCCAAGGGTATGTGAGGTGCATGAACTAGGAAATAGTGTTCCCAACTGCTTTGTGGACAAAGAGGAGTACACACAAATTTTTTAACATTTTGATGACACATTTCCAGATACATGAATGGTTGTTTTAACTGTTGTGTATATGGCATGAAAGAAGGCCATCAATATCATAATATACCTCAACCTTTTCCAAGGCCTCAATAAACCTATGGATATGGTTGTAGGACCTTTATTTTAGGTACTATAGAGGTTTCTGCCTCAGTGGATAGTGGGTTGTTTCCACTTCAGGGCTTCAATTACTACAAAAATGCCGCCAACAAAAGTAACATCAATGATGCCACCAATTTATGTGCCTCAACAATGAGGAGGACGTTCACAAACCCCATCCTCACCATTCACCACCACTTCTAGTATGTCGTCCATGTTGTAGACATATACTAGTGATGCAGGAGTTAGTTTGCCTCCTTTTACTAGGTCCTAAGTAAGCACGTCTTCTTAGTGGAACTGTAGTCAAGGTGTCTATACAGATGTCCATATAGGTCCTTCACCATTTTAAGTAAGTATGAAAGTCATTATTGTGTTATTTTCCATGGAAGGACATATATCCCATACACTATCAGTTTCATTCTTGCCTTACCACTTTATGGCATGTTGTAATGATGGCTATGTGAACAATTATGTACTACTTTGGTAGTATATGGTAATCTTACTACTGTTCAATAATTATCATTTAAGTACACAACAATTCATTTCAATTTTCACATTCAAGTACACCTTTGCAAGTACACTGAATAACTCAAGTGTTTTCTCACACTTGTATAAATGGTTTGTCGTCACTTTAATTGTAGGAACCATGGAAGGGAAAATTCAAAAAGAAACACGAGACTTACTCAAAAACATGTTGGATGATATTTCACAACCATCAAACTTTTTTCTTCTTCTGAAGATAGAGGCCATTTTGTTTCTCTTGTGTTCAGGGGTCATACTTTAGACCTCTTGGTAACAAGCCAATCATCTATCATGACCAACAAACCTAATTGTAAAATGAACTATAGATCATGTATAACTGCAATGTATTTGATGAAGAATCAAACCTAGGACTATAAGTGTTATGAGTGGTCATGAAAAGGATTTGGAAACCATTATGAGGCATAGAAAGAGGGAATGTCACCTTTATAGAACAGAACCTCACACTCTTCTAACGTTGGTTGATAAGATTGAAATTAATGATTTGTTAAGAAGTAGTTGCGTTGTATTATCGATCAAGATTGTTTTCTATTGATTTTTATGATTCACACATCCAATATGGAGGCAAATTGAAAGTATTCAAACTTTAAGTTTATACCCATACCTTAGACGCATGCACCTATATTATGGGATCCTAATTAGTAAATGGGGTCAAACACTAGAAAACAGGTGACTTGTTCTTTAAGAATAGAGACCTTCACTTAGCTACGTCAAACGAAAAGGTAAAATAATTGTTTCTTAAGAAATGAAGTGATCCACCATAAATAAGGCAACAAAAGTAAAATAAAGCCAAATTTAACAAAGCAAAATATAATTAGATCTTTTGGTATATTTTGATATATGGATCGACCTTGGATTAGGTTTCACCATCTAAGTACTCTCACCAATATGCAACACTCACACCCTTTCTATACCCTTAGTTTATAAGCAGTCATCGTTACTGTCTATTCCCTTCTCTCTCAAGATTGGGTTGGATCTAAATCATAATCATGTCTCCCTCTCAAGATGACAAACAAACAAATGAACATACAAATATATGACCATCAACTCTAGTATTCCAATATTTTTTTGCATTCATACCACTCCTTAAGTCCAGATCTAAACTAATACCACTCTTTCGAGGAATTAGAAACCAAACATTACAAGATGGTAGATAATAGTGCAAGTGAACCACTCAAAAACAAGAACAAGGATATAAACATTGCTAAGAGCATATACATCCAGTGGGATATGGATATTTACATGTTTACAGAGCCTTAGTGGCTGCTCCCTACCCAAGTAAGTTGTCTATTCATATGGATTTACAAATGATGAAGGCCATTAGCGGGAGATGATACTATATTTACAAATGAATACACCTCTCGATAGATAGTGGTTCCTCGACAGAGGATGAAGGAATTAATATATCTTAGTTGTAATGCAATTTGTTCCTATTAGAAATTGTCATCATTTGTATGTTTCAAACTTGATTTTATAAATAAATACATGAATTCACAATCTATATTTTGACAAATTTATCATATCAATAATGAAGTATATTCTATCATAGCTTTATGGATATGTCACAAGTTCGTAGGTGCGTGTGTGTGGTCATGTTTCCCCATGGGGATGAACATTCATAAAGATAGAAATGCACTAATATCTAAACTATGTGTTTGTGGTCATTAATCCAAACCAACTACATTATAGGGTAAAGACCAGTGTCAATACTTTCATCATCCAGTTGGTCTCCCCACAACATTTCAATCTCTATAGGATGAGGTTAAGTTAATAAACGATGGATGCAAGTTGGTATGATGTCAGACAATGATGGTATTTATTAGCACTTCTTATTTTGCATGAATTTGTAAGTAATTATAATTTCAAACACACATTTTATACCAATAGATATTAATTTCTTACATTAATGTTTATCAAATTATTTTACAACCGTTTCATAAGAAAATGAATCACTTTCATTGGGATGAAGAGGTAGATGCAACACTAGGCATGGTATTAGTACGTGATACTGTTTGGGTAGAGTGCATGGCCATTTGCTACATCAGGCTTGACGTGATGTCCTTCATATGTTAACACATCAACAAGAAGGAGTGATATCTCCATGAACATGCTCAAAAAGAGGTGGAAAGTTCTAAAACATGTAGTAATTCTACATACTTTCTACACCAATCCCTGCGCTTACCCGACAGGCTTACAAAAACAACCTCTTCAATTGGGAAACTCTCAACCAAATGTAATGGTTGTTGAAAATTAATCATTGCACTAAATGAAGTTGAGCACATTACTAATATTTTTGAAGGCGTTGAAGGCAATATCAATGAATGAAGTCACAACTATCACTACCTAAATGATGTACTAAATACATATTTGCACAAATTCATTGTGTTGTACTTTGTTATCACCTTCATTGCATTTAATTTCATAGTTGGTATAATGATTATGAATTTCTATATGTAATTTTATGTACCCTGATTAATAGTTGAAAAATATTAAATTGATGTCACAGTTAGTAGACTCTAAAGTG